>OX458964.1:15379285-16701666 GCA_949774945.1 Hoplodrina ambigua
TCGAAATAAATGTATTTTATTTTTTTATTTTTATTATTATTGAATATAGATATTCGACAGATGGTTATATTCGTTGTGCGTGTGACGTCATTTTCTGAATCGCGTTGAATTAATAGCGCCCTGCACACGTACAGTCTGGACCGCGCATCTTGGACTGCCTTTCAAACAGCAGTTAGATCTGTACGGTTTGGACTGCGGATCAAACTGTTGTGCTAATTACGATTAAAAATGCATTCACGGTTTGGATTGCCGACGAAACTTACATAATCTAGACAAACGTTCCGAACTGTGCGTGTAAATTGATTTTCAAGAGTTTGGACTGCAGTTTGGACTGGCGCGTGGAACGTTATAGCTTTTAAAAGTTTTTTACACAGTAGTAAGAAAAATGGACGATCGGTTGGTCATCGCGTTAG
This sequence comes from Hoplodrina ambigua, assembly GCA_949774945.1. Classification (NCBI taxonomy): domain Eukaryota; kingdom Metazoa; phylum Arthropoda; class Insecta; order Lepidoptera; family Noctuidae; genus Hoplodrina; species Hoplodrina ambigua. The sequence continues at coordinate 15,379,699 of OX458964.1, forward strand.
CTGGATTTGTAGTAAGCTTAAACAGCCGAAAAAAACGACGAGTGTGGGTAAAGGAATACAGACAAAGATATGGACATTTACCGATGTTAAGGGAATTACGACAGTGTCATCCGGAAGATTTTAAAAATTACCTAAGAATGGACAGTGACGATTTTGATTGTTTATTAGCACTGATACGTCCCAAATTAACTAAGCAAGATACAGTTATGAGAAAATGTATAACAGCAGAAGAACGATTGGTTGCCACGTTAAGGTTTTTAGCGACCGGACGGTCCTATGAAGATCTTAAATTTAGTACAGGCGTGTCTACATCGGCGTTAAGTAAATTAATACCGGAAACGTGTAGAGTAATTTATGAAACGCTTCGGGAAGATTATATGAGGGTAAGTAAAACATTTTGTAAATCAGTTATACATATACTTATATAATTTTTAGAAAATGTATAACAGCAGAAGAACGATTGGTTGCCACGTTAAGGTTTTTAGCGACCGGACGGTCCTATGAAGATCTTAAATTTAGTACAGGCGTGTCTACATCGGCGTTAAGTAAATTAATACCGGAAACGTGTAGAGTAATTTATGAAACGCTTCGGGAAGATTATATGAGGGTAAGTAAAACATTTTGTAAATCAGTTATACATATACTTATATAATTTTTAACAGTCACAACAATCACAGTTCAATCAGTCAAAATTTAATAATTAGTTATTATAATTAGTTAAAATTCTTATAGTAATAACACTGAGATTCATCTACGAGAGTTACATCAGTGTTTTGGGATAAATAATTTTTATCAGTCACAACAATCACAGTTCAATCAGTCAAAATTTAATAATTAGTTAAAATTCTTATAGTAATAAACACTGAGATTCATCTACGAGAGTTACATCAGTGTTTTGGGATAAATAATTTTTATCAGTCACAACAATCACAGTACAATCAGTTAAAATGAATAATTAGAAATTATAATTAGTTAAAATTCTTATAGTAATCTCTTAATAAACACTGAGATTCATCTACGAGAGTTACATCAGTGTTTTGGGATAAATAATTTTTATCAGTCACAACAATCACAGTACAATCAGTTAAAATGAATAATTAGAAATTATAATTAGTTAAAATTCTTATAGTAATCTCTTAATAAACACTGAGATTCATCTACGAGAGTTACATCAGTGTTTTGGGATAAATAATTTTTATCAGTCACAACAATCACAGTACAATCAGTTAAAATTAATAATTAGTTAAAATTCTTATAGTAATCTCTTATTACACACTGAGATTCATCTAGAAGAGTTACATCAGTGTTTAGGGTTTCCAATGTAGGTTGAAGAGACGAATGTTGAGCAGCGTCCGTGTGTACAGAAGTAGATGATGATGGTGAAGATAAAATAACAGTTTTATTGCACTGCTTATCACAAATATCAGTTGGATCAGTTAATTGATTTAGTATACCCCTGCGTAAAACTGAATGTATAATTGTTTCAGCATGTAAGGCTTGAATACTATTCATTTTCTCCAATTTTTTGGAAATGGTTATGGCCAAGGCATCATATTCTGTCACTTCCTTTTTTTTTAATGCTTCTGTACATACAGTCATGAATTTAATTTGAGTATCTATCACACTTGGTTTGGTTTTCCTCTTCATACCTCTTGAGGCTGATCCTAAAGATGAAGATGATTCCTGAAACAATACAATTTAAAATAAAAGTTGACGAAACATAATTTTATTGGTTTTTTTTTTCGGTTTCCTACGAGCAAAGAAGAATGGTTGGAAATTGCTAAAGGCTTTCAAAATCAGTGGAATTTCATTAATTGTGGTGGAGCTCTCGACGGAAAGCATATTCGAATTGTACCACCTGCAAATTCTGGTGCAAAATATTATAATTACAAAAACTTTTACAGCATGGTTTTATTAGCTTTGGTCAATTCAAACTACGAGTTCATTTTTGTAGATATTGGTAAAAACGGCAGAATGTCAGATGGAGGTGTCCTCGAACACACGGAATTTTACAAAAAAATGATAAGAAATCAATTAGAACTACCCGACAAAAGTGAGAACGTTAACAATTTAAACTATGTTTTCATTGGTGATGAAGGTTTTGCTCTCAAAGAAAATCTCTTAACGCCCTATGCACAAAGAGAACTTGATCATGACAGACGGATTTATAATTATAGACTCTCGCGCGCTCGCAATGTTGTCGAAAATGCATTCGGTATAATAGCCTCTAGATTCCAGATATTACGTACACCCATTAACATGAAACCCGAAAACATATGTTACATAGTACTAGCAATATGTAGCATCCACAATTTTCTAAGAAAGAGAAGTAATATGTACCTGTCGGCAACGACAGTAGACAGAGAAAGTATTGAATCTGGACGCGTTAGTGAAGGAGACTGGCGAAGAGACAACTTCGACCTAACTAGATTGGACAGACCTTCAGTCAGGAATGTCTCAACTTTGGCTAAACAGAGCAGAGATGAATACAAAACATATTTTAATTCAATAGGTCGTGTGCCTTGGCAAGAAATTATGATTAACGCTGGTAGAGCATAACTTTATTCAGTGTACCTATAGGTTTATGGACGTAAGTTGAGCGCTGATTAAAGAGGCAGAAACAATTGCGCGCAGTGACCGATCAAGTTGCCGCTACCTATACATTATTTTTTTTTATCTGTGCAGTAAAAAATTTACAATATATTGTGTTTTTATTTACCACTTACCTCTACAATTGTGTGGTCAGAGTTTGGCAGTGACGTTATATTCGTAGGCTGCTGAGATGTTGGTATGTCGTCGTTGGTATAATGTTGTGGGGATGGTGTGTGGTTTCCAAAATAGTCTAATGTTTCAGCTGTAGACTCGTCCGTCGGCATGTTAGACACGCTTGGGGTTGGTAGTTCTTGGTCTTTTGTGAACAAAAGTAAATCAAAGTACCAAAGAGTCGGTTTATAAACATCTTCTTGGGAGCTTCCACTTTTGTTCCGTGTCTCCGTTACTTTCTTCAATTCTTTGCGAAATGCACCTCTTAAATTCTGTATTTTTTTGCTGACGAAATCGCGATCAGCTGAAACAAAACCTACTGACTTGCAAAAATCAACGAGCTCGTCATATGCTTTGTTTCTCATATTCCTGTTAGTATACTCCTTACTTTTTATCTTCCAGAGACACGGATGTTCACGGTACAAACGAATGAACCCTGTGATAGCTTCGACGCTCCAAACCGCCATTTTTGTAATTTACGTTTATACGTGATGCGCGCGTAAAACTGTGAGACATGCACTCGCGTCGAGGTGCCAGATCGGACTGTTAGATCCGCACATCTACACGTACAGTTCGGAGCGAGGGATGGAACGGCGCGTGGTGTTTCCCGCGGTCCGAACTGTACGTGTGCAGGGCGCTAATATCTTTCGCCCATGTCTGCAGACATGTTTGAGTTTTGTAGGTGTCTTTAAAGTTCTGTCTTTAACCCTTAGCCACCTAACGTGTATTCTAGTAACACATCCACCTAACGTCGGTCATGGCTAAAAAAATTGCTACAAATCAAAACTACATCATGTTCTTCAGTTGTTTTTATGTCAAATTGTTGTAATAAACTCTTCAAATTAACACTTTTTACTTTTTACCGACTTCACAAAAAGGAGGAGGTACTATGTTCGGATGTTTGTATGTTTTTTTTTTGTATATTTGTTCATCAAATACTCCGCCAATCGTTGACGGATTTTCAAAATTCTTTTTTCGTTCGAAAGTAGATAGTTCTGAGGTGGTCCCACTGTCATGAAGTTAGGATCTGATGATGGGATCTTAGAGAAATCGAGGGCAACCCTCAAATTTTATATGCACACTTATTGTTTTTCGTATATTTTATGAAGTATCTTGTGTATTTGCGTATGGTTGTCCCCATCTCAGGTTGCTGGGCTGATGATGGAAGGTACAACTCCTTAACAGTAAGAAGTTACTCGAACAGGCAAGGACTGTTTTAGTAAATTGTTTTGATGTTTGATATGGGCATTTGCCACATTTGGTCTCATGATCACCAAGTCATGACCTGATGCTGCAGTCCTCGACAACTAACAGCAGATATATCGTGTTTAGGCTCATTGAAAAGGGCTTGATGTGTGGATAAACGTACTGTTAATGAGGAACACCGAAGTACAGAGACCTGATGCTGAAGCCAGGAGCATCAGAAAAAGAAACAAACCTTGAAATTACAGCACCGTAGTCGTGTTTGGGCTCATTTTAAACAGAACTAAATTTTAAGTTCAATGCAATGTTGACATAAGTCTGGCTTGATGCTGCAGCCAGGATTATCAGCATCTAGTCTAAAAACTAATAAATACTTCTTAACCTTTTGAACGCCAGAGCGTAAACACATCGGCGCCCCTTCTACGCCAAGCCACAAATTCAGTACAAAAACCTACAAAAAAAAAATAGTGATTCCAACATCTTAACGAAAAGTTATCGATAACCAATGAATCCGTGCTTTTCGTTCTATATTTTTTAAATAAATATTATTCGTTGCATTGGTCTTTTATTTAACTTGACCCTATTTGGTATCATACTATCATTAAACAGCAGTTACTAAGTTCTAAGCAACCTAAAAGCAAACATTAGAACTACAAACGAATAAATCAATAATAAGGTACATCACTAATCTGGTTCGTGACGTCATCCGCCGACGTGAAGACACGTCTCTGGCGTGGCTGGCACGACTTTTGACAACTTTCTCGCATGCGAGTAGGGATGTGATCATGTGATATTGTGGTACATAAAAAATAATAATATTTTATTATTTAAAACAATTTAATCATTTTACATATAATTATTAGTCGGATTCTTCGAAACTTGGCAAACTTATGTCATCCAAGTCCTTTTGCTGTCTTACTTTTCTTATTACGTTCAGTATATTGACATATGTGACTGACCGTTTTTCTTCTGGCACTCGATCCAATTCAAAAGCGACCAGTCTTGCGAACGCCGCATTTCGTGGGTCGCTAGGTCCTGGTTGGGCAAAATCCAACGGAGGTAAATTAGAAACGTCACACCTTAATTCATTTGCGTCCCATACGCTCCGTTGATAAGTGTTTGCACTCGTTATATCTTCTGCAGAAACTTGTATTTTTATAGTTTTCGTTGTCGTTTCTTCATTTGAAGATGCCTTCCTTTTGCGACTTAGGTCACTTATTATGCTTGGTGAGGAAGGTCCAGCTATATCCTCAGGAGAAGACATAATTATCACTTTTATAAACTTAACAAACTTTTTAACTTGTCGTAACTTGTAATTACGGCAACTACCTACTTTATGATTACTCTATGATCAAAACTTTTCTAGTATTCTATCTTTTTTAGTGTTGCCAACCAAAATGAAAAAAATATAATGAACGAATGAAATCACTACATAATATAATTTATGGAAAGGATCTGCTGCAGATGTAAGCTAGTATGCAATAAGTTTCATTCAATTAAGATTTTCCTGAATCTGAAATTAAACTAGTTAGTAAACGAAAAAAAAAAATACAAGTAAATAATCAGTCTTTTAATTGTGTTATTCTCGGAATTACTAATAATATTATTTAAAAAAATAAAGCATCAGTAGTGAGTGCTAATCTCTATGGATACTGTTTTGTGCCAGCACGACCTCAGCGTCGAAACTAGTCACAGGTAATCAAAACACTTAAGGTGATAACGTCAGGGTAGCCCGCGAAATTCAAATTTTCTTTGTTTTTTTGTAATTTGCCGGTCAGTGTTAGGATATATATTAACCAAAATATGATTCGCGATCGTAACACGTATGCCTTTATATGATTATAACATTAGAATCTTCAAAACAACCTTCTTAACCCAATGATGGTCCGATTCATAATATTTTCATGAATCGGACTATCATTGGGCTTAAGGGTTGTATTTATGATTTTAATTCTTTAAATGCGTACGTGTTACGCTCGCGAATCATATTTTGGTTAATAAATAGACTGACATTGTCCGGCAAATTACAAAAAACGTAGAAAATTTGAATTTCGCGGGCTACAACTGAGTCTTCACCTTAATATTATACTGTAATATTGTAAATTATACAGGGTGTAACACCAACGCGAAAACGCTTACCACATACTCAGTCCATAATAATTCTGAACCCCACATAATAAATTTAACAGGTTGACTGCCACTTGCAAAAATTGAAGGTCACCGGGAGGCCAAATATATTTTTTTGTTTGATCGACTTTAAAGTGATTATATAAGATTGTAATTATACTTAATTATCTATACAATATTTTACAGTATTTTAAATGAGGAGGGCAACTACACCGCACCGGTGCGTGCTAGGCACTGGGAATGAAATTTTCATTCTCAGTGCCAAAGAACGCACGGGTGCGGGTTATGAATTTATTACGTTTTTATGGTTAATTAGGAATAATACGCTTTTATTTATTTAAATGTGGTTTATATTAGATACTTCTTGCATTTTTGTAATGAAATAAACTGCAAAATCAACATTAATTTAGAGAAAAGTAAAACAAATAAATATTTTCTAATTGAACTTTACTTAGAAATGGCATTACACTTTGGCATCAATGTGAATAAAATATCTTATAAAACAAAAACAATCAGAGAAAAACGCAGAAATTATCAATCAACAATGTCATATTTAAAAAAGTTATAAAACCATGAATTATAACATTTACAGAGGAAGTTCTGAGTGGTAATTTTCAAAACATTCCACACAAAGTCCAGGTTTGTCAGGACAGGTGTCACAATACCAAGGAGAGTCAGTACACTTTTTATTCTTGGTGCACTGACGGCATGTCTTTCGTTTGAGACGCCCATTTGAAGTAGTTTCAGTGGCTTTCTTTATTTTATGAGTTTGGGTATTTGAAGGTCTATTTCCTGGTACATTTTCGGGCAGCAGAGCATTTATGACATTCATGCGATAATCATAGAGAGACATTTTACGTTGCCCTGAATATTTATTGTACATCTTCATTGAATTCAAGAAAAGTAATTGGAATGTGTGGATGGCTAATTTCAGATACCAGCGTAAAGTTTTTCTTTCGCAAGGATAGTACGCTAGAAGCTGATCTTGCATGTCTACTCCTGACATGTAATCGTTATATTTCGAGATAGCTTCTGGCTTTTGAGTAACTTGGCCACGTTTATTTTGGACTGGAACCATTCTGTCTTTATACTGGGTAGTAATATACGTCACAACGCGTTTATCTTTCCACACGCCAACATGCACTCCTTCACGAAACATTGAGATATTTTCTCCTTTCTTAATATTTTTTTTCCTGATTTCCTGAGGATTTTCTTTCAAGTCTTTACGTAGAGTGCCCGTACAATAGGTGTTGTGATCAAGCAGCTTCTTCGCCAAACCAAAACTATTATAAAAGTTGTCCATGTACAATTCGTGGCCATTATTTAGTTTTCCCTGAAGCAGCTCCATGACAACTTTCTCAGCGTGACCCTTCCCAGATACGTCTGTATCTTTTCCACCTGCATAAACACGGAACTTCAATACCAATCCATCTGGTTCAGTTAGCATATATAACTTTATGCCGTATTTGTGGCGTTTATTTTTGATGAACTGCCGAAAACTCAGTCGCCCTCTCCATAGCACCATACTTTCATCCAGAGATAATTGTGCTGCAGGATAATAACATTCAGTCATTTTGTTGTTGAAGTAATCAATGACACTTCTAACCTTGAACATTGGATCCTCACTTTCTTCCTCTGAGGTAAAATGCAAACATCTCAGTATGAGGAGAAATCTGTTTCTGCTCATTTGTTTCCCAAAAATTGGAATTGAAAACAGCCTATCTTTTTTCCAGTAATCCTGTAAACGACTGAGAGGGATAGTTCCCATGTGGAACAGCAAACCAAGGAAAATTTTCAGCTCGCAGACAGTGACCTGTTTCCATCCAGAAATCCTGGCAAAATCTCTACTTCGTCTGCTTGAAACTTCCTGATTATGTCTACTTTTCAACCTCTGTGCCTGTGCATTTGTCTCAGTACAAATCATCGTCAAAAAATCTTCAGTAAAAAAAAAATTAAAATAATCAATAGGATTTGCTCCTGCAATTTCACCATAAAATTCGTTTGATTTTGTAAAATAAATTTCTCTCATCTCGCCAGTTGTAGTCCATTCAGCGGTTGAGCCTACTGCAGAGGGTTGGTTCAGCTGGGCTTGACCTTGAGTGTCTGATACAGATGGTGAGTTTGGCTGCAGGTCTTGATCCTGAGCTGTAGGTGACACTAATTGACGTGCTGGAGAGCGTAATTCGATATCTAAGGGGTGCTCCTCACCTTCACTCTCTGATGCTGACTCCTCGTCACCAGGCTGATAATCGTCTTCAGAATTATCAGAAAACAATACCTCTTCTATATCACTGTCGTGCATAATAGAAAACAATTGTTTTCGCTGCCTTTTAGGCCTAGAAGGGCCTTCTTCGCAATCCATTTTACTTGATATTTATTTCTGCATAAACACTCAACCGTCAAACATACGAAAAAACCAAAAACACGTTACGAAAATTTAAAATTTCAAGCGCAGTTCCGCTTCAAACACAACGTTCTTGGCCCAGTGCCGGCGCCAAACTGAGTGTATGAATCTACTAAGGCGCGAGACCGCACCGGTGCGTGGTCGGCCTCTCGCATGGACACCCCTCCCCGCACCGGTGCGGGGGTGGCAGCGAACTTGTTAAAAAAAAAACAGCTTTTCCCTACAAAACTGCAAAACAACATTTATGGTCAAAATTTATGGGACAGCTGTTTTTTTTTAAATTGCTGACGACAATTTTCTGTTGTTCGGGTTGATGGACTGAGTATGTGGTAAGCGTTTTCGCATCGGTGTCCCTTACATCCTATATGACGACAGTTTTTATAATTGAGTAGATAAGTATACAAACATCATTAGTCTTAAAATATCACAATAAAGTCAACAACTCTTCAAAATTATAATACTTAAAACGGTTTTAATAATAATTATAATATGCACCTACGTAATTGTTAATTAGTCTTAAAATATCACAGCAAAATCAAAAACTCTTCAAAATTATAATAATTAAAACAAAGGTTTTTATAATATAATATTTACTTACGTAATTGGTCTTTAAATATCACAGCTAATCAACAAAACATTGGTAAATATAAAATGTAACATTGATATAAACATACAATTTTGTAATATACCTACAAACTTAAAATAAAAATATAATAAAAGTATTGAAAAAATTGTCATTTATAAATAAAAAAATCATATGAAAAAAATCAACACCATTATTTAAATTAACAGTGATATTTTACAAATGTACTTTTTACTACAAAAAGTACATTGGTCAATTATCACTCGAGTGATATTTTTCAAAACATGGCGCAGCACACAAATAGACCTTGCATATTTTACAAGCGTACTTTGTTTCTTTTCTTTTTTTTATAACTGCGCATTGTCTACAACGTCGGTATTTGCCCATAAGGGTCGGCATGTGATCATTGTTATTTTTCGACAGTATACGAAGTGGGTTATGACTACTGCTTATGGACTGAGGTAGTGTATTGTGACTATGAAAATTTTCTATAATTTGGCGAATAAGAGACAGATGAAATTTTGCAAAATGTAAATTTGGCATGTTATTTATTTTTGGCAATAGGCTCGCCCCCTATTACATGGGACTAAAAACATAACTGGCGAAATGTGGGTGTGCTAATGGGTGCGCCTCTGCCTAGCCCTTCGGGGATTGCAGGCGTGATGTTATGTTATGTTTATGTTATTTATTTCCTTATAACAGAAAAAAGAATTTAATACGTGCATATCAATTATGTGGAGAAACAACTTTTTATACCATTTTATGGTTTTTCTTATGCACTGTATTGAAGACAGTAACATGTCAGCCGTATCAACGCTTCCCATATTTTTGGAATAGTCCAAAACTGCTTGTGGCTTCATAACTGGTAGCCCCGTCGCTCTATCCTCTTTCAACGATGGCGCCATGATATCACTATGAATTGTTGACAAAATAAATATATCTTTTTTGTCTCGCCATTTTAGAGCTGTCATTGGAGGACAATATTTAGCTTGGATTTCACCACGCTTAATAGTATTATTAAAGCGTGGCATACCGACTCTGTTTTTTTTTACAGTACCACACGCGTATATATTATTCCTGTGCAGGTAATCCAACAATACCGGGCTAGTGTACCAGTTGTCAACATATAAATGACAGTTTGAACCGAAAAAATCCCTAATTAAAGTTGAAACAACAGCGCCTCCGACACCTAAATTACAAGGATCTATTATTTCAGTAGCTGCGCCACAGTAAACAATAAAATCTATGATAATGCCGGTTTGTACATCACACATTACAAATAACTTTATTCCAAAACGATTCCTTTTCTTTGGCAAATATTGCCTTATTGATAATCGCCCCTTGAAGGGAACGATGCTCTCGTCTATGCACAGATTTTTATAGGGTGTCATAAGCTTTTTATACTTTTCCCTAGCGTGATTAATGCAAGTGTCGACTTTTGATAATACGTTAGTCTCTTCACTATGCCGAGAAAAATGTAGCATGCTTAGAATTGTGCAAAAGCGATTTCTAGGCATTAGTTTGGAAAAAATCGGCGATGATAACAACACATCCGTACTCCAGTGCTCTTCTAAAGTCAAATGTCGATTTCGAGTCATTAACATTAATAAAGCAAAAAATATGTACAATTCTGGAATGAATACATCGTGCCACCGTTGTAGGCGAGAATGCATACGAAGGTCTACGTTTAGTACAAAGCGTGAGTGAAATAAATTTGTCATATCTACAATGAACGACATAAAGTCTAAATCTAAAATTTTTTGAAATATATCGAATTCAGTAATATTTTCTGTTACTTCTAAATGGAGACCTGACGTAAACTCATCAAAGCTAGTTAATGCAGGCACGTGTGGTACTGAAGTCCACTGGTAGGACGGCTCCGTTTGTCTTCGACGGGGGTCACGGCGGGATGTTGATGCTGATGCAGATGTCGAGGCCCAATTGTTGTCAGGTGTTTCTTGAGTAGTGTGAGATGTTGAGGGCAAAACAGGTGAGTCATTGACTTGTTCTTGACGATCTGTGATAGACTGTAAACAAAAGCGAAGTGCTTATTACTATTTACGACGACAGAGGCACATAATATAATATTTTGGCTAAATTTATTTACAAACAGGTACTTATACTTGTTATAGTTATCGCTCATTACAAGCTCTCTAGTCCAACTCAATAAATAACTATTATAACATGATTAAAATAAAAATAATAAAACGTGTCAGCTGCCTCCCCACGGCTTAGGTAGCGGTTTCTGTGTTACAATAAACATATACCTACTAAAATGTACATACCTACCATATCAGATGTGTTTGAAACAAGCAATAGTTAAACTTAGTTTTTGTAATTTTTTTGAGTTGACAGTATTCATTGTTCTAAATGAAAAAAAAAATACATGCATATTCCCCTTTTTACTGTGCCTTAGGTGCCGGTTTCATATTTATTAGTGTACCTACCTATAATACTTACTTTGTATAAGTATACCTACTTTTTTTAGCTAAATTCGAAATGGAATTAAAAGAGAAAATATACAAAATAAATGTAAGTAGGTATAATAATTTGTATCGTTAAAAGTAATAGACGGAACCATTTACCTTTTTAATATTTTATATTCGCTTTTGTTTTCCTAACGCATCATTTAATATTAAACAAAAACTACGTACCTATCTATATATGAAAAGTTTGATCATAAATAAAACTTACCTCTAAATCGTCCTCGTATAGAGATATTGCTTCGGAAAATTCGTCATCCTCTTCTACATTTCCTAACACACGAAGGAGTTCTTCAGTAGTCATTTGACTGTCAGCCATTTTTAATATAGCCTCGCACAATAATAATGCTTCAAATTTTAATATTACCACCGATCATAATAATAAATGTAGTAAAGCACTAGCAGACTCCCGTAGCGCTAATGACGTCACCGCATGACGTCCATTCCCGTCTGTGGCGTACAGGTAACTGTCTATGAGCTCTTACATAGGGATGCGCGAGAGTGGACAGTAAACTATCGATTTAAGGATATCAATTATAAGTTCTTTTCCACATTTTTTTAAATATTATACATTAGGAATATTCAGATACGAATATTTGTCAGTAAAAAGTAATTGTCAAAGTAATAGTAAGCTACTTTCAATAAAATATTTCATAAATTTGGAATATAAGTTACCTTACCTACCCATCACTAGCTGACGTGTCTTGACGTCTGTGGCGTGGGGAAATACACAATTTTACGGATTTCGATTAGCAATATTTGACGATTGTTTTTTCTTGTGAATTCAAATAATGAATATATCTTTGTGTCAATTTACAATATTTCACTAAAGTAGTTTGAAATAATAGGAAAAAGAAACACAGAAAACTTAATTTAGTATATTTATTTTGTATTTAAAAAATGTCGTTTTCTTGACGTCTATAGACGTCGGTGGCGTGTTTGGCACGATTTCGTTAGACGTCTATAAACGTCCGTGGCGTTCAAAAGGTTAAAGTGAAATTCTTTTGCGAGTTTTTCTTTTGTATAATTATCCTAACAAAGGTTACCGGGGGAGTCTCATTGCTCAACCGCTCTCGTACAACACCGAGTCGATGTTCACGCTGTTTACACGACTCGTCACTCAATCGTTCTTGAATACGATAGAGTCGACAGATCCTATTATTTGGCGACTCTTGTTATAATTGAGAAGACCTGTTATTTCTCATCTGAGATAACCTAGCGCCACGCTAACTCTGATTCTTGGGAACGGAACAGAGCGCTCCGTTCGCGACACCTAGTTAATCGTTACTTATTTGCAGTATTAGTTTCTTTAATTATGTTTGCCCTCATGCGGGCGGCCCCTTTAGTTGGTCTGCCCATAGTGATTCTTAACAAAGGCAAAAATTATAATTACACAAAAAATGGAAAAATAAAAAACCTTTTTAAGAAAAAAATTAACCGACTTCAAAAAAAAGCAGAGTACTACTGTACTAAAAACTAAACCAAAAAACACTTCTGCAATAAAAAGCAAAAAATAAACTGGACTAGATATTTAATCCAAAAGAATGATCAGAAAAGTATTATAATGGGTGTCTAATTTTTTACACTATATTCGTTTTTCAAATCAATGCTAGCTCTTAACTTAAATAAATAAAATACTATTATAATTATGGGCTAAGTACTTACTCATCTGTTTGAAGTCGGTAAAAATGTATTGACATTTTCTTCATCATTAAATGATAAGACGAACATGTTGAGTGGTTCTTTACTCTTCCAGCTCAATTTGTTGTCTACTTAAATTTTCAGACCTTGTGTTGTTAGGTCGTCTTTGATTTGATCAGGTTGGTTCTTACCAACCATTCTGCATTCTTCTTACAATGCAGCTTCTTTACAACAACTTTGCGGAGTCTCCTAATACAGGCATTTTTTGCTTAAAAAGAGGCTCCAATCTCATTTTTTTTTGTATTAGTATGGTTACCAAATAAAGTTTTATTATTATTATTAACTCTGATTGGTCTAGCCTGCTTATTCTCGTACGAATGCTAATGATAATCTTTTTCTGTTAAAAGCCCGGTAAATACTCTATATGAGTCCTTTGTTTTGGCGTTAACTTTCACACAATCACCATTTAACATTTTTGCGGTAAATGTTTTATAGCTTCAGTTAGAGTCAAAGAACGTTTGGTAGTTCGTAACTCCGTCTATTATAATTGGCGGTGGCGAGGGCACTGTTTTAACGGTAGTCTCTTTCTCAGTTTTCCGGTGACTTTCATGTTGGGCGCGTGTTCCGGGTTGTTATTTTGGAGAGTGCGAGGTGTTAAGCTTCCTCTTCTTCCTGCTCTTGGCTTTAATGCACCCTGTCTCTTTGGCGAGTTCATCCTCATCTGTGCAGTATTCAAAGTCACTTTTAGTACGCTGGGAAAATGATATTGTCTGGCTGTCCTGTTTTTGTAAGGGTTCTTTGGGTTATTTTTTTTCTTTCAAGCCACTTAATTCTCCATGGAGGGCTTGTACTTGGTCCTGCAAGCTATGAATGTGTTCATTAAGATTATGTACCATTTGCTGCAGATTTTCTCTATCAGTTTTCTCCTGGATGTAACAGTCATACACCGTTTTTCCAGGTCAGTTTTTATCTTAATTGACTGTGAAGCCATTATTTAATTTTAAAGCGAGTTTACACCTATACAATAAATTATTATAAACACTTCATGATTTCGTCACTTGTAACTAGGTCGTAGCACAGACCGCAATAGGTCGACGGAGGTACACCGTGACGACGGTGTTGTGCTGCGTCTGCAGAATACTCGTAACTAGAGCACGCGCGCGCGATCCGTACGTTCGTTCGCTATTGCAGTTAAACAATACTCTTCTCTTCTCTTCTTATCTTATGGTGGCGGAAACTTTGATAATTGCTGGTAAACGTTAGCATGCCCCCGTAAGCACAATGGTTTGTAGTTTGATGAGCAGTATGCGGTTGGTTTATACATTGTAATTACGAAGTAGAGGAACTACTTGCGCGGTCAAAACGAAAAAGTGATAAATTAATGTCACTTCGTTGCTTGCCAGTGGGTAATGGAGGTATATGTATGTTCCAACCTTTAAAGCGTCCGGATGATGTTATGGCACACAGAAGGTATCTCACAGTAACCATAATGTACGTTGGTTTTTAATAATAGTTCTTCTTAACTATATGTTCCTATCAACTCTAAAATTTCAACCATGCCCAAATGAAGTAGCTTTGGTAAGACAATCCATCACATGTAACAAAATGCAAAATGAAAGTATTCGAAAAATCCACTGGAATTGTTCACGTGGAATCATCCAGCTAGATCGGTACATATACCTAGAGCCAGGAAAAATACGGTATTTATACATGAACCCATTGCTCTTTAAAAGCAGTCATCAAATTAATAATAACGGCGGGATGTTCCTGGAGCACCCAATAACACAGTACCCACATCAAGATCCTCAAACTCTGAAAAATCAAACTTTTCAGAGAGCGCAGAGTATTTCTTAGAAGTTTCAGTCTTAAAATCGTGCGTAAAAGTCAGTACAACGATTTTTTTCGGCATTGCAACAAGAACCATATGCCCGTAATTCTTTTCTATAGCATCAACTTGCAGGATGGACACATGCAAACTACTGCGGGTAGTCTATTTTCTGGTTTCATAAAGTAATATTGTTTCATTGGTTTGGTTTAGTCAAAATGTTGAACTCTCTATCTGAGCTTGGAGAATGATAAATTCGGAATACTCCCCAGTACGACCCTACGAAGTACACATCTGCGTTGCCTTTAATGACTTTTATATCTTTCAAAGAGCTGTCTGGGGCCCTCATGTGCTGTAACTCGTACATCCATTGAAAGTAGACGCGCCAATCCATTTGGGCTAATAGCCGGTACTGGTACAGCTGGTGGACTAAGTTAGAAAACGGGCTCAATTTAGCTTTAATGACGAAATTACTTCCCACATATGCTAATATTTGCCTTTCTAAGGTGAGGACATTGAAATGTATCCAATGGACATAATGCGATCAGTGAGTCTGCCCAAAAATTTTACCTCCAAAGTTTGGGTGCGCAAGTCACAGAGGAGTATCTCATCCAGGAAGCTCACAAAGTATAACTCAAGATCTACGAGAGAAAACTGTTTCACGTTGTTATAGGTCAGCGCAGGGAGTTCGTGAGACTTCCGAGTTGCGAGTTTTTACATTACGTGCATATGCAACGTAGTACTCCATATAACAATACGGTGTTCGTTTTCGGCGTACTTTGAATAATCCCATCAAGGGTGGCAGATGCCACAGTGATAATGTTTCAATGTCGAATAATTAATAGACCCTAATCCTTCTTGAAGAATCCCTATGATGCTTGGAAGTTGCGTATTTCTGCGAGAGGCGAGCATGATGTAGCATTTAGGTAGTCGCGCTCCTCTGTGGTTGTCTTCAACAGCCTCCACGTAGACAGTGAACGGTACAGACCAATCCAGGTAAGTCCAGGCTTCGCCTTCCTCCGAGCGACCTGATGGACTTTAGTGCCACATTTCTTCGTTCTTGAATAGGTTGTCGATAACGGCGCACCACATCGAATTAACCTCAGCACTCTCAATAAGTGTGTAGTGTGTACCTGTTTCTTACCCAATAAAGGTTCGTTTGTTAATTCGTTTTTCTTTTGTCAATCAAATACAGAATAGAAACGAGTAATTTAATTTTTTTAATATTAAAATGATAACATTACTTGGATCCCACGCATACTTCACTTTGCGCGTGTGCATATGGTCGAGTGTGTGCATATCTTCAGGAGCGTTGAGGCTCAGAATGTAAACTTCACAAAATGTCTCCTGGTACCAAAATGTCAACTTCCCATAATGTCCCATTCCCAAAATGTCTCTTTCCCAAAATGTCTCTTTCCCAAAATGTCTTTTTCCCAAAATGTCTTTTTCCCAAAATGTCCCTTTCCCAAAATGTCACCCATTCTTAGAATTAAGCGTTATAACCCAACTAAAAAATAAAAAACAATATAATAATCAATTTTTTTATTTTAATTACTTTGTGGTATCAACTCTTTCGTCAATTTTTTATTAGAAAAGGAATTTGAAATGAAATATAGTTATATATTATCAACATATTATAAAAAACAATAAAAAATAACTTTAATTAGAACTAATACGTTCAAGTACACAGTAATTCAATAGGATTTCAATAGTCAGATACAGACTGATAATTAATCGTTAACTTATTATCAAACACATACATACATAACATCACGCCTGTAATCCCCGAAGGGTTAGGCAGAGGTGTACCCATTAGTACACCCACATTTCGCCAGTTATTTTATTAACTTGGTTATAGACATGACTGCTAAGAAATAGGTAGTTACGTTGCGACGAGCGACTCTTTGTAGGGAAGGAGGGACAGACAGTGTGTTTTCGACGTTGGGAACTGAATTTGGAAGGTTCGTAGGGAATTTGAGAATGCTTGGTTAACAGAAGGTTAAGAATAAATAATTTTCTTACAGAGAGAACAGTGCATGTGTTATAAAGATCGGAGGTAGGGACACGGTAAGGTAACCGCCAACCAACCTTTAACACTTTCATTACCACTACGATTTTCGCGATGTTGTCCCGGATGCCGCCTACATTTTACGTTGGACTCGCTGGGCGAGTCGCTGGGCGAGTCGCCGGCGCTGTAACACGAATTGAATCGACTCGCCACGCGAGTTCAGTGGCATAGCGTTAGGGTGAAAACAATGTTTTGTTATTTTTGTGGCCGTGACAGTGTACGTTACGTGTTTAACGCAATTAAAAAGTGTTTAACTAACATACGGTGTAATTTAACATATAAAAATGGCAAGAAACACTATAGATAAAAGAAAAGGTAAGTTTGTTTCGTAATTTATGCAGTGACTGTCAATCTTATAAATAGTGGTTATTGTTGAGGTTATATTTTAAATATCTAATA
The DNA here is from genome assembly GCA_949774945.1 of Hoplodrina ambigua. NCBI lineage: Eukaryota > Metazoa > Arthropoda > Insecta > Lepidoptera > Noctuidae > Hoplodrina > Hoplodrina ambigua. The sequence goes on from OX458964.1 coordinate 15,397,195, forward strand.
TTGTTTTTATAAACAGGAGGTTTTCAATTCGACTAAATAAAAACCAATTTTACCCGGAAACATTTTGATACGGGCTTTTTAAGAATATAGTTTAAAAAACAGTACAGTTTTAAAATGTTTACTGTGAAGTTTCGAATAACGTTTAAATATGTAATGATTATTCAATTTGTTATATTATAATGTTTTAAGTAAAATTACATTTTGATTACGTTCGAAATTTATTAAGAAGTGTCTGGTATGTTTTTAGTGCAATTTGTGCCAGAAACGGAGTCTTACGACGACGATTTAACTCAGATGGAGGAGGAGATACCAAGAAAGCGACAATGCATAGAAGGTAACTTATTAATTTAACCAAATTTAAAAAATAAGGAGGTTCTCAGTTTAAGGCTGACCCCACATTTGGCGTGCGCGATCCTCGGGCGTGCGAGTAGCGCGAGCGCGCTGCGTGAGCGTCGGGTGTTGCCGCCGTGTGACGTGCATGCACACAGTAACAGTAACGCATCGACGTGTGCTAACACGGCACTGGCCAAAGCGGGCGGCAGGGATAGCGGGCGAAGGGGTAAGAACGCGACTCGAGCGTCGCGCGCACCCTGCATGCACGTCACACGGCGGCAACACCCGACGCTCACGCAGCGCGCGCGCGGCGCTCGCGCTACTCGCACGCCCGAGGATCGCGCACGCCAAATGTGGGGTCAGCCTAACTAGTATGTAAGTTTTTCCGAGATTATCTTTTATTTGGCTAAACCTATTTTGATGGAATTTTCATTTAATTAACTTTAACCAGTTTCAAACATTTAATGTAATTTCGACTAAAAACTGGTTGCATTCATAGTTCATATTCGTTTCAGATCATTCTGATAAAGAAGACGACTCTATGGCGCTGTTTGAAAATAATTCTCAAGACTGGGATGACAACAATATTAAGTATCAGACACGTGACATTTCAACAAATACGACAAACTTAAATCTTACTGAAAGCAGCACTCAAACTAATAATACTAATAATTCAAATTATATAGAGAGGGCCAACGAAGGTTTTGGCATTTTTATTGGACGTGAAATTCAAAATGTGCCTATTTTTAAAAGGCGTTTTATTATGTATCAGATAATTAAACTGATTGAAAACAATTCACAAAATATTTAAGGTCTGATAACTGGCACTAAAAATTATAGAATGACTGAACCTCAATTATGAAAGACTGTTAGTAAATAGTTTATTAATATGTTGATTAGTTACATAAATTATTTGATCTACAAGTCTGAGTTAGTCTAAGGGCTGTGTTAATGAAAAATAAATCTATAATATTATGTTTGTTAAGTTGAAATTCGTTAGGTAAATAAAACATTAAATTAATCGAAACTCGTTTTTTATTACACAACTTATATAGTAAACAATTAAACAATTTAAATCAACTCAACAAATCAACTCAAAATAATCAACAACTTTTTAGGCAACACTCTTGTATTTATTCTTAATAACTATGATACGGTCTAAAACACTCAATACACAATCCAGGCTGACCAGGGCAATCTTCGCATGCAAATATGGTTTGCACCCTTTTTTTTAATGTGCGCCAACATTGATTGCAGCGCCTTCGCTTTGTTTTGCCGTGGGTATCTTTTGTTAGTTTCATAATACAATGAACTTTATTTTTTAAAGGCATTTGTAATTCGGAAGGCAAATGAGGTTCTACAATTGATTTAATTACACTTAAGCGGAAATCGTACAATGTTAATTTTTTTGAACTGCATTTATTATATAAAAAAAAGGAGTTGACCAATAGAATTTGCATGACATGTAAAATTACTTTTTTATACCATCGTATAGATTTGTGCTCGCATGAATAATACGAGAGCATTTGGTCATGACGATCGATTGCTTTCATACTTTTATTATATTTGATAACCATTTGAGGCTTTAATTTTAATGTACCCCGTCGATTTCGCGTGTGTTCTAAATTTCCATTATATTTACTTGATATGACCCTAATTTCTCTTTGGTCTTTCCATTTTAACACACATATATTATTCTTGTGAACAATACATAATTCGCCTTTTTTTAATTTACTTAATTCGATTTCTCTAGGGTTATTTTTCCTCTTCTGTCGAAGCGTACCTGTGCAAAAGGTTTTACTAGCATACAATTTTTCGACTAAACTGACGCTTGTATAAAAGTTGTCTATGAATAAATGGTGTCCTACATTTATAAAATTTGAAAGCAGATGGTTAACTACTTTTTGCACATGATTTTTGCCGCCTACAAGATAATCAGATGCACCGCCATATAAATGTAATTTCATAATAACCCCGAGCTGGTCAGCCAGTGCGTAGAACTTTAGGCCGTATTTATGACGCTTCCCCTTCATATACTGTCTAAATGTTAATCGCCCCCTCCATAACATCATTGATTCGTCAATTGTTATTTTTTGTGTTGGGTAATATAGAGATATCATTTTTTCATTAAAGTAGTCGATAATATTTTTTACTTTATCATAACTACACGTCACTTGTCCCACATACACACATAGCATTCGTAAAATTAATATGAATCGATTCCTTGACATTGCCTTTCTAAATATCGTTTGATTAAAATACTCATCGTTTTTCCAGTAATCATTGAAGCGATTTAGTTTTACAAATCCCATATGAAATATGAGACCAAAAAAAAGTTTCAGTTCTTGACATGTTACAGGCTTCCAAGATATTTTTCTGCTTTTTCTACCCGCTGCCGACGTTTTCTCATTTTCTCCATATTCATTGGAACAGTCTTTAAGTAATTCCAACAGCTGGGATGTGCATAATGTGTCGAAATATTGAATGGGCTCATCACCAACATCTTCTTTCAGTCCGGGGGACTTCACAAATGGGAATTCGTTGGAGTTTTGTGGGTTTCCGGGCATCCATGCTTCATCAGGCGCAACATAGTTTTGTTGAGTATCTTCTTCGACAAATTCGAAATCAAAGTCACCATCATTATCGGTCTCCAATTCATCTATTACGTTTTCCGACAATATTCCAAATAATTCGGAATCTGTGATTGGATATTGAGGTGAATGAATACGTAAATTTGTGTCTTCTCTGTTTGGTTCTTCATTGAATGAATCCATCATCCTGAGTGTCTCTTCTATATGGAGCGTGTTCCAAGCGGGGTCTTCCCAGGAATGAGAAGTTCCAGGTACGGGGTTCTCGTAAGGATCCATATTGCCTTGGACAAAAAATTACTATTTTACTATTTCTTTAATTAATGATTCTACTTTAATACATATTTTCAACATTAAAATACAAATCAATGAATCCCTTTGGCTTTTATAAAAGGAAATGCAGGGATAAAAATTTGGAAAGCTTTGAATGTCATATTTATTCATACCGATTGATTTAAGTTTCTAGCTTAAAAACGAAACATCCATACGAACTTTCAATCACAATAATTTTAATAGACAGACTCACGGATAGACAGATCTACTTTCGCATTAATATTATGTATTAGTATGGATAAATACAAGGACTATTAGAAATATATTTAATTCAAGGAGATATTTAGAATGAGAATCTAACATTCTAATAAACTAAACTTTTTATATAATAAATAAACACAAATAGAGAGTACTTACAGATTTTCAGAAGTCAAGCTGCGGCTACTTTTGATCCTTATTTCCAGCCCACCACAAAACACATTAATAAAAACACAAGAATCTCAAAGTCCAGTAAACGCTTGCCAGGGGTTAAAACAGTAGGTACTTCAACAGGTCCAGTAATCGAAAGCCAGGTCACAAAGATAGATAACAGATAAACGCGTGCGATGAGGAAAGGGTCGTTCATAACACTAAAATTTAAATAAAATTTACAAAGCTCGCTCACACTTAAAGACATATCGGAACTCTCGCTCGCACTCCTAGGATTGTGTGTAACAATAAGAAAGGAATTTGTTGAAAGTATAGTTTATAGAAAATGGGCTTATGATTTCACAAAATGAAACCCAATAGGTTCAATGAAATGTTTATTTGCAAGTGCATTCCTAGAAGATTGGCCAATGAGAGCTTCGCAAAAAACAATGTTATCAGTGCTTTTATTGCTTACTAACCAGCACGTTCATGTTAAAAAATACTGGTGCCTTTTGTTTTGCCGGCTATTTTTTAACAATACGAAGGGATCCTCTTTCAATTATAACTCTTAAAGTAATAGACCGAGAGTTGAATTTAAAGAGCAATACTTACAACAATGGTTACTTAAACAGTTCCTCTGACTCACAAGAGCAATGATAACAAAATTGGTACGAGTATAATAAATATAAAATAGCTCATAGACAACTATTTGCACATTATATTCCACAAATCACTTACATAATCCTTATTACTTTGACATAAGTTCGATAATTGCGTGTTAGTATGTGAATTGGTTGGGAATGCTTTTCATAATAATAACTATGCAATTTATTATCCTTATTGTGTTTACATAAGGTCGGCAATTGCGTGATAAAGTAGCGTGTAAGGTAAAATTTGCCTATATAATAACACCAAATTCGAGCCCCTACAAGATGTAGAACACAATCCGCCGTTGTTTTACGAGTGAATGTGACTTTTGGTAAAATGAAAATAAAAGTATCAACCGTACATATAGATATTTCATTAATAAAAGTTTGAGAATCTATGTCAGTGAACTCGCCTAGCGAGTTCAAGGCATTGCAGAATAGTTTATTTTCTTTCGATTATAAACTGGGTCTGCACACCCGGCCCACCACGTAATTCTTTAGATTAGGGTATATTTAGTCTTCAGTATCATTTTAACCAGAAAATACACATGCATTTTGGAAAAAAATAGCAAACACATTGAACTCGACGGGCGAGTCTACGGCGCTGGAATAAAATTTACGTGGACTCTCCGGGCGAGTCGGTGGCACTGAACGTGTTAAGAGTGCTCTCTGCGCGCGTTCCAGTTTCACGTATGTACACATAATAATGTTTCCGTGATATGTGTCGGGACTTTATTTTCCCTCTTATAAGGGTCTTTTGTCCACTACTTCCTCTAAGGCTATAATCATTTTCATTGATAATTGGCCCCTATTTACCTCTATTCTGTATTCGCCATGGGGACGTACATGTTCGCCGTAATAAGATCGAGTTTTTTTTTTTTGGTATGTCCCCAAGGCGAACAGAATTAAATCACTATATTCCAATGTTGGAAAACATGAAAGATTATTTTGGTCAGCACATATATTTTCAAACTGGGCTGATCGTCTATTCATATTAAGAGCCTCTACCATGTTTGCCAGATTATTTGCTAACTCCATTCTTTCTCGAATTATTTCCAATTTTGTGTGGAATAAATATTGTTCTCAAAACGAACACCAAATCTGTTCAACAATGCTGCAGCTATTTGAAAATTCTCCATCATATGTGGTAAAGACCGATGAAAATATTCTTGTCTCAACAGTTTAAAATCTCTTTTAAAATGACCATTGACGGCCTCTACCACCCACCTGCAAATTGTTACGCAGCGGCTTCTATTTGCTTGAACAGTTGTTAATTGATGCTGGTCTTCTAATAATGATTCTGGCATATGAGCCATTCCGTGAAAAACTGTACCGTTACTAAAGGGACAAAATGGACAATTTAAAAAATTTATTTTTTAGTTTTTGTTGTGAATCGAAGCGGCATTTATCAAAGTTTAAGAAAAATATATAGTTTATAACTAAATGCTTCACAGTTTAAAAAAAAACGGACTTTCAAACATGATCCATGACAAGCACTATCCATTTAGTAACGATCATTAATGTAATATTTTATCAGCAATGTGAACTATCTTTAACAAATTCTTAACAATGTTTAGTTAAAATACATATAATCTTTTTGAAATCGATTTCGTTTACCCTATTTGAAATATATTTTTAGCTTTAAATCATATATTAAAATATTTTCGTCACGTTTTAGGCCAGTGCGACTTATATTTTTAACTTTGTAGTTAATTTGGCTGCTTGAAAATGATTCAAACTATTTTAAATGAAAATGAGTATCATATTCTATTATATTTCATCCCAAAAGAAACCATTACTAGTAACAAAATCCACTTTACAGCCTACACTTCGGAATATAAAATTGTGACAGTGACTTAGTAGGAAATGTCATCGTGACTAAATTGAAACATAAGCGGAGTTCACACAAGTTTAATAATCAAAAACATTAATTTAATAGTGAAATGCCGTACGATATTCCTTATTCTCTATTAATATATTGTTATATTTTATAAAAAAATAACTATATTTTAATAGAACTGAATAAAAATAGGACTGAATATCCACGTGAATGCTTATACTTATGGCACATTTGGCAGAAGATCAGGTTACATCAGGTTTTATAGAATTATTTAAACTTAGGGACTAAACACGTGACATGAAAGTTAAACATAACATTGCAATATGATATCTCTTATTCTAATTATAATATTTGGTAACTTACTTCTTATACACGAAATCAGGGTTTGAATTAAAAAAAATAGTAATTATTAATCATACTACATATTCTTAAACTATTTAAGTCTTATAAAAATATTCCTAATCAGACTTTTGGGTACAGCAGGTACACAGTTTCTACACGCCTTTACTATCTTCTTAACATATAAAATAAAGTTGTGTTACTTGACACTATTTATAACTCAAGAACGGCAGCTTAGAACCAGGAGACAGACATAGGATACCTTTTATCTTTTTTTTGTATTTATCCCGTTTCCGTGGGACGTGACATATAGGGTACAAGTAGAAATAGAGTAGGAGTACGGTAGCGGTAGTGTAGGAGTAAGGTAGGGATAGGGTGGGGGTAGTTTAGGGTAGGGGTAGAGGTAGGGTAGGAGTAGGATATTAGTAGTGTAGGGTTTGGGTAGGGTAGGGGTTGGTTTGGGTAGGGTAGGGGTTGGTTTGGGTAGGGTAGGAGTTGGTTTGGGTATGGATAGGGTAGGGGTAGGAAGGGTATCGATAGTGTAGAGGTAGAAGTAGGTAGGTAGGGTAGGGGTGGGATACCACGCCAACGCAGTCGTGGCGGGTCAGCTAGTTTCTTGTAAAATAGCTGGATTATAGCATTCAGTTTTTACAAAATTAATCTTTTAGACAATTTACACATATATCCCCCCTAAGGGGATCCCCTTAAACCTATTTTAAACATAAATAAAATGAGTAGTAAGGGTTAAAACCCTAGTAAGGGTTAAAACATGGAATCCGGTCACAAGTGATCACTTGTGACCGGATTCCATGTTTTAACCCTTTTTTTAGGTAAGTACGTAATATCCTCCAAAATTTTGATTCGTTTACTTGAAGGAATAGCTTTATCGGTACCAATTGTGTATTTTTGTTGAATCTTAAAGTTTGTAGTGTTTTTGTTTTCAGATTTTTTGGGCGAATTAGGAGCAAGATCACGATTAGGAGCTTCAGCCAGGTAAGTTACTTGTTTTTTTGTGTTTTCAGAGACATCAAAAGATATGATTTGAGGAATTTCGCGGTCATGAGACAAAGGATCGTCATTAGATGTTGTTTCAGTCATTAAAGACTCCAGTTTATAATTTTTGGGTGTGTCAGAAGCAAGGTCACAGCTCGGAGTTTCAGAGAAGTAAATATCAGTTGTAAGGTCCTCAGAGATAGGAATTTGGGAATGAAAGTCGACATTGAAATTATGAATAATAGAGTCAATGTCAGTTGTTGTCACAGGCTGAATACTTTCAGTTGCAGACTTATCGAACTCTGGGACCCAGTTGAGGCTGATATTTTGGGCAATTTCACTTAACTGTTCCTCGAGTGGTGCCGTGTCAAAATCATTAGTAAGTATACCCATCAATTGAGATGGTTCTTTTGAAATAAGGGGCTGTACAGAACATTCTTCAGCAAATTCAATAAAATCAGTCATTGGTGTGGTATTAATCATTTCTCGTGCAGTGTTTTCAAAATGGATATCAAAATTATCAAGAACATCAATGGAAATATGTGGATCATATGAATGGCGCAATATTGAACTAGAACCCGAGTTTGGTTTTTCCCGAAAGCAATGTTTGATTGGGCTGAGGCAGGTGCACTGACCTCGCTTACAAAAACAACTTAACTGCCGGTAAAAAATTTCGTTTTGCACTTTTGATATTATTTGGTGAATTTGCATGGTTCCTACAATAGCCTTTAAATTACTTGGCACCAAAGTTTTAATATTGTCAATATCACAGTTATTTATGAGAAATGGCTTTACTGACTTCATGCACGTTTTTAAATTGTTAAATGCATCAGTGGCATTGACAATATCGTACCCATAGTAAACACGCCTATCTAATGCTCTTTTTGTGGCACCCCCAATGCCATCGGCTACCCCTTTTCCATGCCCACTTTCTGAAAAAGACCACGTCGTAAGAGAAAGGTTCAGTTTTGTGGTAAAGAGGTTAAGCAAGAAGAAATTTTTTTTTTGCCGGTATTGGCTGCTCGGGCCGTCCGAAAAAAAATGGATAACTGATAATTCTGGACACATTTGTTTGGTTAACTTAATAATTGGAATAAGGTGTGCCCAAATGGCGTGGGGTTCATGGCAGTTGCTGTCTGATAATGTCACAAAAGATTGACATCGTGTGCGCGTGTAAATCATACCAGTATGAAGGGTTATAGAATTTTTTGATCCACCGAAATGCAATGCTTGAATTTCTTCTGACAACTTACAGTCGTAGTTTTCCGAAAAATCCATTAAAATTGCGCATTCACATGGTTTCAAATTTTCAACACACATTCTATACTGACGCTGTTGCTCTTGGAAGTTAAAAAAATGCTTTTTGAATAAAGGCAATTGTTTTTCATACGCGCCTATTAATTCATGTAACGTTCCTGTAATTTTTACTTTTTTTGTTACATTGGCTGTCATGTCTTCATTGTTTTTTTTATAAGTTTTTTTTGCGCGCTCCCACTGCCACCATTCGACTTCAGTGTAGTTATTATTAGCTTCGATACTATTATTTTTATTTTTACATTTATTACACAAACTGTACATACAATTAAAAGACTTTATGTCGCAAGAAGTTAATTCCATAATGTCTTTGGTGCCCTTGAATGGAAAACCTGGAATTGTATATTTTTTCAGAGCTGTTAATACATTTTCAAAATTGCTATGTTTCACACATAGACACGTGTCTCGCGAAGCACGTGTCGGCGATAACACATAGTATGGTTTATATTTACAAAATGTTGATAAACTATATTTTCCTCCTTCCTTTTTATATATTTGGTATAGGTTAATCAAAGTATCGGTTAAATAACGTATTTGCATCTTTTTCTTGTATTTTGTTTTACACTCACGTTTCCCGGATGTAGATCTGCTAATTTCATCCCGGTTGTAAAAAACTTCCATATCTTCTTCTATCTTCTTGCTTGAGCTTACATTATTTTTCTTGTTGCTAGTAAGTCTAATGCTACCTTTAAGACCTAAACATTTTGACACTAGTGCCTTTGATCCTCTTTTTTCGAGAACAGTGTTGGACATACCAATTGAACGCAGTATCTTTTTTTCTTCATGTGTTTTACATTCTTTATATTTCTCGCCTAATGATATTTCTAGTAGTTCATGCCTCATTTTTAGTTTATTATTCTCCTCCGCTTTTATATTGATTTCTTTCTGGTATTTTTCTTTGGTTCGACTTAAAGTTTTACGTAAGTTCGCATTGAGGGTTCTTAGTTTTTTCAATTGCTTTAAAACAGTTTTGTACTTATTAGCTAAGTTATTATATTTCCTTTTATAGTCAACAGTTCTTTGATTTTTACTTGTTGAAGGTACGGGTACCTCTATGGCTTGTTTTTTGGCATTCCTTTGCTTTTTTTTCTGTTCTCTCCAAATTTTCCTTCGCTCCTCTTTTTCCCGGTCGCTCAACTCCCTTATTTTTTTTTGGCTCTTCTTAACTCGTTCTATTTGTTTCTTTCTTTGTTCCTCATATTTTTCTTTATTTTGTTTCAGATTTTCACGGTATCGTTTAGCCCGTTCAGCAGGTGTTAGTGCCATCGTATAAAAAATAAACTGGAACAACAAGAAATATAATTTATAAACTTCTCATCAATGACTATCACAATGTCCACCGATACACGGCTTTGACTTTAGAGCCATGCATGTCAGCCATGCAAGTTGGTCAGACTTCCGGTTAAGCTATACTTTTGCCGTGGATGACTTGGGAAGTCTGGCCAACCCTTACATAATCTAGCGAGAGTCTTTCCTTAACAAAATAATCAGCCTTGATCAAAATAAGCAAATATTGTCATTGCGACTTTAAGTTCCGTCGTGCATGCAAACCATTCTTCAAAATCATTAAAATAATTGTTAGTCACAACACAACTTACGATATAACAAATTCAAATGAAACACTTAATTTTCCTTAAATAAACTGAATGTGTGTTGTACCTACCAACTTACATATTGATTTTGCAAAGTTTCCATTTATAACGAGTAGCAAAATTCGCATTCATCGGTTGGATAGTGATCGTATAGACAAGAGTTGCAAAAAGTACACCAAATGTATGGCGATTTCAATAAAATCTCAATATCTTGTCTATTCATAGCTAAAGAGAATTGTATCAATCGTGAACCTTCCGCGGCAACTGTGTTTTTGCATACAAAACACTTTTTGGCCAAAATAAAATGGGTTTTTTTCCAAGGCCATTGAAGTCCATCATCATAGCATTTTATAAGATCATTAATAGATAAAACTTTGTCAATATCCACCAAGATTCCCATTATTAATAAGTTCGCGTTGTTATTCTGAAAGGTAAAAATCGTTATTGACTATTATTTATTAAATTAAATGCTTATGGTTTTTCTAGTTATACCTACAATAATGTAAGCCAAACTGTTCCATAAATAAAACGATAGTAAATGTTAACTAAGTAGTCAAAAGATAGACCATCTATTAGATTAATACAACATGTAACAAAAACCCTGTTGTTCCTTTTAGGGACGTATACTATTACCTACAAGCACAACATTTACGAAATTATAATTTAATAAAGAACAACATTGGCTAGTCGAGAGGTGAAAATCAATTAACTACTAAAAACGACACATTCAAAGAAATTTTTAGAGTAAGTAAGTAAGTAATTTACAAGTAAGTACCTACATCTTTATTTCGATAAATAACTACAAGTTCGGCGGCTTTCTTTGATGCGACAACAAAAGATGCCGCCAAAACTACCGCCACCGCGCCGCCCCGCCGCCCGCCGCCCTGCGAATCACTTCCTTAGTCTCTCGCGCAGCTTACTTCCGAACGGATGTTATTTTTGAGCTACCTACGTAGTGAGTGACTTGTTTTTTTTACGTTAACGTTGACCTGTTGACTATGTCTTATTCTAACGTAGAATATTTTATGTTGATGTGTCTTGGGAAAAGTGACTGAGTGATGAACTTGACGAATTAGGCCTCCATATCGTGCGTCGTATATGATTCCAATAAGACGGCGCGCCGTCACACTTCTTCCGCCCTGAAAGAAGCTATTTACATTCTGGAGAGAGAGATGGATTGGTCGCGGTGGACCCGTTAATTGGCCCGCAAGATCACCTGGATTTGACCCCTTTAGATTATTTCCTCTGAGGTACTGTCAAGCAACAGGTGTTCAAAAAAACGTGGCCGTCAAGTAGACATAATAAATCAAAATAATATGACAGACAACTTTGTTTTTTTGAATGTAGTGAAATGTTAAATGTAGTTTCAATAATTATCAATAAAAAGGTGCGTAAAATTACCTGGTAAAGCCACTTTTTCAAAGATTTATTCGTTAAAGTGATAAACAACAGCTGATAAGGTCACGAACTTGTGTAGAAAAATAGGCAGATAAGCGGCGGCGGTGCAAAGGCGCAGCGGCACCGATCAAAGAAAGTGGCGGGAATCGTTCTATCTTTTTCTGGTTTCGCGTCATCGCTTCATTCATACAGAATTGCAGAGGTAAGAAACCAGTTTATCATTACAAATGTTAATAAATAAATATTTTATTTACAGTTTTTTATAAATGGCTTGCTTTATTACGTATGTATACCGATCCTTAAAACGTAGGTAGAAGGAACAACAGGGTTTTCGTTACATGTTGTATAATTTAGCAGAAACACATAACTCCATCTTAGTCGTTGTTGGTAAAACATGCACCATGTAAACTTAGCCTTATGTGTCCATTTCGTCACAATTATTGTTCCGCTAATATGTCACGACACTAAATGGACGTGACGAACTCCGCTTGCTAATAATAATGACGACAACACTCAATATTCTTTGTTCTTTTAGAGGAAATCATTATTTCACGACATACACACATTATTAGGCATAATTCGCAAATAAAAATAATGTTTAAAGAACTTACCGGTATCACTTTATTGCTGTAACTATAGTGGACTTCTTAATCGACTACGTGTTAACAACACGGCTTTCGTCACCGATAACTGCGTCACAACTGCACGATGGGTAGAACAAAATGGCTGATCTACTTCAATAATGTTACCATAATAATAAAATAACTTGTTTTGGTAGTTTTTTAAAACGGAAAGCAAATAAAACAGTAGTGACTAAATTGGAATGTCCACCTTGGTGCTATTTTGATTATCATTTAATCTCATGAATTTTGTTGTAATACAATAAGATTTATGAGTAAAATAAATGTTATAATTAAGAAAAAGCAGTATTCTTTAAAAGCTCCCAAAAAACGCTGAAGTATGTATAAAAAACCATGAACTTCGTTTAGTTAAAGTTACGGACAGGAGGTGTGACACGCTAAAATGTTCCTTTTTGCTTCTTATTTTTAATTTTAAATCGGGTAAATTAACAACAATTGACTCCATTGTATATATTTTTTTAAAGGTAATGATCTATACTGTACATGAAAAAAAAAAATGCATTCTATAGAGTATGAGATAGTCTTGTAAACTGTTTGTAAAATTTTGTGACAGTTATTTTTCCTTACGTTCAATTTTTTACGGATTGGCTCATATATGTTTTATAGCCACATGCCTCTAACAGACTTATACTGTCCCTAAAACCTCTATCTAAGATAAACACATCATCACGTTGAAAATACTCCCTTAAAGCAGAACCATCACAAAACAAATTATTCATGATATCAGCATCAGAAGTTGTTGCTTTGTAAGGGCCATAACAATCAAGAATATATCCATCACAAGCGACAAACAAAAAAGGTTTTAAAAGATTTCTATATTTATGGAGCGAGTATGTTTGTTTCTGGAATGAGTAATTCGAGCTTTTATGCACATAAATATAGGTTCCATCACATATGACAATACTGTTTGTTCCATTTCCATAAAGTCCGTTTGGTATGATCAAACTATGTTGGAGTAATTCTTCCCTGGGTAAATTATTAATCCCAAGATTCCTTGGGACAAAATCTTTGAGAAGTATCTCCCTTATTTTGTCCATTAAAACTTCTAATGTTCTACGGGGAACATTCACCAAAGTCGCAATTCTTTCATCTGAATCCCCTGTTCGGAGTTTTAGTAAAAATACTAAAAGACCTAATGTGCCTCTATGAGTATCTCTTATTCGAGGTACTTCATCAAGTAATAAATTAAAGTTATGTTTTGAACGTCCTATTCAGTACTCAAATATTCTGTCATCCATTTCTTCTATATTTTCAAAATCAATTGATGGATTGAAAGCATTTACAAAAGAAAAAACATGCTGTATCTGCTGAACAGTAAATGTTGTGTAACTGTTTTGGGAGTCAAATAATGTATCCCACATATTGGCCATCAAATGGTCATTACAAATACGGGCTTCCTTAGGTAGATAATATTTGTAGTCACTTAGGATTATGGCTCTTAATTTATCTGAAATACTGTGCAATGTAGTGCTTTCACAGTTTGGAAATACACAGTGATGATTAGTGTTGGCAGCTCTTCTGTAATCGGGTAATGTTACTTGATCAATTGAGTGTGTTGCTTGTTCGGACTGTGACACCTGGGGCTCCTCCAACACTTGGGGCTCCTCCAACACTTGGGGCTCCTCCAACACTTGGGGCTCCTCCAACACTTGGGGCTCCTCCAACACTTGGGGCTCCTCCAACACTTGGGGCTCCTCCAACACTTGGGGCTCCTCCAAAACTTGGGGCTCCTCCAACACTTGGGGCTCATCCTCCGGTGGTGATGCACTCAACTGGGATTTTGTAGCATCAACAGTAGACATGCGACGAGCTTCTCTTTGTACCCGAAGCCAGCAAGTATGGCATACAACATCATCCTGTGAAATCTGAAAAAATATACAATTCTTTTTAATCATCAATATACTTGAAATGTATTGTTTTATAAATAAATAAAAAAAGAAATTCTGGAAATTGACGAGTTATATTATACAATGCAAATTAATTTGACCAACTTCTAAAAAATAACTTTATAATCATTCATGTACCTCTCGTGGTGCTACTCTGCTTTCTATAATACCAATCATGGATTGTTGCAGTTGAGATGGATTGCTTCTTAATATTTTATCACTCCGTCTTCTTAAAGTCGATAATCCACATAAAAGACACACATTAGTGTGGCCTTGGTGACTTGATCCAGCTTGTTGATCTGTATTGCCAGAAACATCTTGATGCAAATTCTCATTTACTGCAAACATTACTAGATCTCTGCATGCTTCACAAACAACATCTTCTTGTAAAACCTGTCAAAAACATAAATTGTATTGTAGGTACTGCCTCTGCCTATCCAGATCTTCTTAGGTAACTTCCAATATAGAAAAGATAGGTACTTACAACTCGTGGGAATACCCAGCTGCAGAGTAAGCCAGCAACTCTCGGGTCGAGTGCTAAGACTTGATATCGGCGCAGTGTGTTCACGCATATATTGCAGTTTACACATAAAATGCGCGTGCGACGATAACCTCTATCGTAATCTGCCATTGTTATTGTTCCGGGTTTACAACAAAAATCCAATTCACTGGGCACAATCGGAGTACAGTAAGATTAGCTTGTGGTCACGTAAAAGCAATATCGGAGTCCTAAGGGCACGCACTAGTCACACAAGGCAGTATCAATCAGTCCATAAACAGTCCAGGTCGGGTAAAATAAATAGAAAGCCAATTATAAACACAAAACACAACCGAGATGAAAAACGCGGAAGGATTCTGTAATGTCTTGACAAGCAACCACAGACAACATGTCACTGTCAAAGATAAAAGTAGTGCTGCACGTTTCGAGTCGATTTTCTTAAGAATCAATGCAACACTGAAACGATTCTGTGATATTTTGATCCATTATTAAATGGATTTAAAAGTAGAAGCATTTTTTCAAAGATATCAGTTGATTAATGACGAAAGAATAGAGAATTTCAATATTTTGTTAAAAATAAAACCAACTTTTTATTAGGCATTTTCGATCGTATTTTGCTAAACGATATATTTCAATGATAGTCGAATGGAAACGTTCTACTATTCCTGTTGAATTGGAGTTATTAGGCGTACCGATGTGTAAGTGTATGTTGTACATTATCATTAATTCCTTTAGTAGTTCATTATTAAATTCGCTGCCCGGATCGCAACTAACCTTTTTGGGGGTTCCATACATTGAAAAATATTTAATAAGTGCACGTATTACTTCGGGTGTAGATCTATTCGATATTTCTATTGCTTGTGCTAATTTACTGACGAATCAAACGAGCCCAAACTCGACCGGGTTGTGTCGTTTTATCACGGAGTTCCTATGGCCACCTTCCAGCTTCATCATCAGACCCCGGTTACTATCTAAGATCAAAGTACTCGTCAAGATGAATTAAATGAGCCCATACTTGATGTGGTAGTGTCGTTTTATTACCGGGTTCCAATGGCCACACCTTCTAGCTCCATCATCAAATCAGCTCCATGTCATAGTAATATTAAAATGTTCCCCAGTGACGACATACATGCAAAATTTCAGCTCAATCGGAACTCGGGAAGTGGATCAAATTTAGCTTTCAAGTTGTGATGACAAACACACAAGTGAAACTAAATGAAAGCTTGTAATAATAAAAAGCTTGTAATAATAACAAACACAAAATTTTCCGACCACTGATTTATTTATTTTAATTCGTCTGACAGGTTTAGGTCTATTTTTAGCTTAATTCTAAGACTCCTTATCCTACCAATATTTTGTGATTTTAATGAAATAATGAAACACTAAATCATTTGATACAATTAGGTTCAATTTTTAGACAGTTTTTTTTTGCTTAATTGTAAAAATCCTTATCCAAGCAATTTTTTGTGAAATTAAAAAAATTGTGAAAGAAATAATGAAACATTAATTAATCTGAGAGAATCCAGGCCGACAATTTTTTTTAGCTTATTTCTAAGAATCCTTATCCCAGGAAATATTTTGTGTATAGGGTGACTTAGCCGGTTTGAAAAAAATAGTGCGCGCGTTATTTTTGCAAGGTATAAGGCAGTTTATCGTTTTATAAATATAAATTGCTGTTCTGTGTATGAGAGATTAGCTGAATTGGTGTTATTTTAATAAAAATCGCAGTAGTATTAGGTTATTTACATTTAAATTTAATGGCCGGGTAACTAGATATAATTTTTTGAGGACTATCTACTTCTCTTCTCGGGGGACCGAAAACTAGAAGAAAATCCTTTACATTTAATTGATTATGTTGAATACTACATACATAAGGATTTTTTTGAAAATAAAACTATTTTTGCACAAAGTATAACCTCTTTTCATTCGAGCGTTTAGATTTTGGTCGCATGTTGTCGAGCTAATTACGTGGTAATAACACTTTTTAGTCATCTAGTTTTCGACGGCCGAAAATAAGAGATTTAATATTTACTTTTCGGCCTAAGCTAATTATGTGGCCGTAAGCTAATAATTTGAAAACCGATTCTCGGAAAACTAGCAAAAATAACGGCCAGGAACTGACACGAAAACGAAAACCGAAACTGAAAACCGGCGAAATCGCTATTTTCAAACCTTTTTATTTTTTTGAATTTTATTATGATATTTACAAGTAAAAGATCTACAAATATTAAAACCACATTTTCTTTCGAGCTCAAAAATGTTGAAGAAACTAATCTGTGACTTTATAATTAAAGAAAAAAATTACCAAAAAGTCAGACGTTTGCTTAACTGGCCGAAAACCTGCTAAGTCACCCTATAAAAATAATGAAAGTGACCGTTTAAATGTTATTGTTAATAATTATCTTATGTTAAGATTATTATATACAATAATTGACATTTTCTTAGTCCTCTAAATAAAGCAATTTTGCTTAGTTTCTAATTTATAATATTTTTCTGCTTTGTAGCAGAGAAGAGTATCTTATACGTACAATACATGTGGCGTTAAATGCCGCACACAAACATCAAATCAAATCAAACTTTATTTGTGAACATAGGTATTACAATATGGGTCTTATACAATTTAGTCGAGCTCTATGTCCTACCAATGAAATCGGTGTACAAATCTATTCATTATTATTATTATTTTTTGTTATTAATACTAGGTCTGAATTTATACAATAAAAAGTCAATTTCGAGTAAATAATGTCAATTAAATCACAAGACGAACAATATTCCACTTTATCATAATACAAATAATGTCAAATATTAACGGTACTGTTATTAGGCAATTAATCAATTATAATTTATTGTTATATACATGTCAAAGGTAAATTGTGTTAAATGGTTATTAATGTCATATTTTATCATTTAAAAATTCTTCTATGGAGTAGTACGTCTTATCTAATAAAAATAAATACAATTTGCTTTTGAAATTGCGGATATTATCATCACTCCTTATACATTTTGGTAATTTATTATAGACCTTTGGTGCCATTACAAAAATACTATTTCCATATAGCGCAGTTCTAGACCCAACTGTTTGTAGCCGATCACAACGGCGCTGACTAGTTACTCGAGCAAATTTATGCAAATTATTTTTGACGAACATAGACGTTTCATATAAGTACAGCGAGGGCATCGTTAATATTTTTGTATTTTTAAAAAACGGTTTGCAGCTTTCTGTTGTCTTTAAGTTGTAGATAGCTCTAATGCACCTCTTTTGGCACTTAAACACCATTTCTTTACCCGTGGCATTCCCCCAAAAAATTATTCCGTATCTTAATGTTGAGGCTACTAAACCGTGATAAGCCGTTAAAACTGTTGCTCGATTAGCCGTTTTGCTTAACACATGCAAAGCATAGGAATGTTGGTTTAGCTTACTGCATACTTTGTCAATATGTGAGTTCCATTTTAAAGAGTTTTCTATGTTTAGTCCAAGAAATTTAGTCACATTTGTTTCATTAATAATTTTGTTCTTGAATTTAATATTTAAATCTAGATTGCAATTAATTCTTTGCTGGAACTTCATTAAAACTGTTTTGTCAAGATTTATAACCAAATTATTATTTTGTAGCCAATTCACAACTGATAGTTGTGTAGAATTGATCTCAGGCTCTATTTTACTCACGTCGTCACAATTGAAAAGTAAAGTGCTGTCATCTGCAAACATTGTCATAGGATATGATGATGCTGTAGGAAAGTCGTTAATATAAACAATAAATAGGAGTGGCCCCAGTACACTACCTTGTGGTACTCCATAATTTACCGTTCTCAGGTTAGATTTATAGGTTATTACGGTTTTTTTAGAAATTCTACTGATTGTCGTTATTTGCTGCCTATTACAGAGATAAGATTCTATTAAGTTTGATATATTTCCCCTGATGCCATACGCGTTAAGTTTACTTATTAGTGTTTTATGGTCTACGCGATCAAAAGCTTTTGACATGTCCATATAAAGCGCCAGCGTTGGTAGTCTCTTATCCACTCTGCCGGTAACCATATGTAAGAAATCGTAGATGGCCATGTCAATAGATCTATTTTTCCTAAAACCTTTCTGGTTATCAACAAAAAGGGAGTTTTTCTCAAAGTATACGGTAAGTTGAGAATATATTGCTTTCTCAAATATTTTTGAGAAAATCGGTACCAGCGCAATGGGTCTGTAGCAGGACATATCTTCTCTGTTGTCTTTCTTGAAGAGTGGTTTTATAATTGTAATTTTTAATTCTTCTGGAAAGTGACCATGACATATGCACAAATTAATAATATGATTCAACACAGAAGCAATTATTGTGGATACCTGTTTGATAATGCTTGTACTTATATCATCATACCCAGTGCTAGATGTATTCTTTAGCGACATAATAATTTTGTGAATTTCTAGCGGTGTTGTAGGTGACATAAATATAGAACTAATTTTACTGTTTATTTTATGTTTATTTTTATAAATGCCTGAATTAGTAACTGGTTTCACTTGATCCACAAAATAATTATTAAAAGCTTGTGCTATTTCAATAGGATTACTTAAGATTTTGTCATTTGATTTAATTTTTACTATGGATTCCTCTGGTAAATTATGTTTATTCTCGTTCTTATTTATCACCCTCCATGTTGCTTTACATAGATTTTGAGCGGAATGTATGAGACGATTGTTATGGGCTCTCTGTGTTAGATTTATAACTTTTTTAAGCCGATTGGAAAGATTTTTAAAGTTTGTTTTATTTTGCTTATTTGGTAACGACCGGTATTTCCACAGCAATTCTCTTTTTCTCTTGCTGCAAATCCTAATGCCACGACTAATCCATTTTGCTTTTTCTTTAGTCGATACCCGTATTTTTATACTTGGAAAGCATAAATCATAAAGCAACTTAAACAGATCATAAAATAATTTGAATGCCTTAGCGGGATCCGTTTCCTCGTATACGTCAGAAAAAGTGATAGCTTTGATGTTGTCTATGAATTTTTGAACATTTTGTTTTGAGTAATCTCGTTTAGTTGAGAACCAGTAATTTAATATGCATGTTCGTCTAACTGGACATCGTAAAATTTGGGCCGTATGATCGGATACTGCTAGCTCTATGATTTCTCCATTTGATCCTCTTACATTGTGAATAATGTTATCTATGCAAGTACCACTGCCTAGTCTGGTTGGAACTTTTATTTCGAACTTGAGATTGTAACCCGCCATAAGGTACTTGAATTGATCTGAATATGCAGTCTTTTTTAAAAGATCAATGTTGAAATCGCCACATAGTATAAGTTTTTTGTTTGTGCGCAATGAAAGAGAATCCAAGAGAATATCAAGGTTATTGAAAAATACCTCAAGTTTACTCTTTATGTCTCCGCTATGTGGGCTCCGATAGACACACATCACAATGACGTTGTGGTCAGTGAGTTCTACTGCACAACATTCAATTATATTAGAAATACAGTACCTTTCCACGGACTCCAATGGTCTATACTTAATTCCGTTTCGTATCATTATACATGTGCCACCGTGTCTGGATTTCCGAGTGAAATGCGCAGCAAGTGTAAAATTAGGAATATGTAACAAGTTGACATCAGACAATATCATATTGTGCTCCGAAAATCGAATCGAAGAATTGGGAATCGAAGGATGGGGATCACTTTCTAAGTTCTGTGTTGTTGTATTATTTAGTTCTTCCAATGAAGTATTAATTATTTCTTGTTTTTTCGAATACAGCTGTGATTTCCTTTTCTTCTTTTGTGACTCTGTTTGAGTTACTGTTTGGCTAGATTTATCTACCAAGTTATTTTTTATTGGAGTCGATGTTAGTCTATGCACTTGAGGTTTTGTATTTGAGACCTTTCGTTTTGAACATGGCGTGGAGCACTTGGCCTTTCCTGTACCAACTTTCTTATATAATTCTATAACGCGATTAGATTTCTCTAGATCTGACTTTAATTTTTCGTTTTCGCTAAGCAAATTGTCAATTTCTTGATTCGCGCTTTGCAACTCAACTCGTAACCCATTGATCTCTTCCTGTAGTTTAGTAATGGATTCATTGTCCTGCAGTGAAGTATCAGGCATACTCATTACTGTGGCATCAAATAATGACGTCTCTGAGAGCGACGTAGACAGGACGGGTATTTTTCTAAGTGTAATATTTTCGTCCGTCATACTTGTAACTTTTCCACCAAAAGCTAATTATTTTTTTACTGTGGTATCATTTATTGCCTACTTGTTGCGAGTAGCGGTACTTTTTAGTTTGCCTATTCGCCACTTGTGGTTTTTTGGCGCTAGTTGTCATACATTGAAGATGGGATCAAAGTCCAGTTTTCAAAATATTTTTCGTAACTGTGATTAAGTTTGTTATTTTATTGGTTTAATTCACTGGAGTTAATAAAAGTGTCACTCAACGCATTTATTTATTGCGGATATATACGGATTAATGATTTTTTGAAAGATGAAATCACCAATTCGTTGTTTATCACTGATTATAGTTCCCTTATAATACTAATGTCATAATTGTTATTTCACTGGGTCTAAATTGTCACAAACAATATCACTGCATCAAAATACTCATTACACCACTTTGCACCACTTTTTATTTAATTTAAGTGTAAGAATGAATTATTTACAAATTATAATAACGCGGAGATGTAAACAGTTAGAATGTTGCCAACCTTTTCAATAACAATCGCAGACTCCTCTCCTCAATCAAGTTCACTCAACTGTTTAGTGCAAAATAAAAGTATTTTTGAGTTTTGTCCTAGACAAGAGTATAAGCGTTGGTTTAATTTAGATCACAACGAACACTTCATTATTACAAACTACAATAAATATAATACCCATGTATAAGAGGGACTAATTAATGTTCACAGTATCAAAAAACCTACGTTACACATACAAAGTTTTATAATGACCTTCATAATTTTATTAAGAGTGCACAACTGCACACGCATAATAAATTTATGAATAGGTACAACACTAGTGTGAAGATGCTTAGCAAATATCACTTCTTAATTACTAACTTATATTAAAATGATCTCGCTTTCTGGCATACGAACCGAGTTTCACAAATTTCGTCACCAGGAGCTCCACATCTGTAATGATTATAATGAGAAAAATAAATTAATATTGATGGCAACTGTAGGCTTCTTCTATAATCCCTGTGTAAATTCATTCATCGTCAGTGTTGCCATAACTTTACGCAGTGATTATAATAAAGGACTTTTTAGATACCTGACTTTTTAGGCACCCCATTTTACAATTAATGTTTATATCGATACGTAGCATCACAGAATACGGTTCATTCATGCAGTATTAATAAGCTAAGCTTTATCATTTTCATCTGCCTAGCCTTTTCCCAACTATGTTGGGGTCGGCTTCCAGTCTAACCGGATGCAGCTGAATACCAGTACTTTACGTGGAGCGACTGCCTATCTGACCTCCACAACCTAGTAACTGTTGTCAGACTTTCAAGCTTCTGACGACTCGTAACGATTGTCAATGATCCATGTATGACAGCCAGGACCTACAGCTTAACGTGCGTACCGAGGCACGGAATGATGTCAGTAATGTCTAAAACAAACTTTAGAAGCTAGCTTTAAGCTTTGCTTCGCTTAGGATTTGTTTTGTTTTTTTAGCTTTATATGGGATGTAAAAAGACGAAAGGTTGTTGGGCCTTCTGTTTACGGAGATATTATAACTAAAACCAGTTTTAAATGTTATCACTAAACTCCCCTATACCGTCGCATGCACCCAAAAGTACAATGTTGTGAGCACTACCATGAAGAGTGATTTTCTTTACCTAAAATGAAGTCGTTTCACCGCAATTTTTTTGCACAAAGTCACCTAGATTAATGAGTAGTATGGGTAGTTAGCGGATATGTGATGCGTCTTATTAGGGCTCTTGTAGACGTCCGTTTTTTTCACCGGATAACGGACCGTCAATAAACGGCTATCCTTGTATACATATTTTTTTTATCGGATGGATGGACTGCCGTCTATATGCGTTAGTTTTGAACTGGTAGTCAGAGATTACACACGTGTGAAATGTCGAATAATAAGAAAAAAAAACTCGTATTGGCCTACTATTTGTACAAGAAGAAACAAAAAGAAATAGAAAAACGTAAAAGGTCATCGTGGGTGCATCCTATATTATTGGAAAGGGAAAAATATGGTGCATTTCAAACTCTTTTTACGAAGTTGGAAGAAGATGAAACTAAATTTTACAATTATTTTCGGATGAAGAAAGAAACCTTTCAACTATTATTAACAGCCATATATGATAAAATAAGACACGAGGATACTGACATGCGTCAATCTATTTCCCCGGCAGAGAGATTAGCTGTTACACTAAGGTATGTTAAAGACATTGATATATATGTACTACTAGATTACGCATGCAATACACTCACTTTGTTCAACTCAGGTGTACTGCATGCCGTACACCTGACATTAGTGTGGTTTTGGGGATTACCTGTATTAATTCAAACAAAATTTAGTAGATAGTAATAGTTTTATTATACTCAAAAAAGAAATTAAGGAGTTTCAGAAAAATCGAAATCGTAATTAGGCGATGTGATTGAACTTAATTCAGTAATAATTGAAGATTGGGAATCATCTTGCTGCATGAGTTCTTGAGGCGTCCTGGATGTGGATGGAATGACTTGTGTTGGCTGATATTCATAAGGCATCCTGAATGTCGATGGAATGGGTTGTGTTGGTTGATATTCGTGTATCCTGTAGTCGGGTGTAGCCGTAGTGTAGCCTCGATTAATATTGTAATTGTAATTTTGCTGCTGCATGGACGCTTGATTTCTCCGAGTTAAATTTCTCATAACTTTAATGACTTCATATTGGAATTTAACATAATCGTCGTCACTATACTTGTCTACAATTGGAGCAATACCTTTGAAAAAACACATACTCTTACTCTTGTCTTCATCTTCAACTGATTTAATTAAAGTAAGCATTTGTCGATCAACTTCGCTACAGTCTGTCTTTCTCTTCTTGCTTGTTTTTGTTCTATCGGTAGTATTGGCTGGTGCGGTAGGGTCATTATTGGTTTGTGAGTCAGTTTCTTTGTTGTGAGGTTGTGTGATGTTTTTTTCTGATGTAATACTTGCTTCCGTTGTTCGGCGAGTCACAATTTTACACAAAAAGAGCATTTGATCGTAGAATTTATATTTTCGTAGACTTTTTGCACCAGAGCCGGATTTACATTCCTTAACTTTTTTGTGATATTTCATCCAGTTATCTCTTGCATTGTTCCATTTTTTTATGATATCTTTGCCTAAAAAAGAAAAAATTGTTACAGATATTTAGCTGCAGGGAACACGTTTAGTGATCTACATTACAGTTTCAGAATGGGTATAAAAACTATCAGCTGTATTGTACAAGAAGTATTTGAAGCATTGTGGGAAACCCTTTCTCCAATTTATATGAAACTACCATCGGAAGACGAATGGTTAACAATAGTAAAAAATTTCGAGACGAATGCAAATTTTCCTCATTGCTTGGGAGCCATTGACGGCAAACATATTCGAATCATCAAGCCAGAAGAAAGTGGATCAATGTTTTTCAACTACAAGCACTATTTCTCAATAGTATTAATGGCTGTCGTAGACACAAACTATAATTTTGTTTTTATTGATGTTGGAGCCTACGGCAAAGAATGCGATTCAGCAGTATTTAAAGAAACAGAATTTTGGAAAAGAATAGTAGGCGATAAATTACATATTCCTCGACCTAAGCAGTTGCCAGGTGCAGGCAGTGAGTTACCTTATGTATTTGTTGCTGATGAAGCTTTCGCTTTACATCAACACGTACTTCGTCCTTACGGTGGGCATCAACTTGACTCAATAAAAAAAATTTTCAATTATCGTCTCACAAGAGCGCGACGCTACGTCGAATGCGCATTTGGTATTTTATCCAATAAATGGAGGATTTTGCATAGGCCATTAAATGTTTCAACAGATACTGCTGTTAACATTGTAAAAACATGCTGCTTATTACAAAACATAATTCATAAAGTAGAGGGTATTGCTAATAATGCTACTGACAATGCTAGTTCACACATGATGCCTACTCTATGCCATTTGCCTCGTTCCCATTCAACACGAGGTAATGTAACAGCAAATATAATTCGTAACAAATATGCAGAGTATTTCATGTCACCAGTAGGGCGTGTACCATGGCAAAATCAATATGCATAAAAATAATGAAAATAAAATGTTACTTACCAAAATCATTTTTTTCTTTCTCGGACATCGTTTCAAAACCTTCATTTAACGCAAGACAAATTTCTCTCCAAGCGGTAAAACTCGACTGTCTATTTTTGTAGCACTCTTGGGTTTTATCCCACAGTACAGGCCTATTTTCAACCAAACTTATTAACAATTCCATGTCAATATCACCCATTTTTAAAAGAACGCAGGTAGACGGCACTCAATTAACAGAAAACAGGCAATACGTCCGGCAGCGTCAACACGCACCAATACACTGGCGTGGATGACCGCCCTTTCTTACACCGGACCGGTGTCCGTCGCGCCGAGGGGAAGCGGTGGTGCACCCGGCGTAAATTGTTCGCCGGACCGATGTCCGGTGCATGTACACACATTCATTATAATTCATACACCACCGCGAATCCGGCAAAAAACACGGTCCGTTATCCGGTGAAAAAAACGGACGTCTACAAGCGCCCTTATGGCGGTTCACTTAAACGGCGTAGAGAAATTTAATAAACTCTCATCGTAGCTTTCTTTAAAATTATAAGTATAAAATGAGCACGCTTAAATAATTAAAATGAATTTATTTAAATTATAATAACAACTAGCTTCTGTTTTGGACTTTGCCCGCGTGGAAGTCAAGTATAGCACAAAACAGCTTCGCACCCGTCTATAATGGAGCTTTCTATAACTGAAAGGGTGGGTAGGTGTCTCTCAAATTCCCGAACCTATTTTTGTAATAGGATAGGATAGATATGTAGGTACATAGTTCAAAAGACGGCACGGCTGCAACGCAGAGAATAATTTGAAATCCAAGTTGTGGCTTTAAATCGTGTGCGCTAAAATAATATTTATAATGACAAAATAAAAAAGGTGTCGCTGATGGCGCGCTGGCTGTTAACGATTGAATTGTTCGAGATGATATCGTCGGCGTGTCGATGTCGGAGCGGCGCTGCTGATGAATATTAAACAGACCTAACCAACATACGAAACAAAGAAATTATTTGCCAAATTGTAATTTAATTACCTTTATTCGAATATTCTTGCTTTGGGAAGTTAGAGGGCAGAGGAAGCCGGAACAAAAATTAGGAACTATCAGTTTCTAAATTTTTTTCCGGCTCTTCAGTAGTCGGATCTGTTGGACTTGTAGCTCCGGGAGAACTCTCCTCGGGCATTTCTTCTATTACGATTACCAAGTTATCCGATGTCGTGGTTGATTCCTCGACGCCTGTTCCGGTGGTAACTTGGATGTCCGGAATGTCAAATTTTAATTTTTTCTCTGGCTCGTCCTCCTCTTTTGGTTCTTTCTTCACTTTTACTTTTTCGGAGGTTCCAGGTTTTGCTTTGTCTTCCGTCTTTTTGTGATCTGTGTTTTATTGAAATAAATTATTTATAGATGCGTCATTTCGACGGCATACCGGTGCTCACATTGATGGTGCGGCGATGTATCTATGCGGCGGTGTGCCGTAGCAATATCTTCCCAGTTGATCGCAGACGCCAGGCTCATGTCTACCTACTCACTTTCTGGATCATTCGATCTATTATTAGTTGGTTACAAAGCATAATCAATGATTGCTACATGTTGCGGTTTAAGATGGGTGTGAAAATAAGTATTATTTGTATTTTATATTAATAGAATTATTATTGTTATAAGTAGTTAACTGTAAATCAGGGTGGAATTTGATGTGGACATAGTTAAATGTGGAATCGGAAATATCGTACCACAAGCATGGCATGTGCTAGAGCCAGTTCTTAAAAATGACAATATCACGTGGTATTACACGATCCACATTCTTAGGAGGTTCCTGGTTCTCTAGAGCCATTAGCTTGGATTCTTTTTTCCGATACTGATGGGCTTTTATGATGGGACTTTTTAGCTTGAAAATATACTTATATTAACAATGACTATTATAGTCATCGTTGGCTGATTTTTAAATCTCTGCGCATCTTTTAGGGGGTGAAAATACCCAAGAATACGAACAACTTGAATTACGGAACCAAAACTGATGTTTCATACATTTTGATCGTGTTGTTGTGCAAATATAGGGAACAGTAACTTTTTTATAATTATGTTACAGTTGGTCCTTTTACAACACTTGTTCGTTTTCATGAACTACTAACCCATCACCCTCTAAAAGATGTGTAGTGAATAGAATTTTATGCAAAACGAAAGTTTTCTGGAGTATACAACATTTAGCTTCACCAGCGTCGATGCTGCAGCAAAAGTCGGAGCAACAACAAGCTTCACGACACCATGAGACTTCACTACAGATCTACAACAAGATGTTCAAAGGTTAAAGGATACAATAATAGACAGGAAAATAACTTTGGTCTCCAAAATGATAAGTGGTTTTGTTAACAGTACAGAAACCTTACACAACAATACATTAATTTTAGATGAACGTTTAAAAAGAATTGAGAGATTGGTAAAAAATATAATTACTAAAGAAGAAAATTCTATTTACTTACATTTTAGGAATGTTTAATATGTTTTTAAGTAATTTTAGAACAATTAATATGCTTTTAAGTGAGATCGAAACGGCCTTAGCATTTAGTAAGGTGTCTGTACTGCATCGAGCGATTGTTAATTCTACCGAATTATTGCACATGTTGCAATCTATAGCCAAAACAGAAAATTTATTGTATGCTGTAAATGAAAATAATTTAGTTAAATTTGAAGATTGTTTTACTGTTAAAGCTTTTATTAAACAAAACCAGATTACGTTCATAATAGAGATTCCACTAATTGAAAACGATACTTACAGTTATTTTAAACTTTACTCTTTACCTATGTTTAACACAGATTTAAATAAGACCGTAATAGTAGTTCCTAAATATCCCTACCTTTTGGTGAAAGACTCAGATTACTTACCAGTCGTGAGAGCCTGTGCCCAGATTACAATAGATGACAAATTTTTATGTACCGATGACGATGTGTTGACCCATCCAGAACCATTTTGTGAAGAACAGCTGATGAAGTTCCATTCTAATACTAGTTCATGTGAGCAGCATACAGCAGACATTGAAGATTTAAAAGTTCAACGAATTGGCCGTGGAAGTTGGATTCTATATACAAAGAATAATATTATAGCAAGTAGAAAATGCTATGATGACGTCATGAGCCACGAGTCCCTACAAGGAACATACATAGTTACCCTTGACGATGATTGCAAAGTTAACATCGGGCACATACATCTACAGAATTACCAATTTTTCCTGACACGTCTGAATTATCCAATTGCTCCAATCATTACCCTACCAGAGTTGAAGTCAGAAAAACGTACTACACAGTGACAGTGCAGTGAATCTAAAAGGTATAAATCTCGATGAGTTGAAAGAATTGGCTCAAGTGGTGAAAATGAGCAAAGTGAAATACAGTGAAAATGACAGTTCGGTTAACACGAAAAATGTTAGTTTAGGCACAGTAATTTTATATGAAGTTTTAACTTTAGGATTTATTACCTTTCTTGTTTTTAGATATAATATAAAATTGTTCACCTGTCTGTGAAATCATCAGAATCTTAACAACCCTGATAATTTCGTTCTTGAGGAGGGAGGAGTTATGCAACCTGAACCGCAGCGCGTTATCACTGTGAGAGCTTAAAATGCACATTTGCAGTTTAGGGTGGCCCTTCTAGACCGTTCGATGCATTTTGTCAATTTAGCATTTTAAGTAGCGCTAAGTCCAACAATGTAACCGTTAGAGTTAGTTCATAGAAGGAATTATAAGAGAGCATGCGCTTCTGCTCACACGTAATTCACATCTTTTATTTAACGCTCCCAAAAACTTGACTACCTTGATGTTTCTTTAAAACTATAAGAACTATGTGCTTATGACCCAAGCTTTTTATGAGCCTCCAAAAGAAATGGGCTGAATCAGTAAGAAACAAAGTTATTAACTTCAGTTAATTGACAACGGATTGCAATTTTGAACAATGCGAGCATGCAAGAAGTGATACATAACCATAATCATCTCATTTACTCCTTACAGGTCTTTGGTTTGATTCCCACGCTGGGCAAAGTGTTAGGTACTGGGTTTTTCCATCAAGAATTTCTCCATAGCAGCCTCGGAGTCTGGACTTGTGCCAGGTTGATGGTAATAGGCTCGCCCCCTATTACATGGGACTAAAACAGAACTAGCATAATGTGTACCTAACCCTTTGGGGATTACAGGCATGATGTTATGTTATGAATTATTATATGTCCCAAAAATTATTCCCATCTCAGGATACTACATAGTATTTACAACAGCAAAGAAACCAGCAACTGTTACTACTAAATTGAGATACACTTGCATGTAACAGGTAGTGATTGCTGTAATTCATTTAAATGGACCAACATCAGTGAAATGCTTCATTTATGCTATAATAATGTTATAATCCCTTCAGTAAAAGCTTTCCACTTTGCATTTATGATGCTCATGACAGCTATTGCATGATTGCTGATTATACTTCACATGATTTCATGGAGTACCCATACTTGCCATCAATATTATAAGGGTTTACAGAGAGATTCATCTACCTAGTGATAGTAATAAGGAAAACAAAGCCATTTATCTGTTCTTATAATTTTTTACTTAAATATAATTATTAAAGATTAAACTATGTTCTAATATACAATGTTATTTTTGAAGTCACTTTACATGAAACACACATGATTATCCTATCTGCTAAAGAAACTAACTTGACATCCAACATGCAGATTAAAAACTTTTAGGTTCTGCCAAACCAGTAATCCATTCAACATGTATCCTGTCTGATAGGAGGGACAGCGGCTTAACGTCCAAGATCTAGTAGAACTTGGTTTTTAAAGCCACTGCCCCTAAGAATGATATCATTACTTAGAAGTTTATAAACCCACATTTTTTAAACAATTCCAATCACTTTCACCTTGACTCAAATATGACAGCCTGATGCAGATATTTACAAAAAGCGGAATATGCAAGCTGCTGCTGCTGCTGTGATGAGGGTTGATGAGCTTTTCTATTTTTTTTTTGTGCAATCAATTATCACAGCACATCTATTAATTTGCCATCATCTTCATATTTTTATCTTACAACAGTCCTTTGACAAGAATAGTATATGGCTTGCGATAATTATATTTTGATGGTTTAGAAGTATAAAGTAGATTCTACTTAGTAGAATAATAAACACATAGGAAACGGAGCCAGCTAAACTATGTGCCTAGTTCATGATAAAATGAAATTTTTAAAATTTGTGCAAGTGTGTAATGCTGTAATGTTTTAATATGATAAAAAGGTTTAACACAAAATCATTTTTCCTTCGATTCTTGCTCTCTAAGATGATTTAAGGCGTGGAACCACTGTGATGTGACCCGTGGAGAATTTGACATAGGTTTAATGATCGACATCGGCTGCGCATCGGACTAAGATGTACTGATTCCACTACCAACTGACTGAACCAGTTGAGAGCAATATCTGATTATTACAGTTGGTAGGATTAGTTTCTTTAGTTTCACTGCCTCGTTGGTTTTGTGGTCGCAAGCGCGACTGCTGTGCATGAGGTCTTGGGTTCGATTCCCAGGTCGGACGAAATGTTATTGGGTTTTACAATCAAGAATTTGTTGTTTCGGCCTTGTTAGGCATTCGGTCTTTGAAGAGACCGAGTCCGGTCCGGGTCCGGTCTGGACCTCTGTCTTCGACATTATCTTTATCTTCGTCTAAAATGACTTCTGGTTCTGACATGTTTTGGGGTGGCGCGGTACTGAAAGGATAAATTAATCCATACTTGGAGTTTTTTTAATAGGTAGTAGATTAAAAATTCTAATACAACATACAACAATTAACCTAAACATAAAACCTAAGAGTTATTACAAAATATGTACAATTTATAAAAAAGACAAAGCAGGAACCTCCTAGGGCATCAAAAATTTGGTCCGCGTCGCCGTCAATGGGGCAAGTGCCCAAAAGGCTGAGAGCATTACCACGTTATATGGCAATGCCGATTCTTTTTTTAAACAAATTAGATTATTGATATCTTTTTCTGTCCAATATAACAAGAAAGAGACTAATGTAAAGAAGAGCTGTCAAATTTAGTCAATCTATACATTATTATAATTGACATCTTAAAACGTGTAGATTAAAAATACGGAAAAGTTCAAAGCAAAACTAATTTGACATCTCTAACTTAGTTCTTAAATATCACCGTCCTTTTCTTTCGCTGTATGTTAGTAAGAGATGTCAATTCTCTAAATTTAGTCTAGTTTTTGAACAAGGGAATTGGCACCAATGCCTATTCTTCTCCATAAACTACAACTGTCAATTCCTACATTGCGTAATCAACACTATTTCATACAAGATCCTGACAACCGTCAGGCAGTAGCCCAGCTTGAGCACCATGCAACTTCGTTCCTTTTCCAAAGATGTTATCTTACTCTCAAGTGACGATAGTTGATCAGAGACGGAGGTTAAGGATTTTTCCAACTCACCAGTTATATGTCCTTCCAACTTATCAAGGCGAGAGTTATTTGCGGATATCATTTCTCTCATCATTTCTTTTAGTTCATTTTTAAAGGTCTCCAGTTCATCACTAGTGATCTCAGTTTGGTGTTTCCTTTTATTTCGCTGAGTTACATTCAATTGGAGGGCTTCATCTGCATACAGTTTCCTTATGTCAGACTCGGAGCGGGATGGAATGTTATGGCTTGGCGGCGTCCTCTTCAAGTTGTTCGACATTGCTTCAGTCAAAGGAGATTTAGGCGGTGTTTTATACATTATGCTGTATGTACAATATTATCCGCCGATCGGTGTTTCTAGAATGACGACTTGTGTGACGTATGCGCGAGCGCTAATTAGTTACTGACTCTGTTTCTGATTTATGTCGATCAGGTATTGCCAGTATTGTGAGATTCTCGTTTATCGCTATTCTATTTAAAATTCCAAAATGCTTTTTGATAAATTACAAAAAGTGCTGTCAATTGTTGGGTTCGAACACGAGGCCTCGAGGTTGAATGCGCGGTCAGGCGGCTTAAGCCACTAGACCACCGAAGCTGATAGTTGGATTGTTGAATTTGTCGCTCTGTTGCTAATAGACAGTTTGACGTAATTAGTCGTGTGACATTGATCCGTTCAAAGGTCACACTTCGACACAGAGACAAAGAAACTTGAACGTTCACTTTTAAAACTTTGTACTAAGTTTTGTTTATATCTTCCGTAATAGTTTATGCACAGATCTAGTTTTTTCACTGTTTGTTTATTGTTTTATTTGGCACGTATTGAAGTAACTTTTAAGACGAATGCTGCACTTTTGACTAGTTTTCCGGAATAAAATCTTTACGAGCACAAGAAACACGTCAACTCAACACAGAGTTCGGGCGGGGGAGGAATGTACCTTTAATTCTGGCACAATTTCCAAGTTGTTAACGTGTAAATTAGGCCACTCAGGCTCATCCTTTTAATAAAAAGCTCGGCCTTGTCCACCACAGGGTCAAGGACACCAGACGTTTAGCATCTACTCCCCTTGATATCCTTGATAAATCCGCGGGCTTGCAATCCGTCGGAACATGTCACTATGCTGAAGTTGGTGTTCATTCTTTAATTTCAATAATACGGTTGCATACAGACGCCTTTAATTTATTGACATCGCTACAAATCCAACATTATACTACTGTTGAGTCACACCAGTGCACTAATTTATCTGGCTTGTACCGGAGTGAATCTATTACATATTTTGTGAGTTTAGCAGCGAGCAAGGCTGCGCACAATTCTAAGCCAGGTATGATATATATATATGGTTTATATGTTTAATAAAAAAAAAAACAGCAATAAGTTGTACACCGGTCTCCATTATATCGACTGTACAACGTATTCCGGCTCTTCCTCGCTAGGGATGACCATAGTAGTACCATTTTTATTTTTTATTTTTTTCTCTTTCTTTCTCCTCTTTAGTTATTTGCGATCGGTCGTTAGACCATAAGCGAATATGGTGGAACAGCCACTGCTGCGCCTCCCACTTATAGAAGGTGGTTTCTCTTCAGCCTTTTTACCACCGCTGTCGGGTTTAAAAGTTCATTGACTAGTGGATTTGGATGCAAGGTTAGGCGTTCCCTGTGTTGAATTTTGCGCTGCTCGATTTCAGACTGTACCGAGGGCACTAGTAGATAATCATGGATTTCTTCATTTCTAGCAAACCAGGGCGCGTTTACAATAGCTCTTAGGATACCATATAGATAGGATAGGATACGTTTTGAACTCTTTGTAGGCAGAGTATGTTCGATTTGCTGGCGACTCCTCACAGTTCGACGTCCATATTGGCTTTAGAACAGAGTTGTAGATGAGGAGTTTGTTATCCACAGAAAGGACAGAGTTTTTTCCCATGAGCCAATATAAGTTGCGATACTTAAGGTTGATCTCGTCCCTTTTACGTTTGATGTGATGCTTCCATGTTAGGCGCCTATCTAAATGAAAGCCCAGATACTTAACACAGTCTGAGTGTGGGAGAATATCGGCACCAAGCCTTACAGGGGGGGTGTTTCCGTGCCTGAGCGTGAAAGTGATGTGGCTAGACTTCGATGCACTGGCGCGTATCCGCCACTTACAGAGCCATTTATGTGTCTTGTCCAACTGTTTTTGGAGTCTATTGTTGGCAATTTCTGGATTATCGTCAACTGTTAAATAAGCAATATTATCAGCATATGTTGCTACAGTTACGTCCGCCAAAGTGGGCAGATCCGATGTGAAAATGTTATACAACACTGGACCAAGGACAGACCCCTGGGGGACTCCGGCTTCAACGTCAAACAGTCTTGATCGGGCTTCGCCCTGTTTAACTTGGTAGCAGCGGTCAGATAAATACGACTGGATAAGCAGGAACATAGAGTGTGGGAACTTTTCCTTCACTTTAGCCAGTAGACCTTTGTGCCAGACACGACCAGAGGTCTGTTGCACGTCAAGAAATGCCGCCGAGCAATACCTTTTACACTCGAAGGCTTGCCTGCAGATCTGGTAAATACGATGAACCTGTTCCACAGTTGAATGCGCTTTCCGAAAGCCAAACTGGTGTGATAGGACCACATCATTGATTTCCATGCATGGTTTTAGGCGATTGAGAAACATCCTCTCCCAAAGTTTCAAGAAGATAGGGGTTAAGCTTATCGGCCGATACGACGAGGCTTCATGTTCTGGTTTGCCTAGTTTGTGGACCATGACAATTTGAGACATTTTCCAGAGGGCAGGAAAGTGAGATGTTCGAAAGATTGTGTTGAACAAACTTGCCAGGAAGCTGATGCATTTTCTAGGAAGATTTTTAAGAATCGAAGGTGTGATCAGATCAAATCCTGGAGCTTTTCTATAGTTTAGTAATCTGATTTCCTGCGCTATTTCTTTAGGTGTTGTTGCTTTGATGGGCAAACACATCTGCAGATCTTGTTCTAATAAAGTGTCAATTTCACTCTCGTCGACAGTGCCGTTGTTGGGTTTGAATACGGTGTTCAGATGCATTGCAAAGACCTCAGCCTTCTCCGAGTCGGGTCTTGCCCAAGAAGCTTGTGATTTGATTGGTGGATAGCATTGTTGAGGCTTATCCAGGTTTTTGGTTGCCTTCCAGAGCGGATTCGCACCAACTCCTGAAGGAGACATCATCTGTAGGTTTGTTTTCAAGGTGGAGTTAATAGACTCCTGAATTATTGTCTTTAGCTCCTTCGCTGCTTTGTTGAAAATTTGTTTGTCAAAAAGATGACGGGATTGATGCCATATTCTTCTAAGTCGGCGCTTTTCTAGAATCTTCTGCGTGATAATTGATGGGTGGGGCGGGAAATTATGATGACCTCTGGGTCGAAGGGCTGAATTGATCCAAGCGGCTACTTGAATGGCATTAGTGATATATCTGCAGGCGTGGTCAATGTCATTTTGATTTTTAAGAGGTATAGTAGGTATAAAGTTTTCGTTAAGACGGGTTTTAAAACCGTCCCAGTCAGTACGGCTATTCGTTAGGTTTTATACGTATCTGCAGTTATTTGTGTCTTGGTGGACAGTAGATTGAGGAGAGAACAATGGGGCCGGCTCGATCCTCCAGTCGTACGGAAATGGCTTGCAAGTGCAGAGTAGAGAATGGTTCTATCAGAGAGTGTCTGAGGTTCGCACGAATTACCAGCGCTGCGCCGGCGTGTGCACTGCCATCAGGATGCGATGTGTGGTAGACAATGTAGTCTTTGATACGGAACGAGCTTCTGGACGTGGCATGCGACTCTGATATTAATACTGCGTCTAGATTGTTTACTTTTATTAAAGTTTCCAACTCTTGGATATTGGGACCCAATCCATTGATGTTTCATGCTGCAATTCGTATAGGCTTCATTTAAGGTGAAAGTTTAGAAATAACTGTAGTCAGCAAACCCAAGCAGCAAGTGTACTGATTTGTTGCAGGAGTAAGTCTATTTTCTCGTTTTGTTTGATTAGGAGTTGTTCCATAACATTTACGTTTTGTTGGGCGCTAACGTGACATGATGCAGCGATGTTGGCTTGTGGGAGATCTTTCGCACGTCCGGCGGCAACATCTGAGTATCTTAGTTCTGACTTGCGATAAATATTTTGTTGCGGAAGGGTGGAGCTGTCTGAAATTTGTTTGGGGTCGATTATCCCCGTCAAGTTGGAGTGGCCGGCTGAAGAATTTCTTAGTTTTGTTTTTCTTGAGAGAATTTCCTTATAAACTTGGCAACCTTTGTAATTTGCGGGGTGATCACAGGAACAAAGGGCACATTTGGCAGGCGAGTTTCTGTCTTTTTTGGGACAGTCTGAAGTTTTTTGGCCCTCCCCACATTTGACACATCTGTAGGGCCTCATGCAGTTGTTTTTGCAGTGACCATATTGCTGGCATCTTTGGCATTGCACTATAGTCTTAGTTTTGCGTGGGTCTTCAATTTGAATGCGTTGGTGATGAATATACTGGATATTTTTTAACTAGTTTGTTACTTGGACTAGGTTTTAGATTAACAAAAAATGTGGAGGTAAATTTTTTGTCTAGTCCGTAGCGGTGGTTGATGATTTCTCCTCTAACCTTGTTTCCAGATTTCTCTAGCTCCTGGATAGTGGCATCATGAGGAGTAGTGGGATGAAGGTCTTTTATCACTTTTCTGTAGCATTTCGTTTCTTTACGGGAAAAGGTATGTCCTATTAAC
Organism: Hoplodrina ambigua; assembly: GCA_949774945.1. Taxonomy (NCBI): domain Eukaryota; kingdom Metazoa; phylum Arthropoda; class Insecta; order Lepidoptera; family Noctuidae; genus Hoplodrina; species Hoplodrina ambigua. The sequence goes on from OX458964.1 coordinate 15,433,312, forward strand.
CCTTTCTGTCGTATAAGGTCAATAACTTGCTTGTAATCATCGGTGGAATTGACCATTACGCGGAGGAGGGATTTTTTTCTTTTAATAAAAAAAAATATATATACACAAATTATTACACAGACACCTTTTTCATGCATTACATAAAATAAAAATAACTATAGACAATTAGATACTATACTTATATACAATAATATAAATAACTAGGCCTCTTCCTCTCTCCTAAATTTTTGCAGTGCCCGACAGGGCCCATTTTGATCTTTTACTGTATTATAAATGTGTGTAATAGGTTATTATGGAATGCAATAAAAATTGAGAATTGAGGTTTTTATTTATTATTTTGTACCGAAACTCTTCCGGGCGAATTACCGACTCAATTACTTTGGTAAGCTCGTTAAGATCATCAATTCCGTATAGATCAATGGGAGGGGGCTTGTTTAGCGGTTTCGGCCCAGTTAGACACAGTTCTGTCTTCTGTTAGGTCAACTGGCAGATTTGAGAACCGATTTTCTGACTCAATGGGTGGAGGCGAGTTGTCGCATATTTTTCTTTTCTTGGATGTAGGAACACGCTGCCATGGCGGAGGTTGTACTACATGAGTTGATTGTTGAGCGGCTGGCATATGATTTGAAGTTTCATCTGTGTCTTTATCATTGTTGAATAGGATGGATTTGTTGGAAGTACCACCTGACGCTAAAAATTTAGCGTCACATGTGTTCAATAAATTGCGGAGGGTATTCTCTTGAATCCTTGCCTTTCCTTCATTGATGACTAGAGTGCCCGGAAACATCTGAATTGAGTCGTGAATGTTGGAATGGCTGGCCTGTGGACCAGGCTCCTTCTTCTTCTTCATGTTATCTGGAACTTTCTCACCCTTCTTCTCATTTTTCTTTGGATTACCGGATGTACCCTCCAATGCTTCCACTACTAAAGATTAGGCAGACTAGGTAGGTGGCAATCAAGTATTGTTATAAGTAGTATATTATTGGGCATTCTATACCACTCGGCAAGTAGCTCGGCGAGTGCGCCTCGCTGCCGATAGTGGTATAGAATGCCCAATAATCGACACTCGACACGACTCTCCACTCGACCAATAAACTCGAACGAGACAGTTTGTTGCACCGTGTACTTGATTAGGAACGATTTACTCGACCAATGACTAGTATCTTCCATATTATGGCGGGTCAGTATGAACAATCAACTATCAACTCGACTGTAGTGTATTACTGTACACGACCAATGATCATACGAGCTCGCTATCGCTCTGAAAGGTGGTACAGAATGCTCAATAATGAACGATCGACTCGATCACTGACCAGTAACGCAAAAGAGGTTGTGGTAAGTTTATAAATGTTAACGTTCTAAATACATTCACTCATTTTCAATTGATTCATTTCCGACAGTAATCATGAAATTTGTAAAACAACCGCAATCGCTGCATGTTAATACAGTTTGCGATGATGTTTGTAAGACTAGTTTTCGTCATGGAGAATTATTGCCTAACTCAGTACGGTGCGGTATTTGCGGTCCGTCCAATTGTGGAAAAACGAATTTATTAATTGGTCTTCTAATACACGAAAACGGATTAAGATTTGAAAATGTTTATGTTTACTCAAAAACTCTACACCAACCTAAGTAGATTTTTTTAGAAAGTGTTTTGCAACGGGTGCCTTGTACAGTCTTAGTGGGATTGTACATTGACAGAAGTTGTAGTTGTAGTGGATTGAGTGTGTTATAGATAAAGTCTCACAGAAAATATTTAAGTTTATTCCCGTAAGTCACAGTTAGGTTCTTGTTGGCAATTCTTACACGTTAGTTGGCGTGGTCGCCTAAATGCACACTGAATATAAAATATTCAATTCCAACATTGTGGTCGGCGTATTGACAAGTAAGCTAAATTAAAACTAGGGCAAATGTACGTAAATCGTACATATTCCCAACCCGAAAGTATAACACAAAAATTAAGTGAGAATTCCCAGTACATAGCAGTGGTACTTAAAATAAGTATAAAATGTATTGTATAAATATAAACAAAGTAAAGTAGGAGTGACGTAAGTTGAAAATAAGAGTAAGAGTAAAGTAAACAATAGTAAAGTAAACAAAATTAAGTATTAAAATTAAATTCAACTTCTCGAGAGGTGACTGCAGAATCCCGCCCAGGCTTTGATCGAATAATATCTTTCGTTTCTTTGGCGCATAATATCTTAATTACATAATATAATAATTCGTTTCTTCGTTATCCACACAACGGCTACTATTACAATCACTGCCAAAAGAACGTAGTTTGCTATACAAGCGAAGTTATTCGGACTGCGTTGAATACAATTAGTCAATTGCTTTTCAGTTAGTTTCACGTAAGTATTTTTTTCGAGATTCACTGCTATGTATTTTGATGATACATGGACAGTTGCGGTTGTTTCATTCTTTATTCTTAAGGGCAGAGGTAGGACGTGGTATACGATGAAATCTTCGTCACTTGCCAGTGGAATATGAATTTCGTACATAAAATAACTTTCAGTTACTCTAGCCTTCACGAAGAGTAATTTGTAGATGTCCTTTATATCATCTTGAATGTTGTCTACTGGCAAGGTTAATGTTTTCGGCAGTCTTCCAGAGATTAAAGTTAGTTGTCGTATTAAATGTGCTGGACTAAGCAAGTGAACATCCATCCGACCTTTGTATGTGTCGACTAAAGTCTTTCTTGTATGGTTTTCAAATTAGTCAGCAGTAAATGCGCAGTGAGCGACGCGGAGCTGAAGTAGCTAGTGGCCATGGCTATCTCAATTCCAGATTCGATTTCTGCTAATCTCAATTCAGTTCGATTCATGTAGTTGTTTAGAAGTGCAAATTGCCGATTCATGTTCGCTTCACTCTTCTTCAAGATATCGTTTTCGATCTCGACAATAAAAGTTTGGTTACGTATGAGTTTTAGGAGGTAATCTTCATTCTCTTGCACAGCTTGGATGTCCAAATGATATTTTTCAGCAAAACCCTGATCGAGTATTCCGAACAGGTTGTTTGCTAAGTAGCCCACGCCGTCGATTAATCCTCGTTTGTTGCGCCCTGATAGATGTTTGTTTGGTGTCAGAAGTACATTGTTGTAGTACTTCAAAAGATCCATTTCATGAGCTAGCTGCTGACTTGTCGTTTCGCAATATCGAGGCTCCAGATTCTTGCACAAATCTTGAATCCCTTGTAAGTAGTTTTCAATGTCCCGAACGCTACTCCAGTATGTAGAAAGATTATAATACATAAGTAATCGCCACTCATCATGTATTAGTTGCACCTTCCCGATCGTGTCGTAGTAGATAGGTCGATCACTTCCCAGACTTGTAATCCGAACGCTTGACGACGATTCTTCTCTCACGTTGCCATTTGTTCCAGCAGGAAGGGCACATAGAAGTAGCAATGTGGTTAACATTGTGGTAAATGTTTTCTTTTCTGTATGTTGCTGACCTCGTTTCGATGACGAAATGTCTTGATTATTATTTGAATTGTTTATTTCTGTGTTGCAAGTTTCGATCGGTAACAGCGATAGTTTTGTAATGGGTCTTTTCAATATGCCAGCTTGTGTTTTTATAGTTGTGATACGAACTAGCCCTTTTTTTTTTCTGGCAACACTGCCCAAGTGACATGTAAAAATTTTGATCCGTATTTTAAAATTAGTTTTAATTAATATTTAAGGTGTTATTTTATATCTATAAGTAATATAACTGCATAAAAAATCGGGATTATTGTTTTCCTGTGTATAAACTTAGTAAAAATCAGTGTTTGGTTATCCACCGTTACCGGTAACCTATTTCGATCAGCTGATGTCAACTTGCGGATTTGGACGGGGAGTATTGTTTACTTTTATTTCTAGACCTGTGTCGATCGATCATTTGTCGTAACCCGGGTCGATCGTGACCCACTCGTATGGTGATCGGGTTAAAAAGATTCGATCATTTCGATCATTCGGGTCGCAGTTCGTTTATTTATAATAACCGATTGAGGTATGCTGATATTATCTGTGTGTTGTGGTGTAATTATTGCCTGATGCCGTTCGACGTTCGATTTGAAGAAAATCAACTTTTAAGGATAAAAAATAAAATAAAAAGTAATAAAAAAAAGAAAATAAATTTTATTGGTATTGAGCATTCACTCCAAATTGTGGTTCAAAAATAAAATTTGAGAGGCTTTTTTCGGCTTTAACGAGCTTCTTTTATTAGTTATTGTCATTCCGGCCTTTGAAAATATCCTCTCACATGGTACTGATGTTGCCTGCAAACATAATCGACGCTTCATTAAAATGTATAAATGTGGATAAAGGAGACGACGCTCATTCCACCACTTTAGCGGATCATCCGTTCTTTTTATAAGTGGTTCGTTTATATATTTGTCTAGTTCCACTATGCTTGCAGCTGTAGGGTTTTTTATTATCTCATTTTCCACTTCTTTATCAAATGACGCCCAGATGTTGCCAGAAGTAGAAGGTTGCGGCGGCAGGTTATCTTGAACTTGTAAAAGTGTCGCATCTTCTCGCGCACACAACCCACGAAGTCTTCCTTTGATAGATTTCATGCAGTTATCATATTTTACTTTGTTAGTAAATGCATGCTTTTTAAAGCGGGGGTCGAGAAATGATGCTTCTGCAGCCAAAACGTTACCCTCTACATCAAAAAAGCGTTCGTTAAGCTGTTTATTAAGAGTTCGAAGTAATTGATCATATTCGTCAGGTTGTGCAGAAGGAGCATTCTCGGCAATGCAATTTTCGACATGTGTTTTCATAATTTTTACCAGCACCAACACTTTCGACATAGAGACCGACTTTTCAGCGCTCATTTCTTCCGTCACATCATAAAATATTTTTAAAACTTTAACGCATTTTTCTATGAGCAGCCAATCATCCATCGTCAAGGTATTAAGACGGGGTTGTTCGATAGCTAGCGTACTTATGACAGCATCTTTAATTTTAAGCAATCTTTGAAGCATGTCATACGTGGAATTCCACCTAGTTACAACGCTCTGTTTCAGTTTCAGGGGAGGTAACTCCATTTGGTTTTGCATAGCCGTCAGTTTGCTCTCAGCTGATGAGCTATGTTTGAAATATTGTACAATTGCTTTAACTCGATCTAATTGTCTTTTAATATTATTTAAGCTATGTTGAACTACGAGGTTTAGTGTGTGAGCGAAACAAGGGAAATGGCGCCAACTTGTTAAGTGAACGGCTGCCACAATATTTGCCGCATTATCTGTTATTATTCCTGTAATTTTATTTGATATGCCCCATGTTTCAACTTCATTTATCAAAAAATTAAATAAGTTTTCTGCCGTGTGCCGTTCGTCAAATTCAATGCAGCCTAATAAAACCGACTTAAGCAACGAATTCTGGTCAATATAGTGAGCTGTCAGCGCAACAAAACTCGTGTTACTTGTAGATGTCCAGCCATCAGTGGTTAAGCATATCGCATCAGCTTCTGTTTTTAACTGTAGTAGAACTTTATCTTTGGTCGTTTGATAAAGTTTAGGTATTAAGCTGGAAGATATAGTTTTGCGAGTAGGTAATGTGTATGTGGGCAATATAGATTTAAAAATATTTTTAAATTCTTCCTCTTCAACTATTGCAAACGCATGATAACCCTTGACTATAAATTTTACAATTTGTTCATCAAGCTTCTTTGACTTGCTAATTGGTAATGGTCTCGTAGACACAGTGAAATGATTGATTTTTGACTGAACTTGCAATTGCGTGGTTTGGCGAACGAATGGGGTTGCCGCCGCCGGTGCAGTTTTATCACATGGAGAAGGTACTAACTCACTTAGTGTAGAAGTAGAAGGCACACTATCTGTTCTTATAGCGTTTGATTCTATACATCTCGGTTGGCCAATCTGTGCTTGGGGATGTTCACTTATAAGTTGCTCAATAGATACAGTCCCATGTAGTTTTTTCATATGCCTAGTTAAATTACCTGTGCCACCACCAGAATAGCTGATAATTTTCGAGCAGTACTCACATTTTGCCTTATCTTGGTTTATTACAGAAAAATGATTCCAAATTTTACTCCTTTTCTTAGCCAGATCTGACATCTTAAGTTATTGGGTAATGACAAAATAAAAAAATAACACGACTAAAACTAAATTTGTACAGTTAAATTAGGTAAGCTAATGTTAATTTCAATTCACATTCACATTCAGACATTCATGCAAAATACATGAACACCAACACCAAACAGTTTCCCTATTTTAATAAGCAATCACTCGCAATATATAATGTCTTAAAAACCACTAAAACAAGCAAACAAAACAACACCTGAATATTGCGATCCGATCTTTACATTCGTGTCACGACTCGCGGGTCATAAGTTACTAGTGCAAAAAATTCAATCACGCGATCGATAGCTTGCGGCTCAGCGTCGCGACCGATCCTGTACAAACCGGTTTCTTTTGGAGAAAGAGTGAGGTGAATGAAAGTGCAATATCATGTATGTAAACGAAAGAGATAGAAGACATTTTGCTTGTTACGTCGTGTTGTGTCCTTGACTGCACGACTCCAATCGATTGTACGAGCACGCAATTAGTTACCATAATGAAATGAAAATAAAGTCCAATTTAGTTTAATTTGTTACCTGATAATCGAGTCAAATAAGATCGGGTTCTTTTGAGATACGTGATTCTATCACTTGGACACAGGTTGCGATCGAATCAAAAAGATTCGATCAATCGTGATCGACACAGGTCTATTTATTTCATAGTAGCCTTAACCCTATACTTGGCAGAGATTTTTATCCTTAAAAAAATATGTTTTTGCTTTTTTTTCATATTAATTGGACTATTTAAATGTCAGGAAAAATAAAATAAAAAATCTCTGAAATTCAGTTTTCATGATATAATATGTGTATTTAAGTTCACACTGGCAGGGTTACAAGAATGAAACAATAGAAAAAACATGTGTCTTTACATGCACACTGCCTTGTCGTAGGCAAACAACATAAGTAACATTAAATGAACAGGTAGCTACAAAATCGTTTTAATACAAAAGTTTTTAACTTATCATTAAAAATATTAAACATAACAACAAGTTTTGAGATATTTTTTCAGGAACATTTTATCAATGAGTATGTATGTGAGTATGGTAACACCTTACAAATTCTTAGGAACTAAGTATAATATAACATTTATCTGAGATCTTTAGGCTTATCAAATAATTCAGTCGTAGAGTTCTGAGATCAATAGCTTAACAAAATTTGCTTAGTACTATTTAGTGTGGAAATCCAAAAAGCAATTTCGTCCTTCAACTATACATAGCCGTGCATTACATTTTTGACAAAAATACTTTGTTTGGTTTTTGGTACAGTTCCTACACCTGCCTTTTGTCGTGAAAGTAGGCAGGTGTCCCACCAGATCGTAACGAGTAGAGTCATCAGGCCTTTCTGCAACCGGTTTCTTTACCTTCTTTACAGATTTGGAGAGAGCATCAGACTGTAGATCAGGAGAACTCCTCTCAAAATAACACAGTTGTCTAAAAAGCGCGACACGAAACTTTTTAAGAGGCATCAGTTTATGTTTACCACTGTTCTCGCGACGGTATAGCAACCAGGCATTGTTTACGCTGATGTCCAGGATCTGCGAGAATAGTGGTAAATACCAACGATGGCCTTTCAAATCCGTTCGGTACAAGGCAACTAACATATCGGCCAAATCCACCCCACCCATATTTGCATTGTAGTGCTTTATTATATTTGGGCATGTGACCGGTCCCTTCTTCTTTTCTTCTTTCTTGTACCGCACTATATTCTGTACTGGGTGAGCATCAACGTAAGTACTTGCAGCCAAGACACATTTATTGTCAAACCACTTCACAACAGCGATGTTGTGTTCGTTGGACACAACTTGTGCAAACGCTCCCCTTCCTTTTTTCTTCAATTCTTTATCACATGGTAGTTTCTTTTCTGCCCCTCGAAGTCGATTTGACCTGACAGTTCCCAAGGAGAATATTCCATATTCATTCCTCAAATGATGCATCAATTCAACCGATGTAAAAAAATTGTCGAAGTATAGTACGGAGCATGGTTTTTGCTTTATAGATTTTGCCAAAGCTATTACAACTTTGGCCCCAAGGCCCATACCTCTTTCTTTTTCAGTGAAAGTATGGTGTCGGAAAGTGTCGTCTCCTCCGTAAATTATGAAATCATGGACTAGACCAGATGGCGAAGCACGAACGAATAACTTGAAGCCCCATTTCTTGGGTTTATTCCGTACATATTGTTTTCGACTGCCGGCTCTGGTGCCCTTGTACGGTACCATCATTTCGTCGATGCTAAAACGTTTCCCTTCAGGAATATTGGATGCGCAGTTACGACGGAGTTTTTCCACTAGTGGCCTTATTTTATAGTACCTATCACCATCATCTGTCATGTTATCGTTGAAGTGTACGCAGCGGCGAATAGCCTGAAATCTTTTTAAAGTCATCACATCAGCAATTTTACTGTACTTGAAGTCATTGGACCAGTAGTCAGTGTACGCTGGCATATCTACTACGCCCAATAGAATATTAATCGCCAGGAAATCTTGCATTTCGTCTTTGGTCACATTTATTGATGAGCCCTTTTTCTGCACTGAATAAAGGTTGGTATGATTTACTGTCAAATCTATAATATCATCAGAAAGAAATAGTTTGAAGTAATCAAACGGTGACTTCTCAAGATCAGTAGATTCAAATAATGAGTCTTCTATCTCTGCTGTTCCTAGTAACTTCACTTTTGCCCATTTGGGGAGCAATTTGGGCGGTTTCAGAATAGTTTTCTTTACGATCACCCGGGTTTTCCTAGAACGACCAACACGAAAAGGTGTAGTAGTTGCTGGTGCAGGTGCAGGGCTGCAGGTCGAGTCTACAGACGGTGACGGTGGGATATAAACAGATGGTGAAGGTGGTATTATGTCCGGATTATTTTGAAGAACTGAGGGCGAGTCTGGGGTACAATCAATAATGATTTTCGAACGTAAAATAGGTTGTGAATGTTGTGATAGTGGTTCTTCATGGACGGCATCAATGGTATAAACTTCTCGATATTCACCGTCATCATCACTATCGGAGATGTTTATGTTTTCAACAGAAGACGCCAGTGATCGCGCAGGGGAGCTATCGTCGGAGGCATCGGGGCGTGGCCTGCACATTTTTACTTCATCTTCCGAAGATTCGCTGGATTCTTCATCAGATTTAGCTCGGGATTTAGGCACCAAAGCAAGGATTTTTTGTGATCTAGTACTCTGAAAACAAAGCAGTGCAAGCTAAGAGGTGTGGGTTTGGTTTAAGTTGTTATTTGCGTTGCGGTATTATGCTTTGTAAAATAATTGATGCTAGTAAATTTTAACAATCAAGGGGTTGTGTTACTGGCGATGTGCATTATAAGATACATTATTTAGAACTATGCAACCCTCTACAGACCAGGCAGTGTGCATTTAAATACACGTGACAAATATTATGTCAATCACATAGCGGCGGGCGGTGTGAATTTAAATGCACGTGACAAATATTATGCCAATTACATAGCAGCGGGCGGTGTGAATTTAAATGCACACAATACAAAAGTCGTAAATTATGAGAAATTAAAAACATATTTTGCAAAAATATTACTACATACCAATAGCTTAGGGTTAGTAGAAAGTAAAACTGAGACAATTAATGTTGATTAAGTTATGTATATATAGATAAAAATGGATATTTACCTTGAAGTGCGTGGGAGCAGACAGACGGTTCGCCATTTTGATCACCACTGACAGAGCGTAAGCGAGATAGATATAGTTTTCTTTTTCTATGGTTCAAGAACGTTCGGAAACTATGTTTGCATGAAAAAATAAACGATTCGATAATAATATTTGGCAGAAAAAAATTCTGAACGGAATGTGCATTTAAGTTCACTATGCCAAGTATAGGGTTAAATTAGCACACAATTGTTATTTATACTTTGTAACACGCTCTCATTGAGTCCCTGCATAATTTATTTTGATAGATTTAGTAAGTACTGCACTGAGTCGTCATCACTTTGTTGTCATACAGAGTACTTAGTGCGGTCTATTTAAATAGCATTATTTGTTTTAGGACAACGTCATAACCATATTAAAGTGAATTTTCCCTTATTTGTATTGCATTGATGTAATACTTAAATTATTTATCTTAGTATTGATACTACAACCTACCCACAAAGGAAAAAGTAAAATCAAGTCAATTAGAGTTACTGCAATTTTACATTGAAATAAACACACAAATCGACTTCAAATCGGCAACCTTCCTCATTTAGCACTCATTTTTCTTAAAGAAACACTTACTTTCTCATTTTCCCTTTAAGTTAACACTCTTTCCCTACTTTTGTCTATTTACCTTGTTCTCACCGTTTCTTCAATTCTCATTCCAGTCATTATCCCTGGAACCATGTCTGTGATGACCCGTAAGGCTACTGCTCAGGTTATGGAAGTGAAATTGAGAACGGCCCTCGAAGAACTTAAGGCTACTAACACCCAATGCCAACAACTACTACAAGAGAGGGACGAAAGTGAAGAAGAAGTAAAGTCCATAATTGCTAAAAATACAAGCCTGAAGCGGGAGCTAGTGGACCTTCATCAACAATTCCTAGATGTTGTTGATGAACGGGACAAACTGCGGGTAGTCACCAACGGCTTCAACAACTGTAGTGATTTGTATGAGGAGGCTTTGTGTAAGGTTAGGGACTTAGAAGAGGAATTGATTCATGCGAATGTGCGAATTACCAGGTTGCAGAAAGAAAAAGAATGTTCTCAGGCTAAGGAAACTGATCATTTATACAATGAATTGATTAATAGTAATTGCAATCCAAATTCCCTAATTACAATAGACCTCACTGAAGATTCATTAGTTAAATATAATAATAGTAACTACACAGTGAGTCATAACAAGATAAAAAAATATGCAAAGTTTAATAAAATTATTAAAAAATGCAATAAATTTAGAAAACAACGAAAACACTTTTCCAACAATATTAAATTAAGGAAAGAACGTGTTTTTCTAATTAAAAAACTTAATAATTTCCAAATTAAATTAGAAGATAGTATAAACATTTATGAGGTAGACACTCAACAATTACAATCTCAAATTGAGATGCTTGAAATGTCGCTACACTCTCTTTCAATAAAATATGAGACATCTCAAAAACAAATAAAAGAACATATCCTTGCCACAAATGAATTAGTGGATATGTGTAACTTGAATACAGACAGAGTGGACCCGCTGCCTCTCAGCTCCATTCACTGTACCTTGCAGACAGAATCTCATCTTCTGGCTGACCAGCCTGAGGTAACTGAAGACCTGTCACAGTCTGAAAGTGCCATGGAGTACCTCCCCAATGAAAAAATTACACCAGATACTATACATAGTACGTCTATTGTTTTGCAGAAAGTAAGCAGTTCCATCCCATGTAATGAAGTTTGTAACTGTCCCATCATGTTCTCAGATAGTTTAGGGAGAGGGCTAGGAAAGTTACTAAATAACAACCTGAGACATTCTTCTCTAAATTATTGTATGCCTGGTACTTCCTACAATGAAATAATGTCTACAGTAATAAGAAAGAAACATGATCCAAAATCAATTATTACTATATTAGTGGGAAATAGCATGAATGTTACAACAGAAGATATAACTGACAAGGTTACTGAAATTTTGAAAATTAATTGTCACAAAATAATACTGTGTGCTTTTCCTTACTTTGAGAACCTCTCAAAAAGGAAAAATAATTATATATATAAATTAAATAATCATCTTAATTTTCTAGTTAGTCACTATAGTGACAAGCTTCTATTTTTTGACACCAACAGTTTTGTTGAAAAATTAAGATCGACTAGGGATACAGCGTATCTGCCCATTAGTTTTAGACGTCAGATAGCTTGGCTATTAGCTTTTAATATTAACTCAGACATAATTAGTATGTCGAAGTCATCATCAAGGAGCACCTCATTATTTAGTAATATTACTAATGTAAAGGTGGTAAACACAAATAATAATTTAAACTAGCAAATAAGACAACAGAAGGTACCAGTAATAATTTAGTTAAACTTATCAACAAAAAGGTATCTTCTAGCAATCAATTATTAAATTGTAAAAAGGGGGTTAAGCATCATTCCTTAAAATTGTTTCATCAGAATATTCAAGGTTTTTCTTCCAAACAATTAGAAATTGAACTTTTTTTAGAAAAAACAATGTTCGACATTATTTGTTTAACTGAACATTGGTTAAAAGATTATGAAATGTTAATTAACTTTGAGAACTATAGTGTGGGCAGTTGTTTTAACCGGAAATCCATGCTGCGTGGTGGTTCACTAATCTTAATTAAAAATAATGTAAAATGTAAGCCCCGTAAAGACATAGTTGACTTATCAATAGAGCATATTATTGAATTGTCCAGTGTTGAGCTAGATAAGCATGTTATAGTGTGCGTTTACAGACCCCCAAATTATCAGAATTTTTCTATATTTGAGACTATAATGGAAGATGTTTTGACTAAACTTGCAACTGGTAATAAATCAGTAATAATCTGTGGTGATTTTAATATTAATATTTTAGAAAATAACTCAAATAGCAGTAGATTTATTAGTCTCTTTAAATCATTCAATTTGTCAAATGTGTTTCTTGAACCTACACGAATAACGTCGACTACTGCTACATGTATTGATAATGTTTTTTGTTGCTGTGACTATTTAGATAAAGGCATAGTAAATTATCTTCCTTCGGATCACAGCGGACTAACCGTCACTTTCGAGTGCAACACACCATTACAAAAAGTGCAGATACAATCGAGACCAATAACATCTGGTAATTTAAATAAATTTAATAACATTTTAATTAGTAAATTATGTGTCCAGGGTTTTAATATGAATAATGGTAATATTTTGTATGAAGAATTCTGTTCAGTAGTGCATACAGAGTTTAATAATATTTTTAAGAAAAAATCCAAAACTATTTGCCCTAAGTTTTTATTTAGCGACTGGGCGACTAAAGGTATTAGGAAAAGCAGGGATAGACTTTTTGAGCTGTATGGCCTTAAGCCTTACATAAATACTGAAACTTTTAATAAGCATGTTGCAACCTATTCAAAAATTTTTAAAAATGCGTGTAATGCAGCTAAATCCTTGTGCATTAGCAACAAAGTTAAATCGGCAGAAAATAAAATAAAAACAGTTTGGAAAATCATCAATAACGAAACAAATAGGAACAAACGACATAATACTGATTACACTCTTGAGACTGCCCAAGGTGTCATAAGCAGTAATATCGATGTTGCTCAGGAATTTGCAGAATTCTTTACTAGTATTCCAATTAAAACTACTGAAATCTTAGATTCCTCACCCTCACTTGCTATTGACTTACTAAGAGTGAATGTTACAGCCTGTCCTAATGAATTTAAATTTAAACACATTAACCCTGTGGTCGTTTTAAAGGCTTTTAAACAGCTTAAGATCAAGGCTACCGAAGATCTGTGGGGCATGTCTACTAATGTCTGTAAATCTATTATTGAGACAATAGCACCCTATTTAGCTTTAATATTTAATCTGTGCGTAGACCAAGGGATATTCCCGGATTTAATGAAGTACAGCAAAGTTATACCGCTCTTCAAATCCGGAGATAGCAAGGACACCAATAATTACAGACCTGTTTCGGTTTTGCCGGTTTTCAGCAAGGTGTTTGAAAAAGTGATGCTCAATCAAATGCTCAATCATTTTAACTGTAACAACATCCTACACGATCAACAATATGGTTTCACCAGAGGACGTTGTACTACTGACGCCGGTGTTACTTTAATTAAGCACATCTTTAATGCATGGGAGGACTCACAGGATGCTGTTGGCATTTTCTGCGACCTCTCTAAAGCGTTCGATTGCGTGAATCACGAAACACTGCTCCTAAAGCTTGAGCATTACGGTCTCGGTGATCTAGCACTTAACTTAGTAAAATCGTATTTGAATGATAGACTACAGCAAGTTCAAATAAACGGTGTAAATTCATCAAGCTTAAAAGTAAAGATGGGCGTTCCGCAGGGTTCAATATTGGGTCTGTTGAATTAATATTTAAATGTCCCGCCTTTCCATAATTTTTCTTTCATAGTATTATATACTCTGTGGTGTATTTTTTCTTCTTAATAAATTCTCTATGATTCTGTGGTACAGCAACGAGTGTTATATTTTATTACAATTCCTTTATTTAATAATAAAGTTATCAGGTTATGGGCCCAGTAAAGCCAAAGTTGTAAAGAAAAGTGTTTGCAAAGTCAATTATACAAAAACTCGTAATATAAACAGTTTCGTGCCGGCGAATTGGTACCGACATAACCTAAAAGCGTGGTTCAGTTGTTTTAACAAATCGTCAAGTCCATATAAAAACCAATTATTCATGTTATCATGGCTAGTAGCAATCCTCTGGCACTTATAGAAAAACTAACAGGCCGAGAAAACTACAGTACCTGGCGGTTTGCTGTTAAAACATATCTTCAACATGAAGAGCTTTGGGAATGTATTGAAAAACCCAACAACGAACCAATTGACCCGAAAAAGGACATTAAAGCAAAGTCCAAAATCATTTTACTTGTCGATAGTATCAACTTCGTACATATCCAAGAGGCAGAAACAGCAAAAGAAGTGTGGGAAAACCTGTCCCGTGCTTTCGACGACTCGGGGCTTACACGCAGAGTTGGCCTACTACGTGATCTCTGTACAACTACACTCTCTGGTTGCCAAAATATAGATGAATATGTGAGCAAGATAATGTCTACAGCGCACAAGCTCCGAAATATAGGATTCAGCGTTGATGATGAGTGGCTTGGAACACTTTTACTCTCCGGGTTACCTGAACATTATAAACCTATGATCCTCGCTATACTCTGTTAAATCTAAATTGCTCCAAGAAGTAAAATCTGAAAACAATAACTCTGCTTTTACATCTGCTCATGGTTCTCAAACCAAGAATGTGCAAAAGAAGTTCAACAAAGGTCCTAGATGTTTTCAGTGTAATAAATATGGACACAAGAGTCCAGACTGCAGGACAAACTCCGACCGCAGGACGACTCTAGTCGAGAGAGCAAAGTGTATGATACTGAATGCTGGCTTGGCGAAGTTTTTCTGGGCTGAGGCTATAAAAACTGCTGCATATATCATAAACAGATCTCCAACTAAATCCTTATCATTTAAAACCCCTGAAGAGGTTTGGTCTGGTCGCAAACCAAATATATGTCATATGAAAGTGTTTGGATGTGAAGCTATGGTGCACCTGCCAAAAGTAAAACGCAAAAAGTGGGATCCGAAAGCACAAAAGATGATCTTTATTGGCTATTGCGAGAACACAAAAGGATACAGGTTCATAGTACCAAATACTAGAACTGTTATAAAGAGTAGGGATGCTGTATTTCTTGAATCCACTGTGAAGAGAAACTATGCCGCTCTGGAATTGTCTGAAACAGAAAATGAAACATTAGATATACAACACAAAACTAATGAAGAAAGTATAATGTCAAATGAGTCCAATGAAGAAAGCAGAAACAAATCTTATAGCTCAGATAGCTCATATAATACTGTTAAAAATAACTCAGATTCAGATGAATACTTACCAGATGTTAAGATTGATACTCCCTCTCGAAGCAACATAACGTTGAGACCTAGAAATAAAAATAAAGAACAAACTTACCTTTGCTATGATGAATGCTTAGTATCTGAGCAAGTCCCTGACACATACAAGGAAGCTATTAGTTGTGAGAATGCTGAAAAATGGAAAAAGTCTATTGAAGAGGAACTTGAAGCCCATAGAAGAAATGGTACATGGATATTGGTAAACAAACCTGAAAATACAAACATAATTGGCTCTAAATGGGTTTTCAGAGTCAAAGATCAACCAACGGGTCCCCGCTTCAAGTCCAGACTATGTGCAAAGGGCTATGCACAAACAAAAGGTATAGACTACAAAGAAACATTTTCACCAACTGTCAGGTATGATTCAATACGTATATTATTATCTCTAGCTGCTCAAAATGGTTATGAAATTCTTCAACTTGATATTAAGACAGCTTTTCTGTACGGGGAACTGGAAGAGAACATCTATATGTATCCCCCTGAAGGTCTAATATATGAACCAAATAAAGTATGTAAATTGATAAAGTCACTGTATGGTCTTAAACAAGCACCACGGTGCTGGAACACTACATTCAATTCTGTACTTCAGAAATTTGGTTTCATAAACAGTAAAGCAGATCAATGTGTCTATGTCGCGAATGTCAAAGGAACAAAGTGTTATCTCTGTATATATGTTGATGACGGGCTTCTATTTTCCAAGTCAAAGTCTGTTCTGCAATCTGTAATAAATGATTTAAAAACAATATTTGATATGACTATATGCCCACCTGGAAATTTTGTTGGAATGGACATTCAAGTTTCTGACAAATATATCTTTATACATCAATCTAAATATATTAAACAGTTATTAAATAAATTTAATATGGGAAATGCCAACCCCAACAGCGTTCCAGTTGATCCTCATTCAAAGCTTGAGAAAAGTGAGCACCAGTCTGATAAGAATCTTCCTTACCGAGAAGCAGTTGGTTCTCTGATGCATGTCGCCATAGTAAGTCGACCTGACATAATGTTCGCTGTAAGCTTGGTGAGTAGATTTTTGAACTGCTATAATGAATCACACTGGACAGCTGTTAAGAAAATTATGAAGTATCTCAAAGATACTGTCAATCTTGGTCTATGTTACCTATCAGCATCGAAATCTTTAGAGCTAATTGGCTACAGTGATGCTGATTATGCCAATGACATCACAACCAGAAGGTCAACGACTGGATACATATTCATTAAAAATGGAGCTGCCGTGACGTGGTCCAGTCAAAGGCAACACACTGTCGCTCTATCGACAACAGAAGCTGAATTTATGGCAGCTTGTGCTGCCACCAAAGAAGCTATTTGGATTAAACAATTGTTATGTGACCTCGGTGAATTAAAGCAACAAACAGTAGTACTAAATATAGACAATCAAAGTGCAATAAGTGTTATTAAAAATATAAACTTTCACAAGAGGTGCAAACATATAGATACTAAATATCATTTTATCAAAGAAAAGTACTATGCCAAAGTTATTGATCTAAAATATGTTTCAACAAACAATCAACTTGCTGATTTTTTAACTAAGGCTTTAC
The DNA here is from genome assembly GCA_949774945.1 of Hoplodrina ambigua. Taxonomy (NCBI): domain Eukaryota; kingdom Metazoa; phylum Arthropoda; class Insecta; order Lepidoptera; family Noctuidae; genus Hoplodrina; species Hoplodrina ambigua. The sequence continues at coordinate 15,450,492 of OX458964.1, forward strand.
CTAGAGATAAATTTCAATATCTGAGAGATGAAATTGGAATGTTATCTGTTGATATATTAAGTAATCTTTAATTTAAAAGTTAGTTGATGTGTTTACTATGTTATTGTTGTAATTAATTAAGTACATGGAATGCTTAAATTTGGCAGGAGTGTTGAATTAATATTTAAATGTCCCGCCTTTCCATAATTTTTCTTTCATAGTATTACATACTCTGTGGTGTATTTTTTCTTCTTAATAAATTCTCTATGATTCTGTGGTACAACAACGAGTGTTATATTTTATTACAATTCCTTTATTTAATAATAAAGTTATCAGGGTCCGTTCCTCTTTTTAGTATATATAAACGATTTACCTCATTTACTAGAAAACCAACCACAAATGGTGTTATTTGCTGATGATACTTCACTCATTTTTAGAGTAAATAGACAAGCACAGCACCTTGACGACGTAAATAACGCTATGCTTAAGGTTCACAATTGGTTTACTGTTCATAATTTAGTGTTAAATGAGAAAAAAACGAAATGTATAAGATTCGCTTTACCTAATGTTAGAGGGAGTAAATGTAACGTTATATTGAACAAGGACATGCTAGAATTCGTTGAGAAGACAGTTTTTCTAGGGATTACGCTCGATTCAAAGCTGCAGTGGAGTCCCCACTTAACATCTCTTGCAGGGCGGTTAAGTTCAGCCGCTTACGCTGTCAGAAAAATTAGACAATTAACAGACGTGGATACTGCGAGACTAGTTTATTTTAGTTATTTTCATAGCATCATGTCTTACGGTATTTTGCTTTGGGGACGAGCTGCAGATATAAATTCTATCTTTGTTCTGCAAAAGAGGGCTGTCAGAGCCATCTATAATCTTGGCAGACGCGAGTCTCTAAGAGAATTGTTTAAAAAAATTAACATCATGACGGCACCTTGTCAATATATATATGAAAACATTATGCATGTTCGAAAAAATCTTCATCTTTTTAAGAAAATTAGTGATAGACATGATTTTAATACTAGAAATAGGAACAAATTAGATCAACCAAGTTTCAGATTGTCGAAAGTAAGCACTTCTTTTATGGGGTACTGTGTAAAATGCTATAATAAAATACCAGTCGGTATTCTCCAACTAAATGAGAGAAAATTTAAGACATGCATAAAACGCACACTATGTAATCAAGCATATTATAAGTTAGATGATTATATCACGGACAAAAATGCTTGGCTAAATGCTAGTCCTGCTCCACAGCCACTCGGGCTCACTAAATAGGATTGTTTTTTAAGAGAATGATGTTTCTTACCCTTTTTTTTATGTCGACCTGAATAACTTTTACTGTTATCAGTACGATTACTTTTTATTTTATTTTTACATATCACAGTCATCCAACGAATAAGTACACTGAAAGTGTTAGTATTGTATAATTTAGTATCATTTATTTCAATTTTGTAAATGTGAGTACCATGGAGCATTTTTTATTTATTAAGTTACGATGTGTTTTGACTTAATAAGCATGGCAGTTGAGAGCTTGTCATGCTCACTCAAATATCTCGCTGATGGTGGCGCGTGTGTTGGATCATTTGGCTCCCTCCATAATGGTTGAGCTAGGTGGTGCTGATCCATGCGTCATGCTCGTGAACGAGTGCTGTCAGTTGGGATTGGTCATCTCTTAACTGCTATTGCTTTAATTTCTTTATATTTTTTTTACTACTATTTTATATTCATCTTCATTGTGATCACATATAGAATCGACAAGAATAATGTAACCAAGATTTTGTAATAACCTAATTTAAAAGAGTGCCGTGGAGTTTCTTGCTCGTTCTTCTCCATAGAGGCCTACCTCCGTTTTGGAACGAGCAACTAGCTTCAACTTTCGGACTAACTGACCGACTTTTTGACAATTCAAAAGTGCCTGTAAATGGTCTAATTGAAATAAATGTTTTGACTTTGACTTTGCCCATCGCGGCCAGGATGAACTTCGATCACACGACCTAGTGCCCACTTTCCTGGAGGCAGATTGTTTTCTTTCACCAGGACAATGTCATCATTTTTGATATTAGGTGAAGGTTTCAACCACTTGCTTCGGGCTTGTAGTGATGTTAAATAGTCACTGGACCAATGCTTCCAGAATTGGTGGAACATATTTTTCGTTAACTGCCATCTTCGACGTAGGTCTAAGTTGCGATCATCTTCATAGCTAGATAGTGGTAGTGTCATTGTCGAACTACCGGTCAGAAAGTGTCCAGGAGTTAAGTAGTTGAAGAATTCGTCTGGATCTTCGGTCATAGGACATAGTGGTCGTGAATTCATGCATGCCTCTATTTTCGTTAACAGTGTCGAAAACTCTTCATAGGTGAGTTTTTGTTCCCCTAAGACCCGACGGAGATGATGTTTCATTGAACGAACCGCGGCTTCCCATAATCCTCCAGCGGTGGGCCAAGCCGGAGCATTAAAGTGCCACTCTACTCTCATTTGACTCATCTAAACTTGTAAAACAAGTGTACTTCGCCCTCTGTCAGTCGTTGCTTTCGTATTGCATCACTGTTTGGGGTGGCACTACAGCTACTCACATAAAGCGCCTAGAAATCGCTCAACGTGCTGTACTTATGGTAAGCACTTTTCGTCCATACTTGTACCCTACAACCCAACTCTATAAAGACTGTGAAGTACTCACAGTTAGACAACTGTTTATTCTGGCCCTAATATTGAGGCGACATCAGGAATTGCCTTTTAATGCCCAAAACAATTCACAGCGACGTAAAAATAGGGTTTGTGAATATCCAAAACAGTTTCACACTGCGTTCATCAGGAAGTTCTTTTGCTCATTAGGTCCTTTTTTGTATAATAAGATTAATAATATTGTTACTATCTATCCCCTTAAATAAACACCAATGCAAAAAAAACTGTTGAAGCTTGGTTACTAACTTTGGGATATAAGGATACGGAGGAGCTTTTAGCGGTTCTACGCTAACTTAAATGTTTACTCAATTAGCTATATAAACAATAAAATATAAACAATAAAATATGTAATACAATAAAATATAACACAATAAAATAGTTAATATACAATTGTAGCTGGATAAGTCTTTGTTTTAACTATTCATAAGTCAGATAAGTAAACAATACACACCCTCTCACACTCACAGACGTACACTACACGCATACACAAAGAGAGGCACTCTCACACACCATTTATTTCACATTTATTTCTTTTTCATTTTCTGTAAATTAGTATAAGCTAGTTTAAACTATGATATTACGGGGAGTGGCGCCGCATGCTGAAATACAGGTCCTAACCTAGTTTGGCAGCGGATGCTATTATATTTATATAAATAATTGTTATCTACTAGCTAATAATTACGACAAAACTTGTAACTTTTCTTTTTTGTGGAAATAAAATTATTATTATTATTATTATCTTGTTAAAGAAATCGGAGGGCAGTTCTTTACTGAATGCTTCATACTCGCTATTTAGCATTTTCGAGGCCCCTATAAAGTTGGTTCCGCAATCAGAATAAATGTGGGTTGGCGTTCCTCGTCTTGCGCACATTCTTTGAAAAACGCCTAAGAAGGTTTCAGTAGTCAAATCTGAAACTAGTTCAATGTGAACCGCTTTTGTTGCCAAGCAAACAAAGATTGCAATATAACCTTTTGCGGTTTTGACTCCTCTCCCTTTGTTCACTTTGACATCCACATGACCCGTGTAATCAACTCCTGTATGAGTGAAGGGCCGGGATGGTGTTACACGTTGTGATGGGAGGTCGGCCATAAGTTGGTAGTTTTCAGTTTGTTTAAATCGGTGGCAGCGCACACAGCGACGTAGATATGTCTTCACTGCTCTATTTCCTCCTACAATCCAGTATTGTTGGCGAATGTAGGCGAGCGTGAGTCGTGGACCCCCATGTTAAGTTGCAGAATGAGCTTGTTCTATGAATAATTGTGTTAATCTACCATTTCTTGATAGAATAACAGGATTTTTCATTCCAAGTGGTAAATTCGTTTTGTTAAAGCGGCCGCCAACCCGCATAATCCCGTCTTCGTCTATGAAGGGATGCAATTTGCATATGCAACTTTTGTTGGTCAAAGGCAGATTTTTTGAGAGCAAGTCGTATTCTGTTTCAAATTCCTGTCTTTGTACATTTCTTATTATTATGATTGTTGCTTTTTCTAGTTCATGCGTTAGTAGATACTTGGGCAACGCAAGATTGCTGGCGTCGCAGTTCTTCAATGTTGTGAAATTATTCCGTGCAATTGTTTTGAATAGCATAATCCAAGCAATGACTCGGGTCACGCGAGTCAATGAACTGTGATTATTTAATAAATCGTTGACTTTGTTTTCCGTTTGTTTTGTAGCTGCTTCAATATGTTCTTTTTGCGCCGTAGTTGCAAATATATAATTGAGTGAATCGTCTTGTTTTTTTTCAGTAAATGTATGCAGCATCTCAGGGCCTTTCCACCATATTTGAGCATTCAAGAGCTGCTTCGGGGATAACCCTCTAGTTGCGCAATCTGCGGGATTGTTTTTCGATTCGATGTTTGACCAATGAGCCGGCGATATCACTTCTCTGATCTTGATGACTCTGTTTTCTATATATTTCTCCCGTTTGGAAGGTTCTCCTTGAAGCCATGCCAGCACCACCAGCCAGCACCACTTGGGAGTCGCACCAAGCCCATACACGGATAGTATGTTCATTGAGTGTCTCCAAAACTTTTTTAATAAGCTGCGCCAGTAGTAAAGCACCCGCTAGCTCAAGTCGTGGAAGTGATAGTTTTTGTGCGAGTGGAGCGACTTTAGTTTTAGCTGCAAGCAGGCTCAGTACAGGCAGCCCCAGCTCATTAATAACACGCGTATAGATGACGCATGAGTAAGCCTTTTCACTTGCATCGCAAAATGCAAGTATTTCGATGTTGTTTGTTATACCACCGATCCATCTATTTATTTTTACAGTCTTTAGTTCTTGTAGTTGATTTTCCAGTTTAAGCCAATCTTCTTGTATGGATGTAGGTAACGGTTCATCCCATTCAAGGTTTTCCGTCCAGACACGCTGAAATATAAGTTTTTCGCTTATTGTGACAGGCGAAAACCATCCTAGTGGATCGTAGAGTTGAGAAATTTGCGAGAGTAGAGCTCGCTTAGTTAGTCCCTTCTTACAATTTTGTTTCAGATTCCAGTTAAAGGTGAACATGTCAGATGTAGAGTTCCAACCAAGTCCAAGTGTTTTCATGGAATCCACATGCTTAAAGTCGAAGTTAGTGCTTGAAATTTGATCTTTGCGTAACGTTTCTAACAGCTGGTCGCTATTACTCGACCACTTCCGTAAGTTCATTCCGGCTCTGTGCAGTAACAGGATCAATTCATTTTGTAGTTTCTTAGCGGCTTCTAGTGAATTGTGCCCACTAATCAAATCGTCGACGTAAAACGCATTCAACAGTGTTTTTGCTGCGTCAGGGTGTGAGGTTGGGATTTGGAGACAAGTAAAACCAATGAATGCTGATCTAATACTAAACGTTTATTCAAGGTTCTTCAGTATATAGGCTTACACACTAGCATAATATGCACTTACATCACTACATCTCCCTCGGTAAGGGAAAATAAAATAATTAACTATATTATTTTATTTTTATCTTATTGCTTAAGTTATATAGGTTATTATTATTATTATTTTTTTTTTCGAGTACATGGACAGAATATATTATGATTACATGCATTCATTGTAGTAATATTATTAATTACATAACTTTTTTTTTTTTTAATAACGGATAACATACAGAACAATACAATTATGATTAGTTACATGATTTTACATTAGATTATATATATATTTTTTTTTTCACTACAATATGCGTATTAACTATTATACAGTTTGGTACGGTTCTTATGTACTACATCAATTTTGTTATTCTTTAATATTTCCACATTAGGTGGCATGTCTTTAATCACAATATAAGGACCTGAATAAATATTGGCAAATTTATTACCTGTCGAGTTCTTAAACTAAGATTAAGTCGTTCTTTTTGTATACGATTGGGTTAATTCTTTGATCGTATTTTATTTTTCTAGATGTTTTTGATTGTATCAAATTATCACGAGCTTCTTTAGTGGATACTTGTAGTCTATATTTTAGCTGTAAAGGATAATCGTCAATATTATAAAGTGGTTCCACGGCCTTGGTTACATTACTGGGTAAGTTACATTTTTTACCGTATACTAACTCAAAAGGTGAGTATTTAGTTTCGGTGTGAACTGATGTGTTATAGCTGAAACACCAATAAGGTAACCAAGTACTCCACGATTCCGGGTGATTATCTGTTTGGATTCTCAGGAATGCACCTAAATGCTTATGTGTGTTCTCGAGTGAGCCTATGCTCTCGTGGTGATAAGCAGTAGCGTTAATTTTGTTTATATGAAGTAATTTACAAGTTTCTGTCATTGTTTCAGACATACATTCTGCACCCCTATCAGTCGCTATTTCTCTAGGAATTCCATGTCGTAAAATGAAATTATTTACAAATTCTTTAGCAATTTCCTCACTTCTTTTTGTTTTTAAAGGATATGCCTCCACGTATTTTGTTAATTCGCATTGAAGCGTTAATATATATGAGTTACCTTGTATGTCCCTATCTAACGGACCTACAACGTCCATAAATATTTTCTCAAATGCAGCGTGCGCTGTTGAGGTTATAGTCATGGGTTCCTTAATATGGACCGAATATTTTTGCTTTTGGCATTTTTCACATCTTTTTATGAAATCAGTGACATCGCGTTCGAGACCTGCCCAATAATAGTACTTTTTTATGTTATTGACCATCCGTCTGATACCTGCGTGGCCACTTGTAGGTAACAGATGGAAGTCGTTTAGAATGACTCTAATTTCATCTTTATCCTGTATTCGTATTACGTCATCTAATATGCATAATCTTGGACCTAACCACGGGCTACTTTGCTTTATTTCTTGTGCTATTAATTTTATAAACATACTATTTTGTTTATTTTTAAGAAAATATATTTCGACAATTTTTAATTTTCCACAAAATGTTTCCAGTTCTCTCACAAAAGCGCCTGGCGTCGATTGTGATTGAGGTTCTGGTTTTATGTATATTACCATATTTTTCGGTACGTATACAAATAATTGACTTTCTTCTACTATCACGTTTTCCTTTCTTAATTTATTTATAGTTTTATTACATGTTAATGTAAGTTCAGTTGACATTTTCGGCTTACTATGAGTTTCCACGACGTTTGGCTGATCAGACCATCCATCAGTAGTAACCATAGTATCTGAATTGTCTTGTCTCGTACATAACTTCTTTTTCTGTGCCCGCGTAAGTACATTTAAAACACATTCATGCATCTCTTTCAAATCCTTTGATGTTATTGTTATTCGTGACAATGCATCTGCAGCTGCATTATCCGATCCTTTCACGTATTCCACATAGAAATCATAGTCTTCTAACAAAATCCGAAACTTCATTAATCTACTGGACGGGTCTTTAATATTAAATAAATATATTAGTGATTTATGGTCGGTTAGGACCTTAAACTTACGACCGTACAGGTATGGCCTAAAGTGTTTTATGGCCCAGACAATGGCAAGTAATTCTTTTTCTATTGTCGGATACATTTTTTCGGCCTTGTTAAGTGTTCTGCTGGCGTATGCGACGGGTTTTCCGTTTTGATTGGCTAACACGGCTCCTATTGCATAACCCGAAGTATCTGTTTGCAAGGTGAACACGTTGTCAGATGAAAAATTGGGATATTGAAGTATTGGAGGGTTCATTAATAATTGTTTTAAAAGATCGAATGACTGTTGACAGTCGTCTGTCCATTGCAATTTAGTATTTTTCTTTGAAAGATTATTTAAGGGTTGTGCTATTGCTGCAAATTTATTAATAAATTTCCTATAGTAATTAGCGAAAGCGACAAATCGCTTTACCTCGTCCGAGTTTTTTGGTACTGGGTAATTTTTAACTACATTCAATTTTTCGGGGTCCGGTTGTACACCGTCTGACGATATTACGTGACCTAAGTATAACATCTCTTTTCAGAGGAAATCACATTTTATGGGGTTTAATTTTAAGTTAGTTTTTCGCAATCGGTCAAACACGTCTATTAAGTTTTTAGTAGCTGAATTTAAACATTTCCCATAAACCACTACGGCCACTGCCATATTCATCATTCTTGAGAAAGAATTTGGGCTCGTTTTTAGACCCATTGGCATCCTGGTCATTTGGTACTGACCGGAACAAAAGGCCGTGTATTTTCTACTGTGTTTATCGAGATTTACGTTATAAAATCCTTGATATAAATCTAGATTACCTACACTTACACACATTCAACTTAAGGCTTCTTTTATATACTGCGACACCCCTGACATTGTCTTCAGTTGCAACCATTGTTACCACAAATATGTGTCTCATTTATGTGAGAATGCTGGTATCCATAACACAAGTTAGATCTTTCTTTGGATACTAGAGTTCATACAAAGACTACTGATAACACTAATGGTTAATTAATTATAATATTTTATTATTGTATACGCAAGGTGTTGTTTGTAAGTGTTTGATTGTGTTACTATTTTTTGTTTTAATAAAAATCTTATCTTATCTTAGATGTGTGAAATAGATACAACCGGAAAGAGAATCAAGGATGTCCGTTATATTTGGCAGTGGGAATTTGTCGTCTTTAATAGCGTTATTTAATTTCCTATAATCTATAACTAAACGAAATTTCTTTTGTCCCGTGGTATCAATTTTTTTTGGTACTAGAAGTACTGGGCTTGACCATTCGCTTGAACAGGGTTCTATAATGTTTTGTGATAACATGTTTTTTATTTGTTTCTCAATTTCGGGTTTCTGAGAATGTGGCAATCTGTATGGTTTCATATAGATGGGACTAGCATGTTCTTTTAAATGTATTTTGTGATTGTAAATAGGTGTAGTTTTTAATGTATCCCCTGGCAAATAAAATATGTCAGCATATTTAGCACACACGTTTTGAACCGCAATCTTTTCTTCTAAGTTCAAATGTTTTAAGTTGAGGTTTGATAACAAAGTTTTTACACGATCGGCGCCTTGTGTGCAACTATCAAATGAACATAAATTGTATTCGCTTAACTTATGTATACTTGGCTTAATTTCAGTTAAGGTTACAGTTTTTTCAGTCGTATTTAGTATTCTAATAGGGATCTTGCCATTGACCGGTGAGACTATAGTACTAGCCATAAATACAACGTGGCGCTACCATGGTGATATTAATTTAACACACGTATAGGGTTACGCATTTTTGTTTTATATAAAAAAGAAAAAACCATAAAACGTTATTAATTAATGAGTTATTTCAAATTTTAGAAAATAGCATCTTGGAGCAACCTGTATTTAAAGAACTCCAGCCCAGCGGTCATTTGCCGGGGTCACGGATACTAGCATCCTATCAATGAAATTAAAACGAATAAGCAATACTAAAAAGATGAAACAAATGCAAAGAGTAGGCTAATTGAAGGAAAGAGAGATCCCTTTGTCGGCGAGTATCGTAGGCGACGCAGACGCAGGCGTCGGGTGTCGTCGTCCCTTCCCCCGCAACCCGCGGATCCTTTTAATTTTTTAGTGCTCGTCGGACCCATGCCCTTGACACACTTATTGATGTGATTACTCGTGCGCATAATAATCGTATTTATTTTCGTGAATGTTTCCGCGAAAAAGACGCTTGCTCATTTTATTTATTTATTTTTGTGTAATTAGGATAATTGTTAGATCATGGTACTGCGATAAAGACGCTTTGCTTTGTTTTCGTTAGTTTTCTTTCTTATTACGATAGGTACTTACATCTTTGGCAATAAGGACGTTTTTATTTGTGTTATTAGTGCTTGTGTAAACCTGTGATCGTGATGGCAAATACTCATCCTAACTACACGGCAGCTCCACCTACTATTGTAGAAGCTCTTTAGCGCATCCGCGAAAACCAGCCAGTGGATCCTAGGTCTCAACGCCCATATCAACCGTCTACACATTAAGACCCAATCCAATAAAATGAAAATGTGCTACATTATTTTCAAAATCAGCCCAAAACTAGCCTTCGTCAGAATGAGGGAAATGGCTAGGGGACAATTTATTTTCAAAAGTGCGGGAGAACATGAAGCGCCCTTTAGCCCTTTGTAGGTATCCGCCAACAAGGTGGTCTCCTTGAAAATTTAAAACACTTAAAGACTATTAAATAAAAGTGAATTTGATTAGTGATGATGGTGATAATAACAAACAGTAATAAGAGAAGGTGATATGTGATTAACTACGCTCGGTTTCTTTGTTATTATTATGTCGTCAAATTACAATCGGACCGATCTCAAGACTGCAAGTACCAGGCGCAAGCGTGGTTGCCAGCGCGCAAAGCGAGACGTTGCCGCTTCGAGTAAACGTAATTCAACCAGGTGATAGTATTCTAATTTCATGAATGAATTTTTGTACAGAGTGATCCTAATTTTGGTTACTTTTTTATTATTTAGTTTGTTCGAAAAAAGATTTTTTTCAATTTACATATTTCTATAACCTGTCCTATTGAATATGATTTATGGACACTAGCCCTATTCGTGTGTTAAATTAATGTCACCATGGTAGCGCCACGTTGTATACCCTCAGACAACTCTTTCGCACAGACCACACATTCTTCATTCATATTTGTATCTAAATAATGGATTGATTCAGACCTAGATGGTATATTAAACATATGTTAAAGCTGGTTATTTAACTTTAAAACTATCTTGTTGTTAAACGAAGTATAAAGAGTCATTTCTTTACTTTGTAAGTCTATACACGATCCAAACTTGTTTAAGAAATCATATCCAATGATGCCATCCGCCTTACATGGCAACAAATCAAAAACATAAAACTTGTGACTAAAACAATATGTCTGAGTTGTCAATTTTATACACGCGTAGCCTATTGCCTGTACTTTGCCTCCAATCCCGTTTATAGTTGTCGTCCATTTATGGATAGGAATGTTATGTTTAATAATGTACTCTTGTTTAATAGCTGAAATCGATGCTCCCGTATCGATTAGCCATGAATAAGCTGCACCGTCTATGGGTAAAGTGGCTAATAGCGAATTATTATATGAATATATAAAGTTATTTTTAGCCTCGAAAAAACTGCTGGTTGTTTTCCTCTCCGACGTTTTCCGGTCGAACTTGGGGCTCCGAGTTCCCGGTTATAACTTGTATCTGTCCGCTTCTTTGTTGTTGCCTACCACGGCTATAATTTTGATAGGACCTACCTCGATATCCTCGTGCTGTTGAACGACCTCGATATGATGTGTCGGTCCAACCTCGAGTGGAACCCCTCTGCTGGTAGCGACCTCCCCGATGGGTATTCCTCGGCCGTGAGGTGGAACGCATACCTCTCTGATTACCTCTGTAATTGCTAACAAAATACCTGTTTGGTTTCCGCATTGTCAAAATATCATTTTGGTTTACAGTTGACGAAATGTCTGCGTCCACAGCCGCCTGTATTGCATCGTTCAAACAACTATAATTTCTTGCAGCTATTATTGTGCTTAACCTACGGTTTCGTAGTCCGTCAGCAAAGCGCTTTATAGCGAGCTTTTTGTTAACGCGTTTTAATACATCGTAACTGTCTTCGTGGCCTTCGGACTGCGAAATCGTGAGGTCAACGAATAAATTTGAAATTTCTTGACCATAGTCAGATATGGATTTTTCGCTTTGTTTTACCGATTGTAGTTTACTGGATAATAGGTGCAACTTCATATCTCTCAGTAATTCAGATACCTTATTATATTTTTTAGATAGTTTTAATTTTGCAGATTGCGATAACCGACTTTTTAATACGAATTCTATTAAATTACTTTTCGAAGCATCCTCTAGAACAGAATCGTAATATTCGATACCATCAATTAATTGCATAGTGGTTAATTCTGTGTCATTTATGACTGGTAATAAATTTAGCGCAATTTTTAAGTCAAATTTCGCCATTGTGACACAATCTATTGGCTTAATCTTACACAAATCAGCAATTTCTGAATACAACTTTTCTATATTTTCGCTAAACTGATTTATTAATTTAACTTCATATTCCTTTTTCGTCTGTAGTATCCTACTTATTTCTTCTAAAAATTTCGTATACTGCTGGTATAGAGTTTTAGCTTCACTCAACTTTTTCTCACATATGTTTCCTTGGCGCCTAGAGGGACCAATTTTTATTAAATAAACTCTTATCTTTATGAGTTCTTCGCAAATAGTTTTTAAAATTTCTGCCATTAAATAAACATAACTCTATAAAATTAGATATAGTGAACATAACTCTATAACATTAGTATACTAAATATAATACATACCAAACTTCTCCGATACATACTGCGTAACTTAGTGTCCATAACGTAACTTTTATAACCGTACCGCACTTTGTCGAGACCGTATTACATGATTTTTTTTTCGCGCACTTCCTTTAATTTTCCGCGCACTTCCACTTTTTTTTTTTTTTTTTTAACACTTCACCAATTAGTTATTTATTTATCGCACTCGTTATTACCACGCGTACATTCTCTGCCGTATTCTTGTTCTGCTGGTGCACGACGTCCTCTAAAAATGCTGGCATACCTCCTGAGTACTATATCATTAGCATGTCTCTCCACCATCCGTCGATGACATCTTCGGTACATACGATATACCACGATGAGCCCACCAAGAGCTAGCAACAAGGCAATTGCAATTAGAACAATGTTTGTAGTGCTGGCATGGTACATTAACTGGTCAACTTGAGCGGAGTTTCTCCCTGCAGCAGCATTCTGCGCAATCACCACCTGCTCCTTATTGTTTTGCGAGTTGCACATTTTGTTGCACTTTCTCTTCACTCGAACACGTTAGTTTATAGCTAAAGCAATAAATGATATGTGACTTTATCTTAATTATTTAAACGTTCACTGTGACTTGTTTAGATAGCGCTTTCCTTAAAAGGGGCACGGTACCGAGGCGCGAGTGCGAATCCGAGATGGCAGGGTCGCCATGTGAAGTTGGGATTTGGAGACAAGTAAAACCAATGAATGCTGATCTAATACTAAACGTTTATTCAAGGTTCTTCAGTATATAGGCTTACACACTAGCATAATATGCACTTACATCACTACAAGGGTATAGGTGCCCGTCGTCTGTTGCTAGCTGTTGTAATGATAGCATAGCTAACCACGGAGCACATTTAGTTCCATATGTTACAGTTTTTAACGCGTATTCTTGCAGTTTTCCGTTGGAAGAGTTTCGCCATATGATTTTCTGAAGGTTTTGTTGATCTTCAGCTATCCATATGCATCTATACATTTTTTCTATGTCAGCCGTAAAGGCGTATTTGTATGTTCTCCATTTAAGTATAAGAGCCTGATTGTCTTTTTGTAGGTTAGGCCCCTTTTCCATGAGGCTGTTCAAACTTTTGCCACTTGACGTCTTATTTGAGGCGTTGAAAACTACCCTTAGTTTGGTGGTGGTTGAGTGATCACGTAGTACGCCATGGTGTGGCAGATAACAATCATTCTTACTTTCCTCACTCTGTAACGTTACTGGCTTCATGTGTTGTAGGTCCACATATTCGGCAATAAAGTTCTTATACATATTGTAAAGTTGTTGGATTTTGGCTAGCTTTTTCTCTTGATGTAAAAATTGCGCAATAGCAGCTGACTTGGATTTGCCAAGATCTTTTTCCCAACCCTGTAGCATCGGCATTTTGACTACATCTTTCCCATCAGAACATCGCTTTGTAGTTGCCTTGTAGAATTCTTCACATTGGTCGTTTTGATTGACGTCCGCAGTGTTTTGGATTATGTCTTCGCTCTCCCAATATTTAGACAATTCTGTCGTGTCAATCAAACTTATATGACAGTTGAATGTCTTCAGTTTCCCGCATAAAATCTAACCGAGATGAGTATGCTGGGCTATTGGTGAGTGACACTCGCCTTTGAGAACTCCGTCTAAGATGATATCTGCGTAAACGTCGGCTCCTAGTAACAAGTCAATTGAGCTGGAGACATTGTAGTCTGGATCAGCAAGTTTAAAATTTTGCAGATGTGTCCACTTTGCTTGTTCGAAATTACGATGAGGTAAATTGTTCGTTAAGTTTTGAAGTACTAATGGTTGCATGCCGAATGTGTAGTCTGAATGTATGGATTGACATTTGCAGTTTCTCGATGTAGATCCTACTCCGGCTATAGCAGCATTGAATTTCGAGCGAGGCAAACGAAGTAGTTGAGCAGCATTTTCCGTTATTAAGTTTACTTGCGATCCTTGATCTAACAGACCCCGCAGTTGTACGTAAGTTCCGTTCGCTGACCTTATCTTGACTTGCACAGTCGTTAAGAGAACTTCTGTGTTATTAGTTGATAAGTGATGAGCCCCTTGTTGCGTCGATGTTGATGGGCGCGCGCTATTGTTGTTATCTCCGTTGTTTGAAATAGAGTCCGAGTCGTTGATCTTTTTCATGTGCAATAATGTATGATGTTTTAAATTGCATTCTCTGCACGTTTTCCAAGAAGTGCAATTAGCGTTGCCATGGCTGTATAGACAATTTTTGCAAAGTTTAAGTTTTGTAACAGTTTTGTTTCTTTGCTGAATATCCATTTTAATAAATTTATCACATTGCATCAGCACGTGATCGCTGTCGCAAAGTGGACATTGTCCGTATGACGCATGAAACGTTTTCGATGACTCTTTGTTATGTTCAGCAAATGTTGAATTCTTTCCGTAACTTTGCGAATTATTGGAGTAATGTTTGTTATTCAGCCAGCTCTTGTTATTTGGTCTTTGGAAAGGTTTACCAGCTCCTTGTTTTTGAGAAGTTGGAGAGTCCTTTACCTAGGTTTTTACAGTTTCATAAGCAAGGAACGTCCTTTCCAAAAATGACAGGTATTCTTGTAGGTTTGGTAACCCTCTGTTGTTCTGTATTTCCTTTGAATACTCGTTGAATGTTGCTGTATCCAATTTCTGTGACATATAGTAAACAATGATCGGCCCCCAACTGGATGCTTCAACACCCATATTGGAGAGTCCATTCATGCTTTCTGTTATGACGTTATGCATTCCTTTCAAGTTGTTTGCATTGGGTTACTGTATAGTGGATAACTGTTGCATAGTATTCATGAAAGAAGTAAATTGTAGTCGGCGGTTGTCGTAGCGATGCGACAGTATGTCCCAACATGATTCGTAGTTCTCTGCGCTGATTGACAGATGCTGCACCAGGCGCTCGGCTTCACTTTTAAGTTTCGATTTCAGATGTTGCATTTCCTGCGTTTTCGGGATGCTGGGGTTGTTATGAATGGTTTCAAGGAAGATATCCTTGAACGAAATCCACTGTATGTAGTTGCCTGCGAATTCCGGAATATCAATTCTTGGTGCAGAATTTTGGTACTGAATGTTTGAAAAAATGTTACTGTTGAGTTTTCTTTTCAAACTCTCGTATTTCTCTTCAAACTCTTCGAACTTGTTATCGTAGTTTTCTTTAATGCTAGCCCCTTTCAGTTCAGTGTCTAGTTCCCAATGTATCTTGTCTATGGGATCCCATTTCGCCTTCAGGTTTGAAAGATGTTCTTCAAACTCCCATTTCTCAGTTATTAACGAAATGTTTATTTTAGACATAGCTCTACTCAGTGCCTTAAAGTTGCGTTCTTGTTTATTCATGAGTTGTTTTAGTTTGTCGTCGGCTTCTTCAACCAACATCCCAGTTAGATCAAAGTCTATATGTTGCTGTTCTCGTTGAAAACTTCTCAATTTCATCATATTCCTCTAATAGACTCGTACATTTGCTAAGTTTTTTCGTAAATGTCGTTGGTAAAGTATGGAATATTTTTGCTTTCGATCGTTTCCAAAAGCATGTTATGTTGTTCGTCAAAGACTACCCATAGTTTTTCTAGGTTCTTTAGACGCTTTTCCACGTAATCTGGAGTTTTTCTTGTTACACTGTCTTTTTTATAGTTGCTGCAGAGGGTTTTTATTTCCTCAAACGTGGCGACTTGTTTGTTCAGTAGTTCCATGGTGGTAGCGGAGAAGATAGTAGTTGATTGCGTACCTTAGATAAGTTGCAGGTTATTCTTAAGGAAATGGTTCAGCTCAGGACACGAAGACGTAGACAGCACTCTTGTAGTTTCTTGCTTCAAGTGTTCTTCGGTATCCTTTGAACTATTGTTATTAGACCCAAGGAGTTCCTGTATCTGCTGTGACACTCGACTTCTCAATTTGATCTGCTTATGGGAGGCCAGCCAAACCGATTCGCTATCGCAGTTGAAAGACATAGTAAACACCCTGGATCCGTCTCGAAGGACCATAAAATGTACAGTCTTAGTGGGATTGTACATTGACAGAAGTTGTAGTTGTAGTGGATTGAGTGTTAAAGATAAAGTCTCACCGAAAATATTTAAGTTTATTCCCGTAAGTCACAGTTAGGTTCTTGTTGGCAATTCTCACACGTTGGCGTGGTCGCCTAAATGCACACTGAATATAAAATATTCAATTCCAACATGTGGTCGGCGTATTGACAAGTAAGCTAAATTAAAACTAGGGCAAATGTACGTAAATCGTACAGCCTGGTGTTTCCCTCCAGAAATATCAGGGTAATGAGGAAGTACTAAGCGTTCAGGACGCAAAACCCAACTCCGTGATTATTTTTGATGATGTTGCTTGTGAAAATCAAAGTAACATGCGTGATTATTTAAAATGAAAACAAAAATTTCCCTATAAAACTTTTATTTAAATAAAAAAACACATCAAAAATAGTTTTAACATCAGTCTTAGTATTTTAATAAACAAATTTAAATCACTAGCTACACTTTTGAGCACACTAAAGACCGTCGGCGTAGTTGGCTTTGTAGTAGGTAACTTAGTAGTAACAGTTTTTTGTATGGTTGACTTATAATAAACTTTATTCTTAATTAAACGATGGCAGCGTTACAACAATTTCACAGTCTATGTTATTTAGTCTTAGTTTAATTCGACTAGGATTAGAGGAACCAGAATAAAAATAATCATAGGTTATTAAATCTTAGGTAATCATCACAAAAACTTAAACAAAAGAGAAAATTAGACTTAAAAAAAAAAACATAAAGAGTACTTCTAAATAAAAATGAAATATAGGTAACAATCATAAACATGTAAACAGTTTCAAAACAGTCAAATCAAAGTCAAGTGGGTTTTATATACCTAAAATAACCTAAAAAAAAAAAAACAATTAAAGGCTTTCATAAAAGCTTCTATAATACTGAGGAATTAGATTTTTTTCAAATAAACTATAAACCCGTTCTTTTTTTGTTCAGATATTTTTATTTTCTCACTATAAAGTTGTTCAAGAGCAATGTTTTCTAAAACGGGTTTGCTTCGACGATTTGCAGAGAACAACTTTACCTCTTTAAAATCAGTTTCAGAGTAAGATGTTTTATAAAAAAAATTAGTCTTTGTTTTCTGCTGACACTTTAATTACCTTCATTTCACTTCACTCAGTGACGACTCGTATACTAGCTGGAGCAGACGCATTATCAGTTTTATTTAAATGGTGAATTTCGGTGCCATACAAAACCTAACCTTGCCACTAAGACAAAAAACTCATTTTCGTCACACACTCGTTTGTTTTTAAATAATTAAGTACGGTCGCAGTGCGCGTGTCGCGAGAGTGCGAGTGAGATTTATCAATATCTCCTTAACCTTGTGTGCAAAGTGTTAAAAAAACAAAACTATCATGTGTTGCACCCCCAAAAGTCACATCCACATGCAAGATGTTTAGATCGGCATAATTAATCTGAAATAAGCATAAAGATATATTAATTTTTTTGTAGTACCATAAGTACCTTTTACTTACATTAAAAAAGTAACTAGGTACTTATTATCCGAAACATCATGAATTCATTAAGCTTTTGTTGGTGTATGGTTACTCACCATAGCTCATTAAAACATAGAATTATAAACTGTAAACAAACCTTTAGCCTTGGTTGGTTGGTTATTACCGCTGGAACGAACGACGGACGTAAATAAGGAGCTAAGTCACTTAGCAAAATATTTATTTAATCCACAGAAAGTCTGTAAATATCAATGAAATCACGATCACACGATATCGTTTTAAACTTTCTTAGTTGTTTCGCCTGTCGAGCTTTCTCTACCACGTCACTTTTCTTTGCTTCTTCTTATAAAATGTAGCTTTACAATTCACCGAGCTGCCGTTTTTTCAATTAATTAAACGTTAAAAAATTATAAAACTTTAAATGAACTAACTAAATCCTTAGAGTAAAACAAATATATTGAGAGATACGCGCAGAAATCGTAGCTTTTGGATTTGACAGATGAAATCGAGGCTGTAGGCAAGGCTGTAAGCGTCGTCGACGCTGTTTTTTCTTAGAGAATACCAAAATGTATGAAGAACTGTCAAATCTGCCCTCCCAAGCCCTCCGTGAGTAGTTCAACTCACAGCCGTCGCAGCCTTGAGCGCTAGTGTAGTTACTAGCAGCTTAGTGAATACCATTCTGTTGATTCGTCGCTGAGACAGCGCTGCGCGCATGGCTGTGTGCTTAGAGAATAGCACTGCTGGTCAAGGAGAACGATGACTCACCTACGATTGCGATTTGTTCTTATGACGATATTTGTAATAAGTTTAGGTCGAATAATTCGTCCTAATACGCTGTTGGTACTTATTACGAAACGATCACTTTATTATGTAATAGACCCGTATAGAAATAGAAATAACACCTGTTTGAATGTTTGTTTGTCATATTTTCTAGTAAACAGCTGTGTGTTCACTTTGCTTTTGCTTATATTCTTCTATTTTAAATATTTTCTTGTCATAGTAATATCTGTCCTACGTAACAATAATATCTGGCTAAATGTTTATTGTTCATATTTTATTTTTTCTACAAACAACTGTGTGCTTAATTTACTTAAGACTACAATTCACTGTTTACAATATTTCCTTACGTCGTTTCGTTTAACCTTTTAACCGCCTACGTCGGATTAATCCGACAAATATTTTCGGGTCCATTTCGCCAGAGTCGGATATTTACGACCAAAATATCACTGCACGTTTAATCAGCTTTTTTGTTTAATTACGCTGTATTCTATCAAAAATATGTTTATATTAGGTAAATAGTTAACTAAGTAATCATTTACAGTTTAACCCTTCTTTGCATGATTTTTGCTATTTTTTTAAAATAAATCAGGGTGATGTAATTAATGCTCTAGATTTAAAGGAAAAATATTTAAAAAAATCGTAATGTAAATAAAAATATGTATTATGTAAAAAACAATATGATGGAAATTTACATCATCATGCATTGTCACATATTTGGCTCAGTACTAAATAAATAAAAAAATATTGTTTACTCAATCTTCTTTATTCTTTATGATAATTTAAAAAACAATTATTATTTTTATTTAAGCACAAATTGACGCCACATTTACTACACGAAATTGTGGAATAGCCTTTACATTTGGGAAATTTGCACCGGAGTGACCCACCTACTGTTGGCCAATGTTCAGCACCATCTTTTCTTATGTCTTTTGGAGGTGGTGGTGCTGGAGAACCTTTTCTTTTTTTTGATAGTAATTCCTCTTCTAGTGAACTGGTACTAGGAAGACCTCTTTTAGCGTCTTTGGTGGGTCCTCTGTTGCATAGCACAAAGGCCAATTCATTTCTGAATTGGCCCATTGTAAGTAGACTCTTTTTGGGTTCACCTCTTTCTTGAGCATTTTTTTTATATATAATCCAAGAGTTTACAATAGCTAGATCTAATAAATGATAAAATATACGCAAGTACCACTTTTAGACCTTATTGTTATATGGTTTCTGCCCAAAAAGCTATCCAAGAGATCTACTCCTCCCATATGTTTATTGTACTCTTGGACAATAAACGGGCAAGTAATCATTTTTTCCTTTTATTGTCCTGTCATATCTATTGACTTTAGTTACAGGCAATGCTCCAGCATAAGAAGATAGCAGGGTTACTATTTTATTATCTTTCCAAGCCACACAACTCAAATCTATACCATCATGCACAGACACTCTTTCCTCAAAACCACCTCTGGGCACAGATTTTTTCATGAAGTTTTTCTTCTCTGGAAGTTTATTATTTGGAATCCTGTTTTGTTGCACAGTTCCCACTGTGTGAATGCCTGATTTAGCTAAAAAAACTACCAATGGCAAAGATGTATAAAAATTATCAAAGTATATGATATGGTTTTGCTTTCTTGGCACTCCTCTGTTGAACCAAGATCTGGTTCATCTGTGAGCTTTTCTGTATTCTCTTGTCCAGAATATACCTCAAACTTGTGGGCATATCCCATCAAATCACAGAGAACATATAATTTGAAGCCCCATTTATGGAACCAGGTCCGGTAGAACCTGTTGCGTCTTCATCTGCAGTGCTGTTATCCAATGTGCCGCAACCAGCTGTACTACTGCCTGCTGAGCCTCCTATTTCACGTGAGTTACCTGTAAAAGGAAGAGGACGAGGAGCTAGGACGGAACGTGGATCTGGAACCGGACGTAAATTTGGAACAGGACCAGGAGCTGGAACAGGAACGGGACGTGGAGCTAGGAAGAGGCTAGGAAGTGGCGCTGGACATGAAGACGGCGATTCATCCGAAGATAATACGCCACCAGAATCAGAAGCAGAGTCAGAAGCAAGTGATTCTGACAAAGATGAAGAAGCGTGGAAAAAAACCTCGTGGACTGATATTAGGCCACAGCTTGAGTCTTTTGATTGTGTTCCAATGACTCCGACACGCGTGTTACCATCTAATGCCAGGCCTATCCGATATTTTGAAAAATTTTTTACTCAAGAAGTTTTTGAATTGATTATTACAGAGACTAACCGATATGCGAGTCAAAACAATGTAATAGGCTGGACCATACTAGACATAAAAGAATTGAAGGCTTTCCTAGGTATCTTGATTATTATGGGATACAATATTTTACCTACTTTCGAATTGTATTGGTCATCGGATCCCGAATTTAGAGTTGACGAAATAGCTTCCACCATGACATTCCGAAGATTCAAGCAAATTTTACGTTGCTTGCATCTAAATGATAATTCTAAACAACCTGCCAGATTTAGCCCGAGTATGACAAGCTATTCAAAATTCGACCATTATTGACGGTTATCAACACCGCTTTTCAAGAAAATGCTCACAACTCTTCATCCCAGTCAATAGATGAATCAATGATTCTTTTCAAAGGAAGGTCTTCATTGAAGCAGTACATGCCTATGAAGCCGATAAAAAGGGGTTTCAAGGTGTGGTGCCGCTGTGACAGTACAACTGGTTATCTCTACGAGTTTGAGATATATACCGGAAGGGATGGTGACAGAGTAGAAGACAATTTAGGAGGAAAAGTGGTCACGAAGTTAACAGAAAAATTGAAAGGAATGGCGACAGTGCATGTTACGTTTGAAAATTTTTTTTGCAGTTATGATGTCATGAATTATTTACATGTAAATGGTATTTCTGCGAGCGGTACTGTACGCAGGCAAAGAGCAGACCTACCGAAACTTGTAAAAAGTAAAAGAAAACTAAAACTAACAAAAGGGCAGTACAAATGGAGAGTGAAGGAGAACGTGGCATTTGTAATCTGGAAAGATACAAAAGAAGTTTTATTTATGACGAATGCTTTCCATCCGAAGGACAATGAAACATCTCTATCCAGGAAACAAAAGGACGGTTCTAAGACAGATGTAGTGTGTCCTGCAGTAGTGAAGGAGTACACAAAAAGAATGGGTGGAGTAGATCACTTTGATCACATCAAAGGGACATACTCAGTTGGGCGAAGAAGCAAACGGTGGTGGCTTCGCATATTTTATTTTATTTTTGATGCCTCCATCACAAATTCATTTTTGCTCCAGGGAAAGAATGCGAATGCAACCAAATTGTCCAACCTGGAGTATCGTATAGCTTTAGCCAGAGGACTTATTGGTTGTTTTTCTTCCCGAAAACGTCGTGCTGATGTCAACTACGTCGTAAGAAAAAAAGTTGCTGTATCTGAAAGTTACCAAAAGGCAATTCACATTGTTGCACCAGAAATTCGCTTTTCCAATGTTGGTGATCACATGCCAAATGATATACCGTCGTATCAAAGATGCCGATATTGCAGCACTAAAGCGAAGGATAAGCGATCTAAGATCAAGTGCAGCAAATGTGGAGTGCCTTTATGCATAACACCATGCTTTTCGAATTTTCATAAAGAAATGTAATTTTCTTTTATTTTTGTTTCTATTTTCTTATTGGTATTCAGTTGTGTGATTTTAATAAAGGTATTATGATGATGATTTATGTTGTTTTTTTAGTTTCTTGAAAACGAAAAACCTCTATTTCATTACTCTCAAACAGGTAGAGGGAATATTCTTACCACCAATTAAAAAAAAAAGCTGAAAAAAAATTATATATCAATTTTTATTTTAGGTATCTTATGTAACACAAATCCGAAAACCAAATCTTTCTATCTCATCTAGATCCTTATAACCGTTAAAGGGTTAAAACAGTTACAAATACAAAAAAAGGAGAACTGTAAAAAAAAAATCAATAGAATTCAAAGAGATCTTTAAATTTGATCCAGTGGCACTGGTAGCACTTTAAACATGTAGGTGTGTGGCTGACTCTGGCTTGGCCACCATCAGGGATTTTAATTTGGTTACACAAATATTTAGTCGCTAATTAGTCGAAATTAGTCGCCAAATATCAGATTTAGTCGGTCACTGGTTCAAAAGTTAGAAGGGTTTATAGGTGGCCGATCTGGAGAGAGTCTCCCCAGCTTGGCCACATTTATATCTCAAAAACTAGGATACCTAACGAAGATCTGTTTTCTCCCAGATTTAGTCGCTAATTAGTCGAAATTAGTCGCCAAAAATCAGAATTAGTCGATCACTGGTTCAAAAGTTAGAAGGATTTATAGGTGGCCGATCTGGAGGGACTCTCCCCGGCTTGGCCACATTTATATCTCAAAAACTGGGGCACCTAATGAAGATCTGTTTTCTCCCAGATTTACTCGCTAATTGGTCGAATTTAGTCGCCGAGTCACAGATTTAGTCGGTGTGTTATTAAAAAGATATTAAAGTAATAAATTTCTCCATACATTGGTACAAGCATGTACAAAACACTTTAAGTAGTTTCTAGACAATACGTATTATGTCTTAAGACGCTACCCCGACCAAACGACCTTGAGTATTCGGTCCTTCTCTGTCCCGTTGATAAGTCTCGCTCTGTCTCGCTCACTCCGCCCGCGCATTTATCTCAAAATCCACAAAAAAATTGGAATTCTTTTAATAAAAAAAGATAAGCGATCTTTTCAAATAAAATAAAATGTGGAATATTTAGATTTTTAAATTATCTATCCATTGGTGTAATTCTTAAATTAACAGAACGTCAACTTTAGCAAAAGAAGCATGCTATCAATAATTTTAGAACATTTTTTACAAGGAGATTTTAAATGTATTTATAACACATAAAAATAAATTAAAATGTGCAATAAACTAACAAATAAAATGCTTTTAGATATAGTTAATTACGCTTCATTACTGAGTTAATAGCCTCTGAATAACGACAAAAAACGCGGTTTTGCCGCGGGGATCGCCTTAAGGTGGAATGTTTGTTTCTAAATAAACCTAAATATATAGTTATTCTTTGTTATTATATATCTACCAAAAAAGGAAAGCAAGCATTACCTAGAAACAGATCTACAATTAATTTTTTTTTTGTAGCAAAGGTTGTTTGCATCAATAAAGTTATTATTATTATAGAACAAAATGTGGAAGTCGCTAGCAGCAAGATCGCTGCGCTCCTGTGCGCTCCGTTTCATTTATGTATGGTAAGTAAGAAAGAGATAGATGCGCGTGTACAGATGAACTACGAGTACATAGAGCGAGTTGCCCGTGACGTAAATTAAAGTCAGCCAGTATAAAGTGGAACTTGTTAAGAATAGTTATGAACTCAAATAATACCGGTTTATTTACCAATGTGTGAGTGTAGATAAAGCAGTGTATGAAACTGCACATAACTAATTATATCTGTGTAAATATGGAGAAGTCTTTGGGTAAGTTTGAAATTATATATATTATTAATGCAAACAATATAGTAGGTAAGCAAAATTATCTAGTAATTTAACATTCAGTTATTATGTAATTTGAAAAAATTCCAGTGGATGAGATATTTGTATTAAAAAAAGCTATTTACCTAGATTAATCTCACATTCGTACATAGCCATGTTTACGTAGGGCTGCGGCTGATCTACGTAGGTAAACATGGCTAAGTATGAATAAATTCTATGACTATTTAAGTACAAAACTTAAAATTCTACGTAAATTAACTAGTAGCATTTCTTTATCTTTGTTTTTTTAGTACATAAGATACTTTTTATTGCGGGAATATGTTCACTAGGGATAATTTTCGATATTCACACGGGCGGAGCCGCTGGCAGAAGCTAGTATATTATAAGTTCAAACTGTGTGTGGTATATCAGGGACGATTCACACCGGAACAGCAGCGACCGGCAGCAGCAGGCAGCGAGGCCAGCGTCACCGCGGCGGCCGCGCTTTTCCTCCTGACACCACACGTCTATTCTCCTCTTGACCAGTTTAGCTTCTAAATAGTGATGTTAATATAATCAGTTGGTCCCTTATTTACTTTCAGAAACCATCTAAAATGTCAAGACGCGGTCGCGGGTTTAAAGTTAACTTAGATAGCCAGAAAACCGTATATCTTGAACATAAAGATGTACTTTACCCAATACAGCCAAAAAGAAATGATGCAATTTATGATCTCCTGTTTAATAAATTTGACAAACAAATGTCTAAGGATGCAATATTTCTTAGCATAAAGAAAAACCACGCACTTTTTTTTGGTTCAAATGTTAAACAAGAGGAAGAAAGAGAAAAACAATCGATTTCGAGTAATGAACTCGTGTTGGAGGAGACAGAATTTTCAACCAGAACGTCATCTGCCGGAGATAATTATGTATTGAATGAAGATTTGGAAAACCAAACAGATAGTGAAATTACATTTTCTATAGTTATAGATGCTTATCAGTGGCGAGAAATAGAGCCTACAAAATATTACTATTACCGCAATGATCCCAAAATACCCAATTCACGCTACAAGTCCGCAAGAAGATTTCAAAAACAAAAGTGGACTACCATTCTTCGACAAGAAATTTGGAAACAGAGCAAGAACGAATGTATATGGATATTTAAAAAAAACAGAGTTCAACCAAATGGTCACATTCTTTGCCAAGGCTATTGCAAACTATGCAAAGCAAACCTCAATATTTATTACTCTGAAAACTGCTGCACATCATCCGAAAATTTTTATGAAATGAAATGTTCGATAACAAATGTCAACAAAAATTATAAACACGATAAATCTGTAAAAGTTAGGGTAACAAAGTACCATAAGCAACAGTTAGAAGAAACTTTAGCAAAAAACCATCCAATAATTACTAGAAATTTGCTAGCTAATCAACACATGGAAATAGGTGATGTAGAACCACCTATTATACCAAATATAGGAGCTCTACAAAAAATTAGAAGTAGGATGAAACAAGCTCCCTTTCTTCACTCTTCACCTGTGTTATCAGTTTGGTGTATGGCATTTACACCACCATACAATGAAACTATTCGACAAATTTCCATATTTCCTTTTTTTATTCTGTACTGGTCAAGGGAACAAAATTATTTTTATAATTTATTTTCTAGATCAGAAAGATATATTAGAGTGTCAATAGATGCGACTGGTTATGTTGTCAAAGGAACTGTATTACCAGAAGTCAATATCTTTACAAAAAACGCAAACAAACAGAAAAAACACGTGTTTTTATACGTAATGATGTGCTATCGTGAAGATGGTAGCAGTATTCCGTTGTGCCATATGTTATCTGAAGTTAATACGCAAGAAAATATTAGTATGTTTTTAAAGCAGTGGTTGAGTGGTAAATCCGCACCAAATGAATGTGTCTCTGATGATTCTGCTGCAATATTAGGTGCTGTTGTAACAAACTTTACAGGGTTTATTTCTACAAATAGCTATTTACAAAATTGCTTTAACATATTAGAAGGCGACAACAATATTAGGATACCTTGTTACATTCGTCTCGATAAATCTCATTTCGTTAAAAATCTGTATAGACAATCATGATTCGAACATGTAGATAATCGTGTAAAGAACTTTTATGTTAGATGTGTCTTATTACTTAGGCAAACTGCAAATTATAGCCAATTAAAAAATATTTTGGATGATATTATAACACTCGCCTTGAACAGATATGGTGGGTTAACGGACCAAAACAAGGTATCCAGGTGTAGTAATGCATTATTGAAATTACAATCAATAATTACGAATTTAGAAACAATACCTAGTGACATGTCTAAAGAGGATATAACAACTGAATGTATAGAAGAATATGATGATATAGATGAAAACCCTTTGATAAGGTTTTGTAAAAACGTACAGACACGAGAAACAATATATAATGAAAACATAACACCGGATTTTGATAACGAAAACCTTTACTATTTCCCTACTTTTCTAACATATTTATATAGAATTTTAAAAAAAATACCTTTATGGGGTGAAGTTATGTCTGAATATTTTTACTTATCCAAACCTAATCCATCAAGTACAAATGTAGAAAGTTATTTCAAAGACATAAAAACTCTTTTAATGGATTCTAATAGGGAAAGATTAAGAATTGATGATTTTTTAATCAGGCATATAACACAAGTAAAAGGTTGCCTGAAATTAGCCATTAGTGATTTAGGACAACATAGAGACAACACACCTGTCAAAAAAAACATTATAACTTTAGAAACAGATGATCGCAAAAGCTTCGAACAAGAGTCTGTATTTTTGGACGTTCCATCTACCATGGAAAATTGGAAAGGACAGATGAAACCTAAATCAAAAAACCTAAATCAATCCATATTTTAAAAAATGGCTCTGTAACTAATTCGTATGTACAAAATGTTGACACCTTTAATACTTGTGCTTTTGATAGTATATTTCAAAGTTTGGCTATAGCTTATGTTGATCGACCCCATGTTAAAAAACATATATTAGAGAATAAGGATGTTGCAATTTGTCAAATTATTCAACAAATAGTTGAGAACAGTGGGGATAAAACCGAGTTATATAGAAACAGAACTAAATTATTATTAAAGCACTTTCGGACAGAGGATGACACGTTTCACCAACTTGTTAACTGCGAATGCAATACGTCCAAAATTATTGATCACATTCTCTATCCACTATTTTATAGCACAATGCGCCAAAAAAAATGCACTAACGAGCGGTGCTCTAGTCAGAGTAATTTATTAAGAAAGTGTCAGTATTTACCGATTAATATCGATGTAATAAAAAAAGATGGCATTTCAGCATTATCCAAATCGATTAAATTAACAATCGAGAAAGAAAAAGGGATGTGCTCTGATTGCGGCAAGCAAGTGAGATTTCATTACTACTTATCGTCTATTTTATTTATTGAAACAACTGGTATTTCTCAAATTAATCTGACTAACATACCAGTGACTATTACAGTAAAAAAAACAAAAGTTTTCTGCTTTAGCGGTGATTGAGTACATACCTGGTGCTATAGGTCATTACAGAAGTTGGTGCTACCGAAAGTCTACAAAAACTTGGGAATGCTTTGACGATTTGCAAGATTTAATTTCTTTACCTTCCACAGAAATAATACCGTATAACTTAATTTACACGTTATAAGTAAACTCATAAAAATAAATAATAGATACTGTGATTAAAATTTCTACTGTGATTAAAATGTATACTGTGATTAAAATTTATACTGTGATTAAAATTTATACTGTGATTAAAATTACTATTT
Source organism: Hoplodrina ambigua (assembly GCA_949774945.1). Taxonomy (NCBI): domain Eukaryota; kingdom Metazoa; phylum Arthropoda; class Insecta; order Lepidoptera; family Noctuidae; genus Hoplodrina; species Hoplodrina ambigua. Next base: position 15,478,317 of record OX458964.1, read on the forward strand.
TAATAAAAAATTATGTAAGGATTGTAAGGATTTAAGTAATAATACTGCTATTAAATATTGTTAAGGTTATTATTATGGTTAGTGCAAAGATTTGATATTGTTTTTTGTTTTTATTGTTGTGTTTATACTATTATTATCCGCGACAGCGGACGCTGGGGACGAGCCTTCGTTATTTTTAACATTTTACTGTAAGTTCAAAAAATGTTAAATAATAAATAATTTTATATTTCGACAACAGAAGTTTTATTATACTAACCTTAATTAGAGCCAAATGGTGTCATATTAGGTATCTAATACCTAATATGACACCATTTGGCTCACAGATATACAGATAGGTATATACATCTTTGATTTAAGAGCGCTGGGTTCCCGTGCTAGCATAGTATTAGGTAGATACATCATATATTCTTATTTGGAAACAGAAGTTTTATTATTCTAACGTAATTTAGGCCTTAACATTATAATTTGGTAAAACAGTTGTATGCGACTGTACATCTTGACACCAAATAGGCCAAGAGCCAGGTGTAATGTTTTCAAAGAAAATTAACCTACTCTAACATAGCAATTTATAACATAAACAAAATTATTTAATTGAGAATTTATATCTCTCTGACATTTCTAATGACTTTAGACCGATAAAACGAGAAGTATATTACACATATTAACAGAAATATTTTTATCTTGGCAATTTTTCGTTATCTTTTCGATCTAGCTCTTGGACTATACCTTAAAAGTTGAACTCATTTTATCTTCTAAACTAAGACCCGACTAAATCTGTGACTCGGCGACTAATTTCGACCAATTAGCGAGTAAATCTGGGAGAAAACAGATCTTCGTTAGGTGCCCCAGTTTTTGAGATATAAATGTGGCCAAGCCGGGGAGAGTCCCTCCAGATCGGCCACCTATAAATCCTTCTAACTTTTGAACCAGTGATCGACTAATTCTGATTTTTGGCGACTAATTTCGACTAATTAGCGACTAAATCTGGGAGAAAACAGATCTTCGTTAGGTGCCCCAGTTTTTGAGATATAAATGTGGCCAAGCCGGGGAGAGTCCCTCCAGATCGGCCACCTATAAACCCTTCTAACTTTTGAACCAGTGACCGACTAAATCTGATATTTGGCGACTAATTTCGACTAATTAGCGACTAAATATTTGTGTTATCAAAATTAAAATCCCTGATGGTGGCCAAGCCAGAGTCAGCCACACCATGTAGGTAGGTATATAATCAATCATAGTATATCTAACCCTTACAGCAAGTAGGTAGGTACCTATACATATAGGAACAGCGAATGACTTCATTCATCATTTTCATTAAAAAAATAATCTAAATAAGATGCTGGAGCAGTGATATCATTGTATCGAGCCCAACTCAAAAACCGCACCACTGTCAATATGTGAGCACAGCAGCCAACAGTTCGCTTACCAACAAGGCAGTTGCAACAATAACCTACTATGGCTTGTAATGTATTTGCTACAACATCGTCTCTGCTTATTAATAAATATGTGTAATATGTACGACTGTTCACATGCCTGGATTTAATCCTAACTCTTAACAAATAATTATTTAGGCCTAAAATCAGAGGAATATCCTCATCAATTTCAGTATTCACTTCCACTGAATATATTCCAGACTGACGAACATGTTCCCCGAAGTAAGATCTGGCCTGTTTTAATTGATATGTACCTAGAGCAAACCGCTTAAGGTCAGTAATTGTGAGTCGTGGGAATCTATCCAAATGAGGATGATTGCCATCAATTGTTTGGAAGCTAGCTCTCCTTCTGTTAACATTTTCTTGCTCTACATATGTTGCCAGATGGTTTACTAGAAAAAGTCTACTTTTAGCTATTGTAACATATTCCAAAGCCTCCGGTGGGTCATCTATGGCAACATGAAACTTATTTAATAGGCATAAGGCACAACAAATCCTAAAATCATCATTGAGGTGCATAGCAGCTCTATTATTGAATACATGACGGAATAGTCTATAGTCTCTTTTTATCCTACCATTGACTATTTCTACAACCCAGCGACACATGGTTACTAGACGAGACCGATTATTGCAGGTTTATCATCTGGAGGCAAATCAGGATTACTAAACAGTCCTTCTGGAATAATCTTATTTCGAGAAGCAACATCTTGTACAGTAAGATGATTAAATCCTAAGTGCAAGGGGACAAAATCACTCATTAAACAATTTCTTGCTTTTGCTTTACATCCACCGTTCTAAAGTGGTTCGAGGTTTATTAAAAAGAGTAGCCAACCTTTCATTACTGTCACCAGTTCTTAGCTTAACTAAATATATGCACAAGGCTATAGAAGCATTTGGTACCTGTTCTGCTAGATTTGGGATACTGTTAAGTAAATCATAAAACTGGTCAGCATTGAATCCAAGCCAATAATGACATAAATATGGAGGCATCATCCTAATATTTGAAAAATCAAATCTGTTATTAGCTGCTCGCTGCATCATAGTCATAATATTATCAAATTGACTACCAGTAAAATCCCTCAATTGGGAGGTTAATTCATTCCAAGAACCGTGATCCAAGTGGTGACGACAAACACGTGCACCAGATGGTACATAGAATTTATAATGATACAATAATAAATCTTTTATAGCACATGGTACAAGTAGACGTTCATTTTCAAAACAATTAACGAATATGCAGTGGCCAGATGTGTTTGCAGCACGTCTATACATATAAAGATGATGTGATTTTTGGTGCCGCTAATTGAACTGCTACTGGTCTTGAAGATGGAAGAGGAGGTGGCTCAGGAATATTGAAATCATCACTTGACACAGCATGTGCTACAGTAGGACGATTTGAATCATGCTGCTGTTGCCTCTGTACTTCTCTCGTAGCTGATCTCCAACATGCAGCACATACACGTTCCATTCTGGATACCTAAAAAAATAAGGTGCTTAAATATTTTTTCTGTTAGCCCAAGTAGACAGATTCTGTATTAGACACTCCATATTCTCAATAAGATACTAATAAATATTTACCAAGTGCTGTGGAACCAGTCTCATTAAAATGTTTCTTTCTTGTCGATCATGTCGCACAGGGTATGTTCTTGGTGCTCGTAAAATAGAATTTCCACAAGGAAAGCAGATTCTTCTATGTCCAAGAGCGGGCAAAGGCATAGCACTTTCTTCGCTCATTGTGTTAGCTCTATTTTGAAGCAGTCCAAAACACTCGGAACAAATTATACTTCCTGGAGACAGCTGTGATCAAAAAAAAATATTTGAAATGAAATATAATAAAAAAGGTCATTAGAATATAGTATAATAGAATGAGCAAAGGAATGTCACAATCACCGACTTCAAGCCCAACTGAATCGGCCGCACAACATAATTATATTTTGTGCTTACAGCACGGAGTGCTTCCAACTTCAGCATTGTGACATTGATTTTATGCTATCATTTGTCTATAGTTTTTAATATGTAATTTATAAAAAGCAAAAATTAAAATATAAAAACGAGAGAATGACTGGGTAGGTTTAAACTGTCTGAGAAATCAAGAAATAGACTGATAGGTATGAAAACGTCAATAGAATGTGCTTACCTGAGTAGGAGTTATCCATGACTGTAACACATTGATCATCTGAGTAGTAGCTTGTTCCAAAGAATACCTGCGTTGGTTTCATAGGATTGCAAAAAAACAGTTGGTACACCGGTTTCGCCGGTCGATTGTTCTTGTTGTCGGTACCTCACGCGAAGTGGTCGACATTTTCAGCAGTCGCTAAGTAGTACAGTCAGCGTTGCCAGTTTTTTTTTTTGCCAAGTCGGGATTTTGGAACTTTTTGAGTGAAAAAAGCGGGATTCTTTCGTCAAAAGCGGGACATAGTTAAAAAACGTATATAATCAAAAGTTTTCAAATATTTATCTTTTTATTTGAATTGAAATTACGTTTACGTGACAATAGATAGCAAAAATAGTCATAGAAAATGTATTTTAATAAAAATATAATATTTTAAATCAGATTTACCCTATCGTTAAATAGTTGAGTTTTATTCGTCTTCAGAATTAAAAAAAAAAAAAAAGAAATCAAAATCAAAAAAGTCTTATTGATTAGAAAAATATGGCGTTTCAAACCATAGTCTGTGGAGTGAGTGTTACAAATTGCAACTTACAATAAGAGAATAATTATTTATAAGAATTACTTATTCATGATATTTCTGTGAAGATTTAACTTCTTTTAAAGTTTCCTTTTTCTCTTTAATAAAGGTGAAGAACTCTTCACAGGATAGTTGTAGATTAAACTGGATAAGTAATTCTGCTTTCATTAAATTTACGGAGCATTTATTTCTGGCATCCGACCATTTTAAATTCATCTGGGAAAAAACGCGTTCAGGAAAACAGTTTGATGTTGGGATACTTAATATGAAAGACACTAGTTTAAACATATTCCTGGTATCTTTTTTTGGAAACTGTTGAAAGAGCTGGTGCCATTTCTGTGCAGTGGTGGCAGTGGTGTCTTTGCAATTTTCTACTAATACGTCCAAGGATGATTTTAACAAGTTAAATTCTTCATATAAATTATCTACCGAAATATCGCCTGTCAATTTTATTAAAGATACAGCATTTTCAATCATGTCAAAACTAACTTCACTTTCCAGGTTTATGAATTTAAGTCTAGAAAAAATATTTTCATCTGAAAAATTATAACGTTTGTCTATATATTGTTGGCAATTTGTGTAAAAAATTTTGAAGTCTTCGATGGCTTTGGTCCGTTCAAATTCAACCAATTTATTTAAAATCTGTTTCGTCTGGTAGCCGAAAAACTGATCCTTTAGCCTTTGAGTCAACCTTGAGCGGAAGAGGCACAATGACTCATGCATTTCTGTTATGGCAATATCATTTCCCTGAGACTCTTTCATTAATGTACCAAAAGCACTCATCACATTATGAACAAAATGCAAGTAGGCTAGAGTTTTTGTTTCCTCTGCTTCCGAGTAAAAAATCTTTTCAATGGCTTTCGCACATGATTCTTGCTTATCAAAGTAGCTTTTCAAAGCAGGCCAAACCTTGATTACTCTCTCAACAGCAGGACAGAGCGACAGAAATCTGGTATTTACGTGACGTAATAATTCGACCCACTCCATTTCCGTAGTTTCAAATATTTTCATTAATTCCGCACGACGTTTAGCTGAATGTGAGAAATGGCCGTATATTTTTAAGATGATAGCTTCTACATCGATGTCTAATCTATCACATGCAAATTTGCTCATGTTATGCAAGATGTGAACTGAACAGTTAGCTTTTAATATTTTTTCGTTTTTGTCAACGAGATTCAGGAAAACAGAATGATTTGAACCAAAGTTTACATTCGCATTGTCAGCACCATATGATGTTACTTGCGATAATTTTAAGTTATGTTTATCCAATGTTTCACAAAGTACCTTTGTTATTTGGTCGGCAGTTTCGTCATTACTCTCCACAAAATCTAATAATTTGTTTTGTATTCCTTTGTCCCAACTGAAATATCGCACACATATTGGAAACATTTTCCGGTTTCCTTTATTGCTGGCATCCGTAGAAATTGAAAAAGAAAAATCTTCTTTTAAATTTTGAATTACGTCCTTCAAAGCTTCTTTTGCCAATACTTCACAAACTATTGCTTCACTCTTTGTCCTACCACATTTAACGTTCTTAGCTATCTTAGAATCGGCGTACATGAGAGGTAATAACTTTTGGAAGCAATCCATACTATTGTAGCTTAACGAATGTTTAACGGTGTGATATATAGAAGTAATTTCTGCGGCTGACGTTTTGTACATAATATCATCGCGATCACGATCAGATGTGGAAGCACCTGGTGCCTGGAAATAGCTAGTTATGTTTCTTGCAGCGCGAGAACTCGTGATCTTCGAGTGACTACTTGTTTTTGAATGCTTCACTACGTCGTTTAATCCGCCATGAGAAATAGTAAACTCTTTTTTACACAGTTTACAGTAAGCTTTATACTCATCCGACGTCACAATACACAACCAATTATAATCATTCTGCCAATTTGTATTGTATTTCGTCAGGCGATGTTTTCCTAGTTTCACTTTTTTCTTGGGTGTGATGTTTTCCGGTTCCGAGCAATCCGAAACATCACTATCGGTTTCATTCATCTTTAAACGATTCTAATAAGTAAATTCTAGTAATTTACGAACAAAAACACGTAAAAAACTTAAACTTTTGTTTGCTTTATGTAATTAAACTAAATTACGCATGCAACGCAACCCACTGCTTCCAAGTACTAAAACAAATGGTATTCGTTCTTCCTCCGTATGTAATCGTGCGTTCTCGCTAAATAAATAAACAAATGGGAATAAGAAAAGAACGCAAGAGAAAGAGAAGCTGTCGCAGTCACACGCATCGATTGCGTGACGCACCCCTCTCTCTCGACCGCGTTCTTATCTTCATTACGCGCCGTGCGGCCGACTAGTACATACTTGTCTGTGCCACCCACTTACGTTTCGAAAAGCGGGACTGAGCCTGTCCCGTGCGGGACATTTAATTTTGATTTAAAAATCGGGACGTCCCGCCAAAATCGGGACGTCTGGCAACGCTGAGTACAGTACAGTACAACAAAATACGAATCACACACAAACTTCAAACAAAGTGAAAACTTCCTGGCGTAAGATTCACAATTTCACATTAAAGTTAGCGATAGTGATTGAAAACAAGAAATAAACAAATAGTTACAATGAATATCACAATTACTGTGGAGAGTAGGACTCGATCAACACAAAAAAAAACTGTAATATTGAAATCGCAATGAACAAACTTTTTTTTTTTTTTTTTTTGTGTTTTGGCGTTGCACTATTCGTGCTTATTGCCACTGACAATATTTTATTTGATATAATAACAAAACGTAAGAATCAAGTCGCGAAACAATAATATACTTTTTTTTTTTTTTTTTTTTTTTACCGATGGGAAATCATCAAATGACTTCCCCCGCCCTGGGCGGGGCGGGAGGGAGTGTCAGACTTTTACTGACTAAAACCCATCCATGTTCCTTCTTGTGCCCTTTGCGTTCCGGGGGCGCGGTATCTCTTTCGAACAACCCGCAGCCCCGGCAGGCATCGGCCCTTAGTGGCCCCTTCAATTGTTTGCTGACATCTCTTTGAGGCGCGCGTGGAACACGAACGCGCCGTCGACACGGTAACAATAATATACTACAACGGGAAATTTTGGAAAGGAAAGGAGATTAGTTGTAAAATAAATTAATAAATTATAAAAACTTATCATAAGGAAATACAACAAAAGGCCGACTCAATGCGTAAACTGGCATAAACTAAGAACTACGTGGTAAAGAAAATAACTACCTATACAGTTTATAAATTAATGTTTAAATAGATATATCATTATTTACAAGGAAAAGAGCTATGATTTTATAAATATCTACATTAAAATTAAATAAAATACATGAGATAGAAGTGGGGAAAGGGACTCGGAGGGAAATAAGGCTTTGAAAAAGTGAGGAGTGGTCATAAAGAGGGCAGGAAAAAATAAGGTGGTTCAGATCTCCCACTTCAGCGCCACATTCACACGCAGGGCTCTGCACAATGCCAAGCCTGGCAAGATGAGCAGGAGTGCACATGTGACCCAATCGCATACGTATTATTATTGTTGTAATCTTTTTGCTTAGCTTGTACTTGCTAAACCAAGGTTTAACAAAAATGGATGGCTGAATTGTATGATAAAATTTCCCTTTCACTGATTGCTCGGACCAAAGCTGACCCCAGGATTCCTGTAGATAAACCCCGGGGAGAGCTACCAGATCTTGGGAGTTATTTTTGTACGGAAAAACGTCTCCACACAATACGGCATCATTAGCCAACTGGTCAGCTCTCTCATTACCCAAAATGCCACAATGCGAAGGTATCCACGCAAAGTGTACTGAATACCCCTTAACAAAACACCTGTATAGGAGTTCACGTGTTTCAAATATAATATAAGAATTATGAGAATAAAAAGGGAATCTGGCCAAAGATTGTAAGGCACTCCTTGCATCAGTCAAAATGAGTGAATTCCTTAAGCCCATCATAAGTATATATTCGACAGCTTTGAAAAGACCGTAACATTCTCCCGTAAATACAGATGATTCAGGCGGGAGCTTTATTTTTTGGACGATATTATATTGGGAGTGGTATACACCTACTCCCACACATGAGTCTCTTCCATGCTTCGAAGCATCTGTAAACAGGAGCTGACAGCCCTTCCAGTCTCTATCCATAGTGAAGTTGAAGTTAAGGTTATGACATACGTCATCTCGGTAAATGTTAAGGTTATAATGTATATTCGGTGACTTAACTAATGAACTGTAATTACAGTGAAAAGTGGGAAGAAATTCAGATTGGTGACAGGGAGCTTCAATTAAATTGTATTTTCTAAAGCTTTTAACTAAACACGGAGTAACTTTGTGTCTCCAATATGTGGATGAAATTACTTCTTCAGAGAGAATGGAAAGTTTACTTCGCAAAGGATGATATGTAAATTGTAGACAACGAGCCATAAATCTATCAGCCAAAAATTGACGTCGTAAATGAAGTGGAGGGTCTGCACATTCCACCTGCAGACAATTAATAGGGCTGCTTTTCATTGCACCTGAAACTACTCTAAGTGCCTTAGACTGAACACTGTCCAGTTTCTTAAGGCCAGCAACATTTGCAGGTTCCAGCAAAAAAGTCCCATAGTCCAATACGCTTCTAATCAAGGAGTTGTACAGTAGTTTTAATGAAAAGGGATGTGCTCCCCACCAAACACCAGCAAGACATCTAATTATGTTGATATTTCGTTCACATTTAGCAGCTATATAATCACAGTGGTAATCCAGTAAGATGTGAATCCAAAATAAGGCCTAAAAATTTAACCTGGTTTTTAACAGGTATAGGGATATTATTATAACTTACTTTAACTATAGGAGGCTTACGCATTCTAGTAAACAAGACAATGTTACTTTTATCTATTGACAGGTGTAGACCATTGGTTTCTAGCCAAGTATTCAATAAACTTAAAGAAGAGGTTAAGGAAGTACAAATATTTGCAACAGAATGACCAGGTAAATAAAGAAGTAAATCATCTGCATATTGAAGGACTTGTACTGACTTATTTAGAGAGGATTCCAAATCATAAGTGTAAATATTGTAGAGAATTAGACTAAGTACAGAACCTTGAGGGAGACCTTTCCATACTAAACGTGTAAATGTATACCCATCAATATGACGATTTAAAGTTCTCTCTGAAAGCATGTTAATTATGAATTTAGACAGCATTGCTGGAACTTGTAATGAATTCAGCTTTTGTTCTAGGATTGATACCAGCACATTATCATAAGCTGAGCTAATATCCAGGAAGGCAGCAATTACAAAGTTATTAGAAGAGAACGCTAAACGAATATCCGTTGTGAATACACTAAGGCTGTCTATTGTACTTTTACCCTTCCTAAAACCAAACTGTGATGTAGCTATCAAGTTTTTGCTTTCCAAATACCACTCCTCCAAACGATTCTTAATGAGATGTTCAACAATTTTAGCAAGAACTGTAGAAAGTGCAATTGGTCGAAAAGAAGTAACATTAGATGAAGGTTTATTTGGTTTCAGAATGGGAATAATTGTTTGAGACTTCCAACTTGATGGAATGTTGCCAGATATCAAAGCTGTATTGATGAGATTTAAATATATTAAAAGAACAGAGTCAGACAGATTAGCTATAAATGAATATGGTATGCCATCTTCACCAGGAGCTGAATCCTTAACATGTGAAAGGACTCCCTTCAACTCACTTATTGTGAACAGGGAATTCAATTCAGAATTAGGAATAGGAACATAGGGATAGTGCATTAAAGATCTCTGTTCTGGGACTGAAGGAGGAGCTAAATGGTCCATAAACTCATTGGCTAATTCTAATGGGAGTTTAGAGGCTGTTGTGTCACTGAATGCTGACCTGAATCGCCTAATATTTTGCCATACTAAAGATGCGTGAACTTCTGGCGATATAGATGCACAGAATCTTTGCCAACCTTCAAATTTCTTTTTCCTAAGGAGCTTACGAGTTGTACGCGAAGCTTCTAGGTATATCTCAAAATTGTGACGAGTCATAGTATGACCATAATTTTTTTCTGCTTCTTTTCTTTTTTTAATGGCCTGAGTGCACTCAGCATCCCACCAGGGTGGTGAAGGAATTTTGCCTTTAGCACCATTCTTAATAGGGAAAATATTATCTGCCACCTCAATTAAAACTCTTGTTAATTGGTTAGATAATAACTGAGAATCATGTAGTTGTAAGGAATTAGTTAAAGCAAGCATTCTTTCTTCTACACAATTTTTGTATGTATCCCAATCTGCATTTTGAAGTCTATACTTTAATCGTGGTGTTGTATTGCAAGCATCTTGTTTTTTATGTGGGAAGGAAATGATTAAAGGGTAATGATCACTACCATAAGAAGATGATAAAGGAGACCAGGATAATGTTGATGCTAACTCAGGTGTGCAGATTGAGAGGTCAGGGGCACTTATTCCCTCATCTGGATTTGTTTGGCGTGTTGGGAGACATGTATTTAAAATACACAAATTATTTAAGTCTACAATTTCCAATAACTTTTCCCCATAGTAATTGGAACTAGAACTACCCCAGGACTGATGTTGTGTATTAAAGTCGCCCATTACCAAAAATGGTTTAGGTAAAACTGAAAAAAGATTACTTATTTCAGAAAGAATATTTACAGTGGGACGAGAATAATATATACATACTAAACACATTTTATTTACAATAGCAGCGACAGCAGATATATCGTCGCTGAGGCTTGGGAGTGGAAAAGATTGAAAAGACAAGTTATTCTTAATTAGTATGGCAACACCGCCATACCCATCGCTTCTGTCTGTTCTTAGACATGCATAGCCAGGAATTCTAAAAGAGAACCCTGGTTTAAGCCATGTCTCACAGAGAGCGACTGCAAAGGGATCGTATTTGTTTAATAAGTAGGACAGATCAGATTTTTTATTCACAATGCTGCGACTGTTCCACTGAACAATCTTCAAAAATTTCTGAAAATTTCAATCATAATGGATCCAAATCTACCCAGATTTGGATCCATTATGATTGAAATTAAATAAGTTAGACAGTGTATCAATTACAGTAGCAACGTTGGACGGTTCAATATTATTATTTTTAGTTAAAGTATTAATCAACATGATTATTAAATTAAAAATTTGACTCTCATTATTATTTGTTGTTCTATTTTGGAATGCAACACCATTCCCTGACACAGAAACTTCATTACCGATTAATGCTTGGTGAGCTGCCCAGTCATACCCCTTAACTGTTTTTGGGGGATCCCGAGGTTTAAGGAATACCGTTTTTTTATGTGAAGAGACAATTGGTGTGTTACGTGATTGGGGCGAAGGTGGTGAAGAGAAAGTATATTTAGTGGTTTGTGATGGGGCAGATGTTACCACATCTGCGTACAATTTTCAGATTGGTGGATGTAATTGCGACGCTTCAGCGTATGACACGCAGCTATGGGCCATATAATGCTTAATTGATTTTTGTCTCTCAAATTCTGGGCATTTTTTATTGATGGCGTAATGACTGCCACCGCAATGACAGCATTTACCGTTACTCTCATCTTCAATACTGCAAGTGTCAGCAGAATGCTTCTCACTACACTTGAAGCATTGAAGGTTCGACCTACATTGAACTTTTGTATGTCCAAAACGACAACAATTAAAACATTGAATTGTTGGGAAAGTATACAATTCTACTGGCATGGAATTGTAACAACAAAAAACACGTTTTGGTAAAATTTGTCCGTCAAAGGTGAGCACAACTGTTTGAGATGGTTTCCACACAGGGGTCGGTTCGTGTACTTTATAATTGAGACGCCTTGCTTTAATGACCTTCCCGCACCCAGCAGGGACAGATATGTTTTCCATTATTTCTTCCGGAGACCATTCGGTAGGTACGCCTTTAATAATTCCAATGCGACACACATTAATCGATGGAACGAATGCCTTCAATTTTTCTATGGCCAAACTTGGATCATTTATAAAAGAGTTAGCATCTACGTAACGGGAGAAACTTAGCGATATTCTATTGCGACCAATGCGTTTTAGAGAACCGTTGATAATGCTGCCGTATCTGCGTTTTTTCAAGAAGTGTCCTAAGCTTATTGGATGTAACGTTTGAGCCGAGTTCTGTGTCTCAAAGATTTTTTGGATGTGTACAACGTAAGGCGACAGGTCTGTGGCTTCGTACAAAGCCCTAGCAACCTGTGGCGCCTTCTGGGGAAGATCTGACTTTTCAGTCTGGGAACCATCCACAGAACGTGGGGTGGTATCTTGGTGAACTAAAACTGAATGTACCGGTATATCTTTTGTTATTTTCGGACTGATTACTGAGTCATTATCACAATGACAGTTTGTTTGATTTATTGCGCCTGTTGAGTGACTATTTCGCCTTCTTTTATTGCAACTCTTGCATATTTTGCGTGGAGCTCTAGCCCTTTTCCGCTCCGATCTGGTTAAGGACGAATCTGTATCTATACTAGATTCGTAAATAGTAATATTATGCCCGACCGAGGGGACTGTGCCCCCCGGATCAGGCGGTTCGACGTCCATTGTGGCCACTGGCCAGAAAAAATAAAATATATAAAAAACTTACCCTAAATTGAAGAATTATATCTACAAACAATTAAACTAACTAATCTAATGAATATTTACATGAATTTACACAACTTATCTCCTATCGTAAACGTTTTAATATTATTTTAAGAAAACGAAAGAAAAATCACGCCCGCCAAATTCGATGATTCCCGCGCTTTTTTTCCAATGAACAAACTTAGCATGCACCACGCGCAATTGACATTGGACTTTTTGACAATGACAATTCAATTTGAGACACCAACACCAATGTTGCCACTTTAGATTTTAAATGAAAATCAATTACTCGAATAAATACACTCGACACATAATTATTTCAAATGACTGATTTAGTTCTATAATCATTAATTTATTAAAAAGGTTCGATTTATATCAAACCGAAGCAAGATAATTAAAAAAAAAAAACTATACAATCATTCATATGTATCGTTAGCCAACAAAGTGAAATTGCTTTTAAAAGTTTTGAAAGCAAATAATACGACTACTGTGTGTGTGAAATACTAATTATTTCACACCACAGTAGTATCATCTCGCTTTATTATTTATAAAAACCCCGCGATTTACCTTTCCAATGACTTTACATTTACAACGTGGCGCTACCATGGTGACATTAATTTAACACGAATAGGGCTAGTGTCCACTGATCATTTTCAATAGGACAGGTTATAGAAATACGTAAATTGAAAAAATTTTTTTTTCGAACAAACTAAATAATAAAAAAGTAACCAAAATTGGGATCACTCTGTACAAAAATTCATTCATGAAATTAGAATACTATCACCTGGGTTGAATTACGTTTACTCGAAGCGGCAACGTCTCGCTTTGCGCGCTGGCAACCACGCTTGCGCCTGGTACTTGCAGTCTTGAGATCGGTCCGATTATAATTTGACGACATAATAATAACAAAGAAACCGAGCGTAGTTAATCACATATCACTTTCTCTTATTACTGTTAGTTATTATCACCATCATCACTAATCAAATTCACTTTTATTTAATAGTCTTTAAGTGTTTTGAATTTTCAATGAGACCACCTTGTTGGCGGATACCTACAAAGGGCTAAAGGGCGCTTGACGTTCTCCCGCACTTTTGACAATAAATTGTCCCTTACAGCCATTTCCCTCATTCTGACGAAGGCTAGTTTTGGGCTGATTTTGAAAATAATGTAGCACATTTTCATTTTATTGGATTGGGTCTTAACGTGTAGGCGATTGATATGGGCGATGAGACCTAGGATCCACTGGCTGGTTTTCGCGGATGCGTTAAAGAGCTTCTACAATAGTAAGTGAAGCTGCCGTGTAGTTAGGATGAGTATTTGCCATCACGATCACAGGTTTACACAAGCACTAATAACACAAATAAAAACGTCCTTAATGCCAAATATGTAAGTACCTATCGTAATAAGAAAGAAAAGTAACGAAAACAAAGCAAAGCATCTTTATCGCAGTACCATGATCTAACAATTATCCTAATTACACAGAAATAAATAAATAAAATAAGCAAGCGTCTTTTTCGCGGAAACATTCACAAAAATAAATACGACGTTATTATGCGCACGAGTATTCACATCAATAAGTGTGTCAAGGGCATGGGTCCGACGAGCACTAGAAAATAAAAAGGATCCGCGGCTTGCGGGGGAGGGGACGACGACACCCGACGCCTGCGTCGCCTACGATACTCGCCGACAAAGGGATCTCTCTTTCCTTCAATTAGCCTACTCTTTGCATTTGTTTCATCTTTTTAGTATTGCTTATTCGTTTTAATTTCATTGATAGGATGCTAGTATCCGTGACCCCGGCAAATGACCGCTGGGCTAGAGTTCTTTAAATACAGGTTGCTCCAAGATGCTATTTTCTAAAATTTGAAATAACTCAATAATTGACAATATTTCATATTTTTAACCTGCACGTATTATTACGTTATATAAAAGTAAATCCAAATCTAGGGCACCCGTATTTTTCCGTTTTTCGAAAGTATGTACTTTTCATTCATAATTTTAACTTTGAAATTCAGCGTATTCTAAAAAGACGTAAGCGCCAAATGACGTCATACTTACGGTGGAATGGCGATATTACCTTTGCTTTACTGTCAGTCGTCAAAAAAATATAATTTTTATAATACATGTCAGTTGTCGTACGTTGTCATTGTCACTCTGTAAGCTTGTCAAACTCGCTGGCGCCTATGTTGTTTACGTTTGTTTTCAATTAAATTCGTTTTATTTTCAAGTGTTATTATCCTCATTCTGTTTTTATCAGTCACCATGAAAGTTTCAGAAGGATTTCTAGTTGCTGATAGCAGAAACTTGCCGAAAGTAGATTATTTAATGCTATTGCAATATATGCACGAAAATGAATGCTACAATGTTGCAGAAACACGTAGTGCCAAGGCCTTACTAGCATCACGGGAAGCATATGTTGACACAGCTGTAGGATATGTCGAAGTTAAGCGAGAAGGAAACACATGCACTGTTAAATGTAGGGTAACACCCGAACATAAAGTCAAATCTAAGTTATATCAGGTTACAGCTGTAATCCATGAATCTGCCGAGAAGATTATCGCAGTAGAATGCAACGACTGTGCAGCTTCTGCAGGAGGATGTAAACACGCTATATGCTTTGCTATTTGGCTCATAAAACGGACAGACGAACCTTCAACTACATCAACTACGTGTTATTGGAGTATACCAAAACTTGCTGGAGCTGTAAGTAACCAGAAGTTCGTCTTAGCAAAGAATATCGGCAAAATGAAAAGAATACCAGATAATGTAGACATGAGCATCAATATTTCTATGTTCTCCGAAGAATGTAAGAGGCGCAAAGTTACTACAGAAATGATTTTAAATTACTGTGGGAATCATCAGTCCCAGTTAAATGACTTTAGTGTTTTTAATTTAGTATTGCAGTTTGTACACGTAGTAGATGATCACTGCTACAACAATTTTAAATCTTTTTCTGCAACAACTATTACTATAGATGTTGTTGAAGCTATTGCTGAAGCTACAAAAGCACAAGCAGATTCTAAACTGTGGCATTCTATGCGTCAAGGGAGAGTCACGGGCTCCCGGATCTATGACGCTATTCACTGTAAAACAGAGAATGGTGCTTTAGTGCAAAGCATTTTAGGGGGTTACAAGGTGCCAGAAACAAAGGCTATCAAAAGAGGCAAGGCATTAGAAAAAGAGGTACTCAAAGAATTAGAAAAAGAATTTGGGCCAATACAACAGACAGGATTGATTTTAATATCCCCTATCATTGGAGTTTCACCTGATGCTATTTGTACGGACTTTGTTATTGAAATAAAATGCCCTATGAGTGACAAAACCATGAAAAATTATGTGAAAGACAGTGAACTGTATGAAAAATATAAAGCTCAAATAATGGTACAAATGCATGCTGAAAAAAAAATTAAAGGACTGTTTTGTATCGCTGATCCTAGTTTTGAACAGACCAAACTTCTACACAAGTACTGGGTGGAGTATGATAAAACTTATGTGGAAGGTTTATTAGATGCCGCTGAAGAATTTTGGAAACAATTTATTTTCAAAACTGTTTTACAAAGTGCAAAATAAAAATCAATATAGTATGTACATATGTCTTTTATTCATTTTTTATAATAGGACTGTGAAGGTTTATCAACCCGCATGTCACAGTAACTGCATCATCTGCATGTTGAATTAATTTATTGTTTATTACAGAGTGTGGTTTCAAAAATTTTAATAGCCTTACTCTCCTTATTACCCTCTCAACATGGATACGCAGACTGGCAATTACCTTGCTTTTGATAGCATCCTGCTTTGTCAATTTTTGATCTTTTGAAACACTGGGTGGCCGAAGAAGAATATTCTGGTTTCTACTCAGTAAAGCATCAACATGTTTAAATCCTCTGTCTGCCAATAAAGTACAATTTGGTGGCAGCACATCCAGAAAGCCACTGTTTTCTACTATATTAGCATCAGATATACGACCCCCAAAACCAACAGATACAAAGTTGACAAAACCATCAGGTGTTATAGAAATTTAGTATTTTAAAGTATTCGCATTTTTATACTGAGACCATGTTAGAGACTGGTAAATAGGATTTGACGGCTTTTCAATTTCTATCTCGAAACAGTCAATAATGCAAAACACATTTGAATATTCCTTATTGCTTTTAACGGAGGCTGGCAAGTTTCTTTTGACATCATATACACAAGGAGAAAAAATTAATAGTTCGAAAAACTTAGACAAAATACACAAAGTCCTAAAAAATATTCTTCATAATGTGGTCAATGACACCTCAAACATATCTGAGATTTGGTAGAAAGGGGTATTATTTTTAATTTTATACAAAGTTATTATTATATTAAAGGATTTCACATCCAGATTACTTTCTAAATAGTTAATCAACCAATAATAATTCTTTGGTAAGCCTATGTAATTATGTGGTTTTTTTTAATAAGGTCAAGCATAAAGCTTCTTCCCTGTATTATAGTTTTAAAGTGGATTTCCGATGAGACTTCTGACATTTCAGCAGAGGTAGAACTTCCTTGTGTTGAAGGTAACACCACTTCTTCAATCTCATCATCTTCTTCAAACAATGGTTTTGATGTCTTCTTCTTGTAAATGGCACAATAAGTAGTTCGATCAGATGTTCTTGGCTTCACTTGTACTCCTTTGCTGGCTTTTGTAATGAATGGATTTCTAGAAAGTGTGTCCATATTAATTTGCATAAATGATGTAGAAGTTGTTGAAGATGTGCTGGGTTTAGGTTCAATAATTTCTTGATGATCAGTTGAAAGTGATATTCTGGCAAGAGACTGTGGTAGCCGAGACTTCAACTTTGGCCTCACTTTCATTGTTATCCAATACTGGTTCTCCATATCTTCCTCCAACTAAAAGTTAAATTTATATATCATATACATGCTCCAAAAAAAACCTTCATCATTAGTTAAAATCATTATGTTATCAAAATATACATATATCCATAGTTTGCAAAATAATACCTACCCAGTGAAAAATGATAAATAATTAGGACAAACAAGTAATGGAATAAAATTTTAAACAAGATAAACACCACATGTTCAGAGCATTGTGTTGTGGTTTACAAAATACATTGTAATTTAGGTACTTACATTGAGGTGATCTTCGCATACATATATAACGCGTTTAGGACATGATATACCCACAGCATTACACCACTCTTGTTTAGCTGAGCTAGGCACCGCAAAAAATACTTTTTGAGTATCTCTAGAATTGTTTTTGCAGGGTGGTACAAAACAATATTTTGGTTCCTTCATTGGCGTATATGTTTCAATGGGTTCCATTTTATTGGCGAAATATCAATGAAATTTTATAATATTAATAGCAAGCAGCGTGTTGAGTTATATAAAGAATATTGTTTGTTTTTATAAATGTACTACAGTCATGTCAATGTCATTAGACATTGACATGACTTGTTTGATAATGACATTATGTTTTCATCATAAACATTGAAATGCATAGGCAAAAGTAACTAGCTCATTCCACCGTTCATGTGACGTCATAACAGGTTTTTTGATTTTGTTATTTTTTCTTAGAAATTAAGAAATCAAAAAATATAAAAAATATGTATTTGAACTCAGGATACGAAAATCAAGAAATGGTATTTTTGTTTCACGGTCGTGTCAGTTTTGAAATATTGTCAATTAATAAGGTTTTATGGTTTTTTCTTTTTTATATAAAACAAAAATGCGTAACCCTATACGTGTGTTAAATTAATGTCACCATGGTAGCGCCACGTTGTATATTAATTTGTAATCGAATACAAAAAAAATCGATTAGAGTTGTCAATATATTTACTTATTTTGATTATGGCAACACTTTAACGTAAGAATGGCCGGCAGTAGGTTATTCATTTTGTCAAATCAATTACATAACTTATTAAGTTTACAAAATAAACCCCTATACAAAATTGGCATTCTAATTGCAGAATGACTTCAAAAATAAAGAAAACAATTGTAATATATTTTTTATCTTGATGCATGAGAAAAACCAGTACCATTGATGGTCATGATTCTTTAGGTGAATTACTAACATTATTTTTAGAAAATTGTATTGATGTGCAACGCCCAAGACGACAAAATCCGACATGAGGGACGGGACATATGTCCCGTCCCTCATGTCGGATTGACTTCCATCGTTAACCTTCCTTCCATAGACAATAACATATTTTTATAATCATAGACTACAACAAAAATGAAGAATTTTTATTTTTAGACCTTGGATCATTTGTGTTCGTATATCTCGCCAAACTCTTCTCTGGACTGATTTTATTGTGAGTAGCCTAAGTACTAATTAATAAATCGTTCAAATTTTTAAACACTTTTTGTTTTACTGGCTTGCGAAAAATGCCGAATAATTTCGTAAGGTAAGTAGTATTCAAGTAGGTAGGTACCTATATCTCCACCAAGCTAAGTTCACCCCTCGCTGGAATGCGGCGTGTACCCGTGTACCTATTTATAATATAATGTTAAAAACAAAAAATGCAAAGTAAAATCTAACAAACATTTGCTTACTTTTTTAAAGTAATAGCGAATTCTTTTTTGCAGCTCGTACCTAAGCGTCAGTGTGATGTAATGACGCGAGGTGCCATCTAAGCTTGGTGAGATGTAGTTGTTAGTTAACCACGCTCGCAAATGCAAATGTCGTTATTAAAACGAAATATCGACATCGCAAAGTTAAATAAGTATTGCACATCCCTCTTTCTTGTAGGTATTTTATTCGATTCAATGTGCCGGGCGCTGGGGGCACGCCAACTGTATTGAAGTCGGGCGGTTAGAAGGTTAATATACGATATTAAAATCAGTGCGATTTTACAATCTAGTCCTGATGATAATCCCTTCATTGTTGCTTGAGATTTTTTATAGTTACTCTGTCGATTACATCTGCTTTGTCATGTTTTTTACCGAGAACGTGCCGCGTGAGCTTTCAGCGTTGGTTTGTCTTAAGTATAATGGTTTACGAAGTAATGGTTATTTTATTTTATTTTTATTCTTTTGTTGTACAAATGTGAGGATTTGTGAATGTCAAAGTTATGTATGACTCGCATGTTTTAGGTATGCTTATGAGTTTCAAAGTTAACATATTCTTCGCTTTGTTTTATTTCCTTGTACCCTCGAATTTTAAAAATGTCTAATGATAATAAAATATCGGTCTATTATCAAAACTGTCGAGGAATCAGGACTTAATTTAATACCCTATATTTAAATATCATGTCGCATACATATGACGTTATTATCTTGACCGAGAACTGGTTGACGCTTGACATATCTGATAACGAATTTATAGACCAACGCTACTTGGTGTTTAGATGCGATCGTAACCGTTTATTTACCAACAAGAAGGATGGCGGCGGTGTCCTTATAGCCGTTTCTAAAGAACTAAATCCCTCCTGCATTTCATTTTTGCCCCCGTTAACTTTTCACGAGCATGTGATTGTTAAAGTTCCTTCGAAAAGCAATAAATATCATATAATTTGTGCTACTTACATACCCCCTAATCCCTTAATTTCCCATAGTCGACTTTTACGACCTGCGCGGAATGATAAGCAGCTGATACATTCTATGTTTTTCTTTTGCTCCTAGATCAGCGTAGAAGACCTTTTATTTAAATTTTAAATTTTATTTATTTATTTAGATTTTATTTAAAAGTCATTACATTTTTTTACTCTGTCATATCCATTACATTAACTTCTTCCCAAGATTCGACAATTTCCTGTGGGCTTGCTGATGGTCTGACAGTTTCAATTTCAATCCTACTACAGGCATGTACATTATTAAGTACCCTGGCTGGGCCAAGTCCGATGGGATTGGATGTTCTAAAGGGACGCCAAGTCCCCTTGCCTGCATGGCTCGCCAAATGCTTTTTTATGTACTCCACATTTGACTTGATACGTAATATGTCCTGCTGGGATTTGCGCGCAATTTTATTTGCTTGCGTTTTTAATTTATTGTGCTCCCTCGTTAAATCTAGTTTCTGACTTTTAAAGGCCAGGAGCAGGTCCATCTGCTCTCTGGTCTTTCCACAAACGCAATCCACCGGTTCTGCGCCTCGGCTAGAGGAAACCACATTCTGAGCTGGTCGATTAGACTGAGTCGACGGCCCCTGGTCGCGAGCGGCAGGCTGAGGCCGAATCGGAGGCCGAGCCGACGGTCCAATTAGCATACCCGTGTGAGGCCTACGCTCGATTTCGTCAGCATCATTACGATTTGAATTTTAAGACTGCTATCCTATCAGAGTAAGATATGAATTCCTATATATTGATTTTCCATTTTTAGCTACTAAAAATCCTACCCCGTAAAGTCCTCCACTCTGTCCGTTATAATAAAATATGGCGTTCCCTCTCTCTATTGCATCTTCGCCGCTTCTTCTAACTTCCGGTAAGCCAACAATATCCCAATTGACCTCTGTCAGTGCATTTTTCAGTTCGAGCAGACGTTCTTCAGATTTCAGAGTACGGATGTTATAGGTTATGACGTTAAGCAGTTTATCGGTATCCGTTTTGTTATTTGCCGTGGTCGTTGAACGGGGGATCGATCTCACCCGAGGTTTCTTAGCACCCCTGGCTCCAGGGCTATCCTGCCCACCGTCATCAGCAGCTACACCACTGGAGCCGCCGGGCATTTGGGGCCTTTTATTCTTCTTCGTCATATTCATGTTTTTGGAGGGGTTTAGACTTTTAACCCACCACGCTTGTCTAATGCGGATCGATGGGTGAACAGTGAACCTGCTTACTCGGTTCGTGGGTGCCGCAGTTAACATTAATGTTCTCCATCACCACCCAAAATTGACGCCCTGTTCTTACGCCAATTACCCAACTTAAGCCATCTGCATACTGTGGCAGTTCGCATGCCCTGGGTGGGGCGGAAGGGACTGTCAGACTTTCACTGACTAAAAAACCACCCTGTTCCTTCTGTTGCCCTTTACGTTCCGGGGCCACGGTATCCTGTTAAGACGTTCCGCAACCCCGGCAGGCGTTGGCCCCGTTGGGGGCCCCGTCCCTGTGCTGACAGCTCTTTGAGGCGCGCGCGAACAGAACGCGCCGTCGACCCGGGCTTGATCCTTGATCGGACGGCGAGCTACCCATTACTCGCCGTCCGCAAGCCCGCGCCTACGGTGGCCGGATGTCGCCTCGCGACGTCTATCCTGCACCGTATGCTCCACCGTGTCCTCCGGGCGATCCACACAGTGGTGACACCCGGGCGTTTCCTCCCGCCCTATCCGACACAGGAACCTCCCGAAACAACCGTGTCCGGTGAGGACTTGCGTCAGGCGGTAGGTGAGGACGCCGTAGCGCCTCTCCAACCACTCCTTAAAGAGGGGTCTTACCGCCGCGATTGCGGCGTGCCCGAGTTCGCATGCCCTAAGTTGGTGGTTGTTACTAAGATATAAAGTAAAAGGATTCCCTTTCTGCCACACCTGAGCTGGTCGATTACTGAGTCGACGGCCCCTGGTCGCGAGCGGCAGGCTGAGGCCGAATCGGAGGCCGAGCCGACGGTCTAATTAACATACCCGGGTGAGGCCTACGCTCGATGTCGTCAGCATCATTACCTCTACCAATATTATTGTTTCCGACATTCTCCATCCATCTGTCGCAGATGTCGCGATTTCAGATGAAGCTTAACACCGAATCCGATTCTTCTCTCAACAGCTGCCTAAACTCTGCTCGTAGGCGCAGGTAGTGCGCCGTTGCGGAAATTGCCTGAATGTTGAGTTGTCCGACGATGCATCAGCGGCCTGAACAAACAGCTTTGTTGCGAGGTCCCCACTCCTCCTCTCCAACAGCTTGCCCGCCTTGTCCAAAATACTGGCGGCGGCGTCCCCGGAGCCATGCTGCTGGTAAAGGCACGCGGACCATGTCGTAGAGTTCGTCAGGTGTTGATATCTCCTTGGACACCAGTACTGCGTTTTCCATGGACTTTGCGGCACGGAAGAGGGAATTGCACTTCTTGAAGCACTCCGCAGCCTTGACATGGCACGCCTTCGAGTTTTCCATGTCTCTAGCAATACGGAAGCATTGCGCCGCCGGGCTGTATTCATCGGCAGCCGAATCAGTGTCTGGCTTCCAGCGGAACATGGTGGTCTTCAAAAATTCTAGGCAGATTTTACGTGCTCCTTCGCTTCTGACACTTTGGCCTGATTAAACGCCATCGTGAAAATTTAGAGAACAGACTAAAGTGAAAAAGTGTAGAGAAAAAAGAAAAAGACTAACGTTGAAAATCAATAAAAACCGGACAGTAAAAATCACAAACGTCGCTTCCGACCCGCCGCTTGGGAATGAATGACCATTTTACCACCTAAAAAAAAAAAAAAAATGGGGTATCGTTACAATCCTTGCATCGTTCCGAGTAACATAGGCTAGTACAAAATAAAAAGAAACCGGTGTGGTCACTTTAAAACTTAAATTAATACCAGCCTCATTTTTTTTTGACGTGTTTTTTAATTTTTTAATTATAGTAGCTTGTTTGAGCTCACTTTTTAATTAAGCTTGTGGTGTCTAATAATTTTGAAACCTGTTTAGATTGAAAATTGATACACTCGAAATATTGTTTGAAAGTCGTTTTGTAAGTTACCAGTATACCAAATGGCTCTTTCAACTGTGTGTTCGGGGCGCTGCGCTGTGCCAAAATAAAGCCTGTTTTCTTATTATTAATAATTTATTTTAGAGATCATTGTAATATACACATTTGTGTTAATTTAATATAAAGAACTCCTTATTAAATACTAAGTGGGTACCTATAACGTTATAATATGAATGGGTATTGTACTTTATAATGTGAATTGGTACCTTACCTTATTAAATATAAGTCATTTTTTGAGCTAGATTTTAGTTCTGTAAATATCATTGAAATACGGGCCAATTACGGGATGTGTACCACTAGCAATACGCTGGGATGGTCAAATATGGTCCCGTGTAAACGGGACGTATAGTGACCCTAGCTATAGACTAATCTTTATAAGCCTATAAGGTCTTGGCTCTGCGTCTTTGGTCTAGTGGTTGCAAAGCGTGACTGCTGAGCATGGAGTCTTGGGTTCGATTCCCAGGTCAGGCAAAGTGTTATTGGGTTTTCCCATCAGAAATTTCTCAGTAGCAGCCTTGGAGTCTGGATTTGTGCCCGGTTGATGGCAATAGAGTCGCCCCCTATTACATGGGACTTGAATATAACTGGCGAAATATGGGTACGCCTCTGCCTAGCTGTTCGGGGATTACAGGCGTGTGATATTATGTTACGTAAAGCCTTGGTTTTCGGCGGGATTCTTCATTTATCGACTACTGTCGGGTAATTCCGGACCATTTTGGCTCTCTGGCGTCAAGGCGCGGCTGGTTGAAAAACCCATCGCGTACCCAAAACTAGAAAGATAATGGTGCCGATTCTCTTGTCACAAAATTCTCTAAACTAGACTAAAAATCACTAAAATTTAATTTAGTCCTGTCAAACGACGAAACTCATTCTGAAATTGGCTAAAGTGATGCAACTAAACTATACTACAGTTTGACATCTCTAAGATCGTTTAGTCTACTCAATTAGGTGAAATGGTAATTTTGCTATTCTGATTTTGACGTTTATCGCTTAAAATTTTGATTGTCAAACTAAATCAGATTATTTATAATCGCGATTAAAAAGGTGTGAAATAAAATTAGTCATCATGAAATAAAATTTACAAAACATATTTCTCATAAAGCTCTTGAAAGTTTAGATGCTTGTGAGTTTGGAAAATGATTTATTATGGAAGCTTAGGTGGTGTAGCTGTTGTCAATTCGGAAGAAATGTAAATATAATATGATTGTTATTATAATACAATACGAAATGCTTTTGCCCTGCCAATGTGCGTCAGGATTGCTCCGCCAAGTTATCAAATCAGAAAATGGTTTCAGCCAAAAATTTGTCGATATTTGTCAAAATCGAAAGAAACAAACCCCGTATTTGTCAAAGCAGAAATAAAGAAGTTATAAGCGTTTTAAGTTGGCCGCGCAATCCTGACGTCAAGGACTGCGCGGCCACGGAGATCTCAGCAACTACTTGGGATAGAGAAATAATTCCTTTTGTCAACTCAAGTCTGTATTTGTCAAGATTTGTCGAAAAATGAATCAAAGCTCTATATCAATATTATAATTAAATATTCGCCTTGAAAGTCATGGCCGCGCAGTCCTTGATTTGCTATTTTGTTTTTAGTATTTTTTTTATTAAAATTGAAGACTTCATATAGTATAGGAGTTAAAAGGAGAAAGGTCTTAATTTGTCGAAACTGACAAAAGCTTTAAAATACGACTAAAGTGTAATTAAACAGACGAAATCAATTTAAAACACAAAACTCGTGGCCGCGCAGTCCTGACGTTACTTTAAACCATGATATCTCAATAACTATAGTAGCTAGGATTTTGCTGTAGACGTCCATATAATCCTTATATTAACCCCATTAAAATGACATATCCTTTTACCCTCAACACTGTTTGGGACGCGAGTAATCTCAAGAATTATGTTACCCCATACAATGTTCTAGTAGAGTGACCATAATTTCAAGACCATAAGTTCAAGACAATACAGTCTAAGCGCATTTCTGTTCTGGTTTCTATTGTTAACTGATAAAAAACTTTTTTAATATTTAGATATTCTTATACATTATAAACAAAATGTACAGAATTATATTAATAGAATCTTGCAAGTTACTGCTCGTGGAAATGTTAATTATATCTAAAATAACGTTATAAATAGATATACACTATTTTAACAATTACTTACAGTAGAAGCACTAAAAAAAAATATCATTTAAGACGTGCTCAAGAATAAATGCAGCGTTACATTCACAATTATAATGATATATTTTAAAATATATCGAAGCAATTCTTATTCTTAATCTGTTTGATTCTTCACTGTTAATATAACGCTGTTATATCGTTATTTCTGTGATTATTGTCAAATAAATTGAGTATACATAAATACTCTTTATTCCCAGGGTCAGTAAAAAAAAACACTGAATCAAATGCACGAGTAAATTTAATATTTTTTACAGATAAATTACTATTTTAACATTATTCTAAGTTGGTCTCTTCGGCCGCACTACAGGAGCATCGACGCGAGTTTGCCTATTGCGCTCTCTTTCTAATATTGCTTTTCATTCGCACAACTGCTGGTCAGCGGACCACCGCGCTTGCGTCGAATCGTCACGATACCAGTATTATATCTCAACGGACTGTTACTGCTGTACGTTGTGGATCCGACAGTGATATTCCGATAAAAAGGACATAAGTGTGTATTCAGTGAGAGACTTAGTGTATATTTAAACGTGATATAAATAATTACGTGATATTAATCAATATGGTGAGTTATTTATTTTTGAATTAAATTTGTTAACGATATTTATTTTGTGTTATCTACCACCATACCATGTTAAAACTTTTACCAGTTTTGCTGTAGTCAGTACTTTTACATAGGTACCTAGTTAAAAAGTAGATCGGAATAAAGTCCTAACAAATTAGGCCTTAATGAACAAGGATGGAATTTATTGTGTTTTATATAATTAATAATAATAAATAAAGCCTGGGTAAGGTAAACCTTTCCCAGGCTCTCTATTTAAAAACTAAATAGAGCGTTTAAGGTTTTGCCTAAACCAGACGCAACTTTTAACTCCTGGTAATCTCAAATTATTAAAAAGCAGTTATAAATAAATAGATATTTAAAAATATACTTTTTAATTGAATTTTCAGATAAAAGCGGGTCGCAAAGGAAAAGTCAATAGTGAAAAATTAAAAAAAATATTTCTTAAGTACGGAGATGTATGCAGAAATCGCAGTATTAAATATAATGATCCAGTATTTAAAACAATATCTAATGAGTTAGATAATACGATAGCTCCTTATGCAATCTACAAAGCATTGAAAGGCACTACGACGAGTATTTTCAAAATGATGAAGATGATAACCTTTATTCACCCCGAGTTCAGAGTAGTTCATCTTCTTCACCGTCGCGTCATAGTGTGGCTTCATTATCGCTGACATATCAAGACAAGGTGAAAACATTTAGTTTTACAATGGACGAGCATGAATGGAAAAAAATTCAACCCGTGATGGTACATTATGCTAGAAGAGATATAAGGACCTCATCGACACACCAAAAATACAGGAGTCTGCCAAAGTTTAAGCGGGCGACTTTTTTGAGAGAAAAGCTCTGGGAGTTATCTAAGCTACCATGTACTTGGAACTTTAAAAATAAGAAAGTTGACGGTGAAAATAACATTTCGTTATTTGGAAAGTGCTCACAATGTCAAAGAGAAACAATAATAAAAACCGAAGCAATTTCTGAAAAAACTGTAAGATTTACATGCGATATACTTACTTGTAAGGAAGAGAACGCACAATCCTAAAAAAAAAACAAAATTAACTCCATACAAAAGAGGTAAATTAGCAAAAATTCTACAGTATAAGCCTGCCGTAGTCGTACAAAAAGAACTTGCGGCCAAATTAATTAAAGACCCAAATCAAGTTTGCCCACCAGTGCTGCCAAGTTTAGCAGCTCTCCGCCAGATCAAGTATGAGAAACGACAAAGCAAGAGACTTCATGCTCACCCAATTTTAAGTATACTCATGATGACTCAAGAGGTACAGAACTTTATCCGTGAAGTGACATTGATACCGTGTTTTCATTTATATTATTGGTCTGATCAGCAAATAGAGTACTATACTAACTATTGTAATAGTTTTTCTAAAGTGACCATTACTGTAGATGCAACTGGATCTTTTTTTCAGGCTATAAAGCTTCCCGATGGAACTACACTAACAAAACGACTATTTGTATATATTGGCATGATTGCTTCGGATTCAATTAAATCTACTCCAATTTTTCAAATGGTTACCGATTCTCACAATAAAGATTCAATTGCAGCGTGGTTAAAAAAATGGTTAATTCAAGTAAGGAGCCCGCCACATGAAATTATTACCGATGACTCATCAGCATTAATTGCAGCTAATGTTTCAGCATTTACTACGTTTAGCAGTATAAAAGATTATGTTAAACGATCTGTTTTAGTCTTAAGTGGCCGCAATTATGCATTACCTGAAGTATTTATTAGGCTAGATACAAGTCATTTTATCAAAACAATTTATAATTTACGTTGCTTTGAAAATAGGGATATAAATGTTAAAATGTTATACGTTCGTTGCATTTTGTATATGAAAGAATGTGAATCGTTTCAGCAAATTAAAACTCTCATTACTGATGTTGTAAGACTATGTCTAACCGAATACAATAACCCAGAAAACCCTGTTTCTGTTTATATTCAGAAAATAAGTTGCACCTTAGGTAATACTACATATACGGAACCTAATGAAGACACCGATGAGAAGGAAAATATTCACAAAACATAATCCTCGACGATGATGACGGTTTGCTCTCATGGTTTGATGAAATTGTTGAGAGGGAAAAAAGCCTAGATAAAACAAAAAGTTCGTCAGAATCACAAAACTCTTTCTACATGCCTCATTTAATAACAACGCTCAAACGGTTACTCCTAAAGTTACCCCTCTGGAGTAATATTATGTGCCCATTATACAAATCACAAAACAAAGTACCAACATCTTCAGCTATAGAGAGCTATTTTAAAACTATGAAAAATTTGTTATTCACAACAAGGTCGAAGAAATATAACATTGATGAATATTTAAATATGCATTATGATTATTTATTAGGTGAAATAAAAATTGCTTTAAATTGTTTAAATAATTTCGCCGGCATTGTAGACAAAAAGGAGAAAAACATTAAAAGAAAACGAGGTAAGACTAGGAAGCAAAAATGTTACCATTTGAAAACAAATGCTGCAAAAAAGAAAAACCTAGTGTAACCAAAACGTTTTTAAATGATTCGGTATTCTCAGTAATTCCTACGTATGTTGAAAACTGGAGAGGCGAAGGTGTTCCTAAAGATGATTCTGCAAATAAACCTGTAAATATAATGTTTTTAAAAAATAGTAATTTTACTGTACAAGATATATCTGAAAAAAATATTAAATTAACAAACACTTGTGCATTTGATTCCGTATTTTTTTTATTGGCCCACGGATTTAAAGAGTATTCATGCATACGCGATTTATTTGACAATAATTGCAGAAATAGGGATATAACAGCGTTTTTACAAATCCTCTGTAACTCTGATAATAACAGTGAAGAAGCAAACAAATTAAGAATAAGAATTGCTTCGATACATTTCAAAAACAATCATTATGATTGTGAATGTAACGCTGCATTTATTTATGAGCACGTCTTAAATGATATTATTTTTAGTGCTTCTTCTGTAAGTAACTGTTCAAATAGTGCATGCATAAATTCTACCCCATCAAGAAGAAAACATGTGTTTATACCGTTAAATTTAGATATAATTAATATTTTCACCATCAGTAACTTGGAAGATTCTATTATTATTCATGATTGGGAAAACAAGCAATGCAGAAAATGCAATGAAGTAGTTCTATTTCATTATACCTTGTCAAAAATTGTTACATTCGATTTAAATGGCACGCAAATGGTGTTTTTACATGAGGTACCTAAAAGTATAATAATTAAACAAAACATTTATAAATTATTAGGTGCCGTAGAATATGTTCCTCCAATACTTGGAACAATAGGGCATTATAAGTGTCATATTATAAGAAATAGCGGAATGCTTTGTTACGACGATAACAAGAGTAAATTAGAAGAGAGTACAAACGATTCTGTATATATCCATTTTTTAACTTATGTTTTAGTAGAGGTGTAAGAGCCGATGAAAAACATTTAAAGTTGAAGAATAATGATTTTGTTGATTTTTGAAATCTTTATATTTGTGCAATGAATAAAAATATTCAAATATTAAACAAGTTTTTTATTTCGTCTTATTTAGTATTTTATTTAAGTTTTTGACTAACAGAACAGAATGCCCTTGAACTGTGCTGTCATAGCCAGTTTGACAAAGATTAAAAACAAATCGAAATTATGGTCACTCTACTAGAACATTGTATGGGGTAACATAATTCTTGAGATTACTCGCGTCCCAAACAGTGTTGAGGGTAAAAGGATATGTCATTTTAATGGGGTTAATATGAGGATTATATGGACGTCTACAGCAAAATCCTAGCTACTATAGTTATTGAGATATCATGGTTTAAAGTAACGTCAGGACTGCGCGGCCACGAGTTTTGTGTTTTAAATTGATTTCGTCTGTTTAATTACACTTTAGTCGTATTTTAAAGCTTTTGTCAGTTTCGACAAATTAAGACCTTTCTCCTTTTAACTCCTATACTATATGAAGTCTTCAATTTTAATAAAAAAAATACTAAAAACAAAATAGCAAATCAAGGACTGCGCGGCCATGACTTTCAAGGCGAATATTTAATTATAATATTGATATAGAGCTTTGATTCATTTTTCGACAAATCTTGACAAATACAGACTTGAGTTGACAAAAGGAATTATTTCTCTATCCCAAGTAGTTGCTGAGATCTCCGTGGCCGCGCAGTCCTTGACGTCAGGATTGCGCGGCCAACTTAAAACGCTTATAACTTCTTTATTTCTGCTTTGACAAATACGGGGTTTGTTTCTTTCGATTTTGACAAATATCGACAAATTTTTGGCTGAAACCATTTTCTGATTTGATAACTTGGCGGAGCAATCCTGACGCACATCCCTGCCATAGGTCAGTATTGGGCTGGTATTATTATTGTGACTCTATATATCGCGGGACCCTGGGTTCCTGGGCCCTTCCAAGGCGTATGAGGGGCCTAAGGCAACTCGCAGAGGCTCCTTAGGCAACTTCAAATGTAATGGAGATACCAACTGCTAAAATACCCCTGTATGCACTATGCAAGTGTATCTAAAGAACAATCCCTAGTTGGTGCAGTGCTATTACACGATATGGAAACTAAAAATACTAGACTATGGGTATGGGATGCTAGTGACATGGTTACATGAAACTACGAAGTGACTATGACCCCTGCCTGAACAATGTTTGTAAACACGAATAAAATGGCAGGGGGTGACTTGCACACTCATTGAATTGGCCCCCTTAAGCAGTTACTTGCACATAGTCACAATGTGACAACATATTTTGAGGTGCTTGATTAGCGAAAATTATTCCACAGCTATCAGGAAAATCCCAGAAGTACGGTCAAGATTCCCTCTCCTAACACCTTCCTTTTCCTGGGCACATTAGCTCTTGCGGGTTTTCACTCAAACCCGCCAAAAGGCTTGCCCCCTATTACATGGGACTTAGACCTATCTGGTGAATTGTGAGTATACAACTCTGCCTATCCCTATATAATAGGTCATAAAGTGTATTTCATACTGCTAGGTGCACAAGGCAAAAAAAAATGAGGGACGAAGTTGGGGGCAGAGTATTATTATGTAATTCTACTTCTGCTTCAAAGTCAAAGTCAAAAACATTTATTTCAATTAGACCGATTACAGGCACTTTTGAATTGTCAAGGAGTCTGTCAGTTAGTCCGAAAATTGAAGCTAGTTGCTCGTTCCAAAACGGAGGTAGGCCTCTATGGAGAAGAACGAGCAAGAAACTCCACGGCACTCTTTTAAATTAGGTTTTTACAAAATTCTGGTTACATTATTCTTGTTGATTCTACATGTGAACACAATGAAGGTGAATATAAAACTGAAGTTAAATATAAATTAAAGATGTAAGCCAAAGCAGTTAAGAGATGACCAATCCCAACTGACAGCACCTGTTCACGAGCATGACGCATGGATCAGCACCACCTAGCTCAACCATTATGAAGGGAGCCAAATGATCCAACACACGCGCCACCATCAGCGAGACATTTGAATGAGCATGAAAAGCTCTCAACTGCCATGCTCATTAAGCCAAAGCACATAGTAACTTAATAAACAAAAAGCTCCATGGTACTCACATTTACAGAATTGAAATAAATGATATTAACTTATACAACACTAACACTTCAGTGTACTTAATCGTTAGATGAACTGTGGTATGTAAAAAAGAAAAAGTAATAGTATTGATAACAAGACAAGTTATTCAGGTCAATAAAAAGGGAGTAAGAAACATAATTATCTTAAAAAAAAAATTGTGAGCCCGAGTGGAGCAGGACTAGCATTAAGCCAAGCATTTTTATCTGTCATATAATCTTCTAACTTATAGTATGCTCGACTACATAGTGTGCGTTTAATGCATGTTTTAAATTTTCTCTCATTTAGTTGGAGAATATCCAGAGGTATTTTATTATAGCATTTAACACAGTACCCTTTAAAAGAAGTGCTTACTTTTATTATTAGTATTAAAATTATGCCTATCACTAATTTTCTTAAAAAGATGAAGGTTTTTCCGAACGTGCATGATGTTTTCATATATATATTGACAAGGTACCGTCATGATGTTAATTTTTTTAAACAATTCCCTTAGAGTATCTCGACTGCCAAGATTATAGATGGATCTGACGGCCCTCTTTTACAGGATAAAGATAGAATTTATATCTTCAGCCCGTCCCCAAAGCAAAATAGCGTAAGACATGATGCTATGAAAGTAACTAAAATAGATTAGTCTCGCGGTATCCACGTCTGTTAATTGACGGATTTTTCTGACAGCGTAAGCGGCTGAACTTAACCGCCCTGCAAGAGATGTTGAGTGGGGACCCCACTGCAGCTTAGAATCGAGCGTAATCCCCAGGAAAACTGTCTTTTCGACGAATTCTAGTATACCCTTATTCAATATAACGTTACGTTCAGTACTTCTAACATTCGGTAAAGTGAATCTTATGCATTTCGTTTTTTTCTCATTTAACACTAAATTATTAATAGTAAACCAATTGTGAACCTTAAGCATGGCGTTATTTACGTCGTCAAGGTGTTGTGCTCGTCTATCTACTCTAAAAATTAGTTAGGTATCATCAGCAAACAACACCATTTGTGGTTGGTTTTCTAGTAAATGAGGTAAATCATTAATGTATACCAGAAAGAGGAATGGGCCCAGTATTGATCCCTGTGGAACCCCCATCTTTACTTTTAATCCTGATGAAGTAACACCGTTTACTTGAACTTGTTGTAGTCTATCATTCAAATACGATTTTACTAAGCTAAGTGCTAGTTCACCAAGTCCGTAATGCTCAAGCTTCAGCAACAGTGTTTCGTGATTTACGCAATCAAAAGCTTTAGAGAGGTCGCAAAAAAATGCCAATGGCATCCTGTGAGTCCTCCCATGCATTAAAGATGTGCTTAGTTAAAGTAACACCAGCGTCAGTAGTACAACGCCCTCTGGTGAAACCATACTGTTGATCGTGTAAGATGTTGTTACAGTTAAAATAATTGAGCATTTGATTTAGCATTACTTTTTCAAACACCTTGCTAAAAACCGGCAGAACCGAAACAGGTCTATAATTATTGGTGTCCTTGCTATCCCCGGATTTGAAGAGCGGTATGACTTTACTGTACTTCATTAAAGTCGGGAAAATCCCTTGGTCTATACACAAATTAAATATTAAAGCTAAATAGGGTGCTGATGTCTCAATAATAGATTTACAAACATTAGTAGACATGCCCCACAGATCTTCGGTAACCTTGATCTTAAGTTCTTTAAAAGCCTTCATAACGACCACAGGGTTTATATGTTTAAATTTAAATTCCTTAGGGCAGGCTGAAACATTCGCTCTTAGTAAGTCAATCGCAAGTGAGGGTGAGGAATCTAATGTTTTAGTGGTTTTGATTGGTAAAGAATGTTGCAAATTCCTGAGCCACATCGATATTACTGCTTATGAGACCTTGAGAAGTCTCCAGAGTGTAATCAGTATTATACCTTTTGTTTCTGTTTGTTTCATTATTGATAATTTTCCAAACCGTTTTTATTTTATTTTCTGCTGATTTAACCTTGTTATTAATGTATAAGGCCTTTGCTGCTTTACACGTATTTTTAAAAAAATTTGAGTAAGTAGCAACATACTTATTAAATGTTTCAGTGTTTTTATAAGGTTTAAGGCCATACAGCTCAAAAAGTCTTTCTCTACTTCTCCTGATACCTTTAGTCGCCCAGTCACTGAATAAAAACTTAGAGCAAACAGACTTAGTTTTTTTCTTAAAGATATTATTAAACTCTGTATGCACAACTGAAAAAAGTTCTTCATACAGAATACTACCGTGGTTCATGTTATAGTCCTGAACACCTAACTTATTAATTAAAGTGCTTTTAAATTTATTTAAATTACCAGATGTTATTGGTCTTGACTGTATCTGCATTTTTTGTGTTGGTGTGCTGTACTCAAACGTAACGGTTTGTCCGCTGTGATCAGAGGGAAGATAATTTACTATGACTTTATCTAAGTAGTTGCAGCAGCAAAAGACATTATCAATACATGAAGCAGTAGTCGAGGTTATTCGTGTTGGTTCTAAAAACACATTTGACAGATTAAATGATTTAAAAAGATTTAATAACCTACTGCTATTTAAACTGTTTTCTAAAATATTAATATTAAAGTCACCACAGATTATTACTGATTTGTTACCAGTTGCAAGATTAGTCAAAACGTCTTCCATTACAGCCTCAAATATAGAGTAATTCTGATAATTTAGGGGTCTGTAAACGCACACTATAACATGCTTATCTAGCTCAACACTGGACAATTCAATGACATGTTCAATTGATAGTTCCACTATATCTTTACGGGGCTTACATTTTATACTATTTTTAATTAAAATTAGCGAGCCACCACGAAGCATGGATTTGCGGTTGAAACAACTGCCCACAGTATAATTATCATAGTTAATTAACGTTTCATAATCTTTTAACCAATGTTCAGTTATACAAATAATTTCGAACCTTGTCTTTTCTAAAAACAGTTCAATTTCTAAATGCTTGGAAGAAAAACCTTGAATATTCTAATGAAATAATTTCAAGGAATGTTGCTTAGCCCCTTTTTTACAATTTGGTAAGTGATAGCTAGAAGATACTTTGTTGTTGATAAGTTTACCTATACTGTTATTGGTACCTTCTGTTGTCTTACTTACTAGTTTAAAAAAATATTTCTGCTTACCACCTTTACATTAGTATTATTACTAAATGAGTTGCTAATTATAGGTGACTTCGACATACTAATTATGTCTGAGTTAATATTAAAAGCTAATAGCCAAGCTATCTGACGTCTAAAATTAATGGGCAGATACACTGTATCCCTAGTCGATCTTAACTTTTCAACAAAACTGTTGGTGTCCAAAAACAAAAGCTTGTCACTATAGTGACTTACAAGGAAATGAATATGATTATTTAACCTATGTATGTAATTATTTTTCCTGTTTGATAGGTTCTCAAAATAAGGGAAAGCACACAGTATTATTTTTTGACAATTAATTTTCAAAATTTCAGTAACATAGTCAGTTATATCTTCTTTTGTTACATTTATGCTATTTCCTACTAATATTGTTATAATTGAATTAGGAT
This sequence comes from Hoplodrina ambigua, assembly GCA_949774945.1. Classification (NCBI taxonomy): domain Eukaryota; kingdom Metazoa; phylum Arthropoda; class Insecta; order Lepidoptera; family Noctuidae; genus Hoplodrina; species Hoplodrina ambigua. Next base: position 15,513,406 of record OX458964.1, read on the forward strand.
CATATTCCCTGTTTATTACTGCAGACATAATGTCCTTGTAGGAAGTACCAGGCATACAATAATTTAAAACAGAATGTGTCAGGTTGTTGTTTAATAACTTTCCTATACCTTTCCCAAAACTATCAGAAAACATAATGGGACAGTAACAAACATCATTACAAGGCAGAGAACTACTTATCTTCTGCAAATCAAGAGATGAACCATGTATAATATCTGGTGTTACTATTTTATCCGGGAGGCACTCCATGACACTTCCAGACTGAGACAGGTCTCTCGTTACCTCAGGCTGGACAGCCGGAAGATGAGATTCCATCTCCAAGGTACAAAAAGTGGAGCTGAGAGGCAGAAGGTCCACTCTGTCTGTGTTTGAATTACACATATCCACTAATTCATTTGTAGCAAGGATATGTTCTTTTATTTGCTTTTGAGATGTTTCATATTTTATAGCAAGAGAATGTAGTGACTTTTCAAGCACCTCAATTTGTATGTGTGTGTTTATTGTAGGTGTTGAGTGTCTATCTCATAAATGTTAGTACTATCTTCTAATTTAATTTGAAAATTATTAAGTTTTTTAATAAGAAAAACACGTTCCTTCCTTTATTTAATATTATTGGAATAGTGTTTCTGCTGTTTCCTGAATTTATTACATTTATTAATAATTTTATTGAACTTTGCATATTTTTTTATTTTATTATGACTCACTGTGTAGCTACTATTATTATATTTAACTAATGAATCTTCAGTGAGGTCTATTGTTATTAGGGAATTTGGATTGCAATTACTATTAATCAATTCATTATATAAATGATCAGTTTCCTTAACCTGAGAACATTCTTTTTCTTTTTGCGACCTAGTAATTTGCATATTTGCATGAATTAATTCTTCCTCTAAGTCCCTAACCTTACATAAAGCCTTCTCATACAAATTACTACAGTTGTTGAACCCGTCGGTGACCACCCGCAGTTTGTCCCGTTCATCGACAACATCCATGAATTGTTGATGAAGGTCTATGAGCTCCCGCTTCAGGCTTGTGTTTTTGGCAACTATGGATGTTACTTCCTCTTCACTTTCGTCCCTCTCCTGTAGCAGTTGTTGGCATTGGATGTTAGAAGCCTTAAGTTCTTCGAGGGCCGTTCTCAATTTTACTTCCATAACCTGAGCAGTTGCCTTACGGGTCATCACAGACATGGTTCCAAGGATAGATGCTGGAATGAGAATTGAAGAGACGGTGAGAAGTAGGTAAATAGACAGAAGTAGGGAAGGTGTGTTAAATGAAAGAAAAAATGAGAAAGTAAGTGTTTGTTTGTGGAGAATGAGTTACAAATGAGTATGGCTGCCGATTATAAATAGATTTAGTGATTAAATTAAATGTAAAGTTACAATGATTCAAATTAAATTGATTTTACTTTTTTCTTTGTGGGTAGTACCTATGCTAAGATAATGGTTAAAGTATTACAACAATATCACAATACAAATTAGGTAGTGATAAGTTACGTTATTGTTGTTATGAATTATCCTAAAGAAAATTACCGCTATTTTAATAAACCGCACTTAGATTCGTTCTCTGTATGAGAATCAAGTGATAAAGAATCAGTGCAGTACTAAGTCTATCAAAATAAATTATGGAGGGACTCAATGAGAGCGTGTTACTAAGTATGAATAATAATTGTGTGCTAATTTATGACTACAGAATAAAAGTAAACAACAATACTCCCCGTTTAAATCCGCAGGTTGACATCAGCTGTTCGAAATAGGTTACCGGTAACGGTGGATAACCAAACACTGATTTATACTTTGTTTATACACAGGAAAACACTAATCCCGCTTATTTATGCAGTTATATTCCTAATTGATATAAAATTACACCTTAATTTTACTTAAATATTAATTAAAACTAATTTTAAAATACGGATTACAATTTTTGCATGTCACTCGGGCAGTGTTGCCAACTTCAAACCCGTACCCGGCACCCATACCCGGGTGAGGCCTACGCTCGATGTCGTCAACATCATTACCTCTACCAATATTATTGTTTCCGACATTCTCCATCCATCTGTCGCAGATGTCGCGATTTCGGATGAAGCTTAACACCGAATCCGATTCTTCTCTCAACAGCTGCCTAAACTCTGCTCGTAGGCGCAGGTAGTGCGCCGTTGCGGAAAATTGCCTGAATTTTGAGTTGTCCGACGACGCATCAGCGGCCTGAACAAATAGCTTTGTTGCGAGGTCCCCACTCCTCCTCTCCAACAGCTTGCCCGCCTTGTCCAAAATACTGGCGGCGGCGTCCTCGCAGCCATGCTGCTGGTAGAGGCACGCGGACTCGATGGCCATGTCGTAGAGTTCGTCAGGTGTTGATATCTCCTTGGACACCAGTACTGCGTTTTCCATCGACTTTGCGGCACGGAAGAGGGAATTGCACTTCTTGAAGCACTCCGCAGCCTTGACATGGCACGCCTTCGAGTTTTCCATGTCTCTAGCAATACAGAAGCATTGCGCCGCCGGGCTGTATTTATCGGCAGCCGAATCAGTGTCTGGCTTCCAGCGGAACATGGTGGTCTTTAAAAAATCTCGGCAGATTTATGTGCTCCTTCGCTTCTGACACTTTGGCCTGATTAAACGCCATCGTGAAAATTTAGAGAACAGACTAAAGTGAAAAAGTGTAGAGAACAAAGACTAACGTTGAAAATCAATAAAAACCGGACAGTAAAAATCACAAACGTCGCTTCCGACCCGCCGCGCCGCTTGGGAATGAATGACCATTTTACCACCTGAAAACAAAAATGGGGTATCGTTACAATCCTTGCATCGTTCCGAGCACAGAGTACTATAATATAAAATGGAAGTTCCGAGTAACATAGGCTAGTACAAAATAAAAAGAAAACGGTGTGGTCACTTTAAAACTTAAATTAATACCAGCCTCATTTTTTTTTTGTCGTGTTTTTTAATTTTTTAATTATAGTAGCTTGTTTGAGCTCACTTTTTAATTAAGCTTGTGGTGACTAATAATTTTGAAACCTGTTTAGATTGAAAATTGATACACTCGAAATATTGCTTGAAAGTCGTTTTGTAAGTTACCAGTATACCAAATGGCTCTTTCGACTGTGTGTTCGCGGCGCTGTGCCAAAATAAAGCCTGTTTTCTTATTATTAATAATTTCTTTTAGAGATTATTGTAATATACACATTTGTGTTAATTTAATATAAAGAACTCCTTATTAAATACTAAGTGGGTACCTATTACGTTATAATATGAATGGGTATTGTACTTTATAATGTGAATTGGTACCTTACCTTATTAAATATAAGTCATTTTTTGAGCTAGATTTTAATCCTGTAAAGATCTCGTTTTGAATTCAAATTCCGAATTTTGTAAAAAAATATTATTGAAATACGGGCCAATTACGGGATGTGTACCACTAGCAATACGCTGGGATGGTCAAATATGGTCCCGTGTAAACGGGACGTATAGTGACCCTAGCTATAGACTAATCTTTATAAGCCTATAAGGTCTTGGCTCTGCCTCTTTGGTCTAGTGGTTGCAAAGCGCGACTGCTGAGCATGGAGTCTTGGGTTCGATTCCCAGGTCAGGCAAAGTGTTATTGGGTTTTCCCATCAGAAATTTCTCAGTAGCAGCCTTGGAGTCTGGATTTGTGCTCGGTTGATGGCAATAGAGTCGCCCCCTATTACATGGGACTTGAATATAACTGGCGAAATATGGGTACGCCTCTGCCTAGCTCTTCGGGGATTACAGGCGTGTGATATTATGTTACGTAAAGCCTTGGTTTTCGGCGGGATTCTTCATTCATCGACTACTGTCGGGTAATTCCGGGCCATTTTGGCTCTCTGGCGTCAAGGCGCGGCTGGTTGAAAAACCCATCGCGTACCCAAAACTAGAAAGATAATGTTATCTGTTTGTATCTGAAAAAAAAAACGAAAAATTTTAAGCGCCTGTCCCCTTAATAATAAACGTTTCTTAAATTGATAAGTAATAATCTGCTTATATTTCTCACGCTCTATGATGGTGCAGGTGACACATGTCAGCAATTCATCTATGGATGTCAGAATCCTATAATTATGTCAGTGACATTGGTGCCGATTCCCTTGTTTACAAACTAGACTAAATTTAGAGAATCGACATCTCTCACTAACATACAGCGAAAAGAAAGGATGGTGACATTAAAGAACTAAGTTAGCGATGTCAAATAAGTTTTGCCTTGAACTTTTCCTTATTTTTAATCCATACGTTTTAAGATGTCAACTATAATTGTATGGATGTGTCAGATTGACTAAATTTGACAGCTCTTATTTACATTAGTCTCTTTCTTGTTTTATTGGACAGAAAAATATGGTAATAGTCCTGTTTAGTTTAGTTAGTGACCAAGGGAATCGGCACCATTATTTAATTTACTAGTTATTTACTTACTTATGCGTGATTCCATAATTTACGACTACGATATTAGTGTGCAGTTAAAATATTCAATCATGATTGTAATAATAATAATAATAGTATTTATTTGTCAGAATAATGTTACAATAGATCTTAAATTTATTACATGTCCAAATTATTCTACCGTTTTCGGTGTACAAATACTGGTTATTAAAATGTCAATGTTGATAATAAGAGAAAAAAAAAAAATGTCAAATTATAATAACATATTCGAGAATTTTATTGCAATATGGTAATGTAATGTCAATCTTTACAATTGAGAAAATCATTTATTGAATAAAAACATTTGTCCAAGAGCCATGAAAACATTCGACTTTTAAATTTATTATATGCAAGTATTCTCAATTCTGCAGGTAGTTTATTAAAAATTTTGATTGCCATGCAATATACATTTCTGCTATATAACCGTAATCTTTGAGAAGGTACCTGTAACATCCCAGGATTTCTCCTCTGTAGCCGTCCTGATATGTGCTCATTCAATGGGAACAAGTAAGAGTATTTTTTCACAAATAAGCAAATTTCAAAAATACAACGTGAAATGTAAACCGTTGCAAAGCTGCAGCGAAATGACTTTGTTTTGGTAGTACAATCGATTAGTAAATATCTTTACTATGAAAATATAAAAATGGCAGATTCACAATTGTGAAAAGCGAAACTCGAAAATGAACGCAATCAAATAGTAGTACCTAGTCAAACGCAGCGGCCGCGACCCGAGCGGCTGACGGCGCGGGCGCCAGAACACTGGGTCGTTAACCCTTGCGCTTATCAACAGCTGATTTTCTGATCTTTAGTTAATTTAATGTAACACAACACCCAAAAAGTTATTCCAATTCTCCCTTCATACTTTTACAGGCTTAAGACTGTCAAAAATACTTTTTATTACCTACAACTTTACTTACTGAACACTAAAACCAAATAACAAGTTAAACAAAGACAATAAAGTAAGTATTTTAGTCGTATTTAAAAAGTTGGAATCAACTTATTTACAATGATTTTAATCATCTAACCTATTTCTGAATTTTCACTATTCACAAAGTACTTACCTACACTTCGCGGTATCGAAGCAAGTGTTCGAAGTGTAAGCCACTACATTCCACACACAAACGAGCACTTTTAAATAAATTCTTTTAGTTTTAATAATGGGTCTCACTCAAAATTAGAAAAATCGTAATTTCAATCCATTTTTCACTTATTCAACCTACAAGTACAACGTCCGCAAGACAACTGAGCGACGAGTGCGCGACACTGCGCGGCACGGCGCGGCATTTTTTGATCTGTGGCGGCGAATGAAGAGAGTGTAAGCTACGCGCTCTAGTTTATACCGTATCACAAGGCACGAGAGCTTATTTTTCTCTGAACATTTATGATTTATTGCTTTTTACTTTGTCGGTAGCGCATGAGTTTTGAATGATACCTACGTTAGGACGTAGGTATCATTTCGTTGGCTACGTTGCGTTTGTGTGCGTGACAGTGTAACTATTGTTACTCACGCTTTCGAGTTTATGAATATTTTTTTTAATATTTTAAAATAAAAATATTTTTATTTTTTAAGTTTAACTCTACGTTCCATTAGTACTACTGAGGGCGAATCGTTCTGCCTCGTTTTTGCAACGGTTTACATTTCAGGGTGTATATAAACATGGAAGTGGCAGAACCTTTAATTGTTTGAATAAAGGAGTACACGGATCTAAATACTCTGCTCCACTTATGGCTCTAATACATTTTTTTTGGGCAACAAATGCTCTATTTATGTCGACAGAATTCCCCCAAATTATTAATCCATAACGTAGTGTAGACGAAACATATCCATGATAAGCACTTTTTGCTGTTTTTTTATCAGATACTAATTTTAGCTTTCCGAGAGCAAATACAAATTTGTCAAGCTTAGTACAAACTCTGTCAACATGTTCTTTCCAATTTAATTTTTTGTCAATAACTATGCCTAAAAATAAAGTTGATTGTACAGGTGATAGAATGGAATTGTTGTGTCGTATTATTGTTGGAATAAATGTCGAGTTATGAGTTTCAAAGTGAACTAATTTGGTTTTATCAATATTAACTTGTAAATTGTTGTCCTCTAACCATTTGATTGTTCTTGTTAATTCACTATTCGTGTTACTTTCTAGGTCCGTTTTGTTTACACATTTTATTGTCAGAGTTGTGTCGTCAGCAAATTGTATACAGTCATGATTTAATACATTCCTAAGGTCATTTATATATAAGATAAATAATAATGGCCCTAGTACGCTTCCTTGTGGGACGCCGCTAGCGTTATATTTTTTGTCCGAACTATATGTCACCCTAACATTATTTTCAATTTTTGTTATTACAGTCCTCTGATTGCGATTAGATAAATAACTTACGAGCCAATCATGTGCTTTACCCCTGATGCCATATCTGTCTAGTTTGTATAATAGCCGTTTATGCGATACAAAATCGAAGGCTTTACTCATATCTAGAAATATTGACATTACTGCCATTTTATTATTTAGCGCCTCAGTAACTGATTTTACCAGAGAAAAGCAAGCTAAGGAAGTTGAGCAATTTTTTCTAAATCCGAATTGACTGTCTACTATGATATTGTGTTTATTTGTAAAGCTAGATATTTTATCATACATTACTTTTTCAAAAATTTTTGCAAATATTGGTATTAATGTAATAGGCCTGTAGTTAGTCATTAAAGCATGATTACCTTTTTTAAATAAGGGTTTTACAATCGATTCTTTTAATCTAGAAGGGAAAGTACCTTCTACAAAAGAAAGATTAATTATGTAGCTGAGTACAGGCGATATAATTTCTGCACTTAATTTAATTATTTTTGTCGTTACCTCGTCATATCCTGTAGAATTTGTATCATTTAATGATCTAATTGTTTTTATAATGTCAGTGTTATTTATTGGAGTCAAAAATATGCTATCTAAATTATTGTCTATGTCAATATTATTTAAGTCAATATTTTTATTTGTACGTGCTAGGTCAATGAAATAATTATTAAAATGATTGCAAATGTCATATGGTTCTTCAACTATTTTGTTTAATATAGATAGTTCTTTAATTTCTTTACTCGTAGTTTGGTTGTTTAAATTATTTTTAATTATAGACCAGGTGGCTTTACATTTATTTTTGGAGTTATGAAAGAAAGTATTATTATTTATTCGCTGCGAATTAGCAATGCACTTTTTTAAGATCTTCGTGTAGTGTAAATATTTTTTTTTATTGTAATTTTTATTTATGGCATCATGTTGATACGAATAATACAAAGCTCTCTTTTTAATGCATGATATTCTTAAACCCTTGCTAATCCATTTATTTTTTATTAATTTATTGCTGTTTCTTATTCGTATTTCAGGAAAACATAGATTGTAAAAAAGCGTAAATAATTCATGAAAGGCATCAAAAGCTTTATTGCAGTCTGTCTCTTGATAGACTTCGTTAAAACTTAAAGCGGATAGACATTGTTGAAATTTCTTTATATATATTTCATTATAGTCTCTTTTTATTTCATACCAAAACTTTACGATTTTTAGCTTGATTTTACTTCTATGACTGTAGAACGTCATCGATTGAGCGGTCTCATGATCTGAAAGGGCTAAATGATGTATATTACTTTTGAAATCAGTTTTTTGTATATTACTTGCTATTTGGTCTAAGCAAGAATTTTTCCTGGTGGGTACTTTAATATGAAGATGTATGTTAAAATTATTTAAAATTGATATTAATTGTTTTGAGTTTTTGTTATCTTTTATCATATCTATATTCCAATCACCGCAAATGACTATATGTTTTTTATCTTTGTATATAAGTTTTTGTAATAATAATTCTAGATTCTTAAAAAATACTGATATGTCAGATTCTGGAGTTCTATAAACACAAATTATAATTAAATTATAGTCTAATATTTCGATGCCACATGCTTCGAAACAGAAGTCAATTATAAATTCAGCAATAGTCGATATTGGTTTAAAGTGTAGTCCTTCTTTTACCAATATACACGTACCACCCCGTTTTTTGTTGCATCTGGAATAACTAGCCGCAAGCCTATAATTAGGGAGTACCAGATTACTTTCATGGCCAGACTTTATGAAGGTCTCACTTAAGCAAATAAAATCTATAGGACCTATGTTGTTCGTCAAGTCTAAAATAGTTATTTCAAATATGTCTAATTTATTCAGTATCCCAGCTATGTTCTGATGTAGTAATATAAACTGTTGTTTACATTCTGATATGTTATTTACTTTTATTTTGGGTGATAATGGAACGAAAAAATGACTCTTGTGTATTTACTGGCGATTTTGTCGGACTACCACGGTCATTTTCCATTGGGTAATTTTTTATATCAACAAGGAGACGTTGGAAAATATTTTTGTATATACATTGTAATCCGAGTTTGTTAATTTTACCGTTTTTATATGAGAATGTTTCAGAATGTAAGTCGCAGTTAGTGTCAACAAAATATGCATAATTATAATGTTCTATGTCTAAATATAGTAAGTTATTAAACGATTCTACTTTGTAATTATGTATTAAAGCGCCTTGAATATATGTGGGACAGCATATAATAAAATTTGTATGAGTTAGAGTTTTCAGTGTTTCTCTCAAAATTCTAACCATTTCCATTGCTTCTATATGGTCTTTAAAATCTTGTTCTCCAATCATAATAATACAGTAATCATATAAACTAAAATGTTGTACTTTAACATGAATGTTTGAAAGCAATTGCTTAAGACTACTATTTTTTAACAGGATGTGATAGTATTCAAAGTGTTGTCCATAGCCTATATCCTCTAATACGTCCACCGTTTGATTGTTGCTGTTGCTATTGTTGAGGATGCATATCTTTCTTTTCTTCTTTCCTCCTGTTGTATGTATGTTAATACCAGTTTTGTTGTGTTCTATCTGTTGTTCTATGGCATTTCCAGTCTCTTTAGATATGTCTAAGTTTTCTATTTGCGTCTGATTTTTCAATCTCTGTTTATTTTTCTGAGGAGTTGAAACAGATGTTTGTTTCATTGACTTTGAAGGTGTGACTTTTTGTTTCATTGGGGTAGCAATTCTTTTTAAGAGTTCTTTTGTCTTATTTACCTCTTTGATCTCTGCTTTTAATTGACTATTTTCTAAATTCAATAATTCTATTTCTTTATGTGCGCTAAGTAATTGTGATGTAATTGTGATGTAAATCCCCTCAACGTTCAAGAGTGAAAAGCAACAGTTTCACAAATGTCACCGGCACCAACCCAGAGCGTGAGGAATATAGCCATATATTTTGACATTTAAGAATGTTTTAACTGTAACTTTAAGTTTTTTTTTTAACTGTCCCATCGGTCTTTATCGGTTTCCAAGAAAACTTCAACTATCTCTTTTGTTGACTGTACAAAAAAAAAACCTCTTTATTAGTTTTTTTCTTTTGCTCTTAGATCAGCGTAGAAGACCTTTTATTTAAATTTTAAATTTTATTTATTTATTTTGATTTTATTAAAAAGTCATTTAATTTTTTTACTCTGTCGTATCCATTACATTAACTTCTTCCCAAGATTCGACAATTTCCTGTGGGCTTGCTGATGGTCTGACAGTTTCAATTTCAATCCTACTACAGGCATGTACATTATTAAGTACCCTGGCTGGGCCAAGTCCGATGGGACTGGATGTTCTAAAGGGACGCTAAGTCCCCTTGCCTGCTTGGCTCGCCAAATGCTTTTTTATGTACTCCACATTTGACTTGACACGTAATATGTCCTGCTGGGATTTGCGCGCAATTTTATTTGCTTGCGTTTTTAATTTATTGTGCTCCCACATTAAATCTAGTTTCTGACTTTTAAAGGCCAGGAGCAGGTCCATCTGCTCTCTGGTCTTTCCACAAACGCAATCCACCGGTTCTGCGCCTCGGCTAGAGGAAACCACATTCTGAGCTGGTCGATTAGACTGAGTCGACGGCCCCTGGTCGCGGACGGCAGGCTGAGGCCGAATCGAAGGCCGAGCCGACGGTCCTATTAGCATACCCGTGTGAGGCCTACGGTCGATGTCGTCAGCATCATTACGATTTGAATTTTAAGACTGCTATCCTATCAGAGTAAGATATGAATTCCTATATATTTTTTTCCATTTTTTAGCTACTAAAAATCCTACCCCGTAAAGTCCTCCACTCTGTTCTTTATATTAAAATATGGCGTTCTCTCTCTCTATTGCATCTTCGCCGCTTCTTCTAACTTCCGATAAGCCAACAATATCCCAATTGACCTCTGTCAGTGCATTTTTCAGTTCGAGCAGACGTTCTTCAGATTTCAGAGTACGGATGTTATAGGTTATGACATTAAGCAGTTTATCGGTATCCGTTTTGTTATTTGCCGTGGTCGTTGAACGGGGGATCGATCTCACCCGAGGTTTCTTAGCACCCCTGGCTCCAGGGCTATCCTGCCCACCGTCATCAGCAGCTACACCACTGGAGCCGCCGGGCATTTGGGGCCTTTTATTCTTCTTCGTCATATTCATGTTTTTGGAGGGGTTTAGACTTTTAACCCACCGCGCTTGTCTAATGCGGATTGATGGGTGAACAGTGAACCTGCTTACTCGGTTCGTGGGTGCCGCAGTTAACATTAATGTTCTCCATCACCAACCAAAATGGACGTCCTGTTCTTACGCCAATTATCCAACTTAAGCCATCTGCATACTGTGGCAGTTCGCATGCCCTAAGTTGGTGGTTGTTACTAAGATATCTTAGGACAACCAACACATCGCCATCTGATCCCAAACTAGGCAGAGCCTGTACTATGGTAACCAACTGATAAATATACTTATATATTTCTAAATACATACATATCATAGATAAATTACACCCAGACACAGAACAAATCATCGTGCTCATCACACAAAGTTTTGTCCTGGGTGGGAATCGAACCCACGACCTCCGTCCTAGCAGTCAGGGTCACTAACTACTAGACCAAGAGGCCAGTCAAAAAAAAAAAGGTAAAAGGTTAAAGTAAAAGGTTTCCCTTTCTGCCACACCTGAGCTGGTCGATTACTGAGTCGACGGCCCCTGGTCGCGAGCGGCAGGCTGAGGCCGAATCGGAGGCCGAGCCGACGGTCTAATTAACATACCCGGGTGAGGCCTACGCTCGATGTCGTCAACATCATTACCTCTACCAATATTATTGTTTCCGACATTCTCCATCCATCTGTCGCAGATGTCGCGATTTCGGATGAAGCTTAACACCGAATCCGATTCTTCTCTCAACAGCTGCCTAAACTCTGCTCGTAGGCGCAGGTAGTGCGCCGTTGCGGAAAATTGCCTGAATTTTGAGTTGTCCGACGACGCATCAGCGGCCTGAACAAATAGCTTTGTTGCGAGGTCCCCACTCCTCCTCTCCAACAGCTTGCCCGCCTTGTCCAAAATACTGGCGGCGGCGTCCTCGCAGCCATGCTGCTGGTAGAGGCACGCGGACTCGATGGCCATGTCGTAGAGTTCGTCAGGTGTTGATATCTCCATGGACACCAGTACTGCGTTTTCCATCGACTTTGCGGCACGGAAGAGGGAATTGCACTTCTTGAAGCACTCCGCAGCCTTGACATGGCACGCCTTCGAGTTTTCCATGTCTCTAGCAATACGGAAGCGTTGCGCCGCCGGGCTGTATTCATCGGCAGCCGAATCAGTGTCTGGCTTCCAGCGGAACATGGTGGTCTTCAAAAAATTCTCGGCAGATTTTATGTGCTCGCTTCCGACCCGCCGCTTGGGAATGAATGACCATTTTACCACCTAAAAAAAAAATGGGGTATCGTTACAATCCTTGCATCGTTCCGAGTAACATAGGCGAGTACAAAATAAAAAGAAACCGGTGTGGTCACTTTAATACTTAAATTAATACCAGCCTCATTTTTTTTGTCGTGTTTTTTAATTTTTTAATTATAGTAGCTTGTTTGAGCTCACTTTTTAATTAAGCTTGTGGTGTCTAATAATTTTGAAACCTGTTTAGATTGAAAATTGATTCACTCGAAATATTGCTTGAAAGTCGTTTTGTAAGTTACCAGTATACCAAATGGCTCTTTCGACTGTGTGTTCGGGGCGCTGTGCCAAAATAAAGCCTGTTTTCTTATTATTAATAATTTCTTTTAGAGATCATTGCACTATACACATTTGTGTTAATTTAATATAAAGAACTCCTTGTTAAATACTAAGTAGGTACCTATTACGTTATAATATGAATGGGTATTGTACTTTATAATGTGAATTGGTAACTTACCTTATTAAATATAAGTCATTTTTTGAGCTAGATTTTAATTCTGTAAAGATCTCGTTTTCAATTCAAATTCCGAATTTTGTAAAAAAATATTATTAAAATACGGGCCAATTACGGGATGTGTACCACTAGCAATACGCTGGGATGGTCAAATATGGTCCCGTGTAAACAGGTGTATAGTGACCCTAGCTATAGACTAATCTTTATAAGCCTATAAGGTCTTGGCTCTGCCTCTTTGGTCTAGTGGTTGCAAAGCGCGACTGCTGAGCATGGAGTCTTGGGTTCGATTCCCAGGTCAGGCAAAGTGTTATTGGGTTTTCCCATCAGAAATTTCTCAGTAGCAACCTTGGAGTCTGGATTTGTGCCCGGTTGATGGCAATAGAGTCGCCCCCTATTACATGGGACTTGAATATAACTGGCGAAATATGGGTACGCCTCTGCCTAGCTCTTCGGGGATTACAGGCGTGTGATATTATGTTACGTAAAGCCTTGGTTTTCGGCGGGATTCTTCATTCATCGACTACTGTCGGGTAATTCCGGGCCATTTTGGCTCTCTGGCGTCAAGGCGCGGCTGGTTGAAAAACCCATCGCGTACCCAAAACTAGAAAGATAATGTTATCTGTTTGTATCTGAAAAAAAAAACGAAAAATTTTAAGCGCCTGTCCCCTTAATAATAAACGTTTCTTAAATTGATAAGTAATAATCTGCTTATATTTCTCACGCTCTATGATGGTGCAGGTGACACATGTCAGCAATTCATCTATGGATGTCAGAATCCTATAATTATGTCAGTGACATTGGTGCCGATTCCCTTGTTTACAAACTAGACTAAATTTAGAGAATCGACATCTCTCACTAACATACAGCGAAAAGAAAGGATGGTGACATTAAAGAACTAAGTTAGCGATGTCAAATAAGTTTTGCCTTGAACTTTTCCTTATTTTTAATCCATACGTTTTAAGATGTCAACTATAATTGTATGGATGTGTCAGATTGACTAAATTTGACAGCTCTTATTTACATTAGTCTCTTTCTTGTTTTATTGGACAGAAAAATATGGTAATAGTCCTGTTTAGTTTAGTTAGTGACCAAGGGAATCGGCACCATTATTTAATTTACTAGTTATTTACTTACTTATGCGTGATTCCATAATTTACGACTACGATATTAGTGTGCAGTTAAAATATTCAATCATGATTGTAATAATAATAATAATAGTATTTATTTGTCAGAATAATGTTACAATAGATCTTAAATTTATTACATGTCCAAATTATTCTACCGTTTTCGGTGTACAAATACTGGTTATTAAAATGTCAATGTTGATAATAAGAGAAAAAAAAAAAAATGTCAAATTATAATAACATATTCGAGAATTTTATTGCAATATGGTAATGTAATGTCAATCTTTACAATTGAGAAAATCATTTATTGAATAAAAACATTTGTCCAAGAGCCATGAAAACATTCGACTTTTAAATTTATTATATGCAAGTATTCTCAATTCTGCAGGTAGTTTATTAAAAATTTTGATTGCCATGCAATATACATTTCTGCTATATAACCGTAATCTTTGAGAAGGTACCTGTAACATCCCAGGATTTCTCCTCTGTAGCCGTCCTGATATGTGCTCATTCAATGGGAACAAGTAAGAGTATTTTTTCACAAATAAGCAAATTTCAAAAATATATAAACATGGAAGTGGCAGAACCTTTAATTGTTTGAATAAAGGAGTACACGGATCTAAATACTCTGCTCCACTTATGGCTCTAATACATTTTTTTTGGGCAACAAATGCTCTATTTATGTCGACAGAATTCCCCCAAATTATTAATCCATAACGTAGTGTAGACGAAACATATCCATGATAAGCACTTTTTGCTGTTTTTTTATCAGATACTAATTTTAGCTTTCCGAGAGCAAATACAAATTTGTCAAGCTTAGTACAAACTCTGTCAACATGTTCTTTCCAATTTAATTTTTTGTCAATAACTATGCCTAAAAATAAAGTTGATTGTACAGGTGATAGAATGGAATTGTTGTGTCGTATTATTGTTGGAATAAATGTCGAGTTATGAGTTTCAAAGTGAACTAATTTGGTTTTATCAATATTAACTTGTAAATTGTTGTCCTCTAACCATTTGATTGTTCTTGTTAATTCACTATTCGTGTTACTTTCTAGGTCCGTTTTGTTTACACATTTTATTGTCAGAGTTGTGTCGTCAGCAAATTGTATACAGTCATGATTTAATACATTCCTAAGGTCATTTATATATAAGATAAATAATAATGGCCCTAGTACGCTTCCTTGTGGGACGCCGCTAGCGTTATATTTTTTGTCCGAACTATATGTCACCCTAACATTATTTTCAATTTTTGTTATTACAGTCCTCTGATTGCGATTAGATAAATAACTTACGAGCCAATCATGTGCTTTACCCCTGATGCCATATCTGTCTAGTTTGTATAATAGCCGTTTATGCGATACAAAATCGAAGGCTTTACTCATATCTAGAAATATTGACATTACTGCCATTTTATTATTTAGCGCCTCAGTAACTGATTTTACCAGAGAAAAGCAAGCTAAGGAAGTTGAGCAATTTTTTCTAAATCCGAATTGACTGTCTACTATGATATTGTGTTTATTTGTAAAGCTAGATATTTTATCATACATTACTTTTTCAAAAATTTTTGCAAATATTGGTATTAATGTAATAGGCCTGTAGTTAGTCATTAAAGCATGATTACCTTTTTTAAATAAGGGTTTTACAATCGATTCTTTTAATCTAGAAGGGAAAGTACCTTCTACAAAAGAAAGATTAATTATGTAGCTGAGTACAGGCGATATAATTTCTGCACTTAATTTAATTATTTTTGTCGTTACCTCGTCATATCCTGTAGAATTTGTATCATTTAATGATCTAATTGTTTTTATAATGTCAGTGTTATTTATTGGAGTCAAAAATATGCTATCTAAATTATTGTCTATGTCAATATTATTTAAGTCAATATTTTTATTTGTACGTGCTAGGTCAATGAAATAATTATTAAAATGATTGCAAATGTCATATGGTTCTTCAACTATTTTGTTTAATATAGATAGTTCTTTAATTTCTTTACTCGTAGTTTGGTTGTTTAAATTATTTTTAATTATAGACCAGGTGGCTTTACATTTATTTTTGGAGTTATGAAAGAAAGTATTATTATTTATTCGCTGCGAATTAGCAATGCACTTTTTTAAGATCTTCGTGTAGTGTAAATATTTTTTTTTATTGTAATTTTTATTTATGGCATCATGTTGATACGAATAATACAAAGCTCTCTTTTTAATGCATGATATTCTTAAACCCTTGCTAATCCATTTATTTTTTATTAATTTATTGCTGTTTCTTATTCGTATTTCAGGAAAACATAGATTGTAAAAAAGCGTAAATAATTCATGAAAGGCATCAAAAGCTTTATTGCAGTCTGTCTCTTGATAGACTTCGTTAAAACTTAAAGCGGATAGACATTGTTGAAATTTCTTTATATATATTTCATTATAGTCTCTTTTTATTTCATACCAAAACTTTACGATTTTTAGCTTGATTTTACTTCTATGACTGTAGAACGTCATCGATTGAGCGGTCTCATGATCTGAAAGGGCTAAATGATGTATATTACTTTTGAAATCAGTTTTTTGTATATTACTTGCTATTTGGTCTAAGCAAGAATTTTTCCTGGTGGGTACTTTAATATGAAGATGTATGTTAAAATTATTTAAAATTGATATTAATTGTTTTGAGTTTTTGTTATCTTTTATCATATCTATATTCCAATCACCGCAAATGACTATATGTTTTTTATCTTTGTATATAAGTTTTTGTAATAATAATTCTAGATTCTTAAAAAATACTGATATGTCAGATTCTGGAGTTCTATAAACACAAATTATAATTAAATTATAGTCTAATATTTCGATGCCACATGCTTCGAAACAGAAGTCAATTATAAATTCAGCAATAGTCGATATTGGTTTAAAGTGTAGTCCTTCTTTTACCAATATACACGTACCACCCCGTTTTTTGTTGCATCTGGAATAACTAGCCGCAAGCCTATAATTAGGGAGTACCAGATTACTTTCATGGCCAGACTTTATGAAGGTCTCACTTAAGCAAATAAAATCTATAGGACCTATGTTGTTCGTCAAGTCTAAAATAGTTATTTCAAATATGTCTAATTTATTCAGTATCCCAGCTATGTTCTGATGTAGTAATATAAACTGTTGTTTACATTCTGATATGTTATTTACTTTTATTTTGGGTGATAATGGAACGAAAAAATGACTCTTGTGTATTTACTGGCGATTTTGTCGGACTACCACGGTCATTTTCCATTGGGTAATTTTTTATATCAACAAGGAGACGTTGGAAAATATTTTTGTATATACATTGTAATCCGAGTTTGTTAATTTTACCGTTTTTATATGAGAATGTTTCAGAATGTAAGTCGCAGTTAGTGTCAACAAAATATGCATAATTATAATGTTCTATGTCTAAATATAGTAAGTTATTAAACGATTCTACTTTGTAATTATGTATTAAAGCGCCTTGAATATATGTGGGACAGCATATAATAAAATTTGTATGAGTTAGAGTTTTCAGTGTTTCTCTCAAAATTCTAACCATTTCCATTGCTTCTATATGGTCTTTAAAATCTTGTTCTCCAATCATAATAATACAGTAATCATATAAACTAAAATGTTGTACTTTAACATGAATGTTTGAAAGCAATTGCTTAAGACTACTATTTTTTAACAGGATGTGATAGTATTCAAAGTGTTGTCCATAGCCTATATCCTCTAATACGTCCACCGTTTGATTGTTGCTGTTGCTATTGTTGAGGATGCATATCTTTCTTTTCTTCTTTCCTCCTGTTGTATGTATGTTAATACCAGTTTTGTTGTGTTCTATCTGTTGTTCTATGGCATTTCCAGTCTCTTTAGATATGTCTAAGTTTTCTATTTGCGTCTGATTTTTCAATCTCTGTTTATTTTTCTGAGGAGTTGAAACAGATGTTTGTTTCATTGACTTTGAAGGTGTGACTTTTTGTTTCATTGGGGTAGCAATTCTTTTTAAGAGTTCTTTTGTCTTATTTACCTCTTTGATCTCTGCTTTTAATTGACTATTTTCTAAATTCAATAATTCTATTTCTTTATGTGCGCTAAGTAATTGTGATGTAATTGTGATGTAAATCCCCTCAACGTTCAAGAGTGAAAAGCAACAGTTTCACAAATGTCACCGGCACCAACCCAGAGCGTGAGGAATATAGCCATATATTTTGACATTTAAGAATGTTTTAACTGTAACTTTAAGTTTTTTTTTTAACTGTCCCATCGGTCTTTATCGGTTTCCAAGAAAACTTCAACTATCTCTTTTGTTGACTGTACAAAAAAAAAACCTCTTTATTAGTTTTTTTCTTTTGCTCTTAGATCAGCGTAGAAGACCTTTTATTTAAATTTTAAATTTTATTTATTTATTTTGATTTTATTAAAAAGTCATTTAATTTTTTTACTCTGTCGTATCCATTACATTAACTTCTTCCCAAGATTCGACAATTTCCTGTGGGCTTGCTGATGGTCTGACAGTTTCAATTTCAATCCTACTACAGGCATGTACATTATTAAGTACCCTGGCTGGGCCAAGTCCGATGGGACTGGATGTTCTAAAGGGACGCTAAGTCCCCTTGCCTGCTTGGCTCGCCAAATGCTTTTTTATGTACTCCACATTTGACTTGACACGTAATATGTCCTGCTGGGATTTGCGCGCAATTTTATTTGCTTGCGTTTTTAATTTATTGTGCTCCCACATTAAATCTAGTTTCTGACTTTTAAAGGCCAGGAGCAGGTCCATCTGCTCTCTGGTCTTTCCACAAACGCAATCCACCGGTTCTGCGCCTCGGCTAGAGGAAACCACATTCTGAGCTGGTCGATTAGACTGAGTCGACGGCCCCTGGTCGCGGACGGCAGGCTGAGGCCGAATCGAAGGCCGAGCCGACGGTCCTATTAGCATACCCGTGTGAGGCCTACGGTCGATGTCGTCAGCATCATTACGATTTGAATTTTAAGACTGCTATCCTATCAGAGTAAGATATGAATTCCTATATATTTTTTTCCATTTTTTAGCTACTAAAAATCCTACCCCGTAAAGTCCTCCACTCTGTTCTTTATATTAAAATATGGCGTTCTCTCTCTCTATTGCATCTTCGCCGCTTCTTCTAACTTCCGATAAGCCAACAATATCCCAATTGACCTCTGTCAGTGCATTTTTCAGTTCGAGCAGACGTTCTTCAGATTTCAGAGTACGGATGTTATAGGTTATGACATTAAGCAGTTTATCGGTATCCGTTTTGTTATTTGCCGTGGTCGTTGAACGGGGGATCGATCTCACCCGAGGTTTCTTAGCACCCCTGGCTCCAGGGCTATCCTGCCCACCGTCATCAGCAGCTACACCACTGGAGCCGCCGGGCATTTGGGGCCTTTTATTCTTCTTCGTCATATTCATGTTTTTGGAGGGGTTTAGACTTTTAACCCACCGCGCTTGTCTAATGCGGATTGATGGGTGAACAGTGAACCTGCTTACTCGGTTCGTGGGTGCCGCAGTTAACATTAATGTTCTCCATCACCAACCAAAATGGACGTCCTGTTCTTACGCCAATTATCCAACTTAAGCCATCTGCATACTGTGGCAGTTCGCATGCCCTAAGTTGGTGGTTGTTACTAAGATATCTTAGGACAACCAACACATCGCCATCTGATCCCAAACTAGGCAGAGCCTGTACTATGGTAACCAACTGATAAATATACTTATATATTTCTAAATACATACATATCATAGATAAATTACACCCAGACACAGAACAAATCATCGTGCTCATCACACAAAGTTTTGTCCTGGGTGGGAATCGAACCCACGACCTCCGTCCTAGCAGTCAGGGTCACTAACTACTAGACCAAGAGGCCAGTCAAAAAAAAAAAGGTAAAAGGTTAAAGTAAAAGGTTTCCCTTTCTGCCACACCTGAGCTGGTCGATTACTGAGTCGACGGCCCCTGGTCGCGAGCGGCAGGCTGAGGCCGAATCGGAGGCCGAGCCGACGGTCTAATTAACATACCCGGGTGAGGCCTACGCTCGATGTCGTCAACATCATTACCTCTACCAATATTATTGTTTCCGACATTCTCCATCCATCTGTCGCAGATGTCGCGATTTCGGATGAAGCTTAACACCGAATCCGATTCTTCTCTCAACAGCTGCCTAAACTCTGCTCGTAGGCGCAGGTAGTGCGCCGTTGCGGAAAATTGCCTGAATTTTGAGTTGTCCGACGACGCATCAGCGGCCTGAACAAATAGCTTTGTTGCGAGGTCCCCACTCCTCCTCTCCAACAGCTTGCCCGCCTTGTCCAAAATACTGGCGGCGGCGTCCTCGCAGCCATGCTGCTGGTAGAGGCACGCGGACTCGATGGCCATGTCGTAGAGTTCGTCAGGTGTTGATATCTCCATGGACACCAGTACTGCGTTTTCCATCGACTTTGCGGCACGGAAGAGGGAATTGCACTTCTTGAAGCACTCCGCAGCCTTGACATGGCACGCCTTCGAGTTTTCCATGTCTCTAGCAATACGGAAGCGTTGCGCCGCCGGGCTGTATTCATCGGCAGCCGAATCAGTGTCTGGCTTCCAGCGGAACATGGTGGTCTTCAAAAAATTCTCGGCAGATTTTATGTGCTCGCTTCCGACCCGCCGCTTGGGAATGAATGACCATTTTACCACCTAAAAAAAAAATGGGGTATCGTTACAATCCTTGCATCGTTCCGAGTAACATAGGCGAGTACAAAATAAAAAGAAACCGGTGTGGTCACTTTAATACTTAAATTAATACCAGCCTCATTTTTTTTGTCGTGTTTTTTAATTTTTTAATTATAGTAGCTTGTTTGAGCTCACTTTTTAATTAAGCTTGTGGTGTCTAATAATTTTGAAACCTGTTTAGATTGAAAATTGATTCACTCGAAATATTGCTTGAAAGTCGTTTTGTAAGTTACCAGTATACCAAATGGCTCTTTCGACTGTGTGTTCGGGGCGCTGTGCCAAAATAAAGCCTGTTTTCTTATTATTAATAATTTCTTTTAGAGATCATTGCACTATACACATTTGTGTTAATTTAATATAAAGAACTCCTTGTTAAATACTAAGTAGGTACCTATTACGTTATAATATGAATGGGTATTGTACTTTATAATGTGAATTGGTAACTTACCTTATTAAATATAAGTCATTTTTTGAGCTAGATTTTAATTCTGTAAAGATCTCGTTTTCAATTCAAATTCCGAATTTTGTAAAAAAATATTATTAAAATACGGGCCAATTACGGGATGTGTACCACTAGCAATACGCTGGGATGGTCAAATATGGTCCCGTGTAAACAGGTGTATAGTGACCCTAGCTATAGACTAATCTTTATAAGCCTATAAGGTCTTGGCTCTGCCTCTTTGGTCTAGTGGTTGCAAAGCGCGACTGCTGAGCATGGAGTCTTGGGTTCGATTCCCAGGTCAGGCAAAGTGTTATTGGGTTTTCCCATCAGAAATTTCTCAGTAGCAACCTTGGAGTCTGGATTTGTGCCCGGTTGATGGCAATAGAGTCGCCCCCTATTACATGGGACTTGAATATAACTGGCGAAATATGGGTACGCCTCTGCCTAGCTCTTCGGGGATTACAGGCGTGTGATATTATGTTACGTAAAGCCTTGGTTTTCGGCGGGATTCTTCATTCATCGACTACTGTCGGGTAATTCCGGGCCATTTTGGCTCTCTGGCGTCAAGGCGCGGCTGGTTGAAAAACCCATCGCGTACCCAAAACTAGAAAGATAATGTTATCTGTTTGTATCTGAAAAAAAAAACGAAAAATTTTAAGCGCCTGTCCCCTTAATAATAAACGTTTCTTAAATTGATAAGTAATAATCTGCTTATATTTCTCACGCTCTATGATGGTGCAGGTGACACATGTCAGCAATTCATCTATGGATGTCAGAATCCTATAATTATGTCAGTGACATTGGTGCCGATTCCCTTGTTTACAAACTAGACTAAAGGGGAATGCCTAGCCTCCATAGTGTCCTAGGCCCAAGATGGACATCAAGTATTACTATAAAAATGGAGTGTTTTAAAATCATCATAGTATTAGATATCTAAAAATTATATTCAAATTGACGCCACTATTTTAGAAATATTAAAAAAAATAAAAACATTTTGAGGTTTTTTCTATCTGAAAAAGTGTGGGACTGTGAGGTAATTCAAGAACTTATCATTTTTCAATGCTTGATTATGATAGGAGGGGGCTTCTAATATATTTTTATGCAATTGTGGTTATTAGGGTATAAAAAAAAAACACCTTTGCTATTTTATATATCTATATTTTCTTCATTGTCATATACAATTAACAAATCATCTAAAAATGGCGCAGGAGGGCATATATTAGATTCATATCTTGCCCAACCTATGTACCAAAGCACAGTCATGGTATGGGCACAACAACCTACCGTGCGTTTTCCTATTATGCAATTACAACAATATGCATCAATTGCCTCTCTGCCAGCATAATTATTATTTATTTTAATGTACACAAAATATACCTTACGGCTTATATGCCTACTTTGTATTTTGGCACGCAAAAGCCAGCAGTTTTCATTAATTAATTCGCTTGGTAGGTTGCTATTTTGTTCTCTACATATTTCAATACTATACATACCGTTGGCTCTAATATGTTCTCCATAATATGATCTAGCTTGTTTTATTTGATATGTACCACATGCAATTAATATTAAATCGTTCATTGTTAATTGTGGGAAGTCATTTAAATTATCAGAACCAACGGTAATATTAACAAATTGAGCCCTCCTGCGATTTAAATGATATTCATTTACATAATCTGCTAAAGTATTATGGATATACATTCTTTGATTAATAATAGATAATATTTCAGTAGCATCAGGTCTATCTAGGATCCTAGTATGAAACCTATTAATTAATGCGGCACCTACTGCAAAATCTTGCATCATGTGAGTAGATGCCCGATTAAAAAATTCTTGCCGAAACAATTTAAACGCTTGTTTAAATAGACCATTCACGACCTCAACAACCCAGCGACAAATGGTGACTTTTCTGGAATTATTAGCATCAACAGTGGATAATTGTGATTCACCTTCCTCGAGTGATGCTGGAACTTTAACAGAATACCCACATTCTGTTAGAAGTGGTATTGCGTCCCTAAAACCTCGGTCTAATATAAATACATCCCCAGGTTCAAAGAATCTCCTCATTGGTGCATTTTGTGAACTAAATTCATTTTTAAGAATTTCGGCATCTGATGTTGTTGCCGGATAGGGCCCCATCACATCTATAATATAACCATCACAACAAGTTATAATAAATGGTTTCACTAAATTCCTAAACTTGTGAAGAGAGTATGATTGTTTTTGGTATTTATAATTTGAGCTTTTCTGGATGTAGACATAAGTTCCATCCATGATTACTATGGGTTTAACTTGGTTAAATTCCTCTGAGCAATGTTGTCTCTAGTAATGTGCCGTAGACCTAGGTTTTGTGGTACAAAATCTTGAGTAAGAAGTTCTCTTGCATTATTCATTAGTCTTTCCAAAGTACTTCTAGGTACTTTAAATAATGTAGAAAGTCTTTGATCTGAATCACCAGTTCTTAGTTTAGTTAAATAAGCTGCCAGTCCAGTAGCTCCTCTGTGGCTATTATTTAACCGAGGAACTTCATCTAATATTCGTCTAAACTGATGTTTAGACATACCAAGCCAATAATAAACTAAATGATCATCGCTGTCTTCAATATTTTCAAAATCAATATTATTACCTATCTGATTTTTTAGTAATGATAGCAAATCTTCAATGAATGCTGCGGTGAAGGTATGGTTTCCATTTTCTACAATTAAACTGTCCCATATACAGTTTCTAAGGTGAAAGTGACAGATACGGCAGTTTTGAGGAACATAAAAAGATAAATCACATAACAATCTCACACGAATTGATGTAGGAATGTGCTTTCTCTCAGTTCCATGACAGTCCGGAAAAATACAATGTCTTTCTGTATTTGCAGCCCTTGTGTAACTTGGTAGAATGATTTCTGATTCATTAGTCGCAGCTGAAGATGTTGATGCTGATTCTTGTACAAAATGAACAGCGGCCCTGTCAGCTCTCTGCCAGCACGGATGACAGATGCGGCTTAAGGATGAAACCTAAAAAGTATATTTTATTATTATAAACTAAATAATAACAGTAAACAGATTTATCATACATTTGTAAAGTATTTTAAAAACTTGCCTCTCGAGGTTGAATCCATTCCATAATTACATTTCTAATGAGACTTTCTCTCTCTGTATCTGTTCTTAATAGGTGACTTCTTATCCGTCTAACAGACCGTCCACAATAAATGCAGCTGTTTTGACGTACAGATCCTTCCGGCTCTTGTTGAGGAGCCAGGCTAGCAGTTACTACCAACCAGCAGTTGTGGCAAATAAGATTATCTCTTGACACCTAAAACAATATTATTTTATGTAAATAATTTGATAATGATGTAGGCAATAACAAAATCATTTTATGGTTTGTATATTTACCTGCTGTGGTGCAACCCACTGCTGTATCACACTTATTTCTTCGGGATCCAAGGTATGATTTTGAATCTCAGTCAGGTTAAAACCACAATTAACACAATGTTCTTCGGTCATTGTATAAAACGTTATTGATCGGTATCCAAAATCGAATGCAGCCGTGATCCTTAATTGCAAAGCCAAAGTTGTCGTTGATGGTGAGAACAAAATCCATAAAACAAAGCCAAAGTCGTTGGTAAAAATCCAAATCAAGTCCATAAAACAAAGCCAGGTCGCAGTAAAAGAAATCGAAGAAAAATCAAAACACATCCACATTGAGCAAGCAACAAGCGAAGTGTCAGTGACAGATTCAATTCAGTGTTGTCATTTTCACGAAAAAATAATAACATGAAAACGATATATCGATTATTTAAAAAAAAAAGATTATTAATTTATTTTTCTTATTTTTTTTTACAAGTACAAATTAGTTTTTATTTTCATGTATATTTTATTTTAGTTGATTTTTTATTACAATACCAGTAAAATCCCGTGGATATGCCGTTGAGATTTTTGTATTTGTTTATAAATCGATTCTAATCGATTGATTAATGAAAATACATAAAATATTATTTTGATGCTGGCAATATTTTACCAGCGTTAAAATCAAAAAACTTCTTGTTATTTCAATAGAATTACTTTTTAGTATCGAATTGTTGTAGATTGTAGTGGCGCTCATTTGGAAAAAACTGAAAGCATATTTTTTTATGGCAAAATTAATGCATAAAGTATTTTTCCTCTAGTCTAATGTTCACTGAGGGCCTCAAATGGGCAATTGCCTTTAGAGAATTGACATCTCTCACTAACATACAGCGAAAAGAAAGGATGGTGACATTAAAGAACTAAGTTAGCGATGTCAAATAAGTTTTGCCTTGAACTTTTCATTGACTTGATGTTATAACACTAGCAACGGCAGCTTTCCTACCCCTATTGGATGTCTTTCTGATTTTTTTTGGTACAGGACTTATATCATAAGGAGATACTAAATTTAAGCTGCTACGATCGATTCTGGGAGAGGATTGTTCGGTAGGATGAGTATTTTCATTTACGTCTCCGGATGTGGATGCTTCTTCATTTTGATTCTCACATCTGAAAGTTGAGGTTGAAGGTCCTAACTGAAGCAAATTTTCTATTCTAGATCTTGGCTCTGATGCTGCAGTAGTAATCGTATTGTCATCATTAAGTGTAGAAGGTAAAGTCAAAGGTGAAAGAGGTAATCTGTCATTGTTATCCGACCTATCTTCAATATTAGATGTTTTTTCTTGGTGAATATCTGTGCATCCATCTTTCACAGCACTTTGTTCTGCTGCCATGAAATCAACGTCACTAAATATGTTTTTATTTAATGGCCAAAGACCTGTTACACGAAATCCGTTTGCTGCTATTTCCCCAGTTTGAACTTTCATGTAAGCTCTTCCGAATAGCTCCATCATATCAAAAGGACTCAGTGTTCTGTTGTTATTCCTAATCCAAATTCTTATTTCTTCACTATAGTAAACTTTTAATGGACCCATAAATGTTTTATCTAGTGGCTGCATCTTGTGTGTCGTGTGGGGTGGTAAAGATATAATGTCAACGTTATTGTCTCTGGCCAGGTCTATAACATCAATGTTCCTCGTATGGCTGAAGTGTCCATCTAAAATCAGTAAAACCCTGGATTCTGGAGTTGGATTCGTGTGTTTTATAAAGTGTTTGAACCAATCGGTAAATATATTCATTTGAATCCAGCCGGATGGATGAGCAATACCTTCAGCTCCAGGTGGACATCCTCTCATCAGTTGGGAGCTCATATTTTTTCGAGGAAATATAACAAATGGTGGGACAAAATGGCCAGTGGCATTCATGCACACTACAATTGTTACTAAAGAACCTCTTTCGGCTGAAGTTAGTGCAGCTATTTGTCTCTTTCCTCGGTGTCCAATTACTTGCGGAATTCTGCTTTGCACAACTGTTAAGCCGGATTCATCTACGTTGTAGATACGATTTGGAGAATATTTGTTTTTTTCGTAAATCTCGTCCAAAAGTTGAAAAAAATTATTGACATTGTCTTTATTAAACCCAAATGCTCGAGCAAACGACGTTCCTGTAGGCTTTCTAACAGAAAGTTTGTCTTTGTGTCGTTTTAAGAATAGTCTTAACCATGTTTTACCAGCTAATCCAGATTCTTGAAATGGATTGGGCAAATTGTTACGTTTTGCCAACATATATGCCATTCTACGAAGATCTGACCTTGTTAATCCATGAAACTTACTCTCCATCGTCAAAACATATTCAACTAACACGTTTTCCAACTGTGTACCTACCACTGTCTTTCTACCTAATTGAGTGGCAGCCGCTTCTTCAGGAGTAAGGTCAGTTTTGTGGGTTAAACGTTGCAAAGTTGTTCTTGGTACATTGAACGTTTTTGCAGCTTTTAGGGTACCCATCTTCTTTTCACGAACCATTTTGATGGCTTTAACCATTTGTTCTTCATCCCAATCCTTTCTGAGATGCTTTGATTGTGTCGGTGCCATTCTAAAAATAAAATTGAGCATTATTAAAGACTACTCTAGCGCTGTATGTATCGATACTTAAATATGGGCTAGCCCATATTTAAGACCCCAAACATAGCCCATATTCAAAATTCATGATTAAGATAAATTTAACCTTGTATTTTTAAAATAACACGAAGCAAATAAATAAAACATCCAAAAACATGAAATTAAACTCATATCCTACTAATAACATAGATAGCCACTTTATTACACCCTTTTTTTATTAAAATAACAACATATATTTACGTACCTTACAAAATTTTGCGGCAGCAGCTGAGAGTCAACGTCCTACACTAGCGCCAACTCGCGTCGAACTGACGAGACAGAGTGATAGCGATCACGGGGCGAATGAAAGCGACAGAATATAGTCGCTCGTTGCGGGCTTGGGTTGTTTGTTTATGAGAAATGTTACTAGCCCATAATAAAACACTAGCCCACATTTAGTTACTTTCCTCTACCATGACGGTGAACAGCTTGACGAAAAGTGTGAATCTGAAACAAAATGGACGTCAGTTTTTTCCTTCAATTAAAATAAAATAAAAAATTAGCTGTAGCTTGAAGGAGATGGCAAAACGTGCCCCAGTTTTGTACCGAAATAAAAGAATATTACAGTCCAATTATTAAAAAAAGAAAATAGAAAAGTAAATAACTATTTACAATATCCACGCAGAAGTTAAAAAAAAATCATAAATAAAAATATTTTTCTCTTTAAAGGTCAAACTTTATTTTTATTTTACCACATGATCCCATATAAGTAGATCCTTAACGACCCCACACACCCTAGTGTGAGAGTTTCTAAACCGGCCTAAGGGCCTCAGACTTGGTTTGAGTGGAAAAATTGTTGTAATATTAATTGATTGTGATACCTATAGTCTGTAGTAAAACAAGATTAAATGGCTGTCATTAGTTATAATATAATACTTAAGAGTACAACACGTAATATCACAAAACCAACACATAATAACGTATATTAAAATTATTATAGACTGATTACGAAAAAAGTGTATCTTAGATATTTTAACCCTGTTTCCTATTAAAGAAGACTGATTGATTAATTTTTAATAATAAATATTTTGATTACCGATTCAATTCGTTTCACTGCACAATTAATTATTCTATACACCATACTAAATTTAAGTCAAAAACTGCTATGTCCTCAAGCAAATTGAATCGAATTTTATAAAATGTGTATAAGTTATGCTACTAATTATATTGTTAAAATGTCAAGAAAAATTATAGAAACCAACGGGATTTTCAGAATTTTGATTGCTAAATTAATATAGATATTATACACTTTTTTCTTCGTCCTGTAAACTATGAAAAAATGGACTTAGGAGGTTAACGAATTAGGCCGACGAAATATTAGATAAACATACTCAATTATCAGTATTTGATTTTAATAATGCATTTCCTGACAAATATGCATGCCATGTTATGTTGACCGACTATTAATACGGGTTACCTGCATGTACTTGTATCTATTGAAGGCGCCTCCTCAGGGAGGGTCGTAGAGAGTGAAATATTGTACATGCTACTTTCTTTCTTTACAAACTAAACTTAAACTTTCTCTGGTCACTTAGGGAATTGAAACTAGTACAGCAACGTGTATAATAAACGAAATATAGGTATAAGGTGTAATTTTGCAAACTCGTCAAATTTAAGGAGGTACACTATGCTAGTGATTCTTAATACGATATACATACTCACGCATTTTTCCCATGGGGGTAGGCAGAAACTACAGAGCGCCACCTGCTACGATCCTTGCATACTCCTTTCGCCTCGTTCTCGTTAATACATGTCGTCAGGTTCTTTTTTATCACAATAATCTACACGGATCAATTATTATTTTTATTTTTTTTGGCGATATTCGGTTTTGACCTAGCCTTCGCTAGGTTCAGGCAGGCTGTTGTTGTGCAATTTTATTCACAAGTTTATAGATATTCATAAATAATCTTTAAAATGTAAATATAAAAAACGTTCTTCTTTTAATCGAGTTCTTTTCGTGGGTTTAACATAACTGGCGAAATGTCGGTGTACCAACTAATGGGTTCATCTCTGCCTAATCCTTCGGGTATTACAAGCGTGATGTTATGTTAAATATTTCTTACTTAATACGGCTACATATCGATACCAGAAGTATCAATTAACGTAAGGGACATTTTGCCGAAAATGAGTTATATATGTCATTGGATTCAGAATTTTAAGCTCTATCGATTGGTATTATTGAAAAAATTGTATCGTTAAAAAAAATCCCTTACAGTAAAAAATTTTGGCCTGCGTAAAACGATTTATGACAAAAAAAATGATGTAACAGACGTTTACATTTTTTTTTATCTGAAAAATAAAGTAAGTACCAAAAAATAAAATAAAAAAATAATAATTTACACCCTTACCTTAAACCTCAAATCAGTCGAATTAAATAATATGTCCCTCCAAGTCATTCCAACCATTTCAATTTCACCATTAAAATAGTTTTATTTACTAATAATTATCATCATACACCATTCCTAATTATTTATTCTTGTAATAATATAAATTTCCTAAATTAATATTCATAAAATATCATTCTTATTATTTTATTTATTCATCTTTCAGGAAATTCGTATTTTTTTTATCTGTCTTTCGTTTCCAGTGCATTCATTCAATCCATACTCTATCCATATTATAAATGCGAAAGTGTGTCTGTCTGTCTGTCTGACTGTTACCTCTTCACGCTTAAACCGCTGAATCGATGTTGATGAAATTTGGCATGGAGATAGTTTGAGATCCGAGGAAGGACATAGGATAGTTTTTATCCCGGAAATCACCCCCCAAGGCGGTGAAAAGGGGGTGGAAGTTTGTATGCAAGTACGATATAAACAAGTTCCACGCGGACGCTGTCTCGCTGTGACGCGAATCTGTGATAGCTAAGCTAAAACTGGTGTTAAAATGCTATAATTTTAGTAGATAATCTACAGTTACATCAAATTGCAACACTGTATAAATCCTTTACAATAGAATTTCGTATAATTTTCTATTGCTCTTGCTGCTTACACTATGCTTGACGGTTTACACATAAAATATTTGTAACGTAAGGCACAACTAAACATTTTTTTTAATGTAAGGGACATGGTATATTTTAAACCGCTGGATATTCCTAAATCTTGCGTTTATAGCATGAAAGAAGAGGAAATTCTAAGAAACTTTGATCTAGACACAATTAAAATTGGAGCAGACAGTAAAAAGTTATAGACAGATTTCAAAAAATAAAATCATTTATTGGCTCTCCTGAAAAACCGTGTTTTGTCCCTTACATTAATTGATACTTCTGGTATCGATATTACAACTAAAACATTTCCAAAAGTGCTTTTCGCGCTAGTAGTTGAAAACTGTAGTAAAATTCGAGCGGCGGAATTTGAGATTAGGCCAAACATCACAAATGGATGGGTTCCGGAACTTTGTTTTATGATATTCAGTGATCGCTGTTCCGATCCAGGTGAAATATGTATTCTGTTGGTTTTTTCTAGCTTCGGTAGAGTTTTGTGAGTGGATCACAGGAAAATTCTAGCTTTGGTAATAATATTTTTTTAACAATATACCTATACGGTGAAAAAAAGGTAAACACATGGTTGAAGTTTTTATAAAAATTGATAGATGTCAATGATTGAGGTTAGAGATTCTTTATTTATTCTAAAAGAACTTACATTGTTCACTTAGCGAATAAATATATAACTAGGGTAAAGCGTAGTCAGCGTAGCGCAGTGGGTGTTAGTTTTATTCTTAATGTAGGTAGGTAATAGGTATGTCGACATCTTGTACTTTCATTCGCATTTATAATAATTATAATAATAACAGTTCTAGATAATACTGACTGTTGGGGTGATAAATACCGAAAGTAGAATAGTTGGCGCGACATGCGTGTGATCTGGTCGTCGTCGTAAGAGGAAGTTCTTCAAGATGGCCGCCGCCAACGCAGGATGCGCGTCGCGTTCCCTCCGCGACGCATCGGTGACCTTTTGCATTAGTTCGTTCCAGCTCCGTTGCGAACATCCTCCCCCCCCTTGGGGACATGTTCCCCAAGGAGCTCTTGGGAATCTAGTATTGAGAGTTTTGAGACGGGCCTATGAATGACGCCGTTCTCAGTCTTCACATCAACAACTCTGCATACGCCATCAGCTCCCGGGTACAGCTTGATGATGCGGCCCATGAGCCACTTCATGGGTGGCAGCTGGTCGTCTAAGATGAGGACCAGGTCGTCCAGACGAATATGGTCCTGTGCACGCTGCCACTTGACGCGTTGTTGTAGAGTGGATAAGTAGTCCTTTGTCCATCGGGACCAGAAGTGTTGTCTTAAGCGCTCAATCAGCTGGTATCGATTGATGCAGGTCTTTAGGATAACGGGTGAAGGAAGTGAGGTCAATGGTCGGCCCACAAGGAAGTGTCCCGGTGTAAGTTCTGACAGATCAGAAGGATCAGCAGACATAGAAGTCTTGGGCCGTGAATTCTTAATGGCCTCGATCTGTGCAAATAGAGTGTACAATTCTTCAAAGGTTAAACTAGAGTTACCCGCTATCCGTTTTAAGTGATATTTAGCTGTCTTGACTCCCGCTTCCCAGATACCGCCGAAATGCGGTGCATACGCAGGAGAGAACTTAAACGTTATACCCTCTTTGCTCGTGAAGTCGCTAACTGAACGTTCATTTTCCTTAAGCAGTCTGTTCAGCTCATTACAGGCTCCTACAATTTTTTCCAATTCCATGCCAGTAGAATTGTATACTTTCCCAACAATTCAATGTTTTAATTGTTGTCGTTTTGGACATACAAAAGTTCAATGTAGGTTGAACCCTCTATGCTTCAAGTGTAGTGAGAAGCATTCTGCTGACACTTGCAGTATTGAAGATGAGAGTAACGGTAAATGCTGTCATTGCGGTGGCAGTCATTACGCCATCAATAAAAAATGCCCAGAATTTGAGAGACAAAAATCAATTAAGCATTATATGGCCCATAGCTGCGTGTCATACGCTGAAGCGTCGCAATTACATCCACCAATCTCAAAATTGTACGCAGATGTGGTAACATCTGCCCCATCACATACCACTAAATATACTTTCTCCTCACCACCTTCGCCCCAATCACGTAACACACCAATTGTCTCTTCACATAAAAAAACGGTATTCCTTAAACCTCGGGATCCCCCAAAAACAGTTAAGGGGTATGACTGGGCAGCTCACCAAGCATTAATCGGTAATGAAGTTTCTGTGTCAGGGAATGGTGTTGCATTCCAAAATAAAACAACAAATAATAATGAGAGTCAAATTTTTAATTTAATAATCATGTTGATTAATACTTTAACTAAAAATAATAATATTGAACCGTCCAACGTTGCTACTGTAATTGATACACTGTCTAACTTATTTAATTTCAATCATAATGGATCCAAATCTACCCAAGATTGTTCAGTGGAACAGTCGCAGCATTGTGAATAAAAAATCTGATCTGTCCTACTTATTAAACAAATACGATCACTTTGCAGTCGCTCTCTGTGAGACATGGCTTAAACCAGGGTTCTCTTTTAGAATTCCTGGCTATGCATGTCTAAGAACAGACAGAAGCGATGGGTATGGCGGTGTTGCCATACTAATTAAGAATAACTTGTCTTTTCAATCTTTTCCACTCCCAAGCCTCAGCGACGATATATCTGCTGTCGCTGCTATTGTAAATAAAATGTGTTTAGTATGTATATATTATTCTCGTCCCACTGTAAATATTCTTTCTGAAATAAGTAATCTTTTTTCAGTTTTACCTAAACCATTTTTGGTAATGGGCGACTTTAATACACAACATCAGTCCTGGGGTAGTTCTAGTTCCAATTACTATGGGGAAAAGTTATTGGAAATTGTAGACTTAAATAATTTGTGTATTTTAAATACATGTCTCCCAACACGCCAAACAAATCCAGATGAGGGAATAAGTGCCCCTGACCTCTCAATCTGCACACCTGAGTTAGCATCAACATTATCCTGGTCTCCTTTATCATCTTCTTATGGTAGTGATCATTACCCTTTAATCATTTCCTTCCCACATAAAAAACAAGATGCTTGCAATACAACACCACGATTAAAGTATAGACTTCAAAATGCAGATTGGGATACATACAAAAATTGTGTAGAAGAAAGAATGCTTGCTTTAACTAATTCCTTACAACTACATGATCCTCAGTTATTATCTAACCAATTAACAAGAGTTTTAATTGAGGTGGCAGATAATATTTTCCCTATTAAGAATGGTGCTAAAGGCAAAATTCCTTCACCACCCTGGTGGGATGCTGAGTGCACTCAGGCCATTAAAAAAAGAAAAGAAGCAGAAAAAAATTATGGTCATACTATGACTCGTCACAATTTTGAGATATACCTAGAAGCTTCGCGTACAACTCGTAAGCTCCTTAGGAAAAAGAAATTTGAAGGTTGGCAAAGATTCTGTGCATCTATATCGCCAGAAGTTCACGCATCTTTAGTATGGCAAAATATTAGGCGATTCAGGTCAGCATTCAGTGACACAACAGCCTCTAAACTCCCATTAGAATTAGCCAATGAGTTTATGGACCATTTAGCTCCTCCTTCAGTCCCAGAACAGAGATCTTTAATGCACTATCCCTATGTTCCTATTCCTAATTCTGAATTGAATTCCCTGTTCACAATAAGTGAGTTGAAGGGAGTCCTTTCACATGTTAAGGATTCAGCTCCTGGTGAAGATGGCATACCATATTCATTTATAGCTAATCTGTCTGACTGTTCTTTTAATATATTTAAATCTCATCAATACAGCTTTGATATCTGGCAACATTCCATCAAGTTGGAAGTCTCAAACAATTATTCCCATTCTGAAACCAAATAAACCTTCATCTTATGTTACTTCTTTTCGACCAATTGCACTTTCTACAGTTCTTGCTAAAATTGTTGAACATCTCATTAAGAATCGTTTGGAGTGGTATTTGGAAAGCAAAAACTTGATAGCTATATCACAGTTTGGTTTTAGGAAGGGTAAAAGTACAATAGACAGCCTTAGTGTATTCACAACGGATATTCGTTTAGCGTTCTCTTCTAATAACTTTGTAATTGCTGCCTTCCTGGATATTAGCTCAGCTTATGATAATGTCCTGGTATCAATCCTAGAACAAAAGCTGAATTCATTACAAGTTCCAGCAATGCTGTCTAAATTCATAATTAACATGCTTTCAGAGAGAACTTTAAATCTTCATATTGATGGGTATACATTTATATGTTTAGTATGGAAAGGTCTCCCTCAAGGTTCTGTACTTAGTCCAATTCTCTACAATATTTACACTTATGATTTGGAATCCTCTCTAAATAAGTCAGTACAAGTCCTTCAATATGCAGATGATTTACTTCTTTATTTACCTGGTCATTCTGTTGCAAATATTTGTACTTCCTTAACCTCTTCTTTAAGTTTACTGAATACTTGGCTAGAAACCAATGGTCTACACCTGTCAATAGATAAAAGTAACATTGTCTTGTTTACTAGAATGCGTAAGCCTCCTATAGTTAAAGTAAGTTATAATAATATCCCTATACCTGTTAAAAACCAGGTTAAATTTTTAGGCCTTATTTTGGATTCACATCTTACTGGATTACCACACTGTGATTATATAGCTGCTAAATGTGAACGAAATATCAACATAATTAGATGTCTTGCTGGTGTTTGGTGGGGAGCACATCCCTTTTCATTAAAACTACTGTACAACTCCTTGATTAGAAGCGTATTGGACTATGGGACTTTTTTGCTGGAACCTGCAAATGTTGCTGGCCTTAAGAAACTGGACAGTGTTCAGTCTAAGGCACTTAGAGTAGTTTCAGGTGCAATGAAAAGCAGCCCTATTAATTGTCTGCAGGTGGAATGTGCAGACCCTCCACTTCATTTACGACGTCAATTTTTGGCTGATAGATTTATGGCTCGTTGTCTACAATTTACATATCATCCTTTGCGAAGTAAACTTTCCATTCTCTCTGAAGAAGTAATTTCATCCACATATTGGAGACACAAAGCTACTCCGTGTTTAGTTAAAAGCTTTAGAAAATACAATTTAATTGAAGCTCCCTGTCACCAATCTGAATTTCTTCCCACTTTTCACTGTAATTACAGTTCATTAGTTAAGTCACCGAATATACATTATAACCTTAACATTTACCGAGATGACGTATGTCATAACCTTAACTTCAACTTCACTATGGATAGAGACTGGAAGGGCTGTCAGCTCCTGTTTACAGATGCTTCGAAGCATGGAAGAGACTCATGTGTGGGAGTAGGTGTATACCACTCCCAATATAATATCGTCCAAAAAATAAAGCTCCCGCCTGAATCATCTGTATTTACGGGAGAATGTTACGGTCTTTTCAAAGCTGTCGAATTCACTTTGGATACCTTCGCATTGTGGCATTTTGGGTAATGAGAGAGCTGACCAGTTGGCTAATGATGCCGTATTGTGTGGAGACGTTTTTCCGTACAAAAATAACTCCCAAGATCTGGTAGCTCTCCCCGGGGTTTATCTACAGGAATCCTGGGGTCAGCTTTGGTCCGAGCAATCAGTGAAAGGGAAATTTTATCGTACAATTCAGCCATCCATTTTTGTTAAACCTTGGTTTAGCAAGTACAAGCTAAGCAAAAAGATTACAACAATAATAATACGTATGCGATTGGGTCACGTGTGCACTCCTGCTCATCTTGCCAGGCTTGGCATTGTGCAGAGCCCTGCGTGTGAATGTGGCGCTGAAGTGGGAGATCTGAACCACCTTATTTTTTCCTGCCCTCTTTATGACCACTCCTCACTTTTTCAAAGCCTTATTTCCCTCCGAGTCCCTTTCCCCACTTCTATCTCATGTATTTTATTTAATTTTAATGTAGATATTTATAAAATCATAGCTCTTTTTCTTGTAAATAATGATATATCTATTTAAACATTAATTTATAAACTGTATAGGTAGTTATTTTCTTTACCACGTAGTTCTTAGTTTATGCCAGTTTACGCATTGAGTCGGCCTTTTGTTGTATTTCCTTATGATAAGTTTTTATAATTTATTTTACAACTAATCTCCTTTCCTTTCCAAAATTTCCCGTTGTAGTATATTATTGTTTCGCGACTTGATTCTTACGTTTTGTTATTATATCAAATAAAATATTGTCAGTGGCAATAAGCACGAATAGTGCAAAGCCAAAACACAAAAAAAAAAAAAAAAACTATAGATCTACTATCATTTCTGCTTTAAGCCTTGTTTTTAAGTTTTGTTACTTTATTTCTAAATCCCGTAATTTACTCATAGTCAATGTAAAAATACGTTTACTAATTTGACTGAGTAAATTACCTGCAGGATTAATAAATAAATTAACAAAACTTAACTGTATTCAAATAAGGCTGCAGAAAATAAAACCATAATTATGATAAAATAGTTTATTTCTCACCACAAAACAGTTACATGTATTAAACTATTTTCTACGATACAATTTTGGTCGTACATTAACCTTATATTTTGTCTAACATAAAATCACGTGTTTAATCGTCCTATGTCAACGAGTATATTTTTCCGAAAAATTCTCCCACCTTTGTAATTTTGCATGTGATGAAATTAAGTGCACATAACTTTTTTACAAGAAGTTAGTTGAAAAAAAAAAATCTCATACTGACACACTTTCTGTATAATTTATTAATATGATGTACGAATGTATCATTTAGAATAGATTACATTTAGATAGGAATCTCACAATTTTACGATTTCAGAGAAACTCCCAAATTTCATTTTTGCGTTATTACTTTTACTGAACAATTGGGTCTGTTATTTGTTATTTATAGTATTTTAATATCCTGATTGCATAGCTTTGTTTATTATTAATGCATTCTGGATAAATTCTTTTATATTCAAATCAGACTGATACTTCAGTAGAAGTTATAGAGTAAAAGTGAAATTTAGAGTTTGATTCTCTAAAATTGATAAATTGTTGGATTCATATTTATCTATACTAAGTAGTACATTCGTATGTAAGTATACAGAAAGTATTTCAGTCTGAGGAATTTTTCACAAACAGTAACAAACAACTTAAAAAATAACTAAGTACTTGTAAAAAAATGATAATAATATCACCTAATTTTATCAATGCCAAATTTCCTATGCGGGAGAATTTTGGGTAACATAAGCCCCGTTGATTGGACTATTTAGCACCCTCCTTTGACATTATTTTAATAATTGCATTGCATTGTTGGCACAATGCATTATTATAATAATATCAAAGTTTCCTCTTAAAACATCTATTATAAAATATTTTTGTGCTTTGCACTGCATTGCATCCTCATCGCTGTCTATATTTTTTTAGCCTGTTAAAATTTTATTTATATTTTTACAATAAGTGAACAAAAAAAATCGGCAAACTAAATTGATTAAAAAGTCTATTAATTTATCTTTGTGTTCAGAGCATGTCGTAAAATTAAAGTCTAAAAATAAAAGAATTATGGTTTTTATGTTTTCCCTTAGAAATGTATGTTTTAAATTATTAGATATTACTGTGTTAATTATATCTTGCATGTTCGATATTGATTCCAAAAATGCTGGGCTTGGGCTGGAAAGCCAGCGACGATTGGCAAATTCTCTTCTTTGTATGAAATCACTTTCAATTTCACTATAGAGATTACCCTTACAAACATCACAAGACCTAAATACTTTATTTTCCGTCTTTTTAAAAAAATATCCCGATACATACTGTAGGGGCCCCATTATTTGGGGCTGACTTTTTTCCTCTAAAGGTGTAAGGGTAATCTCATTAACAATGTCTAAAAACATATTATCACCAGTCGTCGTAGGTTCCCTATTTTTTGTAACGATGAGGGCATGTAGTGCATTGCATTGATCTTCTTCACAATTTCCTCCAGGGGCATGGACACCGGACAGGTTGAGGATTGACCAATAACGTTGATAAGGCTGACTCATATCTTTCAGGTGTTGGATTTGTGTTACGGCACCCGTGGCTTCTTATAGCCCCAAAGATATTTTCGATTGGGTCTTGGTTTAGGTGCCGCATCCATATAGAAGTAACGATGTGGTCAGTGGCTAACATTTTATCTAAAGCTTCTATGCCTTCCAGTGTCCATACCCAATTATTAATGGTAGGTACACTAGCAATTTTGTTTTTATCTGTGATAAATTTCATGGATTTTAAAACTTTTTTTGCTTCTCTCCAAAATTCGTGGTGTCTTGAATTTGGTGTTACAGGTCCCAGGAGTGGTTTTGAAAACCTATTTTTGACAAAGCTGCCATTTAATGAATCAAAAAGATTGTCAAAAAAAAGCAGCACATCTGCAGTCTCCTTGCATTCTTCTGGGAGGATTCCGTTATCTGTAAAACAATAACAATTCAATATTAGAATTTAAATCATTTATGCTTTAAGATTACTGTGCACATAATATACACTTATGTGTATAAAATTGTACATATAAACCTTGGTATGCTTTGGAATATGTGTTTGCATAGATGGTGTACCAATATACATTTTAAGTTACAGAGTAGCTGAACCCAGGTGATTGTAATACATAATTATGAATTAAAATCGAAATATTTAAATTCATGCATATATTTATTCTAATATTACACAAAAACATCTCTTGGTCTTACCTGCAAGGTATCCCATAGTAGAAGAGACAGATCTACTGAACACTTGACTGGCAAATTTTACTTTCATTTTCGTCCTCGTCGGATCAACATGGCTATCAGTCAACTTAGGCACTAATCGGATTCCTTTATATGCGGGATTTTCTTGATGCAATTGTTTTATGTGATCCCACTTCGCAGACTTTTCTCTATCTGTTGTATACATTAAATTCTTCTCTAATAGGTTGTTGCGTATACCTTTTAATAAATGCGGGGGATCATACAGTGGAACAATTTTTTTGTCATTAATTATAATTATTTTTGTATCTTCTCTGACTTCTTGTCCACTTCTCAGCATATGTACCCTGGTTTCCTTTAAAAGAAGATTTAAGGCATGTCTATTATTAGTGCCTTGGTCACACACTGTAGCCACTACATTGAACCCGGTTTCTTGTAGATTTTGGATTACGGTTTTAATTTGCAAAGCCAGCTCTGGGCCTTTAGTGGCCGCCTGTGAAAATGTATAAGCAACAGGTTGCTTATATTTTCTAATCAGACCCCTGATCATGAAAACCTGTGCATGGTCTGCAAAGTCTTGTTTTATTTATTTATTGAAACTTTATGCACATGTAAAAAATACACTGTACAAAGGCGGACTTAATGCCTTAGGCATTTTCTACCAGTCTACCTTAGGGTGATGCAGAGACAAAAACAAAGTAGGTGCACAGATACAGAAAATTACAGAGAATAAATTATAATAATAAATACATATATACATACATACAATATATATATATATATATATATTGTATGTATATATATATATATTGTATGTATTGTTTGTATTGTATATTGTATGTTATATATAAGGTGCTATAAAAATATCTGCCACGGCTTTAATGGGAGGTAGTATTGTGTTTAAAGATTGCAATAGTGAAGAAATTTCGTACCCCAGAATAGTCAATTCAATTTGAGAAAATAAAGTAGTTTAATAAACATTGACTCTACTCTGCATAACGCATTTCACAAATTACGCGCGATGTGTCGCTTCGTCAATGAAAACAACTGCTATCTCTTTCTATCTGTTCTTTGAATGAAAATTTAAATCAGCTGACTAGTTCGTCACTCTCTAACCTACTAGGTACCTACGCAATAATACGCGCAGGCAAAAAAATGTTTTAAACGTGCAATTACTTACCAGGTACCGAATTCTTCCAAAAAACTGACGTAAATAAGATGATAAACTTCCCATCACACTTAAAACAGGCTTTGGACTGACAAGTTAGTGTAATAATCGCAATTTTTTTCTTATTATTTTTAAACGATAGGTGCTTAGATTAATATCAAATAACGATAAATTACAGTAACTTGGCGTGTTTAAAAGTTAATCATCTTTTTTACAATAATTGCATCGTATTTTTACAGTTATTTACACACTCCTTACCTACTTATCTACAAAACTGTTGCACAAGTCCGCCTTCGCGTTGCACACAAATGTAGGCACGTTTTCGTACATGTCTCTTCACTTTATTTAATGTGTCCGTTTCACTTTTTACTTGCCTAAATGCGCGTTTGATGCGCCTTTTTAGTTCTTCCACACTTCTAATGTCATGTCCGGTTTGGCCGTACACAAGGTCCTTTACACGACCCCACAAAAAAAAGTCTAGAGGGGTTAAATCCGGCGAGCGAGGAGGCCACGGCACTGGCCCTCCTCGGCCTATCCACCTTTCACCGCCGTACCACACACCGTTTAAAAATTCCCGTACGCTAATGGCGAAATGAGGTGGTGCTCCATCATGTTGAAAGTGCAGCCCTCTTATCTCTTCAAGAGGAATACGCTCCAACATTCTTCTCACACGGGTTTGTAGTAAGCGCAGATACGTGTCTCCGTTCAATCTGTCCAAGAACACTGGTCCGAGAATTCTGTTGCCAAGTATCCCGGCCCACACATTAACACTAAACCGAGTCTGAAAGTGGTCTGGCCGCACAACACGAGGATTTGCGTCAGTCCAATAATGCGCATTGTGTATGTTGAACATACCAACCCGTGTGAATGTGGACTCATCAGTCCACAGAATGTTGCGGCGTTCTTCTCGTATCCAATTACAAAACGCGAGGCGTGGCGCATAGTCCTGTGGATGCAATTCCTGTACCCTTGTGAAATGGTAAGGATGGAGTCCTTCCCGTTTTAAAAGGCGCCACACGTAATTGTCGCTCACGTCGAAGACTCGAGCAGCATCCCTGGTGCTCGCAAGAGGATGACGCCGGAAGAAGTCCAACACTTCCTCTTCGAGTTCGGCAGAATATGGAGGCCTGCCTGCGTCAACAGGAGGCGGGTCAAAGCGGCCGTGTTCACGAAATCTGTACACGGCATCCAGAATGGTATGATGACTCACTCGCACACCAAACCTTTGCTGGTATAAGTTCACTGCATGCGCAGTTATGGAGTTACACTCGCGGTAGCACAATACCATTTCAAGATATTCTTGATTGGAATACCGTCGTCTGGGAGGCATTTTTAGAGGAAGCGCGAGCGATTTTCCCGTCGCTAACCGCTAATACTAACTTCCGAGCGGGCGCGGGGCGACTGGCGAGCGGGCGGTCAGCTGGCGCGTGCGACGAACGGGGTAGTGCGGGTGAGGGTGGGGGCGCGCGGGGCTGCGCTTTGGCGACCGACGAGTGGCCGGCGCGCGGCGCGCAGCGGCATCGTTTGATAAGAATGGCAACAGTGTATGAACGGCGCCGGCGCCGCGGCGTTTTGCGAAACGATTGAATTGTTTGTACCTATTTGGTGCGGTGCGGCAACAGCTTGTAAGTCTACGTGATGGTTTTATGCGAATAAATCAATTCAAATTTATACGTACAAATTATTGTATGAAAAAAATTATGACAAATGATCAATAATTTATCTTTACTATTGTAATCTAAATACACAATACTGTTTCCCATTGCAGCCGTGGCAGATATTTTTATAGCACCTTATATATATATATATATATATAAATAGTGGGGAGAGAGATAAAATACTTAGATGAAGTACAACAAATTAATTGTGGGACGAGTCTGCCAACTTCTTATGTAAGTGTTAGCGAGCTTTAACCTTGAACGTGAACCGACTGGTGGCCATCCTGATATTCAGAGGGAGGGCATTCCATAAGAAAACCGCCTGGACAGGAAAAGAAGATTTAAGAAAACCAGAGCGGTGGGAAGGACATTGCAGAAGACGATTATTGGAGGAACGAAGGTTCTTGCTGTGCGCAGAGCATAAATATTGAAAGAGAGAAGTCAAATAAGAAGGAGAACTAGGTTTGTCTAGGAGAGAAAATAAGGTTGTTAAAGCCCTTAACGCTCTGCGCTGTCTGATGGGTAACTATTTTAAGAGTGACCGATGCGCGGACACATGGTCATACTTACGGAGATTAAAAACGAATTGAATGCAGTTGTTAAGAATTTATTGAGGAGATCTGCATTCAGGTCACAGTAACACATCACCATAATCGAGTAGGGGAAAGATCAGGGACTGTACTAGCATTGCATTGCTGCTGTGTTTTGTCTCGCGTCCATTGTTAACGAAACCTATCACCAAATCTTTTCTCTCATTATAAGTCAAGTTAGGTTTCAGAGACATTTCATCAAACATTAATATGCAGAGTCTGTCTGCTGGCTTCATTTTATTCGCTCTTTTTCTAAGTTGATCAAATATGTTATTATTAATACCAGGCTTTATGTTGGTTCAAAAATGTAGTCAGTATTTGCTTTGAAGGCAAAACCAACATTCTTCGCAGAAGGCGATAGCCTTTGGGGCTTTGCTTCAGCATTGCTAAAGCTAATATTTTTTCTTCCGTTGAAAATCGTCTGCCTTTTTCTTTCTTTTTGTATTCTCTGAACTGCAACATGGTTAAAATTCTAGCAGCACTTGGCAAATTATTGACAGTATCTATGAAGTTGCTATTCTTCATAAAGTTTTTGGCTGCTTTTAACTGTAGGGATTGTTTTTGTGCTCTGTTCCGGCATTTAGATAATTTAATCCTAATGTTTACCAATTTTTGGTATAAGTTTTGCTCCTTTTTGGTCATTTTGACATGAGTAACTACTTTTTTAGCAGTGTTTGGACCTGCAAATAAAATGAAGCTTTTAAAAACAAGCTACCTTAGCTATTATTATATTAAAAGAATTAATTCAACAGAAGTACTTTCCAGCAGATCAAATGTGATAAACACTGCTGTGCCCCATGGCTTCAACGGTTCTTAAGAGTTGTAGAGTGAAAGATAAAGGCAGTGGGCATGAACCTAGTACTCCATCTTCAGGGTTCTATTTTTTTTTTCTTTAAATTTAAGTGAGGGCCACTCACCATATTTATCCTGCAATTTGTATTCTTGTATTTCAAGATTCTCAAAAGTTGTATCAGGTTCAACAGTGGCTGGAATACAAAAGTTATAAATTAAGTTTATAGTTTTAAAACTATATACTTGTAGGGTTCATCCTACCACATAGTTTATTTATATTTATTACATAAACCCACACAAATCAACACAACATAAACACAGCCACACTATTATTATCATTCAGGTTTATTGATAACACTACTCATTCATTCACCGCATCTATAATGTTTACATTATACTGTCGGATGATGTTGAGGGACCATGCCCACGATCACGCGGGACTAGC
The DNA here is from genome assembly GCA_949774945.1 of Hoplodrina ambigua. NCBI lineage: Eukaryota > Metazoa > Arthropoda > Insecta > Lepidoptera > Noctuidae > Hoplodrina > Hoplodrina ambigua. The sequence goes on from OX458964.1 coordinate 15,556,606, forward strand.
GTGATAGTGACGTACTCACGTACCTGCGCGCCCGCGCCAGGGAGCTAGCGGCGGCGACACGCGCGCCGCGAGCTTAGAGGTCAGTCGGTCAACGACCTCGCCGCTAACTACTGCGCCCGCGCTTGCGCTAATTACTTTGGCGAATATCGTCCCTTCGAATCTCGAGGATTGTTATTGTTACAGTATTGTCACATGGACTTGTTATTTGTGTATGTACTGTGATTGTGTTTACTGTGTGTCTACTGTCCCTATACTCCTTTTGTGCTCCTGTATTTATTGTGTTGTGGTACGGACATTATATTACCTACGTAAGTGGATATTGACTTTTATTACACCTTACCGAACGTACCACTCCGTACAACGTACCCTACGCGTACCAAATACTATACTACTAATTACTTATAAATGTTATAATATGATGGTTATAATATGTTTTTGCTGCTGATATAAAGCAAAACAATTGTCATAACATTATTAATTAGCAGCAAAAATTTGCAATTAGCAAACTTGTAGTAAGAAAAAATTGGATTATATTTATATATATATCAACCTTGTGCTGGTGCTTCATTTTCTTTCAATGGTTTTTGGGAATCTTGTAGAGATAATGGTCCTGAAACAAGAATAATAGGACAAATTGTTATAACTGAATATATGTTGCTGATGCGTGAAATAATTATGCATCAAATATATATATATATAACCGCTATAATTCTATGTGTACATAGAATTATTTATATTTATAGAATTATTTTTAGAGCAGTTTGAACATTAAAAACGCTTTTCTGTAAACCAGGATATTTAGCATTTTAGAATTTTTAGAATTTTTTGCCAGGAACTGATAGTACGGGCCTAAACCAAGTTATTATCAGCTGGGTTAAAAGTTGTAGAGGTCTTAGTAAAACAAAACATGCAAAAATAGTATATGCACCCTGAGGCCTTACAAATACATAATATTATTTTGGCGGAGCATTATTTCAGTCACTGTGGCAGTTCTAGTCAAATTACAAGTGTAAGGGTTAGGGTTGCCAACCCTACTATATAACATAGTATCCTACTATATTAAAGCCCCCACCTACTACATTTTTGAAAAAAAGATATAGTAGGCGAAACTACTATATTTTAAAGGCATCAAAGTCTTAACTCTTTCTATATTCTTTTAATTAAGAAATAAAGTACCTATTTTGGAACCTACTATATTTTTATGAGTAAGAATTTGGAACTACTATATTTGACCGACAAAGAGTTGGCAACCCTAGTAAGGCTTTTTTTTTTCTCTCTCTCTAGGTGGTAAAAATCATCAAATGACTCCTTCCGCCCTGGGTGGGGCGGAAGGGACTGTCAGACTTTTACTGACTAAAAAACCACCCTGTTCCTTCTGTTGCCCTTTACGTTCCGGGGCCACGGTATCCTGTTAAGACGTCCCGCAACCCCGGCAGGCGTTGGCCCCGTTGGGGGCCCCCTCCCTGAGCTGACAGCTCTTTCAGGCGCGCGCGAACAGAACGCGCCGTCGACCCGGTCCTGGTCCTTGATCGGACGGCGAGCTACCCATTACTCGCAATCCGCAAGCCCGCGCCTACGGTGGCCGGATGTCGCCTCGCGACGTCCGACGCCCTGGGCGTCTCCCGCGGTGGCTGGGGCGTGAGGTGGTTCTCTCCCTCACGCGGCCCGCCTCCTCCTTCGCTAGCATTACTGCTTCGCAGAAGGAGGTGACTGCGTCCCATTCCCTCTCGCCCCGGAGCATGGCTTGAACCAGGTCCGGACGCGAGAGGTCGCCGCCGCCTATTACCTCCGTGAGGGCACGGCGGTGCTCTGCCCAAGCGGGGCAGTCCTGCACCGTATGCTCCACCGTGTCCTCCGGGCGATCCACACAGTGGTGACACCCGGGCGTTTCCTCCTGCCCTATCCGACACAGGAACCTCCCGAAACAACCGTGTCCGGTGAGGACCTGCGTCAGGCGGTAGGTGAGGACGCCGTAGCGCCTCTCCAGCCACTCTTCAAAGAGGGGTCTTAGCGCCGCGATAGCGGCATGCCCGAACTTGGGTTGCGACAGTCGCATCTCCCATTCCGCCATGAGATCGCACCGGAGCTCACTCCGCAGTGCCGCGATTTGCCGCGGCAGCGGGGTTTCACCCCGGCGCTGCGCGTCCACACGCCACTCGTAGACGCGCTGGAGGACTGTCGCCTCCAGATCCCACAGCGGCAACCCTAGTAAGGGTGCTCCCAAATTTATCGACGTGGACTACCACCACAATCTTATTAATACCATTCGCATCGGCGCGGCTCGGACGACGCGTGCCGATGCGAATGGTATTAGTAACACCCTTATTACATTGACATAAAGGATTTTTTGACTGGCTTAAGCCGATTCCGCATCGATAAATGTGGGAGCACCCTAAGATAGACATGCTAAGTAACATTAATGAATCTCCTTGAAGTGCTGACACATCAGTTAGATAATGTTATCAAACATTGTGTAACATGACAATGTTATGTTACAATGTACATCATTTTGAAGATTTACTTACAAAACAACTTGAAACTTTCAGACAGCAAATGTCTAATGTGAAAACAATAATCTTACATAACTGCTGTGTGGGAGCACCTTTTTGTAAAGTTTAGGTGTACTGACCTTTTGATGGAGAAGGTAAATTTTGAACTTCCCTGAATGGTTTTCTATCAGGGCAGATAAATTTTGATATAGATAGTGGTCCTGCAACAATTATGTAGGCAACTTTAATAAGATTGATACAATACCCTACCAAACCTTGGAAACGAAAGAAACAACCTCTCTGATAAATAACACACTGAATTAATTCAAGAACCAACTGAATAATACATATAATATCTAGATCGTAAGGGTAACAAATATTATTTTCCATTTGAAATTCTAATTCAAATTTCCTGAAAGGAACAGGTTAATTCTGATGAAACTTTTTATTTATAAGAAAACTGCTAAATTATAGTAAATATTTTACTAGGTAAATACAATAAGTGCAATATTTATTTTCAATTTAATGTTAGATGACAATAACATATGGTGCCATAATTATGACACATTAAAGGCTTAGAGCTACTATACATATAATAGACAAATTATATAGCTACATAGTTTACCAACCTGGTATAAGTAATGTTGGTACAGCTATGTTAGAAATTTTGTTGTTAAGGCAACAATATTTCTCTTCGAAATGAGCATGACATAGTCGACGAAGTTTATAAATATTTTCATTACTCAGACTCCAAATTTCTCCTCCAATAGCATGAACCCATGTTCGGAAACGAGCGATGTCCTTATCAGGGTTTGGAAACCAATGAAAAACTCTGTTAGAGCCTGTAAAAAAAGAGTTTAAGTATTTCATTTACAGAAGAAAAACTTGTGACCTATCACATAGAATTACTTCAATTATTATTTTTAAGATAATTTTCTCCATTATATTTCTATATGACAGTTTAAATGCACAGAGACTATTCGTGTATTTTTCTAAACATACGTCGCAGGCATATTCCTATTTATATACCCCAAACCCCTTTCTTAAAAAATTATTATGTCGCCCAGAGAAGAGGGCATGGTTAGCTAGTAATGTAATTATTATTTTTGCATTACATGAGTATGAAATAAGCCTGTCTGTACGCACATAAGTTTCAAAAGGCTATGTTTAACTTTCAAATTGCACCAGTGCAAAGACAGGGCGTATGAACTGGTTTGGTGTCCGGTTTCAAACAGTCTGGTTACGTAACTTCGACTTCCACACACTGAGGAATGTCACTTAGAAGCACTACAGTCTTCAGAGTCTCTGTCTCGAAAAATACTAGCACAAACACTCGACGCTAATCGTGAGGAGCAAGGGCTCAACTCAACGAATTCACGGAGAAGCACTAGTTTGATGAAACACTCGACGTAAACCCAAGGAGCAGTGGCTCAACTTGAAGAATTACGGAGATTCGGAGAAGCACTAGGTTGTAAATTGATGAATTTTGTAACATAATAATAATGTTACATATTTTATTCATATCTATCTTTATTTATAACTATTCACCTTTTCTTAAAATTATTTACTTTTTATTAAAATAACAGGGAAAGAAACCAAAAAACTCGTTAACACGCTCGTATTAAGTCGGCAACATTTTAGGCACCCAGTAATCCGGTTGAAACCAGTTCTGTTGTTCGCGGCGCAAGCACACAGATAAATGTGTCCTGTCCCCGCACTACCGCGCCGCGCATGACAAAGCGATTTCGACGGTCGAGGCGAACGTACGTCACTTTAAAACGATCGCTGCTACGCAATTATTTGGCGTAATCGTTATTTTAAATTACTTACCGGAATTTGATCATTGTTTTCTAAGACGTCCCTATACGTTCCCTTGACGATATTATAGATTTTGTGATTTTGTGAGTGAATTAACCCCGAATTGGGTAAGTGATGCACAAATTTTAAACAGCAAGTAGCTAGTACATCTGTAACGGTTTTTTTCCTTTAGCTTGTTGTAATAGTTTTTACCTATCACTTTATTATTGCCATTAATAACGCTCATTAGTGATCATAAGTGGTGTTTTTATCACTCATTATTAGTATTTCATAGCATTCATGTTAACCGCTGCTTCGCCTATTTATAAAAAATCTACCTTCTTTCTTTTTCCATAGTATTCTATCATGGATTTTATTTTTATGTTTCTAATATTGCAATAGCTTGTCGCCATATTGTAATCTCCGTTCTGATAGTGAATATCCACGGCAACACAGCTTCTTCTTGGTACTTTCTTGTCCACCGTTGCCGTGGGTGCTCACCATCGGCGACCAGTGTGTGAGGCCTTCGCTTGTTGCGGATTTCAGGGTTCCACGTACGCCGTAGAACGGTTTCACTCCATCGCTTCCATCCGGCGGACATTGGCGAGCTCCACCGTCGACCCTGAACCTGCCTTCCTTCTGCCGTGCACCTTCATCGGCTGTCTGTGCGTCAGGGGAGTACCGGGCCAGTGGTGAATGGATTATAAAAAACTGTACAGGCCGAACCACCTGATAAACCCCTACCGACTGACACTGAGTCATCACCGAATTTGATATTTATTAAATGTCCGTTACCGTTAATTATTCTATTTATTTCAAATCTCAACCCTAAGTAGTGGTTCAGTAGCTTAATTATTTGTGTAACGGGACACTGGCGCCCTTAACCGTGGTAGAATACAGTTTTTTTAATTCGTTCTTTCAACTGGTTTTGTGTTGTGTTGTTGGTGGTAGTTGTGTAAAACGTCCATTTTGTTTTTTGGTTTTTACTGCTACTAAAGTGTACGAGACTTATATTTTTATTGTTGGTGCTTTATTGTTATCGTTAGCAAACATTAGTGCGCAGTTATAACATTTAAAGTTAATAATATTCACGTTTTGTATGTAAACATTTTATATTACGAGTGAAGTATTGGGCACCTAAAATGTCGCTTTTGTAAAAATTAATATTTTTTATTTCTTATTGAAATAAATTGTGTGTTCGCATTCTGGGTACACATTAGTAGCATATTTATATATATATTCCATTTATATTTCTGATTTTGCATTTTTTTTTTTTTTTTAAATAAATCATTTTTTTTTCTTTTTCTTTCTTTTTAAAAAAAACCAGACGTTCATATTAACTTATATTTCTTTTGTAACAGAACGGAGAACGTGTTGTTTTTTTTAATCTCGCTTATTTTATTCTTTCTGCTTTGTATTATTGTACATACATATTAAGTGCATCACTTACCAAAAAAAAAAAAAAAATTTTTTTTTCCTGTTTGTCATCATGCTACCCATTAGGTTTCTGTCTCTTCAAAAGTCCGAATTAGAGTATGAAGTACGCATTCGTGGCGCAACTCCTGCTTCAACAGTCGAGGAATTGCGTAAGCAAATTATAAAACTATCTCCTGATTTGCCATCGGAAGACATTTTAGAGTCACCACTAGACACGAGACAGGATCTTAAGGGCTGTCTTGAGGTTCTCACTAAAATTCAAACTAGTTTAGATGTTATTGATCCGACTGTTTCTTCACTAATGAGAATTCAAAATATGTTGAATCACTTGCATAATCGTATCGAGAGGATAACGCGTAGTGACGACATCAAAAAAGAATACGATGACATTTTAAGCGGTTATAAAATGTTTGCTCAAAAGCTTTCGACTTTATTAGCAAAACAGCCTTCTAGTGTTGCTAGCACTAGTGCTGAAAAAGAACCTTCGGCTACAGTGCCGGAATTGCAGAACATAATTTCCGTGTCTTGCGACCGTACCGCATCAGACTTGAGTAAATTAAAGTATAATGGTAAAACTTGCGTTCGCTCATTTATACAGCGTGTTGACGAGTTTATGGAAGCAAGGAATATTCCACAACATAAAGTCCTGTGTTATGCATCGGAAATTTTTCAAGATGACACCCTACATTGGTATCGTGCAGTTAAGGACCGCGTTAGTTCTTGGCCTGAGTTAGCTTCTTTATTAAAAGAGGATTTCGGTCAGACAGACTATGATTATCGCCTTATTTCAGAGATTCGCTCTCGTACGCAAGGAGAACGTGAGAATATAACAATATATCTCTCTATTATGAAGGGCATGTTCTCACGGTTATCCAAGCCACTGTCTGAAGCAGATCAGTTAGAGGTACTCCTACATAATATTAGGCCGTGCTATGCTAGTACGTTAGCAGCAGCTCCTCAAATATCAACGGTCGATACCTTACGTTCCTTATGTCGCAATTACGAAACTTTCCAAAGTCGTTTTCAAAATTTCCAAGAGCCACCTAAGGTTACATCTGATACGTTAGCCCCGGAATTTGCGTACAATAAAGATGTCAATAAACCTACATATAAACCAAACACTAGTTATTCACAACATAAGTATAATAGTACAAATAATAATTATAACAATAGTAACCAAAATAGGAATTATAATAAAAATAAAAATGATAACAGTAAATCGTATGTTCATGCTGTAGAGGTAGCCAAAAAGGAACCTTACTGCCCTAGGTGTCGTAATAATACTCATCATATTCGGCAATGTAAAGCTCCACGAGACATAGTTTGTTTTAAATGCGGCATGAAGGATGTGAAAACGCCTGATTGTCCTAATTGTCGTAAGACTGATCCAAAAAACTAGTTAAGCAGAATTGTAACAATTTTGACAAGCAAGACTGGGATACTTGGCTTGCCTTTCTTAGGAAGTTCTCTTCATCTTATAGCGTTGCTACAATTCTGCAATCTAAACCTTTAAATGACTCTAGGCCGTATTTAAATATTAAAATCAATCATACTATTGATGCTTGTGGATTACTTGATTCTGGGGCTACAGTCACTATTCTTGGTAATAATTCCCATTTACAATTAGTTGACTGTACTTTGCACCAGGATGAACAGGCAAGTATGGTAGGAGCTGGCGGTCATTTATTGAAAAGCATAGGTTTCATGTATTTGCCTATAACTTTTGAAGGTCAGTTTCATGTCATAAAAACAATGGTAGTGCCTGAGGTTGAAACTTCTATCATTCTAGGTGTAGATTTTTGGCGAGCTTTTCAAATCTGCCCAAAGTATTTAGGCAGTATTACATTATCTACTACATCTTTGGCTGAAATTAAAACTATTAGCGATGAATCATTTATCAATTCATATGACAACTTGATTGCGTCACAAAAGGCCATAGCCGATAATGTAATTGCACAATTTAGGTCTATTTCAAACGAAGAGAGGGGTTTGGGCAGAACTAGTCTCATATGTCATCGCATAGACACTGGCGATGCCCAACCTATTAAGCAGCGTTACTATAGGATGTCTCCTGACAAGCAACGTATTTTAATTAATTCAAATGTGTTTATTATTGTATTGTATTTTATGTGTGTGCTATGATTTTCAAGATAAAATTGACAGAAATTTCCAAGTGTCTGATATTAACGTTCTTTACGCAACATTTTACATGACAAGTTATTGAAAAATGATTTAAATATGAAAGAATGACTCCTTAACTAAAGAATAAGACCAAAATTATGTCTAATTGACATCATTAACCTTTTGACCGCCAGAGCAAAAGCGCTTCGCCGTGCCCTCCACGCCAAGCCGACAAATTCAATGAAATAACCTTGAAAATAGTAGGGAGTCCAAAATGTTATCGATAAACATAATAATTTTCGTCTGAAATTTGTGAATAAACAGCTTATAACACAAAAAGAATATTTATTTAACCTCATCTCCTACTGTAAAAAACTTAAGACCACATTTATAGCAACTATCAATAAAAAAATCAACCTTTTGAGATACAAAAATACATATAAAATTGCAGCAAGTTACAGCACTATTCTCTATCAGTTACGCGGCCATTGGCATGTATACATGCCAATGGCGCGGGCAACCATCCTTTTTTATAATTTCTCGCTTCTGATTAGGGATGTGTAGCTGTATATTATTATAACTTATCGAATTTATTTATTAAGTTTATATGAACTAGGTATCATTGTGGAGTGATTATTTGTGAGTATCAAAATAATAATTATTTACAAAAAAAAAACAAAGAAAGTATCAATAACACAATATAGTAAAAAGACATAATTAACCTTTTTTTTTAGTCTGTAACTATTAATTTCGGATAGATTCACAGGACTTTTGCTGTTAAACAGCCAGTATTATAGCGGGTTACCTAAGCTACCTACTACTTTAGATTTATTTTATAATAAAAAACTAATTCATAATCAGTCTTTTATTTACTTATTTTATTTTCATCATCAAAACAACTATTATCTTTAAATAAAGGGAGTTGCATTAAAACTACATATTTATTTTCCAATCATTTAGTTTAATAGAGTTTACGAGTTATATTTTCAAATATTAGTTATTTATGTAGTTCAATTACCATAATTTGATATGACATAGCGACAATTTGTATCATAGGAATATTCTAATAAAGGCACTGAATAGACTTATTAGGTAATACATTTTGAAAACTGCTAAATAGGTAAAGTACAGTTTTTTAGAGATAAGTACTTATACACTTTCATATTCTTAAAATAGTTGCCTTGTAAAATGTCACATGAAACTTAAAAATATAAAAAATCAACAATCGTATATAATTATTATGCTCATTAACAGCCTTGTACTTATTAGTAAAATGTCACATGAAAATAAAAAATCAACAATTATTATGCTCATCAACAGCTTTGTTCTTATTTGTAAAATGTCACATGAAAATAAAAAATATAAAAAAATCAACAATTGTAATAATTATTATGCTCATTAACAGCCTTGTATTTGTAAAATATCACATGAAACTTAATTAGCAGTCATCAACAGTCTTGGAATTGTAAAATTTAAAATATCTATACCTATAAAATATCAATTAAAAAAATATCTCATGTTAATAGCAACCTACAAATCAAATTATCTACTGTGCTGGGCTGTGATATTTTTGAAAGCAGGGTGCAGCACACAAATTTACATTACATATCTTGCACATATATCGAGTCATCTTGCGTCTTTTTTCATTTGCACATGATTTACATCTAAGGTATTTCCCCATGATTGTGGGCATATGGTCTTTTGAATTACCTGGTAATATACGCAAGGGATTTCTCGCGCTTTCCCTATTTGTAATGGGTCTCTCTAAAACATTGCTATTGTGATAACGTTCTATTATTTGCCGAGTTACGGACAACTGAAAGTCGGCAAATTTTAAATTTGGAGTACCGTTTATCTTTTTAAAACAATAATATGCATTTAAAAGGTGCATATCAAATATATGGAAAAATAGTTTCTTGTACCATTTTATGGTTTTGCGTATGCACTGCAGGGATGATAGCAACATATCTGCAGTGTCAACACTTCCCATATTTTTTGAATAATCTAAACATGCTTTAGGCTTCATTACTGGCAATCCCGTACTTCTACTGGTTCTTGCCGATGGTTCCATGTCATTATCATGTATAGTTGTTAGCATGTATATATATTTCTTGTCCTTCCATTTACAAGCCATAAGAGGACCAGAAAACTGGGTTTCCATTTCATGTAAATTTAGTATTCTACCTAAATTAGGCATACCTTTTCTATTTTTTTTTACGGTGCCGCAAGCATAAATTTGATTATCATATAAATATTTAAATAATAAAGGGCTTGTGTACCAATTGTCTACATACAAATGACGATTTGAGCCAAAAAAATCTTTCATTAAAGTGGAAACAACAGCTCCCCCAACGCCTAAATTCGCTGGATCATTTATGTCTGTACTTGCACCGCAATAAACTATAAAATCTATAATCACTCCGGAATCTACATCACACAAAACGAACAATTTAATTCCAAATCTATTTCTTTTTTTTGGCAAATATTGTTTTATTGATAAACGACCCTTGAATGGCACAATGCTTTCATCAATGCATAGATTTCTATGCGGTGTAATAACATTTCTAAATTTTTCCCTCGCGTGAGTTATACATGATTTTATTTTCGACAAAATAGAATTTTCTTCATTTGGTCGGGAAAAATGTAACATGCCAAGAATCATACAAAATCTATTTCTTGACATTAATTTTGAAAATATAGGAGAACTCAATAATATATCTGTAGACCGTGTTCTTCTATAGATAAATGGCGGTTTCTGGTCATCAGCATCATAATTACAAAAAATATGTACATTTCTGGGACAGTTACATCATGCCATGCATGTAGTCGTAAATGCATTCGCAAATCAACATTTAAAATAAAATAATTGTGGAATTTGTTTGTCATTTCAACAATAAATGACACGAAATCAGAGTCCATAAAATTCTGAAACATATCTAACTCCGTAACAATTTCAGCTGGGGTGAAATGTATACCACAGGCAAACTCATCAAAAGCAGCAACTTCGGGTGTACGTCTTTCAGCAGTCCACTCGAAAATTGGCGCTGTCTCACAATTTCTGTTATGACGAGCTTGTCCAGAAGTTGAAGGCGTATCTTCAGGCAATTCTTGATGCTCAGCAATCGTCGGCTGTAAAATAATAAATGTTTTTTTATTTAACTTTAAACTTAAAAGAAATAGAAAATCGATTAAAAACACCCTGCGAAAAAAATACTAAAGCATAAAAAAAGTTTCATTATTTTTTAAGCTAATTTTGTAAACTGGTAATACTGTAACAAAAGTGACAATTCACCATAATCGTTTGATGTTAAGGGAAGATATTTGAAGATAATTACATGGTATTTGTTATTTCGGATTTTAAATCCAAAGATAAAAAGTTGAAAATAATATATAGTCGAAGGTCATCTGTTTGACCCAAATAATAATAAGTTACCTACTGACTACAATTCAACAAGTAAGTATAATCTTGACTATTAGCATGTATTAATTTATTTATTTATTATTTTATATAAGTATTTTTTTTTATTGAAGGTGATATTAGGACTAGCCTTTAAGTTTAAAAGTATAATTTAAGTTAGATTAGATAGTTTTGAACGTCAGAAAAGTAACGAACATTTGTCAGACCTAACTATTGATGTACGACAAGAATAATCACGAAAATAATACCCGTAATAAATTCTAATAATTACGGTACCTTCGTACTTATCGCATCAATGTGTCTGATTTCAGGTGTAAAAAAATGTCTGGCAAACGACCGGGGTCCCCGTCCATACTGAGTGGATTTTTAAAGATGCGGTGTGTAGAAAAATCCGAAGAAACTAAAAAAGAAGCTGCTACACAAACGTTCGTCGAGCCGTGTAACGAACAATCAGATGCTGGTACACAAACGCTCGTCGAACCGTATGTTGGTCGTTTGGGAGACAATATATATTGTAATGTCTCAAGGATCAGTAAAACACACGCTTTTACAGACTTAGGTAGATGTACAGTATGCACAACCAGAACACGTGCGCACTCGCCTACGGCCGGTAAGCGACTGACTCGTCAATGCGTCTGCGCATACACTACATCCCTCCTTTATTTTTATTGAATTGAAATGTTTCAAAATACAATTAAGGTAATTAGTATTCTTACTTAAACTACCATTATTTAATACAAAGTTTAACTAAACAGCTTTGATTTTACTTAAGTTTAAATCTGTGTAGTCCCAAAATAGTAATGAGTGAGTTAATAACCGTAGACAATAATATAAAAGTATATCAATTAACAAATAATTTACGCTAGTTCATTATTTTCTCCCAAATCACTATTACTATTTTGAGTAACCACAGTCCATGAATCATTTACATTCTTCAAGTGAATTATATTTCGGCGATATTCTTTCCCGGTTTCATCATTCCGAATGTTAACATCGCCACCATTCACGTTCGTTGCTCTTCGGTTATTGTTTTGTACTCTAGGTCTGGTGCTGCCGAAATCCATTCTCTAAACTGTCTTTCATAAAATAATTCCGAGGGAGATTTGCCTGTAATCGAATGAGGAGTACTGTTATACATCATTAAATAAATAAAGATGTCATTGTCTTCTTACCAGTCCCTGTTTTCAGCTTGACAAATTTTCAGACGTTTTAATACGTCTCGAATTTGCCTCTCCACTTCCCCATTCTTTTGAGGCCAATATGGAACTGTGTTAAATAAGATGATTCCACATTCCTCACAATGTTTCTGAAGAACCTCGCTAGTAAACTGATTTCCATTATCACACGTCAAAGTTGTTGGGTAACCTAATCTGGAAAATATATATTTCAAAACTTTTATCGTATCAAGAGGAGTGATACTACGCATTATTTTAATTTTCTTATATCTACTAAAGTAATCAACAAGTATAAACAGGTGATCGCGAAGAAATTCATGGCTACATCAACCCAAGGTTCAGCGAGAAGGGCTCGTCTTTTCATTGGAAGCGGCAGAGTTGGATTAGATACAAGTGTACAACCTCAACACGCTTTTTCACGTTCCCCGGAGAAGAATTCTCCATAAAAACAGCTCATTTTGAATGATTTAAAATTGTTAATAGAATCGTGCCAATTATTATAAAAAATACCACCTTTGGTTTTTGAAATTTCCTCGTCTCCAGCAGAACGTCCTTCAATTTCATTCAAGGGAACTGCGATAGGTCTGCTGTAACTTACAATTTGGTTAATATAATTTTCAGAGTCAAATGGTTCCAACGAGGTATTTTGGCAAAGCCTGGGAAAACCTGGGTTTTATTAGAAGGATTATAATAGCCTAAACTTTGAATTTTGGATAAACATTTCTTTAGAGCTTCAAATGCCTCATCCTGTTTGGGTGTCCAGAATTTCTGAATATTTGTTGACTTTCCGAGACCTAACCGTAACAGTTCTCGCAAAGGTTCAGTAAGGGTAGCTAAATTAGGAATCCATTTACTTACAAAGTTAACCAACTCCAAAACTTCGGATTTCATAAATGGTATTTGGTCTTCTACTAGTTTTAAATTTGTTTAATTGCCTAGTTACAATTTCTAATGCATTTGCTTTACTAATATTTACTAATATTTTATTTCTATTTTTTATTATAATTTTTTTTTTTTTTATTGATTTTAAAGTGTGTTATAGATTGCGCGGACTCACACACTATTTCATGTTGGTTGAGATGTTAAGAGTGGTCGTCTGTAGTTCCAATATTTGTAAACACGTGAAAACTATGTATATTTGAACATATTTTGAATTTAAATTCTTAATTTGTATCTTTTAATTATCATGATTAATTAGTGTTTTATAGTTGCTTTCACGTGCCATGTCGATCATACACGACATGGTATGTAAACAAATGTTGTAAACATTGATTTTAAAAGAGTACGTATGAAGTTTCTTGCCCATTCTTCTCCGTACAAAACTACCTTTTGGAAGGGGCAACTAGATTCAATCCTATTTTGTTTTTTGTGTATGACGTTCAAAAGTGCCTTATTGGCCTAATTGAAATAATTGATTTGACTTTGACTTTAATAATTTCGTCGAGAGTAATTGTATCTCCGCATTCTAAACATTTCTTTTTTTTTAATTCGACCAAGTGACATTTTACCGTGATTTGATCAATAATATGCTCCTCTTTATTATGGAATTTTCATTTTTCGGCTTGATTTCTTAACCTCAATAAGAATCGTTCAAATTTTCACCTTCCTCCTGTTTCATGAGTCGGAAAAGGTACCTTTCGTAAATCCGGCTTTGTTTCGGAGCAAAATAACAGTCCAATTTCTCTAAGGCTATTGTATACACATCGACACCTTCTCCTTCCTCAGCATGAGCTCCAGGTAGGTTATAATAAATTTCTTGAGATGCTATTCCCCCAACATGGAGAAGAGTAGCTCGTTTCTTTATAGGAGTGTCGATGTTAGCAGCCAGTAAATAAATTTCAAGTGCCCTCTTCCATTTCTCCCAGCGAGTACCGACAGATGTTGGATCGCCATCGCAATCAAAATGGTCTAAGTTGGTAAGTGTGGATGATGCATGAGTCATTTTGGGCAGCTTGCAATAAAATATATTGACTCTTATTTTTGCGTGGCTTTTACTGAAAATCAGTAACAGTATTACAACTGCATAGCCCTTATAATTTTATAAGTACTTGTTGCGTGGACAATTGTATAGCTCTTATACTTTTGTAAGTACTTATTGCATGGACAACTGCATTTAGCCCTTATATTTTGCGAATACTTATTGCGTGGACAATTGCATAGCCGTTATATTTTGTGAGTCCTTATTGCGTGCAAAACTGCATAGACCTTATATTTTGTGAGTAAACATTGCGTGCACCTTTTATGTTTTGTTTTTTGATTTGTTATTTTACCATAATTACAGTCCCTTAAAATTGTTATTTAACTAATCAGCGTGGCCTTTTGTTATTTTTCTTATTGCGTGGTCCATACATAACATAACATCACGCCTGATATCCCCGAAGGGTTAGGCAGAGGTGTACCCATTAGTACACCCACATTTCGCCAGTTATGTTTTTAGTCCCATGTAATAGGGGCGAGCCTATTGCCATCAACCGGGCACAAATCCAGACTCCGAGGCTGCTACTGAGAAATTCCTGATAGAAAAACCCAATAATACTTTGCCCGACCTGGGAATCGAACCCAAGACCTCATGCTCAGCAGTCGCGCTTGCGACCACTAGACCAACGAGGCAGTCAATGGTCAATGATGGTCCTTAAGTAATTTTTTTTCAACTGATTCTCTCAATTTAGCATACGAATCATAAGTGATATTGCGGTGTAATTGTTGTTCGTAAACACACACGCCATACGCATAACTTGTATCGCGTAACGCGTTCAAACCCAAATGCATTATCATTCAGGCTGTCATAATTTTAAGCCGTATTTAATATTAGAATAATATCCTATTACATTTTATAGCATGTAAAACAAAATTTAAAATGTGGGTAAGTGGGTACAATATCTTTAAGCGAGCTGCAATAGGATGGTCCACATCAGCGGTTCTCAACCTTTTCGATCTTGTCACCCCTATGACGTGTCCATGAAATTTATTGTACCCGTTCCCCATTAAAATAACATAAAATAAGTTTAATGAACAAATGTTCTTAATTAAATCAAATATGCCAAACAATGCCTACTTTATAATAATACGCAAAATATTAGCCACATAATCTACATTATCTAAGTGTATAGATTAAGATGAAATTAAAAGCATACATCGGAAAAGTATTATAATAATAAATAATGAACGGTTAGGTAGGCATTCCTCATTAAGTAGGTCATATTATTATTATTTTTTTTTTTTTTTTTTTTGTTAATTGTGGGTACCTGGGTACCGTTAGATTGAATTCGTGTGCAATATTTATAGTATACCTGTAACCATAGTTTTGCGTGACCTTATTTTCTTTCCATCTGATACGATGCATGGCCATTAGCAATGAAGGATAGTAGTATGATTTTGCTTATCAGTCTCAATTGTTTACGTATTGACTAGGCTCAGAAGTAATTTTGGTTATATAACTCATTGTGCAATGAGTGTTCATTTGCTTTTAAACCAATATTTACATTCTAACATTTTTATTTCTAATAAGGTATTTGAAACGAGCTACACGCAAACAACAGATAGGCAATAAACAATAATTTGTTATTTCTTTTTTTCCTTCATTATTTTTGGTTAGGCTGTATTGTACTCACTTTTATCCTCGTCGCCACTTGTAATGTCTCAAGGATCAGTAAAACACACGCTTTTACAGACTTAGGTAGATGTACAGTATGCACAACCAGAACACGTGCGCACTCGCCTACGGCCGGTAAGCGACTGACTCGTCAATGCGTCTGCGCATACACTACATATATTATGCTTCGGAAGCATTACCGAAGTTACTATATGAAATCGAACCTTCGGATCAACGAAATAAAAGTTTTTCAATGTTAATAGTATTCGAATTAGAGAGAGTGCCAGAAGAGAACCGAAGCAATTTATATGCTCATATTCTTAATTTAATCAGAATTTATAGAGGGGATTCCGATTTGTCGGAAAGCATAGATTTAATTCCAGAATTTTCTTCGGGCACCCCAGTACCATTAAATATAAAATAGGTACAAGAAAATTGATTAAATTATATTTAATCATTTTCTTGTAACGTATTATATCGATAAATTAATATGATGACCAAGTAGGCACAGGTTCTAAGACAGGCCGCGGGCCAGCAAGCCGGCAAACTTATTGGTCTTCGAGCTTCGACGCGAGTTTGCCGGCTTGCTGGCCAGCGGCCTTTATATGTAGGAAACTGTGCCTATTTGTCATCGCATTAATAATTTATCAATATTAATATAATTAATTTATGTGATTATTTTGTTTAAGATAGGTGCCTATTTATTGATTCTTGTATTACATTTGTTGATTATTGAATATGTTAATTATTAAATTAGTTGATTATTACACGTTACCTAATTTTTTAATTTGTTGATTGTTATTTACCTATGTGAATTGTTAAATTGTTGATTAGATACGTAATAACAAGAAGGCACAGGTACGTTAGGCAGGTAGGTACTTACATAGTCCGGCGTGCCAGTTAACTTGTTATTGGTACCTACATAAGTGTTAATTATGTGTCCAAAATTATACTTTTTATATAATAAGTACTTAATACAATTTAAATATCTATGGAGTTTTTTTTATTTAATCCTATAATGACAACTAAATCCTATTACCTATGTAACATTCTAAAGGTATAAACGCGAAATTTTGTTACCTACTCTTCCACGCGAAAACTACCGAACGGATTTTAAATTAAACTACAATAATTAATCACTAATATAGCTTAATTAAGAGAATGACAGTAGTACCTAAGTCTATATAATATTATTTAAACGCGTCGTCTTTAGATGAGTAGGTACTTACCTATATACTTACATAATACTTGTATAGATCTATATGTTTACTGTTGATTGTACTTACTATTAAAACATCTGATATTAAAGTAAAATTAACTTACCTCAAAATCATTTTCATTTACTGATTCCGATTCAGAAAACTCATCATCTTCAGTGCCTTCTAGAATACGCAATAGTTCTTCTGTACTAAATAACTCTTCACTTGCCATTTTTGCAATTATAATATTGGCAGATCGAAAAAAATATCGAAAAAATATTTTTTCAACTTCCCAGCACTTAAAAACATGGCACGCGCTTACGACGTCACGAGTCCGACATCTATTCATGTCATTGGCGCAGAAGGGATTGCAATATCGGTACTGTGCTAGGGATGCGCATGATTGGCGAAAAAGACAATATTCAAATCAACAATATCGACAATATAGAAAATATGATATTATACCAAAGAATGTAGTATTTACCTTTTTTGTCAGTGACTAAGCTTATATATTTTTTTAATAGTTATTACAAAAATTAAGCGAATTTGAGTAATTTAGCTGAAATTTTAATGAAGTTACTTGAATATTACACCACATCACTAGTAGGCATGTATACATGCCATTGGCGCAAGAGAACATGTTTTTCAGCCATTAATTAAGTTATTTTTTATCATAAATATTTGAATAACTATTTTGCAATTTTGTTCATTGTGTACAATTATATGTAATAACTGGGGATTCAGTTCTTAAGATATATCAATAAAACACGTTAAAGTAATGATTTAATATGTTTATTTTGTATTTTTCTATGATCTGTTTCTTGGCATCTATAGATGTCGGTGGCGCACAGGGCACGCTTGCGCATGGCATCTATACATGCCATTGGCGTTCAAAAGGTTAATAGTCAATTAACGTCAGAGTTCGATTGGAAAGAAGTCGTACCCAGTGAATTTCGCGAACAAATTATAGGTGATAATCACTCAGAGCCAACTGGTGGGCATCTTGGCATTTTTAAAACGTATCGGCGTTTGTCCCTAAACTATTACTGGCCGAATATGCACCGAGATGTTGTTAAGTTTGTTGGTTCTTGTGATGTTTGCTTATCATACAAAGCGCAAAATCACACTACCTTGGGAGAAATGGGTCGTCCGAAACAGTGTTCGAGACCTTTCCAAATGATTTCAATAGACTTTGTGGGCCCTCTGCCTGTTACTCGCAAACAAAATGCATATATGCTTGTAATCACGTGTTGTTTTTCGAAGTATTGCCATATTTTTCCTGTACGACGCGCAACCGCGGAGATCGTTATTAAAATTTTAGAGGATTCAATTTTCTTGATCCACGGTGTTCCTCAAACTATATTCTTAGATAATGGATCACAGTTCATAAGTTCTGCTACTGACGCCTTATTTAAAAAATATAAAATCCCCAACGTATTTTTCACGCCAAAGTATACACCGCAGGTCAATACTGTGGAACGTTATAACAAAACCATCGTGACAAGTTTGTCTACGTTCGTTGGTAGCGACCATAGGTCTTGGGACACTTTTATTCCTAAGGTACAGTTCGCTATAAATAATTCCGTAAATGAAGCCACCGGATATACGCCATCATTTCTAGTTTATGGCAGGGAATTAGTTCTATGTGGGTCACACTATACCGACCATGACCTCGGTGACGAAGTGTTATTTCTACCTCGAGAACTTTACGCAGAGAACTTCGGTTGCCTACGAGCAGTATTTGATGATGTGCAAGCTTCATAATGGCAGGCACATGAAAAGAATAGTGCTCATTACAATTTACGAAGAAAGCCGGCCGAGTTCAATGTGGGAGATATCGTATATAAGCGCGCTTTTGTATTGAGTGATAAAGATAAATTCTTTAGTAAAAAATTAGCACCAAAATTTTTAAAGTGCCGTGTTATTGAAAAACGGTCTCCTCTCGTTTATGTCCTTGAGGATATGTCCGGGAAAAATATAGGCGTGTGGCATATTAAAGACCTAAAGAATACTAGGTATTAATTAATTATCCATAATAATAATATTTATTTCATTGCAAATCAATTATTTTATTGTCGAGACATCCCATCTCTTATTATGTGTCATCTTACGGCTAACATTAGTCTTCTGTGCAATATACCACAGGTGACTTGTTTCTATAAGGACGCGTCAACATAATGTTATACTGTTGTAGCTAGTTTGTGAGGTTGTATGCTTGGATATTGTAAGAGATTGTATGAATGTGCAGTGTTAGTCAGTATATAGACGAGTTTGATATAAGAATAAAACTCTTTCGGAGACGAGGGGGGTAATGTAACATAATAATAATGTTACATATTTTATTCATATCTATCTTTATTTATAACTATTCACCTTTTCTTAAAATTATTTACTTTTTATTAAAATAACAGGGAAAGAAACCAAAAAACTCGTTAACACGCTCGTATTAAGTCGGCAACATTTTAGGCACCCAGTAATCCGGTTGAAACCAGTTCTGTTGTTCGCGGCGCAAGCACACAGGTAAATGTGTCCTGTCCCCGCACTACCGCGCCGCGCATGACAAAGCGATTTCGACGGTCGAGGCGAACGTACGTCACTTTAAAACGATCGCTGCTACGCAATTATTTGGCGTAATCGTTATTTTAAATTACTTACCGGAATTTGATCATTGTTTTCTAAGACGTCCCTATACGTTCCCTTGACGATATTATAGATTTTGTGATTTTGTGAGTGAATTAACCCCGAATTGGGTAAGTGATGCACAAATTTTAAACAGCAAGTAGCTAGTACATCTGTAACGGTTTTTTTCCTTTAGCTTGTTGTAATAGTTTTTACCTATCACTTTATTATTGCCATTAATAACGCTCATTAGTGATCATAACGGGACGGTGGCGTTCTGATAGTGAATATCCACGGCAACACAGCTTCTTCTTGGTACTTTCTTGTCCACCGTTGCCGTGGGTGCTCACCATCGGCGACCAGTGTGTGAGGCCTTCGCTTGTTGCGGATTTCAGGGTTCCACGTACGCCGTAGAACGGTTTCACTCCATCGCTTCCATCCGGCGGACATTGGCGAGCTCCACCGTCGACCCTGAACCTGCCTTCCTTCTGCCGTGCACCTTCATCGGCTGTCTGTGCGTCAGGGGAGTACCGGGCCAGTGGTGAATGGATTATAAAAAACTGTACAGGCCGAACCACCTGATAAACCCCTACCGACTGACACTGAGTCATCACCGAATTTGATATTTATTAAATGTCCGTTACCGTTAATTATTCTATTTATTTCAAATCTCAACCCTAAGTAGTGGTTCAGTAGCTTAATTATTTGTGTAACGGGACAATTTATCAACAAAAACAACCGGCACTAATGACAGACGGACCGCCATTGATTGTTGACAGCTTGCTTCATTACTGCAAGTAAAAATTACAAAATAACTACTACGACACAAATGTTGTTAATTGTTTAGCAGAGATGTGAAAAATAGTTTAGTAAAAGTATTTAAATACAAAATGCAAATGCATAGTTGTTAGCACTATTTCAAATAGAAATACAAAATAGTTTTAAATAGAAGTATTTAAATACAAAATGCAAAATACGTATTTTCAAAATAGGTTTTGAAAATATAATACCTTGTTAATCATAAGCACTTATATTTATTTAACTGATTTTAAAACTAGTATTTGTTCAAAAAGTTCATCTTTCATGTTCCGCCTATGGGGCCTCATAATCATTCCACCAAAAGAAAATAGTCGTTCAACAGGGGCAGAACTCGGTAAGCAGGTATTATATTTAAGGAAGAGTTTTTTTACATTTGGATACCTGTTCAAGGATTCTAAGGTATTGTCTTCATCTTTTAAATATTGTAAAGTTTCCAGATCTGTTGTAGTAGTATTAACATTATCACTGGCTGCTGAAGAATCAGAGTCCTCAACAAACATATAATAAGATTCTGTCCTTTCCTTCTTTTTATCAGAGTCAGTATGTTGGACTTGGGAACTCTTTTCGTCTTCTTGTTTTATCTTTCTCACTTCTGAAACAAATACTTCTTTGATGTATTCTCTGTTGGCTTTTGGCACCCATTTCATTTTGAAAAAGGGATAAGATACTGATGCTATTATGCCGTCTTTTGCTTTTGGCTCTTCTAATTTAAGAAATCTCTCAAAACGTCTATTAAGGCTTTCTTTAATAACATCTATCAATACATCACAATATTTAAGGTTATCCATTTTCAAACTGCTTAGAATTCTTTGCATTCTCATCAGTTCTGGTATAAGACATCCATAGTAAGTATCTTTGTCCCCTTCTAAACTTCTGATGCCATCAGCAATAGGCTTTGAATAGCTTACATATTCAAGAAGAAATTTGATTTCGATTTCTTTAAAAGTGGCCAATCCTAGTTTCTTTAAAGTTTCATTTAGATACAATAGATCTTGAATGCAATTATAGTATGAATTCCATCTTGTTGGACATGGAGAAGTAGGGGATTTTCCAGTTGATTCTTGATATATTTCACAGGCTTTAGGAGACCTCGAACATAGATTCCAAACTGCTCGACATTTTGCTATAGCTGTATCATAATTTTTTTGTATGAATTACTTTGGGATCTAGCCTTATCCATATCTTGTGAAGCTATTAAATGTAATGTGTGTGTGGCACACCTTTCATGATTAGGCAGTTGCAACTCTTCTTATTCTTCAAATGACTACGGAAATTGTCTTAAGGTTAACACATTATCATCATCTCCGTCGTCAATATTATCAATATCATTTTTTTTTTTTTTTTAATCTTATTTATTTTGGGGACTTTGAGTCGTTGCTCGACTATGTCAGTCCCATAGATCCTTCACCGCTCCACTATCTCTCATTGACCAGCCTGTCTGTGGTCTGGTAAAGCATCCTAGCCGCGCCCGACGTTTGCACAGCTAAGACGCTCTGGAACAGCCCCACATCAAGCCGGTTTACTTTAAACATTCCAAATAAACAATCTCTCATAGGTGCACTACGAACACACTCCATCAAAAAATGATATAAATCCTCAACAACACCACATAAATCGCAGTTGGGACTATTGGCTTTCTTCATCAAAAATTTGAAATTATTAAAGGGCATGTGTCCGGAACGCAACCTATGGGCAATTACAATTTGTTTACGATTTAGCTTCACATTGGCACTCCATGGTATATGAGGAGGCTCACTTTGTATTGTCCGGTACCATAT
Source organism: Hoplodrina ambigua (assembly GCA_949774945.1). NCBI lineage: Eukaryota > Metazoa > Arthropoda > Insecta > Lepidoptera > Noctuidae > Hoplodrina > Hoplodrina ambigua. Next base: position 15,579,050 of record OX458964.1, read on the forward strand.
TCCTTTATCGCGAGAAACAATATCAAAATACTCCTTCCACTGCGATGCAATTATTTTTTTGTATTTTATTAAAACATCTGAGTATTCTGGTTTTAGGTGAACTTCCATACCATTTGAGATTGCTTCCCTGGCTAGTCTGTCCGCCTCCTCATTACCAAGTATGCCAACATGTGAAGGGATCCATTGCAATCCCAGAGTCGCCCCCCCAGCGACCAGGGCCAGAACTTTATTTAGTATTGCATAGGCTATCGATGCACCTCTGTGTCCAGAAGAGCATCGAGCTATATGCTGTAAGGCACTTTTGCTGTCTGACAAAATAACAGCCTTTTTAAGTCCCGCACTAATGACGTGTGACAGCGCCTCTGAGATTGCAAATAATTCTACATACATAATTGAAAAACTAGAGACACATTTAACCTTTTAACCGCCCGACTTCAAAACAGTTGGCGTGCCCCCAGCGCCTGGCACAGTGAATCGAAAATTAAATACCTACAAAATAGAGGGATGTGCAATATTTAACTATGCGATGTCGATATTTCGTTTTAATAACGACATTTGCATTTGCGAGCGTGGTTAACTAACAACTACATCTCACCAAGCTTAGTTTGCACCTCGCGTCATTTACGTCCCACTGACGCTTAGGTACGGGCTGCAAAAAAGGATTCGCTATGACTTTAAAAAAGTAAACAAATGTTTGTTAGATTTTACTTTGCATTTTTTGTTTTTAACAATATATTATACGTAGGTACACGGGTACACGCCGCATTCCAGCGAGGGGTAAACTTAGCTTGGTGGAGATATAGGTACCTACCTACTTGAATACTACTTACCTTACGAAATTATTCGGTACGAACATAAATGTAGGGAACAGCTGATTCAAGGTCTAAAAATAAAAATTCTATATTTTTGTTGTAGTCTATGATTATAAAAATATGTTATTGTCTATGGAAGGACGAGGTCCCCCGCTCTCTTCGATCGTCAACCTGAATCATGTCGTGTACAGTGCCAAATAAATAATATCTTTATAAAAGAGTCCAATGCAGTTTCCTTGATAATTCAAGCCATCCCGACCGAACCCCGAACAATTTTCATCGCCTTCTAGAATTCGTATTAACTCTTCAGTAGTCGTCATGACAAAATGTACATTTATCGACATACGAACGTAAAACTTCATGCACAAGCACAACACTGATGGAAAATTCCAGAAGTCGGCACTCGTTTATGACGTAAGAAGCGGTCGTCTTTATCCGACTGAGGCGCAGGGCGTCCTAACAAAGTAAGTTACGGAACATGTAGGCTAGGGATGGGAACCATCAATTCAATCGCTGACATTTCATAAGTGAATTTACTTAATTTTAAATGAATTTAATTAAATACTCACAAATATTTGTAAAAAAATATTTTATTAACAATTGCTGTATTTGTTTTAAAGTAAATTAGTCAGTATAACGAGAACTATTTTGATTTATGTTTATTTTTGTATCGGTAAATCTTGGCATATGTCCCGTCCCTCATGTCGGATTTTGTCGTCATGGGCGTTGCACATCAATACAATTTTCTAAAAATAATGTTAGTATTTCATCTAACTTTGGACATTATTTTTAGGACTTCTAATTAAGAGACTAAAGTGTATTAAACTGTAAATGATTACTTAGTTAACTATATTTACCGAATATTAACATATTTTTGATAGAATACAGCGTAATTAAATAAAAAAGCTGATTAAACGAGCAGTGATATTTTGGTCGTAAAAATCCGACTCTGGCGGAATGGGCCCGAAAATATTTGTCGGATTAATCCGACGTAGGCGGTTAAAAGGTTAAAACTTTCGCTCACATTGTGACTGGGATCATAGAAGGCAGCTCCACGACCTTCACCCATTTGCGATCCATCTGTATAAATTTTGCACCAATCACTGTATTTATTTCCCAACATATGGAGTGTGTTATATTTCAAAATTCTGTTGTCATATTTACGTTTTGCCACAAGTATATCATCCACATTAGTTTGAATAAAATTCATATTTATATTTGATACCCACGTAACCAAAGAAAACATGTTTATCGGATTACAAGAGTTAATTTTTTCGGTTTTGGTCTCATTAAACACGCGAAAAAGTAAGGGTTCTTTAATTCTATTATAATATGTTGAGCTTGAGTTAACGAGGATTTTAAGCGTATCTATTGTTACGTTATACATCAAGGACTGAGATTTGAGACAGTATCTTGTAGCCAAATATTTTCGTCGCAGATAAAGCGGAGGTAGGCACAGCTCGCATTCCATTACGTGAATAGGAGTGGTTTGAATCCTCCTATTACACGCAATGCCGCGTTTTGCAATCTGTCTAATTTCAATAAGTTTGTTTTTGCTGCATTGTCATAAACAAAGCTCGAGTAATCCAACCTACTTCTTATCAAGGAAATGTAAACTCTTCGGAGGTGTTTTGGGTGCAATCCCCAAGATGAGCCTGCTAAAATTTTTAAAATATTGAATAGTTTCATTGACTTCTCGTACGTTTCGTTTATATGTTTATTCCATTTCAATGACCTATCCATCCAGACTCCCAAATACCTAACGCAGTCTACAACTGGAATACTATTAGGTACCATTAATATTCACATTCACTTGATCTTTCCGTCGCCCTTTACTAAAAAGACATAATTGAGTCTTTGAAAACGAGATGCTCAAATCTATTTGCTCTAATAATGTAATAGCTAAAGTAACATCACCCTGAATGTCCATCACACAGTTTTAAACCAATTTACTTTGTGCATAAAAAACAAAGTCATCTGCATATTGTAAAGTATAAGTGTTACTCACCAATTTACATATATTTGATGTAACTATATTTAAAAGGAGAGGAGAGATAGGGTCTCCCTGGGCAAGGCCTTTACCAGTCCACCTTAACAAAGTAATTTCCTCTAAATCTTCTTTAATTTGAAGACATCTCATTCTCAAAAACTCATATAAATAATTGCATACTCTAACTCCAACTTTTAACTCATCCAGCTTTAGTACAAGTTGATCCACCAGGACATTATTATATGCACTATCTATGTCTAGAAAACAAGCAAGTGTTGGTATATTTTTTTCAAAACCCACTTGTACTTGTAGCATTAACCTCACAATGCAATCAACACTTGACTGACACCTACGGAAACCAGATGTGGTTTGACCAAGTACCTTGTTTTTTTCAGTAAACCATTCAAGTCTTTTGTTTAACATTGTATGAAAAATTTTACAGACACATGATATCAATGAAATTGGCCTAAATTTGGGTATTGCATTGTTATTATTAAGCTTAGGAATTGGTATTACTTTTATTACACGCCATTGTTCTGGTATTGATGCATGCCTAAATATTACATTATAAATTTTCAGCAGCAATAATTTGCCTTCTACAGGAAGATAATAAATCATGCTGTATGTGATACCATCCTCACCTGGCGCAGTGTCTTTTTTTTTTAAACAGTTGTACAACTCCTGCGAAGTAAAGTCACTTTCTAGTTGAGGGTTTTGGGACCTGAATATTTGTGAAGGAGGTTCAACGAAATCAGGAGCCAGAGCCTGTAATAGGTCTACCTTTACATAATCTGGCGTACGAACCCTATTATTTCTTACACCTTTCATCCACCTCATCTTTCGCCACATTTCCGAGGAATTTGTAGTCTCATCTATATCTCCACAGAAGTTCCTCCAACTGCTTGACCTTGCTTGTCTTATACACCTTTGTGCGTCTGCTATACACTTACTTAGAATATCAAAGTTATAAGGCGTGGGATTTTTCCTAAAAATTTTAAGAGCCAATCGGCGTTTTGCAACCGCCTGTGATGTAGATTGGTTCCAATAAGGCTTAGGTTTGAACGCTTGTGAAGGATTCATATTGGTTTTCAAATATGGAATACTGCAATTGGCAGCTTGGTTCAAATTCTCAATAAAAAAGTCATACAATGCCTGTACACTGACTTCATTTACTAAGAAGCAACTATTACTGAAGCTTTGTTGACACGCATCACGATAAAGCTGCCAATCAGCAAGTTTGTAATTGCGACGTTTTGTAAAGCAAGGAACATATGAATACTCTATTTGGTTTTTTATAAAAATATGATCACTACCTAAATTCTCTTTTGTAACCATCCATTCAAATTGAACCGCTATATCAGAAGAAACGAAAGTAATGTCTGGTGCACTTTCTTGTAAAACACCATTCACCAATTTTATTCTCGTGGCCTCTCCGGTATTTAGGGAAATAAAGTTATGATCTAAACTAGCATCCAGTATTTGTAGACCCCTAGCATTCACTTTGTTTGACCAATTGGTATGGTGACCGTTAAAGTCACCAGCTATTATAGATTTCTCATGAAATTTTGAAAAAATATCATCCCAGTCACATTGTGATGTACTGACAGACGGTGGGCAGTAAACTGATACTATGTGTTTAATAAGCTTACAGTTGAGAATTTGTATACAGACTATTTCGATTCCTGAATTTCTTACAATTATAGGGTGTGCCTAGGGACTGCCTCGTTGGTCTAGTTGTCGCAAACGCGACTGTTGTGCATGAGGTCTTGGGTTCGATTCCCAGGTCGGGCAAAGTGTTATTGGGTTTTTCCATCAGGAATTTCTCAGTAGCAGCTTCGGAGTCTGGATTTGTGCCCGGTTGATGGCAATAGGCTCGCCCCCTATTACATGGGACTAAAAACATAACTGGCGAAATGTGGGTGTACTAATGGGTACACCTCTGCCTAACCCTTCGGGGATTACAGGCGTGATGTTATGTTATGTTATAGGGTGTGGTTGTGACCTGATTGATTTGTGGACAATTATAGCAACCCCACCGTATTCATCATCTCTGTCCGTTCTGTAAACGTCATATCCACTAATTTTCAACAATTTGTCTGGATTTAACCATGTTTCGCTAACTAAACAAATATTTATCTTTTCTTGATTCAGTAATAGTTCAAATTCTGATTTCTTTGGCATTAGGCTTTGAGAATTCCATTGCCAAACATTGAGCAACAGGACTCCCAAAGCCCGACGCAACACAGTTTCTTATTAAGTTGGTGCTATCCATCATGGAACATATTTATCAGTTTCCTAATAACATCTCCATTGCTTACAGCCCTAAATACAAACTTTTTAACTTCATCTAACAGATATTTTAAAACTAGCATAATTTTCTCTTCGAGACTGCATTCCGCAAAGAAAATGCTTTCTAACTTATGTATTACTTCTTGAAACTTGTTTCCTTCTTTCTTTTCTTCTCTAACACTTTTCCTGTGGCCAAGCTGGCATTCATTCTTCTTCGGTGTTGAAGCTACTTTGTTTTGTATATTCGTTTTAGTTATGTCAGAATATAGTATTTTCCCTTGGCTGTTACTACCTTTCTTCTGTGCTTCGCCTTTTTCAATATCTTTATTTTTCTTTTTAATTATATCTAAAGTTGATTCTACATTACGCTGCTCTTCGGCACTGCTTACAGATTCACAACTTTCAACAACTTTCTGACTTTCCCACATTTTATGATTTTGTATTTCTGCTACAGTAAATTCATCATCGACTGATAGGAGTTCCCAGCTATTTCTTCTATCTGGATTGTATCCACATCTTTCATCATTCTCCTTTGTATATTCCTTTATCAGTTTTTGCTTGTTTAAATACTCTGTTAAAGCAGCCTTATATGTGCAATTTTTCTTACACATAATCTGTCTAATCCGCCTCTCTTTCAGAAACATAGGGCAACTTCTATTGAATGAAATGTGTCCTCCGCCACAATTTGCGCATCTGTATTTAGTTGTCTCATAATTATCATGCCCACCGCTACACTTAGGTCAAGTTTTCTTCTTGGCTGGACATTCCCGGCCCACGTGACCATATTTCCAACACACGGAACACTGGGTGACAGGAAAGGTATATGGCTCCACTTTGAACCGGCAGTCATACCCATAGACATAAGGAGGTAAAGTGCCACTTTTGAAGCAAAAGCGCACTGTCTCACTGCTGCTCCACTTGCCAGTCTCAGTAAGACGGTTCAGCCTTTTCACGGAGACTATTTCTTTCTCACATTTGAAGTCCTCTGCTAATTCTTCTTCTTTGACTTCTAACTCGATGTATTTCACATCCCCATATGTGAAAGTAACTTCGTCTGTAAAGCGACATCTGTATCCCATATCTTTAAACTTGCTGTTGTTTATTAGTTTCTCAGCGTCAGCTTTGTTCTCAAACTTCATTACAACTTTATATGGAGTCTTATACTTTATGTGTGTAATATTCGCTATGTTTTCTGCTTTAAGCAACTTCGCCAACCCAATTTGTTTAGGTAATGTTTCATTAGATATCACACTAACCTCAAATGAACCGTCTTCAACATTTCTGTTGTTTCTTCTGGTATTGTAATCATTAGTACTCTTAGCCCTTCCATAGTTATTTGTTTTAAAGGTGTTTTGTTTCGCAAACCTCTTATTTTTACGCTGCACCATTGTAAAGCCATCATCACTCATTGCTCCACTCTCTTGCTCATCACTCTCTTGCCTACATCTCTTCTCCGGTCTTGTTATATCCTTCTCACTAACACTGCAATTTATATTTGACTCGTGCATCTCAAACACTTCTAACCCGCACACTATATTACTTGTATGTATCTCCTCTTCACTCATACTTCTCTCTCCGATCTCTTCTACACTCTCATTACTTATTACACTATTGGATCGAGGTCGGATCACCTCGTCCATTTTTCGAATGAATAGGGTAGATGGAAAAAACTTTGACACGATAGTAAAAGGCTTGTCGCAAAGCGTGCGCTCGCCGTGAACTACCGCGCGCGACTGATCATGCATTACATCAATATTTTGGATAAGAGTTCTTTCACTTATTTCTCTATCTGAATCTTGTCCATATATTCTAAAAGCTTTGACCATATTTGATCCATTGTCCGTAATAGTCTTTATTATTTTTGTCAGTTTCAAATCAAATTCAGAATGAATCTCTGCAATCAGCTCAGCTACTTTATCATAACTATGTGTTCCCTTAAATCTTCTGCAAGCCAAAGTTACACTTTTTCGATTAAATTTATCACAATCAATCCAATGAGCAGTTACACCCAGATAGCTTCTCTTAGATGATGACCATATATCAGCTGTGGTGCATATAAAATCAACCTTTCTGAATTGTTCTTTTGTATTTTCTATATATTCTGTGTATTGTTCTGCAATTTTTTTATTACATGTTTGCCTGCACATTATTTTCGGTGGAACACTTTATTGCTGTGCACCTTCAATTAGAGCCTTAAAGGATTAATTTTCTACAATTGATATAGGTGACATGGTATCCACTAAAAAATTCACAAGTAACTTGTCGAAATTAACTGACTTTGGTAAGATAGCTGGAAGAGTGGATTGTTTCAATATTTTAGATGAACTGCATCCCTCACCAGCATCACCAACACCTTTTTTCTTCCTGTTATGTTGGATTTTGAGTTTCTCATACTCTGCTAATATATCAGCATGTCCTTTTCTCTGCAAAAGTATAATTAATAGTTTAAAGCATAGAATATCTGCGATTATATTATTTCATATTAAATAAAATCCTATTTATTGGCTGATCAGTTTTGAAATCGAAATAATTTGTTTAACAAAATAAAATACAATTAAAATTTTTAGTTTTACTTACTTTTAAATGGTTCAAAAAGTTGGATGTAGAACTCAAACTTCCTTTTAGTGTTTTCGAACACTTTTTACAAGTTCCAGATATATTTACGTCACTTCCAGGATCATTTGTAATGTCTTTGAAGAAGTGTTTCAATATGAATGGAATGTTCTTGTCCCTGAAAAAATAAGAGGTTTTATATCACTTACATGTACTATACCTACAATATATATATAAAAATGAATCCCTTGGACACGGCATCATCACGCGTAGAGATGGTGAAAAGCGTGATTTTCCTATCACTGTGACTGTCGTTCCGGTTACAAAAAAGTCACAGTGATAAATCACTGTGATTTTGTCACATGAGTGATTTAACTATAGTGCGCCGGCCGGCCGGGCTTTTCGTTTGGCTAACGTATTTTATACTTAAACTGCTACTGCCATAGTTGTTCGCATCGTGACGACTCGTGACTTTTGTTATTGGACGATTGATTGAACGCAGTCAGTGAATGTCGAATGAAGTGACGAATGTGTTTGACAACGTCTGTCGTAAGAAGCTAGTGTATAATAAATAATAGCTTATCGTGCAGATTAAGGGTTAGTAAATAAATGTTATTTCAATAAAAACGTAAAATCCATGAATTAAATAATAACATTCGAGGGCACGAATAATGCGATATTGTGATTTGTGGTCAACTATAAAACGTTGGTCGATATCGGTTAAATTTTATTTTAGGTTAGGCTAGTAAAAATAACAATAACTAGATACTTAACTACTTGATGCTTAGTTAAAAATTATTTATAAAAGTAATGTATTACTTACATTTTATTTATTTATATCCAGCAAGCGAAGAAAACTGAGCAAAATCACAAAGAAAACTAGTAATCAACACACGAACACGCCTTTGATTGTTGTTGTTTTTAAATTCGTTTGACCTCAAGTTTGTTTGACAGTTGACTGACGCAGTGTTGCAAAAGTGAAAATTTTAAAATCAGTAAAATTGCCGCTTAAAAATCGGGAAAAATCGGGAGATTTTTATTCGAAATAAAAGAAAGTCAGATTAACACAATAATAATTATAATAACTGTTTCTTTTACGCGTAAAGTGAGGGTAGTAGAAATAATAATTGACATGTAACCTTGAAAACTAGACGTGATGGATACCACATACGTTTGGAACATTTAATATATGACTCATTACATTACCATTTACCTATTCATTCTACCTAACAGTTAGGTTACCAAAATCTCGTAACGCAATGTAGTCAATAATAAGTTTTTTTTTTTTATTCATTTTTTTTATATTATCTTAAAACCTACCTTCTTTCTGAGAACATTTTCTCATAATTATTTAATTATTTAAATTATAACAATTTTGATTGTTTTCTTCCACAAATCTTTTATGTGTAGAGAAGCCCTACCATTGATTCAATGGAAAGTTTATTCCTCTGTTTAGTATTTATCTAAATATATAAAAACAACGTTTGCAGATGAGTGTGACAAACTCATAACTTTAAATACAAAATAACAAATATTTTCAAAAATGAATAATTTCATACTGCTCATGCTTGATCAAAATTAATCAGTTTTTTTCACTAAACACTTAAGTAAACAAGTGACTGAACGGAACGATAACTATGTAAAGAAGCAAGTATCTCTATCAATCATTTGCTCAAAACAAATCAGGCACCTTCAGTGAATTCTGTTTTAAGGTATTTCAGAGTAATTTGCTAACCATAGACACTGTACTGTTAAATTCAAACGTTGTGCAAAAAATTTTGGGGATACCCCGTGCATTGGTTGTGTTAGCAGGTTTATTTTAGTGTTTTCTTATTAGAAAATTACCTTTCACATTATTTTGTTTGAAACTACAGTAAATCGGGAGACTGGGTCGCTAAATCGGGATATCGGGAGACAATAGCCGAAATCAGTAGATCTCCCGATAAATCGGGAACTTTTGCAACACTGGACTGACGCGCAATGTTTTTTTTCTGGCTCGCACGGGTCACAATGTTGGCATTATTGTTCTAGTTGACAATGACATGACAACACTACGATCACGATCAGTGCGTTCATAAATAAGGTAATCTTGGATTTAAGAATGAAAAATTGGAAAAATTAATTAAAAATATAACAAAACTATTTTGTATTTTATAAATAATAGATATTTATATAAAGTATTTCAAATAAAATACAAAATACATTTAGTAAAAAAGTATTTCAAATATAAAATAGAAATAGGTATTTTGCATTTTGTATTTGCATTTCAAATAATTCACATCTCTGTTGTTTAGATCCGGTTTCAGAGTTTAAATTACATTAAAACTTGTGGCAGTTTTTATAATTCATTTTAAAATTAACCCTTAAACCTTATTTTAAAATATTAAAATAAAATTGGTAATTAAATTAATTCAATGATGAAAAAATAAAACTACCAAAAAGTTTTTTTTTTCTAATGGTAACATTTAGCATCCACCCACCATAAGGATTATAATGATTCAAGAATAAAATAGTCACTTCGTCACTACAGCTGTAATAAACGGAAACCTTATTTTCAATTGACATTATTTCATATTTTTAACCTGCACGTATTATTACGTTATATAAAAGTAAATCCAAATCTAGGGCACCCGTATTTTTCCGTTTTTCGAAAGTATGTACTTTTCATTCATAATTTTAACTTTGAAATTCAGCATATTCTAAAAAGACGTAAGCGCCAAATGACGTCATACTTACGGTGGAATGGCGATATTACCTTTGCTTTACTGTCAGTCGTCAAAAAAATATAATTTTTTTAATACATGTCAGTTGTCGTACGTTGTCATTGTCACTCTGTAAGCTTGTCAAACTCGCTGGCGCCTATGTTGTTTACGTTTGTTTTCAATTAAATTCGTTTTATTTTCAAGTGTTATTATCCTCATTCTGTTTTTATCAGTCACCATGAAAGTTTCAGAAGGATTTCTAGTTGCTGATAGCAGAAACTTGCCGAAAGTAGATTATTTAATCAGAAGCGTAGCGTACCTTGGCGGGGCCCCGTATAAAAATTTGTTTGGGGGCCCTTAGGAAGGGTAAAGATTTCTCAAAAAAGAAAAAAATATTTGCATAAAATTAAAAGAAATATTTATTCATCATAATCTGTCACATTTTTAAAAACAATTCAAATTAAATATTAACTCTCCTTGCCTTTTTTTCGGCAAACTGATTAATTAAATCATTCATAGCTGATGATGACTTTAGTTTTTCTTAAGTAAACTCTCCTCTCTTCTTAAGTAAACTCTCTCCTCTATGGACAATAGTGACAGGTCTGACAGGCGTTCCTGTCCCATAGAAGTTCTTAAATATTTTTTTATCAATTTTAATTTCGAGAAACTTCTTTGGGAAGTTTTTATTAATTTTTGCTTACGCACCTTGGGGGCCCCCGTAGGCCGGGGGCCCCGTATAATTGATACGGCAGATACGGCGGTAGCTACGCCCCTGTATTTAATGCTATTGCAATATATGCACGAAAATGAATGCTACAATGTTGCAGAAACACGTAGTGCCAAGGCCTTACTAGCATCACGGGAAGAATATGTTGACACAGCTGTAGGATATGTCGAAGTTAAGCGAGAAGGAAACACATGCACTGTTAAATGTAGGGTAACACCCGAACATAAAGTCAAATCTAAGTTATATCAGGTTACAGCTGTAATCCATGAATCTGCCGAGAAGATCATCGCAGTAGAATGCAACGACTGTGCAGCTTCTGCAGGAGGATGTAAACACGCTATATGCTTTGCTATTTGGCTCATAAAACGGACAGACGAACCTTCAACTACGTCAACTACGTGTTATTGGAGTATACCAAAACTTGCTGGAGCTGTAAGTAACCAGAAGTTCGTCTTAGCAAAGAATATCGGCAAAATGAAAAGAATACCAGATAATGTAGACATGAGCATCAATATTTCTATGTTCTCCGAAGAATGTAAGAGGCGCAAAGTTACTACAGAAATGATTTTAAATTACTGTGGGAATCATCAGTCCCAGTTAAATGACTTTAGTGTTTTTAATTTAGTATTGCAGTTTGTACACGTAGTAGATGATCACTGCTACAACAATTTTAAATCTTTTTCTGCAACAACTATTACTATAGATGTTGTTGAAGCTATTGCTGAAGCTACAAAAGCACAAGCAGATTCTAAACTGTGGCATTCTATGCGTCAAGGGAGAGTCACGGGCTCCCGGATCTATGACGCTATTCACTGTAAAACAGAGAATGGTGCTTTAGTGCAAAGCATTTTAGGGGGTTACAAGGTGCCAGAAACAAAGGCTATCAAAAGAGGCAAGGCATTAGAAAAAGAGGTACTCAAAGAATTAGAAAAAGAATTTGGGCCAATACAACAGACAGGATTGATTTTAATATCCCCTATCATTGGAGTTTCACCTGATGCTATTTGTACGGACTTTATTATTGAAATAAAATGCCCTATGAGTGACAAAACCATGAAAAATTATGTGAAAGACAGTGAACTGTATGAAAAATATAAAGCTCAAATAATGGTACAAATGCATGCTGCAAAAAAACTAAAAGGACTGTTTTGTATCGCTGATCCTAGTTTTGAACAGACCAAACTTCTACACAAGTACTGGGTGGAGTATGATAAAACTTATGTGGAAGGCTTATTAGATGCCGCTGAAGAATTTTGGAAACAATTTATTTTCAAAACTGTTTTACAAAGTGCAAAATAAAAATCAATATAGTATGTACATATCGTCGTTGATAGTCCAATAAAGCGTAACTAACATTGTTCAAATCCGCGTATCTGCAAAAACAGCAAAAATGAGATTTCGCGGCAGTAGGTAACTGATTGTGATTGGCATCGACCTGTGCGACAAATTTTTGAATTGACCAATAAGAAGAGGAGTAAATCAAAAATAACAATACCGCGGATCTTTGGACGAACAAGTTTTGACACGAAAAACGCGTATTCGCACCAGTTTGTTTAGGAAAGTGCAGTTTTTGTGTGACGCTCCAGTTAAAAATTGTTTTTACACAGAATAACTGGATTAATTTGAAGGTAAGTATATCACACGTATTCTATACGTTATGCTTATTAAAATTGGGATATTTTTTATTCTAAAATTGTGTTATTTGAAGTGCTAAAGTTCATCTAATAGTTACGTGTTTGTTACGCGGTTTTGACAAAATCCCTTTTAATTTTGTTTAGTACTTCCGCGGTTTCATTATACTTAATATATTTTATTTTTGTGTGACTGATTGTTCGTACTTTACAAGATTCCTAGTGCAGATGTTTGTTTAATAACGTACTAAGATGTTTTTTTAAAACTTAGTGAAAAACTGGTATATTTTCCTTTGCAGTAACAACTAAGATTCACAATGAATGAAGACGAAAACTCAAAACAAGATGGTTCTACGGATTATTTGGAGGGTGCTGATATTGATGATAACGTCACGACATCACAAAAACTTAAACAGCGACGGCAGGAACTACTTTTGAAGAAAAAACAAATATTAGAAAATCAAAGACCTGATTTCATTGAATTCACCCCAGTCCAGCCGGCTGTATGTTCCGCTCCTTTTGGTGGTACTGTAAGGACAGCTGATTTCACTACAGTAGGAATCGATAGCCAATATGATGGAACTGTAATAGGAAATACTACTATCAGCGCTACACCTACGGTGAATGTAAATCTCGACATTAGCCTCCCAAATGAAAGTTTTGATTTTGGGTCTGACGATTCTGTGGCAGACCCAACTTATGTTCCCCTTTCGGATATCACCAACGTGCAACCCTTAGATAACCTTGATATCGGTTGGTTTCCTGAAAGGGCTATTGAGCCGGAAGTTTCAAGTGCATCCAGAACCCGAAAACGTAAAGCTGACCGTCAGAATTGGATGAAAATTAAAAACCAAAAAAATAGGATGTTAGGAAAAGAGTATGTAGGATATAAAAAAAAATATAATATGAAGTACGTCCAAGATGCTCCAAAACCTAAACGGACTTTAGGTCCAAAATGTAATTCACCATTCTGTCTGCGTAGTAAAACTCTGTTTTGCGCACAAATCAGTGAGGAAGAGAGACAGGAAATATTTCAAACTTTTTGGTCTAGATCATGGAAAGAGAAAAAACTAGTTGTATGTTCTATGATAGACGTAAAGACAACTCACAGAAAAACGACGGCAGGTACATCTCGGCGCGGCAAATTGCCGCTCAGCGGACAGACCTCCGGCTTGATCTCATGGTGACATGGAGAGAGCGACTGTCGCAACCCCGTGCAGGGCACGCCTCTATCGAGGCGGTAAGTCCCCTCTTTGAGGAGTGGCTTGAGCGGCGCCACGGCGCCCTCACCTTCCGTCTGACGCAGGTCCTCACCGGACACGGATGTTTCGGGAGGTTCCTGCACATCATCGGGCGGGAGGAAACGCCCGGGTGTCATCACTGCGAGGATCGCCCCGAGGACACGGTGGAGCATACCGTGGCGGTGTGCCCCGCTTGGGCGGAGCACCGCGACGTCCTCGTGGCGGCCATCGGCGGCGGCGAACTCTCGCGTTCGGCCCTGGTGCAAGCCATGGTCCGGAGCGAGAGGGAATGGGATGCAGTCGCCTCCTTCTGCGAAGCAGTAATGCTAGCGAAGGAGGAGGCGGGCCGCGTGAGGGAAAGAACCACCTCACGCCCCAGCCGCCGCGGGAGACGCTCCGGGCGTCGGGAGCCGCGAGACGACTCCCGGCCACCGTAGACGCGGGTCTGTGGGCGGTGAGCAATGGGTAGCTCACCGTCCGTTCGTTGATAACGACAGACCGTGTCGACGGCGCGTTCGTGTTCCACGCGCGCCTCAAAGAGATGTCAGCAAACAATTGAAGGGGCCACTAAGGGCCGATGCCTGCCGGGGCTGCGGGTTGTTCGAAAGAGATACCGCGCCCCCGGAACGCAAAGGGCACAAGAAGGAACATGGATGGGTTTTAGTCAGTAAAAGTCTGACACTCCCTCCCGCCCCGCCCAGGGCGGGGGAAGTCATTTGATGATTTCCCATCGGTAAAAAAAAAAAAAAAAGGTACATCTCGGCGTCTCCATAGCAAGGAGTATCATCTGCAGATACAAGGTGTAAAAAAAAAAGTATGTCTCAAAACATTTCTCTCTACCCTAGGCATCAAGGAATGGACTGTCCGTTATTGGCTAGGAGATAGAAATCAAAGACAGCTTAATAACGAAGTTACAAATGTTTCGCTTAGCCTTGAGACTAAAAGACTGTCCATAAAAAGTTACCTGAATAATTTACCTAAATTACCATCACATTACTGTCGTAAATCTAGCGCAAAACAATATCTTGAACCTATCATTCAATCGAAATCTGAGCTCTACAGACTGTACGTACAGTATTGTACAGCATCAAACTCCGTGCCGGCTGCATGCCGAAAGCTCTTTAATGATGTCTTTGAAGAAGAGAATATAGGGCTATACAAACCAAAAAAAGACGCTTGTGATTTCTGCTCCTCCTACAAAGCTGGTAATGTAGAAGAAGAAGCATATCAACAGCATGTCGAAGCAAAAAATTTAGCTCGAGAAGAAAAGAATAGAGATAAAGAGAAGGCAAAACTGAAAATAATCCACGTTATTACTGCTGACTTGCAGGCGGTGAAGTTATGCCCTTCTTTAAACGCTAGTGCGTTATATTTTAAAACAAAGTTAGCAGTACACAACTTTACAGTTTATGACCTTGGGACACACCATGTCGATTGTTATTGGTTTGACGAGACAGCGTGTGATCTAAAAGCAGCCACGTATGCATCTTTTTACGCTGATTATATTGAAAAATTGTTAGAGAGAGATCCGAAAGACATTATCATTTGGAGTGATGGATGTACAGCGCAAAATAGGAATAGTGTACTGTCAAACACACTTCTCCTTTTAGCAATGGAAAAGAACGTGACTATAACCCAAAAGTATTTAGAAAAAGGCCACACACAGATGGAGGTGGACTCAGTACATTCCGTTATTGAAAGGAAATTAAAAAATGTCGAGATTTTTTTGCCATCACAGTATGCATCCATAACAAAAGAAGCTAGAAGAAGACCATTTCCTTACACTGTTATCCAACCAGACCACACGTTCTTCAAAGATAACAGCGCTAAGAAGTTCCAAATATACGACTCGATACGACCTGGACGAGGGGTTGGTGATGGCTGTGTTGTTGATCTCCGCGTGTTGAAGTATAATCCTAATGGAACAATCGAATACAAAAATCATTTTGAAGCAGATTTCACCCCTCTACCTCGGAGGCCTAAAAATATTCCTTCACCCCTATCCACCATTCCTCCTCTTTATTCATCGCAACTACCTATTCAGGAAACAAAATATGAACACTTGCAACAACTGAAAAATGTCATACCCCGTGATTGCCATGCATTTTACGATAATTTGCCATTTAAAAAGAAATAGCTTGTGATTTAAGCAATATTTTGTGATTTAATCCATCTTTATTTTTGTTGGGCATGATTGTAAGTTTAACTTTTTAACATATAATTAATCTCTAAGTTAATTTGTTAAAAATATAGATCATTATTATAGGAGAGAGATGAAAAGATTGTATCTAGTTTTTTTTTTAGTTAACATTATATTTTTTTGAGACTGTTTGATTATTTTGTTCCTAATTAAAGAATTTATTTTGTTTAATAATTATGTTTGGTTTTTAATTGATAATAATGTTAATAATTGCATTTTAGCAGCATTTATAATCTTAGTAAGTTTAGAAGAGAAATAATGTTCCCTATTCATTTCTTCTAATTATGTTTTCATACTCGTTGATTGATATTTTTTTTTTTCTAATAAATACCATTTATGATTAAACTTTATCATTTAAATACTTGATTTTGTTAAATAAATAATTGATTAAGGTTGTGGTATTATTTTTTAGATTTCCAATTTCACGTAAGTACTGTCTATAATCCAAAATCGTTTCAAACTATACAGCGTAAGTGACTTTGTAATTAAAATATTGATAATATTGACTTCAAAATTAGTACATTAATTTGACTTGACCGTTATTCGAAGCTTATTTAATTTGAGATAGGCACTACGTTTCCCGCCATCTATATCCGTCTCTTTCTTTCCTGTATCCTTCTCTTTCTAACCCCACCACCTGGCAGAGTGGGGGCGCACTGGGTGTGCCGCTATCTTTGTACCTCATTGGCGTCTTGTTTCCCGCCATGTACGGTTGTGTTAACATTAACGTTACCACAAGTTTTAAACTTATTTTTATTTCAAAATATTAAAAATAACGTATTTTATCTTTTAAAATTATCAAGTGTTTCAGTGTATTTTTGTATTTCACAAATATTTTAGGGTGGTAATAAGAAACCTACGGGTTAAATTACCTGCAAAAGTACACGTGAGTAACTTTATATTGATATTTAAACACAGTGATACTTTTCCTAAGAATTTGGTTTACAATAAATTAAGTACCTACATTTAATACTGTGTAGTTTTGAACAAGATAAATTGTGTCTGTTCTCAGTGTTTATTCGCACGATTCTTAAAATTTTCATCGGCTTTTTATAACGGACATTTTTATCTCCTTAAATTGTGTGTGTGTCACATACTTTTATTTGAACTTTTATTGTAACGGTTTTTACCGTTTGTTTTGTTCTGAAGTGTAGTGTTTCCTGTTTTAGAATGGATAATAGTAATAATCACGTACAAAATGAAGTTACTGAACCATTACCAGGACCATCCGGTGTGCAGCGTAAATTACGGTCTAGGAGCTCGAGTTCAAGCAGTAATAGTTCCCAGAGCAATGCTTCATCTTCGTCTTCATCATGCTCCTCAAGGCATCGAAGGAGTCGTCATAAAAAGAGGAGGAGGGGGAGAAAACAAAGACATTCGAGACAGGAGTATAGAAAGTTATCAAAGGAGGTTCGTGATCTTCGTAAATCTTTGTATGCTCGTGATAATGAGCGTCAAGCTCAAACTAGTGATTACTGCTATAACGATTCCATGTCCATAAATTCTGGTGTTAGTCGTAATCTTTACGAAGAACTAGGCGATAATGCGTCGGTTATCGATGCTCCTAATGAAGTTATTTTTAATATTCAAACAAAATTAAAAGAACCTTCTATGCCCAAGAGTTCTGAACTCCAGTTGAAACTGCTGTGTGATCTTCAACATTGGGATACTAGTAACTGGAATGAAATCAGATATTCCGAAACCCAAAAGGCATATAATTACAAACCAGGTTTTACAGATATTGAGATAAATGAAGAAGTTGCAGCCTTCCAGTCTCCCCGTCATTTGATATACGCTGATAAAGCCTTTGCTGCCTTAACAATGTGCATTTTAAAGCAGAAGGAGTCACTTCAGAAGGTGTTGCTTGATTTTGGCCAGTGGTCTAAAGAATTAACCCCTGATTATGAGGTTATTAATAATAAGTTAACAAAACTTTTAAATTGCAGTGATTTTCAAACAACCTCCGCAGATTTGTTACAGCTTGTTTGTGGCCATCGCGCAGAGATATTGCAAATGCGTCGGGACTGTGTAATCAAACAGGTAAAGGAGCCATTAGTGAAATCTACACTTAGGAAGATTCCTCCTACATATACAAACTTATTCAACGCAGAAAAGTTTACAGCCGCTTTGGAAAAAGCGGGCGGAGTGCGAAAATGTTTTTGGCCGCTAAAGAAGTCTAATAACTCTACCTCGCAGGTAGAGACACACAAAATTAGCGTCTCCTCGCAGGAGTACGCAACCCGAAAACGACCCTCGCAGGGTTGTCAACATGGATCCCATGTGCAAGGCTGTTGTCAAACTGCACCACCCCCGCAGGGCGGTTATAACTCGCACTATCATGGGCATGGCTCTCATTCGGTCGCACCGAATAATCGCGGGTTTTTTCGTGGGCGAGGTTCCTCGAGAAATCACCCCAAGCCCCGAAATCAATCAAAAGGGCAGAAACGAGCACCGTCTCCGCCCAACATCAGTAGAGACGTCAAACGTCGAAAATATTGACAAAATGCAGTTCAAAGCAGGCCGTCTAGCAAATTTTTTAGCTCAGTGGGAACAATTTGGAGCTCCAGATGTCATTCTCAAGATGATTTCGGGGTATCGCATACCTTTTCATCAAAGGCCTCCAATGATCCATCCAAGGAACATAAAAAAGGGTATGTTAACTCCTTATTCGGTAGAGATGACCACTGTCATCGGCAAAATGAAGGATCAAGGAGTCCTCGAACGAGCACATCTGTCACCAAGTTTCCTGTCAACAATGTTTATAGTTCTCAAGAGCGACGGTTCTGCTCGGCCCATTTTCAACCTGAGGGCCCTCAATCAATACATAATAACCACAAAATTCAAGTTAGTGAATGTTTTTCGTGTGCCAGACTTCCTACAGCAAAGGGACTGGCTGTGCAAAATAGATCTCTCACAAGCGTACTTTCACGTCCGAGTAGCTCGCAGCCACAGAAGATTCCTGCGCCTAGTCTATCGAAAGGAACTTCTGGAGATGACATGTTTACCATTTGGTCTAAGTACTGCACACAAGACCTTTGCATCAATAACAAATTGGATTGCCCAAATGCTCAGAAAGCAAGGAATACGAATATTGGTGTATTTGGACGACTTTCTGATTGCTCATCAACACGAGGAAAGCCTCAAAGTTCATGTAAGTATTGTCATTCAGACTCTCGAGAAGTTAGGCTGGATCATAAATTACGAGAAATCTGTGTTGACCCCGTCAAAAACATTGGCGTATCTGGGCGTTCAATGGAACGCCTGGACAAATCAAAAGCACCTCCCCAAGGTGAGATTGACGTCGCTGATGGTCAGGCTGTCCCAAATGCTAGACAGGGAATATACAACGCTCAAGGAGGTTCAGAGTCTGGTTGGACTTCTGAATTTTGCAAGTTTTACCGTCCCAAGAGGCCGACTCAATTATCGGGCTTTATTGGACCTTCTCAACGAAATGTTGAGATCAGACCAGAAATGGCATTTGATTCCTATCGAGGCCAGGAACAACATAATATGGTGGCGTCAGAACTGCAAACGCCCATCAGCCATTCATGTACCACCACCAACCCACTACCTAACAACGGATGCCTCGGATATAGCATGGGGAGCTCGATTAGACAATTTGTCGTTGACAGGGTTGTGGGCAGATCACGAAAAACAGTTACACTGCAACCACAAGGAAATGCTGGCCATCCTAAAGGTATTACGAGATCATTGTCAGCTCCTGCACCGGAGCACAGTTCTAATTCAATGCGACAACAAGACTGTTATCGCATATCTCCGCCACGAAGGGGGCACGAGATCCACACCACTGATGGATCTAACATACCAAGTCTTTCAAATTCTGGAAGAATACCAAATTCACGTGAATATTTATCATATTCCCGGCATGTACAACGGTCATGCAGACCATTTGTCGAGACTCCGAGTCAATCCAGAATGGCATCTCTTGGCCAGAGCCACGGAGACAGTGTTTGCCAAATGGGGCACCCCCCTGATAGACCTCTTTGCCTCCAGTCGAGCACACGTCGTAGTGAATTATGTGTCCCTGGATCTGAACGATCATCAAGCATTGTTTCACGACGCCTTCTCCCGACAGTGGAATTTTCCACTGGCGTGGATTTTCCCGCCACCATACTTGATTCCCAAAGTGCTATCCCACTTGAACAATGCTCACGGGATATACTTGCTAGTAGTTCCGCATTGGGATCGAGTATATTGGCGGGCAGATCTGAAGGCCCGAGCGTTGGCAGCCCCATTCACACTTCGCAATCTCGATCAAGTCTCAATAGACATGTCGACGGGACTCCCACCTCCGAGGACACAAGACATGATTCTCGAGGTATGGAAATGTGGGGGTGGGCAGAGACACTAAAAGATTGGAATGATAGCCAAATAAAGCTATTAAAGAAATCCTGGCGGCCTTCCACACTAAAGACATATAATGTTGCTTGGAAAAAATGGCTAGTCTGGTCTGAGCAAAACCAAATTAATCCTCATAATCCTGACGGTAGAGACGTAGCTAGATTCCTGTCTGATCTTTATCTGGTTAATAATTTATCATATAATACGATTCTGTTGCACAAATCTGTAATTTCCACTCTTTGCAATCCAGACATTGCTGGCGAAATTAGTTCTCATATTTTAGTAAAACAAGTTTTAAAGTTCATAGCGTTAGAGAAACCGGTTAAATCTAAACCACCGATTTGGAACATAGATACCCTAGCTGCATACCTAAATGATTATAACTTTACACACGACAATATTTTTCAAGTGCAAAGACATACCGCAACATTATTGCTCTTATGCTCAGGTCGAAGAATACACGATTTGACCTTATTAAGAACCGATGCGGAGCATTGTATTCAAAGTAATAACTCTATCACCTTGTGGCCTGTGTTTGGTTCAAAGACTGATTCTTCGGATCATAGGCAATCGGGTTGGAAATTTTTAATTAATCTGGATAGCAATAATTAGGATCCAGTTTATTGGATTAACAGAACAATTGAATTGTTAAAAAATCGCAGAGATTCGGCTAAGATCCATAATCTATTTGTTTCTACAAGAGGTGAATCAAAAGCCGCCTCAAAGACAATTATATCAGGGATGGATGGATTAAATCTCTACTCAAAGATGCGTGTATAACTGCAACGCCTGGGAGTTTTCGCTCTGCCGTTGCCTCAAAGAACTGGTTAGACAATTTCCCATTAGAGGATATTCTCGCGAGAGGAAATTGGAAGTCCCAAAATACTTTTTGTAAATTCTATAAGCGGACAGTTCTACCCTCATCTTCACGTACCTCTATAACTATGTTATTTAATCCTGTTGATTGATATTGCATAAATGATGTTGATTCTAGCATTGTGATTATTCAAGTGGAATCAATTAATCAAAATCATATTAACAAAATTATGTAAGTTATTTAGTTTTCTTTAATAAATAATAAATCAAGATGCATTTGTCTCATTCAAATGGACAATATTACCAGTAATATCTTATTTTACTAACAAGTCACTCACATTGGCGTCCATGTCACCACCACCAGGCGATAACAAACAGGTCTCAAATTAAATAAGCTTCGAATAACGGTCAAGTCAAATTAATAGAAGCGTTTTACCTACCAATAAAACGCATATTAATTTACTTACCTTATTCGAAGCTTATGTTTTAAAGTCTGCCTGGTGATTTTCGACTCAATGAGGTACAAAGATAGCGGCACACCCAGTGCGCCCCCACTCTGCCAGGTGGTGGGGTTAGAAAGAGAAGGATACAGGAAAGAAAGAGACGGATATAGATGGCGGGAAACGTAGTGCCTATCTCAAATTAAATAAGCTTCGAATAAGGTAAGTAAATTAATATGCGTTTTATTGGTAGGTAAAACGCTTCTATTATATGAAAGAAAACAAAATGATCCTCTACTCAAGTTCAGTCAAAGATCGGTCGATTAGTCTTTAAGAAAATTAGTTTTTTGTCTCTCCTGTAAAATCAGTGAAAGTGTAGTTACGCAGTATTTGACAGTGTTAGTTACGCGTCATTGGACTATCAACGACGATATGTCTTTTATTCATTTTTTATAATAGGACTGTGAAGGTTTATCAACCCGCATGTCACAATAACTGCATCATCTGCATGTTGAATTAATTTATTGTTTATTACAGAGTGTGGTTTCAAAAATTTTAATAGCCTTACTCTCCTTATTACCCTCTCAACATGGATACGCAGACTGGCAATTACCTTGCTTTTGATAGCATCCTGCTTTGTCAATTTTTGATCTTTTGAAACACTGGGTGGCCGAAGAAGAATATTCTGGTTTCTACTCAGTAAAGCATCAACATGTTTAAATCCTCTGTCTGCCAATACAGTACAATTTGGTGGCAGCACATCCAGAAAGCCACTGTTTTCTACTATATTAGCATCAGATATACGACCCCCAAAACCAACAGATACAAAGTTGGCAAAACCATCAGGTGTTATAGAAATTAAGTATTTTAAAGTATTCGCATTTTTATACTGAGACCATGTTAGAGACTGGTAAATAGGATTTGACGGCTTTTCAATTTCTATCTCGAAACAGTCAATAATGCAAAACACATTTGAATATTCCTTATTGCTTTTAACGGAGGCTGGCAAGTTTCTTTTGACATCATATACACAAGGAGAAAAAATGAATAGTTCGAAAAACTTAGACAAAATACACAAAGTCCTAAAAAATATTCTTCATAATGTGGTCAATGACACCTCAAACATATCTGAGATTTAGTAGAAGGGGGTATTATTTTTAATTTTATACAAAGTTATTATTATATTAAAGGATTTCACATCCAGATTACTTTCTAAATAGTTAATCAACCAATAATAATTCTTTGGTAAGCCTATGTAATTATGTGGTTTTTTTTTAATAAGGTCAAGCATAAAGCTTCTTCCCTGTATTATAGTTTTAAAGTGGATTTCCGATGAGACTTCTGACATTTCAGCAGAGGTAGAACTTCCTTGTGTTGAAGGTAACACCACTTCTTCAATCTCATCATCTTCTTCAAACAATGGTTTTGATGTCTTCTTCTTGTAAATGGCACAATAAGTAGTTCGATCAGATGTTCTTGGCTTCACTTGTACTCCTTTGCTGGCTTTTGTAATGAATGGATTTCTAGAAAGTGTGTCCATATTAATTTGCATAAATGATGTAGAAGTTGTTAAAGATGTGCTGGGTTTAGGTTCAATAATTTCTTGATGATCAGTTGAAAGTGATATTCTGGCAAGAGACTGTGGTAGCCGAGACTTCAACTTTGGCCTCACTTTCATTGTTATCCAATACTGGTTCTCCATATCTTCCTCCAACTAAAAGTTAAATTTATATATCATATACATGCTCCAAAAAAAACCTTCATCATTAGTTAAAATCATTATGTTATCAAAATATACATATATCCATAGTTTGCAAAATAATACCTACCCAGTGAAAAATGATAAATGATTAGCACTAGCGGGGTTTATGAACTTATTAATTAGGACAAACAAGTAATGGAATAAAATTTTAAACAAGATAAACACCACATGTTCAGAGCATTGTGTTGGTTTATAAAATACATTGTAATTTAGGTACTTACATTGAGGTGATCTTCGCATACATATATAACGCGTTTAGGACATGATATACCCACAGCATTACACCACTCTTGTCTAGCTGAGCTAGGCACCGCAAAAAATACTTTTTGAGTATCTCTAGAATTGTTTTTGCAGGGTGGTACAAAACAATATTTTGGTTCCTTCATTGGCGTATATGTTTCAATGGGTTCCATTTTATTGGCGAAATATCAATGAAATTTTATAATATTAATAGCAAGCAGCGTGTTGAGTTATATAAAGAATATTGTTTGTTTTTATAAATGTACTTGTTTGATAATGACATTATGTTTTCATCATAAACATTGAAATGCATAGGCAAAAGTAACTAGCTCATTCCACCGTTCATGTGACGTCATAACAGGTTTTTTGATTTTGATATTTTTTCTTAGAAATTAAGAAATCAAAAAATATAAAAAATATGTATTTGAACTCAGGATACGAAAATCAAGAAATGGTATTTTTGTTTCACGGTCGTGTCAGTTTTGAAATATTGTCAATTTAGTCGGTTAGCAGCAACAAGCGACATCTGTATCTACAAACGGGATATACATGGTTTTATAATACAACAAAATTAAAAAGGCATACATAGCAGGACTTGTGGACTAGATGACGGTGCTCTTTCAATTTGGTATCATTATTTTCGCTCAGTTGCATCATTGCATGCGACAATGGACAATGTTCTAAGATTGTATTGTACAGCCTGCTTGTACTGTATTAGATTTTTATTATAAATGATAACTTCTGTACAATGGCTGCTTAATTGGTTGTCTGCGCAGTGGTAAGTTATTAAGTGTACTTATGTTTTATTTTTTTTCTATTTTACTAGTTATTTTAGTGTGAAAATATTCAAAGGCAAATTAACAGCTTCCCCGACTTGCCTTATCATACCTTACCTTACCGTGCTTAGTATCTACTAGCATCGACCGTATCTTCAAAATATCTTAAGTTAAAGGTACGGTCCAAATTTCTCCAACCAAACATTAGCGATTTGTTGACGCGAGCATCGCTAAAGAAAGATTAAGGGATGAATGGTTTTAAAGCTAGTTCTATATATATATAACAATAAGTCAATTTACGTTTTTCATCTGTAGACACTACTTTTACACCTTTTTTTTATCTAGACAATCCAACTGCTTAACAACGGCTTCCTGTCTTAGTTGAAGCTCTTTCCTATTTACCCATAACAATGATCAATGATTCAATGCTACATAATTGTTCCAAATTGACATTTCATCTTTTAGTGTTGACATACACACACTTCCCAAAATAATGATAATGTCCACATAAAAATATAATTAACATCTATTTAATTACTTTCAGAGGTGCCAATGCATCTGTTCCCAAATGCTGTTAAATTTCCTGAGTAATTTAAGACTTGGGTCAGTCTTGTTGGTGGGATACTTAAAATCATCTGATTTTGATTATTACAAAGAAAAGAGAATTTGTGTTATACTTATACTTTAGCGTCAGACACAGAAACCGAAATAATTGCTTGAGTGCATTAGCAGTCCCAATGTTTCTTTTGCCTGGTAAGGCCTTTGATTTAACTCCGTAACATTAATTCATATTAACCTTTGCTATGATATTCTTTCTTTGGTAGCGGCCATAATTGATAAATTGTAATTTTTACTGTTTACAATTTTGTGTAGGGACATAATAGGTGAGTATAATGTTGCATTCCCTCACAAAGGGAGATCTGATTCTGAGCATTAGGAATATGATTAGACAATTATGTTATGTTCGATAATTATAGTGAAGGTAGCTACCCTACCTACCTATTTGTACCTATTAATTTAGATTTTTTTGATTTGGAAAATTATATTGGTTTGGTAGTTTTGTGGATCAATCTTAGGCCTAACAACAGCATACTAATTTCTATTTTACATACCTACAATACCATGACCATTGATAATTATAATTATCACAAACTAATGTAAAAAATTGACAATGTATATGTAAACAAATATAAATTAACAGTTTATTGAACAAATCAAATATAAAGCCGGGTATTCATTAGGCAACATTTGTTGATAAACTGTTTACACAAATTTATCACCAAGTTTACTGTAAACACTGTTTCAGAAACTTTGTTGCTAGGATGTCGCCCAAGGAAGTATTTATGCTTTGTGCTTCTTACATAATAATAGTAATAATAAATCATAAGTGCTGTATCTATAAGTGCTAATAGAAAAAAAGACGAAAAGGTGGTGGATTCCAAACTATTTTTTAAAATAGAAGTTACAAGCACACACTTGTCAAATTCAATTCTGCAGCAATGTTGCCTGTTAATTAATAAACAATCAAATCATAATGTATAAGGATGTAAACAAAATAAATGGTACCTATTTTTTTGTTATATAATATGTATAATATATATTTACAGGGCAGTTACAAAGTCCAGAAACCGTGGAACCAGCTTCAACCTCTAACCAACCATTCATATGAATGGTACCGCTAGATATTACAGGTGAAATCAATTTATTTTTAACAACAATACATACTTATTTATAAAGTTTAAACATATAATTCTTCTGTATGTGTCAATTAACTCACTCCTAAATGGATTGACTGATTTGGATAAATTTTTATGTGTATAATTGAGTGTGTCCCTAGATGGTTTTAAGGTTCACTAATGTTTTACCAAAACACCATTGACAAATTTTCAGTTGACAAACAATGTTTCGTATACTATTTATTTAACAAACAACTTATTTCGCAAAAGTTTTATTTTATAAACACTCGCTTTACAAACATTTATTTGGCAAATGCTTCTATTTACGAATGCTTTAGATGAAGATGATATTTAATCATTTAAACATTTTTCATTTCATATTTAGATCCTTTTGCAAAAATGACGTCTATACTAAATATCATTTATGACACAATTTATAAACCAGTCACATAGGGATCATGATGGTATTGTTTTGCATAATTTTACTGAACAACCTCCCTTTAACTATTATTGCAGTAATATAGGTACAGTAGATGTGAATAATTTCTTTCCAAATAATATTGTCGTTTCTGGCAATCGCCGGCCGCTGCCGCGGCACCGCTCGCTTCGTTCGCACGGCTCGTGTGTAGGGGAGTCACAGTTTTAACCTAACCTATCCTTTTTAAAAAAAATAATTAACCTAATATAAATAATATCTTTTTTTTCTTTCTTCATTATTCCAAATGTAAAACGTTTTTATTCCAAAAGTGGTTTTATAAGATAAAATTAAATAAAAATGAATTATTTGTCAATTATATGTTATCAAGCAAAAGTTTATAGCATATATTTTTTTTTAGAATAAGAATAAAATTTATTGGCTTATAGTTACAATATATAAGATATCTTATTTAAAGAACTTAACATTATGTAACTATATATTAGAAATCATGCGTAAATTGTACGGTGGTCCCCAAACTAGGCGGCGCGGCGCCTGTATCTTGGGGGCCAGAGTTGCGTTAGCTTAGGTCAAAAATCAAGAAATTTGACAATATACAGAGAAGTGAAATTTATATAATAAATGAAAAAGTTAAAAGTTAAAAAAATGTGAAAACACAAAATAAAAACAAAATATTATAAACAATGTGTTGTAGTGTATACATGTGGTTGTGGTGTGTGAGTGTGATGGCGAGATAAGGTGTGTGTTATGATAAGGTGAGGTGTGAGTGTGATGTGTGTGAGGAGTTAAATATATATATATTATATATTATAAATATATATAAATAATAATAATATTATATAATTATTATATATATATATATATATATATATATTTAATTTAGTAGTAGAGAAGCTAACTTTTTGTGATTCTTTTACATGAATGGTAGGTTTATGGTGGTGGATCTTTGATATCACAGTACTTACTTGTTTTATTGTATACATGTATGTGTGTGTAAGTATGAGGGGCAGCGTCTGGCGAGAAGACTGTTTGCAATAGGAATAGGGACATGTGGAATACGTTTTATGAGTAGGTGTTGGTAGTAAGCTCTGTTTTTTATGGTATCGTGAACATTTAGGGTGGCACTGAGAAAATATAACTGACGTACTCGGAGGACTGGAAACTCATCGAATAGCAGATCTGTCGGGAACCGAAATGATTTTTTGAGCATCACTCTGATGAAGGCTCTTTGAGCCTTTTCGATTTTGATGAAAGAGCTTTTCCCAGCTCCGCCCCAGACGGATATTCCATACTGGAGTACCGATTGACAGAGACCGAACAATATATTGTTCGGAGAATTTGAATCGGTGTGCAGTCTCGTAATTTTTTTCATAACATTAATGAGTTTCCTGACGCGACCCGCAAGCAAGTGAATGTGAGGTTTAATTTAAATGACAAAGGAGAATGACAACCAATGGGCCCCTTATTTTTGGTGCCATGTCAAGACTATTTATTTCTCAAAAATTAAGTCGTATTTTTACATGCTCGCGTTTTTTTTAACAACATTTCTTTTACCCTTGCATTGGGAAACATAATTAATTTACGTCTATTGATTTTATGCCAGTTCCACTATTAAAACTTAACCTAAATGTTGCCAGACGACAAACTATATAAATTAAATAATTGTAATCGATAGTAAATATCGATATTTTATTAATCCGCCGACGAAAATGACCAGAGACACTGCAATGCAATAGCTATAATCCGGTCGTAATACTAAGCTAATAGTACAGTCTCATTTAACTGATTAGGCGCGAGGGTTCAAATAAAATAGAAAAAAAAAAACTAAATAAAGAAAACACGAAGGAATTATAATCTGAAAGAGTATATTTTACCCACAGACATTATTGTGGTTAGGTCATAGGTTAGTAACCCCATACATACCTATAAAGCGTTTTTAGCGTTTATAATTATCTTTTTAGTTATGTAAATTAATTATTTATAAATCGATTACCAAAATATTTTATATGGTCACACCGAGACGGTTCTATCTGTCAAATCAATGTGTCAATCGATTAAATTGTTTCGTGCCGTAAGTTTTGCGTTGAGTCGAATTTATTCCTCCGTATTTACTTCTGTTCGTTAAAATTTGAAGTAGAGATGGGTCGTCGACGTATTTTGCGTCAACGAAACTAGACCGTTGAATTTCGTTTATCGACTAGTCGATCAACTAGTTGAATTCGTCGACTAGTTAACTTGGTAAACGTGACGAAGTCTACGGCGGCGGCACGACGGACCGGTGACGTACGCTGTAGACTAGTCTCCCGCGTGCTGTAGGTACCTATTAATAATATTAATAGGTTTTGCATTGCGAAACTACGTAACTACTAAATTTGAACTTTAATTACGCTTTTACTTAAAGTTCAAATTGGTTTGCTCAATTATTTTATTTCATCGGACGAATGTATCGACTACGTTCTCGCGTCGTCGGTCGTCACGTTCCGAGTTTCAGTTTAAGCGTCTGAGCCGTCTACGGATTCAACTAGTCCATCCAGTATCGGTGAACCGTCGATTCGTTCACAGTACGTCGACGGTCGAATTAACTAGTTCGTTCATTCAACGCCCATCGCTAATTTGAAGCTGACGAGTTGAGCGTTACGTTCCTCCAGTGTATTTGTTTTGAGATATTGGACTCCTGTTTTAGTGATAAGTGAACAAATTGACTCTATTTAGTATAAGTGAGATTTGGACTCTTTTTTCCTCCTAAAAAATGTCTACACCTGGTAGAGTCCTGGCGAACCGCCCTCACTCTCGCCGGTGTGTCAATTGCTCCCTCCGTTTGGCGCCTAATCTTCGTAAACGTCAAATCGAAGAATTAGATGAACCAATGCCTTCGATACCTTCTGAGATCCTGGGTAACACCTACACCGGTAAGTTTATAATGTATCATTTACGCGATTTATATGATCATTTAGCATGTGTGCAAGTGATCATCGTCAACTTTAAATCTCTATTATTTCCACTCTAACAGAAATGAACATCCAACAAAACAGCTACCTAAGACTTGTATTCAGGCAGTAAACCTTCAATTGGTTTTAAAACAGTTTTATTATAAGTGTGCTATAAAGCTTTGCATTTACCATTACTTTTCTTAGTGTGTCCTAAGTTTATTAAGCCATTATGCACACAATACAGTGGACCTCGTATTATGTATGGTTTTTGACAGCAAAGCAACAGCCATCGGCAAGCAAATTTGGATGTCAAATTGCGAGAACCTTTTACCTGATTGTTGATGGATTGCTTATCGCTTTCTGTTTGCTAAGTGGTTCTTTTTTTTTTAAATAGCATATTTCGACATAAATCTCAAGTGTTCATTTTTTAAACTGTGTGGACTGTATTCAGTGTATTCAAGCAATACGATATTTGTTCGCTTGACGATTGTTTATGAGTAATTGAGTACTAGTTTTGAGAGATGGCTCGTGCTTATCTCTTGTGGGAATCACTGGATATTGAAGCCAGAAGGATTGGCAGTCGAAACACAGCACGTTTGCGACGTAGCCTTCGGGATCAAGCCAAAGCTTTGAACCTACCCGACGCTGAGTTCAAAGCTCATTACAGACTTACAAAGGAGTTGTTTATTAATTTGTGTAATGAACTCAGACCATTTATGACGCGAACGAGAAGGAAAACAAAAATTAGTGTAGAATGTAAAGTGAGTACCTACCTAGATAAATTATTTAATATCTATGATTGTTTGGTCCAAATTGCATGGTTTAGTAACCTAATTAAAAAACAGTATTATAATAATTCTTAATACTTAATTATTATTATATTATGTTTTTATATAATATTACAGGTGTTAAC
The DNA here is from genome assembly GCA_949774945.1 of Hoplodrina ambigua. Lineage (NCBI taxonomy): Eukaryota > Metazoa > Arthropoda > Insecta > Lepidoptera > Noctuidae > Hoplodrina > Hoplodrina ambigua. The sequence continues at coordinate 15,609,546 of OX458964.1, forward strand.
AGCACTCTCATTCTACGCTACAGGGTCCTATCAAAAACCTGTGGGCATGAGCTATCTGCATGGGCTTAGCCAAGCTAGTGTATCCAAAGCAGTAAAAGAGGTCACCATAGCTTTAAATACACTTAATATTTTAACTAAGTACATCAGATTCCCTCAAACACAGCAAAAGAGAAACTCTATTATAAATGAGTAAGTTACGGTGGATAAATATTATAATGTGTGTAATTAGAGATATTGACATTTCATTTTTTTTAGGTTCTCGAATAAATTTGGATTTCCTGGTACCCTGGGTTGCATTGATTGCACTCATGTAGCCCTAATTCGTCCTACAGAGCATGAAGAAAGATTTTTTAATAGAAAGCATTATCATTCCAGGAACGTACAAATAGTAAGTCATGCATTTTGTTTATTTATCTCATGAGTAAATACAATAAAAAATACATAATCTATAACTCTATGTAACAAAGATTAATGATGTTTAATTTATATTGTTGATGCCCTGCTGGAATGTGATTTGCAGTGCAAGATAACTTGTCAATTTAATTAATTACATTTATGTTTTTTTTTAGATATGTGACAGTGATTTAAATATTATTAATATAGATGCAACATTCGGTGGAGCAACACATGATGCTTACATTTGGAGAAACTGTGGGATACAAGAGCATATGGAAGAGTTACACCGTAGAGGAGAGATTATCTGGTTGCTAGGTAATATAAAATTGAAACTATTTTACATTTATTATTTACTGCTTATACTTTATATACTTTACTTTGCTATTTTAATATTACAGGTGATTCTGGATACCCGCTGAGACCATGGCTGTTAACTCCAATTGTGAATGCTGCCCCTAATAGTGCAGATGAGCATTACACAAACATGCACTGTCTTGCCAGAAATACTGTGGAACGGTGCATAGGAGTTTTAAAAGCACGTTGGCGATGTTTACTGGCACATAGAGTGTTGCATTATGATCATAATATGGTGGCTATGATTATAAATGCCTGTGCTGTATTGCATAACATCTGCAACAAACATCGGCTGCCAGTACCACAGTTGCCATGTGCAGATACTGATGCAGATCTTGGCAACCAAGTTACACCTCAACCACAGCATGATGCAGGTGCTGGTGGTGAACAACAACTCCTAGCAAGAGGCAGACAACAACGAGATCGCATTGTCCAAAGATTGTGGTCAGTGAGGAGGCAGTAATTAATATGTTATATAATAGGTATATTAGGTGTTTACATAATATAATTAATATAATATAAACATAATGTGCTGAACTGAGTGTGTGTAAAAGTAGTGTATAGATAGATAATGTAAACATTGTGTAAGTGATGAATTTATTTGTTAGTATTTTAGTTTTCAAACCAATTAAATATTGATGTTAAAATTATTACAATAGTAAAAAATGCAAAATTTATTTATTAGATACTTATATTTTATTAATACTCTTATCTTATCTAAATTCTTATTTATTACAATTTATTATTAGACTAATAAAACTACTTGACCTCAAATATTAAAAGAAAATAATTTTAATTAATTTGATATAATATTATGTAATTTTATGCAAAAAATATGTAACTAAAAAATAAAAACTACTTATTTAAAACTGTACTATTGGTAATTACTTATTGTCCTTAGCTACTAGAGCACTACTTAGCTGGGTTACAATATTTGTAATAGTTTCCATAATCTCTACTTGTTTGCGAGACGTCTCTGCATTCATGCGAGATGTCTCAGCATTAATTAGGGACGCGTCAGCTATTTTATTTGCCGCTTCGGCTATAGATTGTATGGCATTGGCCATCTTATTTTCCGCATCCATTCTACTCCTCTCTAACCACATGATCCATTCGGGATCAATTCTAGAACGTGTTCCTGTAATAAGTTAAATAATTATTATAAATTAGTTTTATAATATTATCAATATTAAAGGCGTTTGTGAAAGTGTACTTTTTATCACCATTTTACCAGTGATATTTTTAGGTCTTATAGGGCAACATATTGCTATTCAATGCCATTTTTGCACGCTGCAAATAGGTAATTTCTTCTGGCCTGACCTGAGAATCGAACCCAAGCACAGCACCATACATTGTTAGTCTCAAGTGTGACACAAAACCAACAATACATATATAATGATTTCATAATTTATTGTTGGTCTGTGTATTGTGTATGTCTTGTAAAATGTTGAATTAATTTCTATAATAAATTAACTTTAACATCTAAGATCGATATAATATACTCACTAGTAGTAGGATCAGCTATTTGAGAAACTTCAGTTTCTCTGCGGCGAGGACGACGTCTAGACTGCTGATTAACCACGTTTTCAACACCTGAAAAGTAGGGTTTGATTAATAAAGCTTATCACATATTAAAATCTATGTACCCTATCTAAAGGTTTTGCAGTACATATATTACCTGTCTGATGTGGCTCAGGCGCTTGCTGTGTTTCAATTTCCATATCAGCTGTAGTAGAAACAGAGCTGGTAACAGGCAAAAGAACTTCAGAAGTGTCTGTAATATGAATAATTAAAAAAATAATTTTTAATTCAAACAATTTGACATGCTTGCTCTATTATGAAAAGTTTTTCATAAAGTTAAGTTAATTATGTGTGACTTGTTCTTTTTTACCTGATATGACAACTTCTTCTGCAACCACAATATTTTCTGGTTGCGCTGTGGCAACTGGCACTTCAGGTTGAATGTTCTAAAAAACAATATTAAAAAATTATAATGAACATATCACAATATTTAATAAAATACTACTCATTAAACATCAAAAGGTTACTTACAAATATAGGTATTCTATGCTGAATGTCTCCATACACAGCATTTTCCCCGATAATGGATAAAACTTTTCTGTCTATGTCTGACAGATCCTCTTGGGTGCTCGGACCACCGCCAGTACCTTGGGCATCCTGTCTCCGTTTCATTGCTCTGGTCTTAACTTTATGTTTTAAGTCAGCCCAGTACCACAGATTACTGAATAGTTACTACGTAACAGATACTTCACTCAGTACAAAATTTCCAATACCTATTACGATAATTGCCTACTCCCTCGCGTCAACAACCACTGTATGCTAAAATGCGCCTAAATGCTCAAGCGTACAGCAGTGATTGCTTCGCACCGCGCGATTCCACAGTAATCGCAGGGCTGCCTCTTCGATAAAATTAAATTAACATAACTTTTTATCTATGTTATTGAGAACTGTGAATATGTTCTGACTTTTATCTGGCAGTTAAAATTTTTAACATTTATAAAATATTTAACCAACTTAACAAAAAGGAGGTGATCAGACATACAGGCCAAACTGAGAAGTTTGACTATGGTTTGTAGGTATGTATGTTTGTGGGCGATAATCTCGCGTTTGGCTATACCGATATCGATGCGGTTTTCAGAAAAGGATCTGTTACCTTTAGGAGAACGTTTTAAAATAAGTATAATACTTCTTAGTTTGATGATGATCTTCGGAGATGTTCACTAGAAATGAAAAAAAAAGCCTTAAAAAAAGAGAACCGACTTCAAATAAAGCACTAAGCCGTAAGAAATAAGTTGTTTTTTTTTTTTCATGTTAGTGCTAACAGCTGGTAATTACGAATCGAAAAAGCACCGACATCAAAGAAGAAATTATTTCTTACGGTTTAGTGTTTTGAAGTCGGTTCTCTTTTTTAAAGTTTGTTTTATTATATTTGTAAGTTTGTTTTGTTTTATATATTGGTGCTGACTGTGGAAGAAACCTAGATAAAACATAATAACACGGCATCGTAATACGCGTACGAACGAACAGCACTATTCAAATTGAACGGCGTGCGCGCGCTTCGCTTGCGAAAACCGCACTGAATTTGATCCGCCGGCGGACCGAGACCGCTCGGCTGGGCGGTAGGCACTTATAGCGCGCAAGTACATGGAGTGACGGAGGCCTGCCAGTACTATAAAATTATAAGAATTTGTGGTAAATCAGAAGTAATCGTATACTATTAAAAATCATATAAATAAAACAGTCTATTTACCTTTTTCCAACGTTCACCTGTCTTCGATGACCCAGAGCCAGAAGCATTGAGCTTTATGGCAAGATCATTCCACTGTCTGTCTACAGCTTCCTTAGATCTTGAGCCAAGGCCAACGCCTTTAGCTAAAGTGGGATGTTCGGCCAGATACTCCAGAAGTTCTTCGAGTTGGTCGTTGGACACTCTATTTGCCATTTTATACTGAAACAGGATTCCTTATTTTTTACTCCTAATATTAATTAGAATGCACTAAGAATTTCACATCACATTATTTTAAACTTACTTGTTGATAGAACAGTTGAATATGGTTTGGAGTCCAAGTTAACACTGATTTCATCCACTTAAGCATCTTGTATACGACGCCAAGGTATTTTTAGTAAAATTCAAGTGGTTTTAAGTGGATTGTTTTTTTAAAATATAACTTTTGTCACGAGTTGGTTTGAAAGTTAACTTGCCGACCCCCTGTAATTCGACATCCCTGTTGAATGTAGGAACACAAACATTATTTTGATTACATATTTTAGTATGTACATTTTTTTATTCACAATTATTTCCATATGTAAAGCTTAGTTATTATTTTTTGTTAGTTATATAGTATTTATATAACTTATAAAATATAAAAGTATTTATCTCAGAGCTATCCTCTGGATAGAACTTTTAATTGTTCCCTTGTAATCATAATGACAAACAAAGTCAAAGTAAAAACATTAATTTCAATTAGACAATTTACAGGCACTTTTGAATTATCAAGAAAGCGGTCAGTTAGTTAGACAGTTGAAGCTAGTTGCTTGTTCCTAAACGGAGGTAGGCCTCTATGGAGAAGAATGAGCAAGAAACTCCATGGCACTCTTTTCAATTGGGTTTTACAAAATCCTGGTTACATTATTCTTGTTGCTATTATAATATAATCTAACATTTGTGTTAAAACTATTTTGCAATGGATTTTAGATCTGTGAGAAAACCTAGGCTATTGTAATAAGCACATGAATAAATGTATGTTTTACCTACTTAGGAATTCACTGTTTTTTTTTCTTTTACCTTTTCAGATATTGTCTGATGATATCCTGTGTGTTGAATGTTATTTATTATTACGAAACCGGACCTCATCAAACACAACTCTCACACATATATCCCCTGCTCTTGGACACCTCAACATATGTTTTGCATGCAGCATGTCTATTGCAACATGCAGAACTCACAGGGTTACTCAAGACTGTCCTCAAAGGAACATTATACTAAGATGGACACCAGCTCATCATATAAGTGTTTTTATCTTGGCAGAATTACTATGATTTAACAAATTGTATAAATATAATATTTTCTTATTTTAGGTCTTGCGCTTGGAACGAGTTTGTCGTGCTTGTTGGGAGGCTGCATCAAGACAAATACAGAGCCAGGCGGTTGATGTTGACAGACCCACCGTGGAGTCTGCGCCAACGATTGATAGCATCGCGGATGCTGTGATTCCTGTACCACCTCCACTGCCGGTTCCACCACCTCATGAACAACAATTGCCTCGAATGTTTTTAAAAATTAATTCTCTGAAGTACAAAAGGGTTTCGGCAAGTTCACGTCATTGCTTGTTCCTTGGTTGCGAGAACACTGAACGTCTTTTAGTACCAGGCACTATAAAGGAAGTTTTGCTTTTACATCGTAAAGTATATATTCCCTTTACTGCAAGAATCTGCAGATATCATTTGAATAGCAATCGTTGGGATGAACTAGAAGCCCTATATTCCGATTTTACTGGATTCCAAGTAGATGATATTTTCTCAAAACTTGAAAAAGCTACTGAGAGACAGTTAGACTTTAATGATATAAACTCAATGGATTCTTCTTTATGCCATTATTGGTTAGGACTTACTGCAGAGCAGTTCAATGACCTCCTAAATTGTACCCCCATGTTATATGATCACTTTCCAAATCCTTCAGTGGCTCTGTATATTTTTAGTAAAACTTAGAACAGGTGATAGTAATGAAAGACTGTCTACTCTTTTTAAAATGCCAAGATCCACTTTGGAAAGAAAAATGAATATTGCAAGAAATTGTTTAAATGAACAGTTTGTTTCTAGACATATAGGAATAAATCACACATCTATCCAAAATGTAGCATCACGGAATAGAATCATACCAGAGGGTTTTTTTTGGAAATGCCAACATGGCTTCAAATGTGAAACCTGCCATTGTTATATGTGATTGCACATATGTTTATGTACAAAGCAGCATTAACTATTCGTATCAAAAAAGGACGTATAGTCTGCATAAATATGCCAATCTTGTAAAGCCATTCTTATTTGTTCGCTGTGATGGCTATATTTTAGAGTGCGTGGGGCCATATGAAGCCACAAAAAATGATTCATCAATTATGAGTGCCTTATTTACTTCTGAAAATGGCCCCATGCGCTCATTTTTTAGACCCGGTGATGTATTTATTTTGGACAAAGGATTTAGAGATGTGATTCCTGAGTTAGAAAGTTATAATTATAAAACTCATATGCCTGAGTCATTATCGGAAAACGAAAATCAATTAACCACCCACCAGGCTAATAAATCTAGATGTGTAACAATGTGCCGGTGGGTGGTAGAAGTTGTAAATGGGAGAATCAAAAGAGATTTTAAACTATTTTGCCAGGAATATTTTAATAGAGCGTCAAGTCACCTTATGACTGATTTCAAAATAGCTTGTTCCCTTTTGAATAAGTTCCACCCTACGATTGATGATAGACCCGATGCTGTGGAGTACCTAAATATTGCTCTGTCGAGATTAAATACTATAAATTATTTATCGGAATTTATTCAAAGGGAACATATAAATAGAAGACGTACGATTTTCCAAAGCATAAACAGCAGTGCTCCCCATCTAAATAACTTTCCAAGATTATCATTAATCGAATTAAGAAGATTTGCTTTAGGATCTTACCAATTAAAACAGGCAAGATCCTATTATGGGGAGCATGTGCGGGCGAATGGTACCTATAGAATAGAAATAGGTAATGATTTAATAGAAGAAGATTTGCCCTTAATATTAGGTCAAAACAATTATCTTGTTAGGGCCAGAATTAAATCGAGACAGGTGAGCAGCAGGATTTATTATACGTATTTATTGATAAGTAAAGAGCAACATAGGGCAAATTCTTTAGAGAGTATCAATGCCTATTATTGTAGTTGCTTAGTGGGAAATCGTACAGTAGGATGCTGCGCTCACACTATGACCGTATTGTGGTATTTAAGCTGGGGTCGTTTTAATGATATTAGTGCCCCAGCGCAATTTCTAGATTATATTTTTGCCGAAGAATAAATATTTGCGTACTATTTTACTATTTTTTTTCTTCTTAAAGTAAGCAGCCATAGAATAGCTTACTTTAATAAAACCTGCTATATAATTAAGCCCCTTCCTACACAAACTACAAATCATGGTTGGCATACTGAACTCACTAAGAAACGGGGTAGTAATCTTTCCATATTCTATATCTAGCAAGAGAAGTTAAATATGTAAGTAGGTACCTAGTGTTTTCTTGATTGAGAAATCAATATTAATCCTTACCATAATATTATTTTATTTCCAAATATATTTTAAACAAAAAGAAGTATTGTGTTATAACCTCAATTTCAGCACCCGAAAAAGTAAGATTTCTCTGAAACCGGAGTAAAACATTCAAATTCGATTTCAGGATATGAAAAGGTAATTCTAGATCTACAAAGCAAAGTTAAAACCACCGTGACACGCGAATTTTTAATAGGGGCCCAAATGTCCTTTTCGTCTATTGTTATACCTAGATATCTGAAGGAGGAAATGCGGTCTATAGGTGTACATGTACAATTTGTGAGTGGTGGGAGGTGATCGTTGCAGCATGTGTGGAACTTGAGTGTTAAGTGATGAGGAGGAGTTTTGTTTTTTTCAAGTTAAGAGTAAGTAGGTTCCTACTGAGAGTCGGAGAAGATGATACACCTGTTCCCAAGATCTAGTATGGAATAGGATTGCCATGTCGTCTGCATAAGAAATAATTTCAGCATCGTGGAGTGGAGCGTTAGAAGTTTATTGGCAGTAGCCCGCTAGAGTAATCACCTGCTTTAACTAGTTGCTGGCGATTTGATAAGTAGCTTTGAAACCATTGAAGCGCATTTCCTCGTATGCCAATTCCTTCTAATTTAGACAGGAGCAGCTCGATCGATACTGTGTCGAACGCCTTGGCTAAGTCTAGAAATATTGCCATGACGTGTTCACCCTTTTCGACGCAAGAAGCTACGGAGTTAGTTAGCAGTATAACGGCGTCTTCAGTTGATTTCCCTCTTATAGCTTATTAGCTTCCAGGAAATTTACTGTTCTCTGGTAATGCTTTAGGACCGCTTTTATGCATGGGTCGAACGTAAGCAACCTTCCAACAGTCAGGAAAATTACCATTTTCCAAACTCAAGTTAAAAATATGAGTAAGAGGTTTTAATAAAGTTTTTTTTAAGCATTACAATAAGTCTTACACTAATATCATCTAATCCGGCGGCGCTGTCAATATTAAGTTGGTCTATAAGTTTTTCAACTTCGTCTTTGTCTGTTGGGTGAAAGAAAAAAGAATGTGAAGGAGTGTCAGGTGGTTTATATCTGCTTGCGAGAGAAGCTTGGGACTCTGATAATCGCGTTAGTATGAGGTCAGAAAGATGTTTGCCCAGGGAAGTAAAATAAGCGTTACACTTATCGAGTGAATCTACAGGGTCCTGTGCATTAGATATTAGCTGAGAGGAATCACTTTTTTGAGAGTTTGGGTTGTAAATAGATTTGATAGTGTTCCAGAGCTTTTACGGGGTATCTTTGTTTTTGATAATGAGTTCATTGTTATACTTAATTGTTTCGAAGTCTGTGAAGTAAGTTGTTACAAAATTTAAAAATTATTTGCATAGTTTTTGTAACAAAATAGCATTTTGTTAAGTGAATTCTTTGCCAAACTTGTTGTTGTAGAATGATGAAAATAAATGACAAATCGTGTTTTTGCCAATCGTTGGTTGTAAGGTAAAAATTAGTAAATTTTTTTTTGTGAAATGACAGAGCACTGTCAGGACAGCTAGTTTTGTGTAGGATTCATGTTTTGATCATTTCAAAAGTGAGAGAATTTACACGAGAAATATACACCGTGAAATGTAAACCGTTGCAAAGCTGCAGCGAAATGACTTTGTTTTGGTAGTACAATCGATTAGTAAATATCTTTACTATGAAAATATAAAAATGGCAGATTCACAATTGTGAAAAACGAAACTCGAAAATGAACGCAATCCAATAGTAGTACCTAGTCAAACGCAGCGGCCGAGACCCGAGCGGCTGACGGCGCACGGTGGGCCGAAATCAAGCTTTCATGGACTTAGGGATTCACGAAAATTGATGAGCAATTTAAAAAAAAATAATAACGGCTTTGCGATCTACCACTAAATACAAGACACTTTTCTTCTACGATTTTTGTATATACCTAATATTTTTAAAGTTATAACGATTTGAATTTTTTTTTGTATGGAGAAATTTGATTTTATATGAATAACTTTTAATTCTCAAGAGTTCTCAAAAAACGGCTTTCGGTATTCGATTATGCTATTTTTTAGGCAAATTATCCGATATATCACTTGCTTCGATTTTCTTCGATTTTGGAGAAAATTGATTTTCATTCCCTTTTCCACACCACCCTTGAGGTAGAGAACTAAGCGCGTTTTTTTTTTATCAGTGGTGTCCCCAGGAGGCCTAATCCACTCATACGCACACTGTTACTCACACACGCACTCACAAAATTATCACTTATACAATTTCATCAGATTCTGATTCAGATTCGTTCTCTAAACATTCCAAATTTACAAATTCTATATTTTCGCGCTCATCATCTTCAAATGTTGGAGATAACAGAAGCATGGCTTTCGCTTCTTCTGAAAATGGTTTGTGTTTCCGTATTATTTTATGACGTTTTGATGATATATAAGGGTCTGAACTAATTATTAAATTATTCAAAATATCCTCATTATTAGCTCTTCTGCAGAATTTTCTTGAATGGTGTTGGCGATATCGCCTAAAGTCTTTATTTCTCGATTCAGCCGCTTCTTCCGATAACTTTCCAATCGGAATTAATCCCAAGTTTTCAATGATAGCTGCTCCATGAACAAGAACTTTATGCACACTGGAGGGCATGGGATACCACTCATATAAATCTACGTATAATTTTATGGTGGCTTCCGTATATTCTTTAAACTTCACTGTGTCAATTTTATGACCTGAAGATATTGTTTCTAAAATGATTGAAAACCGTTTTATTAAGTTTTCATCGACACCAGTAATTGCAGCAGCAATCTCTGTATTTGAGAAAAATCTTCGAGCGGTATTCCCGTCATTAGTAGTTCCATGTCCTTGCTTTACAACATCTATTAAAAGGCCTGTTTGATTTTTAAAAGCTTCCTGAATGCTTTTTTTTCTATTTTCCATCAAAACTTTGTTTTCATTTTTTGCAACCCATGTTTTGAAATTCAGTCTATAGGCTATGTGAAGAATGCATTCCATAAAACGTATCCATATATGTAGCGATGATAAACCATATTTGTACAAGTCGGTATCAATGTTTTTAGTCAATAACAAAGACAAGTTATTCATTTCTGTAGGAACAGCTTTACATATGTCACATCGTTGAGCTGAAGTTTCACAGAGGATTGATGTTGCTTTGCCATCTATCATGGTAAGCAATAATGAATGTGAGACTTTTATGTCTCCAATTTCTGTTTCCTTCAATTCATTTATCTCCGTTTCAATTTCTGTTTTCTCTCTTAAAATCGTTGATTTATTCTCTTTTTCAAATTTGAAAAATATTGGACGACACCAATATGCTGAATTTGGTGAGTCGTTTTCCCAGATAATTTGTTCTTCGGAAACAATTTTTATTGGTACTAAACTACCCATAAAATTACTTGAACACTTTGTTAATTTAAGGGACAAAACAAGTCCCAAAGCTTCATCTGGAGTAAATTTAGGTTTTTCATTTTTACGTAAAAGACTATCTTTGGCTTTTTGCACATCCTGTGGATTTTTAAGTAGGTGTTCGAGGATTTCAGCTATTCCTTGATTACCATCCTCTCGTAATTTCATAATATGTGCATGAGATATTTCCTCTGTAGTCATAATTGTATGAATATGTTCTGTACGTCTCTTTTTTTGCTTAGGTCCTAATTCACAAAATGGTTTTCTTGGACTTACATTCGTTGACGTGGCAGTAGACACTTTTGCTGGAGATTCATGTTCACTTGATATACTAGGAACAGAGTCTTGGTTTCTTTCAAATGCACTTACAATGAAATCAGGCCACTTTATTTCCGATGATAACCATTCGCAATTATTGTTGCTAAACAATTCCTCTTTGCTATGAGCATTTTGCCATCTCCTTTGCAGATTATAGCAATATTTTGCACAAAACGCTTTTAGCGCTTTATCGTTTTCATCACTTAACACAATGGGGACTAATCTATATTTAATAGCACTATATAAAACACTATTATTTTTAAAACTTCCACTTTTTAATAGCACAACAATATCAATATTTGACACCAAATCGAACATTTTTACGTAATAAATAGTATTAGTATTCCGAAAATGTGAGATAGGATAGTGCGTTTATTACGATGTGTAACAACGTACTGAAGATGGTTGTTTTTCAAATGTAACCGTGTCATTTTTTTACCTGCTATTCATCATCCAATCACATAACGACACGTCATCATTTTGCTGCGCTAATGAGTATTGTTAAAAACAAATGACGTCATAAGGGTGGTGTGAGTATCGTGAAAAATAAATGACGTCATAAGGGTGGTGTAGAATGTTTACCAATAATTTGTTTTTTTGCTATATTTCTGTAATACAATATTAAAACATGTCAGAATAAACCAAAAACCGATTAATATTTCATACAAACTTTAGGGGTTTATAACTCGAAAAATACTGGGTATAAAAAAATTACAAATAACAAAAAACATTTGTATTAGTACATAAAATTTAAAAATACTCATTTGAATCCTTAAGTCCACACTTGACAATTCCAGCCCACCGTGCGGCGCGGGCGCCAGAACACAGGGTCGTTAACCCTTGCGCTTATCAACAGCTGATTTTCTGATCTTTAGTTAATTTAATGTAACACAACACCCAAAAAGTTATTCCAATTCTCCCTTCATACTTTTACAGGCTTAAGACTGTCAAAAATACTTTTTATTACCTACAACTTTACTTACTGAACACGAAAACAAAAAACAAGTTAAACAAAGACAATAAAGTAAGTATTTTAGGCGTATTTAAAAAATTTGAATCAACTTATTTACAATGATTTTAATCACCTAACCTATTTCTGAATTTTCACTATTCACAAAGTACTTACCTACACTTCGCGGTATCGAAGCAAGTGTTCCAAGTGTAAGCCACTACATTCCACACACAAACGAGCACTTTTAAATAAATTCTTTTAGTTTTAATAATGGGTCTCACTCAAAATTAGAAAAATCGTAATTTCAATCCATTTTTCACTTATTCAACCTACAAGTACAACGTCCGCAAGACAACTGAGCGACGAGTGCGCGACACTGCGCGGCACGGCGCGGCATTTTTTGATCTGTGGCGGCGAATGAAGAGAGTGTAAGCTACGCGCTCTAGTTTATACCGTATCACAAGGCACGAGAGCTTATTTTTCTCTGAACATTTATGATTTATTGCTTTTTACTTTGTCGGTAGCGCATAAGTTTTGAATGATACCTACGTTAGGACGTAGGTATCATTTCGTTGGCTACGTTGCGTTTGTGTGCGTGACAGTGTAACTATTGTTACTCACGCTTTCGAGTTTATGAATATTTTTTTTAATATTTTAAAATAAAAATATTTTTATTTTTTAAGTTTATCTCTACGTTCCATTAGTACTACTGAGGGCGAATCGTTCTGCCGCGTTTTTGCAACGGTTTACATTTCAGGGTGTATAGCAATGCATAGATATTATGTATAAATAAAAAAAAATTAAAAAAAAAAAAAATATTTATTTGGAACAAGAAACACAATACAGATATAAACAGGTTAAAAACGATGATAACAGCAGTAGTATACTTAATAATATTTTTTTTTATTATTACATATAAACACATACGAGGTATGTTCACGAAGTAAGTGTACTGGATTTTTAATCATTTTTTAAACAAAGAGTATTTGAAAAAAAAAAATAACAGGATGATACACTTGTTGACTATTTTTCCACATAATCACCATACCGTTTAGTGCGTGTGGTAAGCTTTCTTAGCCCTCCTCGAAAAATTCTCCCGCCAGCTCCTTCTCCCACTTCAGAACCTCTTTCTGCCCCCCTTTTTTTCGGTTAAAAACTAAATTCCCCACATGTGTACATTCAGCGAGGTGCAAGGATGAAAATCTGAAGGCACCAAGTCAGGGGAATACTGTGGTGGTGCTGTATATGGTTCATAACATCTTAATCAAATGCGTCCAAGAGCGCCTTGGTGGCTTAGGCTGTGCGAGGACGGGCGTTGTCGTGCACGAAAACCATACTCCTTTTATTTTGAAAGCTCATTTTGGGGTTTTTTAGAGTCTTACAATATCGTTGTGTATTAATAGTCTCCCCCCGACACAGATATTAAGCTATGATGATGCCTATCGATCTCAAAGCAGTAAAGCAGAGATTTTACCCAGAAATTGTGTTTTTAAACGTTTTGGCGCATGTGAGTTGCTGTTTGACTGCTGATCGCCACTGAACGACTGTTTTTTTTTATTCAGGGGTATAATGAGTCACCCACGTTTCATCTCCAATCACAAGTTTCATAAAAAAAAAAACAATAAGTGTTATTTCTTCCTTGATTGCGATGCAGATTACAGCACGCGGCGCGCACTTGTCGGTAAATTTTTTCGACATCTTTCACGCAACCGGACACTACAACGTGAGTCTATGTGCTATCGTGTTTCTGCGATGCACGCTCTATCAGAAGATCCCCCTACCAAAAAGTGTTGCCATCCCTCAAAAAACATAAAACCACAGCCCGTTATGGTCACAGTACACTTACTTTGTGAACATGCCTCGTATTAATATTAATATAAATAAATATTTTTCGAACTTATAATAGGTAACCTTTGTGAACACACCCAAAGTAGAGGAGTAATACCTAGTGTAAGGTAACTTTTTTTTTTTTTATTATTGATGTAGAATATAATTTTGGTTTTGTACATTTGCAGGGAAATTTGCAGAATCAACTTCAACAGAATACCAGCAAATTGCTACTAATTCCTCATCTGAACCAGCAACTGCAAGTATAATTTAGTCTTATATCTTTACATTTCTCAGTTTCCCGGGGTCCTGAACCTTTTCACAGTTATTGGTGAAAACTATTATGATACATATGTGGAAATCAAAGAAATAAGGCCTATAGTTTTGGATGGCTTAAGCGGATTGGTTGCCAAAAACCATGGAGACAATGCCTGTTATTATTAATATCTATACTAATACTAATATACTAATAATATTATAAAGAGGTAAAATTTGTTTGTAAGTTTGTTTGTAGGGGGTAATCTCCGGAAGTAGTGAACCGATTTTAAAAATTGTTTCACTGGTAGAAAGCTACATTATTTTTGAGTGCTATAGGCTATAAATTATAAAGATATCATGCATAATAGCCGAACTATCTCAATGTTTGTCTAGCCAGGCGGAAAAAAATAACTCTTACAACAAAGTTTTTTGCATGCGCTGCCTTAACAGTTGTATATAATTAAAAACAATGTATTGCAAACTGGTCCGCCTTTAATAGTTCTACAAAAAAGTCCGCGACACCATATTTCTATCTTTTATATTTTAGCAGATATAGTAGCTTTTATGTGTTAAAAAAAGTATTTTTCGACGTACTTACCTTTGGACGATTTTTTAAACAACAAAATATTAAACCTTATCGAAAAAAATATTATTATCATCACAAGAACATCATAGAGATACGATTTGGCCGAAACAGTATGTCAATTGGTTAAAAAGTTTCGAAGATAATATAAAATTACTAAATCGCAAAATGCCGCCGTCCATTCACGAACCACATTAGAACATGCTTTGTACGGACGTTTTATCTATTTACCCATGGTACTTCTGTTTTTGGGATATCGGACAGTTTCAGCGATTGTTTATCATGCCTAAAAGAAAATCACAACTTTCCCGTCAGACATCCCAGAGCAGCTCGAGTACGCCGCACGGAAGAGTCTGCACTTGAAAAGCATCAGCGCCTCTTGAGGAATAGAGAAAATATTTCGCAAGCACGCGCTGGGGAAACTAGCTCTGAGCGTTCACAGCGGCTTACTAACCAAAGAGAACGTCGTAGGCCCGTGCTCGGGCATCTAGCGCTGAACGTGCGCAGCGTGTCAGTGATTTAAGGCAGCATGTCTCTGCAACAAGGGACAGGGAGTCTAACGCTGAGCGCTCGCAGAGGCTCACACTTCCGTGCGGCGTACTCGAGCTGCTCTGGGATGTCTGACGGGAAAGTTGTGATTTTCTTTTAGGCATGATAAACAATCGCTGAAACTGTCCGATATCCCAAAAACAGAAGTACCATGGGTAAATAGATAAAACGTCCGTACAAAGCATGTTCTAATGTGGTTCGTGAATGGACGGCGGCATTTTGCGATTTAGTAATTTTATATTTTCTTCGAAACTATTTAACCAATTGACATACTGTTTCGGGCAAATCGTATCTCTATGATGTTCTTGTGATGATAATAATATTTTTTTCGATAAGGTTTAATATTTTGTTGTTTAAAAAATCGTCCAAAGGTAAGTACGTCGAAAAATACTTTTTTTAACACATAAGAGCTACTATATCTGCTAAAATATAAAAGATAGAAATATGGTGTCGCGGACTTTTTTGTAGAACTATTATAGGCGGACCAGGTTGCCATACATTGTTTTCAATTATATACAACTGTTAAGGCAGCGCATGCAAAAAACTTTGTTGTAAGAGTTATTTTTTTCCGCCTGGCTAGACAAAAATCGAGATAGTTCGGCTATTATGCATGATATCTTTATAATTTATAGCCTATAGCAATCACGAATAATGTAGCTTTCTACCAGTGAAACAATTTTTAAAATCGGTTCACTACTTCCGGAGATTACCCCCTACAAACAAACTTACAAACAAATTTTACCTCTTTATAATGTTATATTATATATTATGTACACATACATACACATACATAACATCACGCCTGTAATCCCCGAAGGGTTAGGCAGAGGTGTACCCATTAGTACACCCACATTTCGCCAGTTATGTTTTTAGTCCCATGTAATAGGGGGCGAGCCTATTGCCATCAACCGGGCACAAATCCAGTCTCCGAGGCTACTACTGAAAAATTCCTGATAGAAAAACCCAATAACACTTTGCCCGACCTGGGAATCGAACCCAAGATCTCATGCACAGCAGTCGCGCTTGCGACCACTAGACCAACGAGGCAGTATTATTATGTATTATATATATTATTATATTTTATATAAGTATAAGTATATTAGTATTAGTATATTAGTATAGATAGATTAGTATAGATCACGTTTTATAAATTACAGATTTATCTAAACACACTTCATCAAATCGTGTGAGTGGAGTGCAATTACCAGGTGTAGAAGAGCAAAGGTACTTATTTTATTATTTGCTGCTGTGGTCTATGGCCATTTGTGTGTTGCATTTCATTGAGAGCCAGCTACCAAACCTTGTTGTTAAATAAATACCTGTTGAAGGTTTAACATTTGGCTTGATAAATTACAACCTATGCCCCAAGTCAGTCTGTATTTAGTTCCATCTCGGTTTAAAGGGTCTTTGCCCAGCAAGTTGACGGCACGATCGGCGCTGTGATTTAGTGATTGGCTACCACGTTGCATGTTATGGTTTTATTGAAAGCCATTGACACAATTAACGAATTAATTGTTTTGAAGAAAGTGGTATCATTGGTTGGGGTCAAATAAATAGTATTTGGGTCAATGGACTTATTCGTCATGTCAATAAAAAAAAAAAAAAAAATATATATTGGCTATCGTTTTTGGATGTGTGTAAGTTTGTTGGTCGAGTTTTATTTCCTTTATGTCTTGTGAAATGTTTGTGTCACAACTGTTACTTTTGATTAATTTCCAGGCAGCTTTACATCTGTTACTGGATTGGGATAGATATCGAGTTCTACTTTTTGTGCTTAAAACATGCAACGTTTTAAGGCTGAGGTATATTTGTTATAGGCATTTTTATGTTGGTTTTTGTTTGATCTCGACATACGATATCTTAGGTATAAACGGCGTTTGTTAACACAACATTTTTTTAATACCTTTAGTCATCCATTTTTGTTTTATTAAATATAAACAAATTAACAAAAAATAATACAAAACTAAAATAACTACTAAGCCCCTCAATAGTAATTTTTACTTTAATTTTAAAGAAGGATAGATTATAAAATAAGGTTAAAATGTCGTGAAAGCAATTAAATGCGGTATTAGTGTCTTCCGTTTCATTTATTTCTGGAAAAGACAACGATGGAAGGCAGTTCACAATCTTTTTGATATTTTCTTGACCGAAGTCGCGTCTTTGTTCAAACCAAAATGATTGTTTCATATTCGTCGTGGCTACCTTTGCATCAAAAGATATAGTCGTGGTCAGACATTGTAAGATAGTGTATTTGGGTTTTTGCGTTTGGGTATATTGCTCACAATTAAGTCGATACAGGAGAAATTTAAATGAATGAAATGAAATAATTTATTTGCTATGAATGTAGGTACAAAATATGCTGATAAGTAAGAGAAGGATCCAGTACATTCTACCGTGAGGCATGCAAACATTTTTTATAGTGGTAATAATTATGAAATAATCTTAAATAGTTAATCAATAAAAATATGAATCATTCAATTTGTAAGTTCATTCAGTGGTAAACTATGTCAATAATAAGTTAATAATTTGTCCAAAATGTAATGAAATTTGAAAACTAAAATCGCAAGGAAAATTATTGTATATAAATAGTCACATTGATTTGTCATTCAAAAATTCATCAATAGTATAGTAACATTTTTCAAGTAGTAATTTATTTAATTTACTTTTAAATATTTGTTGTGTGCAATTTTTTATATCATCAGGTATTTTATTGTATATCACCGGTCCCATATGCATAATATTCTTTTTCAGCAGTGCTGTTTTAAAATTGCCTGTATGTAAAAGATTTTCATATTGCGATCTTATTAATGTAGGCCTTGTTGAGTGATCAATATTTGAACAAAATAAATTTCGATTACTTTTCACAAACAGTCCCACTTCCAAAATATAGAGCGATGGAAAGCTTAGTATGTTAAGAGATTTAAACATAGGAACGCAACTGTCTGTTGAAGTTATTCCAGTCACAATATCTAATGAAATATTTTTGGGCTCTGAAAATCCTTTCTCTCTCACTGCAGTTACCCCAAAAAACTACTCCGTATCTTAAAACAGAAGCCACGAGACCATGATAGGCTATATTAATTGTGTCAGTGCTAACTTTTTTGTCAAATTATATAAAATGTAGGCAGATTTGCTTAGTTTCTTGCAGATCTCCTCGGCCTGTGGTTTCCATGTCAGTTGATTGTCAATTAATAAACCTAGAAATTTTGCAACATTTGTATTGTCTACTCTTTGTCCATTGTATGCGATAGTCATACTGTCTGGACGTAAACGCTGGTAAAAATGCATTACTTTTGTTTTTTTCAAATTGATAATTAAATTATTGATAGAAAGCCAATTTATTATATTTTTTAATGTGTCATTAATATCTGTTTCATATTCTGCTTTTTTTGTACGTTTAACTATAGCCGTGCTTTCGGCAGCAAATAATACCATTGGCTGTTGAATTTGTCTAGGTAGGTCATTTATGTAGAGCAAAAATAGTAAGGGTCCGACAACAGTACCTTGCGGTACTCCGAATTTGACTTCCCTACAATCTGATAAGTATTTATATTGAATTTTACTTTTGGTACATATCCTAGTGATTTCTGTCTGTTGTTTGCGTTTGCTTAGGTAAGATTCAATAAGTCTTAAGACGTTTCCTCTAATACCGTACCAGAAGAATGTCATGTTTAACGAAGTCAAAGGCTTTAGCCATGTTAATATTTTTATTTTTTCTGAAACCTTTCTGCTCATTGCAAAGGATATTATATTTATTTAAGAAAGATGTTATAGATTTATAGATCAGTTTTTCGAGTATTTTAGAAAATACAGAAGTAAGAGCTACCGGTCTATAATTTGACATTTCTTCTTTACTGTCTTTTTTGTGTATAGGTATAATAATCGTAGTTTTTAAGGTATCTGGAAATGTGCCATCACTTATGCATAGGTTCATTATATGGCTTAAGGGAGAAGCTATTACATCTGCAACTAATTTTACCACATTGGTTACTATTTCATCATATCCGACACTTTTTTATTTTTTAATGTTTTGATAACTCTCACGATATCTTCAGGTAAAACAGGGAACGTAAATATTGAGTGTGGATTGTTATCTATGCCAGTAATTTCGTTTATGGTATTGTCATTACTTAGGTTTTGTATTTGATCAATAAAAAAATTATTAAAGCAATCGGCCATTTTCTTAGGATTATTGATAACAGTTTTTTCTTTCTTAATTTGTAGTATAGGTTCTGCAGTTCGATTACTACCTTTTATTATTTGCCAAGAGGCTTTAGATTTGCTCTGAGAATTTTTTATTATGTGATTGTTTTGCGCTTTTTGCGTGAGCTTAATATTTTTTTTAAATGTTTTCGAATATTGTTTGAATGCACTTTTGGTTTGTTCTGAAGGTGTTTGCCTATATTTCCATAGCAGCAGTCTTTGCTTTTTACTGCAAATTCTTATACCTTTTGATACCCACTTTATTTTTCTAAAGGGTTTTATATTAATTAGTTTTAGAATAGAAATCTTTATTTCAAGCTTAGAGCTCATAAATGGTTAGTAACAATTTTCTTATACAACTAGTGTTAGGTGTGTTTTACTGGAAAACATAAATCATAAATTAAGCGAAATTGCGCTAAAAAAATGTTATATGCCTCATTAGGATTGTTAGAATCGTATACCTCTATAAAAGATAAGCTTTTTAGGTGTTTCGTAAACTTGGTCAAATTAACTTTAGCCATGTCCCTTTTTTTTATTCGCCATGAATTAATTATGCAGGTTTTATTTACGTGTATTTTTAGCAATTGAGCTGAGTGGTCCGATAGAGCAAAGTCTATTACCTCGCTATAACACTTTTTACGACAGTTGTGCGCAAAATTATCAATACAAGATAAGCTCCCTGGTCTAGTTGGTTGTCTAATTTCTAACTTGAGATTGTGATTGAGAAGTAAGATTTCAAAGTCCAAAGTGTTCTATCTATCTTGTTTCTGTTTTTTTTCTTGAATCTATTTTGTTTCAAAATATCTATGTTGAAATCCCCACATAGCAAAATCTTTCTGTTACTTTTACTACATATTTTCTTTAACAAGGTCTCTAAGCTATTACAGAATAAGTTGAAATTTGACATCGTTGGCGGCCTATATAAACAAATTATAACTAAGTTTGGTTTGGGTAACTCGATTGCACAGCATTCTATAATTCCTGTGAAAAAAATGTCTATTCTTTTTTTTTATCTCTGTCAATACATTAAATTCGTAACAAGTTTTGACTAAAATGCATGAGCCTCCTCGCTTATGTTCTTTTCTTGTGTATGCTGCGGCAAGTTTGTAATTCGGAATGTTAATTAGTCCCTCTTGTCCAGAAATTACAAAATTTTCTTGTGGGCTTGGTAATGGTGGTTATTAGTAATATTAAAGTCCTTCAGAATAGATTCTAATTCTTTAAAATGCGTTACGTCACGATTCTGAATCGCAATGTCAAGAGTATCCGCGATTTAATGACCTCCGCTAGTATATTTAATTTTTGAATGTTCCAGCGCGACCTTAAGATCGAGAACCTGAATGACTTGGCAGCCCGCCTGGCGGCCACCATGTTCGCGCGCGCGGACAAATCTGCCTGGGCGCATCTCAACGAGATCGCCCCCTGGCAAATTCGCCCGCCCGACAAAAGACCTCTGCCGCGCGACCTGCTGCCGGACACAGTCTCCTCCGCCCCGGACTTGATCTCACGAGTGGGCCGCCTACACCTACACGCGGCCCTCTCACTCGGTGACACTCCACACGCAGTACACACACCCGGCGTGCGTTGTGTGCCAAGTTAATATAGGCATGACGCACACCGACCAGCATACATGCACAGACTCCACAACATGGATGTCACGCGATGCGGGCGCGGCGCGGATGCGTCCTGTAGTCGTACTCACTAGGCGGCGTCACACAGTTCAATACCGCCCTTACACACACTTCGGCCCCCTCGTTTGAACGTAACCGGCTAGACCTGGAAGCGGGAAGGCAGGGGACCACTATATGCCATCTGTGGGCGCGCCCTCAAAGTCGGCACTCCCGTCGCTGGTCGTCTCCCGCTGGACCTCCCCCAGGTAACTGGGGGTCTCATCCGGCGGAGGCGGACCGCCGGGGTGCCGTGAAACAGGCGGCGTTGTGCGGACACAACGCCGCCGGCGCTCCCACAGATACACGTAGCAACTACACAAAAAGGCAATACACCCTACAAGGCTAGTGCCTAAAGGGCACCCCAATCCGCGGCCCGTGGCTAGGTATAGCTTTCCCGGGCCTTCGCCGCGATCCCGCTTGCCGCGCCCCCGGAAGGGATCGCAGCGAACACCAGGTTTTTTTAATGAACTAGTTGTGCATCTGTGGGCTACGTCCTCCTCGGAATAGTCATATAGGACACTACTACAAAATTGCGAACTAAGTTTTAGACACTGTCTAGATATTTTTCGTCTAGAAGACCCCGACTTCCCTCCTACGTCCCTTCTGGGAAAACGTGGTTGAGAATTCGTCCTGTATAATTATTTTGTCTGCTGTGTACGTAGACAATACATACTTGTCGAAACAACCTGGACTCCTTTGTGTCGGCAACGGTGACGACATCATCTACAGTATGGATTTCTGTCATTACTTCCAATACCTAGTATAACAATGTCGTGATTTGTCATCTTTTTCACTTCCTAGTCGAAGTTATCTAAGACTTGAGTACTGGTTGCATATGGTTTTGGTTTTGATGTTCCCGAAACGGAGTAGATGTTGTTCCGTAAGTTATTATCTCTCCGTGTTGTTATTTCTTGAGCAATTTGTTGGTCACCTAAAATTAATATGCCAGGTTTGGTCATGTTTATTTATCTATTACATATAATAAAACTGTAGAAAAGTCGTTTTTGTACATAAAAAGAAAATAGCCAGGGTGTTAAAGGACAACCCATTTCCAGCATTTTTAGAATTTTTGTCTGTTTATTTGTTCGGGCATCACGTGAAATGGTTATGGGCACTTTTTTTTTTTTTTTTAATCTTTATTTATTTAAGGAGGTTTGTTCACATTTGAACATGTCACCTCCGTAAAGACAACACAAATGATATAAAGAAAATACATTTACAAATCATACTATTACTTAACTTATGGAGATCTGTTCTTAATACCTATATGTGTCAGCCTATACAGCAATCTGGCCTCCGCCGAGAGAGGGAACGACAGAATGCTATTACACCAGCCAACATTGAACGGAACTACATCAATTTCATTTTCAATGATACATTTTCTAAATACCTCGTTCCGAACACATTCCATCAAAATGTGATACACGTCCTCTATAACGTTGCATTCACTACAGTTTGAAGTACTGACTTTACCCATTAACAATCCAAACTTATTTAATGGAATGTGTCCTGAACGAAGTCTAAAACTCGTCACAATATCACGTCTACCTAAATTACATTTTTCAAACCACAACGCACAAGGCAACATTGGCTGTAAGGTTTTGTACCAAATTCCTTTAGTTAGTGATCTCTTATCAAAGTACTCTGACCACATGTTATTACAAAAACCCTTAATATTACCCAATACATTAGTGTAATAAGGTAAACAATCAATGGACACACCTTCAACAACGGCTTCCCTTGCCAGTCTATCAACTAATTCGTTACCCTCTAGACCGATGTGAGAAGGTATCCACTGCAAAATTACTTTTTTATTTTTAGCATTAAGCTTATATAAAGTACTTAAAATGTCATAAGCTAACGGAATGCCCCTCATCATAGATGTACAACGCTCTAAATGCTGAAGTGCGCTTTTGGCATCCGTAAATATTACAAAATTACCATGACTACCTATTGATTTAACATATGAGACCGATTCTGCGATGGCAATTAGTTCCGCGTGCATTATAGATATCTGATTATTATTAATATGTAGCTTTATATAACTGTTTGTGTGTTTGTCCAAGAAAGCAGCGCCTATCCCGTATTTGTCTTTGGAAGCATCTGAGTAAACTTTATGAAATCCTGAATATTTCTCGTGTAAAAACTTGTTGCACATTAGTAGTAAGTTTTGTTTATTAAATTGCCGCTTAGGTTTGTTTAAATTTTTAATGTTAATATTTATAAAACTACGTGTATCTATATTAGTGACCCAGGTATCTAAACTAAACATATCAAGTTGTTTACTTGAATGTACTAGCAACGTTTTAAAATTATTGTGAATTGACACTAAAATAGGCTTTTTCTTATTTCTCCAATACAAATTTTGGCATAAATTAGTAAGATCATCTAATACTGCTAGTAAGTTATTATCGCTGAGTGATTTTGACTTAAGCCAAAATTTTCCAGCTAGAAAGGTGCGACGCACGAATAAGGGCTGCAATAGCAACTCAGACTCCATCACGTGTATGGGAGTGGTTTTTATAAAACTACCTATAATGCGCAAATACTGATTTTGAACCCTGTCCAACTTGACGGAATTACTCGTGTAACTAGTGTCGTACAGAAAACTTGCATAGTCTATTCTACTTCGAACGATAGATATGTATAACATTCTTAAGTAATACGGATGAATACCCCAACCAGAACCTGCCAAAACTTTAATTACATTTAAAAATTTCATAGATTTTTCCCTAGTCTCATTAATGTGTTTCGCCCATCTCAAATTTCTATCAACCCATACGCCCAAATATTTAAAACAATTAACATTTTCTAAGACAACTTCATTTAAAATAAGGTTCGCATTTTGATTAGAATAGTTCGTTTTAAAAATACAAACTTTACTTTTATTTGCTGATATAGTTAGCCCTAAATTCATAAGAAGATTACTTAAAGTATTCAATGAATTCTGTAATATTCCAGTGCTTACAGTTATTGACTGAGAAGTGTAATATAAAATAAAGTCATCCGCATACTGGGATATAAATATATCTTTTTCAATAGTTTTGCATATATTGATTGTTGCCACATTAAACAATAAGGGGGATAAAGGGTCCCCCTGCGCCAGACCCCGACATGTAGTTCTAGATATATATCCGGTCTCGGTTTTAATTTTAAGAATTCTGGATTTCAAGAAATTCCACAGATAAAAACATATTTTAGAACCCACCTTTATGTTATGTAAGATTGAAAGTAAAGATATAATATCAATGTTGTTATAGGCATTGTCTATGTCGACAAAACAACATACTGTACTTACTCTATTAGAAAACCCTTTTTGAATACGAGATATTAAACAACTTAAACTATCTAAGCAACCTCTTGACTTTCTAAAACCCACCATATTGTTTGAGAACATATTATGTTTTTCTATGAACCATTCGAGCCTTCGATTTATAATTAAATGGAAAATTTTGCACATGCATGACAATAAAGAAATAGGTCTCAATGACGACACTTGATTGGGATCTCTTCCAGGTTTAGGGATGGGAATTACTTCAATGTTACGCCACTGGCTAGGTACAAAGCTGAGTGATAAAAACTGGTTATATAAAACTAAAAGCACCATCTTACCATTGTACGGTAGGTTTTTAATCATTGAGTATGAAATACCATCGCATCCAGGAGATGTATCCTTCGATTTAATACATTTATCTAGCTCCTGCATGGAGATTATTGACTCCAGCTTCAAATTAGGCAATGTGAATGTGGGTGATTTTGGTAAAGCATAGTCTGGAGTTAGACTGCTTAATAAATTGTTGGCTTTGCTTAAATCTACACAATTTCTTGGCGATCTATAACCCTTTATCCATTTCATTTTGCGCCACATATCAGAAACAGTAGTATTGTGGTCTATACTTGAGCAAAACTGCATCCAATCATTTAGCTTTGCCTGTCGAATTAATTTTTGAGCCTGTGCAATTTTATTTTGTAAAATCTCTAAATTTGATGGACTTGGGTTTTTGCGAAAATTACGTAATGCCAATCTCCTGACCGCCACGGCTTTAGATACTTCTGCATTCCAGTATGTCTTAGAGGCAAATTTCGAGTTAGGATTTTGGGAATTTTTAGTTAAAGGGATATGGATGTCCGCTGCAAAATTTACATAATCAATAAATATATCATAAGCTTTTTGGGGATCCTCAGGAAGAATGAAGTCAGAAAATATATCTTCAAGACATAAAGTATACGAGTCCCAGTCCGCTTTTTTAAAATTTCTTTTAATTATAAACCTTTTATCCATGTGGCATTCAGAAGACAATTGAATCACCAGATGATCACTTCCCAATGTTTCGTTAAGAACAGTCCAATTAAAATTTAACGCAGCATCAGACGAAACCAAAGACAAATCGGGAGAAGATTCTTGCATAATACCGTTTACTAGTTTAATGCGGGTCTTACTGCCATTATTTAGTACAACATAGCTACTATCTATGAGAGAATCTAAAATTTGAGTGCCTCTTAAGTTAATTTTATAGGACCAATTCGTATGGTGGGCATTAAAATCGCCAATTATAATAGATTTCTTATTGAACGAAGAAAACAACGCATCCCAATCTGCTTGAGTAGTTCGAGCGGAAGGTGGGCAATAGACTGCTATTATATTTTCCAAAAACAAATAATTAAAAATCCTTACGTGCAGAATTTCAATTCCCGTAGACGACAACTGAAAGTTTCCTAATTGCGCTTTAATGGATCTGTGCGTTATAATTGCCACACCACCATACGAATCATCCCTATCTTGACGAAAAATGTTATAATTACTAATTTTTAAAGGAGTATCGGGTTCTAGCCATGTTTCTGAAACAGCAGCTATGTGTATTTTATTTTGAATTAATAATTGAGAAAAAGATAATAATTTCGGTTTCAGACTTTGGGCATTCCACTGTATTATATTACATTTTACCCGCTCGGTATTAGCCATTAAAAAAATTAATAATAGTTTGCATCATTGGTAAGTCCGATATCTTATCTACAACTAAAAGTAATAACCACTCAATACATAGTTTAAACACTTTTTGAATTTTTGTCAGCCATGAACAATTTTTTAAGAAAATAACTTCTTTTAATCTAGATATTAATTCATTAAATGTTATGTTCGACTCAAGGTTACCTTTGATTTGTTCATTAGGATTTTGATTTAATGTTTCTTCATGGCATCGCGACGACTCAGGTTCCTCATACAGGCTTGTTTGCCACTCTGATAAAACTTCAGATAAAAGTTGTTCCTTTTTAGATTTCTTCTTAACATATGACCGGCTAATAGATGACTTTTCGTTAGTAGGTAGCTCCTCATGAACTTCTACATTAACCTTAACGACTTCTGCAAATGTAGGAGTATTTTCATTTGAAGTTATAAAGGCAACAGGAACAGACTTATTTAATTCTGTCTTTATATCGTCTGCGCGAGGGGAAGGTGGTACATACGCGGTTAAAGCCTTCTTATATGTACAATTGAATTCAGCCATAATCTCACGTAATCGTTTTTCTTTTAAATATAATGGGCACACTTTAGATAAGGCCATATGACCACCGGAACAATTAATACATTTAAACATCTTAGTCTCACAGTTTGCATGTCTTCCACCGCATTTAGGGCAAACTATTTTATCGGAAGGACAAGTTTTCTGTGTATGTCCCATCTTCCAGCATCGTGAACACTGAGAAACGGGATAGACATAAGGATCGACCTTGATCCTTAAACCATCTGTGTATATGTATGGAGGCAAGGCATTTCCTCTAAAACATACTCTCAATACTTCGGAAGGTGACCACCCTTCATTATTCTTGTCCCGTCGATTTAGTCGCTTCACAGAAATAATCTCCGTATTGTCTGAACAGGATAAACTGCCCAGAATTTCCTTCTCATCTAATTCTAGATCGACATCCCTGATAACTCCATATGAAAAACTGACCTCCATGTCTTTACTAAATCGCCACCCCTTACTAATAAAATCATTGCATGACAGAAGTTTACCCATACTTATTTCATCTTCGAATTGTATACGCACTCTAAATGGGCTAAGGTACTTGACTCGAATGATTTTATTTATTTGGTTTGCCTTCAACATCTTAGCCAGCGCAAATGACTTTGGTAATTTATCAATACATGATACTGTGACTTCAAATACTTGTAATTCTCGCTCTGTGTTATTCTGCCTCAATCTCTTCCCTTTTCCTTCATTTCCAACAATCTTCCATTCCTCATCCGATTCAACTTCGGGGCGATTCCTTTTCATCCCCGCGCTAAGTATAACTTCTTCCTGGGATTCGAGCATCTCACGTAGATTTTGTGAGTTTATAGTTATATTTTCATCGCCCGATTGAATATCGTCCACATTACTATAATCCATAACGAACACGTAAACAACACCTGGCCCACGTGCTACGCACACGTGCGCAGGTACCGGACGGCCGGACCGTAGCTATGCGCGTAAACAATAAAAATGCAGGGATTAATTACTAATTAGCTTGCAAAAACACGTCTATTTCGTACGAGTGCCGATACGAACTCTTATGGGCACTTGGTCTCACAACTTCACATAACTTTTATACACAACAACATGTGCGTAAATTAAAGTCACATTAAGTTTTTTGTTTCATCCTAATCGTTTCACACCTGAAGAAAGAAAGAAAGAGTTCACACCTTATAAAAAAATGAAAATTAATAAAATTAGTGTTTTCGAAATAAAATATTTAAACAGCGCCATCTATCGAACTTAGACTGCACTATAATAATATCTAGAGATCAACTGCGTGCAGTATTGAGTATTGTTGTCTGCATTTGTGTGTACTCCACGTATGAGTTAATGTTGCTCGAAATAAATGTATTTTATTTTTTTATTTTTATTATTATTGAATATAGATATGCGACAGATGGTTATATTCGTTGTGCGTGTGACGTCATTTTCTGAATCGCGGTGAAAGAATATCTTTCGCCCATGTCTGCAGACATGTTTGAGTTTTGTAGGTGTCTTTAAAGTTCTGTCTTTAAAAAGGTCTTGCTTGACTTTGATAGTATACTAAATCGTTCGTTAATTCGTTTTATCTTTCAAAAAGTTTTGGTTAGATTCAGTCTTAATTTTGAAGTGCGAAGTAAATAATAACTTGCAATTTGATTCAAGTACTTTTATCGACTTCGTAGTTTGAAATTTGATTAGTCTTCATTGTCATTTTAAAAGTTTATGTTGCAGTAAATTGTTGATTTATTTGGTTCAATATTTTATTTGTTTGGTTCAGTTTTTTTAATGCCTTGAAAAAAATCACTACTACAAAATTGCGTACTAAGTTTTAGACAATGTCTGGATATTTTTGGTCTAGAAGACCCCGATTTCCCTCCTACGTCCCTTCTGGGAAAACGTGGTTGAGAATTCGTCCTGTATAATTATTTTGTCTGCTGTGTACGTAGAAAATACATACTTGTCGAAACAACCTGGACTCCTTTGTGCCGGCAACGGTGACGACATCATCTACAGTATGGGTTTCTGTCATTACTTCCAATACCTAGTATAACACTTCCTCGTCGAAGTTATCTAAGACTTGTGTACTGGTTGCATATGGTTTTGGTTTTGATGTTCCCGAAACGGAGTAGATGTTGTTCCGTAAGTTATTATTTCTCCGTGTTGTTATTTCTAGAGCAATTTGTTGGTCACCTAAAATTAATATGCCAGGTTTGGTCATGTTTATTTATCTATTACATATAATAAAACTGTAGAAAAGTCGTTTTTGTACATAAAAAAATAGCCAGGGTCTTAAAGGACAACCCATTTCCAGCATTTTTAGAATTTTTGTCTGTTTATTTGTTCAGGCATCACGTGAAATGGTTATGGGCACTTGGTCTCACAACTTCACGTAACTTTTATACACAACAACATGTGCGTAAATTAAAGTCACATTATGTTTTTTGTTTCATCCTAATCGTTTCACACCTGAAGAAAGAAAGAAAGAGTTCGCACCTTATAAAAAAATGAAAATTAATAAAATTAGTGTTTTCGAAATAAAATATTTAAACAGCGCCATCTATCGAACTTAGACTGCACTATAATAATGTCTAGAGATCAACTGCGTGCAGTATTGAGTATTGTTGTCTGCATTTGTGTGTACTCCACGTATGAGTTAATGTTGCTCGAAATAATTATAAATTATTTTATTTTTTTATTTTTATTATTATTGAATATAGATATTCGACAGATGGTTATATTCGTTGTGCGTGTGACGTCATTTTCTGAATCGCGGTGAATTAATATCTTTCGCCCATGTCTGCAGACATGTTTGAGTTTTGTAGGTGTCTTTAAAGTTCTGTCTTTAACCCTTAGCCACCTAACGTGTATTCTAGTAACACATCCACCTAACGTCGGTCATGGTGACCGCTTGCATATAAGTACTATTAGAAAGTAAAAAGCTCAAAAAATTGCTACAAATCAAAACTACATCATGTTCTTCAGTTGTTTTTATTCAAATTGTTGTAATAAACTATTCAAATTAACAATTTTTACTTTTTACCGACTTCACAAAAAGGAGGAGGTACTATGTTCGGATGTTTGTATGTTTTTTTTTTTGTATATTTGTTCATCAAATACTCCGCCAATCGTTGACGGATTTTCAAAATTCTTTTTTCGTTCGAAAGTAGATAGTTCTGAGGTGGTCCCACTGTCATGAAGTTAGGATCTGATGATGGGATCTTAGAGAAATCGAGGGCAAGCCTCAAATTTTATATGCACACTTATTGTTTTTCGTATATTTTATGAAGTATCTTGTGTATTTGCGTATGGTTGTCCCCATCTCAGGTTGCTGGGCTGATGATGGAAGGTACAACTCTTTAACAGTAAGAAGTTACTCGAACAGGCAAGGACTGTTTTAGTAAATTGTTTTGATGTTTGATATGGGCATTTGCCACATTTGGTCTCATGATCACCAAGTCATGACCTGATGCTGCAGTCCTCGACAACTAACAGCAGATATATCGTGTTTAGGCTCATTGAAAAGGGCTTGATGTGTGGATAAACGTACTGTTAATGAGGAACACTGAAGTACAGAGACCTGATGCTGAAGCCAGGAGCATCAGAAAAAGAAACAAACCTTGAAATTACAGCACCGTAGTCGTGTTTGGGCTCATTTTAAACAGAACTAAATTTTAAGTTCAATGCAATGTTGGCATAAGTCTGGCTTGATGCTGCAGCCAGGATTATCAGCATCTAGTCTAAAAACTAATAAATACTTCTTAAAGTGAAATTCTTTTGCGAGTTTTTCTTTTGTATAATTATCCTAACAAAGGTTACCGGGGGAGTCTCATTGCTCAACCGCTCTCGTACAACACCGAGTCGATGTTCACGCTGTTTACACGACTCGTCACTCAATCGTTCTTGAATACGATAGAGTCGACAGATCCTATTATTTGGCGACTCTTGTTATAATTGAGAAGACCTGTTATTTCTCATCTGAGATAACCTAGCGCCACGCTAACTCTGATTCTTGGGAACGGAACAGAGCGCTCCGTTCGCGACACCTAGTTAATCGTTACTTATTTGCAGTATTAGTTTCTTTAATTATGTTTGCCCTCATGCGGGCGGCCCCTTTAGTTGGTCTGCCCATAGTGATTCTTAACAAAGGCAAAAATTATAATTACACAAAAAATGGAAAAATAAAAAACCTTTTTAAGAAAAAAATTAACCGACTTCAAAAAAAAGCAGAGTACTACTGTACTAAAAACTAAACCAAAAAACACTTCTGCAATAAAAAGCAAAAAATAAACTGGACTAGATATTTAATCCAAAAGAATGATCAGAAAAGTATTATAATGGGTGTCTAATTTTTTACACTATATTCGTTTTTCAAATCAATGCTAGCTCTTAACTTAAATAAATAAAATACTATTATAATTATGGGCTAAGTACTTACTCATCTGTTTGAAGTCGGTAAAAATGTATTGACATTTTCTTCATCATTAAATGATAAGACGAACATGTTGAGTGGTTCTTTACTCTTCCAGCTCAATTTGTTGTCTACTTAAATTTTCAGACCTTGTGTTGTTAGGTCGTCTTTGATTTGATCAGGTTGGTTCTTACCAACCATTCTGCATTCTTCTTACAATGCAGCTTCTTTACAACAACTTTGCGGAGTCTCCTAATACAGGCATTTTTTGCTTAAAAAGAGGCTCCAATCTCAATTTTTTTTGTATTAGTATGGTTACCAAATAAAGCTTTTATTATTATTATTAACTCTGATTGGTCTAGCCTGCTTATTCTCGTACGAATGCTAATGATAATCTTTTTCTGTTAAAAGCCCGGTAAATACTCTATATGAGTCCTTTGTTTTGGCGTTAACTTTCACACAATCACCATTTAACATTTTTGCGGTAAATGTTTTATAGCTTCAGTTAGAGTCAAAGAACGTTTGGTAGTTCGTAACTCCGTCTATTATAATTGGCGGTGGCGAGGGCACTGTTTTAACGGTAGTCTCTTTCTCAGTTTTCCGGTGACTTTCATGTTGGGCGCGTGTTCCGGGTTGTTATTTTGGAGAGTGCGAGGTGTTAAGCTTCCTCTTCTTCCTGCTCTTGGCTTTAATGCACCCTGTCTCTTTGGCGAGTTCATCCTCATCTGTGCAGTATTCAAAGTCACTTTTAGTACGCTGGGAAAATGATATTGTCTGGCTGTCCTGTTTTTGTAAGGGTTCTTTGGGTTATTTTTTTTCTTTCAAGCCACTTAATTCTCCATGGAGGGCTTGTACTTGGTCCTGCAAGCTATGAATGTGTTCATTAAGATTATGTACCATTTGCTGCAGATTTTCTCTATCAGTTTTCTCCTGGATGTAACAGTCATACACCGTTTTTCCAGGTCAGTTTTTATCTTAATTGACTGTGAAGCCATTATTTAATTTTAAGGCGAGTTTACACCTATACAATAAATTATTATAAACATTTCATGATTTCGTCACTTGTAACTAGGTCGTAGCACAGACCGCAATAGGTCGACGGAGGTACACCGTGACGACGGTGTTGTGCTGCGTCTGCAGAATACTCGTAACTAGAGCACGCGCGCGCGATCCGTACGTTCGTTCGCTATTGCAGTTAAACAATACTCTTCTCTTCTCTTATCTTATGGTGGCGGAAACTTTGATAATTGCTGGTAAACGTTAGCATGCCCCCGTAAGCACAATGGTTTGTAGTTTGATGAGCAGTATGCGGTTGGTTTATACATTGTAATTACGAAGTAGAGGAACTACTTGCGCGGTCAAAACGAAAAAGTGATAAATTAATGTCACTTCGTTGCTTGCCAGTGGGTAATGGAGGTATATGTATGTTCCGACCTTTAAAGCGTCCGGATGATGTTATGGCACACAGAAGGTATCTCACAGTAACCATAATGTACGTTGGTTTTTAATATTAGTTCTTCTTAACTATATGTTCCTATCAACTCTAAAATTTCGACCATGCCCAAATGAAGTAGCTTTGGTAAGACAATCCATCACATGTAACAAAATGCAAAATGAAAGTATTCGACAAATCCACTGGAATTGTTCACGTGGAATCATCCAGCTAGATAGGTACATATACCTAGAGCCAGGAAAAATACGGTATTTATACATGAACCCATTGCTCTTTAAAAGCAGTCATCAAATTAATAATAACGGCGGGATGTTCCTGGAGCACCCAATAACACAGTACCCACATCAAGATCCTCAAACTCTGAAAAATCTAACTTTTCAGAGAGCGCATAGTATTTCTTAGAAGTTTCAGTCTTAAAATCGTGCGTAAAAGTCAGTACAACGATTTTTTTCGGCATTGCAACAAGAACCATATGCCCGTAATTCTTTTCTATAGCATCAACTTGCAGGATGGGACACATGCAAACTACTGCGGGTAGTCTATTTTCAACCGACTTCAAAAAGGAGGAGGTTCTCAATTCGACGCGTGTTTTTTTTTTGTTTTTTTTTTTGTGTGTTTGTTCAACGATTACTCCGCCAATTATGAATCGATTTGGATGATTCTTTTTGTTTGAAAGAGTATGGTCCCGAATAGGTCCCATAGGAATATTGTCATGATCTGATGATGAACTTTGGAGATATGGAACGGAACTCCTTATAAAATCACAGCAGAACCGCCGTAACAAGAAAAATTGCTTTGTATAAACGTGTAATCGATGACTGACTGAAGGAAGGGGGTACGTCAACCCCCCCTCTTACCACTTTCCAAAATTAAATATATCGTGTGAGGTATTGTTTGAAAGGGCTTTATGTAAGGATTTCAAACATTAACACACAAGCACTAAAAAGTAAAAATAAAAAGCTTTTTTACAAAAAAAGATCACCGCCTTCAAAAACCACAAAATAAAAAATAACTTTAGCTTGGAAGTCGGTGGCAATACCTACATAACAAGAAATAAAACCAAAGCCGCCGACTTCCTAGCTAAAGTTATTTTTATTTTGTGGTTTTTGAAGGCGGTGATCTTTTTTGTAAAAAAGCTTTTTTCTGGTTTCATAAAGTAATATTGTTTCATTGGTTTGGTTTAGTCAAAATGTTGAACTCTCTATCTGAGCTTGGAGAATGATAAATTCGGAATACTCCCCAGTACGACCCTACGAAGTACACATCTGCGTTGCCTTTAATGACTTTTATATCTTTCAAAGAGCT
Source organism: Hoplodrina ambigua (assembly GCA_949774945.1). Classification (NCBI taxonomy): domain Eukaryota; kingdom Metazoa; phylum Arthropoda; class Insecta; order Lepidoptera; family Noctuidae; genus Hoplodrina; species Hoplodrina ambigua. The sequence goes on from OX458964.1 coordinate 15,643,525, forward strand.
GTCTGGGGCCCTCATGTGCTGTAACTCGTACATCCATTGAAAGTAGACGCGCCAATCCATTTGGGCTAATAGCCGGTACTGGTACAGCTGGTGGACTAAGTTAGAAAACGGGCTCAATTTAGCTTTAATGACGAAATTACTTCCCACATATGCTAATATTTGCCTTTCTAAGGTGAGGACATTGAAATGTAGCCAATGGACATAATGCGATCAGTGAGTCTGCCCAAAAATTTTACCTCCAAAGTTTGGGTGCGCAAGTCACAGAGGAGTATCTCATCCAGGAAGCTTACAAAGTATAACTCAAGATCTACGAGAGAAAACTGTTTCACGTTGTTATAGGTCAGCGCAGGGAGTTCGTGAGACTTCCGAGTTGCGAGTTTTCACATTACGTGCATATGCAACGTAGTACTCAATATAACAATACGGTGTTCGTTTTCGGCGTACTTTGAATAATCTCCCATCAAGGGTGGCAGATGCCACAGTGATAATGTTTCAATGTCGAATAATTAATAGACCCTAATCCTTCTTGAAGAATCCCTATGATGCTTGGAAGTTGCGTATTTCTGCGAGAGGCGAGCATGATGTAGCATTTAGGTAGTCGCGCTCCTCTGTGGTTGTCTTCAACAGCCTCCACGTAGACAGTGAACGGTACAGACCAATCCAGGTAAGTCCAGGCTTCGCCTTCCTCCGAGCGACCTGATGGACTTTAGTGCCACATTTCTTCGTTCTTGAATAGGTTGTCGATAACGGCGCACCACATCGAATTAACCTCAGTACTCTCAATAAGTGTGTAGTGTGTACCTGTTTCTTACCTAATAAAGGTTCGTTTGTTAATTCGTTTTTCTTTTGTCAATCAAATACAGAATAGAAACGAGTAATTTAATTATTTTAATATTAAAATGATAACATTACTTGGATCCCACGCATACTTCACTTTGCGCGTGTGCATATGGTCGAGTGTGTGCATATCTTCAGGAGCGTTGAGGCTCAGAATGTCAACTTCCCAAAATGTCTCCTGGTACCAAAATGTCAACTTCCCATAATGTCCCATTCCCAAAATGTCTCTTTCCCAAAATGTCTCTTTCCCAAAATGTCTTTTTCCCAAAATGTCCCTTTCCCAAAATGCCGCTTTCCCAAAATGTCCCCCATTCTTAGAATTAAGCGTTATAACCCAACTAAAAAATAAAAAACAATATAATAATCAAATTTTTTATTTTAATTACTTTGTGGTATCAACTCTTTCGTCATTTTTTTTATTAGAAAAGGAATTTGAAATGAAATATAGTTATATATTATCAACATATTATAAAAACAATAAAAAATAACTTTAATTAGAACTAATACGTTCAAGTACACAGTAATTCAATAGGATTTCAATAGTCAGATACAGACTGATAATTAATCGTTAACTTATTATCAAATTTAGAAAGAAATTCAATTAAATAAAGCAAGTCTCAAAAATATCAATTTCTTTAAAAATTGTTGAATTGTGAGATGATTTCCTTGTAATTGTTTTAAATATCTTGCATGTTTTCTATCGAACTCAATATCTCTGAGTCTTCTGCGGTTGGTCTGCTTAAATAGTGAATCCTGTATACGGCCATACCAGTATTTGCTTTCTTTTTTTTATCTTATATAAAAAAAAATACAAATTTGGATTCTTTGGTATAAGGCTATTTACACGTCGGTGCCATCCTTCTAGAGCATTGGTGGTTATATGGCGTTGGCCAGCGCAGCTTAATATTAACGGTGATTTTCTGGGATACCAGGTACACTCGAAATAACTGCGAAAACGCCTCATCTCTGATGTATTTGGCGCCGTTTCCAAAGTATAATTCCATGCGCCTGGTATATGATTTGCCGACACCAAAGGAAGAATGGCACTCATTCTAGTCACGTTACGACCAGCTCTTGATTTATTCAATTTCGTTTTTTTTTGAATATTTCCAAATCGCTGCATTGAAGTGATGGTAACAACCAGTCACTCTAGCCTGCGGATAAACTGCCGAAACTGCGTTCATGATGGCAATTTCATAATCCGATTTGAAAGTTTTAATTTGGATCTGTAAATTCTCTTTTATGAGACTAAATAGGCGCATATATGTTTGTTCCGATTTGTTTGGTAAGAGGGCGTATATAACCGGTACTATGTTTGTAGTATTTTCATCCGATGCTATCCCTGCGCAATACAAACATTTGATAAAAAGGTTTTGGAGCTGATTTAAACGACCCATCGGCATAGTATGAACCTGGCGTTCTCATTTTTTAACGATGGTGCTGGCAAAAATTATATTTTTTTCCGTACTGCCATCTTCACATACTAAAAACTTTTTTGCTAAACTTTGTGGTATTTGAACTGTTTCAGTATTATTATGTACTGCAAGTCTGTATTCAAATATTTTTTTCGCGCTCGGTAAAGAGAGCTTTTTAAGGCACGAAATGTTGGTATCAAGTCTCGATCATCACGATTCTCATTGCTTAGGTCTGCCAAAGTAGATTCGCAAATTTTTTGAATCGGCCCTAAATTATCACACACTTCCTTCTTCAACCTGATTTTTTCTTTTTTAATATTGATGGCAACAACATTAAGTTCACAAGTATGCGTTGATTTGCTTTTATCTAATGTCAATGATGCATTACATACGGTTCTATTAATACATCTCCATGACGTACTGTCTTTGTTTTTTTTTGTTTTTGTTGTACTGAAATCCCTTCCATATTAGTGTTATATATTTTTTCAAAAGTACCCACTTTTGTGAGATAAATATTTTTCTTGAGTTTCGTTTAGTTTATGCAACATGTTTTAAAGAAAATGATTTTTAGAGGCTTTCTTTAATTTATTTAAAGAACAATGGCAGGTCTCCATACTAAGAATTGTCTGGGATCAAATTGAAGCGTCCCGTAATGAAAAATATGTTAAAAGATTTGGCGTTAGCTCCAGAATCTTTACATGAGACTATTTTCATTTGGGAAAGCCGGAAAAAGAAGATTTCGGTGTTTGAATGTTTAGGTTATGAATTAACGTCAAACAACAATTTATCTTTATAACATCGCATATTGAAATTAAATTATAAAGAAATGGATAATGTGGTTCGGTCTAAGTGAGAATAAGTGTATTTACGGATAAAATGAATGAAATTAAATTATAAAGAAATGGATAATGTGGTGCGGTCTAAGTGAGAATAAGTGTATTTAGGCGCTTTGCACACGGAGCAACTTTTGCAGCAACTGGCAACTGGCAACTTTCTGGCAACTCGCTGTTTACATGTAATTCAATTGGACTGCGCACACAGAGCAACTCAAGTTGCGAGTTGCGGCAATCGTCAACAGTTTTCAGTTGCGGCAACTAGCAACTTATTTAGTTGCTAGTTGCCGCAACTAGCAACTGTCAAATATTCGATTTCACACCCTCCCTCCCTCGCCCTGTGCCCGGCATAGTGTTGCCATTAACTTAGTGGTTTTTCCCACTAAGTAAACACTTCTTTTTGGGGTAATGTGTAAAATTCTATTATAAAAAATAACCGACTTCTAAAAACCCTTAAAGCACTAAAAAGTTAAAAATAATACTATAACCTACCTATATTAATAAACCTAACCTAACCTACGATTAACCTATACTAAAATGTAACAATTGTTTGGAGTCGGTGCCAAGCTAAGTAATGAAACGACTGGTAATTCCAGAGTAATTTTTTTTTTTAGCTTTTGGGCTATTATTTAGATACTGTAAGATTTGTGTTTTTTTTTTTTTGGCCTTAGTCTGTAGGTATATAGTCATTCAGGTATCGTATATTGCTTGGCACCGACTCCAAAAAATTGTTACATTTTAGTATAGGTTAATCGTAGGTTAGGTTAGGTTTATTAATATAGGTAGGTTATAGTATTATTTTTAACTTTTTAGTGCTTTAAGGGTTTTTAGAAGTCGGTTATTTTTTTAGCAAAAAAAACTTTTTTATTTGTAAATTTTTTGTGACATATTTTTTTCTCATTAAAAAATACAACTAAATTGATAACCTCCTTTTTTATTTTAGTTAAAATGCGCGAACAAACAATGCAGAGGAATGAAAAGATCATCAATGTAGACAATGTAGATAATTTTTTGTTGATTTTTCAATAACGGCTTGTCCAATTTCGATAAAATTTTTATGGGACCATTTGGCAATTATAACCTATCCAACAGAAACAGAATTTTTGAAATCGGTTGGCAAGCGACGGAGCTAAGCGCGAACAAACCTAAAAAAAAAAAAAATACAAACATCCGAATTGAGAACCTCCTCCTTTTTTAGAAGTCGGTTAAAAATACTTCTTGATATTCCCCAACTAAATGAGAGAAAATTTAAACCATGAATAAAACGCACACTATCTAATCAAGCATTATTATAAGTTAGATGATTATATCACGGACAAAAATGCTTGGCTAAATGCTAGTCCTGCTGCACAGCCACTCGGGCTAGTCGGGCTCACTATATAGGATTGTTTTTTAAGAGAATGATGTTTCTTACCCTCTTTTTTGTCGACCTGAATAACTTGTACCGTTATCAGTACGATTACTTTTTCTTTTTTTACATACTACAGTCATCTAACGGATAAGTACACTGAAAGTGTTAGTATTGTAAATTTATTTCAATTTTGTTTTTGAAAACCATCAACCTAAAACCTGCCCACTAAAAAATTCACAAACCACCAGATACAAATTCTGCCCACCAGATCTAATGGTAATACCGCTTAGTTTGCAACACTGCAACTCGGCTAAAAAGTTGCTTACAAATTGCCAAAAAGTTGCGACAACCGGCAACTTTATGGCAACTAGCAACTTTTACAGGAAACTTTTAAAAAGTTGCTAGTTGCGTCAACTTAAGTTGCTCCGTGTGCAAAGCGCCTTACGGATAAAATGAAAAAACCTACATAAATTCTAACACTCGGTGTAGATTATTAAGTACTCAATGTGAAAGCTGGGCGCGTATTTAAAAAAAATGCACTTGCCCCGTAAACAATAAAACTGAGGGTTATAATATCTAATGTTAGGGCAAATAAAAAACACATTTTGTTAAACATAATTATTTATTTTATTCCTCATCCTCATCTCGTATTATTATCTCATCAAGAAAACCTGCTGGTGCTGAGATATGTTCTTGATGTCTGGCCCATCCTAGATACCACACTAAAGTCATAGTGTGTGCGCAGCAGCCTACAGTGCGCCGGCCAACTATACAACTACAGCAATATTCAATTATGCCGGTTCTGCCAGGAATATTATTTTCAATTAATATAATAATAATAATAATATTTTTTTATTTGTTTCTCTCAAAAAGGTACAACATAGTTTCTTAGTAACGAAGTCGTTATTATAACAATCTATCCTTTGTGAGAGCTGGAGTCTATACTGGGTCGAGACCTGTGTGACAGATCTCCAGGCTCACACCCTCAAAGTTACAAATTATAATTGCACTTACGTACTAAAAACATTAACAAGAGCTCAAAATTATTGAGAGGAGAAGACATAATTACAAACAAGATTATTTAGGTAAAAAAAAGAAAACAAAAATAAAGAAATATTGGAGAGTGTTGTGTCTGTGAGTGCAGTGTGAGTACTCACGCCCAAAGTCTGCACAAAGGACGTGAGCATCTACGTATACGAGAGTGTATGTGTGTATGTGTGGGGTGTGTCGGAAGTGTTTGTAAATTAAGGTGAGAAGCTGTCTGAAGGTAAAAAGGAATTATTTACCGATTAATTGGAAATTGTGATAATTTTTTCAGTCTCTGCATAGTCTAATTGAAGAAGCCAATTCGTAATATTTTTTTTACATTTAGATTTGCGCATATGATAAATATTTAATATTTTATTAACTTGGTTATAGACATGACTGCTAAGAAATAGGTAGTTACGTTGCGACGAGCGACTCTTTGTAGGGAAGGAGGGACAGACAGTGTGTTTTCGACGTTGGGAACTGAATTTGGAAGGTTCGTAGGGAATTTGAGAATGCTTGGTTAACAGAAGGTTAAGAATAAATAATTTTCTTACAGAGAGAACAGTGCATGTGTTATATAGATCGGAGGTAGGGAAACGGTAAGGTAACCGTTAACCAACCTTTAAGAGTGCTCTCTGCGCGCGTTCCAGTTTCACGTATGTACACATAATAATGTTTCCGTGATATGTGTCGGGACTTTATTTTCCCTCTTATAAGGGTCTTTTGTCCACTACTTCCTCTAAGGCTATAATCATTTTCATTGATAATTTCGCCCCTATTTACCTCTATTCTGTATTCGCCATGGGGACGTACATGTTCGCCGTAATAAGATCGAGTTTTTTTTTTTTGGTATGTCCCCAAGGCGAACAGAATTAAATCACTATATTCCAATGTTGGAAAACATGAAAGATTATTTTGGTCAGCACATATATTTTCAAACTGGGCTGATCGTCTATTCATATTAAGAGCCTCTACCATGTTTGCCAGATTATTTGCTAACTCCATTCTTTCTCGAATTATTTCCAATTTTGTGTGGAATAAATATTGTTTTCAAAACGAACACCAAATCTGTTCAACAATGCTGCAGCTATTTGAAAATTCTCCATCATATGTGGTAAAGACCGATGAAAATATTCTTGTCTTAACAGTTTAAAATCTCTTTTAAAATGACCATTGACGGCCTCTACCACCCACCTGCAAATTGTTACGCAGCGGCTTCTATTTGCTTGAACAGTTGTTAATTGATGCTGGCCTTCTAATAATGATTCTGGCATATATGTTTTATAGCCACATGCCTCTAACAGACTTATACTGTCCCTAAAACCTCTATCTAAGATAAACACATCATCACGTTGAAAATACTCCTTTAAAGCAGAACCATCACAAAACAAATTATTCATGATATCAGCATCAGAAGTTTTTGCTTTGTAAGGGCCATAACAATCAAGAATATATCCATCACAAGCGAAAAACAAAAAAGGTTTTAAAAGATTTCTATATTTATGGAGCGAGTATGTTTGTTTCTGGAATGAGTAATTCGAGCTTTTATGCACATAAATATAGGTTCCATCACATATGACAATACTGTTTGTTCCATTTCCATAAAGTCCGTTTGGTATGATCAAACTATATTGGAGTAATTCTTCCCTGGGTAAATTATTAATCCCAAGATTCCTTGGGACAAAATCTTGGAGAAGTATCTCCCTTATTTTGTTCATTAAAACTTCTAATGTTCTACGGGGAACATTCACCAAAGTCGCAATTCTTTCATCTGAATCCCCTGTTCGGAGTTTTAGTAAAAATACTAAAAGACCTAATGTGCCTCTATGAGTATCTCTTATTCGAGGTACTTCATCAAGTAATAAATTAAAGTTATGTTTTGAACGTCCTATTCAGTACTCAAATATTCTGTCATCCATTTCTTCTATGTTTTCAAAATCAATTGATGGATTGAAAGCATTTACAAAAGAAAAAACATGCTGTATCTGCTGAACAGTAAATGTTGTGTAACTGTTTTGGGAGTCAAATAATGTATCCCACATATTGGCCATCAAATGGTCATTACAAATACGGGCTTCCTTAGGTAGATAATATTTGTAGTCACTTAGGATTATGGCTCTTAATTTATCTGAAATACTGTGCAATGTAGTGCTTTCACAGTTTGGAAATACACAGTGATGATTAGTGTTGGCAGCTCTTCTGTAATCGGGTAATGTTACTTGATCAATTGAGTGTGTTGCTTGTTCGGACTGTGACACTTGGGGCTCCTCCAACACTTGGGGCTCCTCCAAAACTTGGGGCTCCTCCAACACTTGGGCCCATCCTGCGGTGGTGATGCACTCAACTGGGATTTTGTAGCATCAACAGTAGACATGCGACGAGCTTCTCTTTGTACCCGAAGCTAGCAAGTATGGCATACAACATCATCCTGTGAAATCTGAAAAAATATACAATTCTTTTTAATCATCAATATACTTGAAATGTATTGTTTTATAAATAAATAAAAAAAGAAATTCTGGAAACTGACGAGTTATATTATACAATGCAAATTAATTTGACCAACTTCTAAAAAATAACTTTATAATCATTCATGTACCTCTCGTGGTGCTACTCTGCTTTCTATAATACCAATCATGGATTGTTGCAGTTGAGATGGATTGCTTCTTAATATTTTATCACTCCGTCTTTTTAAAGTCGATAATCCACATAAAAGACACACATTAGTGTGGCCTTGGTGACTTGATCCAGCTTGTTGATCTGTATTGCCAGAAACATCTTGATGCAAATTCTCATTTACTGCAAACATTACTAGATCTCTGCATGCTTCACAAACAACATCTTCTTGTAAAACCTGTCAAAAACATAAATTGTATTTTAGGTACTGCCTCTGCCTATCCAGATCTTCTTAGGTAACTTCTAATATAGAAAAGATAGGTACTTACAACTCGTGGGAATACCCAGCTGCAGAGTAAGCCAGCAACTCTCGGGTCGAGTGCTAAGACTTGATATCGGCGCAGTGTGTTCACGCATATATTGCAGTTTACACATAAAATGCGCGTGCGACGATGACCTCTATCGTAATCTGCCATTGTTATTGTTCCGGGTTTACAACAAAAATCCAATTCACTGGGCACAATCGGAGTACAGTAAGATTAGCTTGTGGTCACGTAAAAGCAATATCGGAGTTCTTAGGGCACGCACTAGTCACACGAGGCAGTATCAATCAGTCCATAAACAGTCCAGGTCGGGTAAAATAAATAGAAAGCCAATTATAAACACAAAACACAACCGAGATGAAAAACGAGGAAGGATTCTGTAATGTCTTGACAGGGAACCGCAGACAACATGTCACTGTCAAAGACAAAAGTAGTGCTGCACGTTTCGAGTCGATTTTCTAAAGAATCAATGCAACACTGAAACGATTCTGTGATATTTTGATCCATTATTAAATGGATTTAAAAGTAGAAGCATTTTTTCAAAGATATCAGTTGATTAATGACGAAAGAATAGAGAATTTCAATATTATGTTAAAAAAAAAACAACTTTTTATTTACATGGGTCGATCGATCGCTCGATTATATCGATCATTCGTTTTATTATTGATACAGACTCACACCACTATTTTAATGGTAACATTTCAAATGTACCTAATTCGAAAATCATTTGATAAGCTTTTAAAAACATAAAAATAAGTCCGGCTTTTACGAGAAGGAGTGAATAATTCAAAAATCGTAGAAAATTAATTAAATTTGATCCATATTTATCAAATCTATGGACGCCAAAAAAAGTCCAGACCAAATTCTGCCATTGTTCTTTCTTTTTAACTTAATAATATAAAATTTAATTACATAATATGTCGGAGGAAATGGTCAAGAACGAATAGATAATAATCTAGTTCAATTAGTTTAGTTTTAAAATTATACACATCAAAACATAATCTTTATTTATGTACTTACAGGGTTTGGTCGTTACGAAAATATCTTCGCGGGTCAAGTCGTATTTGGGCAGCAATCTCTGGAACGCTTCTTTCAAGTGAGCTTCGTTACGATACACCGCAGTAGTATCTATATAATTTTAGTAAAATTTGAGATAACTAACAGTAAATCAGTATGGTAAAACAATGTTCTTCTACTACCAACACCTATTTGGTGGACCAATAGAATCGAGACTACGTTATGACCAGTGGACATTCATTAAGCCGGGTACGCACGTACGAACAAATTTGTTGCGTTGCATTATCAATAATGAAACAAATAGAAACAAAAGGTATAATACTGATTACACTCTGGAGACTCTGCAAGGTCTCATAAGCAGTAATATCGATGTGGCTCAGGAATTTGCAACATTCTTTACCAATATTCCAATTAAAACCACTGAAACATTCGATTCCTCACCCTCACTTGCGATTGACATACTAAGAGCGAATGTTTCAGCCTGCCCTAAGGAATTTAAATTTAAACATATAAACCCTGTGGTCGTTATGAAGGCTTTTAAAGAACTTAAGATCAAGGTTACCGAAGATCTGTGCTGCATGTCTACTAATGTTTGTAAATCTATTATTGAGACATCAGCACCCTATTTAGCTTTAATATTTAATTTGTGTATAGACCAAGGGATTTTCCCGACTTTAATGAAGTACAGTAAAGTCATACCGCTCTTCAAATCCGGGAATAGCACACCATTAATTTTAGACCTGTTTCGGTTCTGCCCGTTTTTAGCAAGGTGCTTGAAAAAGTAATGCTAAATTAAATGCTCAATTATTTTAACTGGAACAACATCTTACACGATCAACAGTATGGTTTCACCAGAGGGCGTTGTACTACTGACGCTGGTGTTACTTTAATTAAGCACATCTTTAATGCATGGGAGGACTCACAGGATGCCATTGGCATTTTTTGCGATCTCTAAAGCTTTTGATTTCGTAAATCACGAAACACTGTTGCTGAAGCTTGAGCATTACGGACTTGGTGAACTAGCACTTAGCTTAGTAAAATCGTATTTGAATAATAGACTACAACAAGTTCAAGTAAACGGTGTTACTTCATCAGGATTAAAAGTAAAGATGGGGATTCCACAGGGATCAATACTGGGCCCATTCCTCTTTCTGGTATACATTAATGATTTACCTCATTTACTAGAAAACCAACCACAAATGGTGTTATTTGCTGATGACACCTCACTAATTTTTAGAGTAGATAGACGAGCACAACACCTTGACGACGTGAATAACGCCATGCTTAAGGTTCACAATTGGTTTACTGTTAATAATTTAGTGTTAAATGAGAAAAACACGAAATGCATAAGATTCACTTTACCGAATGTTAGAAGTACTGAACGTAACGTTATATTGAATAAGGATATACAAGAATTCGTCGAAAAGACAGTTTTTCTCGGGATTACGCTCGATTATAAGCTGCAGTGGGGTCCCCACTTAACATCTCTTGCAGGGCGGTTAAGTTCAGCCGCTTACGCTGTCCGAAAAATCCGTCAATTAACAGACGTGGATACCGCGAGACTAGTCTATTTTAGTTACTTTCATAGCATCATGTCTTACGGTATTTTGCTTTGGGGACGGGCTGCAGATATAAATTCTATCTTTATCCAGCAAAAGAGGGCCGTCAGAGCCATCTATAATCTTGGCAGTCGAGATACTCGAAGGGAATTGTTTAAAAAAATTAACATCATGACGGTACCTTGTCAATATGAAAACATCATGCATCTTTTTAAGAAAATTAGTGATAGCCATAATTTTAATACTAGAAATAGGAACAAATTAGATCAACCAAGTTTTATATTGTCAAAAGTAAGCACTTCTTTTATGGGGTACTGTGTAAAATGCTATAATAAAATACCAGTTGATATTATTATACATATATATATATATTAAAGAAATTCCCAGTATTTTGTCTGGGCCGTAACCTTGAATTAAGTACCTACAGTTTTGTGCGCGTTAGGGCTGTTTGCCTATAGTATTCTAATTTCATTATCCTTCTTGAGTTTCTTTCTAGTTTTGTGAATGCAAATTATATTTTTTTAGTTTAAGAATATTAATTCGTTGTGATTGAAATAGGAAGTGTTCAATAAAAAAACATGTTGCGTTGTTAACGTTATTTATTATCAACCATCTAATCGCGTGTGCAGTGTAGGTACTACATAGTACATACCTACAAAATCTTACTCAAAAAGTTGATTATGTATACCTAATGTTAATCTTACTAGGAGGGAAGATACCTACCATTTATTACTCTCGTAATCATTTCATAATGATATTTCGTAATTATATTTCGTCTATGGCTAATACCTAATTATTTAAGTAACTAAGTACGTACATAAGTAAGCAGATAGCCGAAACTAGGAAACTATCTACTAGTTCTTTTAAACGCGAATGGCATAGGTAGGTCATTCGTATCACTTTTTTCACCATATCCACATATTTAAAAAATAAACAAATTACGTAGGTAATAGTAGGTAAATGATAATTGTTTTTAAAGTCTTACCTTTCGTAGTTTATAGGTAATTTAAAAAATGTTATCTCTGGGTGCGTTATTGATGAATTCAAGTAACCAAACACTGCACAATATCTATAATTTCTTATATAATCAATATCAATATCTATAATTTCTTATTCGTCTATAATTTCGCACCGCACCGTACTGAGTTAGGCAATAATTCTCCATGACGAAAACTAGTCTTACAAACATCATCGCAAACTGTATTAACATGCAGCGATTGCGGTTGTTTTACAAATTTCATGATTACTGTCGGAAATGAATCAATTGAAAATGAGTGAATGTATTTAGAACGTTAACATTTATAAACTTACCACAACCTCTTTTGCGTTACTGGTCAGTGATCGAGTCGATTGTTCATTATTGAGCATTCTGTACCACCTTTCAGAGCGATAGCGAGCTCGAATGATCATTGGTCGTGTACAGTAATACACTACAGTCGAGTTGATAGTTGATTGTTCATACTGACCCGCCATAATATGGAAGATATTAGTCATTGGTCGAGTAAATCGTTCCTAATCAAGTACACGGTGCAACAAACTGTCTCGTTCGAGTTTATTGGTCGAGTGGAGAGTCGTGTCGAGTGTCGATTATTGGGCATTCTATACCACTATCGGCAGCGAGGCGCACTCGCCGAGCTACTCGCCGAGTGGTATAGAATGCCCAATAATATATTACTTATAACAATACTTGATTGCCACCTACCTAGTCTGCCTAATCTTTAGTAGTGGAAGCATTGGAGGGTACATCCGGTAATCCAAAGAAAAATGAGAAGAAGGGTGAGAAAGTTCCAGATAACATGAAGAAGGAAGAGAAGAAGAAGGAGCCTGGTCCACAGGCCAGCCATTCCAACATTGACGACTCAATTCAGATGTTTCCGGGCACTCTAGTCATCAACGAAGGAAAGGCAAGGATTCAAGAGAATACCCTCCGCAATTTATTGAACACATGTGACGCTAAATTTTTAGCGTCAGGTGGTACTTCCAACAAATCCATCCTATTCAACAATGATAAAGACACAGATGAAACTTCAAATCATATGCCAGCCGCTCAACAATCAACTCATGTAGTACAACCTCCGCCATGGCAGCGTGTTCTACATCCAAGAAAAGAAAAATATGCGACAACTCGCCTCCACCCATTGAGTCAGAAAATCGGTTCTCAAATCTGCCAGTTGACCTAACAGAAGACAGAACAGTGTCTAACTGGGCCGAAACCGCCAAACAAGCCCCCTCCCATTGATCTGTACGGATTTGATGATCTTAACGAGCTTACCAAAGTAATTGAGTCGGTAATTCGCCCGGAAGAGTTTCGGTACAAAATAATAAATAAAAACCTCAATTCTCAATTTTTATTGCATTCCATAATAACCTATTATACACATTTATAATACAGTAAAAGATCAAAATGGGCCCTGTCGGGCACAGCAATAATTTAGGAGAGAGGAAGAGGCCTAGTTATTTATATTATTGTATATAAGTATAGTATCTAATTATCTATAGTTATTTTTATTTTATGTAATGCATGAAAAAGGTGTCTGTGTAATAATTTAGCAGCACATCTATTAATTTGTCATCATCTTCATATTTTTATCTACATTCCTTTGGTATATAAAACTTGGGGTATTTAAATCTAGAAGCTTACAGAAAAAGAACTTGACCCATGTTAGAAAAAATGTGCAAACAATATTTTTCAATGTCATTAAATCAATACCTACTTGAAGAAATTCATCATATGGGCTTAAAACAGGTCCCTTTGAAATTTGTGCAAGTGTGTAATGCTGTAATGTTTTAATATAATATATTTATTTATTTATAATATTTATTTATTCCACAAGAAGTACATTATATCATTGCCAATGATAGCCACACTAGGCACAGCCTGTGTCGTGGCTATCAACAAGACGGATAATTTCTAGAGCCTAGGACTAACAACTTATAAGATAACATCACATAATTATGTAACAATAGTTCTTGTAAAATAAAAGCTTACTAATTAAAAATATAATTAAGTGTATGTAGTGTATGTGTGAGGGTGTATTTATGTATTTATGTGTGATATGATAAAAAGGTTTAACACAAAATCATTTTTCCTTCGATTCTTGCTCTCTAAGATGATTTAAGGCGTGGAACCACTGTGACCCGTGGAGAATTTGACATAGGTTTAATGATCGACATCGGCTGCGCATCGGACTAAGATTTACTGATTCTGATCCTGATACTGATACTGATCTGAATTGAGAGCAAATTCTGATTATTCAGGTTGGTAGGATTAGTTTATTTAGTTTCACTGCCTCGTTGGTCTTGTGGTTGCAAGCGCGACTGCTGTGCATGAGGTCTTGGGTTCGATTCCCAGGTCGGACGAAATGTTATTGGGTTTTACAATCAAGAATTTGTTGTTTCGCCTTTGTTAGGCATTCGGTCTTTGAAGAGACCGAGTCCGGTCCGGGTCCGGTCTGGACCTTTGTCTTCGACATCATCTTTATCCTCGTCTAAAATGACTACTGGTTCTGACATGTTTTGGGGTGGCGCGGTACTGAAAGGATAAATTAATCCATATTTGAAGGAGTTTTTTTAATAGGTTAGGTAGTAGATTAGAAATTCTAATACAACATACAATAATTAACCTAAACATAAAACCTAAGAGTTATTATAAAATATGTACAATTTATAAAAAAGACAGAAAGCAGGAACCTCATAGGGCATCAAAAATTTGGTCCGCGTCGCCGTCAATGGGGCAAGTGCCCAAAAGGCTTAGAGCATTACCACGTTTATGGCAATGCCGATTCTTTTTTTAAACAAATTAGATTATTTATATCTTTTTCTGTCCAATATAACAAGAAAGAGACTAATGTAAAGAAGAGCTGTCAAATTTAGTCAATCTGACACATCTTTACATTATTATAATTGACATCTTAAAACGTGTAGATTAAAAATACGGAAAAGTTCAAAGCAAAACTAATTTGACATCTCTAACTTAGTTCTTAAATATCACCGTCCTTTTCTTTCGCTGTATGTTAGTAAGAGATGTCAATTCTCTAAAGGACTATGCAAAAAATCGTCCCATATCATCAACAGATGCCAAACATATCTCATTAAATACATCTCGACATTATGATTATTTTTTACTATGGCGACATCACTGTAGGATATGGGGTTATCGTGCAATAAAAAAAAATATGTTATACTTATACAGTTTTATTAAGTATTAAGAATCGAATTAAAAATGTACTATTTAACTAAAAAAAACTCGAGAGAGAACAGCCGTAAGACGTACTTTACCCTCCCTCCTTGCTCCGTTACCCCGACCGCACCCTTTCGACGCCTGCGCCCGCGCACCTCCCTCAGTCGTGGCTAGTACGTTCTGCTGTGTTCGCGTTGTTTATTTGTGCGTTATCGGCTTGTTTGCGACTATTACTAACCTCTGCTTGTTTATTGGACCTTTTGATTGCTACTCGATGACCCCGGCACGTTTAATGGACTGTGATTTATAAATATGGAGACTGGACGCCAATGTGTAATGTGTCCTAGATCTGTTTTAAGACAGAGACGACATATATTACAAGAAACATTGCTTCATAGTAGTCCTGAGTTAGCGGCCTACATTTTGCAAAATGGATTGACACAAGTAAGTCACAGTCATTGTATTTATTTACTGATTTATTATACATATATCGATAACTTTTAGATATTATGTAGAATACGTATAATGAATAAGAATAAGTGTCATGTAGTTAGAATATATAAGCAGATAGAACATTGCTACGATACTATATGATACATTTTAGAATTGCTTGAATAGAAATATAGCACTTAAAGTATAGCTTACGTTAGGAACGACTCAATCGTCCGGCCATAATTCCTATGAGGAATGAGATATTTTTACCTGCATAATTATTTAATCTCACCTTAATATTTTTATAGTCTAGTCCAAAAGTGAGTGTAGATTGTGTTCCGAGTTCTAGACAACTGACAAGCACACATATAACACCGATATAATCAATATAACACAGAAAAAATACTTCTGCTTATTACAAAAACACACATATGCTGATATCTTCATTTTTTCCCTTTTCAGGTAGTATTCAATAACGTAATGGCAGTATGCCATAGATGCTGGCAGAGAGCCAATAATAATGACGGTGGACAACTACGTCTTGAGAACGCTCCCATTGTAGAAGGTAATTACATCTGTGCTATTAATCCTTATCAAAATAAATTATTTCATCACTAAGTACAGTCTAGCTTCGCCGGGACAGCTAGTAATAAATAAATAAATAATTTTAGATGCTGACAATCAAGAACCCCCCAATGTTGCTGAAGCCCGCAATGTTGCTGAAGCCCCCAATGTTGCTGAAGCTCCCAATGTTGCTGAAGCCCCCAATGTTGCTGAAGCCCCCAATGTTGCTGAAGCCCCCAATGATCCTCAGGACAATCCAGAGGATGATGCTCGTTTCTATGTTCGCGATTACGTACGTGCACCGAACACTTCACGGCTCTGTATGTATAGGCTATGTAGACATGAAAATCTACGACGAGTTCCTGTGTCTATCAAGCTACATTTGGTATGTCATTATCGATTATATATTCCACCGAGTTCGCGAATATGTGAAGAACATTTAAATAACTATGATTTTGAAGAGTTACTGGATAATGTAAATGTTACACATTATTTTAATGCTTCATTTTTTAGTAACATGACAAACATGTTAATTGAAGCAATCAACAATAGGACAAGATTCGATTTTGAAACATTATCTTCACTGAATAATAGTGAACTTATGTTTTGGACTGGATTGACTTTAGAGCAGTTCAACGTCATTTTGGAAGAAACGCCATCGCTCGCAGAAAAATGCAGACATCCCCGATCAGTTCTCGGAGCTTATTTAACGAAAATACGAACTGGAGAACCTAACGAGCGACTAGCTACGCTTTTCGGCGTAACACGTCAAGTGTTTGAATATCGCCTAAAAATAGCGCGACAATGCTTGACAGGTCAATATGTACCAAGACATCTTGGTATAGGTCATATTTCTAGAGATGAGCTTCTAGAGAGAAATCTATTTTTGCCCAAACATATTTTTGGAAATGAAAACAACACCAAGTTAATTATTATCGCAGATGGCACATATGTATATATTGAAAAAAGCACTAATTATTTATTTCAAAGAAAAACTTATAGCCTCCACAAGTTTCGCAATTTATTGAAACCATTTATTTTAGTAAGCAGCGATGGATATATCATAGATGTCATAGGCCCTTTTCCTGCAACAACATCAGATGCAACTATTATGCAGAACATAATGAATGACGAGGAGCACTTACTACATTGGTTACTACACAGAGAGGACGTCTTTATTTTGGACAGGGGCTTCAGGGACAGTATTAATGATATTGAGTCCCTTGGCTATGAACCTCACATGCCACCTACCAAGGACAGGAACGCGACCCAGCTATCAACAGAAAAGGCAAATGATTCTCGGTTGGTGACTGTGTGTAGATGGATTGTGGAGGCGGTTAACGGCAAATTCAAAAACCGTTTTAAGTTATTAAAACAAACTTATTTTAACCGAGCTTTGCCAAACATGTTTGTCGATTTCCGCATAGCAGCATCATTAATAAATGCTAATTACCGTGTTGCTACAGACCACAGGCTTGCGCCGGAATTCTTTGAAATAATTCAAACTAAGGTTCATCAACCTAACCTTTTGAAAAATTATGTCGAAGGCAAAAATCTTAACAGACAAAGAGTTAACTTTGTGACGATGGAGGCCACCATGCCACATCTTGAGGACTTTCCAGAACTGACTGATGATGATATCATTTTATTCGCCTTGGGGACCTACCATATAAAACTTGCAAAATCCTACTGTGCGGAACATATTCGGAATGGAATTTATTATATTGAATTATTTCGAGAAAACCAGCTAACTGATTTGCCAAGGTATAATATTCGAGAAGATAATGTCTGGTTAATTAGAGGAAGAATACAATCTCGACACGTTAGATCGCGCGTTTATTATTGTTACATATTAATAAACCGAAGTGAAACTGGCAGACGTGCTATTGAACAGTGGTATTGCACATGCCTAACAGGGGCGCGTACGGTTGGAAGTTGTGCCCATATAATATCAATTATATGGTATATGGGCAAAGGTCGACATATCGACTTTAATCTACCAGCGGCAATGTTATCGACTATTATAATAGATGAATAATATAACGTTATTTTTGTCTGGATAATAGTTCTGTTGTTATTAAGTGTCTACTTGCACAATTGTTTTTGTGTTATTAATACTTAAAATGTCTAGTTGAACAATTGCTTTTTGTAATTATCGTCTAAAATGTAATTTTTTATTTTAAAATAAAAATACTTTATTTTTGTCAAAAGTCTTTTTAAAAAAAAAACCCCGTCGAATTCCGAACTAAAAATTGGTACTGACTTTTCATGGGACGTAATAATGATATTGAAACTTGTCCCATGTCTGTTGATGGGATGGGACACTGCCCATACATTTTTTTGCATGGTCCTTTAGTCTAGTTTTTGAACAAAGGAATTGGCACCAATGCCTATTCTTCTCCAAAAACTACAACTGTCAATTCCTATATTGCGTAATCAACACTATTTCATACAAGATCCTGACAACAACCGTCAGGCAGTAGCCCACCACACACAACACCCGTCTGGTCGGAGGATCCTCCCTTTTCAACGGAGGATGAGAAACTACTTAAACATACCTCAAAATACTTTTGAAATGGCCAATTAGATTAAATATTATTTATTAATTCTGTCTTTTCTTTTTTTATGACGTTTAAAATTTCCTTTTAATGGTCTAATTGAAATTAATGATTTGACTTTGACTCTATGTGAATTGATTGAGGTCAAATTGTCAACTACCTACCTAATTTATGTTTTGATCAAACCAAACGGTTTTGATTCTTCGGGTGACTGGTAATTAGTGTACGATATTTATACACATGACTGTACTCATGATAACAAACAATACCGAAAAACAAATACAAAATATGAAAAAAAAAAATTGGGCTCATCGACCGGCCTCGATCGAATCATCTGTGCACGCGTTAGTTGATATTTGATTGAAAAAGGGTAATAAATGTTAAAAGTTTAATAGTTTTGTTAGTTAACATGGATGACTAAGTTAACACGTTCACAGTCCCAGTACAAAGTTATAAAAAATATTCGTACTGTAACATAGTGTACATAACATGTACATTACTACTACAACTACTATAAATAATAAATAAATAAAAAAACAACTTAATTTTAACTTAACTTATTTTTTTAATAAACAATTTAAAAAATATAACTTACTAAGTAAAAATATAAATAAAACTAAAATTGTACCTAGGTTGTAGTAGTGTAACAATCAAGTGACGCGGACAACCGCATTATTTTATATATACGGAGTAACAGGTTCCTCGTCGCGGCCCGCCAACCGGCCGCGCGCCGCGCGAGCGCGAGGGAGACGACATCAGGTAGTCCACAGCCAAACCTCTTGAGGCACGGACACTGTCGCTCGGACTAATTTCTACATTTGCTTACCGTCATTGTGAAATATAAGTAACAGACAATTTACACCATTCGAATATTTTATACTAAGTATCTTGAGACTGGATTGCTTCTTCATACTTCTAAATTAAAAGTTGTAATAACTATAAGTGACTGTGATTCCCAACTTGGGTAAGTTATGCACAATTTTGTATAAAGATTCCTAACGGCCGTTACCTACCTATTTTTTTATTATATTATCTTGTGTTAATTTTAAGGTACGAGTCCATCTAAATTTCGTAGCTTATTCCTATCCTGTGTGTCATGCTTTGCCTTTCTTTCACTATGTTCTTCTTAGTATAATGCTTGTAACCGCCTCTGCTAGCGAACATGTATTTACATTATAGATTTAGATTCACGCTTAGAATTCTTCCCGCCTTATAAGCCCTAATTTGCCAATCTAGTTCTTGCCATGCATACCTAGCGTTTCCCGTGCACCCCTTATACCGGCAGCTTACTGATGTGGCCTTTGTCCCTAGGAATTACGTCACGGTTTTACTGACTGACACCGTATACTGGATCTGTCGCCTACATCACTTGGGTGGAGTGGCCGAGCTGACGGGGACTACGCCTGAAGGACGGGAGCTCGCCAGGGAAGTGTGGTAGGCTAGACAAGTGCGCAAGACCTAGGCAGAACCTTATTATTTTTTTTAATATACCTACATATTTGTTAATTCTAAACCTAGTTTTATTTCTCTCTTGTACACGTCCTATATACGTGACAATGGCGCCCAAAAACGTGGTTTAAGGTCTTTCGTACTTGCTTTGGTCATTTTAGTGGTTCTGTGCGGTGGTGGTTTTCCTAGTAGTGTTTCTCTTATTTTTTCAAAACCTTAAGTAATTTTGGTATTTAAATGTAATTGCATTTACTTTTGTAGTTTAGTTTAACCTTTACTTCTATTATCTTTTATTTAAGTTATAAAATTTTAAAGTTGTTTGAATCAAGTAACTTAGTGTGTTTCACCTGACTTCACCTGTTTATTATTTTAAGTTTTGCTTTTTGTGTTTGTGTTCTTCAAATAAATTGTAACAGAGCGGATTTTGCTTGGCTTATGTGTATAGATAATTGTGCATAGCCTGCCCATTTTTTTTTTCTCTTTTTTTTATTAATTTTTCAATATGGCAATTCCAATTAAGTATCTGCTGCTCCAAAAGTCTGAGCTGATGTATGAGGTGGCTATCCGGGGAGAACTTCCTTCTGACAGCGTTGCTGGATTAAGACGTCAAGTCACTAAATTAACACAATTATATTCGTCCGATGACATAGTCGATTCGGTTTTTCAGTTTATAGAGGATAGCAAAGGCTCTCAAGAGACGCTAGAGAAAGTTAAGACTAATCTTGATGCCTTAACGCTTAATTTTGATGAACCACTTTTTAACAGGACTAAAGCTATGTTACACCATTTATACTATAGGCTTCAACGAATTGAAACACCGCAGGCGGCAGATGATTCAGCCAAATTAAGTAAATTAAAGAAAAGTTACGAAGGGTATTATGAAATACTTTTGAGCCTTGATAAGTCAAAGGTCAAGGACCAGAAACAGGTCGCGTCTTCAGTTACTTCTGAGGAGGAATTGCCTGTTAATTCTAATTTAGCCGGGATGAATATCGCCGTTTCATGTGATCGCGGGCTAATAGGAGATCTGAATAAATTAAAATATGACGGCAAATCGTGTGTCAGATCGTTTATACAAAAGATTGAAGAATTCCGTATGTCTAAAAATATAACCGAAACTAAAATACAAAGTTCTGCTACCGATATTTTCACTGGTGACGCACTTCACTGGTACCGCAACATCAGGGGCAGTGTCGGTAGTTGGAACGAGGTACTGACTGCGTTAAAAAATGATTTTGATGTTCCCGACTACGACTATCGCATGGCCTCAGAAATACGACAGCGTACACAGGGCGAGGAAGAGAACATTACGATTTATTTATCTATAATGCAAGGCATGTTCTCTAGGCTAAGTAAACCCTTAAAGGAAGACGAAAAACTTGAAATTATATTACATAATATTCGTCCTTCCTACTCTAATATTATAGCTGCTAGCCCTAATATAAAATCACTCGAAGATTTAAAATTAATTTGTAGAAATTATGAACGTATTAAGGTTCGTTCAGAATTTTTCAAGGAACCACCTTCAGTTTCAATTAATACTTTAGCTCCAGAATTTGGCTACCAGTCTTCAAAGCGTAAGTCGACGACTAATAGCCAAGGTAATTTTTACGCTCGTAAGTATGAAGGTGCTCACCAGCAGGGGTCGCACAAGGTCTCCGAAATTCAGGCTTCTGAGGCCGAAACTTCGGCTATATCCAATGTTCCTTACTGTCACCGTTGCCGCGTTAACACGCATTCTATGAGAGACTGCACGGCTGAGCGCAAAGTTTTTTGTTTTAAGTGTGGCATGAAGGAAGTTCGTACACCGGAGTGTCCTAACTGCAAACCAAAAAACTAAAAACTGAGAATTGTAGGACGCATGCGGTTACTCATACAGATAGCTCGGACTGGACTGATTGGCTCATGTTTGTTAAAAACTTCTTTTCAAGGAAAGATATTTCTACAATTTTCAATGTTAAACCGAGTAACGACCCAAGGCCTTATGCAAAGGTGAGAATCAATAAAGATTTATTTTTATATGGTTTGTTGGATTCTGGTTCCGCCGTCACTATCCTAGGTAAGAACTCTCATGAACTATTGATAAATCTTGGTTTGATTTTATGCAACGATGAGAGGATAACTGTTACTGCAGCAGGAGGTCAGAGGATAACATCCCTTGGTTATATTCTTCTTCCCTTGACCTTCGAAAACAGGTTTTCTATTATCAAGGCGCATGTTATACCAGCGATCGAAACCGTTTTAATCCTAGGAATCGATTTTTGGAACACTTTTAACCTGTGCCCTAAGTATTTATCAGAGGAGGAAAACTTATTCTCAACCGACCCCAGCCTCTTGGAAATTTCTTCGTCATCTTCTCAGCACCTATGTGGCTATGACGTTTTGAACTCTTCTCAAAAACTGTTAGCTGACAGCGTGGTAGATCTTTTCAAAGACATTTCGTACACAGAGAGAGGTTTAGGTCGTACTAACGTCATTAAACATCGTATAGATACTGGTAATGCTGAACCTATCCGTCAACGATATTACCGCATGTCACCAGAAAAACAACGTGTTGTTGCTGAACAGGTTGATGAGATGTTGGCCCTGGATGTTATTGAACCTTGCGAGAGTCCATGGTCTTCTCCAGTGTTAGTCGTGGGCAAGAAGGATGGAAAGCCCCGCTTCTGCTTAGACAGCCGTAAATTGAACGCTGTAACAAAGAAGGACGCATATAAGCTGCCATATGTGTCTGAAATTTTGGATAATCTGAAAGATGCGCGTTATCTTTCCAGCATAGATTTGTCCAAAGCATTTTGGCAGATATTAATCGACGAAAAGGACAGAGAGAAGACGGCCTTTTATGTTCCTGGTCGAGGAACTTTTATGTTTAAGGTCACAGCTTTTGGACTTACCAATGCTCCTGCTACGCAACAGAGACTTGTCGATCTTTTATTCGGGCCTGAATTCGAACTCAAAGTCTTTGCATACTTAGATGATGTAATTATCATAAGCAAAACTTTTGAGGAACACGTAGAACTACTTCAGAAAGTTTTCCAAAAACTACAATCGGCTAATCACACTGTCAATCTAGACAAGTGTCACTTTTTCCGAAGTCAGCTACGGTATCTTGGCTACATAGTGGATGCTCATGGCTTAAGGACTGACCCAGATAAGGTCAAAGCCATATTAGACTTTCCCACTCCTGTCAATAGAAAGGAGGTTAAGCGTTTTTTGGGTACGGCGTCGTGGTATAGGCGTTTTATCCCACAATTCAGTACCGTAGCAGGTCCTTTAAATAGGCTAACTTCTAATAAAAAGAACGCCCCTGCGTTTCAGTGGTCACCTGAGGCTGACAAAGCTTTCCTAGAATTAAAGGCTAAACTAGTTCAAGCACCTGTCCTTCCTTGCCCTGACTTTAACCTTCCTTTTGAAGTGCACACTGATGCTAGTAATTTCGGTATCGGTGCGATGTTGGCTCAAACAATTGATGGTGTGGAACATCCAATTGCGTACATGAGCCGTTCTTTAAGTAAACCAGAGAGAAACTACAGCACAACGGAACGGGAGGCACTTGCAGTTCTTACTGCTCTAGAATACTGGCGCTGTTACCTTGAGACAGACAAAACCTTTTTAGTCTATACTGACCATTCTTCTCTTAAGTGGTTTATGTCTCTCACTAATCCAACCGGTCGGCTCGCAAGGTGGGGAGTTCGCCTTTCTTCTTACAATTTTGAAATAAGACACCGCCGTGGTAAAGATAATGTTGTCCCGGACGCCCTATCTAGAAGTGTTCCAGTTGAGGCAATTTCAAACGCTGATGTTTCCACTGCTTCAGTACCTGATACTCAGGATTCTTGGTACCTGAAGATCTTCCAGGGTTGCCAGGCTAACCCTATAAATTTCCCAAACTACAAGGTGGAGAACAATGTATTATACAGGTACATGAAGACTAAGGTTGACCTTACGGTTGAGTTTGCTTGGAAAAAGGTTATTCCTAAAGAACAACAAGGAGATATTTTAATTGAGTGCCACTCTGAACCTATTTCCGGTCATTTCGGCGTGTTTAAGACATATAAGCGCTTAGCACTTCGTTTTTATTGGCCCGGTATGTATTCTAGCGTAGTTCAATTCGTTTCAAATTGTGAAACATGTCTAGCTCATAAACATTCTACCCACGGAGTCTCTGGAAAAATGGGTAGGCCTAAAGACGTTTCTCGTCCCTTCCAAGTTCTATCAATTGACTTGGTTGGTCCGTTGCCTTCTTCCCGGAAACAAAATCAGTTTATTTTCGTTGTGACTTGCTGCTTTTCTAAGTATTGCCTTCTTTTTCCACTTCGTCGAGCTACCTCGAATTTGATAGTTAAACATCTTGAGGACGATGTCCTTCTCGTTCACGGAATCCCTCAAACTATTATTCTTGATAATGGAAGTCAGTTTATTAGCCGAGATTTAGATAAACTTTTCAAGAAATACAAAATTCCCAACATACATTTTACTCCGAAGTACACCCCACAAATTAATACAGTAGAAAGATACAACAAAACGATAATAACTGCTGTCTCAAGTTTCGTAGATGGGGATCATAGGTCTTGGGATTCAAACCTTCCTCAAATCCAATTCGCTATTAATAATTCTGTCAATGAAAGCACTGGGTATACTCCATCCTTTTTGGTACACGGAAGAGAGTTAGTCGTTTGTGGTTCTCATTACCTCGAATATCCAGATCCAACAGACCTAATATTTCTACCACGTGATGCTTATGCTGCAAACCTGGGTCAATTATCGCCAATATTCGACAAAGTGCAGGTTGCTTTGTGGGAAGCTCATGTAAAAAACACACAGCATTATAACTTGCGCCGAAAACATGCAGAGTTTAATGTGGGCGATATCGTTTGGAAGCGTTGCTACTTCCAGAGCGATAAAGATGCTCATTTTAGTAAAAAGTTGGCTCCTAAATTTCAAAAATGCCGCATAAAAGTCAAACGATCACCATTAGTTTACGTCTTGGAAGACATGAATGGTCGCGATCTTGGCGCCTGGCATATCAAGGATCTCAAGCTTAGGATATACCCGTCGTAAGCTAATCTTTCGTTTCTATCAAAATGTCTCTTTGCGGATTTCAATAAGTTAAAATCCTTTTTCTGGGGAGAGGGGTAATGTAACATAGTGTACATAACATGTACATTACTACTACAACTACTATAAATAATAAATAAATAAAAAAACAACTTAATTTTAACTTAACTTATTTTTTTAATAAACAATTTAAAAAATATAACTTACTAAGTAAAAATATAAATAAAACTAAAATTGTACCTAGGTTGTAGTAGTGTAACAATCAAGTGACGCGGACAACCGCATTATTTTATATATACGGAGTAACAGGTTCCTCGTCGCGGCCCGCCAACCGGCCGCGCGCCGCGCGAGCGCGAGGGAGACGACATCAGGTAGTCCACAGCCAAACCTCTTGAGGCACGGACACTGTCGCTCGGACTAATTTCTACATTTGCTTACCGTCATTGTGAAATATAAGTAACAGACAATTTACACCATTCGAATATTTTATACTAAGTATCTTGAGACTGGATTGCTTCTTCATACTTCTAAATTAAAAGTTGTAATAACTATAAGTGACTGTGATTCCCAACTTGGGTAAGTTATGCACAATTTTGTATAAAGATTCCTAACGGCCGTTACCTACCTATTTTTTTATTATATTATCTTGTGTTAATTTTAAGGTACGAGTCCATCTAAATTTCGTAGCTTATTCCTATCCTGTGTGTCATGCTTTGCCTTTCTTTCACTATGTTCTTCTTAGTATAATGCTTGTAACCGCCTCTGCTAGCGAACATGTATTTACATTATAGATTTAGATTCACGCTTAGAATTCTTCCCGCCTTATAAGCCCTAATTTGCCAATCTAGTTCTTGCCATGCATACCTAGCGTTTCCCGTGCACCCCTTATACCGGCAGCTTACTGATGTGGCCTTTGTCCCTAGGAATTACGTCACGGTTTTACTGACTGACACCGTATACTGGATCTGTCGCCTACATCACTTGGGTGGAGTGGCCGAGCTGACGGGGACTACGCCTGAAGGACGGGAGCTCGCCAGGGAAGTGTGGTAGGCTAGACAAGTGCGCAAGACCTAGGCAGAACCTTATTATTTTTTTTAATATACCTACATATTTGTTAATTCTAAACCTAGTTTTATTTCTCTCTTGTACACGTCCTATATACGTGACAGTACGTCCATCTACAAACTCGCCCCTAACATGACAATAATCATTATAAGTGATTACATTTATTCTAATATACAGTCTAAAGGAAATTAATTTACAGGAAAATACCTGAAAAAAAAATGACTCCCTAAGGAGTCATGGACGTGTGAACTAAAAGTTGTGTGACTCCCTACGGAGTCATGGACGTAGGAACTAAAAATAGTGTGACTCCTTACGGAGTCATTGCAAGTCAGTCATCGTTTATTTTATATTCTGTGGTATGAAATGTCAATATCAGCTGTGAAATGTCATACCGGTAAAATAAAACTCCTACACTTGTAGACGTACCAGTAAAAAAGAATCTTTGTTTACATAATGGCTGCTCAGAATATTCGTGCTACTGACATAATCCGTCTTCTTGAAAACAGTGACCAATCGAGTTCCGAGGACGAAGATGCGCTGGTTTTTGAACGTGAGTCTGAACCAACTATTATTTATGAAACTATCGACGATATAAGGGACTATATTCAGGAGGAGGAACTACGCCAAGTAGAACAGCAGTCTAATGTGCCCATTCATGCAAATATATCATAATAATAATAAATATTTTTTCGCGGGTAACACTGCGACGCGCGAACTTGGTCTCCGCGAAATTAATTACATTTATTGGAAAAAATGTCCAAATTTAACGTAGAAACAGCTTTTAGTGAGTTGTCAAAGAAAGTGGTAGCATTGACATTGAAAATCTCTAATCAATCTACACTAATTGAAGCCCAAACGAAGAAAATAACTGAACAACAAAAGGCCATTGAAAAATATTCCTCCGCCATTTTTGAGCAAAAGAAGGTAATCGATGTATTATCGAATAAAATTGAGGATTTACTATTGGCGTCCGCGAGTGCGGGTGGCGAGAAGAGCGGGATGGACGAACTTATTGTTGAACCTATCAAGCAGAGTGCGAGTGAGACGGATATAGAAACGGCGGTTGCTACTTTACCGCAAAGCAACATGACTGCACGTGCGCGCCGAGCTACTGAGCGTTCTAAGAATAAGGGTGAGTCCACATTGCAGAAATCGAAGCTTTTAGACGAAGGTAATAACATTATCTCAGTAAAGAGTAAGGAGGACAATAACGTAATAAGTGATGTATCGTCGGAATGGAAGATTGTTGGTGGTCGAAAGAATAATAAAAAAACGCAAATAAATGTGATCCATAAAGGGGGTAACGTACAAATCTCGTCGTTCCAAGCGATCGAAAAGAAGAAGTTTTTACATATTTGGTCACTTCATCCTGATACCACTGAAGATGCTATACTCCAGCATGTATCTAATATCTGTGGAAGCAGCGATATAAAAGTCGAGAAAATTATACCCAAAACCAAACGAGACTACTCCTCGTTCATGGTGGGAGTACCAGAGTCGCAATTCCAAAACGTGAACAAGGATGAGAGTTGGCCATTAAATACCAAATTCAACGAATGGGTGTGGTTTCGGAACTACCATAAATCAGCAAGTGTTAACAGAAACTAAAAGCAATGACTGCGCTGTTGATATATATTATCAGAATGTCCGGGGATTACGAACGAAAACAAGTACATTTCTCAATAATGTATTAGCATCGACTTATGACCTTTTTGCAATTACGGAGTCTGGTCTCAACAATGGAATTCATGACGGAGAACTGATACCATCGGAGTTTACCATAATACGATGTGATCGTGCAGACGGGCGAAAACAAGGAGGAGTATTTTTGGCGGGTTCTCCGCGTTTACGTTTAAATCAAGTGGCGGTTGACAATGTGGACAAAGCCTTATTTGAGATTGTGTGCGCGACAGTACATCGACGACACCATTTTTTATTTTTTTGTTGTGTTGTTTACATACCGCCAAAATGCGATGCTAATGAATATATGCATTTATTTCATATATTAGAGAATGTTTGTGTTAAGTATGATAAAGTTTTAGTGATTGGTGACTTTAATATGCCTTCTACGACTGTGGAAATTCAAAGTTATTTGGAATATGTTATTGCTTACTGTGGATTTCGGCAGGTAAATAATGTAGTTAATATTAATAATAGAACATTAGATTTGGTATTGTCAACGTTTGCGTTAAGTGACTTAGGGGTACAACTTTCTGAGGAACCCGTAGTTAATATCGATACACAACATCCGCCGTTGGTTATCTGCGCCAAGGTTTCTAGTCGGGACCTGGAACGCAGCCGGGGGCGTCTTCTGAACGATAGTGTGCATCCGTCGCCTATTATAAGGCACAGATGGAATTTTAATAAAGCCGATTTTTTGATATTATATGATTCTTTTAAGTCAATAGATTGGGAGTTATTGTATGGCATTCAGAGCTCAGAGGAGGCTTTAAATTACTTTTATAGCGTAGTAAATGAGATTATTGATGAGTGTGTTCCTAGAAAGAATTTTTTAAGGAATAAGCGTCAGTCGAGATTCAATTATCCAGAATGGTACACTTCTGATTTGATAAGTGATATTAGGCATAAATGGCGATATCATAAATTATTTAAAATTACAAATTCTATGAGTGATTATGAAACGTTTTCTCGTTATAGACGTCAAGTAAAACATAAGCTTGCGTCGACCTATGACGCCTACCAAAACAAACTTCAGCAAAACCTTAAAGTGGATCCGAAATCGTTCTGGAACTTTATTAGGGCTAAACAAACTAGGCGCAATACACCTAAGGTCACAAAAAACGGCTTATTGTTAAAGAAAGAGGAGTGTGCGGAGTGTTTTGCCTCGTATTTCCACTCAGTGTACTGTGACGTACGGCCTGCGCTTGATCCGGTAGCTGCGGAGCGTGAGGGTGGCGGGAAAGCGGGCGCGGCTCGCGTGCATGTTGACCGCCTTAGTGCGCGTGAACTGAGCGCGGCACTCCTGCGCCTAAAGCCTAAGCGCTCAGTAGGCCCTGACGGCATACCACCTTACATTGTCAAAGATTGTCGTATGATTTTCGAGGGGCCTCTGTTGCACATCTTCAACTTGTGTTTACAGGAGGGTCACTACCCAGACGAGTGGAAGATTACTCGAGTCATCCCGGTCCCTAAAGGAGGGGCAGGCACTGAAGTAAGTGGTTACCGACCGATAGCGGTACTGTCGGCGTTCGCTAAGGTGTTTGAATCAGTCTTGCATAAGAGTATTTATTCCCAAGTTAGCTCACAATTGACAGACGCCCAGCATGGATTTCGGCCGGGTCACAATACGGGAGGTAACTTGTTGTCATTTGTGAACTACCTGTCGCCGGTTATTGACGCTGGGGGGCAGGTGGACGCTGCATATTTCGACTTCCGGAAAGCTTTCGATACCGTGGATAATGATGTGCTTTTATGTAAGCTCTCTGCGATGGGATTTACATTAAACTTGCTAAAATTTTTCGCTAGCTACCTAGGGCGGCGCCGACAGTACGTGGAGTATGCTGGACGTGAATCGAGGCCCTATTATACGTTCTCTGGGGTTAGTCAGGGCAGCAATCTCGGGCCTTTAGAATTTATTTTATTGATTAACGATTTGCCAACAGTCGTGAAAGAGGCGAAGTGTCTGCTGTTTGCAGATGATTTAAAGTTATTTTTATCTATAAAAGACGCAGAAGACTGTTTTAGGCTCCAGGCTGACATCAATAAAGTAATTGAATGGAGTAAGTGCAACAAGTTGCAGTTTAATGTTGACAAGTGTTGTGTGATGAGCTACAGTCGTGCGCGTTCACCCTTACGGCACCAGTACGACATGGACAGTGAGCTAATGCCGCGGGTCGCACATGTGCGAGACCTGGGTGTGCAGATGGTATCAGAGTTGACGTTCCGTAAGCACATAGTTGGGGTGTGCGGCAGAGCTTTTAGAAATCTTGGCTTCGTTCTGAGACAATGTAAGGACTTTAGTGATACGGCAGCAATTAAAGTTTTATATAATGCACTTGTTAGGAGTCACCTTGAGACAAGTGCCATCATTTGGAGTCCTCATGAGGAAAAATACAGCCTCATGCTAGAAAAAATACAAAATAAATTCAATAGGTTTTTGTACTTCAAGCAGTACGGGGTTTATCCACTTTACCCTCTGATGTACCCGAGTCTGTTCGTCATGGGCATGGTCGGGTACACCAGGCTGGCAGTGAGGAGGGACGTTGCGCTTGTTAAATACGTGGCAAGTGTATTGCGAGGGTTGCTACATCACCCAGAGGTGCTGGAAGCATTACGGTTGCGTGTTCCGGACGGGTACGTAGGTGCACGCCGCCGTCCCGCTTTGTTAGATGTGCCAGCAGCTCGGACTAACTTACTCAAGTTTGCCCCTTTGTCGCGAGCCGCACGTCTTATTAATATGATAACTATGTCGGAGGATATTTTTGGGCAAAACCAAAAACAATTGTTCCAAAATGTCCAATTACTTATTGAAAAATTATAATATTTTAAGTGTTATTTTATTAGTACCTAGTATTGTATTATATGTGTACCCTAGTATATTACTATATTTTATTTAGTTTTCTATTGAAATTTGATATTTTTAACTTAATTCTAGTATTACTTATAACATCGTTTTGGTTTCTTACTGTAAAGGCGTTATAATTGTGTGTGTAAATAAATAAATAAATAAAATAAATAAATATCCCTACAAGATCCCCGAGTAGAAACTCAATGGTCATTTCAAGTAGACGACCTACACTCAGAAAATTTTACAGGTTGGGGGATTACCTCTCTCGACAATTTATTCACTTTGACATAAACACAGATGTATTCACTATATTTCGCCAAATTGTGGATGACAAAATTATAAAACTAATGGTGGAACAAACGAATATTTACGGTAGGCGTCTAAAATCGAGAGCTTCAGGAGAATATAGTCGCATAAAAAGATGGACTGACGTAACAGAACATGAAATGCTAAAATTCTTAGGAATGGTGCTGTTCACTGGACTTGTCAAACTACCTACAATTGAGAGTTATTGGAAGAAAAACCCTTTATATTTCCATCCGCTCATGCACAACATAAATTTGTCCTATAACCGCTTCAACATTTTATTAAAATGTTGGCATTTTGCTGATAATGAGGCTCCAAGAAATGATGATGACAGGCTTTATAAAATAAAGCCACTTGTTGACCTGATTATGGGAAACTGCCATGCAATCTACACACCAGGACGTGTTATTGTGGTCGATGAATCAATGGTGCACTTTCGCGGACGTATTAGCTTTCGGCAATACATACCATCTAAAGCCCATAAATATGGCATTAAAATTTACAAACTATGTACAATTGATGGTTTTGTATGGGAATATGAAATTTATTGCGGTCTAAGCCGAAGAGTCCACGATTTGGATTTATCTGGAAGTATAGTCGCACGTCTTGCTGAAAACCTGCTAGATGAGGGTAGGTTGATAGTAACTGATAATTTTTACACCAGTATTCCTCTAGCCAGTTTTTTGAAGAGCCGTCGTACTGATTTGCTAGGTACAGTGAATAAAAAACGAAGAGGCCTTCCGCAACTTGTTACTGGGAGTAAATTGAAGAAAGGAGAGATCGCAGCTATGCAGAAAGGCAATATTACTGTGCTAAAATGGCACGATAAACGTGATGTTTTACTTCTTTCTACATGCCATGGCAAAGAAATGAAAATGAGTAGCGGGCGAACACCAATACTCAAACCTGAAATGGTTTTAGAGTATAATAGGGGGAAAAAAGGTATCGATGTGTCGGATCAGTTGAGTAGCTACAATAATCCTACAAGAAAATCGGTAATTTGGTACAAAAAAGTTGCCGTAGACTTGCTGTCAATTGCGGTGGTAAACTCATGCCTTATTTTCAATGAACTGCAAAGGAACTCGGGACAAAAGAAGCTTTCCATACTATCGGCACATGAAATAATAATAAAAAAACTGCTAGAGGTAAGAGACGAAAACCAAACATCTGTTGGACGTCCGCAGTCATTACCTGTAAACAAACACACCTTCGAGATTATGACCCAAGAACTAGGCCGTAAGACGAAAAAAAAACGATGTAAAGGCTGCTACAACAAGCTCATGTCAGAGGGACAAACTTCGAAACTTGCGGGTACAAAGGCTTCTAAAGTGGTAACGTGGTGCCCCAAGTGTAAAACAGCACTCTGCCGTCCATGTTACAATACATTACATTGATTTAAATAAATAAATAAAAATGCGTACAAAAAAAAATGTTTTATTTTACCCTCTTCATATATGGGAAACTGGCAACATTTTACGGCGGCTCTTTTAAATTTTCGGTAGCCTTGTTATCCAACCATACGTCCATGAGAATCTTTTTCCTCTTATTCATACGTCCAGTCAAATAAAAAACATCAAATTTATTTATGGATTATGACTCCAACTGGAGTCATGGACATGTGAGTTTGGTACAAATGTGACTCCATTTGGAGTCATTGGACTGTGAACGTGTTAAATGAATACTGATGGAGTGATTTGCTTTCATCGTTTTTTTTTATATTTTTTTTCGGTTAATTGTTATGTTATCATGAGTACAATCATGTGTATAAATATCGTACACTAATTAACTCTCACCCTATATACATTTAAGACACAAATTCGTAAATAAGTAAAGTAATTGCTTACCATTGAAGATATTTCATCTTCAGGAATATCATCGTCCGAATTAATATCATCATCTGAACCAATATCATCATCATCTGGTTTTAGCTTTCTAAATGTGTTGTTTCACCCGCTTGAACTTCTGTGTTGGATGTCGTCATCTAACCACTAAGTCAATAACTTCCGACACCCGCACGGTGGTCCCGTAGAAGGAAGGACATAAGCCTTCGATGGCAATAATTGAGCCAAGCCATGCCATACTACCTGAAACTATAAAAGGTTTTGCAATCTATTGTTCGCAACATTCCTTTATCGGCACCGGAAGCGTTCACATCTAATTAGTCATCAACCGTGTTTATTACCAAGCGCAACTAGCCTAAGATGCGACGCGTGTTTTCAAGTTCCAAGTTGTGTGTGACGTGTTATTTTGCAATGGGTATTAAAGTTACAGGTATGAATTATTATTTTATTTTACTATTTTGTATTTTCAATTCACCATTTATTTTTAAATAGAGTGCTACGCGGCTACGATATTTCCGTATTTTTTCTGTTTTTTTTTAATGATGCAGCTTTTTTTGTTTCTACCTACTTCTGCCATTGAGTTAGGTATAAAAATGTTGCTTAAAATCACTACTACTCGAATTAAAAAAGAAATTCTGCGGCATGCTGCGGCTGTAAGGTGCAGACAGGGTCTACGCCGAGCGCCTGGCCGCGTAGCACTTGCTACGAAATATGTATTCTTTTTAATCCGCATTTAACTGCTTTTTTGTTTCGTTTTAGGTAGTAGTATTGAGTGTTCTTTCAAAAGAATGCTTGTACTAGATACTTGGTTGCCTATTAAGGACAGCAAATCCGAACTGGAACGGTGGCGTCGAGTTTTTCAAGCCCTGTTACAGTTGCTGCCTGATGTTGAGAATTTGATTGTTGATGAATTAGAAAAAAGAGTTTCTAATCTTTGTAAAAGATTTGTAGCTATCTGGAAGCAAGTCTCTCGCAAGCATTCTCTGTCTCTCAGTACGCAGACTGGCTGGATGAAATTGAAGTTTGCGTTTTGCCAACTTGTGCAGCAGCAGTGAGCCACGACACTCAACGCCCAGCAGCAAAAACTTTGACAAGCACTCAACAGCATTAACACAGGAAGGACTTCGAGGTGTGTTGCAAGAGACAAAGACCTCATTGACAGATGTCATAATCTGCTGCAGTGTCTTTCGTCGGGATTCAAAATTAATAACGAGGCTTTTAAAGAGTATGCTCTAGCCACAGCGCGTAAGATTGTTGCTACCTATCCATGGTACAACCTGCCCTCCTCTGTACATAAGGTACTTATTCATGGTTTTGTAGTAATTGACCATGCATTATTGTCAATAGGTGAGCTTAAGGAAGAGGCCGCCGAATCTTGTAATAAATTAGTTAACAGTTTAGGCGTGACAACACGAGAAAAATGTCCCGGGTTGACACAAACACTGATTAGAACATAGACTTCTTTTTAATTCGGACCCGTATATTTCTGGTTTAAGAAGGTTAACACGGAAGGAGAAGTCTGTTCTATCTAAGGAGGTGTTAAATTTGTTGTCGATATAGAATAAAATGTATAAACTTATAAAATATAAGCAACACGTGATTTTTATTATTTTTTAATGATTTATGTTATTTTAGAGACTGCTCTTATTATGTAACTGTGTTTGTAGTTAGGTAATAATTAGGTATTTAATTTATTTTTGCTTTTAAAATGTAAATATTTAAGTTTATTAGTTATGAAGTTTCATTTTTTTCTTGTATTTTAATATGCATTATTTATTTGAATAAAAAGTTTTTAAATTCGCTTATTTTCATTTTATTCTAACTTAAAGTATAACACAAAAGCATAATAAGAATAATTAGTATTGATAGCGACAGTCATTACCTTCGCGAAACGCTATGTTCGCCTCTCTTAAGGCGCGGAACCACTGTGACCCGTGGAGAATTTGACATAGGTTCAATGACATCGGCTGCGCATCGGACTAAGATTTACTGATTCTGATCCTGATACTGATCTGAATTGAGAGCAAATTCTGATTATTACAGTTGGTAGGATTAGTTTCTTTTGTTTGACTGTCTCGTTGGTTTTGTGGTCGTGTGACTGTTCCTGAAATGCCTAGTCTAATAAAATTTTTGTTTTTCTGAAATATAAGGTATTAGGGTGATTGTCGGCTTCCCCCGAAGGGGAAGGGGCCGTGCCCCGCCATCCGCACGGCCCTGTAGAGCTCGTCCCAGACTGGTCACTCTCCCACCATTAATACGGAATGAATTCCCATAAACCTACACTGCCTTGTCCCGACTGTGACAGCTGGGGGACAAGGAGGGGACCAATGTTAGTATGGGAATTCACAGTTAGATAGACATACATAATATAACATAATGCAATGAGATTGAAAAGACAAGAGGATATGCAAAAGTATAATATAAAATGTAAGGAGTGATGGCGGGATCGTTACACTTGCGCTTAATAAATTCATTATTTCGGACTACGTTAATTTATTCTTTACAACGTACTAAAGACCCACTTCAGTGACTTGCAACCATCTTTCAATGGCTGCCCAGTCGTACGTGTACGGCTAGACCTGAACGCATAGGTCCACTAGAGACACTGCTACGATTCTAGCGGAACACGTTCCCTAAGCTCTATCTACGTGTCTTTCACAATCCTAAGACAGAGGACTGCGAAGTCCACTGCCATTGAGGAAGACAAGTTTCAATAAATCTCCTATTCGCGTACTAGTGTGATTGACCCTCTTACGACAGACTACGCCCTCTACTAAGATAATACAAAACTAGCACAAGTGTACCGTAGACTCAGTCTGTAGCAGAATTCATTGCGGTTGTGCTTGGTATACGCCGAAGTGGTTCATATCGTCACTTCTCATTCCCTCTAAACTTCCCCGGTTAGAGGATGCTTCACAACATATTTCAGAAGCTCAGCATCCAAATCACGTGTCTCGCTAAAGGGTGACGATTTAGAAATAGGCATCAGAGCCGGGTGGGGTTTTAACGAGACACGGACCCTAGCGTTCTATAGAACGGCTATTCCAAGTAAGTTTGCGAACTTAGTGGAGCCTACCCCCCTCCCCGGGAATGTACGCACAACAAGCCCAACGCAAGTACTCCGTGCGAGACCTTCTAAAGGGAGCAGTTATCATCAATAACATTTGGTTGTTTCATGGTATTTATACCGTTAGAATTATTACAGGTCGGCATTGTAGCCTAGTTTTAAATAAGCATAGAAATCGTTTAAGGAATTAGATCCTTAAATAACTTCTTGGATCATTTTGATGATCTGAGTATTACGGTTCTGCCTTCCATATTTTGTGCGTCAATTGAAAGTCAATAGTCGGGTGTGTTAGTGTGCAGTGTACATGTGTGTGTATGAGTGTGGAGTGTATTGGAAGGCCTTCCCCGTTTCCCTAAAACCAAACGCTATGATGAATCGCTGCCAAGGTGCGGATTAGGAGAATGGACACATAACATACGTGTAAATAACAATAATATTAAACGCCACAGCAACATAAGGAGATTGATTCGCTATACTAGAATAAAAGATTATTAATATAATACTTCCTCTGCAACGCGACCTGACTGCTGCCTATAAACCGCAACACAAATAAACTAGCACTAAGATTATTTTACACTATATAACTATTAAGTTTAAACAAGTTGACACTTACCAATTATCGCCCCGGTCGGATTAGTTTACAATTCACTTACAGAGTACAACCGCCCTGGTTACTAGACCTGCTCTCCGCCTCAACCGCCTTCTTCCGCGTCCAAACACTCACTGCCCTCATCCCTCTTCAAAAAATCCTAAAATTCTCTCTCAGCCCCTTTCCCATGCACTTTTTATAAACAATCGTTTTAAAGCACTTTCGTCGATTTCTTAATTGGTTCTCAATTGTTTAATTTTTGTAAAGGTTTGGTCCTGGGGTCGCTTTTACGATAACCAGATGTGGCTACAGTAATGCGTACTGCGCTTGAGACCCACTTAATTCTTAGAATTTTGTAAGGATATTGTGTGCCGATTGACATAAAATATTGTATTTCGACTAGTGGCGGCCATAAGTGTTAGCCGTCTGTCTTATAATTTACAGATTTTATGGATTTCTAAGAGGCTCAACGTCATGTTGTGGAGTTTTAAAATAAATAACGTTTTGTACGGGACTAGCTGTTACATTGTTATAAATTAAGCTTAAGTGCGTCTATGTTGACCAATATTACTAGCAGCAATACGATATTATAATGAGAGTAAAATAAGTACCTAATACGTTGTTACGTATAACGTATACGAGAGACAGTCACATTCCCCCCTCTGAAAATCAGACGCGAGACGCAGTATAGCGGTTGAGTTTTCAAATACATAATATACAAAACACAAGTTATCACAATTTTTTTTTTCATAATTTTTTTTTTTTTTTTTTTTTTTTTTTTTTTTTTTTTTTTTTTATTATTTATTATTATTATTATTATTATTTTTTTTTTTTTTTTTTTAATTTACACTTTAGTCACGAAATATCTTATATCAAACTTATCTCGACATACTCATCTATAAACCTAAGCATAGAACGTAAGAGTAACTATAAAATTATCAATTAAGTATATTGAATTATTCAAGAAAGTTTTAATTTTTTTTTTTTTATTTTTTTTTTTTTATTTTAATATATTTGTTAAGGCTTATTTACGTAATATCTCTCAATATGTAAAGCGTTGTAAGTTCCTACTATATTCCCGTCTGTATCTACCAATAAATAAGCGTTGGTATGAGGTACGCCTGCCACCTTGTAAGGGCCATCATACAACAGTGAAAACTTTTTGGAAACTTTTTCTGCCGCATTAGACCTGTTATCTCTCCTCACTTTAACAAAGTCTCCTATATGAAATGTTATTAATTTATGACGTCGATCATAATATTCGCTCCTTACAATGGCTGCCTTGCGTAGGTTTTCCCTAGCCTTTTCCCTTATCTCATCTATATTCAGCGTTGACCCGTTCCTGCTGTAATCACCGAGTATACTATCAACTGACAAAGTAGGACTCACACCATTAAGGACTTCATATGGCGTGTACCCCGTGCTTATATGGACGGTGTTGTTGTAACATTCTTCAATGTTTGCTAAAATTCTAGACCAACTTTTATGTGACTTATGACAATAAGCCCTAAATAATCTTCCTAACTCCTTATTAACTCGTTCCGTACTGTTCGGCCTGGGATTTCTCACCGTAGTGTGTGCTACTTTTATTCCTATTTGACTCAATGTTTCGTACCAGAGTCTTGACGTGAATTGCCTACCATTATCGGTTACTAATTTAGCTATAGGAACAAATCTTAGATATTTTCGAACACAAGATAAGGCAGCTTTAGTAGTGGCTCTTCTTAGTGCATAGAGATTTACAAATTTACTAAACGTATCCTGCAAGACTAAGATATACTGTGCTCCAAACTTTCCCGGTGGTAGCGGCCCATACCAATCTCCCATGACAATCTCTCCAACATCAGTGGTTAAGACTGGTTTGCACGCCCCCACGGTTTTCTCAATTGGATGTTTGGTCTTTTGACATAATTCACACTGTCGTAATACGGCTTTAACTAACTTAGCCTGTCCACGAAAATAAAATCGGTCGCTTACTAATCTCTTAATTCTTGTCTCCCCAAAATGACCAGCTTCTTCATGTATTGTTTGTATCACTTCTGCTTGTAAAGCCCTTGGGATAACTATTACTTCTTTGCCTGAATATTCATTCTTGTAAATTAATTTATCATTATTTAATTTAAAGACACCGCCGCGTTGTTTTATTTCGCCAGAGTTACTATTGCCTAAGTCTTTAATGATCCTATTGCAGAAGAGGTCTTCCTTTTGTAGTTGTCTAATTACTTTTAGTTTGTTATTGACGACTTTGGCGTTGCTACTAGTAAACATTGCTATTTCGAGACAAACCTTACGCAATTCCTGTACTGCTTCTACACCGTTGCCGTAACGTGATAATATATCTGGAACTATGTTATTGCTTCCTTTTATATGTTCGATAGTGTAGTTAAATTGTTGTATGTATAAAATCCAACGTGTTACTCTAGCACTGTACAAATTCCAATTATTGATGAAAGATAAACTTTTATGGTCTGTTCTTATTATTACCTTAGACCCTCTTAAAAATGTCTCAAACTTCTTTAAACTATAGATTATCGCCCACAACTCTTGCTCTGATACTGTCCATTGTTGCTCCGGTCGAGTTAAACCTTTACTACAGAATCCTATCACCCGTTCGTTATTTTCATCATCTATCTGGTACAGACATCCAGCTACTCCTACACCACTACTGTCTGTTTGAAGATAATAAGGTTTGCTAAGATCAGGATGAACTAGAATTACTGTCTCTATGAAAGCGTCTTTAATCTTTTGAAATTGCCTGTCTTCTTCCATTGTCCACCTCCAAGTTCTACCCTTTTGAAGCATCTGACAAAACGGTACTGTTAGATGGCTATACTTAGCGACAAACCGCCTATAATAATTCATTAACCCTAAAAATGCTCTTAATTGCTTAATTGTTCGCGGTGCAGGGAATTCTTTAATTGCTGCAATTTTGCTTGGATCCATCTTAATCCCATCCGGGGAGACTATGTGTCCTAAAAGTTTTACTTCGCTTTTCATAAATTGACACTTCCTAAGGCTACAAGTCATTTTAGCTTGACCTAATAACGTTAAAACATGATCAAGATGTTCCAAATGGGTGTAAAAGTCACCATATTTTGTAAACACTACCAAGTCATCTAAATAATTTACACAAAACTCTCTTACGTCTGGCCCTAAAATGGTATCCATAGCACGAGAAAAACTACCTACAGATGTCTTTAAACCTTGAGGTAATACAGCATAAGTATAACTTTTTCCCATGAAGGTAAAACCGGTATATTTAGTGGACTCAGGGTGCAATGGTATTTGAAAGTAAGCATTATTAAGATCTATTAATGTCATAAATTTAACCCCATTAAATGATTGTAGTATGTCTGAAACTAGTGGTGGTGCTTCCGCTTCACCTACCATTCTTTTATTTAACTCTCGTGCATCTAGAAGAATTCTAATTGATCCATCCTTCTTCAAAGTACATGTCAATGGGCTACTAAATGGTGTACCTTCTCTTTTAATTACCCCTAATGACTGTAACTCCCTCAACTTTTCCTCAACCTTTGTTCTATATGCCAGTGGTATAGGATACGATCGCTTCACGAATGGTTCCTCATCGCGCATTTTAATAACGTGTTGATATTTATCTGTGCGTCCTGGATATATTGAAAAAACTCGTTTGTTTTTTAAAAGAATTCTTTTTAGTCCTTCCAACGGGAATTCTACTATTTTCTGTAATTCTATTATCATATCGCTTATACTTTCTTCAGTTTCATAACAAATCTCGATCGCATTAGAATTCAAAATGATACTTTCTCCGTTACTAACTACATTGGATGTATCACAGGTACACCTATTAACCGCCTCCTCCCCCCTCTGTATGGTTAAATTTACATAGGCGCTACCTTGCTCAGGTATTACGGCCGAATCACCTTGTCTGATTTCTATTTCTTTACCTAAATATTTAAATTTTAATGTACGTCTGGGTCCGCAAGTAACTGTCATGTCAAATTGGTCTAGCCAATCAATCCCTAAAATTATTTCCCGAACTAAATTCTTAATTATCAAACAGGGTGTCTCTATACTAATACCTTCTATTACTAATGGCACTAATGCAGCTTTATCCACTCTACTACTTTTTGCCCTCGTTGCACCTTGAATTTGTACCGGAGAGACAGGCATAATGGGTATTGACGCACCTCTACTTTTAATCCCCATATACGTCGCTTCAGCTATGCAAGTTACTTGGCTACCTGTATCGATCAAACATTTTAAAGGGTAATCCTTAACTCTGGCAACTATTTCTATTAACCGTGAGCCTGTACTCACATCCTCACAATCGTTCAGTCCTGTGTCTTCAAAAATTGTTAAGACATAATCCTCCCTATGTGAGTCAAAATGAGCTATTTCATTCTCTATTTTAGGTACCTGATTCAGAACTACACTAAATAGATATCTGATTTTGTCGTAGTTAATTAGAGATTTTTTCAGAGCTACTATAGGATGACGTATTCCGTTACATAACCTACCTAACCCTTTACCGGGAGCCCATTTATACTTCCTCATATATCTATAGACTATCTCTGTGACCGTGCTGTTTGGTATTTTAGCCCCACTACTTATAACTGTTGACCAACTGGGACCATTTTGACCAACAATGCTTAGTTTTCCGAACTGTTGGGCTCCTCGAGCTCTATTGGAGCTGTTTGCTTTGTATCTTGGCTATCCACGTTTTCCGGTACAAATTCTACTAAATTAGTCTGTCTGTGTTGATAATTTTGTCCTGTTGGCTGTCTATTGTTTTTGTTTGGATAAGGTTTATTCACAACGCGTGAGTTATCCTCTCTGTTTACACGATTAGCTTGAAACGGCCGTTTCCTTACATTTTTCTCTATATTTCTTAGAAATTCTATCCCACTTTTAAAAGTACTGGTTGTTCTATTAGCAAACCAGGCTATCTGCACATCCTGAGGGTAATGTCGCATTATATTCCCAACTATTTCTGACTCATTTAACGGTAGCTGTAGATCTTTTACCAAGTCCACTAGTTCCGCAAAATATTCTTCCATAGTGCTCCCGCTATTCGGAACCCAAGCTGAATCAATTAAACGATTTTTTGCTATCTCTCTTTCCCTACTACCCCAGAAAACTTCTATGAGATCCTTTTTAAAATCTTCAAAAGTAATCCAATTGTCGCTATATAATTCCATGATTTTCTGCGCCGCTCCTGTTAAACTACCTACTGCAATATCCAAGGCCCTATCTTCCCCATTTATGCTCTTAACATATCTTTGTAGTTGTTTTATAAATTTGTTTGGATTCGTCTGACCACCACTAAATTTAGGCCGTTCGGGAGCCGTCCCCAGAAAGTAAACCCCCATTGGACTAACGTTACTGCTTCCAAGCACGGGGCCCGACTCACTGATTGTATTAATTGTAGAGGGATCTGAGTTCAAAGTAATCGTCTCATCATTAACAATATCTATACTAGTTTCCTGAGTAGGCACTAGTTTTTCTACCTTATCTAATCGACTGGCAATACTATCTATCTTCTCAGCAATTCTTGTCAATAATCCTATTTCATTATTAGGGATACTGTTGTTGGCATTTAGGTTTTTATCAGGAGGGATAATGTCAACTCCAGTGTCATTGTCAGGACGTGAGCGTTTAGACTTCTTAGCTTGTCGGTTCATACTTTTAAATAAGTGTAAAACTGATTTACCTCGTATTGTATTCGTTTGTACGGAATACCTGGATCTCCTGATATCACCTGCAATCGATCCGTCTGCAACCCCGCAACAGGTCCGAGCGATGCTCGACCGAAGCTGGAAACAGCCTCGAACCAGCCGCCGTACCGCGTACCTGCCCCGCGAGTGCTCGATGTGTCAGTGATGCGATGCCGGATAGCTTCCTGGAATGTTCGGCACACATAGGGTTAGGCATATCAATTGAAAGGTTTTTTTTTTTTTTTTTTTTTCATCTATCTTTAAACATAAATTATGAATATAGTTATTATTTAAAAGATACCTGTGTGGCGGTGATTACGGCAGCTTACGCATTGT
Organism: Hoplodrina ambigua; assembly: GCA_949774945.1. Classification (NCBI taxonomy): domain Eukaryota; kingdom Metazoa; phylum Arthropoda; class Insecta; order Lepidoptera; family Noctuidae; genus Hoplodrina; species Hoplodrina ambigua. Next base: position 15,686,171 of record OX458964.1, read on the forward strand.
ATCGCATCGACACTTCGACATATTCACTGAAAATCTAATATAGTTAACGTTGTGTTTTGTTTGTAGTAACCCATAAATAGTTCTTTCTCGTTGTACTGAAATGAATCAGTACATTTAATGACGAGAATCCTGGTCACGGCACCACATGTGACTGTTCCTGAAATGCCTAGTCTAATAAAATTTTTGTTTTTCTGAAATATAAGGTATTAGGGTGATTGTCGGCTTCCCCCGAAGGGGAAGGGGCCGTGCCCCGCCATCCGCACGGCCCTGTAGAGCTCGTCCCAGACTGGTCACTCTCCCACCATTAATACGGAATGAATTCCCATAAACCTACACTGCCTTGTCCCGACTGTGACAGCTGGGGGACAAGGAGGGGACCAATGTTAGTATGGGAATTCACAGTTAGATAGACATACATAATATAACATAATGCAATGAGATTGAAAAGACAAGAGGATATGCAAAAGTATAATATAAAATGTAAGGAGTGATGGCGGGATCGTTACACTTGCGCTTAATAAATTCATTATTTCGGACTACGTTAATTTATTCTTTACAACGTACTAAAGACCCACTTCAGTGACTTGCAACCATCTTTCAATGGCTGCCCAGTCGTACGTGTACGGCTAGACCTGAACGCATAGGTCCACTAGAGACACTGCTACGATTCTAGCGGAACACGTTCCCTAAGCTCTATCTACGTGTCTTTCACAATCCTAAGACAGAGGACTGCGAAGTCCACTGCCATTGAGGAAGACAAGTTTCAATAAATCTCCTATTCGCGTACTAGTGTGATTGACCCTCTTACGACAGACTACGCCCTCTACTAAGATAATACAAAACTAGCACAAGTGTACCGTAGACTCAGTCTGTAGCAGAATTCATTGCGGTTGTGCTTGGTATACGCCGAAGTGGTTCATATCGTCACTTCTCATTCCCTCTAAACTTCCCCGGTTAGAGGATGCTTCACAACATATTTCAGAAGCTCAGCATCCAAATCACGTGTCTCGCTAAAGGGTGACGATTTAGAAATAGGCATCAGAGCCGGGTGGGGTTTTAACGAGACACGGACCCTAGCGTTCTATAGAACGGCTATTCCAAGTAAGTTTGCGAACTTAGTGGAGCCTACCCCCCTCCCCGGGAATGTACGCACAACAAGCCCAACGCAAGTACTCCGTGCGAGACCTTCTAAAGGGAGCAGTTATCATCAATAACATTTGGTTGTTTCATGGTATTTATACCGTTAGAATTATTACAGGTCGGCATTGTAGCCTAGTTTTAAATAAGCATAGAAATCGTTTAAGGAATTAGATCCTTAAATAACTTCTTGGATCATTTTGATGATCTGAGTATTACGGTTCTGCCTTCCATATTTTGTGCGTCAATTGAAAGTCAATAGTCGGGTGTGTTAGTGTGCAGTGTACATGTGTGTGTATGAGTGTGGAGTGTATTGGAAGGCCTTCCCCGTTTCCCTAAAACCAAACGCTATGATGAATCGCTGCCAAGGTGCGGATTAGGAGAATGGACACATAACATACGTGTAAATAACAATAATATTAAACGCCACAGCAACATAAGGAGATTGATTCGCTATACTAGAATAAAAGATTATTAATATAATACTTCCTCTGCAACGCGACCTGACTGCTGCCTATAAACCGCAACACAAATAAACTAGCACTAAGATTATTTTACACTATATAACTATTAAGTTTAAACAAGTTGACACTTACCAATTATCGCCCCGGTCGGATTAGTTTACAATTCACTTACAGAGTACAACCGCCCTGGTTACTAGACCTGCTCTCCGCCTCAACCGCCTTCTTCCGCGTCCAAACACTCACTGCCCTCATCCCTCTTCAAAAAATCCTAAAATTCTCTCTCAGCCCCTTTCCCATGCACTTTTTATAAACAATCGTTTTAAAGCACTTTCGTCGATTTCTTAATTGGTTCTCAATTGTTTAATTTTTGTAAAGGTTTGGTCCTGGGGTCGCTTTTACGATAACCAGATGTGGCTACAGTAATGCGTACTGCGCTTGAGACCCACTTAATTCTTAGAATTTTGTAAGGATATTGTGTGCCGATTGACATAAAATATTGTATTTCGACTAGTGGCGGCCATAAGTGTTAGCCGTCTGTCTTATAATTTACAGATTTTATGGATTTCTAAGAGGCTCAACGTCATGTTGTGGAGTTTTAAAATAAATAACGTTTTGTACGGGACTAGCTGTTACATTGTTATAAATTAAGCTTAAGTGCGTCTATGTTGACCAATATTACTAGCAGCAATACGATATTATAATGAGAGTAAAATAAGTACCTAATACGTTGTTACGTATAACGTATACGAGAGACAGTCACAGTCGCAAGCGCGACTGCTGTGCATGAGGTCTTGGGTTCGATTCCCAGGTCGTGCGAAATGTTATTGGGTTTTTCCATCAAGAATTTCTCAGTAGCAGCCTCGGAGTCTGGATTTGTGCCCGGTTGATGGCAATAGGCTCGCCCCCTATTACATGGGACTGAAAACATAACTGGCGAAATGTGGGTGTACTAATGGGTACACCTCTGCCTAAACCCTTCGGGAATTACAGGCGTGATGTTATGTATGTTTGTAATTTCATCTAGAGTTTGTAGCTTCGACTTTCGGGCTTAGCGATTGATTTTCGGATTTTGGATTGCTTATCGGGTTCTTGTTTAAACCCGTAACCGCGGGCGAACATTCGCTATTTGGCGTAGCAGATGTTCGCCCGCAGTTTAAGTTTTAGTTTAAGTTTAAGAGTTATTATAAAATATGTACAATTTATAAAAAAGACAGAAAGCAGGAACCTCATAGGGCATCAAAAATTTGGTCCGCGTCGCCGTCTATGGGGCAAGTGCCCAAAAGGCTGAGAGCATTACCACGTTATATGGCAATGCCGATTCTTTGGCCTAAGAAAAACCCCCGAAAAACAAGGTGAGTGCTCGGACCTCATGGCCCCATTGTTTCAACCCCAAACGGCTCAAACATATAACTTCCAAGAAGTTGCTATATTTGCGCCGTTTGAGGTTTCCACATCATCTGTCTGCTCTTGTCCCATGTTACTTGCGGTCGGCGCAACACGTTTTCTTCTTCCATTCCGGCCTATCAGCCGTCATGCTATCACTGACTCCCTTTTCTTTCATATCATTCTTTATACAATCCATCCATCTTTTCTTTGGTCTTCCTCTTCCTCCATCCACATTCATATTCATTCATTCATTTCCACTTAATTATCTCCACATACTATAAAACAATGTCGCTTCCAGTCTGTACGCTTACATCAGCTACGCAACGGATTTTCATGCGTTTTTCATCAATAGATAATGATTCAAGAGGAAGGTTTATGTATCTACGTTGCATCCGTGTTGCAAGCCAGAACGGGTCGCAATTAATATTTTCTAAATTCAAAAGAAATAATTTGTTTTTCTATACAGAGTTTCATGGGATTTTTTTTTTGTTTTGTTCCTAGAGATAAGGAAGAGGCAAGGCATTAGAAAATACTTGCATAAGTATACTTGCATTAAAAACACGCGTCTTTGTCGTCACCATCGTCTAAAGCTGACGTGAGGTGACATTAATCTGTTGGCTATCTGGCTGATTCGCGAATCTTCATGACTTTCCAACGCCTCGCTGCAACCTTCCGTCATTTGTGACTGCCCCAAGCTACTGCCTTGGTCAATGCCTTGCGGTTGCAAGGCATTGACCAAGGCGTGGAGCGGCCTGGGCCTGAGGCCTAGCAGGCTTACTGGGCCCAGGCATCTTAAAGCGTCCATACTTGAAAAGCCTGCCAAATAATGACTGCTCTAGGCGGCTACTCTTCTGGAGCCTGCTACCTCCCGACTGCTCTGGGCGGCTACTCTTCTGGAGCCTGCTACCTCCCGATTGACGGGGACTGATATTTGCGGGATTTGTTACCGATACCGAACTTTCACCCTGATCCCCAACACACCAAAGGTTATTGCGAGTGCGCATGAATTCGCAGTCCCAAAAAATCCTTGTTACGTCGTTCCATGTTGGGGAGTATGACGGGCGCACGATTGTGATCGTGCGCCACGTCTTGTTGGCGCTCTCTTATTAACCAGAGAAGTTCCGCCAGAAGTTCTTGCAGCTTCTGACGGCGGCTCCTGAAAAGGGTGTTGTGTGTTAATTGTACGACCTTATCTTAAGATTGCGTTGACTTTGAAGTTTGATTTTTTTCACTGCTCGAAGGGGTAGCAGACCTGAGTATTTGATATAAATCAAAGTCAAAACATTTTACAGGCACTTTTTAATTTTAGTTTTACATTGCATTATTATTAATCATTTAATTATTTACAATATTTTATTACATTATTATTAGTTTATTAAAATAAAATTGTATAATTATTAGTGTTTTTAATTCCTATTGTTTGTGTTTATCAATTAAATATTCATTTATGCAGTAATAACATTTGCTTATCAGTATTTTTTTTTTTAGTTTTCTTAAAAATACATGTAGCTTTTCTTCTTCTTTATGTCAGGTAGTTTGTTATATTATTTTATAGACATTACGTAGGGGTCTGTAGAATGCATTTTTAGTATAGATGTAGGTATGTTTAATTTAGATGGGTGTCTGAGTGTGTAATGTGATTGAATATCTTCGCGTTTTGTGTAAAATTCTTGATGATTGCGGACAAATTTACATGTTGATAATATATAAATGCTGGGGAGGGTAAGAATATTATGCTTTATAAAATATGGTTTACAGCTGTCAGTTTGTTCCATGTTTACCATGATTCTTACTAGTTTCATTTGTAGGGTAAAAAGTGAATGTGCATCTCCAGAGACTTACTCCGTAGCTAAGCCATGCATTGGCATACGCATAATGGGTGGTGATGGCAGTTTGTAGATTGGTGGTCTTTTTAATTTCACGGAGAGCGTAAGAGAATTTTGAAATTTTTGAGCGAGTTTTTTGTATTTGTGTTTCCAATTAATATGTTTATCTATAGTGAGTCCAAGTAGTGTAAATTCATTAACTGATTCTAATTTTTAGCTGTTAAAGTTTAAAATTAGGTGCAAAGGAGCTTTTTGATAGGGGTGGAAAGTTATTAATTTAGTTTTAGTGTAATTTCTAGATTATGTGAAGTCATCCAGTTGCATGTTTTAGTGAGTGTGGAAATGAGTTTTTCTTCTATTTTTGTATTTTTAGGACATGAGACTAATATAGATATGTCATCTGTAACCAGAACACATGGCCCCTCTATGGCTTTTGGTAAGTCGTTAATGTAAACAAGAAAATGTAGGCAACCTATGACACTTCCTTGGGGGATGGAAGCGTTAATTATTATTTTAGTTTTGGACCTAATTTTTTCTATTTCACTACTTTGGTTTTTTAAAGAATTCGACTTCAACTACTTGTTCCCTATTTTATAAATACGTCGTAAGCCATTCATGGGCTTTCCCGCGGATTCCCATTCCGTACAGTTTATTCAAAAGTATTTTAAATTAAACATAACATAACATCACGCCTGTAATCCCCGAAGGGTTAGGCAGAGGTGTACACATTAGTACCCACATTTCGCTAGTTATGTTTTTAGTCCCATGTATTAGGGTATTTTAAATTGTACTTTGTCATATGCTTTGGTCGTATCCAGTAGTAATCCAACGGCGTATTCCTTGTTATTAATTGTATTAAGGGCTTCTTGCTTCTTCAGGCTTGTTACTTGGAGTGGTTTAGGGGGGAGATGCCTGATTTGTAATTTTATTTACTTAATATTTTTAAATTCACTCAAATTAAAACCAAGTACTACACACATCGATTATTCAGTTTATTTTTCTGCCCTGTTTAATTGTATAATAACTAAGTATTGATCGATGCTTTGGTAAGATAGCCAGTGAGCAATCAAGTTTTAAAAAGTTACAAATGTCATTGAGGTTGTTAAGACGCGGTAAAGTAAAAAAAAAAGGGGGCGCTGAATTGAGTTTTATAATTCCCAATTATCTTTTTTTAAATAAAGGTACAAGTTGGTAGCCAACTGCACGCAGCAGCAGCAGACGACATGTCGCAGCGACACTACTGGTTTCTACGTATTTCTATGAAATTCCCTCCGTAGTTAGCGACATGAAGCTAGCGACGCGTCGTCGAGCGGCAGACGGCAGTGTCGTCCGACCGCAGATCAGTAGTGTCGCTGACGCCGGCGCAACGACACGTCGATCGTGTTTCTTTTCAAAATGAATATTTCCGATTCTGAAGATGCGATCACTATTCTCGAACACGTCAGACATCTTGTTTCACGGAGCACTCGGAACCAATTGGATACCTTCTGCTGTTGCCGTCTGCAGTCGGGTTCGAAATCATGACTGCAGCGACATGACGCAACGACGTGTCGTGACGAAATGAAGCGACGACATGTCTGCTGCTGCTACGTGCAGTCGGCTACCAATTTGTACCTTGAGACATTTCGAAAATGTTCTCAAATAACTTTTAAGACCGGGTGTATCCTGCTTTTATTTTATGTGACAAGCCCGCCACACTGTTCCCACCCACTGCAACTCCTGAAAGCCAGAATCAACAGTGGAGGCCACCAAAAAAGCGCCGAGGCAATGAAGCTCGACGATTAACTGTCTTGGGTCCCGTAACGAAATTAATCAGAAAAGCATAGCGAAGGAGTAAGAAAAAATATAATTTCCACTTCCCTCCAAACAAGCAGGAGACAGAACAGAACGAGGCCAATAGGCGCAAAGGGATGTTTGCAACTACCCAGATTGCCAAGCACCATGGCTTGCAATTATTATTAAATTAATGTGGGTTCTAACGCATTAATGTGGGTGGTATCCTGCTTATGTGTAGGAAGTTTCATTAAAGTCGGTTTATCCATTTCGAAAAATAAGGACTTGAGAGTTTGTATAAAATGCCGTACGGCGTAAACGCTCTATTGAAAATGAATACTGGTTTCAGGGCTTTTTTTTTTTTGGAAAAAAAATCACCTGCCCTTTGCGTTCTGGAATTACTGGTTATTGGTTTCAACTACGCAATTGATGGGCAGTACCAAGGGCGGATCCAGGGGGGGGGGGAGGGCATGGGGGTCATGACCCCCCCTGGGCTTACTTTTTCTTTTAACTAGAATTATAATTGTAATCGAAACGGAGCCTGTCCTGACTAGACCTTATTGTATGACCTCCCCTGACTTGAAGGCTGGATCCGCCTTTATGATTATACCGACTTATGGAGTTATTATACTGATTGAATACTGACTAATAATTAACTATATCTTGGTCATAACTGCTATCGGTGAAGGAAAACGTCTTAATGAAACCTGGGCGTTAATTAATAAATATAACATCACGCCTGTAATCGGCAAAGGTTAAGGCAGAGGTGTACCCATTTGTACACCCACATTTCGCGAGTTATGTTTAAATCTCAATAAGTAATAGAGGGCGAGCCTATTGCCATCAATCAAGCACAAATCAAGATAACTAGAAATGCAAGTCTGCAATCGCCAATCCGCCTAGATCAAGCGTGGTGATCAATGCTCGTGCCTTCTCTGTATGAGAAGAAGCCTTTGTCCTGCAGTGGGACAGTAATAGGCTGGTATAATTTAATTTTAATAAACAGAAACTTACCAATTCATTATTATGTAGCATTTTTTTAATTCCCTCTTCCTTGAGCTTCCTTGAACGCATCGTTCGTGCATCGCAACGTTCGGTGAATATCGTGTTCAGTGTGGACGCGAAAGTCAAACTCTTTATAAATTAAATCAAAGGGCGTTTTGTGCTTGCCATTCGCACACAATGCAAATTAAATTATCCTGTAACCAAAAAAAAAAAAAATGTATCCATCAATACTAATCCATACTAATATTATAAATGCGAAAGTGTGTCTGTCTGTTACCTCTTCACGCTTAAACCGCTGAATCGATTTTGATGAAAGACATAGAGATAGTTTAAGATCCAAGGAAAGGCATGGGATAGTTTTTATCCCGGAAATCACCCCCTTTTATTTTATTTTTTTAGGTGGTAAAAATCAAATGACTCCTTCCGCCCTGGAAGGGACTGTCAGACTTTTACTGACTAAAAACCACTCTGTTCCTTCTGTTGCCCTTTACATTTCGGGGCCATGGTATCCTGTTTAGACGTCCCGCAACCTCGGCAGGCGTTGGCCCCGTAGGCGCGCGCGAACAGAACGCGCCGTCTACCCGCGCTTGGTCCTTGATCGGACGGCGAGCTACCCATTGCTCGTCGTCCGCAAGCCCGCGCCTACGGTGGCCGGATGTCGCCTCGCGACGTCCGACGCCCTGGGCGTCTCCCGCGGCGGCTGGGGCGTGAGGTGGAGGTTGTCCTCGCCCTCACGCGGCCCGCCTCCTCCTTCGCTAGCATTACTGCTTCGCAGAAAGAGGTGACCGCATCCCATTCCCTCTCGCCCCGGAGCATGGCCTGTCGCCTATCGCTTCCGTGAGGACACGGCGGTGCTCTGCCCAAGCGGGACAGTCCTGCACCGTATGCTCCACCGTGTCCTCCGGGCGATCCACACAGTGGTGACACCCGGGCGTTTCCTCCCGTCCTATCCGACACAGGAACCTAGCTGTTTACATATATTTCAATTGGATTGCGCACACGAAGCAACTCGAGTTTCGTGTTGCGGCAACAGTTTTCAGTTGCTGATCGTTGACTAAGTGAGTTGCTAATTACCGCAACTAGCAACTGATAAATATACTACCGGTTTTTAAAGATTTCCTCAACCGTCAATTGAAACGCGTCGGGCGATTTCACACCCACCCTCCCTCCCTCTCCGTGTGCCCGGCAATACCAGTGTCGCTACGGCAACGGCATACGGCAACTCGGCTGTGAAAGTTGCTCACAGATTGCCATAAAGTTGCGGCAACCGTAAACTTTATAGCAACTATCAACTTTTACAGTAAACTTTTAAAGAGTTTATAGTTGCCTCAACTTAAGTTGCTCCGTGTGCAAAGCGCCTGAATGAGTGTTAACTCTTGATACAAGCGGGTATTTTGTTGTACAACTGTGCTCCTTTAAATGTCAATTGTTTTTTGACAAACTTACTTCTCATTTTTTGGTAAAATTATAAAACTGTCTCGGCGAGTACTAGGTTCAGTATCTTGTTTTACTATCTAAACCCATGTATGATCTATTTTTGTTTTATTGTCAGGTGTCACCCTCGGGCTATGGCCACAGAGTATCTCATAAAACATCATTCGGGATGTAGGGTATACTTCCTGAATGGTACCATGAAAATTTTGGATAATAAATCTATTTAACAAATGTTTTGTTTAATTTGTCTTACCCTGACAACCCTGCCCCCCCCCCTAGCTAGGCCACTGTTGTAGACGTACCTTTACGGCCTCTTCATCTTCTCCTGTCTGTTCCTGTTCGTGGTTCTCCATAGGTAATGTAGGTAAGTCGTGCGTCTCTATATTAGTCCGTTCGATTGCAGTGCCCTTCCGAATCATCCGCAGCTCCTCCTCGCTTCGGGGATGTTCTGATTTTTTCCTAAAACACAACCACTAAATGCTATAATACAATTCTTTACTTATTCTTCTTTATCGTGTGGGTAATAAGGTCTTACGACCCCACACACTCTAGTGTCAGAGTTTCTAAACCGCCTCAAGGGCCTCTGACATGGTTTGAGTGGTACAGTAATAGGCTTACTCACCAAGTCCAGGTTTACTCACTATGTTTTCCTTCACCGATATCAGTGATGTCCAAGATAAATTTAGGAAGTACAGTCAACAAAAGAGATAGGTACGCGGGGTCGATAGATGTTTTGAAATGGATTTTAATTTAAAAAGCCAACACAACCAATTAACACCCTGGATACTTATCTCTTTTGTTGACTGTCCATATGAATTGAAAACGTCACATTGGTACTTGGCGGGATTCGAACAGGCAACCACATGTAAGAGAGGGAATGCCAAATGTTCATGGTTTTGCTTACCATACTTGCTCAAGGCATATTGGCTATTTCTGAGAAGAGAAACACTAACAAACTCAGATGTCAAATGCCATGGTTTAAGTATTATGCGCAGATCCCTAATTAGTTTCTCAAAATTAAATACCCTAAATTACTCCTTATAACATCAGCTATCTGCCTTATTTCTTATTATTGATACATCTAATTTAGCCGATGTCCCTGATGGATCAAACTGTAGTTGTTATTCACCACAGCTGCTGTTAGACACAAGCCAGTGCTGTAGACATTAGTAATACAACAAGTCCCGTGACACAACCCACTGAAGTCATTCAAATGCATAGGGTACCTCGATAGTCAGTCATAATTTTTGTAACACTATATTTTGATATGGCCACAGATTGAGACATATTGAGGCACAGAATTGTCCTCTTGGCAGTGAATGGTTTAATAATTACAATATCTTTAGATATTTTTTAATGTAATATAATTTTAACAAAGACAAACATAATCTATTTAAGTAGGTATTAAAATTGATGATTATTTCAGTAAGTAGTGTCTGTAAGTGCTACCAAATAATGATAGTACTAACTCTACTTAACTTTCTTATTCAAACTGTTTCTACCAACATATTATAGTTTTAATGTGACATAAGTAGCGCCGTCCTATAACGTCTCCTATAGAGTTAAATTAAAAATGGTCACATGAACCATCCCTATTAAAAGAGCTATTTAGCTAAGTAGCCATTCAGACACCATGTTAGGGTCCGCGTCCTCAAAGTGGAAACGATCAAACTCAATTACACTATACAGAATCAGATAATTGAAGTGCTTTAAAAAATGTGGCCAGCTCGAGTCAGACGCGCCATAAAAGTAAAGCAACAGCAAAACCACAGAACAAAATAATTCATGTTCTCTAATGTGAGATGGCCGCCATTTTACAGAACCCATTAAACAATCCTTTATTCTAAAGCTGAACTTTATATCGGTATTGCTATCGCACTAGACGTTACTAGATGTCTTTTTTTATTTTAAAGAAATAATACCTACTTACATTTGAGCTTGTGAATGTTGATCGTGGACGGAGTACTTCGTGATGCGTGATGCGACGCGGGACACCGCCATTGGAAAGGAATGGCGAAGCGAATCCAAAGGGAAAGGAAGGAAGGGCCATCGATCGATCTGGAATTCTGGAATAAGAAACATAGCGCCCTCTATAATAAAGCAGCAGAGCAGAGTTGACAACTTAGTTTTTAGGGGATGATGACAATCGTATTTGAGATATGACAATAATCGTATTTTGCTAAAAAAACTATTTGAAACGTAGAACGCATTGAAATTTCAACAAAACTATAATAAATAATTTAAATGTGTTACCTGTATTATTTGTCTTTAAACCAATATTTAACATGAATGGGAACATTTATTTCAATATGAACAAGGAGTGAATTTCTGGAAACCTACTGTGACCTTTTAAGAAAACGTTCAGAAAATGCCTGTCAGCCAACTTCCGTTCAAAAGCAGGCCTGCTTAGGAATCGCTAAAAATCGTACCATTACCGTGGGTAATAAAGGTGACGATTATTGAACGGCAATGCTTGTTTTGTCATGTGCGTGTGGTGTGAGGGCCACTTTGTTAAAACTCTTTGAAAATGTGCTTAGGAGTTAGTGTACATTCCCAAAGGAATGTGAAAGTTGGAATCGGATTTTGTGAAAGTCTAATAAGCGAGTTATAGACTGTAAAGTCGGGCCCTCAGTTCGCACATTGCGGATTGAGGGCCCACCTATACCGGCTAAACTATAGACATTACAGAAAATGTGTTTATGCCGAAATCTAAGCTAAAGCCAAACAAAATTTGTGGAAACAAGATATTAACGCAAAACACTGTCCTACTTCGTATATCTTCGTTCAAAATGGGCTCTCAGTTCTCTTAAACGTCAAAGTTTATTACGCAAATTATAATGCAACCATTGACTTGCAGCTCCTGTATAATATCTTATAAGCTACTAAATAAATTGTGCAAATTCGTAAAAGCAAGATCAGAACCCCACTTCCTGTTGTTTGAAAGTTATGACCATTTTAAAATTCGGGCCCTCAGTCCGCCATTTTATTTTGTTTTCGTGTTATTACTCATAATATATGAGATATGTTAAATACAAAAGCGTCACTTCTTGTGAAAAAAATTGTGCAACAAATTCGATACCAGAAAGAAATAAAAAGGACCCTCTATTGTATCTAAAAATCGAGTTTTATTTTTGCTGTATGAATTAGATTATAGGGTGACCACAATTTCAATTGGTTTATTCTAGAAATCCCCACCGAACTTCCCCTACTAGTGGGGATTGAGTAGGACAATGTTTTGCGTTAATATCTTGTTTCCACAAATTTTGTTTGGCTTTAGCTTAGATTTCGGCATAAACACATTTTCTGTAGTGTCTATAGTTTAGTCGGTATAGGTGGGCCCTCAATCCGCAATGTGCGAACTGAGGGCCCGACTTTACAGTCTATAACTCGCTTATTAGACTTTCACAAAATCCGATTCCAACTTTCACATTCCTTTGGGAATGTACACTAACTCCTAAGCACACTTTCAAAGAGTTTTAACAAAGTGGCCCTCACATCACACACACATGTTTTGTCTCTGCCTGCTATGATGGATGAGTGTTAGTATGAATAAACAACGTTCAAAAACTACGATATAATTCTCTAACACATTACCGTTTTTTTTAATGAACGTAACAAGAATTTCTTAGATAAGTACATGTTATAACTAAGATTATGTATTACAACTTACCATGATTTATTCTCTAAAAGCTCTAAAATGCACAAGTTTCACGTTTTTAACTCTTAAAGATACAATATGATATTCAGAAATCAGAACGTACCTCCTACGTTCATCAACTGTCAACGCGTAATTAATGTAAACAAACATTTCACTTGATTAATTTAATGTTTTTAACAGCATTTTACGAAAGTAATATTTATGTTCACAGCCCTACTAGACATTAAGTCGATAAAAAGTGCTTTATTTATTGCGGTATTGAGTGCTTTTGGTAAATTTTGTTTCCGCAGTAACTAACACTAACACATTACCTACCGGTTTTTTTTAATTAACGTAACAAGAATTTCTTAGATAAGTACATGTTATAACTAAGATTATGTATTACAACTTACCATGATTTATTATCTAAAAGCTCTAAAAAGCACAAGTTTCACGTTAAAAAAACCTTTTTAACTCTTAAAGATACAATGTGATATTCAGAACGTACCTTATACGTTCATCCTTCATCAACTGTCAGCGCGTAATTAATGTAAACAAACATTTCACTTGATTAATTTAATGTTTTTCACAGCATTTTACGAAAGTAATATATATGTTCACAGCCCTACTAGACATTAAGTCGATAAGAAGTGCTTTATTTATTGCGGTATTGAGTGCAAAGAGTAATATAATATTGAGTGCTTTTGGTAAATTTTGTTTCCGCAGTAACTAACACATTGCCGGTTTTTTTTTAATGAACGTAGGTAACAAGAATTTCTTAGATAAGTAGATGTTACAACTAAGATTATGTATTACAACTTACCATGACTTATTATCTAAAAGCTCTTAAAAGCACAAGTTTCACGTTCCTTTTTAACTCTTAAAGAGAAACTACTACTACTCTTTTGTGATCCCACCAAAAGCATTTCATGTAAAATGTTGCCAAGACAAACACATAAGGTTTGCTCTGTGAAAAAGATATCAGATCTAATGTAGAGCCAAGCTTCTGAATCTACACGTCCTAACTCTGCCGACCCTAACTTCACAAATTGTACATATCAGTAAAAATGTATGTATGGCTTCGCCGTTTCGCTACCGTCGTGAAGGTGATGCGAATATTTAGTTTCTGAAGTTAACTAGTAATGAAACAGCCAAGCCATACATACATTTTTACTGATATACAGATAGATATTCAGGGAATCAGGGTTGTTTTAAAAGAAAGCTAGAATATAACTTCTTTCATAATTAAGTAATCAATTTAGGTAGGTAGTATAGTACCTATCTATGTGATTTCAGAAATATAACTTAAAGCCTGCACATCAAGTTTACCTTCCACTACAATCATTAATGAATAGATTCTATATTTTCTGACGTTTTTATCAATATATGGCTGTAGTACCTCTAGTAATAATTTACCTGCCTGATAAAGTTTATATTTGCTTAAGAAGAAATAAAATAAAATAAAAAATATTTGGTAGATTTTGGTGCACAGAATATGATAGGTACCTAAATTAATTATTAACATTAACAAATAGTTTCCTACTATAGAAAACCAGCGATAACTTAAGTCCCTTTTCTATGATAAATGTAAATATATTTATTACAAATAACTAATAGTTTTCAGGTAGGTAGCGACGAATTTCTCCTCTATCGATTCTTTTGCTGAAGAACCCGAAGATAAGCAACGACGCGACGCATCGATCCACCAGCGAAAGGCTTATGTGCCCTTTAAAACTGAGTCCTCGCCTGCTGGAAATAAATAATATGTACCACTGTGACGACACATGTCTCGCTCCCTCCCATAACGCCTCTAGTGTATTACGCTACGAGTGCCCGCCGCCCGCTCCTCTCCCGGTCCCCGTCCTCGTCCAACCCCCGCGCCCCTGTACCCCGCAGGCAGGAACTCATTGAACTGGTTTAGCTGTTAGTTTAGTTAGTAAAGCTACTTATGTTCATAGTTTGATTATGTTGTGGCGTGTCATTACGTCATCTCTTTTACTCAACACGATAATTGTGTCCCAGGCTTAAATCTTAGAAACGTTACCACCTTTCTTGCTAATTTCACGTAAGAAGTTCTGTATTTTTGGATATTAGTAGGTGTACTAAGTACCACTACATATGTAAAGTGGCTTCGCCTTCTTGGCTCATTATGCAGTTTTACATTGTTTTACTGCACTAATGAGGTGATGGTTTTTATTCTTTTATTTTGGCAAACAGTATTGATTGTTTTATGCCTAAATTATTTGTGATTAATTGAACTAACTACGTTAATAATTAATTATGTAACAGATCTTATATAGGGTGATTGTTTATTGCCCAAAAACTTTAAAAGGGGTATAAGTTGGTACAAGTTTTACTTTGATAACGACCCCAAATTCCCAAAACCATAAAAAAAAACAAATCATCTATTCAGTAGTTCCCTACAAAAATAACACGATTATAATCATAAGGCAGGTATGGAATAGCTAATTTTTTTATGTTTTTTATTGGAACTCCAATATTTGTCAACACGTGAACACTGTATCTTTGAACATATTATTCTAACCGTCAATTCTTAAATTCAACCTAATACTTTTTACGTATTAGGATAATATATCTAGTAGTTTTCATGCAAATCAGGTACATTGCATTCACGTGTAATTCTATAAGATTCTGTAAACAAATATTGTAAAACATCGATTATTAAAGAGTATGTATGGAGTTTCTTGCCCATTCTTCTCCATACGAAGCTACCTTTTGGAAGGGGCAACTAGATTCAATTATTTAATCTTGTCTAAGACATTCAAAAGTGCCTTTAAAAATGGCCTAATTGAAATAAATGATTTGACTTGGAATTTAACTTTTATTGGTTATTGCATGCTATCCAGCTCATTTAACCTAAATAGCTACTTCATCATCATAATCGTATCAGCCGAACGACGCTCACTACTGGACATAGGCCTCCCCTAAAGATAACCAAAATGACCAGTCCTGCGCTACGATACCTATGTAAGTACTTAGACTCCATTTAAATATAACATTATTTGGTTATTTCAATAATAACGGATTATGAGCGAGTTATTTCACGATAAATAGCAATGCTGACCTATTCACCTTTTAGGAACAAATATATATATAATTATTATCATCAAAATGCGATAACTGCCTTTATTAGGTCATTCTTTTGTTATTGTATTAAATGGAGTGGGTACGTAGGTATAGGCAGGTAATTGAAACGTAACAAATAAAAAATAATGTCATCGGGGGAATAAGCGCGAGCCGAAGCCGAGCTTGAAGCCGTGAGTGCTAAGTGTGAGTTTTTTCACTCACGTTCGATTGCGAGTGCGTTAGTGTTTTGTGTGGGAAATAAGGTTATCCTAGTGACCACCAAATGGCGTTATAACTTTTTCCCATATAAAATTCTAAAGCGCTCGCAATCGCACGTGAGTGAAAAATCACACACTTAGCACTCTGCTATCGAGGCTTCACGCCGTGAATACATGGAGCCAGCTTTATGGTTAGAATTAGCGAAAGATTCTTCGAAAAATTGACAACCCCACAGAGGGACTACCTAGACTACCTATGCCTTTATGTGAATGTAACAAAAATTCTACAAAGATCCTAGAATCAGAATCAGAATCAGAATATTTATTTGTGAAACATAGGTATTTACATAAAGATCTTAGGTTATTATAAATGTGCGCTATGTTTTGCCGTGAAGGCGTACAAATATTGAAATAAAAAACAAAATAATAATTAAACTAATAACATAAAGGAACAATTTTAAAATAACTTTATAAAATTTATAATTAAAAGGAACTTATTAAAAAAACAGTCTTAGAATCTCGAAACAGTCTTTAAAATTACTTATGTACATTATAAGTGTTTATCGTTTAAAAAATATAAAAAATTAAAAATTATTATCATTTATAAAATCTTCTACAGTATAATAACATTTTTGCATTAAAAGTGAGTAGAGAAGCTTTTTAAATTTAATTAAGGGCAAATTTTTAATGTCATCAGGTATTTTATTATAAATTTTCGGAGCCATGCCAAAAAAACTCTTTTTCACTAAAGCCGTTTTACATTTTTTGTCGCACAGTTTGTTTGCATATTGAGAACGCATTGGAGTTTTTTTAACATCAGAAAGTTTTTGAAACAGATTTAAATTGATTTTGACAAACAAAGCAGTTTCGTAAATGTACAAAGATGGAAATGTTAGTAATTTTAGTGATTTAAAGTGAGGTTCACAAGTTTCAGTAGTTTTTAAGCCACACATGGACCGAATACATCGTTTTTGCGCTTTAAAAACCGACTCTCTTTCAGAAGATTGCCCCCAAAAAATTATTCCAAACCTCAGAACAGATGCAACCAATCCGTGATACGCCAATAAAAGTGTTTGTGTATTAACTTTTTTCGATAGCTGGAACAGGGCATATGCAGATTTATTTAGTTTTAAACAAATTTCTTCGATTTGGGGTTTCCATGTTAGCTTACTATCAATCGTTATACCTAAAAATTTTGCTTTGTCTGTATCTTCTATTTGGCATTCGTCATATATGACATGAACTGGGGGTTTTTCACATCTTTGACGAAAGTGCATTACTCTTGTTTTGTTTAAATTAATTACTAGGTTATTGCTAATAAGCCACTTAATTATTTTATTGAGGCAGTCATTTATATCTTTTTCGTAATAGTCAGGGTTATTACATTTTACAATGGCTGTACTATCATCAGCAAAGAGAACCATATTTTGAGTTATGAGTATTGGGAGATCGTTTATATATATTAAGAAAAGTAGCGGCCCTAGCACGCTACCTTGTGGTACCCCGTATTTTATAGTTCTTTGCTGAGATTTATGAACTGTTACTAATTTAGTTTTTTGGCATAGTTGAGAGATTTCAGTGCACTGTGATCTGTTTTCAAGATATGACTCTAAAAGTTTTAGAATATTTCCTCGAATTCCATATCCATACAGTTTTTTTAGCAAAATGTTATGATCTACATAGTCAAATGCTTTTGTCATATCTGTATATAACGCACATACCGGCGATCTTTCATCGATAGACATCATAATATAAGAAAGGAGGTCGAACAAGTATAGTACCTAGTGTTATAGCACTGTTGGTACCTACGTTGTGGTTGTGTACACTAGCTTTGGGTCGCGATTTCGTTCGTGTGGCGACGATGATGTGGTCGTAGTTGGTAAACGACGTTATTTAGCTACAACTAATAAATTATAACCTCTCCAGGCCGTACACTAAACTCGATGGATACTTATTTCTATTTTAAGCACGCGCTTATATAAAATTATTCCGTGTTAAATTTATGCCATTTTTTATTAAATCTGACATGATTTTAAGCTGTAAAACCGGTTCAGTAGTTTAGAGTCCAGCCGCGATAATGCGTGATTGAGTCCAACTAGCACTTGGCCGATTTCATGTGTCCGTGACCACATCCTTCTTCGAGGGTTGTATCAACGCCTATTAACTTTTCCCATATTCTCCATATTCTTAATCGGCCATTTCAATTTTTCACGAACTTTTCATTTCTTATTTAAGTAGGTACCTTCTTATTGCTGAAATTTATAAAAATATAACTAATATACCTATATTTTGTAACATAAACTAAATATAAATGTTCAAAACGAGTGGAATTTATAAAATAAATGAAACAAGTATTTTTTTACAGTTGACCGAAACGTGAATTAAGTTTGTAACTATAAAATTAACAGATTTTATATTGCGCCGTAAGGTGAAGCTATTCTAACCCTAAATCTGAATAGGTATCTTTCATGTCACCAATTAGGTAGGTATAAGAATTCTTTTTTAACCATAAAGCTTAATCCCAATTTCATATCTAACTACAAAAATGACAGACCTTCATGTAAACTTTCATGCAAAATTTCAGCTCTCTAGTCCAGGTGAAATGGTTTGAGCTGGGCGTTTAGGAATCTGCGAAACGGGTAACAAGTGAGACAGGTGTTTCCTTTCTGAAATATATCTATAGGTATGTATGTATATATTGACAGAGAGATGTCCCCAGGCTTTAGGAATCTTAAATCTTTATTGCAAAATTGCAATTCGTAGGTAATAGGTATTGTAAAACACAAGAGTATAGTAATAGATAGAAACAGTTATGGACCCTGTCGGGCACGACAGTTTAAAATAAGCAGGAGTGGAAGACCTTTTTAATAATTATCCTCATTTGATAACATTAAATTTTTACCATCTATTTGTTAACAACACTATTAGTTATAATTACTCGATAAATTAATTAAAAATGTATTTATTTATTTTTAATAGTCAAAGTTTAGTCATATATTTCAATTACCTAGACTATTAAAAGGCACTTTAGAACGTCACTTACCTACAAGAGAAAAAAATAATAATTGAATCTAGTTACTTATTCCAAAGATAGTTTATTATAACATAAAAAAAATACAAGTAGGTATAGCATGCATCTAGAAAAATGTACCTTGATGTTTCTTTAAAACTATAAGAACTATGTGCTTATGACCCAAGCTTTTTATGAGCCTCCAAAAGAAATGGGCTGAATCAGTAAGAAACAAAGTTATTAACTTCAGTTAATTGACAACGGATTGCAATTTTGAACAATGCGAGCATGCAAGAAGTGATACATAACCATAATCATCTCATTTATTCCTTACAGGTCTTGGGTTTGATTCCCACGCTGGGCAAAGTGTTAGGTACTGGGTTTTTCCATCAAGAATTTCTCCATAGCAGCCTCGGAGTCTGGACTTGTGCCAGGTTGATGGTAATAGGCTCGCCCCCTATTACATGGGACTAAAACAGAACTAGCATAATGTGTACCTAACCCTTTGGGGATTACAGGCATGATGTTATGTTATGAATTATTATATGACCCAAAAATTATTCCCATCTCAGGATACTACATAGTATTTACAACAGCAAAGAAACCAGCAACTGTTACTACTAAATTGAGATACACTTGCATGTAACAGGTAGTGATTGCTGTAATTCATTTAAATGGACCAACATCAGTGAAATGCTTCATTTATGCTATAATAATGTTATAATCCCTTCAGTAAAAGCTTTCCACTTTGCATTTATGATGCTCATGACAGCTAACAAATTGCATGATTGCTGATTATACTTCACATGATTTCATGGAGTACCCATACTTGCCATCAATATTATAAGGGTTTACAGAGAGATTCATCTACCTAGTGATAGTACTAAGGAAAACAAAGCCATTTATCTGTTCTTATAATTTATTACTTAAATATAATTATTAAAGATTAAACTATGTTCTAATATACAATGTTATTTTTGAAGTCACTTTACATGAAACACACAATGATTATCCTATCTGCTAAAGAAACTAACTTGACATCCAACATGCAGATTAAAAACTTTTAGGTTCTGCCAAACCAGTAATCCATTCAACATGTATCCTGTCTGATAGGAGGGACAGCGGCTTAACGTCCAAGATCTAGTAGAACTTGGTTTTTAAAGCCACTGCCCCTAAGAATGATATCATTACTTAGAAGTTTATAAACCCACATTTTTTAAACAATTCCAATCACTTTCACCTTGACTCAAATATGACAGCCTGATGCAGATATTTACAAAAAGCGGAATATGCAAGCTGCTGCTGCTGCTGTGATGAGGGTTGATGAGCTTTTCTATTTTTTTTTTTGTGCGATCAATTATCACAGCACATCTATTAATTTGCCATCATCTTCATATTTTTATCTTACAACAGTCCTTTGACAAGAATAGTATATGGCTTGCGATAATTATATTTTGATGGTTTAGAAGTATAAAGTAGATTCTACTTAGTAGAATAATAAACACATAGGAAACGGAGCCAGCTAAACTATGTGCCTAGTTCATGATAAAATGAAATTTTTAAAATTTGTGCAAGTGTGTAATGCTGTAATGTTTTAATATGATAAAAAGGTTTAACACAAAATCATTTTTCCTTCGATTCTTGCTCTCTAAGATGATTTAAGGCGTGGAACCACTGTGATGTGACCCGTGGAGAATTTGACATAGGTTTAATGATCGACATCGGCTGCGCATCGGACTAAGATGTACTGATTCCACTACCAACTGACTGAACCAGTTGAGAGCAATATCTGATTATTACAGTTGGTAGGATTCGTTTCTTTAGTTTCACTGCCTCGTTGGTTTTGTGGTCGCAAGCGCGACTGCTGTGCATGAGGTCTTGGGTTCGATTCCCAGGTCGGACGAAATGTTATTGGGTTTTACAATCAAGAATTTGTTGTTTCGGCTTTGTTAGGCATTCGGTCTTTGAAGAGACCGAGTCCGGTCCGGGTCCGGTCTGGACCTCTGTCTTCGACATTATCTTTATCTCTTCGTCTAAAATGACTTCTGGTTCTGACATGTTTTGGGGTGGCGCGGTACTGAAAGGATAAATTAATCCATACTTGAAGGAGTTTTTTTAATAGGTAGTAGATTAAAAATTCTAATACAACATACAACAATTAACCTAAACATAAAACCTAAGAGTTATTATAAAATATGTACAATTTATAAAAAAGACAGAAAGCAGGAACCTCCTAGGGCATCAAAAATTTGGTCCGCGTCTTTTCTTTTTTTATGACGTTTAAAATTTCCTTTTAATGGTCTAATTGAAATTAATGATTTGACTTTGACTCTATGTCAATTGATTGAGGTCAAATTGTCAACTACCTACCTAATTTATGTTTTGATCAAACCAAACGGTTTTGATTCTTCGGGTGACTGGTAATTAGTGTACGATATTTATACACATGACTGTACTCATGATAACAAACAATACCGAAAAACAAATACAAAATATGAAGAAAAAAAAAATTGGGCACATCGACCAGCCTCGCTCGAATCATCTGTGCACGCGTTAGTTGATATTTGATTGAAAAAAAGAGTAATAAATTTTGAAGAATTTCAATTTTGAAGAATTTCAATTTGAAGATCAAAAGTTTTACACAAGACTGTTGTTTAAATAATAATAATAATAAATGTTTATTTCTCAAACAACTTAATACTAGTTTACAAAGTTTAAAACTTGGCAACAATATTAATATAACAGAGAGTTTAGCATCTGTAGCCGAACTAGGCTGAGCCTGTATTTCGGCTATCAGCGCCTTTTCCCCCAAGTTATTCCAGGTAAAGGTATTATCATCAAGTCCAAGTACAAGGTATGATCGGTTATGCTATCCATTACTGAATTTAGTAGGTAAGTAAAATTAAAATTATGTTACAAGTGAGAATTAGGTTTAGTTGTGTAGTAAATATGTATGTGTGATTAAGGTGTAGTGTAAGGGTGCGTGTGTGGTGTGGGGGTGTGTGTGGTGTGTGAGGGTGGGTGTGGGTTGTATGAGTGTATGTGTGAGCTTGAGAGTAATACAAATATATAGATTTACTGAGTTTTTTCCAATAGTCGTTCTGTCTCCTCATAATTAAGATTCTGTAAGAAACAACAAGTTTTTAATTTACATTGTTTTAACGTTAAGGGGTATATATTAATTATTTTATTATAGAGGAATGGACCAAGGAATCCGATAAATCTTTCACAAAATCTTGTCTTACACGTAGGTGGCATGTCACAAACGTTGTGTTTACGACGTCTTTGAAGCAATAATGGGTTATACGACGGTTTAGTGTGCTGGTGGAGGATAACTTTAAGAATAAATAGTTGTCTAACTGTTAAAACATCACACAACTTGTAGAGCTTTGCGGTTGGGAAGTCGATAGGATTGAAGGTGCTAACTTTCAGAATAGCTCGCTGAGCTATCTCCACTGACTTTAAAGTAGTTTTATAGATACCGCCCCAGGATGTGATACAATATGCAAGGAGTGACTGACAGAGAGCGTTATATACCCGTTTCAGCAGCATGGCATCCGCAACGTGACGCAAAGTTTTAAAAATAAAAATTAGTTTACGTACTCTAGAGCTAAGAAGTTTTACGTGTTCCTTGAAGTTGAGGTTCCTGTCAATGATAATACCTAAATACTTGAGTGAATTTACGCGTTCAATCATTGGACAACCACAATTTACTATCGAGGAACAAACATGCGATTTTATATTTAGGTCACTTTGGATATCGGCGGCCTGCCTTATGCTAAACAGACATACTTAGTTTTGTCGACATTGAGGGTTAAGATATTTCTCTGTAGCCATCTTTTCGTCCTATCAAAACCATCCTGTGCGGCGCCGAAAACCTCTTCCCATGTTTCACCAGCGAATACCAAGGCCGTGTCATCGGCAAAAGAGATGATTTTACCCAGTGCAAGGTTTATATTCGTTAGCCCATTTATGTAGACGAGAAATAAAGTCGGTCCCAATATACTACCCTGCGGAACACCGTGTGTGACAGGGAAGTAATCGCTTACACATTCTCCCACTCGAATACATTGGGTACGTCCAGACAGGTAACTAGTGAAAAGTTGAAGTTGTGTGGCCCTGATTCCAAGTTTTTCTAGCTTACTGAGTAGAAGGGAAACAGAAATCGTATCAAACGCCTTTGCCAGATCTAGGAAAATGGAGAGGCACTTTTTCCCTCAATCTAAATATGAACTGACAAAGTCAGCAAGCTTGTTTACTGCCTGTTCTGTAGATTTGCCATGCCTAAACCCGTACTGGTTAACTGATAGCAAGTTATTTTTTTCCAGATAGTCAACAAGCCGTGTGTTCATGATTTTTTCTAGGATTTTTGATATCGCAGGTAGTATGGATATTGGCCTATAGTTGCTAATACGATTTCTGTCTCCGTTCTTGTATATTGGGCACACAATCGACCTTTTCAGTATATCTGGGAACACACCCGTCATTAGGCTGTCGTTAAATATCTTAGTTAAGGGAGAAACTAGAATGGATTTGTGCTGTTTTAAAAATCTACTGCTGATATGATCACATCCAGGTGCACTGTCAGTCTTTAAGCCCATGATGAGTTGATCCACTTCTATCTCACTTGTATCAATTAACGCGAATGAATTTAATGTGTTTGTTTGATCGTGGTGAATGTGTATGTGTGTGTTTTCTACGCCGGTATAGGACTGTTGCATTTTATCCGCCAGAGAGCTTCCCACATTTATAAAGTAATTGTTTGCTTCATTAAGTGATTGTTGAGGAGAGGATGATAGAGACAGAATTTCTTTTGGCTGTTGGGTGGATTTTGTAGTGTTTGTGATATTTTTAATGACTTTCCATAATTTTTTATTGTTATTTTGGGCATCATTTATTTGTTTTTTATCATGTGCTATCCTAACTCTTTTCAATAGGTCATTACAATAGTTTCTGTAGCGCTTGTAAGTGATCTTTAAGACTTCGTTATCAGGTACTGAGTTCGATTTCAAGTGTAGTTGGTCCCTATTTTGTATGCAGCGTAGTAGTCCTGGAGTTATCCAAGGTTTTAGTATTTTTTGACGCCTTGGTAAATGTATCACTTGGGTATTTTTTGAAATGGCATCTTGTAGGCATGTTGTCAGATAATTGATGTTAGTGTTTGGGTCTATTGTCTGATAAATTGGCTCGAAGTTGATTTCTGAAAGATCTTTTAATAGGCCTTTTTCATCAATTTTAGTATTGGTAGTAGTAGCATATTGTCGAGGTCTCTTCAAATACATACTCAATACCACAGGATGGTGGTCGGTGAGTGCTTCATGAGGGACTATAGTGATGGAGGGGCCTTGAGTCTTTATTAGGGCATGGTCTAAGCATGTTTGACTAGCACTTCGTGTAACAAGGGTATGAGTAGGCAACAGGCCATGCAAGGCCGCAAGGGTTAAATATCGTTCTCCATCAATGTCAATTTTACTAGGGTTAATTGCTATATTTTAGTCTCCTATAACTACTATGTATTTGAATGTTGAAAACTTTTTTAATGTATTGTCCAAAGAAGACATGAATGGGTCTAAGTTAGTATAGGATGGAGATCTGTAAAGTGCAATTACCGCAATACGATTTTCTATAATGGCAACATAACGATAACTGTTTCTAAAATCTGGTTCCAAGATAGACAAGTTCAAATTATCTTTGTAGTAAATAACTACTCCATCGTTTTGTTTGGTATTTGTTTTAGTTTCAGCATGAGAGTAGCCAGCTAGGTGAGGGATAACAGATGCTTTTTGGAGCCAACATTCGGTTAGAATCAGGATGTCACATTTTAGTTTAAACCTGTGAAGAATTACTTCTAATCCAGCCATATTACAACTAATACTCCGAACATTTTGCGTCAGAATAAGTAGGTGATCAGGCGTTGTATTAATAATACTATGACATTCTTCTAAGTTTGCGGTATATGATTGCGATACAGACAGCTGATCTATGTCATTAGATAGAGCAATTAAGTCGCTAAATGATAAAATAAAAATAGATATTTACGAGTATAGTATACTGGGTTAAGACTCGGTTTATGGAAAGCACTTGTGAGTTTAAGTTTTGAAGTTCTGTTTAGAGTGATTGTTATGTTTTTGTAAGTGTTGAGTAGTGATGTTGTTTTTGGTGTCGTTGTGTGTGATGGAAGATAAATAGTGTAATGACCAGTATGATTTAGGGGTGTAGAGTAATAGTGTACAAATAATATGTTTATATAATGTTCTTGCTTAGTGTAACAGTAAGGCATAATAAAGATTAAAGTTAGGGCATGCATAAAACAAATAATTAAAATAAAGTAAGCACAAAAATATCTGTTTGAGACGATATGGAAGTACTCATGATGTAGTCATGTTATTACAGTTTTTCTTAGACTTTCTAAGACGTTGAGATCGTTTATTCGTACAAACAGGGAACCTTCGTTTTGCTTGAGGTACACTATATCGTTGGCAGTCCAACAAAAGGTATAACGATGACTTTTTTAAATTGCCTCGCCATATAAAACAATTTTTGATTTTTGCTTGTTAAAGTTTCCGAGACATAGAGCGGTTTTAATTGGTAATCGCAGTTGAGATGAGTGGTGTTCAATTTGCTGCCTTTTTCCTTTGATTTATTAAAATTTTTGATCGCCTTTAGAATTTTCTCCTTCTTTAAAACGGTGGTAAAGTCCACAATTACGGGGCTTGAGGCATCCTTGGACTTAATTCTGTAGATATCTTTAATTGAGTTTTGGTCAATATCTACACTAAGTGTTTTCCCCAGTTTAATAATTTCGTTTTGTAACGATTCTTTCGTTTCTCCAGTTTGGATGGGTAGATTTCGAACTTCGATGCCGACTCCACGTGATTTCCTCTCAAAATTTTCCAAATTTTCAAAATGTTAAAAGTTTAATAGTTTTGTTAGTTAACAGGGATGACTAAGTTAAATGAATACTGATGGAGTGATTTGCTTTCATCGTTTTTTTTTTTTTAAAAATTCTATTATCTTTTTCGGTTAATTGTTTTGTTATCATGAGTACAATCATGTGTATAAATATCGTACACTAATTATCACTCACCCTATATACATTTAAGACATTTAAGACACAAATTCTTAAATAAGTAAAGTAATTGCTTACCATTGAAGATATTTCATCTTCAGGAATATCATCGTCCGAATTAATATCATCGTCCGAATTAATATCATCATCTGAACCAATATCATCATCATCTGGTTTTAGCTTTCTAAATGTGTTGTTTCACCCGCTTGAACTTCTGTGTTGGATGTCGTCATCTAACCACTAAGTCAATAACTTCCGACACCCGCACGGTGGTCCCGTAGAAGGAAGGCCTTCGATGGCAATAATTGAGCCAAGCCATACCATACTACCTGAAACTATAAAAGGTTTTGCAATCTATTGTTCGCAACATTCCTTTATCGGCACCGGAAGTGTTAACATCTAATTAGTCATCAACCGTGTTTACCAAGCGCAACTAGCCTAAGACGCGACGCGTGTTTTCAAGTTCCAAGTTGTGTGTGACGTGTTATTTTGCAATTGATATTAAAGTTACAGGTATGAATTATTATTTTATTTTACTATTTTGTATTTTCAATTCACCATTTATTTAAATAAATAGAGTGCTACGCGGCTACGATATTTCCGTATTTTTTCTGTTTTTTTTTTTAATGATGAAGCTTTTGTTTATGTTTCTACCTACTTCTGCCCTCTACAACCTGCCCTCCTCTGTACATAAGGTACTTATTCGTGGTTCGGAAGTAATTGACCATGCATTATTGTCAATAGGTGAGCTTTCGGAAGAGGCCGCCGAATCTTGTAATAAATTAGTTAGCAGTTTAGGCGTGACAACACGAGAAAAATGTCCCAGGTTGTCACAAACACTGATTTGATACATAGACTTCTTTTTAATTCGGACCCGTATATTTCTGGTTTAAGAAGGTTAACACGGAAGGAGAAGTCTGTTCTATCTAAGGAGGTGTTAAAGGAGAATGATCACGACAATATGGACCACGGTACAGACTTGCGTCAATTCCAAAGTTGTTTTAGATGGTTTATAAATTAACCAAATAACCATCTACAATTGCCATTTTGGAATCAAAACCCGCATTTCCAAGTTTTTTTAGAAAACGTAACTTAACCTCAAAATAGACATATCGGTCGTGTATAGAGGTAAGTTTATAGGTCGTAGTTTGGAGAGCAGATTAATTAGCGTATCTGAAGGCATAGAGACTTAAATAAATCAGTACCTTGCCTTTATATTTCCTGCTCATTGACTGCGGGAAAACACACACGTTGTGTTTCGACTAAAAAACGCGAGTGCGGCGCGCACACACCGTATGTGTTTTTCTATGGCGAACGCACGAACATTGGTAGCTAGCCGCACTGGCGTTTGGCGTAGCGAATGTTCGCCCGCAGTCATCGGGTTAAAACAGTTACAAATACAAAAAAAGGAGAGCTGTAAAAAAAATCAATAGAATTCAAAGAGATCTTTAATTTGATCCAGTGGCACTGGTAGCACTTTAAACATGTAGGTAGGTATATAATCAATCATAGTATATCTAACCCTTACAGCAAGTAGGTAGGTACCTATACATATAGGAACAGCGAATGACTTCATTCATCATTTTCATTAAAAAAATCATCTAAATAAGATGCTGGAGCAGTGATATCATTGTATCGAGCCCAACTCAAAAACCGCACCACTGTCATTATGTGAGCACAGCAGCCAACAGTTCGCTTACCAACAAGGCAGTTGCAACAATAACCTACTATGGCTTGTAATGTATTTGCTACAACATCGTCTCTGCTTATTAATAAATATGTGTAATATGTACGACTGTTCACATGCCTGGATTTAATCCTACCTCTTAACAAATAATTATTTAGGCCTAAAATCAGAGGAATATCCTCATCAATTTCAGTATTCACTTCCACTGAATATATTCCAGACTGACGAACATGTTCCCCGAAGTAAGATCTGGCCTGTTTTAATTGATATGTACCTAGAGCAAACCGCTTAAGGTCAGTAATTGTGAGTCGTGGGAATCTATCCAAATGAGGATGATTGCCATCAATTGTTTGGAAGCTAGCTCTCCTTCTGTTAACATTTTCTTGCTCTACATATGTTGCCAGATGGTTTACTAGAAAAATTCTACTTTTAGCTATTGTAACATATTCCAAAGCCTCCGGTGGGTCATCTATGGCAACATGAAACTTATTTAATAAGGCACAACAAATCCTAAAATCATCATTGAGGTGCATAGCAGCTCTATTATTGAATACATGACAGAATAGTCTATAGTCTCTTTTTATCCTACCATTGACTATTTCTACAACCCAGCGACACATGGTTACTAGACGAGACCGATTTGCCTGCTGGGTTGTTAATTGGTGTTCATTTTAGAGGAGAGACTCTGGCATGTGGGTGACAAAACCGTGTTCTTGGAGGTCATTTATAACATCTCGAAATCCTCTATCAAGAAAAAAAATATCACCTCTTCAAAAATGATCTTATACAAGATCCCTCATTATTTAAGTTTAAACTTGTGATTGTAGAATCATTAAGAGTGGCTTTGTATGGACCAAGACATTCCACAATGTGGCCATCGCAACACACAATCAAAAATGGTTTAACTAGGTTGTCTAGTTTTTGTAAACTGTAGGTTTGTTTCTGAAACAAATAATTTGAACTACTTTGCACAAAAACATAGGTAGCATCACATATAACTATTGCAGGTTTAACATCTGGAGGCAAATCAGGATTACTAAACAGTCCTTCTGGAATAATCTTATTTCGAGAAGCAACATCTTGTACAGTAAGATGATTAAATCCTAAGTGCAAGGGGACAAAATCACTCATTAAACAATTTCTTGCTTTTTACATCCACCGTTCTAAAGTGGTTCGAGGTTTATTAAAAAGAGTAGCCAACCTTTCATTACTGTCACCAGTTCTTAGCTTAACTAAATATATGCACAAGGCTATAGAAGCATTTGGTACCTGTTCTGCTAGATTTGGGATACTGTTAAGTAAATCATAAAACTGGTCAGCATTGAATCCAAGCCCATAATGACATAAATATGGAGGCATCATCCTAATATTTGAAAAATCAAATCTGTTATTAGCTGCTCGCTGCATCATAGTCATAATATTATCAAATTGACTACCAGTAAAATCCCTCAATTGGGAGGTTAATTCATTCCAAGAACCGTGATCCAAGTGGTGACGACAAACACGTGCACCAGATGGTACATAGAATTTATAATGATGGTGTTAGGTTAGGTTAGGTTAGCTGGGCTGTTTCCGCACTTAGCCTCTTTATTGGGCCATTGCCATGCATCCTCTGCACACAGGGCTGTCTGTCACACCTATGGTGAATAGGTGTTTGTTTAGGGGACAGTGGCCGGTTATGATGCCTATGATCTTCCGAATTTCGTCCCGTTTCAATCTAATAAGGCTGCGGGCAAGTCTTTTTGATGCTTCCGGAACTGCATTCTTTGTTTGCCTGCAGGTTACACTGTTTCTCCATTCCGTATGGTGTGTTTCCTCGGTTTTCTTACGTAGCCATGATTTTATTTGGGCTTGAGGTATGGGAAGCAGCGGTTCCGGGCCGTATACTGTTGACTTCATACCTCTTTTAGCCAATTCATCGGCTGCATCGTTACCCAGTGAGTTACTGTGCCCTTTTATCCATCGCAGGGTTACCTTGTTTGTGTTCGCAATGTGTTGGGGTGCATTATGACATTCCAAAACGAGGGCAGAGTTTATAGTGTTGTTTTGTAGCGCTTGAAGCACCGATGCACTGTCTGAGATAATTTTAATGTTGAGATCTCTGACGTCTCTGGCTGCAACTGCTTGAGCCGCTCTGGTGATGCCAATGCATTCTGCTTGGAAGATCGTGTTAAGTTTACCTAAAGTTGTTGACATTTTGATGTTTAGGTCGTTTGAGAAGACGCCAGCTCCAGTACCATAATTGGTTTTGGACCCGTCTGTGTATATCCGAACTTCATTGATGCCAGAATAGTCTTCGGCTTCCGCCTTAAGTTGGATATCATATCTTCGATCAAAGATGTGGTGACATGAAGTTCTGTCCATGGGTGCCTCCAGGAGTGGTATTTCCTTTAGAACCCCTTGCAGAACTTTGGAGTGTGTTGTGTCTGCGTTTAATTTCCACAGTCCGTGCGACCTTAATCTTAAGGCGGCTATCTTAGCCTCTTCCTGTATGATAAGATCTAGAGGTCTCAAGTTTAGGAGGTATTCTAAGGCGGCTGATGGAGTGGTTTTCATACATCCGGTGGCTGCTACGCTCGCTAAGCGTTGCAGACTTTGGAGTTTTGTTTTTACTGTGGTCAGTTGTGTTCTGGGCCACCACACAACTGATCCGTAGGTCAGAGAGGGTCTGATAACTGATGTGTACAGCCAAAGAGTAATCTTTGGGTTAAGACCCCATTTTTTACCAACAAGTCTTCTGCACTGACCAAAAGCTATACAGGCCCTCTTTGTTTTTGCGTCGATATGACTCGCCCAGTTCAACTTACTGTCGAGTATGACACCCAGATACTTTACTTGCGTCGATAGGGAGAGTTTGGTGTTGAATAATTTTGGTAACTGTAGTTCTGGTAACTTCCTTTTGTTGGTGAAAAGGATGAGTTCTGTCTTTTTCGGGTTTACTGACAGCTGTTGTTCGTCACACCATTCTTCTACAATCTGAAGGGCAGAACGCATTACTTTGCATAACACATTTTCTGCATTCCCGTTTATCAGAATTGTTAGGTCATCTGCATAACCAATAGTAGTGTATCCTCTTTCATTTAGCCGTTTTAAGAGGCTGTCTGCTACTATGTTCCATAATAGAGGTGATAGGACTCCCCCTTGTGGGCATCCTCTGACTACCTCCGCTCTTGTGGTAGTGTTCACCTCTATCTGGACCGCCCTTTTACTTATTAGTTCAGTGATCCAGTTTCTCACAACTGGTTCCACTCTGAATTTTAAGAGCGTGGTTGATGCTGTTGTGCATAGTTTTGTCAAAAGCTCCTTCTATGTCTATGAAGGCCGCAAGTGTTGATATTTTATTCGAGATGGCCGACTCTATTTTATACACTACCGCGTGTAAAGCCGACTCTGTTGATCTGCCCTTTCTGTAGGCATGCTGTTGAGGGTGTAGCGGTTTATCCTTTAAAGCTCCATCCCTGAGATGTCTATCTACAAGTCTTTCCAACGTTTTCAGAAGGAAGGATGTTAGACTTATGGGCCTGAAGGATTTGGCGTGGGTGTAATCATCTTTACCTGGTTTTGGTAGAAATATTACTTTCGCTTCCCTCCATGCTTTGGGTACGTATTTAAACGCTAAGCAGGCCCTGTAGATTGGTAGTAAAAATTTGATTATTTGGTGAGAGTGCCATTGTAGTAGTGCTGGAAATATTCCATCCAGTCCTGGGGATTTGAACGGATTGAAGCTTTTTAGGGCCCATTCGATCCTTTCCGCAGTTACTATCTTTTCGGCAGTTTCCCATTCTTGGATTGTTGGTGTGGTGTAGTACTCGTCATGCCATCTCTGGTCTGGGGTTACCCGACACCCAGGGAAGTGGGTTTCCAGTAGTACTGCACTGGTTTCTTCGTCTGAGACTGTGTAAGTGCCGTCTTCCTTCTTGAGTGACCCCATTAGGTTGAGGTCACCCTTTGCCAGGATTTTCTTTATTTTTGCGGCTTGGTTAGTAGAATTTATGCTGCTACAGAAATTGTGCCAGGCTTCCATTCTTCGGAATCTGATTCTTTTCTTGTAGTGTTTTTGTGCTGTTTTGTATTTATCCCAGTCCTCAACATTCCGGGTATTTTTTGCTCGGTTAAAAAGTGTCCTTAGTCTCTGCCGTAGTCGTTCAAGTTCTGGTCCCCACCAGGAACTTTTCTCCAGACGTTTGGTAGTTACAAGAGGACACGCCAATTCATAGCTTTTTACAAGCGTTGAGGTGAGGAATTGTGTGTTTGATTCGATGTTGTCTGTGCTAAGTGTCGCGTCAGTTGGTTGTACGTCACCTAGAGTTTTGGTTAAATAGTTTTTGTACCTTGTTATATCTGTTTTACGGGGATTACGATATGGATCAGGGTCTGTTGGCTTATAATGAATTTGGAAGCACACGCGACGGTGATCGGCAAAAGATGGCTCGTTTGATACATGCCATCCCTCTATGAGGTTGGCCGCCGCGTGGGTTGCCAAAGTGATGTCAATTATAGTTTGATACCTGGAGCTTACAAAGGTCGGTTCCGTGCCTCTGTTTATGATGTTCAGGTTTGTTTGAAATAGATATTCGGTAAGTAACTCACCCCTTTTGTTTGTGTCCTTACTTCCCCACAGCGGGTGATGCGCATTGCAGTCTGCGGAGATGATCAGTTCCCAGTTTTGTGTCTCGCAGTGTTGCACCAGGTCGGCTAGTTCTTTGGGAGGAACTTCACCTTCACTCGGCGTGTACACTGACTACTGGGTAGTTTTATTTTCCGTGAGGATTTTCACTGCAGTGAGGTCTCTAGAACAGAATTGGTTAAGCGTGGTGGTTGAGATGGTATTTGGCATGAAGATACATGTCCTTGGTTTATCAACGGTAGTGTTTAAAAGTTACTTACCGCCGATGTTATTCAGACCGCAAATTCTGTTGTTTCTGATCCAAGGTTCTTGGATCAGGGCGACCGTCTTGGTGTCTACCTCCAGCACTCTGCGTAGAGTGGCCGCCGCTATTTGTTTGTGCTGGAGGTTTGTATGACGCTAATGTTGTGGGAGTTACGGGCTACGCAGGACGTCATCTTCGTCGCTGGTAACTCCCTCAATCTTTGCCGGCATGCTCGCCTCCTTTGCACACAGACCCAGTCCAGTAGCTGGGCTGGACTGCCGTGGGATGGAGGCTGCTGTACCGTGCGCCACACATGGTTGGTCGGCTGCCGTCGGTTCCTCAGATGTGAAGAAGCGGATGTATCCGCTTCCAGACATATGGGCTACCCGGCGGTCGCGGTCCAGTATGGTCTGCTTTTGGTCCTCAGGGATCCCCAGGAGTAGGTGAACCACCTTCTCACTGCAACCGGGTTCCTGTGGTTTGTCGTTCACCGACATGTCGTAGCACTGCCAAGAGTCCACCTTGTACCACGGGTTCTGGGCACACAGGACTCTCTGCAGCGTGGCGGCTTCGGTGATACGGGTGTGTATGAGGAGCCCTGCCTTGATCCTCTTTTTTAGCTCTGACTGTTTTACAACAGCCAGGGTGGTGTCTGGGATTGGTGATGGCATGGTTTTGACCGCCCTCTCCAACCAGCCAACTGCGTACGCGTTCTCACACCACATCGCAAGGACACCATCCAAAAGGAAAGGACGTCCGCGGAAAGATGGAGCTTGCGCACCTGGAGACGGTGGAGACAGCACAGCCTTCAGGATACTATCGTCGATAGTCTCCCGCAGCTGCTCTGCCTGCGCCAATGTTAGGTCCCTCGGCGGGACGGTGATGACCGCTACTTTCAGATGCGACAGGGTCGCGTCTGTGTAGCTCACCGCCCGCTTTGGCTTCGCGTCAGTTTTCGCGCGTTTGGTATCCCCCCTGGGAGACTGGGTCTCGTTCATACGAGAGCGCTTCGAGGAAGCGCGCCCTTTCGGGCCAATCCCAGTGCCAGGCTGCTCCTTTTCAGGAGGAGTGGGAACCTCCGCAGCAGTCCGCTGACCACGATTTCCCCGCGGCTTCCGTCTCTGCCTTGGCCGGTTGGGTTTAGGAGGAGGTGGCGGTGGTGAGTAGGGTGTAATTGGGGATTCTGGAATCATTTGTTCTCGCTTCGCTCGAACTGCATGATCCCAGATCCCCAATTGTTTTTATCGAACGATGACTAATCAGACTACAGACGATACGATTTATAACATAGGTATTGTTGATCCAGATTGATCTATTTCAAGTGCAATGTGGCATCGTATACATAAATATACTAATAGGGTAGATATGATCCAACTCAGAACACAATGCAATAGTGCATTATTCTAATATAGTAATTGTTTCAGACAGTTATAATATATAATATATATATGTTATAATATATTCCTTTCACAGCAATCAAATAAAAAACATTGAGGAAAATGTATAGCATGTTGCATCCAAGGATCGTCGTAAATCTCCCAATCTTCTATAACAACTCCACATGAGAAACACGCTGCTTTATCATTTACACCGTTTCCAAAATAAAAAAATCCGGCTTCAGCCATTTCCATCACCAACCTTCTCCTTGAATTAGCCGTTGCCCAATAATGTCTAAACGAATTCACTCACTATATAGTTCTTCATACAGATAATTATAAAGGTGAAATGATATCGTGCTGCGGTAGCCAGCAATTTATAATGATTAACATTTGATGGGATTGGTAGGGATAGAGGATTTGAAAATTAAACAAGCAAATATTTATTTCAAAAATGTATTATCTATACACCATTTATTTAAACATATTACATTTTTTAAAGCACATATTTTATTATGGTATTGTTGATCCAGATTGATCTATTTCAAGTGCAATGTGGCATCGTATACATAAATATACTAATAGGGTAGATATGATCCAACTCAGAACACAATGCAATAGTGCATTATTCTAATATAGTAATTGTTTCAGACAGTTATTAATTTAATATATTCCTTTCACAGCAATCAAATAAAAACATTGAGGAAAATGTATAGCATGTTGCATCCAAGGATCGTCGTAAATCTCCCAATCTTCTATAACACCTCCACATGAGAAACACGCTGCTTTATCATTTACACCGTTTCCAAAATAAAAAAATCCGGCTTCAGCCATTTCCATCACTAACCTTCTCCTTGAATTAGCCGTTGCCCAATAATGTCTAAACGAAATTTCACGCATTTTATATGCATTATACATGTCATAACGAGGGCTACATTTATTTTGAGACATGTTCTATTCACTCACTATATAGTTCTTCATACAGATAATTATAAAGGTGAAATGATATCGTGCTGCGGTAGCCAGCAATTTATAATGATTAACATTTGATGGGATTGGTAGGGATAGAGGATTTGAAAATTAAACAAGCAAATATTTATTTCCAAAATGTATTATCTATACACCATTTATTTAAACATATTACATTTTTTAAAGCACATATTTTATTATGATAAATACAACTATAGACATCATGAGAATGTTCATATTTATTGTACAAACTTAAAAAATTAGGACAACCTTCATCTTCTAAATTATTTATATTATTATTCAAAATATTTTTTAACCACAACACTTTTTCTAAACCTTTGGTGTAAACACTTTTATCTTTTAAAATATCTACAATCAAATTCTGATGATTTGAGTAGGGTATAAATCCATCTCTCCAGTATATTTTTCTATTATGTTCAATCCAACTGACTTGTCATTTTTCTGGTTTCGTCAAATCGTAAAATGGAAATGGTGGCTTAATTAAAAACACCTGAATTTTGTTATTCAATAATACAGCAAATTCTTTAATGATAAATTCATTTGTTTCTGTTTTAAAACTTGAACATCTACAATGGCTGTCATGATAATCTGCGCACTATGTTACTTAAAGGTTTATATTCCACAAGTCGATCGTTAATAATTAAACAATATCCAGTTGTGTTATCTGGTATTGGCGCTGAACATTCAATCTCCAGCCGTACATCTACGGGGCCTGTTTTCAAACTATCGTTTTGTCTTGAACAGTCTATAATAAAGAGAGGAGCCTTCTCCTTAAAATCGATCAAATTAAGCAAGGGGTCTGCAGGACAATTGTAATACGACTGACGAAATTTCACATACATTTCATATAATATATTGTATTTGTTCTCAGAAAAATTTAAGCTTAGAGGCTCGTAGGGATAATACTGTGAATTCAGAAATAGTGTTACGTTAGTAACCCCGCAGTGATCAAACAGAGAACTGTCTTTGGTTTTATTATTTTTTCTGTTAGTTTGCAAGCAAAAAATTACATATCGAGGTTTCTCTAATTGTGATGCAGTCTTAACTGACCAAGAATGTTTTGTAGTTTTAGGGAGCAAAGGATACTCATATAAATCCCAATTTCGAAACGCTATTTGAATAGGTTTATCTCTTTCCAAGTGTTTTAGTAGTGTCAGTCGTTCCCGGTCTGACACTTTTATATGAAAATGCGCAATATCATCAGTTGCTATGATACTGTTTAAGTTAGAGTTACTTCTATTCAAAATAAGTTCATGTTTACAATTTATCACAATTTTATTGTAATCCTCAGCAAATCCTAAAATTTTATTAAGAGGTACAATAGCACTAAAATGACCATCACTTTTGAATCCATCTGGGTTCCAACCCCACAAAGCAGCAACTTTATTTTCTCCATCATTTTTTTTTTTTTAGAATAGAATAGAATATCATTTATTTGCAAATATGGGTTATAACCCATATTTGCAAATAAATGATATTCTATTCTGAATTCTGATGAAAACCTACTACTACCTACTTATGTATACATAAGTAGGTAGTAGTAGGTTTTCATCAGAGTTCTGCCATATTTCACCATTCGGCATGCAAACATTTCCATTATAAAAATTTGTTAAAATTTAAATTCTTATTGGAACATTAATTAAATTAGTTATGTCATTCTCATTAAATAAAATTTAAAAATAAAAATTGTCAGTAACAGTATATACCTACAAAAAATACAAAATCATGGTCTAAAGATAAATAAACAAACAAACAATAAAATTCCAGGTCATAGACAATACACAATTACAAATAATTAATTAATTAAAATTTCGAGGTAGTTTGATAAAAATTGTCCGTTAAAAACTCAGTTACACTGTAGTATGTTTTATCTATTAATAATTTACGAAGTGTACTTTTGAATCGCACCGTTGTCAAGTCTTTCCAAGCACTTGGCAATTTATTATAAACAACTGGGGCCATGCAATAAATACTTTTGCGCATCATAGTGGTTTGACACGGTATATTATTTAATTTTGAATTGTCGCGTCTATTTCTTGGGTATACATCGGCCAAACGTTCAAAACGATATGGATTGTTCTTCACAAACATAGCCACTTCAAGAATATAGATACAGGGAAGTGTCAATATGTTGTACTGCTTGAAAAAAGGCTTGCAACTGTCGGTGGTTTTTAGTTTAAACATTGACCGGAGACATCTTTTTTGAGCCTTAAACGCTGTCTCTTTGTCGGTGGAGTTCGCCCAGAAAATGACACCGTAGCGTAAGTAAGATTCAACTATACCGTAGTAAGCCGCAAGAAGTGCTTTTGTATCCACTATGGAGGATAATCTATGTAAAGCAAATGCAGACGAACTCAATTTTTTACACAACATGACGATATGTGCTTTCCAATTTAAACTGCAGTCTATTTGTAATCCTAAAAATTTTGTATCAGTTACTTCATCAATGTCGTCATTTTTGTAGTGTATGTGAAGGTTAGGTACACGAGGCATACGTTGTCTAAAATGCATTATCTTAGTCTTACTTAAATTTATATTCAAATTATTTTTATCAAATTGTCAAGAGCCATTTAATCAAATTGTCAAGAGAATTATTTATGTCCGTTTCATATGTATTTTCGTTTTTACAAGAGATTGTAATTGTACTATCATCAGCAAACATAGTTAAGGGATGTTCAATGGACGTGGGCATATCATTAACATATAATATAAATCCAAAATTCATTAAATTAAATTAAATCATTCATTGAAACGTATGACTTTATTGTCGACGTTATTCCAGAATTTTTAATGCGATCTATTTCAATGCCATTTATTTCGTATCTGATATCTTGAAACAAAAACATAACAGGGTTGTTACTGAACGTAATATTTTTCTTAATCGGTTTTCCATCTTTGTCGAAGAACTTTGCTTGACCCTCGACGTAAATTCAACTGGCTGATGGTAACACGTATATGTCTTGTTGGTGTATGGGAATTCTGATTTCATCGTTTTCTCTAAAGCTGTTAGTGTAGGGATTGTATGTGTGGACTTCATAGCTTTCAATCGAACTATCGAAGTGAGGTAATTCAGTAATTTGTAGTATATTCATACTTTAAAACCTAGAGCTTTAAGAAAAGCTTTATTTGCTTCACTCAATTTCTTCACTTTTTTCTTACGTCTATGCACCTTAACGGTCGTAGATGGAATAAGACGTTTGATTTTCACAGGAGTGTTTTTATAATATACTATCATTTTGTTTTTCTTAAATGAAGACGTAATTGAATATGTTCTTCACCAAAGTTAATACAGTTACCAAATTTATCAACAATCTTAACAGATATAGATGAAATTATATTTTTGTTCACTGGGAAGTAAATAACGTTCTGGGGTATTTCTGTGTAGCCGTGACTTGAAGCAGTATCAGATACGAATTCATGAATAAAATGAGTCGGTAATCCGTTGTGATATGAACCGTGCACAAGATCACATTCGATTCTGGTTACAGCTGTTAAACTGGTGTTATTAACGGGCACATTCGGTCTTGTTTTTAATACTGAAAAGTATAGTAAACCGCACTCGTATTGATCAGATAAATGAAGAGGTGGTTGAAAATACGAGACCAATTCTGATTTATTTCCAGAGATGGTAACCGTAGTAGACATGCTTGCATACTGAACTCTTTACAATGATCCTGTTTATTTTATTTCTTGATTATACCAAAAATTCTTTAAGAAATTTACACACACAGTTGAATGGGTGATCACGTTGTATGTTTTCATAATTATATTGAATTTTAGAACCTACATATTTTATAAACTCCTTTGGAGGTTTAAGATTTCCATAACTGTCGAAATACTCAACATAATCATTATATTTTGCATAGGCTACCCAATGAGAACCAGGGTTTTTAGAACTATCTAAATTAATAACTCCACATTCTTTTTTATATGGATATTTAGGGAGCTCATCTCTCATAAAGACACCTCTAAAATAAGGAATTCTATTTCCATACTTTAAAATGTCAAAGTTAGTTAAGGCCCTTTTGGGTAGCCGATATTTTAGTTTTTTTCTTTTGACACAAAAATTCCAAGACCGCCCTTATGTGGTTTAAGATGTAGTCCTTTCCCAATACATAGAGCTTCCATTTTTTCATTGTGTCTTCTCGATTCCTCATACAGCTTTTTAGCCATTTTGAATTCATTTATGGTTTTGGCAATACCAGCTGCACCGCCTGCTAAAGCTCCCGCCGCTGATAATCCCGCAAAAATAGGAATCAGAGGTAGTACTCCCCCAGTTTTTGGAATAGAAATAACACGAGGGAGCTTAATCGATGAATCATCAACTAATTCTCTGGTAGCGGCAATAGCTAATTCTATAGCCATTTTCTTGCTCTTAGGTTTTAATTTTTTTATGTGTCTTTTTGCTTTTGTAATAACAGTTTTTAATTTACTTTTTAATCCTTTTCCAGATGTAACTTTTGGAGAACGCTTTTTCCTCAAACCAGAACCAGTTTTAATTTTGCCGACATAGACTTACTTACTAAGCGTGCCGCGAGTTTTTCGCCTATACTGGCATCGGAAGCAACCGCTCGCTGTTTCGCCATTTTTAACAAAATTAAATCAGCCTTATGTCGATCTTTCAAGTTTGATGACTTGTGATATGCAATATCGTGATCTTTGCAATATTCGTCCAACTTATTTACACCGTTATCTCCTTGTGCTAGTCTTTTTATTAATTTAGTACCAGGACCACAGTAATTATATCCTGGTAAGTGTAATTCAAATGGTAAATTATTAATAAGCCAATTGAGAAGACTACTCTCTCCAAAACACATTATACGACTGATGATTCCGGTTTGAATAATTTAATAAATAGTTATCGATTCCAGTTGTTGTTAATATTATTTATAATATTATATTCGACTTATCAATCCAACTGCTTTCAGCTGAAGACAAACCTAACCATTTTACTAAAACTCTGTTACCTTTTCTTCTAAGAACTTTCTCAACTAGATAAACATCGGGATGTTTTGTTTTTTGAAGTTCTTGTGTGTAAAATGCACCTAAAATAGGGCGACCTCTGATAGTATCTTCAATTAAGTAAGTTATGGGAGCTGTTTTTTGTATTTTACGAATTTTAAATATTTCCGTTGACCAGTTGGGAGTGTAACCTTTTTCAAATGTTCCTTTGTATTTACTGATACGCACATAATCACCTACTTCGTACTTGCTTTTTAAATTATATTTTTTTAGCAACTTTAAATACCTTTCTAATATCATTTTTTTATTAATATTGTCCACATTAGCAGGAATTTCATTTATAGTGCGATGGTGAGTGTGATTGTATTTGTAAATAACATCATTTAGGATATTATTTATCCAATTGTAATTGCCTTTTAAACTAAATTCCTTATAAACTTTAGATTTCAATGTCCTGATGAATCGTTCAACTATTGAAGCCTTTTTTGTTGAAAAGGTTGAATAATGGTTAATATTATATGATTTCATAAGCTTCTGAAATTTGTTATTATAAAATTCTGCTCCATTATCCGTTTGCAGATTTTTAGGAACACGTCCAGCAAAGTTTTGAAAGAGTTATACAAATCTTCTTTGGTTTTACTTCTCATGGGAAAGGCCCAAGCATATTTCGAAAATGTATCAATAACGACAAGAATATATCTATAATTTTTATTTTCTCTTGAAATTGATTGCATATCAATTAAGTCGGCTTGCCACAAGTCATCTATATCTTTCATGATAACATGTCTTCGTGGATAGTTGACCCTTGCATTTTTATGAATTTCATTTACCACGTCAGCTTTGCTCATGTTCACAATTCAGTATACTTGTCTTGAACTCGGCTATTATACTGAATAAAAAGCATATTATTATGACTATTTATTGTTTAATTATATCAGCTTCTTTTAATTCTTCGATTATTGATAAAATTTCATTATCATGGTTTGTATTACCAGCATCTCGGGAAGCAATTAATAGTTTCAATCTGTCAACCAGTTCGTTAGGATCATCCCAATATACCAAGTCAGTGTTATTTTTGTATCTCTTTAGCGTTGGTAAGCTTCCTCCAAATTTAGTGATAATATTATTGTTTAACGATTCAGAAAACAATGGTCTAATTATTTCACGATATTTTATACCTTTATCGCCTCTAATTTGTCCATTAGGATTGAAATCTCTCTTATGTGCATTTGTATAATGCAACATATCTTTATAGACAAGTTTATCTTTGCTCGATATTAGTTTCAAATCAGGTTTTCTTCGAAGTAAAAGTTCTTTTAAACCAGGGGTTAAATTGTAGCTTTTGTCGCCAACTTTAATTAAAATGACATTATCATCATTCACACTATCTATTTTAGAAAATGAAACTATTGAATTACCCATTAGTAATTTTTTGTTTGCACTCCTTATTCCAAATGGTATATTTACCCCATCATAAATATCATGGATGTCACTGCCCTCTAATGATGTTTCTAAATCATCCAGTAATTCTGTCTGGGGAGACTTTTTAACGAACTGCTTAGAATTCAGTTCTGGTTCGCAGCATTCTTCAAACTTTGTAGATGAGCTAGTATTAATGTCATTCAATTCCATTTCTTTAAAATTAGAGTGAGTATTTTCTAAATTTTGTATTTTTTCTATTGTTTTGTTCGAATCGACTAGGGTTTTAAGGGGATCTGTGACAGGTTTTAACATTTTGTCAAGTGACAAGTTCATTGAGTGTTCCTGATTTTTCATTTGTTTTATTTTATTCTTTATGGAGTCTACAGACTTCATTAATTCTATTTTAATATTTTTCTCCATATTGTACCTATCATAACAACTGTATTACGCTAAAGAACAAATTATACTGAATTTGATTTTGCATGTTAATTACTTATATGTACATATAAACAGTCAGTCAAATTTAAAAAACATATCAAAATTCTGTCTGTACCTTCCGTTATTTAATGACGATTCTTTATTAATAAGTAGAAAATTATAAGGTTTACTCCAAACAGTTTGACAAAAATTTCTGAACTCTTTCCATTGTAAATCAGAACTAACATTCTCTTCATAAATATGCTTTAAATTAACATCATCATGTTTGAATATAATAAGAAAATTAACATTGTCACGTAACAATTGCTTCGGAATTTTAGAATAAGTTTGAGATAAATAGAAACAATCTATTTGTTTATGTCTACCCATACAGAAATAATTGCGGATATTTATTTGATTTTCACATGCAACATCATCGAAAATAAATACAGAATTTGCTAAAGCTTCACTCGGAGAAATTACATCTTTATCATCATTGAACTCGTGAAAGTTAATCTGCGGCACTCTTTTTAAAACTTCGGTCAAGAAACGATATTTTGATTGAAAAGAAGTTTTCGAGTAAAGATAAGATTTTGAAATTTTAAATCATTTTCATGTAACAGTAAACTAATCATAGCATTAGTTTTACCGCAATTTGAAGGACCGCATATTATACATCGAATCGGATTAGGCAATAAAGCACTGTGTCTGATTGAGCGAGAAGATTCATTAAAATCGATATTATTAACCTTCAGAGATATGGGTTGCTTGATCAACTTCATCATACCGATTGCCGCAATTAATAGGCAGCCTAAATATTTATATCTAGTAATTTACACCAAAATATATAAAAAGGGTAATATTATTATAAACATTGAGTACAAGAACAAGTCCAAATCTGTTCAAAGTTTCTAAGTTGTTGGAGATGGCGTTTACGTCAGACAGTTAGGACTGTCCATAAAACACATCACAGTTTGACATGTTTAGACTTGTATCGTTAAGATAAATCATTAAAATGCCACAAGTATCAATTATGTTATTTGAGACATTAATTTTTAGATTATAAAATGT
Source organism: Hoplodrina ambigua (assembly GCA_949774945.1). NCBI lineage: Eukaryota > Metazoa > Arthropoda > Insecta > Lepidoptera > Noctuidae > Hoplodrina > Hoplodrina ambigua. The sequence continues at coordinate 15,729,013 of OX458964.1, forward strand.
GTATCTAACATGACTAACGTCTTAAATATTCTTCAGTCTGCAGCTGCGGTTTGAGTCAACTGCTCCTTTGTTTACAATTTAGTTATTTTGAGGTACGTATTTACCAATAATATTTAACTTATACATTTTAATTTCAATTATGACAATCTTGTTTATTATCGCTATTAATTTCAGAATCATGTCGAGATCACCATACTACAGTCCGGATTTGAATATTATGGATCCTAACAGAACTTCGTCATTGAATAACGATTCGGAGGGAATAAATTTACAAGTGAGTAACATGAGAATTTTCATTATTATTAAATATTATTGTTAATTGCTGCCATTCACTTATAAAGTTTTTTTATTTTTCAGAACACGACAGACATCAATGATCCTATAACTCATCCTTTTAATTATGCCCAAGATAGGGAGAGCTGGTATGCTGAAGTAGCAGCAGCAGTACAAGAGGAATATCGTCTTGAAAAAGCAGAGAGACAAACATTAAAGAAGAGGAAAATTAAATCAAAATCTTTGAAAACTAAATCCTTTATCATGCGTAAAGAATCGGATCGTGCGCAACGCGTAATAAAAATTATGATTTATGACTTGGACGATGGCAATATGGATGAAATATCATCTAATCCTGAAGATGCAAGTGTGAATGTGCAGTATTTAGTGACTAGTGAATATGATGACATTATGACTGAAACTGAATATTTAGTTGGTAAAATTGTAAAGAAATTAAGCAAATAGATGTGTACGTTTATACTTAATATATTTTAAAAATTAATAATTATTAATAGTATTAAGTTGTAGATAAAGAATAAGATTTTTTTGTTTATTAGCTTGTAAATAATACTTTTATAATGTACATTTTAATTTGTAGTTAAAATAATAGTCCTAAGTTTAGTATAGTAGTTCACTTTTTAGTAGTACAGAAATAGTTTGTTATTTAGTTTTATTAATAGTTTATTTTTTTGTACTTTAGTGACTGGTACCTTTGTATATTTATTGTGAAAATTAAAATAAATTATTTAATGATATACTTAATTGTTTCATTAATCAGTTAAGAAATTAAGCAAAATAGATGTGTACGTTTATACTTAATATATTTAAAAAAATAATAATTATTAATAGTATTAAGTTGTAGATAAAGAATAAGATTTTTTGTTTATTAGCTTGTAAATAATACTTTTATAATGTACATTTTAATTTGTAGTTAAAATAATAGTCCTAAGTTTAGTATAATAGTTCACTTTTTAGTAGTGCAGAAATAGTTTTTTATTTAGTTTTATTAATAGTTTATTTTTTAGTACTTTAGTGACTGGTACCTTTGTATATTTATTGTGAAAATTAAAATAAATTATTTGATGATATACTTAATTGTTTCATTATTCAGTTAAATCGAAATAAATAATGTCCTAATGACTGATTTCGGCCACAGCGGCTAGTGCCACTAAACAAGGTGCAGTCTCTGTTCTCTTACTCTCACAGCCGGACGACCGGAGAGAGATCAGGCACAGGACCCAAATTTTTACTTACTTTTCAAAACACTGAAGGTGTGATATTTATTTTATAAAACGCGCAGAACACTCGAAAAGTCAGTGTGTGCCTTGGGTTCGAAATCGAAACCTTTGACTTGGCAGTTCCACGGTCGCACCACTAGGATATCACATCTTCTATATTCGAGATAAATAGGTATGTATCAATAACAATTAAACACAAATCAGTTGAATACAAAATATTTATTTCATTTCAAAAATAAAAAATACATTATGACTTAATTTTATTACAAAAAAATAATAATATAATTATCCTGTTAAGAAAAAATAATAATAAATCTTTGGTTCAGATTAGAATAGAGAACTATAATGACCCCATGGTAAAGTAAAAGCATTTTTTTTTTTAATTTGACGTTTGTCATCATTCCCATCAAGTACCACTTTATTGATTCTTTGTGTGTAGAGTTTATGATTTTTAGATCTTATAACAAACATAGGGTATCTAAAATTGATATTACAATTTAATGCATTTTTATATTTGTTTATGGTATTTTTTTTTGAAACAGATTTTTTTACACCTTTGGCTTTCTTAACTATATCGCTCAGTGTATTAATACAGTACAGCTTAGCTCTTAAACCAATAAACTCTGATATGACATCTCCGCCCATTTCATCCTTAAAGAAACCAGGTATCTGTTTATTGCAATGTGGTATCCCATAAATATTGTTAATCTTAAAATTACTTGTATCAAAGTATTGAATATTATTTTTCATGTCTTCATAGAAATCTTTGGTACGTATTAAATATAAGAGACTGTCGGTATCGGTATAACATAATTGAATGTTATTTTGGTATATTTTTTTCATTATGGAATAATGAAAATTATATAGGTGACTCTTTGCTAGTTCCAGTATCGTAAAGCCCATATATATTGGTCGGTCTAAAACTACTTTTGCCGGCTGTAACTGAATAGCAACAAGATTTTCAGAAATTATAGCAAGGTTTTTGAAATTGGGAGCGCCTATGTACTTTTCAGCACCATTAATTTTGTTAGTTTTATTGAAGTCATCTTTCCATAAATTAACTAACTTAACATCAACTTGTTTTCTTTTATTTTCAATAGTTTTCCCAAATATTGAATTATTTTGCTTTTTAAAAAAATCCCTTTCAAAATCTGAAGTGGCTTCCTGTCTGAGTCGAGTATTTAAATTTATATATGGTTCTAAGATCTTTTTTTGTGTAAATGAAAGTATTCTATGAATTTTTAACACTACGATACCATTTTTTACGCACTCTTGCAAATGAATATAATGTATAACATATTTATATTTATCATAAAGATTAGCTATTAATTTATTAGTTTTACTGGAGCATGGTATAGGAGGAATTATTTTTTCTGCTGCAAATGGTAGATCAGAATGTTCATCGTGTATTGCAAAAGGATAATGAATATCTACTTCAAGAATATAACCTTCATCACTGTCTGATGAAATAGAGTTAACATTGAATTTGATAATTTCACTATCCGTAAGGAATCTAAAATTTCCGACCGGTAAACTTTGCATCATAGCATAACCATATAAATTAACACAATCTAAGTAAGCTAGGAAAGTATTAGGTTCTTGTTCATTATAATTTGGCAGGTATTTGTTATTAGCTTTTGCATATCTTAAAGAGCACTGGGCTAACCCTCCTCTGATGCCTTTTTCTAGCATTTCATACATTTCAATATCAGATAATAAGTCCAATTCAACTTGAGTAATTAATAACATAGCATCCCAACTTAATGATGGTGATGAAACATAATGACAAGGATCTAGCCCATAGTGCTTTAAACTCATGGATCTAAATTTTTCAAAAATGTCGCATAATAATAGCACATCACATTTTAGGTATAAATCAGTGTATTCTCCTATATTATTTATGCGAAATTTATTCCATACAGTTAATGCATGATTATAATCTTCTTCTGATACAGTTTCGGATGTGAGTCTACTATAGAATTTGTTTCGATCAGGTAATTGTGTCTCTTCATATTTTTTCAAGAGTTTATATATTCATAGCAATATACACCCTTTTTTAGACACAATCTTAGTAAATCTTCATCAATGAAAAATGATTTTAAATGCATAAAATCTGCAACATTTAGAGTTTTCGCTAAATTATCCAAACTAGAACTTAAAAAATTAAAAGAGTCAATAAATTTTAGTTGGACTGTGTTTTTTGAATCCAGAGGCACAAATTTACTGAAAGAAATATATTTTTCTTTGTTTTTTGGAATTAAATTTATGTAACCACATACTGAAGAAATTTCATTGATAAATAAATGGCTATCATATCCAGAAAGATTATGAAATATAACTGGAATAAAATTACATGATTTAGAATTTAGATTACATTTATTATGAGCTGGCCCTCGATATTTACCAGTGAAATGATCATGATCACGAACAACATGATCATCAGATGCAAATTTTTTTTTACAGATATGACATTTCACGGCAGTTTTAAAGGAATGATATTCTTCACTCGTCAATGGTAACATTTGTCTGTGCATTGACAAAATCTGATATAATCTTTGCGAGTCGTTGATAATTGACTCAACGAATTTTTTTGAACAATTTGGACCACGATATGATATTAAATTATTTAATTCAGGGTTAGACTCACAGCATATGTAATAAGCAAAGCAAGTGGCTTCATGAATTTGAATGTTTTCAATATACTGACTTTTACTTTTATCTGAATATTCACGTAATAAGCTTTCAAAATCTCCGTAAATGACAATTGGAACTCCTTGACTTTTTTGATAATTTGAAAATCTAAGTTTACTATTTTCTTCAGGAAGAACGGTTTGCAATCTACCACAATTATGATTATTTAGTTTTTCCTGTGTTTTAAAATATAAAAAACATTCTTCACATAGATGAATCTTAGATTTGTGTTTTGTAAGTTGACTGCGAACAATTTTTTCAAGGTTTTTAATTAAGCAGAAATGATTCTTACCATTCTTGCTAATAAATAATAAGTTTACATGATTTAACTTTCGCAGTTTAGTTTTGTATAATGGTCCCGTTATAGTATCGTTTTTTTCCAAACCATAAATGTTCACACTTATATTAAAATTATGTTTTTCAAACCATTTTATATCTTCAAATGTGGGGGTAAAGACATTCCGTTAGTATTTAAGATCTTAGAATAATGCGGATAAGATGATACTCTATTAGGATTATTTTTAGCTGGATACATATGAGCAATGATACACCAAAGAAAACAATGGTTATCCGTATTCTGAATATTAAGACATGCCTTCATTTTGTTAATTCTCAAAGGTAAAACAATGTAACTTCCTGCTCTCAAAGGATTGTATTTTGCAATATTCATTTCTAAATGACTTATTTTCTCTATTGTCCAACCAGATTCTGATAATTCAAACTCTAAGCATTTACATATTAATCGTTGCGTGCAATCTTTGTATAAAGATATGATATCTGTACTCTGATTTATTATGGAATATTTAGTATTAAAAGACTTAAGAGATAGTTCTTCATTCTTAGGAAGTAAATATAGCACAAAAAGTTCAAAGTTTATCTTTAATGATTTATGTTTTTGTAATAATGGTTGTAATAAATTATAAATGGTGTTGAATACATCAGATAAAAATAATTCAGGTGTTATTATTTCATTAGTTTGAGGATTTATTTTGTAGCTAGCTATTCTGTCTTTGAAAGCACTGGCTATCAGCTGAACATTATGGTATTCAGTACGAAGTAAACAATTTGTTTTATGTTTGTTACTTTTCTTATGTGATGAATACTTTGACTTTGAGACATGTAACTGACAACTATGGCAGAATTTCATTTTTGTAAAGAGCACGATATTAATACTTGTCAATCTCGATAACTAGAATATTATATTAATTTGAGCTTTTATTTTTAAATTTCGTTGTATAAATAATGTATGGATATTTGAATTTCAGAGTTTCATGATTTCTGAGCAATATTGAAATATCAGAGTTTTTGTAAATTTTTGGTTTAGGTCTGTAAGAAAGGTAAACAGCGTAAAAAGTAAATTATTATGATGAATATTTAATATGCTTGATTTCTAGATCTTTGAATTTCAGAGTTTCATGATTTCTGAGCAATATTGAAATATCAGAGTTTTTTGTAAATTTTTGGTTTGGGTCTGTAAACAACGTAAAATTAAATTATCATGATGAATATTTAACATGCTTGATTTCTAGATATTTGAATTTCAGAGTTTCATGATTTCTGAGCAATATTGAAATATCAGAGTTTTTGTAAATTTTTGGTTTAGATCTGTAAGAAAGGTAAACAGTGTAAACAAGTAAATTATTATGACTTCAAAATGATTTCAAAATTTTGGAAATATTGGAATAGAATAGATACAGAGTTTAATAAATGTTTGGCTTAGACCTGTGTAGTAAGTAACACAATACATATTATATTGTTAATATCATACAGAAAAAAGGGGTCTATACTAAATTCAAATCTGAAGCAGATAAGTGCTACAAACACACGTATGATAAAAAATAAGATAATCGCAGCTACAAAATATAGAATAACAAGTTGCTGTTATTAGAAAACGTTTGATTGTTACAATATACCGAGACTTTATATTTGGATACAGGATTAACTAGTCCGGTAATACCTTCTCAATTTCTATATGAAGCAAGAGTAAACAAAAAAATAACATATTATAATGCAATTTAGAAAACATTTGAAGGATATAATATAGGTTTTATGTTTGCATACTCTTGCTTAGCAGCGCTAACTAAGCCAGTCAGAGCTTTCCATACCGGACCGCGGTCATCATGTGACGAGCGAAGTGTGAAAAGCGCTCGCTTCGAACGATTAGCAGCAAGTGTCTCTGCTTCCTTGCTGTTGTAGACACGCAGCTCTATATAAAACTGGCCGATGCGAGTTGGATCACGCTGCAGGGTGTACCCGGGACCCACGCGCCGTGCCAGATAACTTCTTAGAGCAGCAGTTCTAACAGGCTCCGCTGCGTCGTCCTGAAAATATAATAAAATTATTAATTTAATTAAACAGCATAGCAAAAACTCCAATAAAAGTTTACTGTTAGGCTACTAAACTCACTCTATAAATTTATACTATTCTCATTTATTATAAAAAAAGACCGAGTTGTTAGTATACATATAACTGTCAGATACTATAGCAACAATTTAACATTATTTTAGACTGAAAATCACTAACTGCATGAAAATCGGTACAAAACAAGGTAGATATAAACAGACAGGAGGTACTTCATGTTCGAGTAAGATATTTCATTTAAACACATTTGATCGAAACAACAGGTAAAAAATTAAATATTAAACGATTGTTACCAGAACACACACTGAACACTGTGAAGAAAGGAGTTAACAAGAATATTGTGAAACTGTAAAAAGTATTAGATGGCTATTATGCTTACCTCAGAATCTGAAAATATTGAGGATTGTTTTCGAGCAGTAGATACTGGCTCGGTTTCAGAGTCTTCGGATAAATCAGGAGGAGGCGCAGCTTTCTTACTCTGTTTAGGTTTGTTGCTGATGGTTTTCCTTTTCCTCGATTTTTGAGGCTTTTCACCACTCGTGCTTGCTTGCAAAGTAATCTCCGCATCAGAGTCAAAAGGATTCCGAGATGCCCTAAAATTATATAATGATTCATTAGAATGTAGTTGTTATTTGTAATTAAAAGTATTTATTCATTGCACATAGTTCGTTCTGCCTATTGAAAACTGTAAAATTCAAGACTAGATATTCAACTTAAAAATTAAATAGGTACATACATACTTATTGTCATCGATCTTGTCACTCAACACAATACAATAATTCACGTTACACAGACAATGCACACCGAAATCACAAAAAAATCTGGATGCGCTCCTCAGTGATCGCTTTTTATACTACTATAAATTAAGGTAGCGATTATATTAAATATTGCAAACGTTAGATATCAGCATTATACATAACATACATAACATCACGCCTGAAATCCCCGAAGGGTTAGGCAGAGGTGTACCCATTAGTACACCCACATTTCGCCAGTTATGTTTTTAGTCCCATGTAATAGGGGGCGAGCCTATTGCCATCAACCGGGCACAAATCCAGACTCCGAGGCTGCTACAGAGAAATCCCTGATGGAAAAACCCAATAACACTTTGCCCGACCTGGGAATCGAACCCAAGACCTCATGCACAGCAGTCGCGCTTGCGACCACTAGACCAACGAGGCAGTCAGCATTATCAGCATTATCATCAATGATTATTAGTATTTCAATCATATGTACTAGTCAAATACAGTCGATAATTAATTAATCATGTATACTCACTATGCTCATCGCCTCACATTTCTTAATTTGGTAGTAGGCGCCACAATGTCGCGGATAGCTGAGACGAAATTCTAAAAAGGAAATCGTATGTACTTTACTGTTCTAGTGATAATCTTTATGAGTATCACATTTAAATGGTTATTACAATTTCTCAAAGAGATAACCAATATAATTTGAACTTTATATTTTTTTATGTTATAAACCTAAAATCTATAAATCAAGACTACGGAATTTATAAACCTTTAAATGATATTTATTTTGCAAATAGGTTGAAATCAATACTTTTACACTCAATACATTTTTTTTTCCAAAACGAGATTTTCCTAACTGACTACTTTGAGAAGAAACGCTGAAATAAACTCAAGAGTCATAGTCTCTTTTCAGGCCCAGACATAAAAAATAAATTATATAGTAATGTATGAGCAGTGAAGGTTTGTGTCTGAAATGACCTTTTGAGGAAAGTGCCATACAAGTTTGAATGGACCTGCCCAATCAGGTATACTTTAGGTAAAATCAATCAGTTTATTACATTTAATGATGATGCTTAATTATGTTTTGTTAATCAATCATACAGAAATAGTTTGGATGGCAAATTGCATTCAAATGTATCTGGATTGACTAAGCATACTTTGTAGCAATGACCGATGCGATATCCATGAGGTCAAAGCCATGATCTAACATCAATATAATAAGCTTAAGATTGGCTCCTCACACTTTCGTACTTAAGTTATAAAATGACTGTGATCAAATAATAAGTATAAATAAACTCGTAGTGAGAAAAAAATGACTAATGTGAATGCTAATGCTGTATGTTATATAATTTTTAGTTTACAACGACATAAAAAGATGAGTTATAAACTGATAGCGCAATTGAGTTGGCTCTTTAACTTAATATTCTTGTTTATATTATTCGCTGTATCAGTTCAGCACGTATTGATACATAATACCTATGTTATAAATCATAACGTTGGTAGTCTGATTAGTCATCGCTCGATAAAAACATTTGGGGATTCTGGGATCATGCAGTTCGAGCGAAGCGAGAACAAATGATTCCAGAATCCCCAATTATACCCTACTGTGGTGGTATAGGTTTTACCGACAGTGCCTTCGTCGCGTCCTTCTCCGTAGAGGTGGACGGCTCGGGCTCGCGCTGCGTTTCCGCTGCTGCGGTGCCTGTCGTGCTGGAACAGGGCCGGAGAGCTTCCCTTCTCGCGCGCCGGTTAAGGCGACTGCGTTCCGGTTTGCCTTTCGGCCCCGAAGTGGGTTCCGCAGCGGATTCCCTTTTGCAAGGGCGCTTGTGAGCGACTACGGTCAAGTTTGAGGTTTTGTTTGTGTTAACTACCTCGAAGTTAACAGTGGGTATGGCCTCCACTAAGCCGGACAGGTCCAAGCTGGAGCCTGGTCTAGGGCACAAGTTGCCCCCCCCAGAATACGCGGGGCAGACCGAGCTGGGCTCGGTGAGGGATTCTCCACTACTGGTGGTAGTGGTACCCTCCTGGGGTAGTATATTCTTTGCCTGTGCTGACATTTGTTTTTTCGGGCTGAGGATGAGTTCCACACACTATTCGCCCTTGAAAGGTGTGGTGCAATCTTTTTGGGGGGATTTAGTGCCTCAAGGCTATGCGGGCCTGGGTGTGGTTATGCGCCGCCACGGTTCGGCTATGCGGGATTGGTTGAGGAGAATAAGGGATAGGATTGTGGGTGGGAGTTTGGGGGGAGACGGCCAGAGGTTTTAGTTGTACCAATTGCATAGGGCACTTGGTCAAGAAACGGGCAGCAACCTCGTGAAGGATAGTCCACTGGCCTTGTTTTAGGGGATCATCGCGACCTGCGCTACCCCCTAGAACCATTTGCCAAACCCAGCAGCGGACAGCTGCTGGGAGTGGAGAGATTGCCATTCAAAAGTGTGTGTTGAAGATGTTTTGAATGGCACGCCCTCCGCCCAATTTATAATGATACAATAATAAATCTTTTATAGCACATGGTACAAGTAGACATTCATTTTCAAAACAATTAACGAATATGCAGTGGCCAGATGTGTTTGCAGCACGTCTATATAAAGATGATGTGATTTTTGGTGCCGCTAATTGGACGTAGTTACACGAAAAGGATCCAATCCACACAAAGTCACTTTAGAGATATTGACGTTTGAAGTTTGGAAGATATTTCTTCATTGGTATTCATATTAAAACTAATGAAAGTATGATGTTGTGTGTGGGATTATAAAACTGTTTTTATTGTTAATAGTAAAGTCAAGCATAGCTATTATATTTTCCGAGATATATGTAAATTTATGTGGTTGGATCCTTTTCGTTATATGGCAGTTTCTATAGTGCATGCTCTAGTCTTAATTTCGTTAAAACGCCCCAAGTAGTAAATTAACCTTATTTCATGAAATAAAATACATTTATTTAAAATTTCGGTCGGTCGGTAGCGTCTTGTAAGTTATTTTCGTAAAATGTAAGTACCTAATAATATGACAATGTGTTTTATTACGGTAGGTACCCATTAAATTAAGATTGCCCGATAAGTCAACATATCTTTGAGGTGATTGTTTTTAAAATGGAAGCAAGACCAGTGGGACGATTCTCGTACTTTTAAGAACGTTCACAAACTGTCAAATATTCCTTTTTTGTCTTGACATTTTTTAACAACACACCCTTTTTTCCTATAATTTCTTTTTTAGTTATTGTACAGATGAGATTGCGCCTAGATTTGAAAAAATTGTAATTATGGAAATTGACTTTACTTTATTTCTAAGTAGCGCCCCTAATTCTATCAATCCTCTTCATGTTAAATATAACAACGTTAAGATCACAGAAAAATCTAGTGGGTACATATCAGAATATCGAAAATTTAAAATATCGAAAATCAAAATGTCGAAAATCAAAGTATCGAAAATCAAAATATGAATGTTCAAAATATCGAAATTTTGTTTTTCGTGATAAAATATGTGCCGTGGGGCTCCTTTTGCAACTTGCGTCAGTACCATAGACTACTTACTGTATGTATTTTCTTGCCCATTCTTCTCCATACGACACCACCTCTTGTAAGCTAGCGAAGCGAGCTCGGGACTTGGGACATTCCGACTCGGACAGGTTAGGTTAGAAGGTCATCCGGCCCGCCATCCCCTTCGTGGTTATTTTTTTTAAACCGCTCAGAAGTAGGAGCACAGCTTGGCTCCGTAGACCGGGGTTCTGTTGACTACGCCAAAACTAGATTGTCCAGGTATTGTTTACCTACCCGCACGTCATCTCCTTCTCTACTCCCGTCTTTTACACACGACTAATTTTAAAGAAGGGGATGGCGGGGTCTGGCAGACCCCGCCATCCCATTGTTCCAACCTAACCTGTCCGAGTCGGAGTGCCCCAAATCCCGAGCTCGCTTAGCTCGCTTACAAAAGGTGGTGTCGTATGGAGAAGAATGGGTAAGAAACTCCATACAGTAAGTAATCTATGGTACTGCCACGCAAACGCAAGTTGCAAAAAGCGCCACATGGCAAATACGTTATCACGAAAAACAAAATTTCGATATTTTGAACATTACATATTTTGATTTTCGATATTTTAATCAGTCGATTTTAATAGGCCTGGATCGTTTTCGCAAATTAATTTAAATTGATTTTGGATAAAAATCTAACCAATAAAAATGTACCAAGCACTCTGGATCGTTTTCGTTGACAGATTTATTGGAATACTAAATGAAAATCAATTTATAGAAAAGGATCCAAGCATTCTGGATCGTTTTAGTGTTTTTATTAAAGTGTCGGTGATGAACAAATTGTAATTACGTTAAAAGAATCCAGACTCCTTGATTCGTTTTACTGAATCGGTTGGTAATATTGGTTAAGAACCAGGAAGGTTGGATTATTTAAGGTGATTTTGTTTTTTAACGTGCCATACATGTGGATTGGTTCTGAGGCTGAAAAAAACGTGAAAGACAGTTGATTTTGCTGGGATCTTTTTTACTGGCCGATAGTATTGATATTTAGTATCAGTTTTATGCACTTAACTCATTTTTGACCATGTTGTGGATTGGATCCTTTTCGTTTAACTACGTCCAATTGAACTGCTACTGGTCTTGAAGATGGAAGAGGAGGTGGCTCAGGAATATTGAAATCATCACTTGACACAGCATGTGCTACAGTAGGACGATTTGAATCATGCTGCTGTTGCCTCTGTACTTCTCTCGTAGCTGATCTCCAACATGCAGCACATACACGTTCCATTCTGGATACCTAAAAAAATAAGGTGCTTAAATATTTTTTCTGTTAGCCCAAGTAGACAGATTCTGTATTAGACACTCCATATTCTCAATAAGATACTAATAAATATTTACCAAGTGCTGTGGAAGCAGTCTCATTAAAATGTTTCTTTCTTGTCGATCATGTCCCACAGGGTATGTTCTTGGTGCTCGTAAAATAGAATTTCCACAAGGAAAGCAGATTCTTGTATGTCCAAGAGCAGGCAAAGACATAGCACTTCCTTCGCTCATTGTGTTAGCTCTATTTTGAAGCAGTCCAAAACACTCGAAACAAATTATACTTCCTGGAGACAGCTGCGATCAAAAAAAATATGTGAAATGCAATATAATAAAAAAGGTCATTAGAATATAGTATAATAGAATGAGCAAAGGAATGTCACAATCACCGACTTCAAGCCCAACTGAATCGGCCGCACAACATAATTATATTTTGTGCTTACAGCACGGAGTGCTTCCAACTTCAGCATTGTGACATTGATTTTATGCTATCATTTGTCTATAGTTTTTAATATGTGATTTATAAAAAGCAAAAATTAAAATATAAAAACGAGAGAATGACTGGGTAGGTTTAAACTATCTGAGAAATCAAGAAATAGACTGATAGGTATAAAAACGTCAATAGAATGTGCTTACCTGAGTAGGAGTTATCCATGACTGTAACACATTGATCATCTGAGTAGTAGCTTGTTCCAAAGAATACCTGCGTTGGTTTCTTAGGATTGCAAAAAAACAGTTGATACACCGGTTTCGCCGGTCGATTGTTCTTGTTGTCGGTACCTCACGCGAAGTGGTCGACATTTTCAGCAGTCACTAAGTAGTACAGTACAGTACAACAAAATACGAATCACACACAAACTTCAAACAAAGTGAAAACTTCCTGGCGTAAGATTCACAATTTCACATTAAAGTTAGCGATAGTGATTGAAAACAAGAAATAAACAAATAGTTACAATGAATATCACAATTACTGTGGAGAGTAGGACTCGATCAACACAAAAAAAAACTGTAATATTGAAATCGCAATGAACAAACTTAGCATGCACTACGCGCAATTGACATTGGACTTTTTGACAATGACAATTCAATTTGAGACACCAACACCAATGTTGCCACTTTAGATTTGAAATGAAAATCAATTACTCGAATAAATACACTCGACACATAATTATTTCAAATGACTGATTTAGTTCTATAATCATTAATTTATTAAAAAGGTTCGATTTATATCAAACCGAAGCAAGATAATTAAAAAAAAAAACTATACAATCATTCATATGTATCGTTAGCCAACAAAGTGAAATTGCTTTTAAAAGTTTTGAAAGCAAATAATGCGACTACTGTGTGTGTGAAATACTAATTATTTCACACCACAGTAGTATCATCTCGCTTTATTATTTATAAAAACCCCGCGATTTACCTTTCCAATGACTTTACATTTATATTAATTTGTAATCGAATACAAAAAAAAAACGATTAGTGTACGAGCTACGCTGTACATTGACCTTTGTAATAGTTTGTACGTCATACTCAATAATGCACATCGATATTGTTTAGCTGTGCATTTCTCTAACATAGCATTTAAGCGGAATAATTGTACAATAATATTCAGTGGCAATAAATCCATCAAGGGAATCGTTCGTCTACTCATTTACATAACATAACAGAACATAACATAACATAACATACCTAACAAGGTTACATAACATTTTCACTGTTGGGCATTACAACCCCAACATTTGGTCCTTCGAGCAATTTAGTGTCGTGTGATTCTTTTCTTTTACGGTTGCGAATCGGTTGGACTGGTCTCTCACAAGCGAGTCGCCCCAGGAACCAATTGAGAAGGCGCACATCGTATAAGGAAAAGGGTGCACAATACCAAGAACCAGAAGTGAGGAAAAGCAGCCTACTTCTCAAAACAAAGTTCGTCAAATTGTCGGTGAGTTGGCAACATGACGTCATCAGTAAACGCTTACGAGAATCAGCGCGAACTTTACGAAAACATCCAGAAAGTCGGCATCAATATCAAAAAGGATGGCTGGGACAGGAAGAACTTGGATTACTTCAAACGGCGGATGCAAATGCTGGAACAGTTATGGGGTGAATTCCAGTTCAACCATGATCGTCTATCAACAGAAGTAAGTGCGGGCCATGCTTATTTTACAAGCGATTTATATAACGCAGCATTGAAGTCTTATAAAGAAGTCAAGGAGTTAATTCTCCAACAAAATCAAGAACTGTCGACGCACAAACGCCCCACAGGGGGACGGGCAGTGCAAACAACACCGTTCGAAAGTACCTCGGGTCAAGCAAGTACGTCGAGCAAGAAATTACAAGAACAACAAGAGAGCGAGGACGAGGAAGAAAACAGTAACGCACCTGAAAACAACAACAGGGATCAATCGCCTCCTCGGCAACAACAAAGCCCTAACAAGAGGGACACGGGGTCCAACAGTAAATTGGATGACCTCTTTCGCAAACAATCGGCGAACTTCAAGGCCTTCATGAGAGCTGTCACCAACATTCATGTAGACTTTATAACAGAAAAATGGGAATTCCAGGATGCGTTGCAAACATTACAAACTCGTTGGGCTGCTATTGACAGTCTCCAGTGGGAAATGGAGTATGAACTCAACGGGGACATAAACACAGTGTACCAAGAGCGCCTTTCAAGATTCGAAAACCAATACATCGATCTAAAGAAGGCATTAAACACTAAGATGTGGTCCGGAGCCTATCGCGAAAAAACGACACCAAAGTTGGAGATACCAGTATTTTACGGAAAATTTGGTCAATGGGTACCCTTCAAAGACCTTTTTACAGAAGCCATCCACAACAACACATCCTTGTCCAATGCGCAGAAGATGCAATTTCTGAAAAGCAAGGTCCAAGGAGAAGCTGAAAGGTTGATCCAGCACTTACAAATAAGCTCGGATAACTATCTAGTGTGTTGGGAAATTCTCAATAATCGATACAACAACAAAAAGCTTATATTCACAGCGCATATCAACATGATCTTCAATCTACCTACGATGCAACAACAGTCATTAGCACTAATCAAGAAAATACATGACGTCACTATAGAATGTTTGCACGCTATCAAGAATTTAGGAGTGGATGTCGGGACCTGGGATCCGCTACTAGTGCACATCTTGACACAAAAACTGGATGCGGAGACATACTCAGATTACATTGAATCACTGAAGAACTCGCGAGAACTACCTGTATTAAAGGAGTTCTTAAACTATCTAGAGGCGAAGTTTACTTCAATGGAATCGTCACAGCGCAGCTATCAGAAGACAACTTCTGCAACAAACCAGAGTCAAGAGGCATCCCATCACAAGAAACACAGCTATCATAACAACAAGAATCAAGCGGCTAGTAACAACAAGGTTACGAAATCGTACCATGCGACAACGTTTATTTGTCCACTCTGCAACGACGAGCATGGCCTATATTTTTGTGCAAAGTTTTTAGAAATGTCGAACGACGAAAAACTTATCACAATCAACAAATTGCAAGTCTGCGTTAATTGCCTGTACAGCCATAAGGGCAAAAAATGTACGTCTAACAACCGCTGTCGCAAGTGCAAAGCTAAGCACAATACATTAATGCACGAAGCTGCATCAAAAAACATTGAACAAAACCAGCCTAATTCATCATCTAATGCGTCTCAAAAGAATAAAGAAGCTTCGGAGATTCTATTAGCGACCGCCATGGTGAAGGTAGAAGGAGCTGATGGAACTCAGTACAACATGCGAGCTCTTATAGATCAAGGATCACAGACATCACTAATAACAGAACGAGCAGCTCAACGCCTTGGGATTAAACGCCAGAAATGTAAAGGAGTTGTCTTCGGAATTGGAGAAAAAGAGAGCAATTGCAAGGGTATGATGACAATTTCATGCAGCTCTGTCTTCAGCGACTTCACGTTCAGAAAATCAGTATACATAATGACAAACTTAATCAAGAATCTACCAAATAAAACTTTTACAAAACCGTCATGGCCTCAAATACAAAATATCAATTTGGCGGATCCAGAATTCAACAGCAGCCGACCAGTAGATCTGCTATTTGGAGCAGACGTTTACTCCCAGATCATGCTAGGAGGAATGATCAAAGGCGATGACGTCACACAGCCCATCGCACAACAAACACACTTAGGCTGGCTACTTTGCGGACACGTCAAAACTACAAAATTACACTGTAACGTAGTATTGAATAATCTGGAGGACATGAAACAGTTTTGGGATTCCGAAGACATTAAAGACCGAGCTGATTTCTCAGTGGAAGATCAGAAATGCACTGAGTACTACACTAAGACCACACAACGGTTAGAAAATGGAAGATACGAAGTGAGACTTCCAATGATAAACAACTGGGAATGTAAGCTGGGCTCTTCCAAACAAATGGCCATTGCCCAATTCAAAACATTAGAACGAAGATTAGAAAAACAACAACATTTAGCAAAAGCCTATAAAGAATTTATAGCAGAGTACATTGACTTAGGTCACATGCAACAATCAACATGTAAGAAGACACTCGAATGCTACTTGCCGCACCACGGCATCGAACGCGCCGAGTCAACAACAACCAAGTACAGGGTCGTGTTTAATGCATCCGCAAAAACAACTACCGGTTGGAGCTTAAACGATCTTATGTACAAGGGCCCAAACCTACAACAAGATTTACAAACAATATTAATACAGTGGAGGCAATACAAGTATGCTTACACAGCTGATATTGAAAAGATGTACAGGCAAATTTTAGTGGCCCACTGTGACCAAAGCCTACAACAGATTGTATGGCGAGAATCGCCGGAACAACCTCTACGTTCATATCAGCTCGCCACTGTAACTTACGGGACAAAAGCAGCGCCGTTCTTGGCCATAATGACTCTACGGAGACTGGCGGAGGATGAGCGTCAGAATTTCCCGGAAGCTTCAAAGGTCGTGAAGGAGTCATTTTACGTCGATGATCTCGTTCATGGATCGCATACCATTGAACAGGGACGGAAGCTTATTTCGGACCTAAAACAATTACTCAAGAGTGGAAGTTTCAACCTAAGAAAATGGTCATCAAACGAACCGGCACTCTTGGAAAATACACAACAGAACAATGAAAACACTGTCTACAACTTCAAGACAGATCAAACATCCAAAACATTGGGCCTATGCTGGAATTCGATAGAGGACAAATTTACATTCCAATGCTCGATATCCAGCGACAGCAAGAAACATACAAAACGCAGCTTATTAGCTGAAATATCAAAATTATTTGATCCACTTGGCTGGCTAGCCCCCTTATCAACAAAATTAAAATTATTATTTCAAAAAGTATGGGAGGTCAAATTACAATGGGACGAGAAAGTTCCTGACAACATACACAGAGAATGGTGCAAAATACAGGCGGACATAAGGACGATAAACTTATGTGAAGTACCAAGATGGCTCAGATGTGACGGGAGACAAGCTATAGAACTACATGGCTTCAGTGACGCGTCCCTAGATGCCTATGCGGGTGTTATTTACGCACGAGTTCACCCTTCAACAGATGTTATACTCGTCGCTGCAAAGTCCAAAATTGTACCACACAGAAAAACAACAACATTGCCTAAACTGGAATTAAATGGAGCACACCTACTATGCAAATTAATGCAAAAAGTTAAGGAATCCTTACATCAACATGATATCCGAGTCTATGGCTGGACCGATTCTATGGTGGTCCTGGGTTGGATACAAGGTGACCCGTCACGGTGGAAAACATATGTAGAAAATCGAGTCCAAAAAATCAACACTGTAATACCTCGTTCGTGTTGGGATTACGTAAAGTCAAGTGAAAATCCCGCTGACGCCGCAAGCAGAGGCCAGTACGCCGGTAAATTGAAGGAAAATAAACTGTGGTGGCAAGGTCCCACCTGGCTATCAGTCTTTGAAACAAAGACCCATGTCAAACAGGCCTATACGTCAGACCAAGAGGTGAAAACAACGGCAACGAAGCAAGTCAACGCTGTCCAAACGAACACAGAAACCATCAACATTATCGAGCAATTATTGCAAAAACATAGCTCCATCAATCATGTCATTCGAATAGTCGCATGGATACGCAGAGCATTGAACTCAACAAGGAGAACATTGGACTCGAAACAGCGCCAATTTCCAAGTTACCTTACGTTGCAAGAGTTGAACAGTGCAACTAAGGCAATTGTGAAACAAACACAACAAAAGGTATTTGAAACGGATATGAGTCATTTACGTAAACACGGCAGAGTGCCATCAAATAGCAAGCTACTACCGTTTAATCCGTACATTGATCAAGAAGGCTTGTTAAGAGTCGGGGGAAGATTGAACAACGCCACGCTAGCTGAAGAGATGAAACACCCAATGATCATCCCTCACGACAGCTACCTAACGCATTTGCTTATCAATCAAGCTCACCAAATGACGTTCCACGGCGGACCGCGACTCACTCTGTCGCATCTTCGCCAAAAATACTGGATCATCGGTGGCGTGCGAGTCACGAAAATGCAAGTTAGAAAATGCGTAACGTGCCGAAAAATCAGTCCAACCAAACAACAACAAATCATGGGTGAACTGCCGACCGCAAGAATAAACCCTGCCCCGCCATTCTACCATACAGGAGTGGACTACACGGGATTCGTCGACGTCAAGATGAATAAAGGAAGAGGGGCTAAAACCACTAAGGGTTACATAGCCATCTTCGTTTGCATGGTAACAAAGGCAGTGCATATTGAGTTGGTCTCTGATCTGTCAAGCTCGGCATTTCTGGCAGCCCTTAACAGAATGGCAGCAAGGAGAGGTGCACCTCGCCATATGTACAGCGATAATGGCACGAACTTTGTCGGTGCCAATCGACTGCTCATGGAACAATACGGGGAAATAGAGAACACCTACAGGACCGAACTGCTACAGAAGGAAGTCGCCGAGATGTTCATACAATGGCACTTTAACGCTCCTGCTTGGCCCTCGGCGGGAGGATTGTGGGAACGAGCCGTAAGAAGCTTGAAACACCATTTAAAACGAGTGGTGGGTGAGCAAAAGTTAACATTCGAGGAGTTCACTACAATCTTAACAAAACTAGAAGCATGTCTAAACTCCAGACCTCTGTGCGCATTGAGTGAAAATGTGGAAGACCTAGACTGTCTGACGCCAGGACACTTTCTAACAGGGAGATCAGGGTTGACTGTCATCGAAACAAGAGAAGACGCCCGAACAAGATGGGAACTTACTAGAAAAATATACACAGAAATCTGGAAGAAGTGGAAACACGAGTACCTGTGCCAACTGTTAGCAAGAACAAAATGGCAGAAGCCTCAGAACAACGTGAAGATTGGTGACATGGTGGTTGTTCATGATGACCAGCGGCCCGCAGAAAAATGGTTAATGGGCAGAGTAACAGATCTTCACCCAGGAAACGACGGATATGTTCGTGTCGTGACCCTGAGAACAAGAAATGGTTCTATAAAGAGACCCATAACAAAGCTATCTATTTTGCCAATAGACAGTAAGGAAACCTCTATTCCACAAAACACCGAAAATGAACATAAAAGGCAAGCTACTATCGAGACCACAACAAAACGTCAGCAAAATTCCAAGACAGGCAAAGTCAACTTGATCGGATTAGTAATGACCCTACTATACCTACTGAGCCCAGCAAGAGCGACAACAAACTTAACTAACTTTATCGAATTGCAACAAGGCCTATATTTCGATAAAGCCGCCAACATGAAATTGATTCGCGATGAGTGGAAGATAGTTGTCTACTACGATGTCAAACCTTACTGGCAGGGCACAGCAATATTTACCAAATTCAACGATCACCTGGGAAACATATGTTCCAACCTAAAACACAAGACTCAATGTGACGTTATTTCATTGCAATTACATCACGCGTTCGCTGAACTCGAACACTACAACCGTATGTTGCTGAATCCGCAAGGTCGGGTGAATATGAGAAGCAAACGCGGCCTTATCAACGGTGTCGGTTCAATCGCACGTTCCCTGTTCGGAGTATTGGATGACCAATTCGCTGAACAATATCAACGGGATATAGAACTCATCAAACAAAATGAGAAACATCTGGCCCTTTTGTCAAAAAATCAGACAACTATAATAGAAGCCGAATACAACATACTAAGAAGATCGGAAGAAACAATCGCAAAACAACACAAATTATTCAATCAACATCTGCTTAGCCTAGACAAGCTAACGAGCAACATTCAGCAAGAAATTGAATCACAAGAACTAGCAATTGAGTTTGTGATGACTGCCATTTCTGCAAACAGTTTTCTAGAGCATCTAAGAAACGTTCAAGAGGTTCTTTTGGATACCGTAACCAACATTTACAACGGCAAGATGAACTTACACCTCATTGCGCCAGAACAATTACGGGACGAATTAAACGTCATATCCGGTCAGCTCTTGAAGGATGTGGCACTTCCCATCACCAACATTCAAGATGATTTTTTTCGCTTATATGACCTTTTACAAGTAAAGGCAAAAATGACAGAGAGATATCTGATCATTGAGATACGGGTGCCGTTAATCAGTAGAGAAAACTACGAAGTTTATCACGTCATTCCTGTCCCAAAAAAGAATGGCGTTGACATGGTCACCCTACTGCCCATAGCGGAACTGATAGCAATCAACATACAGAAGGATTCATACCTACCGATGACTGGAACCGACCTGCATCAATGCTTGCACTACGACAGTACAACTCTACTGTGCCCCATGAGGTCACCAATATACCACATGCAGTCTGACGAGAGCCTCTGCAAGAAAGGAGCAGACACGTCTGGCTGCAAAACAAAACATGAGAGCTGTCAAAACACGTGGTTGGAACTTAACTCCATAAACAGCTACCTATACTTTTGTTGTGACGTTTGCAAAACACGCATTATATGCGGGAATCAAGTT
Source organism: Hoplodrina ambigua (assembly GCA_949774945.1). Taxonomy (NCBI): domain Eukaryota; kingdom Metazoa; phylum Arthropoda; class Insecta; order Lepidoptera; family Noctuidae; genus Hoplodrina; species Hoplodrina ambigua. The sequence goes on from OX458964.1 coordinate 15,750,053, forward strand.
TCAACTGCGTTACTTAATACCGCAGGGGTAATGACACTGGGTAGCGACTGCACTATCAATAGTGAGACGTTTACTGTACATTCCCAAAGGCAACTGAAGGATATAATACATGCCCAGGTTGACGAACTCACGCTGGAAATCCCTCCAATTAATCGGATCATCAACCTATCGGTGCCGGTTTTGAAATATGAACCCGGAAATGAGACGGTAATGGACCAAAACTCATTACTGCTAGAGCTGGGAGAACAGATAGAACAGTTAAAGGCCGCAGCCGCAGAAGACATTATGTCTGAGCAGGCAACATACCACGATGTCCACCAATATGTTGCCATATACGTATTAGCAACAGCAGCAGCAGCAGCAAGCGCAGCATATGGTTACCTCCGACTCCGCAAATATTGCACGAGCCACGAGAAACCTGAGGCACCACCTGTTCCTAATCCAGCGCCCCGAAGAAGATCGACTGCAAGCATCGTGGACAACACAGCTGTATTTGACGTCACAGACGACAACAGCGCAGTGCACCTATCGAGTGCACGTACACTCAACAAAGCATCGTCGCCTATTGCGCGTTGTGATTCGATTGTTGAAGATTTGAATTAGATTATTTTCTTTTACAGTTTATCTCTCTTTGTAACACTTTATTTTCATAACATTTTTATTTTTTGTTGTTCATTGTTACCTTTTGTGAGTGGGCAATATGTACGAGCTACGCTGTACATTGACCTTTGTAATAGTTTGTACGTCATACTCAATAATGCACATCGATATTGTTTAGCTGTGCATTTCTCTAACATAGCATTTAAGCGGAATAATTGTACAATAATATTCAGTGGCAATAAATCCATCAAGGGAATCGTTCGTCTACTCATTTACATAACATAACAGAACATAACATAACATAACATACCTAACAAGGTTACATAACATTTTCACTGTTGGGCATTACAACCCCAACAATTAGAGTTGTCAATATATTTACTTATTTTGATTATGGCAACACTTTAACGTAATAATGGCCGGCAGTAGGTTATTCATTTTGTCAAATCAATTACATAACTTATTAAGTTTACAAAATAAACCCCTATACAAAATTGGCATTCTAATTGCAGAATGACTTCAAAAATAAAGAAAATAATTGTAATATAATTTTTATCTTGATGCATGAGAAAAACCAGTACCATTGATGGTCATGATTTTTTGTTGCGTTGCATTATCAATAATGAAACAAATAGAAACAAAAGGTATAATACTGATTACACTCTGGAGACTCTGCAAGGTCTCATAAGCAGTAATATCGATGTGGCTCAGGAATTTGCAACATTCTTTACCAATATTCAATTAAAACCACTGAAACATTCGATTCCTCACCCTCACTTGCGATTGACATACTAAGAGCGAATGTTTCAGCCTGCCCTAAGGAATTTAAATTTAAACATATAAACCCTGTGGTCGTTATGAAGGCTTTTAAAGAACTTAAGATCAAGGTTACCGAAGATCTGTGCTGCATGTCTACTAATGTTTGTAAATCTATTATTGAGACATCAGCACCCTATTTAGCTTTAATATTTAATTTGTGTATAGACCAAGGGATTTTCCCGACTTTAATGAAGTACAGTAAAGTCATACCGCTCTTCAAATCCGGGAATAGCACACCATTAATTTTAGACCTGTTTCGGTTCTGCCCGTTTTTAGCAAGGTGCTTGAAAAAGTAATGCTAAATCAAATGCTCAATTATTTTAACTGGAACAACATCTTACACGATCAACAGTATGGTTTCACCAGAGGGCGTTGTACTACTGACGCTGGTGTTACTTTAATTAAGCACATCTTTAATGCATGGGAGGACTCACAGGATGCCATTGGCATTTTTTGCGATCTCTAAAGCTTTTGATTTCGTAAATCACGAAACACTGTTGCTGAAGCTTGAGCATTACGGACTTGGTGAACTAGCACTTAGCTTAGTAAAATCGTATTTGAATAATAGACTACAACAAGTTCAAGTAAACGGTGTTACTTCATCAGGATTAAAAGTAAAGATAGGGATTCCACAGGGATCAATACTGGGCCCATTCCTCTTTCTGGTATACATTAATGATTTACCTCATTTACTAGAAAACCAACCACAAATGGTGTTATTTGCTGATGACACCTCACTAATTTTTAGAGTAGATAGACGAGCACAACACCTTGACGACGTGAATAACGCCATGCTTAAGGTTCACAATTGGTTTACTATTAATAATTTAGTGTTAAATGAGAAAAACACGAAATGCATAAGATTCACTTTACCGAATGTTAGAAGTACTGAACGTAACGTTATATTGAATAAGGATATACAAGAATTCGTCGAAAAGACAGTTTTTCTCGGGATTACGCTCGATTCTAAGCTGCAGTGGGGTCCCCACTTAACATCTCTTGCAGGGCGGTTAAGTTCAGTCGCTTACGCTGTCAGAAAAATCCGTCAATTTACAGACGTGGATACCGCGAGACTAGTCTATTTTAGTTACTTTCATAGCATCATGTCTTACGGTATTTTGCTTTGGGGACGGGCTGCAGATATAAATTCTATCTTTATCCAGCAAAAGAGGGCCGTCAGAGCAATCTATAATCTTGGCAGTCGAGATACTCTAAGGGAATTGTTTAAAAAAATTAACATCATGACGGTACCTTGTCAATATGAAAACATCATGCATCTTTTTAAGAAAATTAGTGATAGACATAATTTTAATACTAGAAATAGGAACAAATTAGATCAACCAAGTTTTAGATTGTCAAAAGTAAGCACTTCTTTTATGGGGTACTGTGTAAAATGCTATAATAAAATACCAGTTGATATTATTATACATATATATATATTAAAGAAATTCCCAGTATTTTGTCTGGGCCGTAACCTTGAATTAAGTACCTACAGTTTTGTGCGCGTTAGGGCTGTTTGCCTATAGTATTCTAATTTCATTATCCTTCTTGAGTTTCTTTCTAGTTTTGTGAATGCAAATTATATTTTTTTAGTTTAAGAATATTAATTCGTTGTGATTGAAATAGGAAGTGTTCAATAAAAAAACATGTTGCGTTGTATAATTAAAAGTCGTTCCAATGTCGCACTGCTGCAAACGTTATTTATTATCAACCATCTAATCGCGTGTGCAGTGTAGGTACTACATAGTATGAATCCGATGACGTAAACGAATGTTTCAATTCATTTTTTGAACTGTTTAAATTAATATATGATCTATGTTTCCCAATTGTCAGGAGCAAAATTTCTACAGTTACTAAGCCCAAGTGGATCACACGCGGAGTTAAGCGTTGTAGTAGAACTAGACGATCTTTATTATGGAAATATAGGCTGAATCGAGACAGTGATTCAAAAATAGCATACAAAACTTTCTCGAAAAGATACCAAAACGTTATCAAACTAACACAGAAAGCACAGAATACTTATTTTATTGGAACAAGCACCAACAAGTCGAAGGCAACTTGTACAGTTATTAAATCTGTAAAACCTAACATTCCTAAAACTAATATAAATGCGATTATTGTAAATGGTAAATATATAACAAAGCCTAAAGAGATAGCACAACAATTTAATGACTATTTCGTATCCTCAGTTCAACCGAATGCAAATTTTTCAAAGTCAAATGCTTTTAGCATACCGGGATCGCATAAATCCATGTTTATGTCACCAACCGTACCAAAAGAAATATCTACGATAATAGATACACTTAAGAACACCAACAGTACAGGTTATGATGATATTAACACAAGAGTAATTAAATCAGTTGCTCTTATTATAGCGCCCATATTAAGTGACATTTTAAATAAAAGTATTCAGAAAGGCATTTTCCCCGATAACTTAAAGATTTCAATAATAAAGCCATTGCACAAAAAGGACGATAAAACCAATATAACCAACTATAGGCCAGTTGCACTGATACCAGTATTTTCAAAGATTTTTGAGAAAGTCATATATGGCAGCATTAACAGTTATTTAGAAAAAAATAATATTTTTTGCACAGAACAAATGGGTTTTCGGAAAAATAGAACTATTAATATGGCTATTTATAACTTTTTAGAAAAAATACATCATAACATGGATAATAGAAAACCAGTGATGGCGATGTTCATGGACATGACCAGGGCATTTGACTATGTAGACCATCAAAAGCTATTAATTAAGCTCGAAAGATATGGTATTAGAGGTAACGTGCTTAATCTGATAAAATCTTATTTGGAGAATCGAAGTCAAATTACACAAATTAATAGAGTAAATATAGAGACCAAAACTGAGGTAGTTTACTTCTCTAGCTCCAGAATATTGTCATGTGGTGTGCCGCAGGGTTCTGTGTTGGGACCATTACTTTTTATTTGCTACATTAATGACTTTCCCCAAGTAGTCAAACATCAAATGTCACTTTTTGCCGACGACAGCACTGTTATTTATGATTCAGGCACTACAATAGAAATAGAAAAGCATGTCAACAATAGCCTTATACCTATTATCGACTGGTTGACTGCTAATAACCTTAAAATAAACCTAACCAAAACTAAAGTTATGAATTTTAAAATTAGACATAAAGAACAATCACAGTTTCACATAAACTATAAAGGAAATGAAATTCATGAAGCTAGTTCTACAAAATTTCTTGGACTACATATTGACAATGATATGACATGGAGGACTCAAATTGAAAGTGTTTGTGGTAAGCTTAGTAGATTTTCATATGCTCTGTATATGCTGGGTAAAATTGCAAACAAGGCCGCACTACTAGCAGCTTACCATGGTTATGTTGCCTCGGCGCTGCGATATGGACTCATATTCTGGGGTAATGCGCCTAAGGTTCAGGAAGTACTTATAGCACAGAAAAAATGTATCCGAGCAATTTGTAAAATAAAACAAATAGAATCATGCAAGCCACATTTTCATACGCTAAAAATATTAACTTTACCGTCACTCTATATTTATGAAGCCTGTAGTTTTATAAAGCAAAACATGAATTTATATAGATTTGTAGAAAGTAAACGGCGCTCAAAAAAGCTGCAGGTGTTAGCAACGAAGACAAAATTTCATAGCAAAAGCTTTTATGCAATGGCTCAAAAACTATATAATAAGTTACCAGAACAAGTTATCTCAAGTACTAACATTAACGAATTTAAAAGAAATCTGTTTAAATTGTTAAATACGAAAGTGTATTATTCTGTTGACGAATATTTGAATGATAAATTTTAATTTTCCTTTTTAATAAATCCAATTTGTTTTTATGAGTGACTATGATTGTTGTAATATTTTAATTTTGATTATTGTTGTACCTATTAATATATTAATGAATTAGTGACATTATTTTTTATTTTGTACTTTATTTAATTTGACATTTCAACAATAATTTTATTTAAATTGCTTGGACATGATTTATAATAATTGTATAATTTAAATACTTTGATATTTTGTATGCCTTTTGGCGGGGCGCAGCTCGAATTCTATTGTATTTATTATAACACCTTTTGTATGTACCCTGTGTTCACGAAATAAATGAATTTGAATTTGAATTTGAATAGTACATACCTACAAAATCTTACTCAAAAAGTTGATTATGTATACCTAATGTTAATCTTACTAGGAGGGAAGATACCTACCATTTATTACTCTCGTAATCATTTCATAATGATATTTCGTAATTATATTTCGTCTATGGCTAATACCTAATTATTTAAGTAACTAAGTACGTACATAAGTAAGCAGATAGCCGAAACTAGGAAACTATCTACTAGTTCTTTTAAACGCGAATGGCATAGGTAGGTCATTCGTATCACTTTTTTCACCATATCCACATATTTAAAAAATAAACAAATTACGTAGGTAATAGTAGGTAAATGATAATTGTTTTTAAAGTCTTACCTTTCGTAGTTTATAGGTAATTTAAAAAATGTTATCTCTGGGTGCGTTATTGATGAATTCAAGTAACCAAACACTGCACAATATCTATAATTTCTTATATAATCAATATCAATATCTATAATTTCTTATTCGTCTATAATTTCTTGTTACCATATTTAAAGATATCGCACGCTTACTGCTAACAAAGATATTACACCAACCGTTCGTCACTACGGTGCAGTCGAGACTGTTTGTGTACCGAGTGTGAACCGAGCTCGACGCGCGTAGGTATGACTCGCGTTCCGACCGTTTCTATGAAGATAAAATACTGGTAGTTTTCTATACTGTGCCTTGAGCGATAACGCAAAGCTAGGCTTAGGCTTATTAATAATAATAATAATTTATTTATTTAATTTGACAACAATGGTCCAATGGTTAGTACAGCCATAACTTATCAACTAGGGGTTAGTAATATTAATTAAATTAAAAAAAAAAAAAAAAAACAAATTAATAAAAATAATCCAATAAAATGACATAAAAACAATAATCAAAATAATAAAACAACAACAAAATAAAAACAACTTCTATTTACCCTGCCGCACGAGCAACCGGACAGCGTGTCTTAATATTGGTGCATCGTGTTTTTCAGCTAGGGTTTTCAGAATGCTGTTGGTGCTAACCCTCATTCTACCTATTAAAGATGCGGTCTTTTTCCTCCGGATGGCAAAGAAATCGTCGATTCGCTCTGAAGCAAACATGCCAGACGCGCTACAGAATCGGGGCAACCTCAACAGCACGCTGAACCCGTATAGAACGTTTGGCAGTACGCCTTAAACAGAGTTGTTTTCACCTCGTTACTACAACGGGCAAATCTGTGAGCCAACATGTTGCATCTGGCTGCTAGTGCCCTGCGTTCCCGTTCAATGTCTACCTGGTCCTTGAGGTCCTCGGCGACATAGTGACCCTAAAGTAGTGTACTTAAATTTGGTGACCCTATTAAGTGGTAGTCCATTGAGTGGTATCAAGGGCTCGTAATTTAAATGTTTCCCGGGAGCAACAAAGATCAGGTATTCAATCTTCATCTCATTATATAACAGGCCGTGGGCTGCCGCATACCTTTCAGAGACGCTTAACATCTCCCTGATTGAGCCAGCCGTTGGACTCAGCAGCACCATGACATCAGCGTAGCTTAAATTGTTGGTGCTAGTGCCATCTATTTTGCATCCAACTGGTATGTTGCTGAGTTCAACGATCAACTCATTCACATACAGGTTGAAGAGCTTAGGTGAGGTTAACCCTCCCTGTCTTACTCCACACTCCAACCTGTACGCTTCAGACAAAACGTCTCCCCAGCAAACTTGGTTTAGCTGGTTAGAGTAGGGGAGCGAGGGGCTTGTTGTAACAGTTTTCATTAAAACTAATATATCTTGAGATCTATTGATTGAATTTCTACCAAATAAAGATGGATGAATACTGTAACTCTTCCTCTAACAAATCACGTAAAAATAATACCATAACTATTGGTCATTTTTTTACAATCAATTATTTTCTAGAAAAAGTGCGGTGTTACAACTTACCTCGTGCTTGGGGCAAGTTGTAACGTGTACCGGGGCAAGTAGTAACGACAAAAAAAAACGGCAATAATACCTCTAGTCATTTATTCTTTGTTTATTTTCAACAAAATTGACATCTTTCTAAAGTAAGTATTAAGTAATTCTTATCAAAAATCAACTCAAATACACTTTTATTAATAATCAACACTTAAAAATTAAGTAATTAACAGCTTTATTTAGTTAAACACTACTTTTAATCATCATGGCACTTTTAAATCACAGTAAGTAATTAAATTATTTATATTTAAGGTATGCTTCGTAATTATCTCTTCTTATAATATATATCTAACAAAGTATTATAATTATATAACAATCAACATTTGGTGGGTTTCATTATAATTAAATTCAGTCTTCATCTGAGCTACAATTCATACAAATAAAAGATATATCGTTCCCTGTAACACATCCTACATATGCCCACATTTTACAAATGATACACACTATCCAATCTTCTTTATTTGTATCTCTGTAAGCTTCACCACATACCAGACAATACCACTCTTCTGCTTCAGATTCTGAATCTGCACATAAAATCTTTTTTTTAGCTCTGCCCACTCCGGTTTTATTATTTGTTGATTTACCTTTAGCTTTTCCCTTCCCCTTCCCCTTTCCTTTCCCTTTAATTTTGTCATCTTTTTTCTGTTTTTTCTTCATCTTTTCTTCATCTTTTCCTCATATTCCTTTTGTAAAGCTTCCTTTTTAGGAGTGTCCGTCAATACTGTAGATTTTCTTTTGCGTCTGCTATTTGTATTAGTTTTTCTTGGTGGCGCCTTTAGCAAAGGTCTAATCTTCGATGGCGAGAAAGTTTTTTGTAGACCGGAGCAACTCGGAGTTGGTTCGTTTGCAGTTTCGATTTGGCTTATAATTTCTGTGGTGCTTATATCTATTTCAGGGTCAGAATCTAATAGTTCTGGATTTTCAAGATTCAAAGATATATCTGTGACATTTACGTCATCTGGCTCTTGTGTAGGATCTGGACGATCAGTAACATAAGATGGCGCGAAGTCAGAGTCTTGGAAAATGTCAGCATTCAAAGGCCATAAACCAGAAGCTTTAAATCCACTCATAATATTAGCAGGGTTTAGGGCAAGTGGTAACGACTCTTTCACAATACCTGGAATGTCATATATTGTCATCGTTTTCCCCGGGTTGTTGTGCATCCATGCTGTCTGTGCCCTATTTGTGTAATTTTTAAAAGGGCCGTACACTCCTACGTCTAAAGGTTGCAAATTGTGGGAGCAGTGCGGCGGAAACGATAACATGATGACATTATTTTCTTTGGCTTTTTCAACCACTCCAATATTCACGTGTGAGCTATGGTTATCAAGTAACAACAGAACTGGCTCTTCCTTGGTGGGTTTTGCATGTTTGATAAAATGATCCATGAAAATTATAAATTCTTTTTCGGTCATCTATCCGGAGGAATTACCAGCACCAATGCAATCTGGAGGTCCACCATGAATAAACATTTCAGAATATTTAAGCCTGGGAAAAATGAACATCGGTGGGATAAAATTACCCGCAGCGTTAGGGGCACAAGCAAGTGTTACAAGAGTTCCCCTCTCAGCCGATGTGATAGCTCCAATTTGCTTTTGGCCACCGAGCAGCTACTATTTTCTTAGGTTTTTGAACCGTTGTGACCCCTGTTTCATCAATGTTCCATATTCGAGAAGCATTAAACTGATATTTTTGGAGAAGTCGTTGATATATTTCAAAGAATGAATTAACGTTAGTCTTATTGAAAGACGTCGCTCGACTTAAAGACGTTGCTTCTGGTGTCCTTAAAGATAAATGTGCATTTCTGCGCATAAAATTTTGGAACCAGTCAGTACCAGCCATCTTATTTTGATGCCAAGAAGGAGGAATGTTTTTAGCACTAAGCTGCACACCGCATTGGTAAGCTAGTTTCCTAACTTCAATAGGAAGTAGTCCAAAATATATATCGGCGCACTTGAGTAGGTAGGAAGCCATCTTACCTTCCTCTTCTGCAGTGAATACTTGTCTAGGCTTAGCATAACCAACTCTTAATCTTTCATTATTCTTCTTTTTCCTTATGTATCTATAAAGAGAGACGTGACATAATCCGAAAGCCTGACTAGCTTTTCGAATACTGCATTTTTTTTCTAAAACTTCAGCTGCCGCTAACTCGTACACTTCTTGGCTTTGTGTTGCCCGTTCTGACTTTCTTTTATACACCCTCATTCTAAAACAAAGGAAAAAAGTAGGTATCTACATCATAACTGGGAGCATGTTGTAACACGTTACAACAAGCCCCGGGATTTTGTTACAACTAACCCTATGGTATGATTTTTAACATTTATCAAGATAACTATTTAAACAATTTAGCAATCATAAAAACTATTACACATTGTCAGAGAATTTGAATGGAAATAAGATATAGAAAATTAGAAATTAGTCGATATTAAAAACGCAAACCGAAATTTTACGACAGTACAATTTTATATTTCCTGGCAGAAATGAAGCGCGTGCACACTTCCGCTCACTGCGCCGGCCGGCGGGACACTGGCTATGGCAACATGATGCGGCGCGGTTTATAGGTTAAATCGAGTCAAAGAAATACGTTAATAGCGTTTAAGATCCTAGTGAAATGAGCCTGTTACAACAAGCCCCTCGCTCCCCTACCAGTACTGGAACAAACCCGTTAACTCAGGTGGTACCCCTGCTCCCTCGAGCTTATCTCAAAGGACATCATATGACACAAGGTCAAATACCTTTGAGAGATCGAGGAAGCAAGAATACACCGGAGTACCTCTCTCCTTATAGTACTGGATCGTCTGCTTTAGACAGAGGATAGCACTCTCAGTGGATAGTTCAGGCCGAAACCCAAACTGTGCGTCATGTAAGGTTATCCATAAAAGCGAAAGAAAGCAAAGCGTGTAGAATAAGTCACGTAGCTCATTAACAGACAATACGCCCGCGCCCGTACGTTTTTTATACTTGTTTTTAATATTTAAAAAATAAATCGACGCACATATGCAAGCGATCTCTGTAATTTAGTTAAGGATGAATATTTATCAAAATCTATAACTGTTTCGTTAATTATTACCGAATGTACCTTTAATTCTGGCACAATTTCCAAGTTGTTAACGTGTAAATTAGTCCCCTCAGGCTCATCCTTTTAATAAAAAGCTCGGCCCTGTCCACCACAGGGTCAAGGACACCAGACGTTTAAATAAAATAAAATAAATAAAATATCTTTATTTCAGACCCAATGTGTCCATAACGTTGTTAGTGAGTTAGTAACAGAATGTACTTAATATACTATGTTAGTGTTGTTAGTACTAATTATATAAACCTATAGCTAATTCCACCCAGTGTCGTTGGATGGGGCAATCTGGCCTACCCGCTATCATTTTCAGGATGCTGTTACGACTGCTACGCAACCGTTGCAGTAAGGAAGCCGCTTTCTTACGCATGATAGCGTGAAAGCCATCCGCGTGAGCTGCAGCAAGCATTCCCGACGCACTACAACGTCGCGGCAGCCGCAACAGCATCCTGAAGGCGTTATTGTATTGTACGCGCAGGACGCTGTAAGCTCGGCGCGTATATGATACCCATAGGCCGCTTGAGTAGAAAGACTGGCAGAACGCCCTGAATAAACTCACTTTGACGTCTGCCGTGCAGCGAGCGAACCTACGGGCAAGCATATTGCCCCGCACCGCCAACGCCCTACGCTCACGCTCTATGTCACCATCATCACGTAGGTCACTAGTGACAACATGACCCAAGTACTTAAAGCTCTCAACCACATTGAGTACTATGCTGTACTCATCCGACAGAGTACCGACCCACCTCACCCGGTTTGTCTGGTGAGCATACCAGTACCTGAGAAGGGCTGTATACTGCGCCGGCACACCCGTGTCCCTTAACTTGTCTCACAACACATAGTATGAGACAAGATCGAAAGCTTTCGATAAATCAAGGAAACACGCATACACCGGCGTACTCCTCGCGGTATAGTACTTAACGGTGTGTTTCAGACTAAGGATGGCACTCTCAGTAGATACTCCCGCCTTGAACCCGAACTGGGCATCATGCACTTCTACACAATCTATGAGGCATCCATTCAACACACCGTCTAGCACCTTGGCCGTGGTGGTAGCGAGCGAGATGGGTCGATAGTTGTTCATGTCGGATGTATCACCCGTTTTGTTTTTAACTACGGGCACAACTATCGTCCGCATAAGCGGTTCCGGCAGATAAGAGTGACCTAAGCACAGAGTGAAAAACAGTGACAAGACTCTAGGCAGGTGGACTCCTGCATGTTTAAAGTGTTCGATACTGAAGCCATCGTGACCCGGTGACTTTCCGCGTTGCATTCTAGAGATAATTGTGGCCACTGTCTTAGCTGGTGTTTTTGCGTTCCGTTCTGTCACGATAGCCTCAGCACCGTCCACCTCACCAGCCGGACTCAAGGGTGACTTCACAGAGAAGTGGTCCCTAAACGCGTCCGCAATATTCTTGTGGTCAGTGATACCACCGACACTCACCGGAAGACTCGGCTTAACATTCATTTTATTCGTGTTTTTCCAAAAAAGCTTAAAGTTTTTAGCAGTGTGATTCGTCGCGAGCTGGTCCATTTTAAGCTGATCCTGCCTATTTTGACACCATTTGAGCTTGGCCTTAAAATGTTTCCTCGCCTCCGTCATTTCAGAAAATACACGGCCACTGGTCGGTCGACCGGCCAATGTCCAAGCCTGAAACTGAAGCCGCGCCCTACAGTGAGCATCAGCGACATATTTGTTCCACCCAGTGACATAGCCCCCCTTCCTTCGACACTTGATCTTATAAGTCTGCGCGGCCGCCCGTGCGAGTATATTAACAATATTTGAATACATTTCATCAAGAACTGAGCAATGTTCTCTGTGCCCACAGAATTGATCACAACAGTCACTCAGCTCCTGAGGTATATCTATAAGCGTAAGTTGCGAGTGACAGAGGCCGCGGTATTCGTTAATCTGCTCCGACGTCCTCTCGCCCCACATAACACGATTAACACAATTATCATTATGTAGTACGTTACTTTGAATTTTAGGTCTAATTTTATGCAAATCACATTCAATCACAATCGGAAAGTGGTCAGACCAATACACGTCATACAGCACTGATATACTAACGACTGATTGCTGCGCAGATTCAGTTACGATGCAGTGGTCTAACCATCTGTTGCAGCCATGTGATTCACTGGTAAATGTGTAGGTATTTCTGTTACACATATTTATATCTACACAGATCCATCTTTGATCCGAACAAAAATTTATCATTTCATTGTAAAACAATTCACTTGGATGTGCATTAAAGTCTCCTATAATATAAAAAGCCTCAACTCCTTTATTCTCTTCTACTTCTATTACTGAACGAATAGTACCTAGACAAGCTGTAAACTCAGGGAGATTGTCATTCGAGTTAGTGGGCATGTAAACACTGACAACCACTACAGATCTAGTACTTACGGTTATGTTGACCGCGCACACTCGCACATTATTACACTCAATCGGCAACACTGTCTCAAACGCACTTTTACGCCATAATAACGCGACACCACCGTATGGCCTTCCGGACAAAAGGCCCGCCGAGGTGTCCACAGCCGACGTCCCGGTGCACCCGAAGCTGTCGTCAACCGCGCTGAGTAACGGCAAATCGTGTGGCAGTAACCAAGTGTCTTGGAGGGCTACCACGTCTGCCAACCGACATATTTCCCTTACACCCTCAATGGACCTTTTCAGTGATTTGCAGTTAAAGCTTACGATCTTACTAAGACTGTCCATTTTTGATAGCTATGTTTTTATCATCGCTTTGCCTCATATAATAGTGCACAAACCGCCTGAATGATACTCCAGACGGCCACAACTTGTCATCTAAAAATAAATCAATTTTATGCTTTGTTACAGCTTGTAAGCATTATAGTCTTTTTCTCGTTTCATTTTGATTTTGACTAATGTAACTCGCTCTCCAGTCTTCCCATAGACATAGTTTACGATAGCCTGTTCTGACACCGCCTTATGTACATTCGATATAAATATCGAATGTACATAAAGCTATACTTTTGTATCCGCCGCTCTAAACTGCATACTTTTATCTTCGGAATTAATTACCGCACTTCCTCTTTGACTTAGAAACAAATTTTTATGTCTCCGATTCTGTACCACGGTCCATTTCTCAGTATTTGACGTCTTCAATTTTCTGTCCCTCTGAATAACCTCAGAAAACAAGGGATGCTTCTCATTTGTAACGTTTGTTTGTTTACATTGATCAGCTGCTTCATTAATCGGTGCGGATGACAGCGGCGCAGTGCAGGAACGCGACAGCTCGTCTTTATCAGTCGATCGGTCGCATTTATTTGTCGTTTCATTCACACTCGTCTCAGGCTCGCTAGCCGTAGCCGGCGGCGGCGATGACGCAAGAGGCGGTTGATGCTCGGGGGAAAGAGATGGATAGTGCGCAGTGACATTGCGTTCAACCGCTGATTCATCACCGCTTAATGTCGGTAATGCCATCGGCCCACTGTCGAACAATTTAAAACTACCTCCACCTCTTCTCAAGAGAAGAAGCTTTATAATATTCCTTAATCCGATCATTTAATTCACTTTTGGTAGCAAACTGATGTTGAAAATCTTGGATATTTTTTTCAAGTAGAACTATCTTTTTAAGTAAAACCGTAACATCGATATGATCGAAGGTTACGGGCGGCAATTTTTCTAATCTTCTGGCCACAAAAACCGGAATCTCTTCAGAATCTGTCTCCTTAAATAAATAGATGATGTCTTCCAGGTCTCTTAAGGTTCTTCCCTGCCGCTTTCGCTCAGTCGGTCGCTTAATTAATGATTCAAACAGTAACGACTTCGCTAATTTAATTTCCAGCGCACTAAATGCACTCTCACATATTTGCACAAGGCTTTGCTCGTCCATTACATCCTGTTTATCCTAACTAATATTATAAATGCGAAAGTAAGTTTGTTTGTTTGTTTGTTACCATTTTACGCCTAAGCCAGTGAACCGATCATCTTGAAATTTTGCATATACGTTGCCAGGTGTACAGAGACAAATATAGGGTACTTTTAATCCCGAAAAAAAGTACTATTCCCGAGGGAAATAACAATAACGTCCTTATGATAGTAGATGGCGCCACGTGTCTATCGAATCATGATCTTTTAAGTTTAAGCATCTAATACATTTTGAGTCTAGACTGTCGATGGACCAGTTTCAAGTAAACAGCCTAGGAGTACGAAAGTTGTTTGCTTAATCATTTTTCATGCTGGAACAAATAGCAAAAAGATCTGGAAATATATTAGAAACGTGACGTATACTACGAAACAGTATGAGTCATCTTCAGGTTTATTACAAGCACACTCGTCCCCGCTGGAATCCGCTAACATAGCAAATAATTTCTTTGTTAATATTGGAAAGAGTCTGGCAGAAAAAAATACGAATCAATCTCACAATATAACAAGTACACCATCAACATGTAACACTGCTTTAACATCCTTCGCACTGTTAGATACTGATGAGACTGAGGTAGAAAGTATAATCATGACCTTGAAAGAAGATTGCGCTGTTGGCTGGGATAACATCTCTAATAAAATTATTAAAAAATTCAAGGACATTTTGGTACCACCTCTAACTTATATTTTCCGCATTTGTTTGTCTTTGGGTCATTTTCCAGAGTGTCTCAAAAAAGCTATAATTATACCTGTCTATAAATCGGGAAGCAAAGATCAAGTGACAAACTATAGGCCTATTTCTTTACTGCCTTCTATGTCAAAAATATTAGAGAAAATTATAAATAAAAGATTGTTAAAATATTTGGAAGATAAATCAATTCTGTCTAAACAGCAGTTTGGATTTAGGCCTAGAGTTTCAACTGCTGATGCGGTACATCATCTAACTGACTATCTTGCGCAAGAACTTGACAGGGGTAACCATACAGTAGGGATTTTCCTGGACCTAGCTAAAGCTTTTGACACAGTTTCCATTCCGATGCTGCTGCGCAAGCTTGAGATCATGGGTGTAAGAGGCACCCAGTTAAAAATTTTCCAAAGTTATTTGGAAAATCGATCCCAGTGCGTAAAGATTGGCAATGTTGTCAGCGCTTTTCAAAATAATACATTTTATGGTGTTCCCCAAGGAAGTATCTTGGGGCCCACTCTATTTTTGATCTATATAAATGACCTTTGCGATTTAAAACTAGAGCGCGGCACTATCATAACTTACGCTGATGACACTGCTTTGCTTTTTTCGGCTGACTCAGAAAACGAAGTCTACAATCTTGCGCAACACGGATTCAATATTGTAAATAAATGGCTTCTAAATAACTCGCTAACTCTAAATGCAGACAAGACAAACTTCATTAAGTTTTCGATGCGCAAACAAATACCCAATATCCCCTCAACATTGCATGCTCATTGTTGCCAAGTGCCTACAGAAAGTCAATGTAAGTGTCCCAATATTAAAAAGACTGACAAAATAAAATACCTAGGTATTATAATAGACGAAACCCTTTCCTTCAAATACCACATGGAAGCTTTAAATAATAGAATTCGTAAGTTGATATTCGTATTCAAAAAACTACGGATTATTGCAGATGCAAAAATAATTAAGCAAGTATATTTTGCTCTTTGTCAGTCAATTTTGACTTATTGTATTACTGCATGGGGTGGAGCGAGTAAAACATTGTTATTGCCCATTGAACGAGCTCAAAGAGCTATTCTCAAGGTGGCTACTTGTCGGCCTTTTCTGTTCCCTACTAACCTTCTGTATAAATCCTGTGAGGTACTAACAGTTCGGCAGTTATTTATAATCAGCACTGTACTAAAACAACACACAGCTCTTCCTTATAGCACTGAATTTACTAATAAGAGACGGAAAGATATAGTTTGTCCTCAAAAAAGTACAAAGCATGCTTTCACAGCCAAATTTTATATGTACCTTGGACCGCTACTTTATAATAGGTTAAATGAAAAAGGAAACATCTACTCCTTAAATTTCAGTAACTGCAAAAAAATCCTTAAGGAAGCTTTACAATCAATGTCCTATGAAGATACAGAGAAGTTACTACTTGTTCTTAAGTAACGATTGGTCAAATTATTGTAATTTTCTATTAATAATTAGTTAACTAAGTTAAACACCATAATTTTTAAACATCTTATATTGTATAGTCTATAGATTATTATGCTTATTATGTGATTATTTAATAAATTAATGTAACCTCCCTTCGCCTGAAACACAGGAATTCCTAGTTCAGGCATAGATTATTTCTGAACTTGACATAGATTTAAGAAAAATTGTATTTAACGTATACCTTATGTTTTTTGAATAAAATTTATTATTATTATTTATTATTATGCCCAAAACCGCTGAAGCGTATCCTGACATTTTGCATAAAGTGGCTTCCAGACGGACGGACCAGCGGTTGTGGCAAACCGCAGGCCACGGCTCCAATCGCTGTAAAAATACTACCGCGGCCACAGTGTCGGCCTTTTTTTTTTTTTTCTAGGTGGTAAAAATCATCAAATGACTCCTTCCGCCCTGGGTGGGGCGGAAGGGACTGTCAGACTTTTACTGACTAAAAAAACACCCTGTTCCTTCTGTTGCCCTTTACGTTCCGGGGCCACGGTATCCTGTTAAGACGTCCCGCAACCCCGGCAGGCGTTGCACTATGGAAAATATAGGTGCTTTGCTGATCAAGAATCTGTAACAATTTTATTTTTAGTCATAGTAACTTCAAATTTAGCAAACTTATAGAGCATCGTATAAGAATTTTACCAATAATACTTTTATTATAAACTAGTGATAGCTCGTAGTTTTCTTCGCACTTTATTTTAGGAATCTGTAAAAACGAATGAATTTGACTTCAATATGATATTTTATTTATTTTTTAATATCAAGACAACTAAATAATACAGAATTAATTAAAAATAAAATATATTCTGACACGTTTTACAATATATTTATATTTTTTTTATTAATAAGTAAAATATAGGTACACTTAGCTTTACATGGTAAAATTAATAGTATAACCTCTAGTTTTATTAATAGTACAATAAGATACACTTATAAAATAGATAAAATAATGATTTTATAATAAAAGTACTGAATCGTTATACTTAAACCACTTCAGGATCTGCAATAAGTTGATTTACCTTCAAAAGAAGTATTTATTTATTTATTTATTTAAACTTTATGCAACAAAAAAAGTACAAAGGCGGACTTAATGCCTTAGGCATTCTCTACCAGTCAACCAAAAGTGGTGAAGAGATAACAAAGCAGGTGCAAAAAATTGTACATGAGGAAATAATCAGATAAGAAATTTTAAAATAATTCAAAACAAAATCTAAACAAGTTTAATCGTACACAAGTACATAAACTCATATATATTATATATAATATATACTATATATACTATATACATACTCATAAATACATACATATAAGAAGTAGACTTTCTTCGTCAAGTTCCTTGATTTTTTTAGAATATGGCTTATGGATACTTGTTATGTAGGGATCTGATGTATAAAGTAATGTATGGAATACGTCTTCGTTTGTTGCCGATCTGGAACATTTTCTCGCATGACGCAGTCTAAAATTTTTGTAGTCTTTATTGCGCGACTCTTGCGCATCGTCCGATAATTGTCCAATTGGTAATACGGCAAAGTGATTGATGATGCTTTCACCGTGAATCAATATCTTGTGCACAGATGATGGCATATAGTACCAATTGTACTTGATAACGTATATCCTTGCCGTTTCTAATGCATATTCGCCGAACTTTTGAGCGTCAATCATAATACCCGAGGTTAATGCTTGCAGGATTATATACAATCTGCGTATGAGTCGTTCATCTACACCTGTGATTTCTGCAGCACACCTTGTATTATAAAAGAATCTTCTTGCAGTGTTGCCATCATTAGTGTTACCGCTAACTTGTCGCGGTTTATCGATGATTAAACCCAACTCTTCACGAAAACGTCTTTGAACCATATTTTTCTTTTCCTTTTTCAGTCGTTTGTTTTCCTCCGTTGTTGCTGACCATTTTTCAAACCCGAGATTATATGAGATATGTAAAATCATCTCCATACATCTTATCCAGGCATGTAATGTCGATAATCCGTACTGAAAACTGTTTTAGTTTTCGGGTCTATCAGTAACTTTTGATAAATCGTTCATTAGAGTAGAGTAGCACCACAAATAGTGCATGTAGAACTTGAAGAAGTGTCGGTTAATACTTGTGTTACTTTGCCATCTATCACAGTTAGAAAAAGTTGGTGTTTGATCTGTACTCCTTCTCCATGTTTATTTATCAGTGATGGATTCAAATTGTCAATTTGGTTTTGAATATTGTCGACAACAGTTTTGGTTTTCTCAGGAGTTTCTATAGAAAAATAGGCCGACAGAACCTTATAGATGAAGGCACAGGATTTTGTCAGACAGTAGTTCCCGTAGCTTCATTAATTAATTTTATGGGAACAAAAGAAGTAATAAATAAATTTGCATCTGAAATAAGTTCCGACTCCTCTGGAAGTTTTTGTTTGTATGCACTTTGCCCTGATGAACCGTCACATCCCCATTTACTGTATAAAATCATGTTTTTCAAACCCTCTTTATACACATTTTCAATCAAAAGAATTCTAGCTATTGTATGGTCCAATAAACTTTGTAACGAAATTATTTTAGCATAAGTGTTAGTAACTTCTATCGAAGGTGTTGGGTAACAACTTTCTTTGCATTCCTGAATTTTATAGTATGGAGGAAACAACTTACAGCTTCTTTTATCGGTTAGGTTTCTCAAGTATAAATATTGAGCTTTGGTAAGGTCCAAGTCAATATAAACACTCAAAGCTTTTTCTTCGGATAATGTTTGAAGCTGACTTGAGCCAAGCAAGTCGGAAATTGTCTTTTCTGCATCTGCCGTCGACATAAATTCGACAAGGTTTGCTTCAATTCCTTCACCTCTTGATCGTAAACCTTGCAAATAAGCTTCGAAAATATGCTCAAACCCGTACTCTCTCAGTCGTGACGTATTTTTCGTCTCTTGCTTGATTACGAAGAGTCTTCATATGGAACACAAGGCCTTCCTCGTTTGGCAGTAGTTGAAGAAGTGCAGGGAGATGATTCATCTTCAGTTATTGAAACTGAATATTCCATATCTAGCCAACTGCTGTTCTTTTTCAGAAAATTGTCCTTGTTACGTGACGCTTGAGCCCAACGGGTATTGAACTGCGGTAATATTTTTTTCTGGATGTCACAAACAATAAATTCAATATTTTCAGATGAAATATGATGATTTTCACGTAAAAACGTAGACAGAGCGGACACAGCCCTATCGTTTTCAATATAGAAAAGTATTAATTCACGCCTCGAGCAACTGAATGAGTTCATTGTTAAAGTTGTAAATATGTAGTAACTAATTACGGATTGCAAATAAATAGTGTAATTAAACTGTTTTTGTTTCACTTTATAAAGGAAAAAAAAGAGAGTATGGTGTGCACCATGTACTAACTTTTATCATAGATTTCTTTATTCTCACGTAGAACGTGTGCAAAACCACATTGGTGCCAATAATGTATATTAAAACCATATACAGATATTTGATCAATGATAAAAAAAAAAACTTAAACTAAAACTTAATTAATTTGCCCCAATTTTGCATTTTGGCACCTTTGCGACATAACACTTCATAACTACTGAACGCGCAAAAATGCGCAGCTGATTCTTTACTAAAATATTATTAGATAACCAATGAACTTATTAATACAAAATTCAGACTGTAGGCAAGTGTAGCTAACTGTTAAAAGTCTCGACGAAGTTTAAGAACTTAATTTTTTCTCATATTTTACGAAAATATTTATAGAAAAATTTTTTATTCACATAATTAAATAAAAACTACTGTTTTTAAATCCGTAATAAATAAACTTTCGAATGATATATAACACTATAAGAGGTTCTTTAAAGAAACAACCAAAATTCAAATGTGTAATACTATGATTTTCAAGATAAAATTGACAGAAATTTCCAAGTGTCTGATATTAACGTTCTTTACGCAACATTTTACATGACAAGTTATTGAAAAATGATTTAAATATGAAAGAATGACTCCTTAACTAAAGAATAAGACCAAAATTATGTCTAATTGACATCATTAACCTTTTGACCGCCAGAGCAAAAGCGCTTCGCCGTGCCCTCCACGCCAAGCCGACAAATTCAATGAAATAACCTTGAAAATAGTAGGGAGTCCAAAATGTTATCGATAAACATAATAATTTTCGTCTGAAATTTGTGAATAAACAGCTTATAACACAAAAAGAATATTTATTTAACCTCATCTCCTACTGTAAAAAACTTAAGACCACATTTATAGCAACTATCAATAAAAAAATCAACCTTTTGAGATACAAAAATACATATAAAATTGCAGCAAGTTACAGCACTATTCTCTATCAGTTACGCGGCCATTGGCATGTATACATGCCAATGGCGCGGGCAACCATCCTTTTTTATAATTTCTCGCTTCTGATTAGGGATGTGTAGCTGTATATTATTATAACTTATCGAATTTATTTATTAAGTTTATATGAACTAGGTATCATTGTGGAGTGATTATTTGTGAGTATCAAAATAATAATTATTTACAAAAAAAAACAAAGAAAGTATCAATAACACAATATAGTAAAAAGACATAATTAACCTTTTTTTTTAGTCTGTAACTGTTAATTTCGGATAGATTCACAGGACTTTTGCTGTTAAACAGCCAGTATTATAGCGGGTTACCTAAGCTACCTACTACTTTAGATTTATTTTATAATAAAAAACTAATTCATAATCAGTCTTTTATTTACTTATTTTATTTTCATCATCAAAACAACTATTATCTTTAAATAAAGGGAGTTGCATTAAAACTACATATTTATTTTCCAATCATTTAGTTTAATAGAGTTTACGAGTTATATTTTCAAATATTAGTTATTTATGTAGTTCAATTACCATAATTTGATATGACATAGCGACAATTTGTATCATAGGAATATTCTAATAAAGGCACTGAATAGACTTATTAGGTAATACATTTTGAAAACTGCTAAATAGGTAAAGTACAGTTTTTTAGAGATAAGTACTTATACACTTTCATATTCTTAAAATAGTTGCCTTGTAAAATGTCACATGAAACTTAAAAATATAAAAAATCAACAATCGTATATAATTATTATGCTCATTAACAGCCTTGTACTTATTAGTAAAATGTCACATGAAAATAAAAAATCAACAATTATTATGCTCATCAACAGCTTTGTTCTTATTTGTAAAATGTCACATGAAAATAAAAAATATAAAAAAATCAACAATTGTAATAATTATTATGCTCATTAACAGCCTTGTATTTGTAAAATATCACATGAAACTTAATTAGCAGTCATCAACAGTCTTGGAATTGTAAAATTTAAAATATCTATACCTATAAAATATCAATTAAAAAAATATCTCATGTTAATAGCAACCTACAAATCAAATTATCTACTGTGCTGGGCTGTGATATTTTTGAAAGCAGGGTGCAGCACACAAATTTACATTACATATCTTGCACATATATCGAGTCATCTTGCGTCTTTTTTCATTTGCACATGATTTACATCTAAGGTATTTCCCCATGATTGTGGGCATATGGTCTTTTGAATTACCTGGTAATATACGCAAGGGATTTCTCGCGCTTTCCCTATTTGTAATGGGTCTCTCTAAAACATTGCTATTGTGATAACGTTCTATTATTTGCCGAGTTACGGACAACTGAAAGTCGGCAAATTTTAAATTTGGAGTACCGTTTATCTTTTTAAAACAATAATATGCATTTAAAAGGTGCATATCAAATATATGGAAAAATAGTTTCTTGTACCATTTTATGGTTTTGCGTATGCACTGCAGGGATGATAGCAACATATCTGCAGTGTCAACACTTCCCATATTTTTTGAATAATCTAAACATGCTTTAGGCTTCATTACTGGCAATCCCGTACTTCTACTGGTTCTTGCCGATGGTTCCATGTCATTATCATGTATAGTTGTTAGCATGTATATATATTTCTTGTCCTTCCATTTACAAGCCATAAGAGGACCAGAAAACTGGGTTTCCATTTCATGTAAATTTAGTATTCTACCTAAATTAGGCATACCTTTGCTATTTTTTTTTACGGTGCCGCAAGCATAAATTTGATTATCATATAAATATTTAAATAATAAAGGGCTTGTGTACCAATTGTCTACATACAAATGACGATTTGAGCCAAAAAAATCTTTCATTAAAGTGGAAACAACAGCTCCCCCAACGCCTAAATTCGCTGGATCATTTATGTCTGTACTTGCACCGCAATAAACTATAAAATCTATAATCACTCCGGAATCTACATCACACAAAACGAACAATTTAATTCCAAATCTATTTCTTTTTTTTGGCAAATATTGTTTTATTGATAAACGACCCTTGAATGGCACAATGCTTTCATCAATGCATAGATTTCTATGCGGTGTAATAACATTTCTAAATTTTTCCCTCGCGTGAGTTATACATGATTTTATTTTCGACAAAATAGAATTTTCTTCATTTGGTCGGGAAAAATGTAACATGCCAAGAATCATACAAAATCTATTTCTTGACATTAATTTTGAAAATATAGGAGAACTCAATAATATATCTGTAGACCGTGTTCTTCTATAGATAAATGGCGGTTTCTGGTCATCAGCATCATAATTACAAAAAATATGTACATTTCTGGGACAGTTACATCATGCCATGCATGTAGTCGTAAATGCATTCGCAAATCAACATTTAAAATAAAATAATTGTGGAATTTGTTTGTCATTTCAACAATAAATGACACGAAATCAGAGTCCATAAAATTCTGAAACATATCTAACTCCGTAACAATTTCAGCTGGGGTGAAATGTATACCACAGGCAAACTCATCAAAAGCAGCAACTTCGGGTGTACGTCTTTCAGCAGTCCACTCGAAAATTGGCGCTGTCTCACAATTTCTGTTATGACGAGCTTGTCCAGAAGTTGAAGGCGTATCTTCAGGCAATTCTTGATGCTCAGCAATCGTCGGCTGTAAAATAATAAATGTTTTTTTATTTAACTTTAAACTTAAAAGAAATAGAAAATCGATTAAAAACACCCTGCGAAAAAAATACTAAAGCATAAAAAAAGTTTCATTATTTTTTAAGCTAATTTTGTAAACTGGTAATACTGTAACAAAAGTGACAATTCACCATAATCGTTTGATGTTAAGGGAAGATATTTGAAGATAATTACATGGTATTTGTTATTTCGGATTTTAAATCCAAAGATAAAAAGTTGAAAATAATATATAGTCGAAGGTCATCTGTTTGACCCAAATAATAATAAGTTACCTACTGACTACAATTCAACAAGTAAGTATAATCTTGACTATAAGCATGTATTAATTTATTTATTTATTATTTTATATAAGTATTTTTTTTTATTGAAGGTGATATTAGGACTAGCCTTTAAGTTTAAAAGTATAATTTAAGTTAGATTAGATAGTTTTGAACGTCAGAAAAGTAACGAACATTTGTCAGACCTAACTATTGATGTACGACAAGAATAATCACGAAAATAATACCCGTAATAAATTCTAATAATTACGGTACCTTCGTACTCATCGCATCAATGTGTCTGATTTCAGGTGTAAAAAAATGTCTGGCAAACGACCGGGGTCCCCGTCCATACTGAGTGGATTTTTAAAGATGCGGTGTGTAGAAAAATCCGAAGAAACTAAAAAAGAAGCTGCTACACAAACGTTCGTCGAGCCGTGTAACGAACAATCAGATGCTGGTACACAAACGCTCGTCGAACCGTATGTTGGTCGTTTGGGAGACAATATATATTATGCTTCGGAAGCATTACCGAAGTTACTATATGAAATCGAACCTTCGGATCAACGAAATAAAAGTTTTTCAATGTTAATAGCATTCGAATTAGAGAGAGTGCCAGAAGAGAACCGAAGCAATTTATATGCTCATATTCTTAATTTAATCAGAATTTATAGAGGGGATTCCGATTTGTCGGAAAGCATAGATTTAATTCCAGAATTTTCTTCGGGCACCCCAGTACCATTAAATATAAAATAGGTACAAGAAAATTGATTAAATTATATTTAATCATTTTCTTGTAACGTATTATATCGATAAATTAATATGATGACCAAGTAGGCACAGGTTCTAAGACAGGCCGCGGGCCAGCAAGCCGGCAAACTTATTGGTCTTCGAGCTTCGACGCGAGTTTGCCGGCTTGCTGGCCAGCGGCCTTTATATGTAGGAAACTGTGCCTATTTGTCATCGCATTAATAATTTATCAATATTAATATAATTAATTTATGTGATTATTTTGTTTAAGATAGGTGCCTATTTATTGATTCTTGTATTACATTTGTTGATTATTGAATATGTTAATTATTAAATTAGTTGATTATTACACGTTACCTAATTTTTTAATTTGTTGATTGTTATTTACCTATGTGAATTGTTAAATTGTTGATTAGATACGTAATAACAAGAAGGCACAGGTACGTTAGGCAGGTAGGTACTTACATAGTCCGGCGTGCCAGTTAACTTGTTATTGGTACCTACATAAGTGTTAATTATGTGTCCAAAATTATACTTTTTATATAATAAGTACTTAATACAATTTAAATATCTATGGAGTTTTTTTTATTTTATCCTATAATGACAACTAAATCCTATTACCTATGTAACATTCTAAAGGTATAAACGCGAAATTTTGTTACCTACTCTTCCACGCGAAAACTACCGAACGGATTTTAAATTAAACTACAATAATTAATCACTAATATAGCTTAATTAAGAGAATGACAGTAGTACCTAAGTCTATATAATATTATTTAAACGCGTCGTCTTTAGATGAGTAGGTACTTACCTATATACTTACATAATACTTGTATAGATCTATATGTTTACTGTTGATTGTACTTACTATTAAAACATCTGATATTAAAGTAAAATTAACTTACCTCAAAATCATTTTCATTTACTGATTCCGATTCAGAAAACTCATCATCTTCAGTGCCTTCTAGAATACGCAATAGTTCTTCTGTACTAAATAACTCTTCACTTGCCATTTTTGCAATTATAATATTGGCAGATCGAAAAAAATATCGAAAAAATATTTTTTCAACTTCCCAGCACTTAAAAACATGGCACGCGCTTACGACGTCACGAGTCCGACATCTATTCATGTCATTGGCGCAGAAGGGATTGCAATATCGGTACTGTGTTAGGGATGCGCATGATTGGCGAAAAAGACAAATCAACAATATCGACAATATAGAAAATATGATATTATACCAAAGAATGTAGTATTTACCTTTTTTGTCAGTGACTAAGCTTATATATTTTTTTAATAGTTATTACAAAAATTAAGCGAATTTGAGTAATTTAGCTGAAATTTTAATGAAGTTACTTGAATATTACACCACATCACTAGTAGGCATGTATACATGCCATTGGCGCAAGAGAACATGTTTTTCAGCCATTAATTAAGTTATTTTTTATCATAAATATTTGAATAACTATTTTGCAATTTTGTTCATTGTGTACAATTATATGTAATAACTGGGGATTCAGTTCTTAAGATATATCAATAAAACACGTTAAAGTAATGATTTAATATGTTTATTTTGTATTTTTCTATGATCTGTTTCTTGGCATCTATAGATGTCGGTGGCGCACAGGGCACGCTTGCGCATGGCATCTATACATGCCATTGGCGTTCAAAAGGTTAAAAAAAAAGTATTTTTGATCAGCTCTTGTTCTACGATATTCCGTAGTGGGGGCCCCATCCCTGTGCTGACAGCTCTTTGAGGCGCGCGCGAACAGAACGCGCCGTCGACCCGGGCTTGGTCCTTGATCGGACGGCGAGCTACCCATTACTCGCCGTCCGCAAGCCCGCGCCTACGGTGGCCGGATGCCTCCTCGCGACGTCCGACGCCCTGGGCGTCTCCCGCGGCGGTTGGGGCGTGAGGTGGATCTCTCCCTCACGCGGCCCGCCTCCTCCTTCGCTAGCATTACTGCTTCGCAGAAGGAGGTGACTGCATCTCATTCCCTCTCGCCCCGGAGCATGGCCTGAACCAGGTCCGGACGCGAGAGGTCGCCGCCGCACAGTGGCGGCCTGAAGTGTCATTAGCGTGGTGTTTGTGCTACAATTGGACGTCGATCAATATGGCTAACCGTAACGTTGTCTTAGCCACTCATTAGCCCTCTCAGAAGATGAGAAAAAAGGTAGAAAAAATCCGTTTATTTAAACACTTGAGGTGTGAGGTTATAGTAGTTTATCTCTACCTATATTATCATTAGCACCGCCTATGACTTAGGAATAGAGAAGTGTGGGTTAAATTTAAATTATTATTTAAATTCAACTATTTCTTTCAATTAAATTTTCTTTTTTCTTCAATTTCCATATTTGGTGCCATTTTACAAAGCAGTACACGCGGCCTGTTGTTAAAATTTGCAACTGACGCGGCCGCCACAACATTTCGCGTTTGTCTGTGACCCACTTTATGTACGTTGTCAGGGATACAGAAAAACTGCGTAACTGACACTGTCATCACTGTGTCGTCACTGACACTGACAGGTGTAAACGCATTCATAGAGGATGCATGGAAGAATAAAGGCGAACTTATAACACGCTCAATGAAGCATACTCTGCGATTACTCCGCCAATTGTGAATTGATTTGGATGATTCTTTTTTTGTTTATATTTTTCGAATTGGTTCCATATAAATACTGTCATGATCTGATGATGAACTTCGGAGATATGTAACGGAACTCCTCATAGGATCACAGCAGAACTGACGTAACAATAAAATTGCTTTGTTTGATGCGTGTAGTCGATGACTGACTGACGGAAGAGGTTAGTTGCTAAACTAACCGTGACCTATGTCGATGTATGTAGACAACAGTTTTCCAACGTCAAAGTAAAGTTGGTCCCTCAGTACTGTTTATTTTTTCGTTAGAGATATGTTCGGTGCATTCTAATGAGGGTAGGCAGGTTATTATTATATTTTTTTTAATATCTCGCAGGTCCTACTCAGGCAAAAGCTCATTGCGAGCCCGAGCAAAAATTACTGCTCAATCCCCGGAATTTTCCGTTCATGCCGCATTAAGAAGGCAAGCACAAACGGAGCGACAAACAAATTTGAGAGCTGATGAGACATTTTCTTAAAGCCAGGAAAGACTGGAGAGCCAAGCCGTCCGCCCGCCAAGCTTCTCTGAGAGTGACTGAGACGCCCTTCTAAACGCTATTGCTTCTGGAGGAACAAGCCGAAAGCCAGAGAGCTGTAAGAGCAACTGAGACGCCAATTCAAAGACGACTTCGTCTCAGAGAACAAGCTCAGCCATTACAGCGACAGAAACTCCAGAACAGACGCAGGCGAGAAGGACCTCTCTTGTAGAAATGCAAACTGAACGCCGACGGACTTTTATGGGTCACGGTCTGTTGGTCCGTATTTAATTCTGGATCTGGCCGAACAACAAGCCGAGTACACCCCGAATTGATTGTCAAATTCTAAACAAACGCGGGCGAAGCCGCGGGTAAAAGCTAGTTTTGGATAAAAGCCAACACCTCACTTATCACAATATTACAACTAGAACATTTAAGTCTTTTAGATACGTTATCCATTATTGTCGCCGAGGTACGTGACCTTGTTTGCGCTCGGGTTCACGGTCGAGACCGGACTGATGTTTAGCATCTACTCCCCTTGATATCCTTGATAAATCCGCGGGGTTGCAATCCGTCGGAACATGTCACTATGCTGAAGTTGGTGTTCATTCTTTAATTTCAATAATACGGTTGCATACAAACGCCTTTAATTTATTGACATCGCTACAAATCCAACATAATACTACTGTTGAGTCACACCAGTGCACTAATTTATCTGGCTTGTACCGGAGTGAATCTATTACATATTTTGTGAGTTTAGCAGCGAGCAAGGCTGCGCACAATTCTAAGCCAGGTATGATATATATATATGGTTTATATGTTTAATCAAAAAAAAAACAGCAATAAGTTGTACACCGGTCTCAATTATATCGACTGTACAACGTATTCCGGCTCTTCCTCGCTAGGGATGACCACAGTAGTACCATTTTTTTTTTTTTCTCTTTCTTTCTCCTCTTTAGTTATTTGCGATCGGTCGTTAGACCATAAGCGAATTCGTTCAGCGTCAAGAATGGCATTATGGAGGAGCAGCCACTGCTGCGCCTCCCACTTATAGAAGGTGGTTTCTCTTCAGCCTTTTTACCACCGCTGTCGGGTTTAAAAGTTCATTGACTAGTGGATTTGGATGCAAGGTTAGGCGTTCCCTGTGTTGAATTTTGCGCTGCTCGATTTCAGACTATACCGAGGGCACTAGTAGATAATCATGGATTTCTTCATTTCTAGCAAACCAGGGCGCGTTTACAATAGCTCTTAGGATACCATATAGATAGGATTGTATACGTTTTGAACTCTTTGTAGGCAGAGTATGTTCGATTTGCTGGCGACTCCCCACAGTTCGACGTCCATATTGGCTTTAGAACGGAGTTGTAGATGAGGAGTTTGTTATCCACAGAAAGGACAGAGTTTTTTCCCATGAGCCAATATAAGTTGCGATACTTAAGGTTGATCTCGTCCCTTTTACGTTTGATGTGATGCTTCCATGTTAGGCGCCTATCTAAATGAAAGCCCAGATACTTCACGCAGTCTGAGTGTGGGAGAATATCGTCACCAAGCCTTACAGGGGGGGTGTTTCCGTGCCTGAGCGTGAAAGTGATGTGGCTAGACTTCGATGCACTGGCGCGTATCCGCCACTTACAGAGCCATTTATGTGTCTTGTCGAACTGTTTTTGGAGTCTATTGCTGGCAATTTCTGGATTATCGTCAACTGTTAAATAAGCAATATCATCAGCATATGTTGCTACAGTTACGTCCGCCAAAGTGGGCAGATCCGATGTGAAAATGTTATACAACACTGGACCAAGGACAGACCCCTGGGGGACTCCGGCTTCAACGTCAAACAGTCTTGATCGGGCTTCGCCCTGTTTAACTTGGAAGCAGCTGTCAGATAAATACGACTGGATAAGTAGGAACATAGAGTGTGGGAGCTTTTCCTTCAGTTTTGCCAGTAGACCTTTGTGCCAGACACGGTCAAAGGCCTGTTGCACGTCATGAAATGCCGCTGAGCAATACTTTTTACACTCGAAGGCTTGCCTGCAGGTCTGGTAAATGCGATGAACCTGTTCCACAGTTGAATGCGCTTTCCGAAAGCCAAACTAATTGACGATTTCTGACAAATGCGTGCATTGACTGGACAGGCCGACTCAAACTTGTGTGCCTCTCTCCTCAAGAGACCACCTCGGACATTAACCTACTTGGTTCGCATATGATTTGACCAATACAAGTAATTGTATGGACTTTTAAAGAGACTTTGACCTCTGAGTTTGTTTCGGTGTTTCTTCTCAGAGCAGTTGGCTAGGAAACACTGGACTCATCTAGTTTAAAATGTGACGTGTAAGTGTTATTTATAACCAATGTACTGAATAAATATCATTTCAGACTCCTGAATTATTGTCTTTAGCTCCTTCGCTGCTTTGTTGAAAATTTGTTTGTCAAGAGGATGACGGGATTGATGCCATATTCTTCTAAGTCGGCGCTTTTCTAGAATCTTCTGCGTGATAACTGATGGGTGGGGCGGGAAATTATAATGACCTCTGAGTCGAAGGGCTGAATTGATCCAAGCGGCTACTTGAATGGCATTAGTGATATATCTGCAGGCGTGGTCAATGTCATTTTGATTTTTAAGAGGTATAGTAGGTGTAAAGTTTTCGTTAAGACGGGTTTTAAAACCGTCCCAGTCAGTACGGCTATTCGTTAGGGACTCGGGTAATTCCCGAATAAGCTCACTGGTGCTAATTGTCAGAATTACCGGGGTATGATCTGATGATCCATCTAGGCTTAATTCAATTGTTGTATATAAGCTATCTATACCCTTATTTATGAACAAGTCTAGGAGATCGGGCAGTTTCTTAGGGTCGGTAGGCCAGTATGTAGGTTCACCTGTAGATACCGGTTTTAATAGGATTTCATCAACACAGCGCTTCAGATTGCGTCCACGAGTGCTGGTACAGCGGGATCCCCAAAATGTATGTTTAGCATTCCAGTCACCACCTGCAATGAACCATTTAGTCGACATTTGACAGATTCTACTTTTGACATCATAGTGTACTATTGACAGATTCTACATATGACAGATTCTACATACGACAGATTCTACATATGACAGATTCTACGTATGACAGATTCTACATATGACAGATTCTGTATTTGACAGATTTTGAAAAAGTGAGACAAGTAACGGACACCTTTTTTTTTTTTTTTTACCGATGGGAAATCATCAAATGACTTCCCCCGCCCTGGGTGGGGCGGGGGGGAGTGTCAGACTTTTACTGACTAAAACCCATCCATGTTCCTTCTTGTGCCCTTTGCGTTCCGGGGGCGCGGTATCTCTTTCGAATAACCCGCAGCCCCGGCAGGCATGTGGAATCAAAAATAATACTGCTAAATAGTAATCACTATATTTATTGATAAGCATAATTTGTTTTTATAACTAGTATTAAATGTTTGCATTATAGTACTAATATTTTTTGAAACAGTCACAATTACCAAATTAACGTTAAAATTATTTTTTTGTTAACATAATTACGTATAAACAATCACAGTGAAAACAGTGGAAACGTAAAAGTATTCTCTTTATTCATTCTAAAAAATACAAATTAGTAACATAGTTACATCAGTATTTAAACAATCACATAAAAAAAATGATACTTATGTGTAAGTAAATAAAGATTAAAAATAAAAATTACAGGAGCAGTTGTATATAAATTATTTTCTTAAAAAAAACTTCGACCGATATTTCATCGCTTTGAAGTTTCTTGACAATTTTGCTGTATTTTTTATCAAAGTTAATGTCGCGGTACCGACGATTTTTTCGCACAGATTGGAAGAGGCTATTACGAAGCCTAATATTGCAGTGGTGGGCTTCTTTACGCAACTTTTGGATAAAATTGAACAGGCTTGGTCGCTTTGGGATTAGGACGTTAAGTCTGTGATGCCATCCTTCTAATGCATTGTTCGTTCGATGACGTTGGTTGGCACAACTTAAAATTGAAGGACTCAAACTGGACCATTGCCTCTTTTAATAATTACTGAACTCTTGCATTTTATCGGTATGAACAGATTCCATTTTGTCCAAAATCAATTGACGCCCCTCTGAAATGTACTGGGCTGGTAGTAAAGGTAGGATGGCAACCATTCTTACAATTCGTCTTTCTTCACTTAGTCCTATTTACTTTTATTTCTTTGGCTTTCTTCCACACAGCTTTTTGATAGTGATAGTAGCATCCACTTACATTTGATTCCGGGAAAACTGATCTTACAGCATTCATAATGCCTACTTCGTAGTCGCATTTGAAATAACGGATACTAAAACCCAAATTTTTAATTATTTCAAAAAGTCGAATGTATGTAGCTTGGGATTTATTCGGCAGTAACGCGTATAGCACAGGGACTATATTTGTTGAGTTTGTATATTGAATTTAGGTCTATGTGCAGAGTAAAAAGTTGGTAGAATGGCTTGGAAACACTTTTTAATGTACCATCACCGAAGCACAACCTGCCCGGCGCAAAATTTTTTTGGCTAATTTAGTTATGAAGACCAGTATTTTCTCTTCTGTACCTTCTTCAGCAACTAGGAAATTCTCACCTAGGGCTTTGGGAATAAAAACATCTTCAATTTTATTAAATGACAATCGTTCTGCGCTCAAATACTTTTTTCTTGCATTATAAAAGCTATCTTTTTTGTCGTGAAAGGTCGGGATTCTACTCGGTCCGTCGGTACTGTCAAAAATATGTTCAAAAATCATTTTAATCGGACCCAAGTTTTTACACACTTCCCTCTTCACCATGTTAGTTTTTATAAATAACTCGTTTCCGAGATGATCAGCCTGACACGTATGTGGAGATTTACGAAGAATTTTCATTAAATTAACATCCACTGTTATAGATGCACTGCACTCATTTCTCTTCACACAGCGCCAACACGTACTTTGATCTTTATTGACTCGTTTGATTTTGTTAAAACGGTATCCTTCGTACAAGATTGTGTTAAAACCTTTTTTATTTTTTTATACAACAAATTCCCTTTCTTCCGCCATATTATGAAAAAGACATACATAAAGGTAACAACACGTATCAAACTTTGAGAATTATCACAAAAACACCAAACTGAACTAAATAGATTAGCCGTCATAGAAAGAGATCGAATAAAGTTACGAAAAGTTTTAAAACTACCCACCATTTTTTTAATAATCTTTTTTCTCTATTTGTTCTAGTAACACGGCAAAGGAAACTGCCTAAACAGCTCATTATGGGACTTTTAAAAATTGATTGTAAACATGTTAATGTACTGTATGTAAATTATACTGGATATAAATTATACATTTGCATTAGAAGTGAACACGGAACGATTTAGCGGATGTTATTGATTAGCTATCTGGTTTTGTTTAGGAGTGTTATAGGTTGATAATGCCGATTATGTAGTTTCCGTTTTTCTATTTGTAGTGAATACTTTATAAATTACCAATACAAATAATTATTTCCAATGATTGTTTATACGTAATTATGTTAACAAAAAAATAATTTTAACGTTAATTTGGTAATTGTGACTGTTTCTAAAAATATTAGTACTATAATACAAAGATTTAATACTAGTTATAAAAACAAATTATGCTTATCAATAAATATAGTGCCTCGTTGGTCTAGTGGTCGCAAGCGCGACTGCTGTGCATGAGGTCTTGGGTTCGATTCCCAGGTCGGGAAAAGTGTTATTGGGTTTTTCCATCAGGAATTTCTCAGTAGCAGCCTCGGAGTCTGGATTTGTGCCCGGTTGATGGCAATAGGCTCGCCCCCTATTACATGGGACTAAAAACATAACTGGCGAAATGTGGGTGTACTGATTTGTACACCTCTGCCTAACCCTTCGGGGATTACAGGCGTGATGTTATGTTATGTTATAAATATAGTGATTACTATTTAGCAGTATTATTTTTGATTCCACAAGGTGTCCGTTACTTGTCTCACTTTTTCAAAATCTGTCAAATACAGAATCTGTCATACGTAGAATCTGTCATATGTAGAATCTGTCATACGTAGAATCTGTCATATGTAGAATCTGTCATATGTAGAATCTGTCAATAGTACACTATGATGTCAAAAGTAGAATCTGTCAAATATCGACTAAACGCAATGAACCTGTGGCCAAGAGAATCGAAGAAGGTTTTATACATATCTGCAGTTATTTTGTGTCTTGGTGGACAGTAGATTGAGGAGAGAACAATGGGGCCGGCTCGATCTTCCAGTCGTACGGAAATGGCTTGCAAGTGCAGAGTAGAGAATGGCTCTATCAGAGAGTGTCTGAGGTTCGCACGAATTACCAGCGCTGCGCCGGCGTGTGCACTGCCATCAGGATGCGAGGTGTGGTAGACAATGTAGTCTTTGATACGGAACGAGCTTCTGGACGTGGCATGCGACTCTGATATTAATACTGCGTCTAGATTGTTTACTTTTATTAAAGTTTCCAACTCTTGGATATTGGGACCCAATCCATTGATGTTCCATGCTGCAATTCGTATAGGCTTCATTTAAGGTAAAAGTTTAGAAATAACTGTAGTCAGCAAACCCGTTGGTGTACTGATTTGTTGCAGGAGTAGGTCTATTTTCTCGTTTTGTTTGATTAGGAGTTGTTCCATAACATTTACGTTTTGTTGGGCGCTAACGTGACATGATGCAGCGATGTTGGCTTGTGGGAGATCTTTCGCACGTCCGGCGGCAACATCCGAGTATCTTAGTTCTGACTTGCGATAAGTATTTTGTTGCGGAAGGGTGGAGCTGTCTGAAATTTGTTTGGGGTCGATTATCCCTGTCAAGTTGGAGTGGCCGGCTGAAGAATTTCTTAGTTTTGTTTTTCTTGAGAGAATTTCCTTATGAACTTGGCAACCTTTGTAATTTGCGGGGTGATCACAGGAACAAAGGGCACATTTGGCAGGCGAGTTTCTGTCTTTTTTGGGACAGTCTGAAGTTTTTTGGCCCTCCCCACATTTGACACATCTGTAGGGCCTCATGCAGTTGTTTTTGCAGTGACCATATTGCTGGCATCTTTGGCATTGCACTATAGTCTTAGTTTTGCGTGAGTCTTCAATTTGAATGCGTTGGTGATGAATATACTGGATATTTTTTAACTAGTTTGTTACTTGGACTAGGTTCTAGATTAACAAAAAATGTGGAGGTAGGTTTTTTGTCTAGTCCGTAGCGGTGGTTCATGATTTCTCCTCTAACCTTGTTTCCAGATTTCTCTAGCTCCTGGATAATGGCATCATGAGGAGTAGTGGGATGAAGGTCTTTTATCACTATTCTGTAGCATTTCGTTTCTTTACGGGAAAAGGTATGTCCTATTAACCCTTTCTGTCGTATAAGGTCAATAACTTGCTTGTAATCATCGGTGGAATTGAATTTAAATTTTTTAATTTTTTAAATTAATACACAAATTATTACACAGACACCTTTTTCATGCATTACATTAAATAAAAATAACTATAGATAATTAGATACTATACTTATATACAATAATATAAATAACTAGGCCTCTTCCTTTCTCCTAAATTTTTGCTGTGCCCGACAGGGTCCATTTTGATCTTTTACTTTATTATAAATGTGTGTAATAGGTTATTATGGAATGCAATAAAAATTGAGAATTGAGGTTTTTATTTATTATTTTGTACCGAAACTCTTCCGGGCGAATTACCGACTCAATTACTTTGGTAAGCTCGTTAAGATCATCAATTCCGTACAGATCAATGGGAGGGGGCTTGTTTGGCGGTTTCGGCCCAGTTAGACACTGTTCTGTCTTCTGTTAGGTCAACTGGCAGATTTGAGAACCGATTTTCTGACTCAATGGGTTCAATTCCCTCCGCGCGCGCGCTCGGTGCAGTGGCGATTTATTTCGCTGCTAATTATAAATACGTTTTTTGTGTTTTGTGATCGATTTCCGGCTCGTGAGTTGTTTCTAGTTGTGTGCTATTGTGCTAAGTGCTGGTATCGTAAGTTTTTATACGTGTTTATTTCCATAATTAGTGGTAATTCGTTAATTTCGTCAATTATCGGTAAGTACATTTATTTTCTTCGGTGTGAGGGTATCGCGACATAATTTATTCGTCCGTTATTTTATCGTTTTCTTTTCTCCTTATACTAGTTTATCGTATTAAATATGTTATCAAATAACGATGATCCACCTGATCGTGGTGGGGATATTTTTCGGAGAAATACTAAAACACCCAGGTCGCCGCCCGCGCCGACCTCCGCTAATACCAAACGTTTGTACAGCGATATGTCTCCGACTGTCTCGCCCGAAGATAGATCAAAAAGATTGCAAACATCGGATTCTTGTGAAAAGTCCTCGCCAATATTAAATATCAGTAATTCGAGCAATTCTCACCACCAAAACAGTACCGACTATTGCGATTTAGTTTCTGAGGCATCGGCGTATTTATCTAAAATTAACGATCTCGTCAATGATCAAGGGTCCCGTATTAATGTTGCGAATAAATCCGCTATCATGGACATGACTCAGCGAGTTACGGCCATTGTTTCGATGCTAGCCTTAAAATCATCGTGCAATGAAACGAAGTTAGCCAATACGGAACGCGAATTAGATTAAATTAAATTAAATCCCGGTGTCAATGTTGCGAATACGAGTAATGATAACAAAAAAATATCATATGCGGATTCTTTAAAACTTCGCTTGCCTAAAGTAGCTCCAGTGATGGAGACGCGTACGCCGTTGCCGTGTGTCGTCGCATACCCCACCGCCGAGCGCTCAGCTGATTACGCGTCATCGTCGGCAACTAAACAAGCCCTAATGAAGGCGATTAAACCTAGCGATGACGGTTTTCAAATTGTAGGAGTTAAAAAAACCGCAAAGTCTGGCGTTGTACTGCGTGTCGCTAACGAAAGTCAATTAAAAAAGTTAGAATCGGTCGATGCCATAAGGTCCGCTGGATTACGTTTGGAGAAACCAAAAGGCCGTAGGCCCCGCATCCTTGTTAAAGACATCCCATCTTCAATGGAAGACAGCGCTTTTTTGATCGCGTTATACCGGCAAAATATTAATAATGAATTAGCCATCAAAGAGGATGATTTTATAAAATCAACAAAAATCATTCGTAGGCGCACTACTGAAAATGGTCGGAAATGGATAGGCATTGAAATTGAATCTGCGGTACGAAAACACCTAGTGTCTACCAAGGATAAGCTATTCATTGACTGGGCTACGTGCCGTTTTATTGATGATATCGAGGTAGTTCGGTGCTTATATTGTCAACAGTTCGGTCATGTCAAGAAACACTGCACTAATAAAACACCTGCTTGTGCTAACTGTTCGGAGGCACATGAAACAAATGATTGCCCCCATAAGGACAATTTAAATTACAAACCGACTTGCGTGGCGTGTAAACGTTTTAAAAAACCGTCTGACCATCGTTGCGGGTCTGAAGATTAGAATAGAATATTAGAATAGAATATTCATTTATTTGCTTAGAATGTAGGTATTTACAATGAGATGGTCACAGTGATGTTGGGAATCCTGGTACATTCTACCATTTTGGCATGCAAACATTGATGCAGTTCATCATACAAAATATTGAATTAAAAGAAACATTTAACGGAACTAAAATTTATCAACTAGGAAATCCGATACGGAGTAGTAACAATTGTTTAATAATAAAGCGGTAAGTTTATTTTTGAAGATTGTCACTGGTTCCTCTTTTATAGATTTAGGAATGTGGTTAAAAATAGCCGGTGCCATACCAAAAACACTTTTCTTCAACAAAGCAGTCCTGTATCCACCTGTGCGTAACAAGTTTTGGTATTGAGATCGTAAAGTTGCATCTCGGTATCTGCTTTCCGATAAAGTTACAAATAGGTGTCGATTACATTTAACAAAAAGAGCAGTTTCTAAGATGTAAAGGCAAGGAAATGTCAATAAATTATGAGATTTAAAGATTGGAACACAGCTGTCAGTAACCTTCAAACCAAATATTGCTCGTAGGCAGCGTTTTTGGGCTTTAAAAATGCTCTCTCTTTCGGTACAATTGCCCCAAAATATAATACCAAACCTTAAAATGGCAACGACAAGACTATGGTACGCTAGCAATACTGTTTTGAGGTTAACTTTTTTTTTAAGATTATAAAGTGCATATGCAGATGCGCTAAGTTTTTTACAGATTTCTTGCGCTTGTGCCTTCCACGTCAATTTACTGTCAATTAGAATTCCTAGGAATTTTGTAACGTCTACTCTGTCCACTTTTTGCCTATTATAATTGATATTTAAGTCATTGATTCGAAGTCTTTGGTAAAAATGCATTATATTTGTTTTCTGTATGTTTATTTGCAAGTTGTTACTATTTAGCCAATTTATTATAATTTTAATGGTGTCATTAATATCATTTTCGTAATTTTCATTATTGTCGCATTTTATGAGTGCTGTACTGTCGTCAGCAAACAGAACCATGGGAAAGGTGATTTGGCGCGGCAGGTCGTTAATGTAAATTAAAAATAGCAAAGGCCCAAGGACGCTTCCCTGTGGTACACCGAATTTAATTTCCCTATTGGAAGACACGTATTTTTGTTCTAATTTAGACTTTACACATATTTTATAAATTTCTGTCATCTGTTTGCGACCCGATAAATATGTTTTTATTAGGTTTAGGATATTACCTCGGATGCCATACGCGTTTAGTTTTTGAAGCAGTATGTCATGGTTGACGAAGTCGAAAGCTTTCGACATGTCAGTAAATATGGCGCATATAGGCGTTTTAGTGTCCACATTCGACATAATAACATTCAACAGGTCAAAAATTGCCATATTTATATTCCTATTTTTCCTAAACCCGTATTGCTCAGGGCAGAGTATATTACATTTATTCAGGAAAGATGATATTGCTGCATATATGACCTTCTCTATTATTTTGGAAAAAACGGGAATTAAAGCAATCGGCCTATAGTTTGACATATCATCTTTACTGTTCTTTTTATGAACTGGTTTAACAATTACAGTTTTTAATTTGTCAGGAAATATCCCAGAAAATGTAATGACGTTAATAATGTGAGTTAAAGGGCCAGCTATACTATTAGCAACAAATTTTATGACTTGCGTGGAAATTCCGTCATAACCAAAACTCTTTTTGTTTTTCAGTGATTTAACTATTCTCATCACGTCTTGAGGAATGACTGGTGGCACAAATATTGAG
Source organism: Hoplodrina ambigua (assembly GCA_949774945.1). NCBI lineage: Eukaryota > Metazoa > Arthropoda > Insecta > Lepidoptera > Noctuidae > Hoplodrina > Hoplodrina ambigua. The sequence continues at coordinate 15,788,975 of OX458964.1, forward strand.
TTTGGGTTATGGTCTATTTTCTTAACGTCGTGGATTGGGTTGTTAGGTATATTAGTGATTTGGTCAATGAAAAAATTATTGAAAGACTGCTATTTCTTTTGGATCCGTTATTATCTGACTGTTATTTTTGATCTGTGATATTGGTTCCCTGTGCATTTTGCTGTTATTTATTATTTGCCATGAGGTTTTTGACTTATTCTTGGAGTTCTTGATCAAATAATTATTTTGAGCTTTTTGAGTTAATTTAATAATTTTTTTAAACCTCTTAGAGTAACTTACAAAGGCGTTTTTATTTTCTGATGATGGTCTTAGTCTATGCTTCCACAGTAAATGTCGTTGCTTTTTACTGCATAATCTTATGCCACGCGATATCCACTTAATTGGTTTTTCTGACTTTATAGTTACTAGCTTATAGGGAAAACATAGATCATACATGAGTTTAAATATTTCAAAAAAATTATCATATGCTTTGTTCGAATCCTCTGTGCTGTATACATCAGAAAACGATAGATTTTGCATATAGTTACTAAATTTAATAAGATTCTCTTTACTAGTATCTCGAATCTTAGTTCTCCAAGTTTTAATAATGCATGATTTATTTACTTTTATCCTAACTATTTGAGCTGTATGATCTGATAGCCCAAAGTCTATTACTTGACAATGACATTTTTGTCTGGTATTGTGTGCAATATTATCCAGACAGGCATTACTAATAAGTCGTGTCGCTTCATTAATTTCTAAAGTAAGGTTGTAACCCAGGAGAAAGCATTTAAATTCCGAGGCAATTCTATTTTTTTTTAAAACGTCTATATTAAAATCGCCGCAAACAATTACTTTGGTGTGATGATTAGTACATATACTTTTTAGAATAATATCTAAATTTTCATAAAATTTGCTTAAGTTAGACAGCTTAGGCGGTCTATAGATACATAATATAATTAAACTGTGCTGTGTCATTTTTATGGCACAGCATTCTATTATTCCTGGAACCGAGTGTTTCATAATGTCGGGTAATTCTTTATATTCATGACCCTTTTTGACTAGAATACAGGCTCCGCCGCGTTTTATGTTGCATCTTGCATATAATGCAGCGAGCCTATAATTGGGTATATGAAGAAGATGTTCCTGGCCCGACATGATAAAATGCTCGGTTATGCATATTGCATCTACAATAATTTGTTTGCTTAATAGCTCCTGAATATACAAGGTTAACAGGTCGGATTTATTTATAAGTCCGGCAATATTCTGGTGCATGACATACATGTGGTTAACGAAAAAACTCGGTATGTGTGACCGCATTCGTGTTTACATTATTTGTCAAATCAGGTTCAAGTTCAAGCAGTGACATTGAGAAATTATTATTTATAAGTAAGAGCAAATTTTGAAAAATATTTCTCATTCCTCGGTTATTTACTTTCCTATTATATTTTGAAAACATAGTAAAATCGTAGAGTAAGTCTAAATTAGAATCTAGTACTGTTACATAATTATGTGACAGTAGATCTAAATGAAGCAAGTTGTTAAACGTTTCGATACGCCAGTTAAATATCGTTGAATAATCGCTAAGTTTGAATGTAGGTAGGCACAAAATAATATTTGTATGTTGAATTTTTTCGAGTGTTTTTCTTAATTCTATTATGATTTCAACATAGTTTTTTGTTTCAAGAAAATCTTCTTCACCAACTAAAATTACACAGTAATCGTTAAACGAGTAATCAACAACTTTTTGCTCCAAATTGCTAATGAGTTGTGACAGTCCGGAATTCGGTGACACATAGTGACAGATCTGTAAGTTTTGGAATGTCTCTTCTGAGATGGACAGAATATTATTTATTTTGTTAGCACTAACAATGCATAGCTTATTCCTGGTAGATTTCACACTATCCTTTTTTTCTATAATTTGAGTCTTTTTATTTTGTGTTTGGTTTGTGGTGCATAAGCTAGTTGTTTGCTGGTTTTCTGTTGTGATCCGTTTACTGCTTAGCTTTTGTGTTTTTGTTTTAGATTTAGGTGTTGAATTTTTGGTTTGTTCCTCGACATTATGTCGTTTTTGAAACAAGTAATCATCTTCATGGGAATAATTCAGTTTGCCTTTATTTATACTTTTCCTCTTAGTTACGGTTGAAACTCTTTTAGGTGTGCTATTACAAATTTTTTTCAGGTTGTTTATAACTTTCTCGTGGTTAATTATTATATTTTTTAGTGAAATATTTTCTGTTATTAAGTTTTCAATTTCACTATCAGCAGAAGCCAATTTTTCTTGCAAGTTGTTAACTAATACCCCTAATTCCGTTTCTGTTTCATTTTCATGAAGTGGTAAGTGGGGACAACTTGTGTTATGTTTGTCATAAGGCATAATAGACGGGTATTCATCGTCATCGCTCACTGACAAGGATGCAAAAGAATTTTCTGTACTTATGGTTATTCTGCTTTGCTGTTTTCTAGTGGTTACGTTATCAGTTTCTAGTGAAAACAATTGTAAATCAGAGTTGTTTGACATGGTAAATACGTAAATACGGCGCGAGTCACTCAGTTACGTTGTAGATAAGAATCGGCACAGGTCAACACAGAACGCGATACTTTCCAGCAGTCGTTCACTGTGTAACACAGTGTTGGTGGGCGGGGCTTACCCGTACGGTCGCCTGCTGCGGTGACACGGTGAGACACAGATCGACACAGAACGCGATCCTTTCCAATTACGAGACACTGTGTTTTTTCTTTAAAATTCGTTATTGAAAATTTTAAATTTATTTTTGTTAATATCTGGATTACCACTTATTATTTTTAAATTCTGATTTCACAGTCACGTAGATAGTTTCAAACGGCACACCACCATATAATTTACTATAATATTAATTTGTTTTTTACGCAGAATAGAATTTAAAATCGTAGCAATCGTAACACACACCTAACTGCTAAAAAAGCTGCTCAAGTACTCTGATTGTTCCACCTATAAACTTAAACTTGAGCAACTTATCCTGAACACTAATTACTAATTTAAGATGGATAGTTTAAAAATAGGACAATTAAATCTTCACAACGATAGGGTTGCGACTTCCGAGTTAGATAAATTAATCATCGATAACAGTTTAGATATAGTACTTGTGCAAGAGCAATATCAAAACGCGTGCTTACGTCACAAGGTAGTACAGCTGGATTCCAAAGCACGAGCCGGAATTTATGTAGCGCGTTCTGCTAACTTTACAGTAACGTCTTTGCGTAACCTCATGACGCCTCACTGTGCCGTTGCGGAGGTCTCATCGGCTTCTTTCAAAGTTTACGTTGTGAGCTGTTACTTTCAATATTCAGATCCTGTTGCTCCTCACATACATAACCTCCGTCACGTCTTGCGGTCGCTCGCGGGCTGCAAAGTCATCGTTGGCGCGGATATTAACGCGTCATCGTCCCTGTGGTATGGCAAGGTTCGGGCCACGGATTCCGAACGACGCCGCGCTGTTGAGGACTTCATTGCTGAAATGAATCTATCGATCCATAACACCCCTGACGCACCACCTACTTTTTGCAGCCAAATGGGCGAATCTTGTATTGACGTCACACTTTCTAGTGTTGACGTTCGCTTAGTGAGGTGGCGTGTCCTACCGGACGCGTCTTGTAGTGATCATCGCCTGATCGTGTACGAATTTGTTCCTATGTTTACTCAAGGTCCGTCCCATATTACAGGTAATTTTAGATATAAGTGTAAAGGCGCGAACTGGGAATTTTTTAGCTCGCTTTTTGCTTGTCACGCCAAAGACTTCACTCACGACGGATTATCAGCTGAAGAAAGTGCTGAAATTATGTCAGACACTTTTACATACTGTGCTGACATCGCCATTGGTCGCGGATCTATGACCAATATTCATAGATGTGATTGGTGGAGTGATTACTTAGTTGAACATCGTAAGTGTTACCGTAGAGCGCGTAGACAGCTTAACAAGCTTAAAAAACGTAAGGTTACCGGAGACTTGTTTACTTCTGCTTTAAATACGTTTAGAGTTGCCAAGTCACGCTACAGAGCATCGGTGGAAAAATCTAAGGGTAATTTATTGCGTAAAATTGTAGAAAAACTAGATAAAGAAGGTCCATGGTCTCCTTTATATCATGAGTTTAAAGCCAATAGATCGGTCGATCTTGCGTATATTGAAAACATTAAAGTAAATAATAATCATACCACCGGTATCGAAGAAACAACGGAAGTTCTACTTAATACTCTTATACCCGATGATTCAGCGTTCAACGACAACGATTACCACCAGCAGATCAGAGCGTGGGCTGCTGTGCCTCCTGAATCACCAGCGTCAGATCTACCATCCACTGATGAGTTCATAAATGTTATCAGGAGACTACCACTCAACAAATCATCGGGTGAAGATAAAATTTCAAATAGAATGATTATAGAAGCGTGTAAAACAGCGGGTGACGCGATCTTAACTGTTTATAATCGATGCATTGCAGAAGGCATTTTTCCTCGTATATGGCGACGTGGTTTTATAAGAATAATTCCGAAAAGCGGCGATAAGCCCCCGGACGATCCAAAGTCGTATCGACCTATAACCCTACTACCATCTTTGGGTAAACTTCTGGAGCGCCTTATCGTACCACGTTTGCTTCCAGATGGACCGAAATTTCATAACAATCAATTCGGTTTCACAATAGGAAAATCCACCGTCGACGCGGTGCTTTCTGTCCGGCAAACTGTAAATTTGTCAGAACATAAATACGTGATTGGGATTTTCCTCGATATTTCTGGAGCTTTTGATAACGCCTGGTGGCCTATGCTACTACTTAAAATGAAAACTCGCGGCTGCTACAGAAACATCTATAATCTTGTTTGCTCTTACTTTATAAATGGCTCCGCGAAGCTCAAACTTGGACATCATTCCGCGTCGAAGTCACTAACCATGGGATGTCCTCAGGGTTCGGTTCTCGGTCCTTATTTATGGAATTTAGGTTTTGACGATTTTCTCGCGATTCCACTTCCATGCGGCTGTTCATTAACCGGTTACGCGGACGACGGCCTTCTGCTCATTCAGGCAAGTACTCGGGCTGGGCTTGAGAATTTGGCTGACACATGCCTACGTTTAATATCTCAGTGGGGTGTTCGAAACCGTTTGACCTTTGCACCGCAAAAAACCTATCAGCTTATTCTAAAAGGTAATCTTAAATCATGTCCTAGTATTAAATTTAATAACGTTTCAGTTAAACGTAAACAATCCGTGTGCTACCTTGGTCTGGTCTTAGAAAAGAACTTTTCATTTATTGACCACATTAAAACAGTAGGAGAAAAAGCCAAAGAACTTTTATGCCTTAACGAGAATTTCTAAAGCTACCTGGGGCCTATCTTTCTTAACTCTAAAAACTATTTATGGGGCTACTTATCTAGGTTGTATGTGCTACGGTGCACCTGTTTGGGCCGATAGGGCCACCATAGGGGCGGTACGACGTAAATTGCTTCAAAGTCAACGGTTAGCTTTAATATTTTTATGTAAAGCGTATAGGACCGTTAGTACTGAAGGCCTACCAGTACTTGCAGGTGTACTTCCAGTCGATCTCGAGGTGCAGCGACGTGCTGCAATGTACTATTCCGCACGAGAGACCATGGACACAAACTTTCTGACACAACGTGACCGTGCTAAGATCTCTAGATTATTTAAGCCGCAGGCTGACGTCTGGGAGGAACTTTTAACCGAATGGCAATGTGGGTGGGATAATTCTATCAAGGGCCGGCACCTGTATCAGTTCTTTTCATCCGTTCGTGAGCGGCTGGCCAGAACATGGCTGGAGGTGGACCACTGTGTTGCCCAATTTCTCACAGGTCATGGCAACTTTAAGAGTAAATTATTTTCTTTCAAGCTTGTCGCTACTCCTTTGTGTCAATGTTCTACATCTGACTGTGAATATGAACAATCTGCTCATCACATCTTATGGGAGTGTATTCTTTGGCAGAATGAACGCAATATTATGCTAGATAGTGTACAGGCTACATCCGGTGTTGTTTATTATGCGGACCTTGTAGAAACTAGAACTAATTTCCGTGCGTTCAAGCGTTTTTGCCATACCTATTACTGGAATCAAAAGTAACAGCTCACATTAGGACCCATTAATTTTGTAATAATTGCAATCCGTGGTGCTTGGCAATCTGGGCTTTTCCCAGTTGCAAACGTCCCTTTGTGCCTATGGGCCTAGTTCTGTTCTGTCTCCTGCTTGTATGGAGGGAAGTGGAAACTATTTTTTTTTCTTACTCCTCCGCTATTATTTTCTGATTAATTTCGTTGCGGGACCCAAGACAGTTATACGTTTCTCTGGGACTCGTCGAGCTTCATTGCCTCGACGCTTTTCTGGTGGCCTCCACTGTTGATTCTGGCTTTCAGGAGTTGCAGTGGGTGGGAAAAGTGTGGCGGGCTTGTCCCAACAAAAAAAAAAAAATGACTCAATGGGTGGAGGCGAGTTGTCGCATATTTTTCTTTTCTTGGATGTAGGAACACGCTGCCATGGCGGAGGTACTACATAAGTTGATTGTTGAGCGGCTGGCATATGATTTGAAGTTTCATCTGTGTCTTTATCATTGTTGAATAGGATGGATTTGTTGGAAGTACCACCTGACGCTAAGAATTTAGCGTCACATGTGTTCAATAAATTGCGGAGGGTATTCTCTTGAATCCTTGCCTTTCCTTCGTTGATGACTAGAGTGCCCGGAAACATCTGAATTGAGTCGTGAATGTTGGAATGGCTGGCCTGTGGACCAGGCTCCTTCTTCTCTTCCTTCTTCATGTTATCTGGAACTTTCTCACCCTTCTTCTCATTTTTCTTTGGATTACCGGATGTACCCTCCAATGCTTCCACTACTAAAGATTAGGCAGACTGGTGACCGTACCAGTACCAGTACGTGGTGGACTGGTACAGGTACTTGATTAGGAACGATTTACTCGACCAATGAATGTATCTTCCATAATTATGGCGGGTCAGTATGAACAATCAACTATCAACTCGACTGTAGTGTATTACTGTACACGACCAATGATCATATGAGCTCGCTATCGCTCTGAAAGGTGGTACAGAATGCTCAATAATGAACAATCACAATTCTTTTAGAAAATCTGATATTTAAAATACATTTCTATAACTACCTATATTTTCTATTTAATTCTAAACATAGTGTTAAAATACATTTCCATACGTACCTATATTATCCTCTAGTTAATTCTAAACATAGTGTTATTCCTTACAATTCTCCTTAACCCGAAAATCCTATTATAATACCTGGCACGCACGATGTATGAGTACTTTCTGCACATGATATTTTAATGTCCCGAAAACGCGTTTTTTTTTTTTTTTTTACCGACACGCACTGATTTTGTTTGGATTTCACCAACACAACACTTTTAAACGTACGCACATTCTTCTTGCGCCCAGCGCCTTATACCTTCCACCTTACGCTGTCTGCTGCTGCTCTCCACTGGGTTTCAGGTAACGTCCTCGTAAGAATGATCGTCGCGTCGCTCTCTCTTCAAATTCTCTTCCTATCCATTGGACGTGGCATTTCTTATATTGGCGATAAATGTAATAAAATACCACCAGTGCTATAAATACTACGATGATAATCAGCAGGATGTTCGCAGTGGTGAGATGGTAATTTAGCTGTTCTGCATGTGCATTGTTGTTTCCTCCTGATGCATTCTGTGCTATCACTATCTCTTCTTTTGACTGCGTTTTTCCCATCGCGAAGTACTCCAAAATATTTTTGTATTAAAAAAAAAATATATAATGTTATACAGGCAATCGTTATTGTCACATAGGCACGTTTATTCACTTTCCCACGGACTGTCCGCTGCGCTTCTCGAAAGCGCCATGTGCGAATACGACACCATTGTCACGGTCGCCATGCAAAGGCGGAACAAGTGAAACGACAGGTTGCTCAACATTGACTGACTTTATTCAGTATGTCACACTTATATATAACATGATTTACTTATACACTACAAGACCAACAGGCCCGTCAAAAACGTCAATACACGAGAACGGATTAAGATTTGAAAATGTTTATGTTTAGTCAAAAACTCTGCACCAACCTAAGTAAATTTTTTTAGAAAGTGTTTTGCAATGGGTGCCTTGTACAGTCTTAGTGGGATTGTACATTGACAGAAGTTGTAGTTGTAGTGGATTGAGTGTGTTAAAGATAAAGTCTCACAGAAAATATTTAAGTTTATTCCCGTAAGTCACAGTTAGGTTCTTGTTGGCAATTCTCACACGTTAGTTGGCGTGGTCGCCTAAATGCACACTGAATATGCACGCGTACGCGCAGGCACGTAGGCCAAGCGCTAGTGCCCCGTCGACCGCCGCGAAGGACGGCCGCGCGCCCGTCGCCGCCACTTATGACGCGCAACCCTCCCTGCCCCGCGCGCCGCCGACGCCATAATCCGCGCTGCGCGCACCAGTCCCACCGCTCCGCCGGCCCGCGCGCTGCCGTCGAGCAAGACGGCCGACGCAAGGAGGGCCCCCTCGCCCCCGCTCGCCCGGAATGACCCGCGCGCCACGGTGGCGCGCCGACCGCCGGTAGTGAGTGAATGTGAGAGTGCGTGCAGTGCGTCAACCCGACCGGCCGTGCCCAGACCGGTCGCTGAACTCCTAACTTCGCCGACCGTCCCTCGCTGGTCGGCCCCGCCGTCGCCCCTGTCGCGCTCGATGTACTCGCCGTACGCGGGCTCAGACATCTCCCTCGCCTCGATGCACTCCGCCGCGAGTGCGTCGGGCGCGAGCATGGGCGGCGTCGGCGACGGAGACGTCGACGTAGACGACGACGACGACGACGACGACGACGACGACGACGACGACGACGACGACGACGACGACGACGACGACGACGACGACGACGACGACGACGACGACGACGACGACGACGACGACGACGACGACGACGACGACGACGACGACGACGACGACGACGACGACGACGACGACGACGACGACGACGACGACGACGACGACGACGACGACGACGACGACGACGACGACGACGACGACGACGACGACGACGACGACGACGACGACGACGACGACGACGACGACGACGACGACGACGACGACGACGACGACGACGACGACGACGACGACGACGACGACGACGACGACGACGACGACGACGACGACGACGACGACGACGACGACGACGACGACGACGACGACGACGACGACGACGACGACGACGACGACGACGACGACGACGACGACGACGACGACGACGACGACGACGACGACGACGACGACGACGACGACGACGACGACGACGACGACGACGACGACGACGACGACGACGACGACGACGACGACGACGACGACGACGACGACGACGACGACGACGACGACGACGACGACGACGACGACGACGACGACGACGACGACGACGACGACGACGACGACGACGACGACGACGACGACGACGACGACGACGACGACGACGACGACGACGACGACGACGACGACGACGACGACGACGACGACGACGACGACGACGACGACGACGACGACGACGACGACGACGACGACGACGACGACGACGACGACGACGACGACGACGACGACGACGACGACGACGACGACGACGACGACGACGACGACGACGACGACGACGACGACGACGACGACGACGACGACGACGACGACGACGACGACGACGACGACGACGACGACGACGACGACGACGACGACGACGACGACGACGACGACGACGACGACGACGACGACGACGACGACGACGACGACGACGACGACGACGACGACGACGACGACGACGACGACGACGACGACGACGACGACGACGACGACGACGACGACGACGACGACGACGACGACGACGACGACGACGACGACGACGACGACGACGACGACGACGACGACGACGACGACGACGACGACGACGACGACGACGACGAAACTTTCCCGGCTGGCGGCAACCTGCGGATGACCCGGCCCAGCCACGAGCCCCGGAGGGTGCCGTCGATGCCAGAGCTCTCGGCGCATCCCCGCGACCCTAGGAGACCGCAGGTTAGCTCCCATGCTATAATAGACGCTCCCCCCCCGTGCCGCGCAACGCAGACAGCGTAGCCCGGACGAGGTGGAGGAGGAGGCAAAGCGGCCGTGCGTGAGCGCGCCGCCGCCACAGCCGAAGCCCGGAACATCGTTTGCGGAGGTAGCGCGGCGCACGTCGCCTACCCCGCCCCGGACAACCGGCGCCGCAGCGGTCACGGACGTTAATGAGCTGGCGGACGAGATCACCGCTTGCGTGCAACGCGCCTTAGAATCGGCGACATGCACCTCCACCGCGCCCAAGGGGCGCTACTCGACGCTCCCCGCTCACTTAGCGAACATGATCGCCGACAAGAGGCGTCTACGCAAGCGGTGGTAACAAACAAGACAGCCCTACCCTGAAGACCCAGCTCAACCGGCTCACGGACAAGGTGAAGGCCGAACTACAAGCGCACTCCACCGAGAGATGGGAGGACTTCATCTACTCAGCGGACAGCGACTGGACGTCGGTACATCGCGTGTGCCGACGTCTAAAGAACACCCCATCTCCGGTGCGCCCGCTTCTCGACAGCGACGGGGCGCTACGCTACACAGCCCCGGACCGGGCCGAGATATTCGCCACACACCTGGAGCGCCAGTTCGCTCCGAACCCGACCGAAGCCCGAGAACACGTCGCAGCAGTCGAGCAACACCTTGGAGAGTACTTCAGGCCGCCGGTAGCTCGCGACGAGGACCCGCTCTTCTTTTCCCCGAGCCAAGTACTCAGGGCAATAAAGAGGACCAAACCAAAGAAGGCCCCCGGTGCGGACGGCATCACAAACACCGCCCTCCGACACCTGCCACCCAAGACGGTGGCGGCACTAGCGCGATTATTCAATGGAATACTCCGCACCGGCACCTTCCCCACCTGCTGGAAAGAGGGGAAGGTGATAATGTTGCCCAAGCCCGGGAAGAATATTTTGAAGCCGGAGAGCTACCGGCCCATCACTCTCCTACCCACGACCTCCAAGGTGTTCGAAGCGCTCCTGCTGCGCCACCTCACACCGCATCTCACACCCAGACCGGAGCAATTCGGGTTTCGGAGCGAGCATAGCACGACGCTTCAGCTGTCGAGGGTTCTGCACATACTCACGGCGGCCGTAAATAAGCGGGAATACGCCGCCGTGGTATTCCTTGATATGGAGAAGGCCTTCGACAGTGTGGCACGCCGGCCTCGTATATAAACTCGCCCACACCGCAGCGCCCCGTCGCTTTTTACAGGTGGTCTCCTCCTTCCTACGGGACAGGACATTCAAGGTTTCGGTGGAGAACGAACTCTCCGCCGCGCGCCCCATCGCGGCAGGCGTGCCGCAGGGGAGTTGCCTCTCGCCTGTGTTATACTCAGCGTACACTGACGACATTCCCGCCACGCACACCTCCACGCTCGCGCTGTACGCGGACGACGCCGCGTACATCACCACGTCGCTCTCGGCCAAACACGCGGCCGTCAAGATGCAGCGCGTGCTCGACGAACTCCCGGACTGGCTAAGCAAGTGGAGAATGTCGGTGAACGTGGGCAAGACACAGGCGATGATAGTGACGGCACGGAGCCGCACTCACCCACCGAACCTTCAGCTCATGGGGGGCGTGAGGTGTATGTACATATGTGTGCGTGCCTGCACTGTGACATTGTGTCCTTACGTCAGTAATAAACTAGCATCCAAGTGTAACGGTGGTTTCATTTAATAACGGACAGCTCACTGGCGACGAGGTACCCACATTAAAAAAAAACAAAAAAAAAAGTTTGTTCGAAATGACGAATATTATTGGAAATCTCACCAGTTTCGATCACGATGTCCAAGAATGGCCAATATTTAAAGGTCGGCTACTACAGTACATCAAGCTAAACAGTGTTAAACCCGAAAATAAGAGTGCGTTGTTACTGACTCACTTTTCGGACGGTAGCTACCGCCTTGCACGGAACTTGCTTCACCCTGAAGTACTCGAGGAAGTTAAGTTCGAAGATCTAGTGGAAAAATTAGACAAGCATTTCACACCGAAACGTTGCACTTTTGCTGACCGAGAGAAGTTTTACGAGGCGAGGAGATCTGATGGCGAAAGCGTTGAAGAATGGGCGGCCCGTGTAAGGGGTCTAGCGGTCCATTGTGAGTTTGGTGAGGCATTGAATATGCTAATGCGTGACCGTTTTATACTCGGGCTCGCACCGTGTCGGGAACGTGACCGGCTCTTTGAAGAAGATGCCACAAAACTCACTTTTACGAGGGCGTTGGAGGTAGCTCAACAGGCTGCGTATGCGCGCTTGGCTCGGGCCGGGACCGCAGCAGTAGCTGACACAGCTGCATCAATCGTCAGGGCCACGCAGATCAAGGAGGAACCTGTGTACCGGATGAGCGGGCAGCGCCCGCAGCGCGATGCTGCCGCAGCTGCTCGCAGCTCGAACGACAGTTCAGGGGAAAATCGACGGTGTACGGTGTGCGGTCTCAGAAACCACGATGCCGAAAAGTGTCGTTTTAAAAACTATCGGTGCCAAGTGTGTGGTGTGAAAGGCCATCTAAAGAAAGTGTGTAGTTCAAAAAAAGTGGAATCGCGTTTACATTGTTTGAATACAGTGGAAAACATTTCGGAGCAAAGTGACTGCGAGGAATGTGAGTTATTTAATCTAAGGTATGTTAGTAACTCGCCTATAATTATAAATGTGTTGCTTAACGATGTAATATTAGATATGGAATTAGATTCAGGGTCGGGAGCTAGTGTTATTTCAGAAATGCTTTACAATAAATTATTTCCCGATCGCATTTTAGTCAAATGTAGCTTAAAAATGTGTCTTTATAATGGTCATAAGATCTCGCCATTAGGATATTTTGAGGGTAGAATAACATACTTAAATAATACGCACGAAATAAAAATATTTGTTCTACCGAACGGAGGCCCCCCGCTACTGGGACGTGATTTTATGTCAAAGTTTAAGTTATATTTTACAACAAATATAAATAACATACAAACCATGTCTATGTCTATGTCTAAGTACGATACAAAAGAAATGCAGCAACTGTTATGTAAATACTCCGACTTGTTTACTGGTGAACTAGGTAGATTCAACAAATTTGAAGTCAAACTTGTTTTAAAAAATGGAACTACACCGAAAATATTTAAGCCCCGTACTGTGCCCTTTGCCTTGAAGAAGAAGGTGGAAGAGGAAATAGATAGGCTGGTAGGGTTAGGGATATTACAACCGATTCAATTTCCTAAATACGGAACCCCTATTGTCCCAGTACTAAAGGAAAACGGGAAGGTCAAGATAGCCGGTGATTTTTCAGTCACATTAAATAAAGATTTAGAGATAGATAAATATCCAATGCCTAGGATAGAGGAAGTTTTTGCCAAGCTAGGTGGAGGGGAGCGTTACAGCAAATTAGACCTTAGCAATGCATACAACCAATTTGTTCTAGATGACGCGTCGCAAGAACTTACTGCGATTAGTACTAGTAAGGGGTTTTTCAAATACACACGACTCGTATATGGTTTGGCAAACGCGCCTGCGATTTTTCAAAGAGCGATGGAGTCTTTATTAATAGGTATAGAAGGTGTTAGCATATGGCTGGATGACGTATGTGTAACTGCACCGACTAGACAACTTCATTTTAACAGACTTAACGAAGTATTAAGTAGATTGAAAGACGCCGGTTTAAAATTACAAGAAGAAAAGTGTTGTTTCTTTCAAGATAGTGTCACTTATCTAGGCTACATTATAAATAAACACGGATTACAAGCATGTCCTAAAAAAACGGAAGCAATTACAAACGCACCGCGGCCGACGAATGTCACAGAAGTGAAGCGTTTTATAGGGTTAATTAATTACTATCGTAATTTTATTCCGAATGCATCTGCTAAGCTACACCCACTGCACGAATTATTGCGTAAAGGAGTGCAGTGGGAGTGGAGCGATCGTCACGAACGTGCTTTTAATAGCGTAAAGGCCGAGTTGTCATCAGACAGGGTGCTGGCTCATTTCGATCCCGCAGCGCAGTTAGTGTTGACGGTGGATGCAGGGCCAGCCGGGCTAGGAGCAGTACTAGCGCAGCGCGACAGCGTGCACGCGCATAACGAGCGACCGCTAGCTTTCGCTTCAAAGTCATTGTCCGTAAGTGAACGAAATTACAGTCAGATTCATAAGGAGGCGACGGCTATTATATTTGCAGTGAAATACTTTCACCAATATTTATATGGACGTCAGGAACCGTTCGTACTTAAGACTGATCATCGTCCCTTACTTTCGATCTTCGGGAAGAAAACGGGTATTTCAGTCATGGCAGCTTCGAGATTACAACGTTATGCGATAATATTATCTGCATATAATTATAACGTTCAGTACATAAAAAGTGAAAACAATGTCGCGGCAGATTATTTATCCCGCGCACCATTACCGGAACCGGTTTGTACAACGGAACAAAAAGCTGACTTATCTTTTCTTAACTTCTTAGATGCAAACGTCGCACCGCTTACTTTCAGTGACATTCAAACAGAAACGCGTAAGGACGTTATTCTACAAACAGTAATTAAAAACATGCAAAAGGGCTGGCCGCGTAAAATTAATTGTAAACTTGTTCTTCCCTATTTCAACTGCAAAACCGATTTAGAAATTGAAAATGGTTGCATTTTTAGAGGTCACAGAGTAGTGATACCCGCGGTGTACCGAAACAGGTTATTAAAAGAACTACATTCGGGTCATTTCGGGGTAGTAAAAACGAAGAGTGCAGCCCGTAGTAGATTTTGGTGGCCGTCCATTGATAAGGACATAGAGGAATGGGTGGGGGCGTGCCCTGCCTGCGCCGGCACACGCGCCGCACCGCCGCGAGCGCCCCCCGCGCCCTGGCCCCGCGACTCGGCACCATGGCAACGGCTGCATATTGACTACATGACAATAAACCAACGGGTATATTTAATCGTCGTGGACTCTTTTAGCAAATGGTTGGAGTGTTTGCATATGGGTTGCGGTATTTCAAGCCGGGCACTAATAATAAAATTAAAGGAATTGTTTTCTAGGTTCGGTATACCAAGCGTCATAGTATCGGATAACGACGTTAAAATTAAATCAAATGAATTTAATAATTTCTGCCAAATGAACGGTATTCGATATATAACATCTCCTATCTATCACCCCTCCAGTAACGGGCAGGCCGAAAATTCGGTAAAAACCTGTAAGAAAATGTTGAAATGTATAATGAACGATAACAGTCAGCAAAATGTGATTAACGAAAAGCTATTAGGGTTTCTATTTCACTATAGAAACACACCACACTGTGCAACGGGCGAATGCCCAGCTAAGCTTATGTTTGGCCGAAATATAAAATCAAGACTAGACCTTTTACTACAAGATAGAAACGAAACTAAAACAAGTTATACCAATATAAAACCAAACAAAAAAATAAAAGTAGGTGACAAAGTGTGGTTAAAATGGTACATATCAAGAAAAGAAACCTGGACCTTAGGAAAAATCATAAAAATAGTAGGAAACCGAATGTACGAGATATATGCAAATGATTATAATGTTAATTGTACGAGACATGCCGATCAGATAAGAAAATATACAGGTGGTACCGTAACTAAAAGCGAGATAGACGGTGCACGTGCTAATGTCATGTGTAGCCCTACTCAGTCAGCGCCCGCGCCGCATCGTTTGTTTACTCCAACGACGGCGGGGGCGCAGCCGTGTCGAGCAATAGTCTCGGATGATGAATCGCATATAGTACAATTGGAGGGAAATAATGTTGAGGAGGAGGACGAATGGGCTGAGGCTCAAGGTGAAGACGATAGTCACGATCATACTGAAATGTGTGAGACTAATAAGGAAGAAACCGATGATCGTGACGATCTTTCTCTTGAACCACAGCCTACAAGACCGACCCGTTCATGTAGACGAAAGATTAATTATAAAGTTTAAATTGTTTATTATATATAAGGGTAAAGGCACACAGAGCCAGTTGCGATATGTTTTATCGTAGGTACTTATATTATGTAATAGAATATTATCTAGTATCTGTGTTAGTTATGTACTTATAGTTCACAAACCTAAATATTGTACCACTTTTAATGTTGTTTTAGTAAGTAGGTACTTAATGTTTGTGTTGCTTATTTAGAAAATAGTGTCGGAGGAGTGAGGTGTATGTACATATGTGTGCGTGCCTGCACTGTGACATTGTGTCCTTACGTCAGTAATAAACTAGCATCCAAGTGTAACGGTGGACATCAAGTGGACGAGTACAGCAAAGTACTTGGGGGTCACACTCGACCATCGCCTCACCATGGGCCCGCACGTCAGCGCAACAGTCGCGCAAGGTCGGTCAAGCACACCCGCCACCTACTGCGCCCGATGCTCTCGTCGCGCCTACCGACCCGGGTGAAGCTGGGGGTGTACAAGACGTACATCCGCCCCCAACTCACCTACGCCGCCCCTGCCTGGCTCGCCCTCGCGGCCGAGGTGCACAGGAAGAAGCTCCGGACGCAGCAAAACCTCGTGCTGCGTCGCATCACGAATGCCCCTCGGTTCGTGAGGAACGATGTCCCCCACCGGGACCTGCGCGTCGAGAGCATAGAAGATTTCGCGGCCGACATGGCGCGAAGAATGTTCGCGCTTGCCGACGCCTCCACACTGCCGCACATCGCGGACATAGCGCCCTGGCAAGCGCGACCAACTACAACGACAACGACGACGACTACAAGCGGTTCCCGCGCGACCTAATCGCTGACATGCCGCCTACCGGACAAGACGCCTGAGTGAGCCGCAACCATCCTACACGCCGCTCACTCAAACATTTGAACTCCACATTCACCACACCACGCCACACTGCGTAAGCGGCGCGCCGAGTTAACACGGGCGTCGCACAGTGTCCGGCGTAGAACAAGCCAAGTGGACAAAAATATCTTTTCATGGTTTTGGAAATATATCTATAAATTAAGTATTTATATACCTATATTAATATTATAAAACTAAAAACTCTGTTTGTTTGTTCGTTTGAACGCACTAATCTCAGGAAGTACTTTGCCGATTTAAAAAAAATATATCAAAGTTAGATAGGCTATTTATGGTGGAAGGCTATAGGCTATATATCATCACGCTGCGACCCACGAGAGTGGAGCAGTAACCAAAGATGCGGGGGACAGCTAGTAGTACCATAATATTTTATTTAAGGAAAATGCAAAGAGAAGGTGTATAAATATATTCAAAGTCAAAGTCAAAGTCAAAGTCAAATCATTTATTTCAATTAGGCCACTATAAGGCACTTTTGAACGTGAAAAAAAAAAAAATAGAATTGAATCTAGTTGCCCCTTCCAAAAGGTAGTTTTGTATGGAGAAGAATGGGCAAGAAACTCCATACGTACTCTTTTAAAATCAATGTTTTACAATGTTATTATTTGTATACATAGTCATACGTAATTACATGTGAATACAATGTACCTTCTATAACAAAACTACTGTATAATAACACACAAAAATAATTTATATTACAAATTAGGAATTCATGGTAAAAATATATTTAAAGTTACATCATGTTCACAGAGTCAACATCTCAACCAACAATGAAACAGCGTGTGAGCCTGCGCAATCCCATAGTAAAAATCAAATAAAAATATAAAAATATAATAAAAATGTCAAAAGAAAAAAGGAAATATATATATATATACACATATATATATATATATATATATATGTATTATATATATATATATATATATATATATGTATTATATATATATATATATATATATATATATATATATATATATTAAAATTAATATTAACCAGCTTCATTTTGTCTAGACTGAATAGTAATTGTCCTATGGAGCAGGACCAGCATGTTTCCAAGCAGTCTTATCTTGAATATAATCCTCTAATTTATAATATGCTTGGTTGCAAAGTGTACTTTTAATATGTGTCTTAAATTTTCTTTCATTTAATTTTAATATATCAGAAGGTATTTTGTTGTAACATTCAACACAGTACCCCATAAAAGATGTATTTACTTTAGACAATCTAAAATAAGGTTGAGCTATTTTATCTTTATTTCTGGTATTAATATTATGTCTATCACATATTTTCTTAAAAAGTTTTAGATTTTTTCTCAAGTACATAATATTTTCATAAATAAATTGGCAAGGCACTGTCATAATATTAATCTTCTTAAATACTTCCCTAAGAGATTCGCGACGAGGTAGATTGTAAATGGCTCTGACAGCTCTCTTCTGTAAAATAAAAATGGTTTCAATGTCAGCAGCCCGACCCCACAATAAAATGCCAAAAGACATAATGCTATGAAAGTAGCTGAAATAGACTAATCGCGCAGTCTCTACATCTGTCAACTGTCTTATCTTCCTAACAGCATAAGCTGCTGAACTTAACCGTCCCGCAATAGACGTTATATGAGGTCCCCATTGTAATTTGTTGCCGAGCGTGATTCCTAGGAAAACCGTTTGATTAATAAATTCCAGTTTTTCTCCATTCAATATTATATCACATTCGCTACTTCTAAAGTTTGGTAAACTGAATCTAATACATTTAGTTTTTTTTTCATTTAATACTAAATTATTAACTGTAAACCAATTTTGGACCTGAAGAATAGAGTTATTTACGTCGTCAAGATTTTGTGACCGCCTGTCTATTTTAAAAATTAATGAGGTGTCATCTGCAAATAACACCATCTTCGGTTCATTTTCCAGTAATTGAGGCAAATCATTTATATAAACTAGAAATAGAAATGGACCCAATATCGAACCTTGAGGAACGCCCATAGTCGTTTCAGACCCCAATGAGTTTACGCCGTTTACCTGAACTTTAGCCTGTCTACCTATCAGATATGACCTTAGTAAACCAAGAGATGTTTTACTAATCCCGTAGTACTCCAGCTTCAACAAAAGTGTCTCATGGTTAACGCAATCGAACGCCTTTGAGAGGTCGCAAAAGATTCCAACGGCATCTTGAGCTTCCTCCCAGGCGTTGAAAATGTTCTTTAGTAGGGTGACACCAGCGTCAGTTGTACAACGCCCTTTGGTGAAACCGTACTGTTGTTCATGAAAGATGGAATTTTTATTAAAGTGACGTAACATTTGATTGAGCATTAACTTTTCAAATACCTTACTGAGAACTGGGAGAATCGACACAGGCCTATAATTGTTGGGTTCCTTACTATCACCCGCTTTAAACAATGGTACGACTTTACTGTGTTTCATCAGATCGGGAAAGACTCCTTGGTCTACACTGGTGTTAAATATTAAGGCTAAATAGGGCGCAATGGTTTCGATAATAGACCCACTAACTTTTACAGACATTCCCCAAAGATCGTCTGTTGATTTAATTTTAAGATCTTTAAAAGTTTTTATGACAGCCTGGGGGTTAGTATGTTGAAATCTAAATTCCACAGGGCAAGCCTTAACATTATTTTTAAGTAAGGCAGCAGAGAGAGCGGGGGAGGAATTCAAAGCCTCAGTAGTTTGAAGGGGAATATTAGCAAAAAAAGTTTCAAATTCCTGGGCTACTTCTATATCTGTATTAATAGGACCATGTGCAGTCTCTAAATTAAATTCAGTATTACGCTGTTTTTTTGTACCTGTTTCATTGTTTATTATTTGCCAAGTAGTTTTTATTTTGTCATCAGATGACTTTATTTTTTTACTTATGTGAAGAGCTTTCGCTATTTTACAAATACTTTTAAAAAGCTTTGAATATTTGGAAACATACTTATGAAAATTTATATTAATTGTATTTATCATTTATTAAATCATGATGACACGATTACAATACAGAAAAAAAAAAATAAGAAATATCAACGCTAATTCTATATAAATTTACAACCTTAGACTAACATATTAAAACCAAAAAAAAAAAAATGTAAATATGTATACAAATATAAATATACAACCGTAGACTAACATACAATACAAAAAATCGAAATCTAACACTAGACTAATCTATTCACAATAAAACTAATTCTCAATATCCGAATCATCAGATTCAGAATCCGATGAATCCAATTGAAAATAGTCTTCCTGAGTTTGTGGAGGTCTTGGTTGCAACTGGAGTCGAGGCTCTATAGTGGCAAAAGATGGATTTTCGCCAATGTCCTTTATTACTCTGGCAACGTTTTTATATCCAGTGGACCGTGCAGCTACCTCTGCAGCAGTCATTAATTCTCCAACACTTCGCGATTCATCTAGATCAGCAACTTTACGTTTCTTAGTTTTAAAAATCTTCGAGTACTTTTTTAGGTCTTCCGGGTCGACAAAAATCAGCAGATGAAGTAGAAGGTTGTGGTTGAGTCGATCGTAAGCAGAATTCTATATTTTCGCCTTTCAGCCACAACTTATTCTTATTCAGGAAACGCTCTTTTGATTTTGCTGAAGACACCCACTTGGTTGCAATTTTCGAAGAAATGCTGGCTAATTTCATCTTAATTTCCCTTTGACATTCTTCAGAGAAATCACACTTAGACAAAATAAATTGAAATAGACGATCATTTCTTTCGTCTTTTTCGTGCTTAAGCCACTCTTCGAAAAACTCTATTTTACTAATAGAGTAAGTCATTTCTACAAAAAAAGAAAAAAAAATGTTGTACTCAAGTGTGCTACATAAAATAGGTCACATAATAGTCTATAGGCATGTAGTTAAAACATATCAAAAATTCAGAGTATCCACTCTGAAAAGAGGATACATGGCTTTTCTAAGCCTGATAAGTTAGAAAACAAAGAAAAACATGGTAATTTTTTAAGTGTTCAGAGATAGTCTACTTTATGAATGTTTATAACACATTAAAAGATTCTAATAAGAAAATAATATTTAACATACCTTCAGAAGTAAAATCCATCAATAAAACTTTTCACAAAATTAGAACTACCACCATGAGATGTTAGTGTAAGTGTCGCTAAAATGCAACTGATCTATTTATTTAACTGCACTTACCTAATTACCTTACTTTGATAAACGATGACTCACCCATATGGAATGTTAGACGTAAACAATTCTTGAAATCAGAGGTTTAGGGGTGTTGTTTACAGGTAGAAAGTACAAATTTCTGGGATTTTGATAATGACTTTTGTCCACCTGGCTTGTTCTACGCCGGACACTGTGCGTCGCACGACCGCAGCGCACACACTCGAAAACTCCACACGCATACAAACACACATATGCCAACTCATCGAGCGACGTACACACACTTTCAAATCGCTCGCCACACGTAGTAGCGGGGCGCGGTCAGCTTCCATCGTGGGTGAGCGCCAACCAAAACCGGCGCCCTTGTTGCTGGATCGACCTTTGCTGGGCCTTCCCTGGGTCACCAGGGATCTCACCTGGCAGGGGTCTGGTCGCACGGGCGCCGTGAAGAACTTAGGGCGCTCCCACGATCACACACCACAGACACTGACGTGCGCCGGGGGCAGGAGCCCCCCGCAAGCGCCTAGGTGCAAACATGTCCCCCCCGTCCTCACCGGGAGAGGGGCGGCAAACCCAACGCCCGGTCCCTATTTTTAAGGACCGCGATCCTGATGCCTCGGGCAAGGGGCAAACAGCCACGTCACCGATTCCTCGCGCCCCACTCTGGGGCGATGAGAAGACTACCGCGCCCCGGGCGGGCAGTCGTTATCGGATTGTCGGCCTGAGCGGTGGTGCGTTGACGAGCCAATTATTACGTTAGTAAAAGGGCATATTATACATTGGCGACGAGGAGAAAACCGTGAGTTTTTATATTTTAATATAATAAAATAAAAATGTGTAATAATGACAATAAATATTCATGTTTATGAAAAAAAAAGAAGTAACATTTATTTTAAAGGTAGATCGAAATAAAGTGTTTTTTCTTAGAAAAAAAAAATCCCTATCTAAGAGAAACACGACTTTGCTATATTCTCGTTAATATTGAGCAATTGGCTGCTGCGCTGCGTGTCGCGGGTTCGATTTCCACACGAAACGAATATTTGTGTAACTTACAAATGATTGTTCCGGGCCTGGCTGTTTCTGTGTGTGGGTTTGCGTGTTTGTGAACGCACCCACGATACAGGTGAGATTTCTGGTGTGGGGCATCGTTTTTATTATTATTATTATTGTATTTCGAAAGGTATTACACAAAATACACTTCAAAAGTCAAATAATGAATGTAAGAATTTTTCATTAGACTTGTTAACTATAAGTAAAATAAGTCATTTTGTTTAAAAGAAGTTAAAAGCAATAAGTGATTCATTAGTGTATGGTGTTAAAAACTATAGTGATTGTTAAGGACAACATACATACATAACATCACGCCTGTAATCCCCGAAGGGTTAGGCAGAAGTGTACCCATTAGTACACCCACATTTCGCCAGTTATGTTTATAGTCCCATGTAATAGGGGGCGAGCCTATTGCCATCAACCGGGCACAAATCCAGACTCCGAGGCTGCTACTGAGAAATTCCTGATGGAAAAACTCAATAACACTTTGCCCGACCTGGGAATCGAACCCAAGACCTCATGCACTGCAGTCCCGCTTGCGACCACTAGACCAACGAGGCAGTTTGATTGTTAAGGACAAAAACACACTAATTAAATTATTTAACGTAAACTAGACATCACGCCTGAATTACGTTTGCTGCGATCGGAGGATCGAAAAAAAACCGAAATGATTTTAAATTAATTTAATTACTAATTTGATATTACAAAATTAATCCTATGAATGACGATTCCAAGTCGAAGTAGGACGATAGAATGATCATTCTTACAATTTATTGAACAAACAACAGTTTGCGAAATCGATTGACGTCATAGGTGCATTGGCAATAATAAGTATCGATGCGGAAGCAACATCAGCGACCTTCATGTGGTAGCGCTATGTAATTGGTGCATTGGCAATAACAAGTATCGATGCGGAAGCAACATCAGCGATCTTCATGTAGTAGCGCTATGTAATTCCTCCCCCCTTAGAACGGCGACTATTTTAGCACGTTGAGTGAAAATGTTGCCGGAAGTTCGCCAGGACTTTCATTCTCTTTCAGGGTTGCGGCTGGTGGTTGCTGTTTCCTTTCCCTAGTGTTCGTACGTCTGCGTAGGTAGCGCCGGGTCGTAACGATGATAACGAGTACGCTTGCAATCGATAGTATTCCATAGAATGGAATTGTAGTGTGATAAAGTCCGTCTGTGACCACGTTTTCAAGTTGGACAGGATTCTGGATCATGAGTTGGTCCTGGATGCTGTGTAGTCCTTGGAGATCGATAGAGTTCAGATTGACGTGGGTAGCTGTGGTGGCCTGCTTCTCAGCGTCATAGGGTATCTTCATTAACTTCAAGGGTTGGCCGTTAATTTCGTCATAAACGTTCGCAATGGTGAACTCTTCAGATTTCAAATAACATCCGGTAGGAATTGTTGCAAGATAGCTACCCTGAAGCGATGTGTAGTCTTTCCGGTTACAAGTTAGTTGTATCTTCGTTTCTTGAGGAAAGGATAGGACGTAATGTTGGTCGTCGAGCTTCTCCATGGCTTCTCTCGTCAAGGTGACTGTGGTAAACCTGCAGGAGTCTTGTAAAACTTGGTTGGTGATTAACTCCTGGACGCAGTCAGCTTTGGTGCGAATCTGATGGGTAATATCTTTCTCACAGAGGTACCAGTCTTTCGACTTCGGGCATTCAGCCTCTATGTACACATGTGACATCTCGTTAGTTGCAAGGAAAGGGAAGGGTGGAATAAGAGCTTGTGCATGTTTATTAGGTACCATAGAGAGTCTATAGATATCGAAGCTATTTTTAGAAAAAATTGGGAATTTAAATACGAATACTATCTGCTTGTCTACATAATATGATCCCGGTTTTATAATATCATAATAATCTCTAAGTTCTAGGTCTAGAACCTGTTCTTCAGCGTAAATATTCTTAAGTTTCCTTACCATTGACTCTAGTATTTCTATGTCTATCATGGAGTGATGGGTACTACCAGCACGAATGAAAGCTAAACTATTTTCTATCCTGATTAATTCCTGGAATAAGTCCTCTACATTATCGCTTATAATTTCTAGTAATTGGGCAAAATGAGCATATTTCATTAAACTTTTCTCACTTAGTGCGTTACTTTGTAATATGGTTTCTAGAGTGGTATTAATTTTATTCTGGTTTTGTACTATCTGTGTGATTATGCTATTATATTTAGACATCCACTCCTTACTCATACTAATATGTTCATTGAATTCGGTCACTAATTTATTTTGGTTACGTTCTAAGATCTTAATTGCCAGATTATATTTTAGTGCATCTTCGTGATCTAGGTTCCCAGTTAAGCTTTTTACTATTGAACCTAGTCCATCTACAAGACCTCTTTTGGCTCTATTGGGTTCTAAAGATCGTAATTGTTTTAAGACATTGCCAAGTTTGCTAGTAAGATATTCCAACTGAATTTCGTATAGTGCGTAAGTGTCATTAGTCATTTGATTTTGACAGTTCCTTAGTTGGGTCTGTAGGGAGTGAACACTGTTTTCGATATTACTTAGTTGTATGTACTGAATGAAGGTATGGTGATGAGTCGTGATTTTCATTTGTCCAAGTTTAAAGGGTAGAAGTCCGGGTCCTTCGTCGAGGCTTACAAGTCTTATCTCCTGAGATCGCGTCATTGGGAGCATTGTTACCAGTAGGATCCTGTAACAATTTTGCTGATTTAGGTATACGCTTAAGTCTTGACTTCGCTATGGGGCCACGTTTTTTTGAAGTATAAATGTGAATCGGCAGGTCTGCTAGAACTGTGTCTTGTGTATATCGGGGGGCAGTCTTTTGTCGACTTGCAAGAGGGTTTGTTATAAATACCTGTTGTTGGGGGGCGTATTCTATCTCAGGTTCACGGGTTTCATTTCTTTTCTCAATTATCGCGGTACGGTTAGCCAGTGATGACGAGTTAATGATGTCATAGACACGTTTCATTTTATCTCGGTGAGCTTGCGTATACTGTTGTAATAAGTGCTGTGTCAGGTCAATGTCTTTACAGTCTCGGGGGTCAAAATGACCAGTCAGTAAGTCAAAGGGTCGACATCTTGTGAAGCTATGTATAGAGCTATTATAAGCTATTAGAGCATAGGGCACAAGATTAGTTATTGGTTCGTCTTTAAACTGTAGCTTAAGGAGTCTAAGATGTTCTAGAAGGGTTGAGTGTAGTCGTTCGACATTTCCGTTGTCGTTGGGTGAGTGAGCTAGTATTCTATGATGGTTGATGTTATGAAGCCTTGTGAATTCCATGAACAGTTGGTTTGTGAACTCGGTCCCATTGTCTGTGATAATAGTTATAGGGACGCCATGGTGGGTACAATATTGCAAAAGGGCTTGTAGGATGCTAATTGCTGTTCCGTCACGTAGGTGATAAGCTTGACCGTACTTTGTAAATACGTCGATAAATGTTACGTATTTTTCACCCTGTACGGTGAATAGATCCATATGGATTGTCTCGAACGGTTTGGTAGCCGGTGGTACAATATTAAATTGAGGTCTTATCGGGTTTCTGTCGTACTTGGCCTGACCGCAAATTGTACATTCATTTATGAATTTGGTTATCTGATCCTTCATCTTTGGCCGGTAATATTTGCGAGATAAGGCTAAATGACACTCGGTAATTCCGCGATGGTTAGTTTTACCGTCATGATAGTGTCGTATTATCTCCTGTTGTCGAAGATAATCTTTGACATTTTCTAATTCAGATTTAGCTAAAACGAGTTTTAAGGTTGAACTTTTGAATTTGTCCTGTATAATCGGTATAATTGAGTACATGGCTAAAGGTGGGTTAACTAAAATAGCTGTCTTAACCTTAGGGTTAACGTACTCTTTTACGGCACAGATCACATCTTCCTCTAAGTTAGATTCGGACAGCTGGATACTTATACGTGTATGGGTGTCAAATGGCTTAGTAACTACGGGTCGTTTTTTTACGTCATTTACAATGGTAAGGCATATCTGCCTGTTGAACTTATTTAATGGCTCGTCAGTTATGGGAACTTCTAGGATGGGGTTCTCAACGCTTGTATGTACTGTTTCGGTTGAGGAGTTTGTTTTACCAAGGACGGTTTCTGTTGGATTACCCATTAAGGAGTTTAGTTCATCAATTTCATCCATTAAGGACGTGGCTTCTTTAGTGTGAATTTCAATGCGAGAAAGGGCGTCAGCATTTGTATTGGATTTCCCTTTCTTATAGATAACTGAAAAGTCATATTCGCTAAGTCTAAGTCTCCACCTTGTCAGACGGGAATTTGGTTCTTTCATGTTCATCATCCATTGTCAGTGAAAATTTTAAATTTGCGTCCAAATAGGTAGGGTCTGAAATATTTCGTAGCCCATACTATAGCGAGTAATTCTTTCTCTATGGTACTATAGTTCATCTCGCTATCGTTTAGGGTTCGGGATGCATAACAGATAGATTTGTCCGAGTTTATAGGTCCTTGCGATAGAATAGCGCCAATGGCTACGTTCGAAGCGTCTGTCGTCAAGTTAAAGTCTTTACTGAAGTCTGGATACTGTAGGATAGGGTCATTAGTCAGGAGGATCTTGCATCGTTCGAAACAATTCACGTATTCGGAGTCAAGGGAAATTTACGTCCTTTTTTCAAGCATTGAGTAAGCGGTTTTGTAGTTCGGGCAAAGTCAGGAATAAATTTTCGATAATAACCAAGAAGGCCCAGGAATTGTTTGATTTCTTTCGGTGTTTTTGGAATGGGGTACTTCTTAATTGCAGATATTTTATCGGGATTTGGCCTAATGCCGTCTTTACTGATGATATGGCCTAGATAAGCTGTTTCAAGTTTCAGGAATTCAGATTTGTCCATCTGGATTTTAAAGTTGGACTCTCGAAGCCTCTGGAATACTTTTTCGAGATTAGTTATATGTTCCTGAAGGGATGTGCTGAAGACGATGATGTCATCTAAATAGACAAGACATATCTCGTTTTGGAGTCCTCTGAGGACATTATCCATCACACGCTGGAACGTGGACGGCGAATTTTTTAGTCCCATCGGCATTCTGAGGAATTCAAAATGACCGTGTTCCACGTTGAATGCGGTTTTTTCTACATCCTGAGGGTACATTTCCACTTGGTAGAATCCACTTGCCAAATCCAAGGTCGTGAAATAGTGGCATTTACCTAATTTGTCGAGAACGTCATTGATGTTGGGTATAGGGTACCTATCGTCTAGGGTCTTCTCGTTTAACTTACGGAAGTCAACTACGAGACGCCATTTTTGCTTTCCTGAGGCATCTAGTTTCTTTGGGACCATCCAGATAGGCGAGCTCCATGCGGATTCTGATGGTCGTATGATACCTTGGTCATGCATTTTAGTTATTTGGTCCCTAACTTCCTGGCGATGTACAAATGGATACCGGTAGCTTTTAGCGTGCACCGGAACATCGTCGGTAGTTCTTATTCGATGCTTTATCTTGTTTGTAAAAGTTAGTCCCTCACCTTCAATATAAAAAACGTCCGAGTAACGGGAACAAAGAGCTTTCAGGTTAGCCTTTTCTTCCGGGTTCAGGTGATCAGTTCTTAAGCGCGATACCACTTCTTGAGCGCGTGTCGATGTTTGTTGAGTACTACTGCACTCGATATTGAATAATTCCGCGTGCGCTGGGCGATCGATTGAAAATATTACGTCATTTAGTGTCGGATTTTCGATTTCCAAGTAACCACGATTACGACTTACGGTAGTAATACATTCATGAATTATGCAATTGCAAAGAGTTTGTTCCCGAATTAAAACGTCGCCTTCTGGCACATCAATGGGGATACGGATAACCTTAGTACTCCCAGCTGGTATAATATCTTCGTATAAATTTACGTTACACGAGTTATACATTGCAATAGGGTTTATTGCAGATCGAGTCACCAACATGTTTTCCTTCAAGTCTATGCGAGCTTCCCAGTCATTTAGCAGATCTAAACCGATGAGACCATCGAAATAGTCATGAAACCGATAGATGAACAACTTCATGGTTTTGGCGTCATTAAACTCCGCAAAACATGGCAAGGTTATAGAGTAATCGTTCCTGCTTGTTGCGTGTATGTTGGTTACCTCAAAAGGGTCGAAATGTAAGGGGTATTCGGCGAAATATTTTCCAACAGCTTCGGGGCTAATAAAAGATTGGTTAGCACCTGTATCTATTAAAAGTTAGAGGTGGGTCTCTAGTTTGTATATAGGGGAGTTGCCTCTGTGTCTGAAGATTTAATTCTATTTTGGTTTTTGCGACGTCGAAGCCTCCTGAAAATCCTGTTGAGCATGGTCAGTTACACCCGCTTGCGATTCATCAAATACTTGGTCGTTCATTGTCACGTTATAATGAGTCGAGTCAGCGGCGAGACTACTCGGGTCAGGGACACTGTCATTGTAGTCAGTATAGTAATTGTACACCGGTTCGTAGTAATAGTAGTAATATGAGTCGTCATGCGTCATGCACTCATTCATATTCATTTCTCGGGCTTTGAAATAATTCGAAGGTGGTGGATTTCCAAACTTATTCCAATCATGGGCTGCTGGCTGATTTGTTGGAGGTAAGGGTTTGGGAGTGAATCGTTGAACACCACTCATTGGCTGAGGGCCTTGAGGTGCATTATTTCGGGACGTTAGTCTAAATAGGTTACTACGGGGATTGTAATTAGGAGGTGCCGCACTGAACATTCTTTGCGTGCTCGTTGGCATACGCTGTTGATGTTGTGCTGGTGCAGGGAATTTAAAAGGCTGAGGTGCGGGCCCCGCTGGACGCTGGCCCATGGGTAATGGCCAGTTAGGTATTGGTGTCAGGAAATTATGAGGTCGTGGGGTAAACGCTACAGGTGTAAGAGTGGGATGAGCGACTTTAGGAGGAGCTTGGGTTTTTGGGGTCTCGCGTTGTTGCAAGTACATTACATTGAGTTCCTCTTGAACGAACTCGAGCGCCTTCTCTATTGTTGGTGGGCGCATGCAACGTATGCGGGATCCTAGAGGTTCTTTCAACCCTCGGACATATGCCTGCATGGTTACCTTTTTATATAGGTCGCGTTTCGCTTCTATGGTCGTCGATACAGTCTCATGTAAAGTCACGTAAGTCATGATCGTACTAAACAACGTTTGGCAATGATCGTAGAATTCTTGTGGCGTTTTATTACCCTGAGTGGCTAAAGAGAGGTCGTTGTACAATGCGGTTTCATCACGCTGATCTGAAAAGTTATTAATCAAGGCAGTTCGAATGCCTAGCCAGCTCTCTGGTATTCCATTGGCATTAATAGTGCATGCCGCGGTCCCAGTTATTTTATTAAGTATTCCGTTTATTAAGCATAAGTTGGAAAATTCACTGCCAGGTGCACTACTTAAGTACTGCGCAGCTAACGAATCACAGATTCTAATGAAACGGGTAAGGATGTTCGGGTTGCCGTCGAACTCCGGAATAAGGCGAAGAGCCTTGTAGATAGTATCTGGGTTATTCTGAGCCTGAGTCATATTGTCTAGTTCTAAGTTATCCAAGGTTATATCTCTATTTATATCTACTGTACGTTGGCGAGCCTGTCGCGATTCAGGCTCCCGCGTACCGGAGGCCCTTGGATGATAAATCTTGAGGTTTAAGATTCAAAGGGATGCAACACGAGAATGTTTCAAGTGTACTTACAGGTATCTCATTTCTGGTTCCTCTCCGTGAATCGGTGGCTGGATTCTCCTTCTGGTCTGCAGCAGGTCCGTAGGTTCCGGATACTCGTGACGTGACTTGATAATCGCCCAGGTGACTCGCGATCGTGGTAATCGATATGAAATTGATTCTAACGCGATTCGCGAACCGGCCCGCGAGTATCCTACCGACTGCGCCAATTACGTTTGCTGCGATCGGAGGATCGAAAAAAAACCGAAATGATTTTAAATTAATTTAATTACTAATTTGATATTACAAAATTAATCCTATGAATGACGATTCCAAGTCGAAGTAGGACGATAGAATGATCATTCTTACAATTTATTGAACAAACAACAGTTTGCGAAATCGATTGACGTCATAGGTGCATTGGCAATAATAAGTATCGATGCGGAAGCAACATCAGCGACCTTCATGTGGTAGCGCTATGTAATTGGTGCATTGGCAATAACAAGTATCGATGCGGAAGCAACATCAGCGATCTTCATGTAGTAGCGCTATGTAATTCCTGTGTACACCGCGGGGGTGGGCGGAGGTGTGTGGTGCGACCACGTTTTACCAGTTTCGTTGGGTATGCCTGTTGCCATTCACCGGAAGCCAGTTTGGAAAATTTAGTTATTTGATTTGTGCTACATAATTAGTCCTAATATAATAAATCAAAGAGCGCATAAATGTAACAGCAGTAGAATATACCTACTGGTCATTAAATTGACAGTTGTCAAGAAATGACTGTGATAGCAGTAGAGCCTAGCTACTGGTCATTAAATTGACAAGTCATTAGAGAATGACTGTAATAGCAGTAGAATATACCTACTGATAAAAAAAAAAATGACAATAAATGTATTGGTTTCAGGTAATTAATTAATTAATTAATAACATGAGTTTTCAACTCACGTTAGAGAAATTTGATTGTGAGGGGGAACCTTCATCAGTAGGAACAAGATGGGAACGCTGGAAGCGGGCACTTTTGATCTACTTGGAAGCTGCTGATATCGAGACCAGTGAGAAGAAACGTGCTTCGCTACTACATTTTGGTGGAGTAGAATTGCAGGAAATATTTTATAACATACCGGATGCAAATGTATCACCAGCAGATGGAGTGGATGTCTTCAATGTGGCTATCAGCAAACTCGATGCGTACTTTCTACCCAAACAAAGTAAGATCTATGAACGTCATCTTTTTCGATTGATGAAACAAGAGGCAAATGAAAAATTTGAAAAATTCCTAGTACGGCTTAGACAACAAGCAGACAAATGTCAGTTTAAGGACAAAGACGATCAAATAATCGATCAAATTACGGAAAAGTGTTCCTCTAAAGAGCTTAGAAAGAGAATTCTACAAGCAGGAGACACAATAACACTAACAAATATAATCATTGAAGCAAATACTCTTGAAGCTGTAAATCGACAAATCGACAAATATAAGAATTCGGAGGAAGCAGCACATCAACTGAAAACATAAATAGAGTAAAAAACATGGAAACAGAAATAAAAGAAAAAAATAATGATAAGAAGTGGAAAACAAAAACAGGATGTGGAAGATGTGGCAGCTCAAGACACGCGTCTCAAGACAGCAAATGCCCAGCAAGAGAAAAAGATTGCCACAGATGTGGGCTAAAAGGACATTTTAGGCAATTCTGCAGGACAATGACACGGCACAGAACGATTAAAAGGAAATATGAGGAAAATAACAACAAACAGCGAAAATAAAAGAATGAAAAGAAACGATACCAACCAGATAGATCAAACAGAGTCTGAAGACATACAATATGTATTCAAAATCGACGATGACGGGGTATTAGATTGCCATATTGGTGGAATGAAGGTTACAATGTTAGTAGACTCTGGGTGTAAATGCAACTTGATCACAAACAAAACCTGGGACGATATGAAACAAAATAAGGTTCAAGTTCGTAACCAAACATTCAGTTGCAATAAGACTTTTTATGGTTATGGAAGTAAGAAACCCCTTGACCTAATAGGATCATTTGACGTAAATATAAAAATCGCAGATAGAGCAGAAAATGCAACTTTTTACGTCATTGCCGATGGGACTAGAGATCTGCTTGGGAAAGAAACTGGGTGTACTTAAAATCGGATTAGAAATCAACCAAATGGAAACGAAGACCAAAATTCCAAAATTCAAGGGTGTTTTAGTGGAGATGAAAATTCATCAGGTTGAATTACATCCCGTTTCTCGACACATTACAACCTTTATTACAAGTAAAGGCCTGTTCAGATACTTGGAAGATACTTGGATACTTGGATGTTTGGAATATCATGTGCCCCGGAAATTTTTCAAAAAACTCTAGAACGAATGTTATTGGGATGTAATGGCACTATAGATTTTATAGATGATATTTTGGTATACGGAAAGGATTGGGAAGAACACGATCAAAGATTAGAAACGGTAGTGAAAACTTTAGAAAAAAATAATGTAGTACTAAGGAAAGACAAGTGCATATTCAGAGAAGAAAAGGTTAAATTTTTAGGACACGAATTATCACACGAAGGGGTAAAACCATTAGATAAGTACGTGACAACCATTCAAGAATTTCGTCCACCTATAAATATAGGTAAGCTTCAGAGCTTCTTGGGGTTAATAAATTATGTTGGAAAATGGATTCCAAATTTAGCAACGGCTACTGAACCATTAAAAGAACTGCTTAGGAAGAAACTGAGCAAAACTACAGAATTTAAAAGTCTTTGGGGCAGTAAACAGGAACTTGCATTTAACGAACTAAAATCGGCTTTGTCTAATATTCCTACTCTTGGATACTATGACGTCAAAGATCGAACTATAGTAATAGCAGATGCCAGTCCAGTAGGACTAGGAGGAGTATTAGTTCAAATTAATGATCATGGACCTCGCATTATAGCGTATAGTCACTGGACACTTACAGACTGCGAAAGACGTTATTGCCAAACAGAAAAAGAAGCCCTAGCTCTGGTCTGGGCTGTGGAACATTTTTATATTTTTCTGTTTGGAAAAGAGTTTGAATTGGTGACCGACCACATAAACCACTTGAGGTTATATTCGGTCCCAAATCAAAACCATGCGCAAGAATAGAGAGATGGATATTACGCCTTCAAGCATACACATTTAAAGTAGTATACAAGCCTGGTCAGGAAAATATTGCAGATAGTTTATCAAGATTATGTAAATTAAATAAAACATCACAGGACAAGTCGGAAAACTATATACATCAAGTTGTTGAAGGAAGTAGGCCAATAGCTGTATCACTGGAAGAGATTATAGAAGCATCAAAGCAAGACAAGGAAATATTAAAAGTAAGGGAAGGCTTGTATAACAACAAATGGGATGAAGAGGTAAAAAATTTCAAAATATTCCAAAACGAACTATGTTTTTACGACGGAGTTTTATTGAGAGGCACTAGAATTGTTATCCCAAGGAAATTGCGCAGTAAAGTTCTGACAGCGGATCACGAAGGGCACCCAGGAATAGTCCTAATGAAGGCGAGACTAAGAACCAAAGTATGGTGGCCTAGATATGACAAAGAAACTGAGAACTTGGTCAAATGCTGTAAAGGCTGTACGTTAGTTTCAGCTCCAAATCCTCCAAACCCACTTAAGCGACGGGCATTACCATGTGCACCTTGGGTAGATACATGCATTGATTTGTTGGGCCCTCTGCCAAGCAGCGATTACCTATTAGTTATCGTCGATTATTTCAGTCGATACAAGGAGGTGAAGATTTGTCGTAAAATTACTAGCGCAGACATAATAAAATGCCTAAAAGAGATCTTCAGCAGACTCGGTAACCCGATGACGATAACAGCTGATAATGGAAGACAGTTCTGCAGCGAGGAGTTCAAAAAAATCTGTACTGAAAGAAATATAGTTTTGCATAATACGGTACCATACTGGCCTCAACAGAACGGTGAAGTCGAACGTCAGAACCGAGACATTCTAAAGCGACTAAAAATTAGTCAAGTTGAGCATAAAAATTGGCAAGAAGCTTTGTTAGAATATTTGGCTATGTATAACAATACTCCGCATAGTGTTACAGGTAAAACTCCTACAGAATTATTTTTCAAACGGCAATACCGTGACAATATACCTATGACTGGAGACATTACACATACACAGAAACCGGAAGATTCAGATGTTAGAGACAGAGACCAAGAAAAGAAAGAAACTGGGAAAGAATATGCAGATAAGAAAAGAGGAGCTCGTGAATGTCAATTAGTACCTGGAGATAAAGTTTATGTTAAGAATATGGTCAAAGATAAACTAAGCCTAAATTATTACTCAACTACCCATACAGTAGAAAAGGCTAAAGGTGGAGACATTAGTGTTCGAAACGAGATAACTGGGAAGGTATCACGAAGAAATGTAGTTCATTTGAAGAGAGTTGAAGGCCAGTGGGAAGTTGTAAGCGACAAATAAAGAAAATAACATAGAAGGAGAGAACAGAAGAAGAAAAGGAAGGGTAAAAGGGAACACAAATAAATTTAATTATTTACTTTGATAAAATTATTTCCAATGTGATTTTGTTATGCCAGAGATGTCGATTAATTATTAATAAAACTATTATTGTGCTAAATGTCATATTGATAATTCTGGTTACATAAAACTAAGTTAAAACAAGGAAGGGAATGTAGTGTATGTACATATCAATATATCACGCTACAAACCAGTAACAGTATTGTGACGTTGTCTCGGGCGTGCACGTCGCTCGGTTATAAATACCGGTCCGAGTGGTGGGGCGGGCAGTCGTTATCGGATTGTCGGCCTGAGCGGTGGTACGTTGACGAGCCTATTATTACGTTAGTAAAAGGGCATATTATACAATATTCAATCATGCAATTTTTTTTTATATGTTAGATTGCATCCGTATCTAGCTGTAAACAAAAACATTGGCTTCTGTTTTAAGTAGTTAAGACTAAATAAATTATCTTATGTTCAAAGAACCTCTGTTCTCTAATTACCGTGGCGTGTCCGCACACCAACTTAATGTTAATACTTGCTTGTAATTTTTATAACGTACAGATTTACTTTGATATTTTTAACGTTTTAAACGGCATTAAGCATCGTGTATCGCATAATAAAATATCGAGTCAATAGAACCAGTCTATAAATAATTATCATTAAGTAACCGCGTGTCCAACCGAAAGTTATAATTGCCGTGACATCTTCTCGGGTGCAAATACCTAATTAACAGTTTTTAGCACATTACTACCATACGCATCGCATCTCCTCCATAGGTGCCGCGGCCCATCAGCAGCTGCACGCCTCTAACGTAAGTGTACTGGCAATGAAGCACATGAATTTATAATTACCGAAGCCTTGGTTTTAAACTTTTCTAATTGCCGTTGTACTTATTTTAATACTTGATTTTTAAGTTAGACCCATGTTGATCATGTGAATGGAGACAATACTTTGGCCTCCGTACGTTGTGATAAACTAGTATTTGCATACTGTGTCGGTTTTCGACATTTTTAGGAAAATCTGTCGTTTTCTAATTACAGTATATCAAATTCCATATGTTTATAATTACCGTTGTATGAAAAATTAATACAATTTTTGTTTTATTTAGTTTGTTTTTACCTGATTTTCATTGAAAGTGGTCAGTGGTTGGAGGTGGTTTTACCTGGTTTTCATTTTTATAGTAAAAAAGACACTTTATCATTGCTATAATTTATTATAGCAATTATGCTATTGTTATGCTTTTAGGGACATCGTTAATTTTATTGCTTTAATTATAATTATATGTGTACTCAGTCTGTTCAAAAAATAAGGTGAATTTTCATTTTTCTCAAAATTATTTATTTATTCATCAATTTCTATTTTATCGCCTTCAAAGTAGTCCCCCTCAGATATAATAATTCACTTGTGCCAGTGTTTTTTTCAATCCTCGAAGCAGTTCTGATATTCACTTTTTGGTATGCTCTTGAGCTCTCTCAGCGATTCGGTTTGTATCTCCTCAATGGTCTCAAAACGCTGTCTTTTCATGGGTCTTTTCAATCTTGAGAACAGGAAAAAGTCGCCGGGGGCCAAATCTGGAGAATACGTTGGCTGAGGCATGATTACGGTGTTGTTTTTGGCCAAAAAGCAATGACGAGTGAACAGGTGCATTATCGTGATGCAAGGTCAAAATTCTTCAGCAATTTTGAAACAAACTTCGCTGCCACACGCTGCATGCCCAAAATTTCCGAAAAAATTGCATTGCATGAGCCAGTCGATATGCCCACATTCTCAGCAACTTCTCTAATAGTGATTCGACGATTCTCCATAGCAATTTTCTTCACTTCCTCAACATTTCAATTTGTTGTTGATATGCTGGGGCGTCCAGGGCGAGCGTCGCATACACATCTTCTCGACCTTCTGTGAAAAGCTTGTACCACTTGTAAACATTGTTTTGGCTTAAAGTAGACTCATCGAATGCCACTTTCAACATTTCAAGTGTTTTGGCCCACCTGATTTCATTATTTACACAAAATTTAATGCAATCTCTTTGAGTCATGTTTTTCGACAGCAGAAAATCGCCGAACACGCAAAACACTTCTAACTATTGTGCCTCTCACAAAAAAAAATGTGCTATA
This sequence comes from Hoplodrina ambigua, assembly GCA_949774945.1. Lineage (NCBI taxonomy): Eukaryota > Metazoa > Arthropoda > Insecta > Lepidoptera > Noctuidae > Hoplodrina > Hoplodrina ambigua. Next base: position 15,825,190 of record OX458964.1, read on the forward strand.
TAAGCTAAAACTGTGAACATAATTATGTTTGAGACAAGTGTATCAACATGGCAAAATAAAAAAATCGATAATCGAATGTACGTACCCCGTGAAATTTGAAAATTCACCTTACTTTTTGAACAGACCTCGTACAAATTATTAATGTGTAGTGGTATTATCATTTCAATACTTATCATATTTTACATAGACTTGATATTATTTTCTAATCACCGTTGCATTAAATATTAAATTTTTCTAATTACCATACCTATAAAATTTTTAAGTCTCTTTAACTAGAAAACCACCATTAATTGTTACATACCACATTAATTATTGAAATCGTATCTTTATTTTCTTTCATATTTTCATGTGTTTAAGTCAAATTTGTGAAAAATAAAAAAGTTTACGGTAATTAGGCAAAGAACGCCAAACTGGAGAATGGCCGTTATCAGTAAGCGAGAGGTAAAAAAAAAGAAAAAAAAAAAACACAAAAAGTTAATGTAGGTAGATCTACTTGCCCGTGATAATTGTTTTCTCTCCGGGTTAAAACTTTCACTGCCGCGCTCCAGGGACTGCTTAGAATCACCGCTCTGCGCCCTTAAACTACGTCGGTGGTGGCGTCCATGGCGACGTTTCCTCTTCGCATGCTTGGTCCTCCGACGACTACGATCGCGTTCTGACCGTGACTTTGATGTTACACTTTCTGGAGTGGTACTGTTTCGATGGCGACGCTTATAACGGTGCGAGCGTCTTGCAACATGTCGTGAACGTCGATCGTGTTGTTCACTGTCGTCGCTACCCATTTTGGTTTAAATCCCACTTCTGATATTGAAATCAGGGTGGCAAATTAAACAAAATGTAAGCAAGTAGATAGTTATTTATATTTCAAGCTCAGTGGATATACTTTTTAAGTTACGTCCGTCCTATTCGACGGTCTGCCAAAGAATGCCCTCTCCATTCCGATTCTGTCAACTCATTACTTATTTATTACAATCCGTTATCAGTACTTCTTAATCATAAATAAGATAAATAAACAAAAAATAATTATCCAAATATGATTCTTACAATTTTTAGACTATTCCTACATTTAATAAACATACACTCAGGGGCACATTTAACCGGCCACCTACATTTTGTCGATTATTTCAAAATTGTATCGGATTTTAACTAATTTTGTTATAAAATTACTTTGGGTGAATCTTTAAGAACACAAATAAAACATGTGTAAGTTGTGAAATGGTTTAATCAAGATAAAAAAAAAATAAATGCGAATATACAGTTTTCTGACCAAAAACGACATTCAGCAAAATTTTAATTAAAAAAAAAGTATGCTCTAAATTATGGCACTAATAACGCGTATTTCCTCCTCTGGCCCTAATCACCTCTTGTAATCGATTTGTAAGCCCGTCCATTATGTCTTGGATGTCGCTTTGTGGAATGTTCATCCACTCCTCAACAGCGGCAGTTTTCAGTTCACTGATGGTCGTAGGAGCGGGTATTCGACTCCGAATTCGTCTTTTTAGGTTGTCCCATACATGCTCTATCGGGTTCAGGTCAGGACTCCGAGCTGGCCATGGTAATCTCTGAATATTGATGGCGTCCAAGTACTCTGTGACAATTCTCGCGGTGTGTGCACGAGCGTTGTCGTGCATTAAAACAAAATTATCGCCAATGAATGGAGCAAATGGCATCACATGTGGTTCTAGGACTTCTGTCACGTACCTGTGAGCATTAACGCTGCCTCTATCGAAGACCACCAACTCTGTACGGGCCTCGTAACAAATGCCACCCCACACCATAATCGAGCCTCCCTCGTAGCCTACTGTTTCAACCACAGCACATTCAGCAAACCTTTCACCACGGCGTCTATACACCCGCTGACGTCCATCAGGACCTCGTAAAGCGATTCTTGATTCATCGGAGAAGAGAACTGCTTTCCATTGCTCTGACGTCCAATTTAAATGTTCTCGAGCAAAAGCAAGTCTCGCTCTTCTGTGAGTTGTCGTTAGCTATGGTACTCGAGCTGGTCGAAATGATCCCAGATCCCTCTCTGCTAGCCTTCTTCTTATTGTTCTTAGGCTCACACTTACATTTCGTACCTGAAATAAGCGGTTACGAGCCTCAGAAGCCGTTGTAAACCGATTTCGAACAACATTCAAGACGGTGAAACGGTCGTCTCTCTCTGATGTACACCGTCTACGACCTTGTCCTGGTCTCCTTGTGTAGGAACCGGTCTCTCTGAAACGCCGGATAGCATCTTGGATAGTGCTTCGTGGATATCCGAGCATTCGTCCAATCCGACGCTGGCTGAATCCAGCGTCTGCAAGTGCCACAGCCCTAGCTGCTTGAGCTGCGTCTAGTGGCATTTTAATGATGTAAATAAGGTCACAGCACTTCAATACCTCGGTTTTATTCGAAACAATGGTAAGACAACGTTGTAAAACAAATTTATTCTTCACACAAAACGAGGGGCGAGACTGTCAAATTTCTACTGAACTGATTATTGTTGAATAAAAACCACAAAAGTAAAGAAAAACGCGGGTATACGTGTTTTCTTCAATACAGATACACCCACGCTAAAGTTACGCCTAGTAGTCAAAGCGCAAGTTAACAGAAACAAACGATATGAAATTTCGAATGAGTGGACGGTTAAATGTGCCCCTGAGTGTATTTTGTTTCACTTTTAATTGTACTCAAATTACATACTTATATGTACTCTAATGACCGTTTTTTAAATTAAACAGAAATAAATTCATAACCTAAGTGAATATAATTCCAAATAGCAGCGGTGTAAAATAAAAATAAACATCGATATATCTACCGTACCACACTATTTCATGCACATTTATCCATATCGCGGACGCAAAAGACGCTTTAAGTTATTCGCTAGTGACGTCATAAACGCTTGCCTCGTTCTTATTAATGTGGGGACATGTCGGTAGAGTGAAATAAAATCTACCTTCAAAGGAAATTATAATACATACATACATAACATTACGCCTATAATCCCCAAAGGGTTAGGCAGAGGTGTACCCATTAGTACACCCACATTTCGCCAGTTATGTTTTTAGTCCCATGTAATAGGGGGCGAGCCTATTGCCATCAACCGGGTACAAATCCAGACTCCGAGGCTGCTAATGAGAAATTCCTGATGGAAAAACCCAATAACACTTTGCCCGACCTGGGAATCGAACCCAAGACCTCGTGCACAACAGTCGCGTTTGCGACCACTAGACCAACGAGGCAGTCCGAGAAATCGAAATTATAATATTTATTTATTATTATTTTAAGGTAAATTTTATTGAAGTCTACCGACATATCCGCTTTCCAACATAAGTTTCGTTTCGACGTACCAATTGCTAATTGGCATCCACACGATTTGTTTTACTATTTTAAAAAGAAAATGGACAGTGAAGAACTTATTCGCATTTTGTAAGGCGTAGACGACAACGAGGTCGTGTACTTAAATTCATCTGACAGCGAAACAGAAAGTGAGACAGAGGTAAAATATTTATTTCCTATTTAATAAAAAAATGTGTAAAGGCTGAAATAATGGTAGACATAAGCATCGTGGGAGTTATTATCTTTTTTGTATTTTAGGAGGAATTTATAGAAGAAAGTCAGGGTAGTTCGAACTCTGAAACTCAGTTCCAATGGATCCGAACTCGATGGATATTCAGGCATTTAACGACTTTAGTAGTGGTATTTTACATTTTTTTTTTAATTAAGAAAGTAAAATTTGTTTGTAAGTTTGTAAGTTTGTTTGTAGGGAGTAATGTCCGGAAGTAATGAACCGATTTTGAAAATTGTTTCATTGGTAGAAAGCTACATTATTTGTGATATAGGCTATAAATTATAAAGATATCATGCATAATAGCCGAACTATCTCAATTTTTGTCTAGCCAGGCGGAAAAAAATAGCTCTTACAACAAAGTTTTTTGCATGCGCTGCCTTAACAGTTGTATATAATTGAAAAAACAATGTATGGCAACCTGGTCCGCCTTTAATAGTTCTACAAAAAAGTCCGCGACACCATATTTCTATCTTTTATATTTTAGCAGATATAGTAGCTTTCATCTATACTTCTATACTAATATTATATAGAGGTAAAATTTGTTTGTAAGTTTGTTTGTAGGGAGTAATCTCCGGAAGTAATGAACCAATTTTGAAAATTGTTTCACTGGTAGAAAGCTACATTATTTGTGAGTGCTATAGGCTCTATCTTTTATATTTTAGCAGATATAGTAGCTTTTATGTGTTAAAAAAAGTATTTTTCAACGTACCTTTTGACGATTTTTTAAACAACAAAATATTAAACCTTATCGAAAAAAATATTATTATCATCACAAGAACATCATAGAGATACGATTTGCTCAAAACAGTATGTCAATTGGTCAAATAGTTTCGAAGATAATATAAAATTACTAAATCGCAAAATGCCGCCGTCCATTCACGAACCACATTAGAACATGCTTTGTTCCGACGTTTTATCTATTTACCCATGGTACTTCTGTTTTTGGAAATCGGACAGTTTCAGCGATTGTTTATCATGCCTAAAAGAAAACCTGGTCCACCTTTAATAGTTCTACAAAAAAGTCCGCGACACCATATTTCTATCTATACTAATATATACAGACTGTCAGTGTAAACACCGTTATCACTAAAACCATAGGTACTTGATGAATTATAAAAATGTTAATTTGAATTTAAAAATAAATAAACGAATATTTCTCTCAAAAATTAAAAAAAGTTTCTGTCTTACACCGTCCGTAAATTCATGGATACTATGCGGCCGAGTTACGTCACGCGCACAGCGCGCGAGTTACGTTACGTCATGCGCAGGGCGTTGACCTGCTGCACTGGCAGTTATAATACCCACATAAGCTTTAACTAATTACATCATTGTAATAAAAACAAAATACACGTAACCTGTGATGTAACTTTCCTTTCATACTTTTCCTGGCTTAGGACAGGCAAAAATACCTACCTTGTGTTGTCTAACGAGTCCAAATGGAAGTTACATTTAACAAAAAAGAAAAAAAAAATACAAACAACTGGGTTGGGTATTTTTGGCGTATTTAAAAGTTAATCACATTTTTATCTACAGTTTAATTATAATAATAATAATAAATTTTATTCAAAAAACATAAGGTATACGTTAAATACAATTTTTCTTAAATCTATGTCAAGTTCAGAAATAATCTATGCCTGAACTAGGAATTCCTGTGTTTCAGGCGAAGGGAGGTTACATTAATTTATTAAATAATCACATAATAAGCATAATAATCTATAGACTATACAATATAAGATGTTTAAAAATTATGGTGTTTAACTTAGTTAACTAATTATTAATAGAAAATTACAATAATTTGACCAATCGTTACTTAAGAACAAGTAGTAACTTCTCTGTATCTTCATAGGACATTGATTGTAAAGCTTCCTTAAGGATTTTTTTGCAGTTACTGAAATTTAAGGAGTAGATGTTTCCTTTTTCATTTAACCTATTATAAAGTAGCGGTCCAAGGTACATATAAAATTTGGCTGTGAAAGCATGCTTTGTACTTTTTTGAGGACAAACTATATCTTTCCGTCTCTTATTAGTAAATTCAGTGCTATAAGGAAGAGCTGTGTGTTGTTTTAGTACAGTGCTGATTATAAATAACTGCCGAACTGTTAGTACCTCACAGGATTTATACAGAAGGTTAGTAGGGAACAGAAAAGGCCGACAAGTAGCCACCTTGAGAATAGCTCTTTGAGCACGTTCAATGGGCAATAACAATGTTTTACTCGCTCCACCCCATGCAGTAATACAATAAGTCAAAATTGACTGACAAAGAGCAAAATATACTTGCTTAATTATTTTTGCATCTGCAATAATCCGTAGTTTTTTGAATACGAATATCAACTTACGAATTCTATTATTTAAAGCTTCCATGTGGTATTTGAAGGAAAGGGTTTCGTCTATTATAATACCTAGGTATTTTATTTTGTCAGTCTTTTTAATATTGGGACACTTACATTGACTTTCTGTAGGCACTTGGCAACAATGAGCATGCAATGTTGAGGGGATATTGGGTATTTGTTTGCGCATCGAAAACTTAATGAAGTTTGTCTTGTCTGCATTTAGAGTTAGCGAGTTATTTAGAAGCCATTTATTTACAATATTGAATCCGTGTTGCGCAAGATTGTAGACTTCGTTTTCTGAGTCAGCCGAAAAAAGCAAAGCAGTATCATCAGCGTAAGTTATGATAGTGCCGCGCTCTAGTTTTAAATCGCAAAGGTCATTTATATAGATCAAAAATAGAGTGGGCCCCAAGATACTTCCTTGGGGAACACCATAAAATGTATTATTTTGAAAAGCGCTGACAACATTGCCAATCTTTACGCACTGGGATCGATTTTCCAAATAACTTTGGAAAATTTTTAACTGGGTGCCTCTTACACCCATGATCTCAAGCTTGCGCAGCAGCATCGGAATGGAAACTGTGTCAAAAGCTTTAGCTAGGTCCAGGAAAATCCCTACTGTATGGTTACCCCTGTCAAGTTCTTGCGCAAGATAGTCAGTTAGATGATGTACCGCATCAGCAGTTGAAACTCTAGGCCTAAATCCAAACTGCCGTTTAGACAGAATTGATTTATCTTCCAAATATTTTAACAATCTTTTATTTATAATTTTCTCTAATATTTTTGACACAGAAGGCAGTAAAGAAATAGGCCTATAGTTTGTCACTTGATCTTTGCTTCCCGATTTATAGACAGGTATAATTACAGCTTTTTTGAGACACTCTGGAAAATGACCCAAAGACAAACAAATGCGGAAAATATAAGTTAGAGGTGGTACCAAAATGTCCTTGAATTTTTTAATAATTTTATTAGAGATGTTATCCCAGCCAACAGCGCAATCTTCTTTCAAGGTCATGATTATACTTTCTACCTCAGTCTCATCAGTATCTAACAGTGCGAAGGATGTTAAAGCAGTGTTACATGTTGATGGTGTACTTGTTATATTGTGAGATTGATTCGTATTTTTTTCTGCCAGACTCTTTCCAATATTAACAAAGAAATTATTTGCTATGTTAGCGGATTCCAGCGGGGACGAGTGTGCTTGTAATAAACCTGAAGATGACTCATACTGTTTCGTAGTATACGTCACGTTTCTAATATATTTCCAGATCTTTTTGCTATTTGTTCCAGCCTTTTCCAATGCCACTTTGTCATAGTTGCTTTTAATTTTTTTAAGGAGGTCGTTACAGTAATTTCTATATCTTTTGTACGAAAGTTGCAATACTATATTATCTGGATAAGATTTAGCCTTCATATGCAGTTTATCCCTATGTTTCATACAGCGAATAAGACCAGGTGTGATCCATGGTTTTACATTGTAGTTTTTGTTACTCAAGTGGGATAGGACTGTGTTTTTCTGAATTGCATTTCGTAAGTTTTCAATTACATACAACATGCCAAACTGCGGGTCAGCGGAATTATAGACTGGATCAAAATCGATGACGCGTAAATCTTCTTCAAGTTTATTTATATTCAGTTGTGACATTTTGCGAGTGCCTTGTTTAGGTAATTTACAATTTAGGGTTAGTAGGGCAGCATTGTGATCTGTTATTGTTGAGTTAACAACAAGTGCAAGTGAAGGGAAATTCGATTTTAGCATAATATGATCCAAACAGGAGCCACTGTGATGTGTAGGAAAGCTGTGTGCTGGGAGCAGGCCATGAAAGGCGCATAGGTTGAGGTAGTCCTGAGCTGACGAATCAGCACTTCCTGGAAGAATGTTGATATTTATATCTCCGGTTACAACCGAGTTTTTAATGAATGACAGGTTTTGTAAAGTGTCGTTCAGGGAATCAATAAAAACGCTAGTGTTTCTAAAAGACGGAGGTCGATATAATGCTAATATCGCAAATTCTGATCCGATTTTAACTAACAGTCTGTTACAGTCGTGCATCTCAGGTTCCTCTATAGAAACATTCAAATGATTTCGTGCATAAACTATCACCCCATCATTTTGATTGTAATTGATAGTACTTTTATACATATTATAACCCGGGATTAATGGTATGTTATATTGTTTAGCAAGCCAACATTCAGTTAAAACAATAACATCACAATTTATGTTTAGTCGTTGATGAAATGTACTAAAGCTATCAAAATTCTTAAAAACACTGCGAATATTTTGTGTTAGTATGGTTAGCGGAGATTGGAAGCCAGATAGATACTGTTTGCAGTTTTCCGCGTCACAAACATTGGACTCGGATACAGAGAAATTATCTAAATCATATAATAAATTATTTATCATAATGGTAAGGTAGGTCAAACAAATAACTAATTAACGGCGCTCTTAGGCGCCTCCATAATCTACAGAATTGATGTACCATTTTTCAGCCATTATTTTTGCTGGGCAGTCTGCAGCACCTGTGTTATGTTTGGCAGGTTTTTTAAAATGCAGGCAAGTAGCGCATTTTGGTTCATCAGCATTCTTTGGACATTCTTTAATCGAGTGACCTTGTTCACCACAGTGACCGCAGGTGTACGTGGTCTGTCGACATGACTTGGCCGCGTGTCCATACTGCTGACACTTATAACAACGTGTGACCAAAGTAAAATCCCTCACAGGGCATGACGACCAATTTACAAAAACTCGTTCTTGTGATACCAGGGCTTTGCGTATGACTGCAGATACTTCGACAATAAAATTACAAGTCCCAGAATCTTTCTTACCTGACTTATGACTTAGTCTAATTGAGCTCAAAAATGTCTAAAGGCTGCAGTCCTGAAGTTTTTCGGCAAGATTTTGATTGTACAAACAAGCAAAAACCTCATTTTCTTGCATGGATGTCGGCACTCCTATAATAACAACCTTAGGCTTCCTTTTGTATGGCTCGTCGACTGTTAGGCCTGATTTGGTCAGCTGCACCGATTTCCTCAGCTTCTCGATGTCGTCTTTCGTCTCGGTACTGATGATCTACGAAAAGTCCCATGTAATAGGGGGCGAGCCTATTGCCATCAACCGGGCACAAATCCAGACTCCGAGGCTGCTACTGAGAAAAAAAGTAAAAAAAAAAAAAAAAAAGTAAGTAAAAAGTAAAGTTTGTTAATTTTAGAAACACTATATATATATATACCTACTCTTTTTATTGATGGAAAAAAGTTAAGGTAAATAATCTAACAATGTCTTGTTTTGTGAAATACTAAGCAATTTAAAAATAGAAACTTACTTCATAAAAAGTTTTTTAAGCAGATTAATATTACTCAGTCTTATTATTAGAAATTGTGTCTGAAAATATTAAATTTTCATAAAAGTAGATGTATGTTCTTTAAATTTTGATTGATGATGACAACGGCTTCCTATGAATAAATCCTTTTATCCCAAAAGGTTGTATTCATCCCTATTAATAATCACTGTATAAAGGAGAATGGGCAAAATGGTACCCGGCTGCAATAGATATGATTGTAGTGTCGTTTAAAAGGTCTTACCAAGAGGAACAATTTTTACTAAAGCCGCCACTCTCAAATCTGATTGCGTTTGGAGATAAACGACAGTCTTACTAACTAATAAAAACCCTGTTCCTTCAGTTTCCCTTTGCTTTCCAGGGCCACAGTAACCTATTTAGACAGTCCCGTGGCCCCGGCAATAAACATACATATACGAGTAGGTATATAAGTTACCACTTATCTATGTAAGAAAATGAGTACCAAGGTAATATTTTCGGCATTTCCGTTCATGTTTTCTATTAATAACGTTTTTACGTAAGACTTTGCCATGCACCCCTCCTTTTAACTCGAGTCCCGCTGCTCCTGAGCGCGGGGTGTGCGCAAGAACAGCGGGGTAGGGAGAGGAGGGGATTGACTGACACCGGACGTGTTCGCGTCCGGCGTCAGTCGCTCGTTCGTTTTGCGCTCGTGACGACGTTTAACTACTGTTTGAGTTTTTTTTGTGCTTTCATAACTCGGTTTTATTAACTACTAACCCCTGCGCTCCTTCTGGACTTGTTACCCGCTCTAATTAACGTTGACCTGTGCTAGTGTTGTGGACTATACTGATTTGCTTTTTGAACTATATTGGAAACTATTGCGCCGTATTTGGCTTTCATATTCAATACAAGCGTAGATCAGGGAATTTTTCCGGATCTTATGAAATAAAGTAAAGTAGTTCCTTTATTCAAATCCGGTGAAAGTACTCAACTTAACAATTATAGACCTGTGTCAATCCTGCCAGTACTCAGTAAGGCGTTTGAGAAGTTAATGCTCAGTCAAATGTTACATCACTTTAATAAAAATTTCATCTTCCATGAACAACAGTACGGTTTCACCAAAGGGCGTTGTACAACTGACGCTGGTGTCTCCCTAATAAAAAACATTTTTAATGCTTGGGAGGACGCACATGATGCCATTGGAATGTTTTGCGACCTCTCAAAGGCGTTCGACTGCGTAGATCATGAAACCCTTTTATTGAAACTGGAACATTAAGGGATTAAGAATATATCTCTTGATTTACTAAGATCTTACCTGAAAAATAGACCGGTTAAGGTTCAGGTAAACGGCGTAAACTCATTGGTCTAAAATGACAATGGGCGTTCCGCAAGGTTCGATATTGGGTCCATTCCTCTTCTTAGCTTACATAAATGATTTGCCCCAACTACTCAAAAATCAACCTAAGATGGTGTTATTTGCAGATGACACATCATTAACAGTTTCACTGCCAGCCAGATTGTGAGGGTAGAGTGCCAAATGCCGAACTGTTCCTTACAATTTATTTAGCTTCAAAGACATCAGTGATAAGGAGAAAAAAAAAAAAATAAGAATAATTAATATTTTCGAAAAATAAAATCCCGCGCCTGTGCGGGCCCGGCACTGCGGTTTAAAAATCCATACGTAGTGCCAAGCCCGCGCCTGTGCGTGGTTAGGTATTTAGTGTTTAAATTATTTATTATAAAACCAAATTAAAATTTCTAAGAAGTATAACCACTAATATGAGTTATAAGGAACTAAAATGATACTATGAATTAGTAGAAGTAACAATACTATGATAAACTACCCTAATATTGAACAATTTTTGCCTTGAATTATTATTTTTAGCACGAAATCAAAATATCACAATCAATAAAAAAGAATATAATTATATATTTTTTTAATTGAAGAATGATATACTTCAAAACATTCGACACATAATCCAGGTTTTTCAATGCAAGTAATACAATGCCAAATAGTGTCTGTACGTTTTTTTTCTTTTGTGCATTGGCGACACTGCTTACGTTTCAATTTACCTTTTGCGTTTCTTTCATTTATCTTACTAATTTTGTGCGTCATAGGTGGTCTTCTTACAGGTCCTGGATTTGCAGTTACATGTTTATCAGGTAGCAACCCGCTTATTACTGATAAGCGGTAATCATACAATGATATTTTAGGCTGTCCAGAGTATCTATTATATAATTTGAAAGAATTTATCAGTAGCAGCTGGAATGTGTGAATAGCAACCTTTAGGTACTACCGTAGAGTTTTCCTTTCGCATGGGTAAAATGCTAACAGTTGGTCCTGTCGGTCCACTCCAGACATCACACTCATTATATTTGGCAATTGCCTCCGGTTTTTGAGCGACTTGTCCACGTTTATTAGTTACTGGAACCATTTTATTTTCAAATTCTGAAGTAATGTAGGTAACAGGTCGTTTATCCTTCCATTTTCCTATGTGAATCCCATCACAATATCTAGAAATGTTTTCTCCTTTCTTCAGATTCTTTTGGACGACCTCTCGAGGATTTTGTTTCAAATTATTATCAAGAAGTTTTTTCGCTAAACCAAAACTGTTGTAGAAATTGTCCATGTAAAGTGCATGCCCATTACCAAGCTTTTCATCCATTAGCTGCATCACTACTTTTTCGGCGTGACCTTTTCCACTAACCTCGTGGTCTTGAGCGCCTGCGTAGACACGGAATTTCAAAACCAAACCGTCAGGTTCAGTGAGCATATATAATTTGATCCCGTATTTATGGCGTTTATTTTTTATAAATTGGCGGAACTTTAGTCGACCTCTCCATAATATCATGCTCTCATCTAAAGATAATTCTTTAGCAGGGTAATAACATTCGTTCATTTTCGTATTGAAATAGTCGATGACACTGCGAACTTTTAGCACTGCGTCGCCATTATCTGCTTCAGACGTAAAATGGAGACATCTCATAATCAGTAGAAATCTATTCCAGACCAAAATTCAGCGAAAATTAGTATGGAAAATAATCTGCCTGTTTTCCAATAATCTTGGAGGCGACTGAGCTGAACAGTGCCCATATGAAATAGTAGTCCCAAAAAAACTCTCACCTCGGGAACAGTTAGTTCCTTCCATACCGATATTCTAGATCTTTGTGACACTCCAGCTGATAATTTGACTGTTTGTTTATTAGTTTCTTCACAAATCATTGCAAGAAAATTTTCATTAAAGAAGTAGTCGAAATAATCAATAGGTCGTATCCCAGGATTAGCGTAAAATTCGTTGAGTCGTGTAAAAGAGAAGTTTTTCATTTCGCCTACCTCAGTCCACTCGGATGTAGAGCCTTCAACTGATGGTCTGATCAAAGACATATCTTCTTGGGATAGATTGAGCTGGTCTGCTGAAGTATCGGGCGTCGACTGTGGTGGTGCGGAATGTGGCCTTCTGATCGGTGAATTTGATTCTCTATTTATGGCAAATGTAAGCTGTTCGTCATTACCATCCTCTGAAGATTGGTCCTCTTCCTCACTTCCAGGGTCAAACTCGTCGCTCGATTCAAGATCGGCAAATAATTCGTCTTCGACGTCTGATTCACGAAAATAACGAACTTCTTTTAGGCCGCAAAGGGCCTGTCTCGTCTGCCATTTTAATCACTTATAAAATAAAAACCAGTGACACGATTTAAAAACCGTTAACTTTGTTTGAATCGCAGAAAATTCAAGCGCAGCGCCATCGTAAAAACAACACGCCAAACGCAATGCCGGCGGCACACTGACTCATAGAAACTGTACTGAGCCTAGCCCGCGCCAGCACGGGGTCGGCCCCTCGCGCCATACCCCGCACCCCGCGCCAGCGCGGTCTCGGCAGTGAAGTTGTTAATTTTTAAGATAGACAGACGTACTCAGAGAAGAGGATGTATCGGCGTGTGATGTGAAAATAAATGACAAGAGTGTGGAGCAAATGAATGAGTTTGTATACTTGGGTAGTATGTTTACTAGAGATGGAAAGATTGATGCTGATGTGGAAAGGAGAGTAACTGCGGGAAATAAAGTGAACGGTGCTATACATGCGGTTGTGACCAACCAGTCCATGTCAAAAAAGGCTCGAATGGCTGTTCACAACGGTGTGCTGGTGCCGACGCTTATGGAAGTGAATGTTGGGTATGGCAAACGAGGCATGAGAGTAGGATTAATGCTGTGGAAATGCGTTCCTTGCGGAGTATGTGTGGTGTAACATTGAACGATAGAGTGAGGAATGAGGTTATACGGGACCGTTGCGGATTAAAAGAAGATGTAGTGACAAAGATAGAAAAGGGTATGCTTAGATGGTTCGGTCATGTTGAGAGGATGAGTGAAAGACGATTGACAAAAGGTATTTATATGGCAGAGGTGAGTGGCAACGCCGGGAGGGGTCGCCCTAGGAAGACCTACACTGACCTTATTAGTGAGGTCCTGCAGAAAGGTCAGGTGCGGAGTACTCGTAACCGGCGTGCTTGTATGACGAGATGTATGAACGTAGATGAGGCGAAAGGAGTATGTAAGGATCGTAGCAGGTGGCGTTCTATAGTTTCTGCCTACCCCCATGGGAAAAAGGCGTGAGTTTATGTATGTATGTATGTATGTACAGACGTACTCAAAATCTTGACGATGTGAATAACTCAATTCTTCAGGTCCAAAATTGGTTCACGGTAAATAATTTGGCACTAAATGAAAAGAAAACTAAATGTATTAGGTTTACTTTACCAAATGTTAGAAGTAGTGCATGTGACCTCGTATTAAATGGAGAAAAATTGTCTTTTATTGATAAAACGGTTTTCTTAGGAATAACGCTAGACGAGAAACTACAATGGGGACCACATATAACATCTCTTGCAGGGCGGCTGAGCTCAGCAGCTTTTGCTGTTAGGAAGATCAGACAGGTAACGGACATCGAAACCGCTCGCTTGGTCTATTTTAGTTACTTTCACAGTATCATGTCATATGGCATTTTACTGTGGGGTCGGGCTGCTGACATTGAATCCATTTTTATTTTACAGAAGAGAGCTGTCAGAGCCATTTATAATCTATCTCGTCGCGAATCTCTTAGGGAACTATTTAAAAAGATTAATATTATGACAGTGCCTTGTCAATACATTTATGAAAATACTATGTATGTAAGAAAAAATTTACATCTTTTTGATAAAATAAGTGATAGACACAATATTAAAACTAGAAATAAAGATAAAATAGCGCAACCATTTTTTAGATTATCCAAAGTGCACACATCTTTTATTGTTTTTGGGTACTGTGTTAAATGTTACAATAAAATACCTTTTGATATTTTAAAATTAAATGAAAGTAAATTTAAAAAATATATTGAATGGACACTTTGCCAACAAGCATATTACAAATTAGAGGATTACATTCAAGATAGTAATGTTTGGAAACATGCTGGTCCTGCTCTATAGGGCAATCAACTGGCTGCTAATAATTCAATTATGATTTGTATTGGTATTTTTTTTTTTATTATTATTCTTTTTTACTAAGACCTACCTTTGGTGATGACTGTGGCTCACACACTGATTTGATGTCTTTTGAAATGTTAGTAAAGATAGTTGACGATCACAATATTGTAAACGTGTGAGCACTGTGTATCTACTTACAAAAAATAATTTAGCTCATTTCTAATCTTTGTAGCAATTGGTACGTTATTGTAGTACTTTATATGACTTATTCTAGGTACATCGTCTTCAAATTCGTATAAATAGAATTAATGTACCTACTACTTATTGTAAACCATATATATTTTTTTAAAAGAGTAAGTATGGAGTTTCTTGCCCGTTCTTCTCCATACGAAACTACCTTTTGGAATGGGCAACTAGATTCTATATGATAATTTTTCTTTTCTCTTGTATATGACGTTCAAAAGTGCCTTTTAATGGTCTAATTGAAATAAATGTTTGACTTTGACTTTAACTTTGAACTGGAATATCGCAATGGAACGTCTCAACTGTGTAAATGTGTCGGCGAGCTTTATATACCAGAAGATACCAACAACATGTTTTGACAGCTAATCTGTCAAGAACGCGCCCTGAGTTCGCTGCGTTTATTCATGAACATGCTGTGCTGGAGGTAAGCACTTCCATTATTATAATCAAGGTGTAGTTATATTTCATCATCCCTTCGTCCGTGCCCTTTATTCTCTAAATCTAAGAATAGCACAGGTGATGCCACTTAAGACGGTCATTACCAATAACAATAGATAATGATTAGCAGTACAAACAAAAGGGCTTATCTTTTCTAACTCGATATTAGCTACCTGGACACTGTGCGCACGTGTGGAGTCATCGGACCTTCGAAAGTCACTTTTATTATTCCAATGCGCTATTATTTTGCATTAGCATTCCATAAGCTCTGTATGTGCAAGCGAGATGGACATAGAGAAATGATTTATAGCCCGACGACTTTGTTGAATCTGCGCTTACTATAACAAAAGTGTTGTAAGGTTACGATCGACACTTTAATATTTTGTATTTACGTGACATTGTTTTCTCAGTTTTTTAGGTTAGTTCCAAAAAAAAAATTAAATCATATTTTTACTACTTTCAGGTGGTATTCGATGGCACACGACGTGTGCCATCGACGTGTGCCGTGTGAGGAGGATATAATTCTATTAGCGCTAGGTAAGTACATACCAACTCAAGCTGGCAAGATCTTACTGTGCCGAGCATTTATCAAATCGACGCCCCCAAAGAATAAACCTGTATTGTACTATTACTGACTTTTTACTGTTATTTCATTTTCGGAATCTATGGGTCGGGATACACCTATGCAATTTTTTTCATTTTTTTTCTGCGGTAATTTCCAGCGATTTTCCTTATAACACTTTTGTTCTTTGGAAATTTTCCATTTTTTATTTACTAGAAAAATAACGTAATACATTATTACAAATTAAATTCTGTGGCTACATTTCGGTAAAGTAATATTACTGTAAAATATTTCAGAAAAATTCTTGGTTAATGCGATTACAGGTTTATTATCGTAAATTTTGTGGTACACATTTTCGGGAATGCACTGTTACAGTTATCGGCGACTCAAGTACATTTTCGGGTCATAGCGAAGATTCCCAATGCATAGATAGAATTTAAAAACACATCAAAGGTAATTGATACTCCCCCTCCTATGTCTAATTCATCGCTACTTTTAACAGACAACGATTTAATCGCTTCTTCTACCACCATTTATAAAATAAATAATAAACATAGTTCTACAATTATGCTGTCCAGTACATTATGAAAAGCAATTTGCAAATTTAATGAACTGTGGCAGCAAATTTATCTCTTTAGAGAGGCAAGACTAATTTTATAAATTTTATAAACTTTCTGATCGAGAACGCCAACGAATGTATATTATTAAACATACTAAAACCGAAAATATCAAACAAATGACTACGGAAAACAAAACAAAACGGAAAAATAATCGCACACCGACTAATAAATATTTTTTTTTTCTTTAAATAATGTACATACTCTCGTTTATAAGATTTTTTTCCTTAACACTTTAGTAATTCATTAACAAATGGTATATACAACAATAGAAAAAAATAAATAAGACGAAGGGATTA
The DNA here is from genome assembly GCA_949774945.1 of Hoplodrina ambigua. NCBI lineage: Eukaryota > Metazoa > Arthropoda > Insecta > Lepidoptera > Noctuidae > Hoplodrina > Hoplodrina ambigua. The sequence continues at coordinate 15,841,988 of OX458964.1, forward strand.
CAGATTTAAGACGTAAGCAAACCTGACCTCGTAAAATGACCTCCAGGACGGAATCAAGTATAAAAAAGCATACTTAATTATTTCCTAAAGTACAGTCGCATAAAGAAAAAGCTTAACTCGAGAATATTTGTCAGAAGACCTCAATATATTAAAAATGTATCGTTTGTACACTGAGTGGTTTCCACAGCAAAATTATGTTGAAGTTTATTAAGCGACAAAACGTCAATATGAAACAATTTTGAGCACAAAATTCTACTCCTTTTTTAAACCTAAAAAGATCAATGTTCTACATGTTTTAAATAATGAGCAAGCCAGTCCACCAGAGAAAGAGTAGAAGAAAGCTATAGATGTGATATAAAAAAGAGAGAATTCGGCAAATTAAACTTGAAGAAAAAATTACAATTGACAAAAACAACGAAAGGAACATGAGAAATTAGTCTATTTACATACACACCTACCTGATCAATCAAATGTGTATTATAATTGTAAACTCCAAAGTCTCGGGAGGAAAAAAATACTATGAAAGAATTGGAGAAAACAGATATTCTAGACATTAACAATTAAATTATTGGTGAATCCTTTGAATTGGTGTTATATTTGTTGTTGTTATATTGTTCGATATAGATGAGAATACGATACGTTGCCGCTGGTGGACACGGTTTTCTTTAAATTAATGTAATCTTGATGAGTCATACTTGAATTAAATATTTCAAATTCGTTTCAAACCATACGACGTGGGCGAAAACCTAAATCAGATGCTTCGATAGAAGATTTTGCATTGGCACGTGCTTATCATCAACCTCTTCCTTTATGCAAGGCGATGCATATAGATTTACTGTCTTTGTGCAATAGTGGAGTGATGCCACGGTATTACCATGCATTTTATAAATCCTTATTTCGGTAGAAATTAAGGATTTATAGAAATTAGTGAGGATCGCGATGATGATGCCAATGATAATAGGTACCGATTATTTATTAATATTTTTACTTTGCTACTTTTTTATACTTTTATTACTGATTGCAATTTGTGATCGCTATGAGAACTTAGTTCCTTATAAACGTTATAATTTTAATAAATTTTGTGTGTTTTCTTTAGTAATTCCCTCAAAGATACCGACGACAAATTTATTTTACATGATTGGTTTTTAATGATTGACTGCCAAAAACTTTCTATAAAATACGGGTTACACTTCTTTACCCTCTTATGGTTATTTAAAGTTTTAGCATAATAAGTCGGTTACTGAACATTACAATCTCTCTCTGTAATGAAAAAAAACGTTCAATAATCCAGTAAAGCAATATTATTCCAATGATTTTTAAGAAATTTACAAGAATAAATCGGTAAGTAAACATTACTGAAATAATATTGATAAGTCAGGATCGTAAGATATGAGTACCCTAAAAAATGTATGAAACCATTTTCGGTAATATGTATTTTGGTGAATAACTTATTCTGTGTATATTTAATAGTTACACTTAATAGTTAAACTTTTCGGGTAAAAATTAGCTTTTCCGTCATATAACAATGTTCTCATAATTACCTTTTGTTGAAGAAATATACCCCAAAAACACTAAATCATTTTTCCTGTAAAATTTGATTTTTGCGATTACCGGTTTATTCCTCGGAGACGTCGAAATGGTCTATATACATATAATTGAAACGTACAGAGAGGGAGCACTTGATGATCTGCCAGACTATGGCATACACGAAGATGCCTGGCTTTTGCGTGGACGAATCCAGTCGCGACATGTCCGTATAAAAACATATTTTTGTTATATATTAATCAGCAGTGCAAATAATATTGTCCAACAGTATTGCACATGTTTAACCGGGCGACGTACGATGGGCACTTGTGCACATATAGTGTCCATTGTATGGTACGGGATTTACTGCTCTATGCTATCTTTCCTCAATGCTGTTATAGTTGATACAGATATGTAATGTTTTAAATCTACTCACTTATTGATTAAATATATGTTTTTTATTTAAAGAATGCTTGTTTTCTTACTTCTTTTAATAATAGAATCCTAAATGTGTTATATCATCTTATTCCAGCTTTATTTTACTTATATGTATAAGGTGCTATAAAAATATCTGCCACGGCTTTACAATAGTGAAGAAATTTCGTACCCCAGAATAGTCAATTCAATTTGAGAAAATAAAGTAGTTCAATAAACATTGACTCTACTATGCATAACGCATTTCACAAATTACGCGCGATGTGTCGCTTCGTCAATGAAAACAATTGCTATCTCTTTCTATCTGTTCTGTGAATGAAAACTGAAATCAGCTGACTAGTTCGTCACTATCTAACCTACTAGGTACGCAATAATACGCGCAGGCAAAAAAATGTTTTAAAAGTGCAATTACTTACCAGGTACCGCATTCTTCCAAAAAACTGACGTAAATAAGATGATAAACTTCCCATCACACTTAAAACAGGCCTTGGACTGACAAGTTAGTATAAGAATCGCAATTTTTTTCTTATTATTTTTAAAAGATAGGTGCTTAGATTAATATCAAATAACGATAAATTACAGTAACTGGGCGTGTTTAAAAGTTAATCATCTTATTTACAATAATTGCATCGTATTTTTACAGTTATTTACACACTCCCTACCTACTTATCTACAAAACTGTTGCAGAAGTCCCCCTTCGCGTTGCACACAAATGTAGGCACGTTTACGTACATGTCTCTTCACTTTTTTTAATGTGTCCGTTTCACTTTTTACTTGCCTAAATGCGCGTTTGATGCGCCTTTTTAGTTCTTCCACACTTCTAATGTCATGTCCGGTTTGGCCGTACACAAGGTCCTTTACACGACCCCACAAAAAAAAGTCTAGAGGGGTTAAATCCGGCGAGCGAGGAGGCCACGGCACTGGCTCTCCTCGGCCTATCCACCTATCACCGACGTACCACACACCGTTTAAAAATTCCCGTACGCTAAAATGACGAAATGAGGTGGTGCTCCATCATGTTGAAAGTGCAGCCCTCTTCAAAGTCAAAGTCAAATCATTTATTTCAATTAGGCCACTATAAGGCACTTTTGAACGTCATTACATGAAAAAAAAAATAGAATTGAATCTAGTTGCCCCTTCCAAAAGGTCTTTTTGTATGGAGAAGAATTGGCAAGAAACTCCATACGTACTCTTTTAAAATCAACGTTTTACAATGTTATTATTTGTATACATAGTCATACGTAATTACATGTGAATGCAACCTTATATAAAAAAAAAACTACTGTATACACAAAAATAATTTATATTACAAATTAGGAATTCATGGTAAAAATATATTTAAAGTTACATCGTGTCGTGTGAGCCTGCGCAATCCCATAGTAAGAACCAAATAGAATATAAAAATATAATAAAAGTGTCAAAAGAAAAAAGGAAATATACTCGTAACGACCAGAAGCGGAGTATAAAAAAAAAACTAATCACTAAATAACCTACAAAGCTTTATTTCTTACAAAATCACTTTTATTTTAAATGAATCACACATGTAAATAATAATTATGAAACACAACACTAATCCACTTAATGTTCTTAAAATACGTCCGTTGCATCCGAAAGTTAAGCAGACAAAGAGCCCGTTGGTCGGTAGTCGTCTCTTCTCCCCAGAGTGGGGCGCGAGGAATCGGTGGCGGGGCTGTTTGCCCCTTGCCCGAGGCATCGACCTAAAAGTAGGGACCGGGCGTCGGGTTTGCCGCCCCTCTCCCGGTGAGGAGGGGGGCTCACTCAGGTGTCTTGTCGGCACGTCAGCGATTAGGTCGCGCGGGAACCGCTTGTAGTCGCGCGTGCCAGGGCGCTATGTCCGCGATGTGCGGCAGTGTGGAGGCGTCGGCACGCGCGAACATTCTTCGCGCCATGTCGGCCGCGAACTCTTCTATGCTCTCGACGCGCAGGTCCCGGTGGAGGACATCGTTCCTCACGAACCGAGGAGCATTCGTGATGCGACGCAGCACAAGGTTTTGCTGCGTCCGGAGCTTCTTCCTGTGCACCTCGGCCGCGAGGGCGAGCCAGGCAGGGGCGGCGTAGGTGAGTTGGGGGCGGATGTACGACTTGTACACCCCCAGCTTCACCCGGGCCGGTAGGCGCGACGAGAGCATCGGGCGCAGTAGGTGGCGGGTGTGCTTGACCCGCGCGACTGTTGCCCCTGACGTGCGGGCCCATGGTGAGGCGATGGTCGAGTGTGACCCCCAAGTACTTTGCTGTACTCGTCCACTCGATGTCGCCCCCCATGAGCTGAAGGTTCGGTGGGTGAGTGCGGCTCTGTGCCGTCACTATCATCGCCTGTGTCTTGCCCACGTTAACCGACATTCTCCACTTACTGAGCCAGTCCGGGAGTTTGTCGAGCACGCGCTGCATCTTGACGGCCGCGTGTTTGGCCGAGAGCGACGTGGTGATGTATGCGGCGTCGTCCGCATACAGCGCGAGCGTGGAGGTGTGCGTGGCGGGAATGTCGTCGGTGTACGCTGAGTATAACACAGGCGAGAGGCAACTCCCCTGCGGCACGCCTGCCGCGATGGGGCGCGCGGCGGAGAGTTCGTTCTCCACCGAAACCTAGAAAGTCCTGTCCTGTAGAAAGGAAGAGACCACCTGTATCAAGCGACGGGGCGCTGTGATGTGGGCGAGTTTGTATATTCGACAGAGTGTGGCCGACGTGCCACACTCTGTCGAAGGCCTTCTCCATATCAAGGAATACCACGGCGGCGTATTCCCGCTTGTTTACGGCCGCCGTGAGTATGTGCATAACCCTCGACAGCTGGAGCGTCGTGCTATGCTCGCTCCGAAACCCGAATTGCTCCGGTCTGGGTGTGAGATGCGGTGTGAGGTGGCGCAGCAGGAGCGCTTCGAACACCTTGGAGGTCGTGGGTAGGAGAGTGATGGGCCGGTAGCTCTCCGGCTTCAAAATATTCTTCCCGGGCTTGGGCAACATTATCACCTTCCCCTCTTTCCAGCAGGTGGGGAAGGGTACGGAGTATTCCATTGAAGAGACGTGCTAGTGCCGCCACCGTCTTGGGTGGCAGGTGTCGAAGGGCGGTGTTGGTGATACCTTCCGCACCGGGGGCCTTCTTTGGTTTGGTCCTCTTTATTGCCTGAGTGATCCTGCAGGACGACTGCCGGACACGTCGTATCCACGGGCCTCTGCGTCGGTGAAGAGTCGTCGTCCCGCTCCGTTGATGGTCGCTGAGTTCTAGGCAGGGTGTTTGCTGTTTAAGTCGCCGGCGATGATTGTGGGATGCGACGACGCCTGTAGGATCTTATTGATTTCGGCGGCGACCATGGGGACTTGCGGCGCCTTGTATGCCGCGTAGATGCATAAGTGATCGCCGGCGACGTGCGCTTGGATGCCCAGCGCGTCCATGCAGCTCAGGGACAGCGGGGGTAGCTCCTGGTGTACGACTCTGCGCCTCACCAGTGTTGCCAGACCGCGGTAATATCGGCCGTTTGGGGCCAGTTGCCCATCCATCCTGTAGATGATATATCCTGGGAATTTTATTTTGTCTGCAGATCCCAGGAAGGTCTCATTTATTAGCGCCACGTCTATGTCTTGTTCCTGCAGTATCGGACGGAGGAGTACGGCCTTACCTCTGAGGCCGCGGGCGTTCCAGATGAGTATCCTTAGCGGCCTATCCATTACGGTGGACGAGGAGTTGGGTCATGCCGCTAAGGACAGCGTGCAACGGTTCCTGTCCTGTACTAATTGCCACCAGAATATCCTGCAGGACCCGTATCGCGACCTCTATTATGTTAGCCGATGCCGCTGAGGGCTGCACCGGCTGTGTCTTTTTCTGCGCCCCGGGGAATTTGGAGTGATGTACCTCCCCAGGGACGCCCGTCGACCTGGCGACTTTCTGCGCCGTCGGCACGTTTTAATCGCCACCGGAAGACCGATAAAACGCAATGTTATTATCGTCTGCACGTCCTCCCGGTGCGAGTGCGGCGCGGTGTTTCTTATCGGTAGCACCTGTCGCGTTAACAGGTGCGGCGACAGGTGGGCGAGGATTGGTCGACGGGCCAAGGGGGCCGTCCTTGTGGGATGTTGGCTCCGCCCACTGGGCGGGGCATGGCGGTCTTGCGCTCGATTGCACCGTTATGTGGGCGGGGCGTGGCGGTAGAGTTCCGCTACTGCCCGCTTGGCGGCGCTCGTCGAGTAACGGCACATTGATAACCTCGCCGCTACTGTTCTTGGGTACGGTATTTTTACTTCTACACCCCATTTTTAAGGTAAAGTCAATCTGCTCCCTATATCTGGCATCTCCATAGAGAAGCCCTACAAGGCCAACGTAGTCGGCCAATGTCACCGTTGCCAACTGTATGGCCACGTACAGCGCAACTGTTTCGCGACCCCGAGATGCGTTAAGTGTCTGGGGGAGCACGGCACTGCCGATTGCCCACGTCCAAAGGAGCGTGAGCTCTGTACCGAACCTCCTAGCTGCGTGCTATGCGGCCAGTCAGGACACCCGGCTAACTACCGCGGCTGTCCCAAGGCCCCCAAATCCTCTTCTCCCAAACTGGTCAAGCGTGCAAACGCCCGCCAGCAAAGGGAAAGCCCATCCGTGAAGGTTCCCTCCTCACAGATGCCCGAGCGTCTCAGCCCTCAAAGGCCCTCCTCCTGGAACACGCTCAACCTCCAAAGAACCTTTCCAGCGCTGGTCACCTTACAGCCAGCCCCTACTTCAGCGCCGCCGGCCCCCGTCACCCCCGCTCCTCAACCCGCCCCTAAAAAGATTCCTCCCACAAAGGCTGCCCCTGCAGCCCCAGCCGCGGCCTCTCCCGCCCGCACCGGCCCCGTGGCAGCTATCCCCAACGCTGAACACGTCCAACTCTTATCGGACGCCTTCAGCATCTACGTCAACCTGGATGCCGTAACTATGGCTCAGGAAATCATTGCTTGCAATGCTGACCTTACAGCCATAGGGAAAGTGTTCGACGCGTACCCCGCAATTACGCGTGTCCTAGAAAAGCTTTACCGTCCTAAACCATAATGGATAGTAAAAAGCTTTGTTGTACCAAACCCCGTTCCCTCAAGTTAGGCTTCTTCAATGCAAATGGCATCAATGGCCAGCGGGATGAGATCGCCACTTTCCTCCGCGATCATCATCTGGACATACTCCTAGTACAGGAGACATTCCTGAAGCCCCGCCATCGTGACCCAAGAATTGCAAACTATCGGTTAGTTCGTAACGACAGGTCTCGTTGTCACAAGGGCGGCACCCTAATATATTACAGAAAGGAACTGTACTGCATCCATATGGACCCTCCCCCCCTCTCTCCCCTCGAGGTCTCACTCTGTCGGCTCGGCATGACTGGTCATCAGCCGATTACCATTATCTCTGCCTACATCCCTCCTTCGTCCTCAGAGGACCCAACTCTGCTTACAAATGATCTCTCCGCTCTTCTTGGCCTGAGTGACTCCGATATACTAGCAGGCGATCTCAACGCCAAACACCCCGCCTGGAACTGCAACACGACCTCTACCAGAGGTAAAATCGTGTTCAACCTCTGTGCCACCCTCAACTTTGAGGTCATCGCTCCGATGACTCCCACTCACTTCCCCACGACCCAAATCACCTCCCCGACATCCTCGATGTAGCGCTCCTCAAGAATGTAAATCTCCGTTTGCATTCTATTCCCCGCTATAAGCGCTCCCCGAGCTCGACTCCGACCACCGTCCGGTCATCATGGAACTAGCTCCTCGCTCAGGTCCCTATGATCCCAGCCAACCACATTCAAAGTCCTCCCTGCCCCTCTCATAATGCTTATGACTGCCATCTTCAACGGCGCCATGAGCAACAACATCTTCCCCGGGACGTGGAAAGAAGCCACCGTCATTGGCATCCCCAAACCCGGCAAACCTAAGTCAGAGCCTTGGAGCTATCGACCCACCAGTCTGCTCAACGTTCTCGGCAAAATCTACGAGAGGCTTATTTATAAGCGCCTCAAAGATTATGTCGAAGCAAAGAGCCTCATCCCAGACGAACAATTCGGGTTTCGTTCCCACCATTGTTGCGTCCAACAAGTCCACCGCATCGTCGAGCACATAAGCGTTGGCTATCAATGTGGCTCTCTGACGGGCGCTCTCTTCTTCGTCATTGCGAAAGCTTTCGATAAAGTCTGGCACAATGGCTTAATATACAAGCTCACTCAGTTCACCAGCGACATCCCAAATATATTATTTAAATAATATATTTAAATAATTATTTTATTTTAATAATATATATAGTATTTAAATAGATCAGATAGCAAACGGCTTAGAACGCGTGGCGATCCCACTTCTGATCTTAACGACCAGAAGCGGAGTATTTAAAAAAAACTAATCACTAAATAACCTACAAAGCTTTATTTCTTAAAAAATCACTTTTACTTTAAATGAATCACACATGTAAATAATAATTATGAAACACGACACTAATCCACTTAATGTTCTTAAAATACGTCCGTTGCATCCGAAAGCCAAGCAGACAAATAGCCCGTTGCGCGGTAGTCTTCTCTTCGCCCCAGAGTGGGGCGCGAGGAATCGGTGACGGAACTGTTTGCCCCCTGCCCGACGCATCAGGATCGCGATCCCTAGAAATAGGGACCGGGCGTTGGGTTTGCCGCCCCTCTCCCGGTGAGGAGGGGTGGGGCATGTTTGCACCTAGGCGCTTACGGGGAGCTCCTGCCCCCGGCGCACGTCAGTGTCTGTGGTGTGTGATCGTGGGAGCGCCCTAAAGTCAAAGTCAGAGTCAAAACATTTATTTCAATTAGACCATTTACAGGCACTTTTGAATTGTCAAAGAGTCGGTCAGTTAGTCCGAAAGTTGAAGCTAGTTGCTCGTTCCAAAACGGAGGTAGGCCTCTATGGAGAAGAACGAGCAAGAAACTCCACGGCACTCTTTTAAATTAGGTTATTACAAAATCTTGGTTACATTATTCTTGTCGATTCTATATGTGATCACAATGAAGATGAATATAAAATAGTAGTAAAAAAAATATATATAAAGAAATTAAAGCAATAGCAGTTAAGAGATGACCAATCCCAACTGACAGCACTCGTTCACGAGCATGACGCATGGATCAGCACCACCTAGCTCAACCATTATGGAGGGAGCCAAATGATCCAACACACGCGCCACCATCAATGAGATATTTGAGTGAGCATGACAAGCTCTCAACTGCCATGCTTATTAAGTCAAAATACATCGTAACTTAATAAATAAAAAAATGCTCCATGGTACTCACATTTACAAAATTGAAATAAATGATATTAAATTATACAATACTAACACTTTCAGTGTACTTATTCGTTGGATGACTGTGATATGTAAAAATAAAATAAAAAGTAATCGTACTGATAACAGTAAAAGTTATTCAGGTCGACATAAAAAAAAAAGGGTAAGAAACATCATTCTCTTAAAAAAACAATCCTATTTAGTGAGCCCGAGTGGCTGTGGAGCAGGACTAGCATTTAGCCAAGCATTTTTGTCCGTGATATAATCATCTAACTTATAATATGCTTGATTACATAGTGTGCGTTTTATGCATGTCTTAAATTTTCTCTCATTTAGTTGGAGAATATCGACTGGTATTTTATTAAAGCATTTTACACAGTACCCCATAAAAGAAGTGCTTACTTTCGACAATCTGAAACTTGGTTGATCTAATTTGTTCCTATTTCTAGTATTAAAATCATGTCTATCACAAATTTTCTTAAAAAGATGAAGATTTTTTCGAACATGCATAATGTTTTTATATATATATTGACAAGGTACCGTCATGATGTTAATTTTTTTAAACAATTCTCTTAGAGACTCGCGTCTGCCAAGATTATAGATGGCTCTGACAGCCCTCTTTTGCAGAACAAAGATAGAATTTATATCTGCAGCTTGTCCCCAAAGCAAAATACCGTAAGACATGATGCTATGAAAATAACTAAAATAAACTAGTCTCGCGGTATCCACGTCTGTTAATTGTCTAATTTTTCTGACAGCGTAAGCGGCTGAACTTAACCGCCCTGCAAGAGATGTTAAATGGGGACTCCACTGCAGCTTTGAATCGAGCGTAATCCCTAGAAAAACTGTCTTCTCAACGAATTCTAGCATGTCCTTGTTCAATATAACGTTACATTTACTCCCTCTAACATTAGGTAAAGCGAATCTTATACATTTCGTTTTTTTCTCATTTAACACTAAATTATTAACAGTAAACCAATTGTGAACCTTAAGCATAGCGTTATTTACGTCGTCAAGGTGCTGTGCTTGTCTATTTACTCTAAAAATGAGTGAAGTATCATCAGCAAATAACACCATTTGTGGTTGGTTTTCTAGTAAATGAGGTAAATCGTTTATATATACTAAAAAGAGGAACGGACCCAATATTGAACCCTGCGGAACGCCCATCTTTACTTTTAAGCTTTATGAATTTCTAAGTTCTCCACGGCGCCCGTGCGACCAGACCCCTGCCGGGTGAGATCCCTGGTGACCAAGGGAAGGCCCAGCAAAGGTCGATCCAGCAACAAGGGCGCCGGTTTTGGTTGGCGCTCACCCACGATGGAAGCTGACCGCGCCCCGCTACTACGTAATCAGGTCTAGCCGATAGCGCAGCAGGGGGCGGGACGTTGTAGTGTGTGGCGAGCGATTTGAAGGTCACGTCGCTCGATAAGTTGGCATATGTGTGTTTGTATGCGTGTGGAGTTCTCGAGTGTATGCGCTGCGGTCGTGCGACGGCCGTATTAACTCGGCGCGCCGCTTACGCAGTGTGGCAAGTTTTGGGCGGAGGGCGTGCCATTCAAAACATCTTCAACATACATTTTTGAATGGTAATCTCTCCACTCTCAGCAGCTGTCCGCTGCTGGGTTTGGCAAGTGGTTCTAGGGGGTAGCGCAGGTCGCGATGATCCCCTAAAACAAGGCCAGTGGACTATCCTTCACGAGGTTGCCGCCCGTTTCTTGACCAAGTGCCCTATGCAATTGGTACAACTAAAACCTCTGGCCGTCTCCCCCCAAACTCCAACCCATAATCCTATCCTTTATTCTCCTCAACCAATCCCGCATAGCCGAACCGTGGCGGCGCATAACCACACCCAGGCCCGCATAGCCTTGAGGCACTAAATCCCCCCAAAAAGTTTGCACCACACCTTCAAGGGCAAATAGTGTGTGGAATTCATCCCCAGCCCGAAACAAAAAATTTGTCAGCACAAGCGAGAAACTTTCTACCCCAGGAGGGTACCACTACCACCCAGTGGCGTGCATACCATAGAAGCAGAAAGACACTGCCGACCCTACGTAACTCAGATAAATATTAATAATGTTGTTCTGATATGTAATATTATTTTTTAAACGAGTATTTATCAATAAACAAAAAAAATCTTAAATCATAATTCAGCGCCATCTCTCGAGTGTCATATGAATAACATTAACATCGATACAAAATAGTCAGCTCGTTCGTACAATTTGACGCGATTTCACATTGCGCTACGCTAACGCCGCTGACTGCCGCGGATAAGACACAAACTATTCGTGCCTTAATGTGTATATGTGTGCTCTCGTGGTCATACGGATTAAATGGGTGTGTGTTCGTATAGATACGAGGCACACATGTCACAAATAACGCACACAAACGCACCAAATAGACACTGCATGACTTGTTACCGACGAATCACGATACTTACCGAAGTGTTCCGATCGGAAGCTAGCTTTATTTTGCGACTATTTTAAAAAGTAACATTATTTTATTCAACTTTCTCTAAATAAAGCCCCTTTTTTTTGGTCGTATTTTATAAATAAGTAGTTTGAGCGGCCATTAGTCGTTTGTTTGTTTGGATTTGGTCGTGAGCTTTGTTATCAGATATTTAAGCTTTAACGATGTTATTAGTGTGAAAAAATGTATAATATTCACTGTGAAAGTTGTTCATGTGTGTGTGTATAGAGGAAATAAAAAATATGCGTTTTTAAAACTATCGGTGACAAAAAGAGGTGATCGTGAAAGGTCAATGACACCGGATTTTATTTAATTTGACTGCTATTATTTAATTTTCAAATTAATATGAAACATCAAAACATATAGGTATCCGTAAAATATGGCTACAAAATCAGTCAATCTAGGCTATTTAAGGTGGCAATTACCTACATTATTATTTAAGTCGACAAGACGACGAACCAAAACCATGATAGGTAGATACATGTTTGGTAAGATACCTACCTAGCTTATATAGCTTTTAACTGTTCTGCCTACCCTGTCTAAAAACTCTGCTACCACCAGTAGTGGAGAATCCCTCACCGAGCCTAGCTCGGTCTGCCCCGCGTATTCTAGGGGGGGGCAACTTGTGCCCTAGACCAGGCTCCAGTTTGGACCTGTCAGGCCTAGTGGAGGCCATACCCACTGTTAACTCCGAGATAGTTAACATAAACACCACCTCACACTGGACCGTAGTCGCTCACAAGCGCCCTTGCAAAAGGGAATCCGCTGCGGTATCCACTTCGGGGCCGAAGGGCAAACCGGAACGCAGTCGCCTTAACCGGCGCGCGAGAAGGGAAGCTCTCCGGCCCTGTTCCAGTACGACAGGCACCGCAGCAGCGGAAACGCAGCGCGAGCCCGAGCCGCCCACCTCTACGGAGAAGGACACGACGAAGGCACTGTCGGTAAAACCAATACCACCACCGCCACCTCCTCCTCAACCCAACCGGCCAAGGCAGAGACGGGAGCCGCGGGGAAATCGCGGTCAGCGGACTGCTGCCGAGGTTCCCACTCCTCCTGAAAAGAAGCAGCCTGGTACTGGGAATGGCCCGAAAGGGCGCGCTTCCTCGAAGCGCTCTCGTATGAACGAGACCCTCGACAGAGCTGAGCTGCGCAGAGCTGCGGGAGACAATCGACGATAGTATCCTGAAGGCTGTGCTGTGTCCACCGTCTCCAGGTGCGCAAGCTCCATCTTTCCGCGGACGTCCTTTCCTTCTGGACGGTGTCCTAGCGATGTGGTGTGAGAATGCGTACGCAGTTGGCTGGTTGGAGAGGGCGGTCAAAACCATACCATCACCAATCCCAGACACCACCCTGGCTGTTGTAAAACAGTCAGAGCTAAAAAAGAGGATCAAGGCAGGGCTCCTCATACACACCCGGATCACCGAAGCCGCCACGCTGCAGAGAGTCCTGTGTGCCCAGAACCCGTGGTACAAGGTGGACTCTTGGCAGTGCTACGACATGTCGGTGAACGACAAACCACAGGAACCCGGTTGCAGTGAGAAGGTGGTTCACCTACTCCTGGGGATCCCTGAGGACCAAAAGCAGACCATACTAGACCGCGACCGCCGGGTAGCCCATATGTTTGGAAGCGGATACATCCGCTTCTTCACATTTGAGGAACCGACGGCAGCCGACCAACCATGTGTGGCGCACGGTACAGCAGCCTCCATCCCACAGCAGTCCAGCCCAGCTACTGGACTGGGTCTGAGTGCAAAGGAGGCAAGCATACCGGCAAAAATTGAGGGAGTTACCAGCGACGAAGATGACGTCCTGCGTAGCCCGTAACTCCCACAATATTAGCGTCATACAAACAAACCTCCAGCACAAACAAGTAGCGGCGGCCACTCTACGCAGAGTGCTGGAGGTAGACACCAAGACGGTCGCCCTGATCCAAGAACCCTGGATCAGAAACAACAGAATTTGCGGTCTGAATAACATCGGCGGTAAGTTACTTTTAAACACTGCCGTTGATAAACCAAGAACATGTATCTTCATGCCAAATACTATCTCAACCACCGCACTTAACCAATTCTGTTCTAGAGACCTCACTGCAGTGAAAATCCTCACGGAAAATAAAACTACCCTAGTTCTAGCCTCAGTGTACTATCGGCCAAACTTAAGCATGCTCAGTTAAGAAAATAGTCCTGCGGAAGCGCAGATAGTGACAGACCACGCCCCTTCCTTGCTCCACCCTATTAGAGACAATACATATTTGTGTGAGTGCAGTAAGTGCGTGCGGCAAAAAATATCAACAAACATTAGCCAGTGCCAATTTGCATCTCGCTAATTGTTCACGCTTCCCGTTTTCATCCCAATTTTATTTTACGACCTGTTTATTTCTTTTGGACTGATTGCCTGCCCAACTGTGACCTTTGCTTTGTATACCGGACTGTGATCGTGGAACTCTTTTTGACCCTTGCTCGTATCCTGGACTGTGTATCGTAACTACCTGTGGGCCGTGTTTTGTCATTAAGATGACAACCCGAAATTTAATCAGGAAGAAAGAAATGAAATCATTGTCTTGCATAGACAAGGATTGAATATATCCCAAATTGCGCTGGAGTTAAATCTACAAGTAAGTGTTTTTTTTTATCTACAGATAGAAATTAAGTGCATGTTGGTTTCCTTTACTGAGCTATATATTTATTGTTTGTTTCCTTTACTGAGCTATATATTTATATAGATCTCAATTTTTTTCTTTTCTTACCGTAATTCACAGACCCAATTAAAAGTTATTGTTTCGCGAGCCGACGGCGACGCGACGTTGGCGTCGGCCCGACAACAGAGTTTTATAGATAAATGGTAGGTTACAAACAATTTTTTATTAATTCACATATTATATTTGAATGCCTAAAAGAAACCTACATGCATTTTTTATATTTCGTATATTTGTTGTTGTTATTAGAAATTTTATTCTTACGAAATCGTGTATTATGCGTTTCTGTGTAAAAGAAATACACAAATATATTAACGATTGCTGACTGCGAACATATTTCATATCAAATCTCTACCTCGAGTCTCTAAATACTCGTAGTATAAGCAAAGTCGTTGTTTCTGTCTGCCTGTCTGATTCTCCGCTATTTTTTTCTAAACAATGCAACGGATTTTGATATGGGTTCTCACTCTCATTTAGAGATTTTTTTGGAAGGTATTTATGCGCATGCAAATTATTATAAAGCAAAGCCGCGCATTTTAGAGATTTGTAAGACCCGTGCGAAGTCGAAGTAGATCGCTAATTAACTATAAATAATAATAAAATACATGACTTAGAATTTTGCAAAAATAAAATAAGAAATTACGTTTAGATAATATTCAAAATATTAATTTAAAAAGGGGTTTGGTTTTCCTTTCTTTTTTTTATATCGGCGCGTTCAAAGACATAATTATGTTGGACATTTTATGACCCGATAACAAATCTTTCAACACCTACTTAAACAATGGCCCTTCATTTCAAGTCGTTAACAATAGTGCACAAATTTGCTTGGGAGAGTTTTACACAATGTTGGAATTTATTCCAACATTGTGTAAAACTCTCCCAAGCAAATGCCATTGTTAAATATCTGTTTGTGGTCTACTACCCATATAAAATACAGATAACAATGTTGTTTAAATAGATATTTAAAAAGTTAGAGTTTATTTATTTATTTATTTATTTAATTCCTATATTATGTGACAATTCGATGCTAAATGGGAATTTGAAAAAAAAAATGATATTTTTTATGTATTTAATATATTATTAATAATATTGATATTTAATGCAAAAAACTTAAAAAATATATTTCAATAAATTATAAACAATTAAAAATTGATAAAATTTCGAAAAATATCACGTGATTATAGTTGTGACTTCATAATGTTTACTTACTTCGTCTGGCAGCTAAACGTTATGACGTCACGCGCGCTCGTATTTATTCAGGGGTTTTCGGTACTGGATTCAAAAGTATTTTTTTATTTTGAAATAACTTTTGAACTATAGCGAAAATAAAAAATAAAAATATAGTTTTACCATAAAATTTATATATAATCTTTCCACTTATCACAAAAAAAAATTGATCAAAAACCTAATTGTTACTTTTTTTTTACAGAGAACCACAGTGCGCCGTTGGGTGCGTAGATATGAAGAAGGAGAAGATCTAAATCAGCGTGTTCGTGCACCTCGACCTCGGGCTATCAACGAAGGGCAATTGGCCAATATGATAGCCACATTTCAAGAAAGCCGATTTACACCTACTCGCAATTTCGCACAAGAATTTGATGTTTAAATGCAAACTATTCGGAACGATTTGTTTGCATTGAAACAAGGAAGCACTTGTCACCCATTGCGAACAAGCTTGGGATACATTAAGGGGTTCAAACTTGTGTGAAGTCCGTAGAGTATTTTTGATTACGCTTGGGCATGAGAAACCTAATTTATTAATTTATGACGTCACTATTCGGACCAGCCTAGATATAAAAAAATATGTTAAACACTGAAATATTAATGGTTTTCTCCGCGGCAGAATGATTTGCCCTCAGTTAAGTATTTGTAAAGATGTTTTTGTTTTCAAAAATAATAAAAAATCTTCATTATAATACCTATTAATTGGTTCGAAAGAGATCAGTTTTGAGTTATTTTTTATCACATTTCCATTTTTTTATGGATTTTACTACCAAGATAAATCATTTCATTGCAGGAAAAAATCATTTAAATTTCACGGTGGTGTCAGTTTAATGTGTTTTTTACAACCTTTATTTTGGTATATTATTTCAATAATTCTAACAATTATTATTGTTATTCTTTAATAATATATTTTAAAATTATCTTGTCCAATGATTGTGCCAGTTATTTAAAGTCGTCCTGTATAATCAATGTAAATAAAGGTGAATTATGTGAACTGGAGTCGGAGGATGCAAAAAAAAACAATTTTTCTTAGGACAAATTTAATTATAAAAGAATTACAATTTAAAAGTAATGATAATTGGTCGATGTATGTACCAAGAATGAATATAATTCTATATGCATAATTAATTACGAGTTTGCGGAATCAAAGGTGGCGCGATGTAGTGACGCACTTGCTGAGTCGGCGCCTCGTGCCGGCCGCGGTCGCGATGCGCAGGAATGGTGTCAGATAACATCAGCATTCCTTCTATTGTACCGATGCGTATCTAGCAATCCTCCTGTTACACCGATGCGTAACACCTTCCCCCGAAGTACAGCAGCTACTTGTTGAACGAAGTTGACAATGTTGCTGCTAGATGGTTGGTGTCGATTATAACTTCCTCTGGTTGGATGTTTCTTCTAGGTTCCACTTGAGCGTAGATTTCTTGGGCGGTTTCTGATAGTGTAGGGCAAGCTTTTCCAGCCTTCTTTCTCGCGTATTGTCGATACATGAATATAATTCCGAGTACGCCTGCACCTAACAGTAGTGAGTATACGGGTATAGTGGTATGATAGATACTCTCAAAGTTAGTATGGGTGAGTTTTATTGGAGGTTGTACTGAGATCTTCTGGTAGCTGCTATGCAGATTTTCGAGATTTATCGAGTTCAGTTTTACTAGCGATTCTTCATTTCTCGGTATGCCGCTCTGGTTGAGAGGTAGTTGTGCTATCTTCAACGTGTGCCCTTTAATTCGATTGTTAATGTTTGAGATTGTAAATTCGGGAGTTTTTATAAAGCAGTTTTGTGGTATGGTAGCTAGGTAATTTCCTTGGGCGATCATAAATTCTTCCTGTCCGCAGGATGTCTGGATTTTTGTCGGGATCGGGAAGCTGAGAGTGTAATGCATCTCATCTAGTTTCTCCACGGCTTCTTTGTTCAAGCTGACCGGTGTTAGTGTACATGAGCTAGTGTTCTGTTGCGTGATTAGTTGTTGAACGCAATCTGGCTTGTCTTGAATCTTGTAGTTGACCTTCTCCTCGCAGAGGTACCATGGATCAATCTTCGGACATTCTGTCTCTATGTACATAGAATATGGTCCCTGAATTGCTATGAATGGTAAGGTAGGCATTAGGGCTAGGTTATATTTATTAGGTACTATGGAAAGTTTGTATAAGGTGTAGGTTCTAGGTAAGGCAATCGGAAACTTTATGACTATAACTATTTTTTTATCGCTATAATATGATCCAACTTTTAGAACGTTATAATAATCTCTATGGTCGAGGTCTATAATTTCATCTCTCGAATATATTAACTTTAATTTACTTAACATAGTTTTAAGATTAATTAGACTAACCATAGAGTGCATCGTACTTGATGCAAAACTTCATTCTTGCAGTTCAGGTTTGCCAATACCAAGCCAGTAGCAGTAACCCTTAAGGTACATTTCTGCAATTTTCCTGGAAATAGGCTCCAGTGCCAGGGCCTTACAATATCACAAACAACAAACATAAAATACTTAGGTGTAGTACTGGAC
Source organism: Hoplodrina ambigua (assembly GCA_949774945.1). NCBI lineage: Eukaryota > Metazoa > Arthropoda > Insecta > Lepidoptera > Noctuidae > Hoplodrina > Hoplodrina ambigua. The sequence goes on from OX458964.1 coordinate 15,860,104, forward strand.
GAAAAATTGAGTTGGCGGCCCCAAGTTGAATTAACACGAAGCACAATCCTCGTCTTCCGCCTACTAGGACCTAATTTCACAATACTTTCCCTTAATAATTTTAGCTGCACGAACAGCGACGTCAGTTCCACTTCCATTTAAACTTAACATACTATATGTATACTATTGTCTCTAAATTTACCGCTCGGTCATCACACACACTTAAGTTCACGTATTAATAATTAATCACTTAATCACTTACTTCTTGACGAAGGAACGTTACTTCACCCATATCTGGTCAGGCCATCTGCACAGCCTTGCGAACCTCCCGCTGGTTTAGCTGGTCCTCGATCCAACTGTGGTGACACCTTCTATACATCCGGACTGCCACACCAACGATGACAAGCGCCAAACACACCGCAATAAATAACAGCGCCGCTTGGATGGCCGCCACCTGCTCCTGCGTAACCGCTGCGGCATTCGAACCACCCGCCGCCGTCTGAGCGATGACCACTTCTTCCTTCGACGTCTTCGTCTTCGTCTTCGTCCATGGCCCGTGACCTGATGTGACGCGAAGCTCACCGAAGCCCAGTCGACTTCTGCTGCTGTGAATCCCTCGAACGGAGAACTATAACGCCGTCCAGCCGACTGGCAGGGTCGCCATGCGATGTGAGGATGAGGAGGGGTTAAGTAAACGACATGACGTGTGTTACTTGAGAGTCAATTGTGAGCTGCGACTCAACTGTACTCAGCTACAGTCCTCAACTGTCCTCTCTCCTTTAATAGGTGGTTTAAATATACATAGATAGTACGTGACTACGTGCTAACACTAAACCTACGGAGAACAGTATATTTACCTTAACTTAACCCTGAACAGTACGTGACATGCTGATGTACAACATACGTGACACGATGACGAACAACATACGTGACTTCTCATCACAACTGCCTCTAGAGTGAGGAAACTTATTTGGGCCTTTAAGAAACTTCGACTCGTGGCTGATTTTGAACTTCTTCGCACTCTATACTTCTCTTTAGCCCAATCGATAATTGGTTACTGTAAGGAAGCGCAGCAACTTAGAAATAATGTTATGTAGATTTAAGAAACTTTGAAGTCATTTTGTGGGTGCTGTGTGTGTGATAGGTCAAATACATCGCAGTAACTGTCATGAGATAAAAGAGGACAATATAGTTAAATATAAGTTAAAGTAAAATTAAAGGATTTGTCTAATTTCCTAAAATCCTTTGTTCTCTGAAGGCCTTTTGGCTGATGCAATAACATGCGAGGTTGCGTCAGCCGAACGGCAAGATAGGAGTGGAGCGACGTTTTTATTGTAGAGCTCTTACCGCTACCTCCACCTACGAAACAAAATGATAAATTAAGCGTGCGTAGGAGCTGCAAACCAGTCTCTTCGCTCGACGCTCGCCGCGACGTGCTGCGCTTCGCTCCGCGCCCGCTCTCGACTTCCCGCCACTTCTCGTTGCGCCCGCCGCGACGACTCCTGTAGTCAGCAGACTACAACCTATTCGATCGGAAGCCGCCTTTTTCAAGGCAGTGGACGATTAATTATTTCTGTAACCCGCGTGTTGTTGTGTTAGCTTCACTTGGCCCCTACAGGGCTTAAATACACTGTTTCGTGGTCCTCGGTGGATACCTTACGGTGCCAACGAAGCCGAGGGGGTGTTGCCCCAATCACACCCGCCGACCCCCTTCAGGGTGAGGCAGTCAATGGGAGTCGGGAACTAGTGTCACGGCCTTGGGGGGTCTCCTAGTCGTGCCTAGTCTCTGGTTTCGTTCACAGCTACACAGCTAGTGTCGGTTGGGCGTGTCTACACCCTTCGCACTAGACTGGTCAGGGCCCCGTTCGCACAATCAGACTGGCGACGGGTTTACAAGCTTAAGGCACACCAGTAGGTACTCACCTCCCTGCCTACACCCGGCAGGGAGGGTCACACATCCCCGGGCCTGTCCACCCGGGGAGCTAGGCAGTTAGGATACAGTTAGGTTCCCCCGCGAAATTTCTCCCGCGATTCCCCTCCCTCTTCGATGATGTCGGACGCAATTATCGTTGCGTTCGTCAAGTAGGTCCTCTTCAAGGACCCCGAATTCATTGCCAAGTATGGCAAAAGTTTGCTGCTCTGCAGCAAAACTCTTCCCCGATCGAGGAAAGCATCGCTAGCTTTAGCGATGTACTCGACAGCCCCGCTTCCCCGCCACCCGTTGACAAAGGAATTCCAGTGGCGGCACCATCAATGCCTTCACTAGACATTCCTTCATTATTGTCCATCGAGACAATAAATCCCTACGCGGAAGCACACAATGTGCCGACCGCCATTGTTCCCGCCGCAAGCGCCCTAGGCGCTTGGTTCCGGAAATGGAGAATCGAGGTCAACCCTGACAAGAGCCAAGCGGTCCTCTTCTCTAAACCGCGCTCATCCCTCACCCCACCTAGTCCCATCACCATGTACGGCAAGCCGATCCCTTGGGAAAAGCGAGCCAAATACCTCGGTGTGATCCTCGACCACCACCTCACTTTCGGAGAGCACATTAAGGCGGTTCGTTCGCGCGCCGCTTTCGCTCTCGGTAGGCTTCACCCCATGCTAAATGCACGCAGCAAGTTGTCACTCAAGTGCAAATTGCGCATCTTCACGGCGTGCATTCGTCCCATCATGACCTACGCCTGTGCCGTATTCGCACACGCAAAGGCATACCGTCTCCATAGGATGCAAACCCTACAAAACCGTTTCTTGCGTAAGGCCACGGGAGCCCCGTACTACCTTCGCAACGAGAATCTCCATCTCGATCTGAGAATCCCCACCATCCAGCAGTTCATGAAACGCACCGCCAAGCGTTTCTTCGACACTGCTGAAAAATACCCCAATCCCCTGATCGCATCGGCCGCCCGATACACTCCCTCCCGTATTAGTAAGACTCGCCGACCGAGACATACTTTGACCATCCCCGACATACTTTGACCATCCCCGACGATGCCATTACTCTCCTCCAGGAGAGTAACAAAGAAACCAGTACATTACGAAAGTACAAACACAGACCGCCGTCATTCCGCCCTCGCCGCCGAGGTCCGTCGTGACGTCCCCGTTCATCTCCGCCCCGTCCCTTGCTCGCTAGCCCGCGCCGCTGAGCCTGTAGCTTTAAATTCGTCCCTAACTCGTTGACTGCGGGAAAACACACACGTTGTGTTTTGACTAAAAAACGCAAGTGCGGCGCACACACAAACGTGTGTGTTTTTCTATGGCGAACACGCGAACATTGGTAGCTAGCCGCACTGGCGTTTGGCGCAGCAAATGTTCGTCCGCAGTCAAAGGGCTAAATAATACTGACCAGATCCAGCCTGTCCCTTTGCTGCCCTCCCCCAGCGACGCCCTAAGCCGAGGCCCGTACCCTACAGGGGGTGCCCTTAGCGTGTAGTCGCTTAGTTTGTAAGTTATATTAAGCCCTGGCTGGAAGCCTTAAATTCAATTAAGGCACCACAGGAAAGCCCGGTTAAGCAGCCGACAACCTCATAGGTTGACCTGCGAGGTGCAATACCGAAAAAAAAAAAAAGCCTCGAGAAAGTTGTCATCATATTATGTTGTTATTATGCCTGTTTATGTTTTCTTATTTTGTGTTTTTCTCTTAATGTATATCTTGCTAATTTATTTCAATGTGCTAAAGTTTAATTATAGAGTGTAAAATCAGTGTGTTGTGTTTTTCTGCGTCCGATCAATCAACCCTTACACCTGAAAATCCCTTACAATTTTGGTCCTTCGAGCCGGATCCGGGACGCAGACAAGATGAGCTCTTAAAGTACTGTGACTACGAGAAGCAAGTTGCGACTACTGGAAGAGAAGCGCAACAGACAACGGGCATTAGAGGCAGATTCGGGAGTGCCGACAGATATGGCACCAGGCTCCCTTCAATTGCGCCTACGACAACGTCGGCACCAGCACCTGTGATACCGCTGGCGGGAGGTCGTATCGTCGATCATCGATTGATGACCACGCCAGTAGCATCGGATATACGACAGGGAGCGAGGTCCACAAGCAGCCACGCCTCCACGAAGAGCGGCCGGAGAAGCGCCGAGTGTCTTCGACGGAGGGCCATGTACGAGGCTGAACGCGAGTTGTTGCGCCTGAGAGAGAGTTTTATGAAGAGGAAGCTAGAAGCCGATTTAGCCGAGATTGATGACGACGAACGAGACTCACACTCCGATGCAGAAGGAGCGACGCGTCGTGTAGAAGAGTGGATAACTCATACGACGCCGGTAGCGCCTGACAGCGGGCCTACAAGAATAAACAGTGATCCGCCGCCACCTGTTGTGTCAGTGTCTCAAACAGTGAACCCTCGCGAAGGGACAGTGAATGTGCCGCCGCCCGAGCACGAACCCGCGCTCCAACCGCAAGGTGCGCCCGCGAACGAACAATCACGACAAAATGCGTCTGTAGTGCCGGTCAGAGCGTCGCGATTACCTGAGTGGGAGAACACGTTCGCGGAAGAAAAAGAAAATGACAAAGGAAAGTACAGAGACAAGAAGATAGACCAACTTGCGGAGGCGATATCAAATCTAGCGCGGCTTAGACCAGTGCCTAGGCAGGCGTACGAGTTACCTATGTCCAACGGAAACCCGGCCGATTGGTTGTCGTACAAGAACATGTATTTCGATACGACAGCAATGTATAAATTCAAACCGCATGAAAACCTAGCGAGACTAAAAACGTCGCTGCAGGGTGATGCTAAGTTTGCAGTAGAAGATCTATTACGAACATCGACGAGTCCGGGAGAGATAATTCAAACACTAGATAAGGAGTTTGGTCATCCTAACAAGATCCTAGAATGTGCTTTAGCCAAAGTGCGCGCCTTACCTAAGGCTACAGAAAGCGGTTGTGAACTTAGGAGATTTGCAACAACGGTCAGAAATTGTGTGTCGCTTCTAAGGACTATTCGTGCCCACGGGTTTATCAACAACCCTCAGCTGGCCAGTGAGATACTATACAAGTTAACGCCGTCACAACGTCTGAAATATGGTGAGTTTACGTTGGGCATGGGAGCGAGCCAGGGTGTGGACATGCGAGTGTCGCCAAGTCTAGACGTGCTCGTGGAATTCCTAGACCACCTGGCTCAAGCCTCAGCGCAGTTTGACCAATTGGACCCAACCGTGCTATATCCTGCGCAGCCTACCGCGGCGAAGAAGGGCCCACCGACCAGACCAGTTCAGCGTCTACACACTCATTCAGAGAAAATGCAAGCGACACCATCTGAAGAGCGATGCACGCTCTGCAAAGAAGAGCATAGACTGCCCAAGTGCGCGCTATTCGCAAAGATGAAAGTGAACGAACGCTGGGATCATGTAAAGAAAGAAAAATTATGTTTTAAGTGCATTGTGAAGAGACATAATAAGAAGTTTGCCGGGCAAGTAAGTGCGCGTCGTGTAGCTATGCGCACCACACTTTGTTGCACGCGCACAAAGAAAGTGAAAGTGTTGCAAGTGTGAGTGAGTACACTGGGAAAGCGTTATTAAAAATATTACCAGTCAGTGTAAGTGTAAACGGTGTGAATAACGATTGTTACGCCCTACTGGATGACGGGGCCACCGTCTCATTATTAGATGACGCACTAGCCGGCGACGCGGCAGGTGTAAAGATGCCGCTGACTATTCAAAGTGCACGCGGTCAGTTAGTGTCGGACAATACATCGCGTCTAGTGAGTGTGACAGTGCGTGGTCCAAACGGACAAGCACATGAAGTAAAGTGTCGCACTATAAAACGTCTAGATCTGCCCTCGCAGACAGTGCCTAGTGAAGTGATGTCGGAGCACGCCCATTTACGTGACTTGGGTTGCGTGGAAATGCGGGGCGCCAGGCCGCTGCTGTTGCTCGGCCAAGACAACTGGGAGCTACTCGCCAGCCGTGAGACTCGCCGAGGAAAGTCAGGTAAGCCGGTTGCCTCCTTGACCGATTTAGGGTGGGTTGTGCATGGACCCCCAGGCAGAAGTCAGGTAAACAAAGAAACTGTGAGCTGTATAAAAGATCTAGATTTACATAATGAGATTAAACGTCAATTCCAATTAGAATCTATTGGAATTGTAGAAGTACCTAGGTCGCATAAAGAAATCGATAGGTCTAATGCTTTGTTAGAAGCTACTAGACGTCAAACTGAAAGTGGTGCGTGGGAAGTAGGATTGTTGTGGCGTCGGGACGACCCTCAGTTGCCCGATAACTATGATCACGCGCGTCAACGTTTAACAGGAATTATGCGTGTTCGATAAAGACCCCGCGTACGCTGAGGCCTATACGTCTCAGATTAATCGTTTGATTAGTGAAGGTTACGCTAGTAAGTTAGATAGTAGTGCTAAGTTTGAGGTTATCTGGTATTTACCTCACTTCGGTGTGAAGAACCCAAACCAGCCTAATAAATTAAGATTAGTTTTCGATGCTGCGGCTATTTGCCATGGCACTTCGTTAAATGATAACCTGCTGCCCGGGCCTGATTTGTTAAATTCGTTATTAGGAGTTTTGTTTAAGTTAAGGTTAGGACCGGTCGCGTTCACCGGAGATATCGCGGATATGTTCCTACGCGTTAGGATTAGAGAGCAAGATCGAGGCGCTCAGTTGTTTTTGTGGAGTGATAAGGGTAGCCGGGACCCAAGTGTTTACGTGATGAACTCAATGATCTTCGGCGCTGTATCATCTCCTGCCTCGGCGATCTATATCCTCAATAAGAATGCTAATAAATTTAAAGATAAATATCCCGAGGCGGTAGAAGCCATTCATACGAAACATTATATGAATGATTATTTAGATAGTACATGGTCTGTCTCACAGGCAAGTAAGTTAGTAGAGGAAGTGACACACGTCCACGCCAGCGGCGGGTTTAACACCCACCCGTGGGTCACTAACTCTCATGAGCTACGAGAGAAGCTCAAAGCGGAGATGCCAGAGAAGGTCTCACTAGAGTCAGGTCAAAGTGCCGAACGCACTTTAGGCATGATTTGGTCACCGACCACAGACGAGCTTACGTTTGACTTGTCGTTTAAACGCCTTCCAACAGATTTAAAAGAGGGGCGTAAAGTACCTACTAAAAGAGAGTACCTGAAATTTATAATGTCTATATTTGATCCATTAGGTTTCCTATATCCGTGTGTCATTCAGTCACGTATCATAATGAAGCGTATATGGCAAACCGGCATACAATGGGACGAACCATTGAAAGCGCCCGAAGCTAAATTATGATTTAATTGGTTAGATAATTTGAAGTTGTTAAAGGACGTGCGCATACCTCGTTGGTACGGTCTGAAAGTTGACGACGTGGAACTTCACGTCTTCGGAGATGCTAGCGAGTCTGCTTACGCCGCCGTAGGATACATAACGGGGCGAGACAGTAACGGGGAACGCGTCACCTCCATTGTTATGGGAAAAGCCAAAGTAGCACCTTTAAAGTTAGTTTCGATACCTAGGCTAGAGCTTCAGGCCGCCGTGCTAGCCTGCCGTTTAGCAAATACAATAGAATCGGATTTGGGTATAAAAGTTCCTATGGACAGATAGTAAAACAGTTCTTAGGTGGATAAACTCCGATGCGGTCGATTTCCAAAAGTTTGTATCGCATCGCTTAGCGGAAATAGATAGGAGGTCAAGGAGAGTAGACTGGCACTGGGTTCCTTCGAAGATGAACCCGGCGGACAAGGCCACTCGTATGGATTGGCCCAATGATAGTAACGAGTGGCTGTCGGGCCCCGCTTTTCTTCGTCTCCCACAGGAGCAGTGGCCGGCGGACATCGACGGCGAGAGCGTCACAGAAGAGACGCAAGAGGCAGAGACAGTGCAGCGAGCACACGCGACGGCGACACGCGACCCGACTCTAAACTACGAGCGGCTGCCAACATGGACACGTGCCCGGTACGTAATGGCGCGAGTGTTAATTTTTGCAGATCGCTGCCGTAAACGACGTCAATCGTCTGAAATCACCTCGGCCGACCTGCGAGAGGCAGAGCTGCACCTGCTCAAGATAGCCCAGAGAGAGAGCTACGCAGCGGACATAGCAGCCTTAGAGAAAGGCCATCCACTACCCAAGGATAGCAGTCTGAAGAGTTTAGATCCAATGTTGTTCGAAGATGGACTGCTGAGGGTACGCGGCAGGCTGGGAGTCTGCGAGCACCTAAGGTTTGGTGAGCGACACCCTATCATACTGGATGGTAAGCACGTGTTAACACGTAAGTTGATTTACAACTACCATGCGGCGACATTGCACGCCAATCACGAGACAGTAATAAACAGACTCCGTGAAAAATACTGGGTCACTAACCTAAGTGTCCAACCGAATGCAGAGGCAAACCGGAACGCAGTCGCCTTAACCGGCGCGCGAGAAGGGAAGCTCTCCGGCCCTGTTCCAGCACGACAGGCACCGCAGCAGCGGAAACGCAGCGCGAGCCCGAGCCGTCCACCTCTACGGAGAAGGACGCGACGAAGGCACTGTCGGTAAAGCCTATACAACCACCGCCACCTCCTCCTAAACCCAACCGGCCAAGGCAGAGACGGAAGCCGCGGGGAAATCGTGGTCAGCGGACTGCTGCGGAGGTTCCCACTCCTCCTGAAAAGGAGCAGCCTGGCACTGGGATTGGCCCGAAAGGGCGCGCTTCCTCGAAGCGCTCTCGTATGAACGAGACCCAGTCTCCCAGGGGGGATACCAAACGCGCGAAAACTGACGCGAAGCCAAAGCGGGCGGTGAGCTACGCAGACGCGACCCTGTCGCATCTGAAAGTAGCGGTCATCACCGTCCCGCCGAGGGACCTAACATTGGCGCAGGCAGAGCAGCTGCGGGAGACTATCGACGATAGTATCCTGAAGGCTGTGCTGTCTCCACCGTCTCCAGGTGCGCAAGCTCCATCTTTCCGCGGACGTCCTTTCCTTTTGGATGGTGTCCTTGCGATGTGGTGTGAGAACGCGTACGCAGTTGGCTGGTTGGAGAGGGCGGTCAAAACCATGCCATCACCAATCCCAGACACCACCCTGGCTGTTGTAAAACAGTCAGAGCTAAAAAAGAGGATCAAGGCAGGGCTCCTCATACACACCCGCATCACCGAAGCCGCCACGCTGCAGAGAGTCCTGTGTGCCCAGAACCCGTGGTACAAGGTGGACTCTTGGCAGTGCTACGACATGTCGGTGAACGACAAACCACAGGAACCCGGTTGCAGTGAGAAGGTGGTTCACCTACTCCTGGGGATCCCTGAGGACCAAAAGCAGACCATACTGGACCGCGACCGCCGGGTAGCCCATATGTCTGGAAGCGGATACATCCGCTTCTTCACATCTGAGGAACCGACGGCAGCCGACCAACCATGTGTGGCGCACGGTACAGCAGCCTCCATCCCACAGCAGTCCAGCCCAGCTACTGGACTGGGTCTGTGTGCAAAGGAGGCAAGCATGCCGGCAAAAATTGAGGGAGTTACCAGCGACGAAGATGACGTCCTGCGTAGCCCGTAACTCCCACAACATTAGCGTCATACAAACAAACCTCCAGCACAAACAAATAGCGGCGGCCACTCTACGCAGAGTGCTGGAGGTAGACACCAAGACGGTCGCCCTGATCCAAGAACCCTGGATCAGAAACAACAGAATTTGCGGTCTGAATAACATCGGCGGTAAGTTACTTTTAAACACTACCGTTGATAAACCAAGGACATGTATCTTCATGCCAAATACCATCTCAACCACCACGCTTAACCAATTCTGTTCTAGAGACCTCACTGCAGTGAAAATCCTCACGGAAAATAAAACTACCCTAGTTCTAGCCTCAGTGTACATGCCGAGTGAAGGTGAAGTTCCTCCCAAAGAACTAGCCGACCTGGTGCAACACTGCGAGACACTAAACTGGGAACTGATCATCTCCGCAGACTGCAATGCGCATCACCCGCTGTGGGGAAGTAAGGACACAAACAAAAGGGGTGAGTTACTTACCGAATATCTATTTCAAACAAACCTGAACATCATAAACAGAGGCACGGAACCGACCTTTGTAAGCTCCAGGTATCAAACTATAATTGACATCACTTTGGCAACCCACGCGGCGGCCAACGTCATAGAGGGATGGCATGTATCAAACGAGCCATCTTTTGCCGATCACCGCCGCGTGTGCTTCCAAATTCTGTATAAGCCAACAGACCCTGTTCCATTTCGTAATCCCCGTAAAACAGATATAACAAGGTACAAAAACTATTTAACCAAAACACTAGGAACAGAGACAACATCGAATCAAACACACAATTCCTCACCTCAACGCTTGTAAAAAGCTATGAATTGGCGTGTCCTCTTGTAACTCCCAAACGTCTGGAGAAAAGTTCCTGGTGGGGACCAGAACTTGAACGACTACGGCAGAGACTAAGGACACTGTTTAACCGAGCAAAAAATTCCCGGAATGTTGAGGACTGGGATAAATACAAAACAGCACAAAAACACTACAAGAAAAGAATCAGATTCCGAAGAATGGAAGCCTGGCACAATTTCTGTAGCAGCATAAATTCTACTAACCAAGCCGCAAAAATAAAGAAAATCCTGGCAAAGGGTGACCTCAACCTAATGGGGTCTCTCAAGAAGGAAGACGGCACTTACACAGTCTCAGACGAAGAAACCAGTGCAGTACTACTGGAAACCCACTTCCCCGGGTGTCGGGTAACGCCAGACCAGAGATGGCATGACGAGTACTACACCACACCAACAATCCAAGAATGGGAAACTGCCGAAAAGATAGTAACTGCGGAAAGGATAGAATGGGCCCTAAAAAGCTTCAATCCGTTCAAATCCCCAGGACTGGATGGAATATTTCCAGCACTACTACAATGGCACTCTCATCAAATAATCAAATTTTTGCTACCAATCTACAGGGCCTGCTTAGCTTTTAAATACGTACCCAAAGCATGGAGGGAAGCGAAAGTAATATTTCTACCAAAACCAGGTAAAGATGATTACACCCACGCCAAATCCTTCAGGCCCATAAGTCTAACATCCTTCCTTCTGGAAACGTTGGAAAGACTTGTAGATAGACATCTCAGGGATGGAGCTTTAAAAGATAAACCGCTACACCCTCAACAGCACGCCTACAGAAAGGGCAGATCAACAGAGTCGGCTTTACACGCGGTAGTGTATAAAATAGAGTCGGCCATCTCAAATAAAATATCAACACTTGCGGCCTTCATAGACATAGAAGGAGCTTTTGACAAAACTATGCACAACAGCATCAACCACGCTCTTAAAAAATTCAGAGTGGAACCAGTTGTGAGAAACTGGATCACTGAACTAATAAGTAAAAGGGCGGTCCAGATAGAGGTGAACACTACCACAAGAGCGGAGGTAGTCAGAGGATGCCCACAAGGGGGAGTCCTATCACCTCTATTATGGAACATAGTAGCAGACAGCCTCTTAAAACGGCTAAATGAAAGAGGATACACTACTATTGGTTATGCAGATGACTTAACAATTCTGATAAACGGGAATGCAGAAAATGTGTTATGCAAAGTAATGCGTTCTGCCCTTCAGATTGTAGAAGAATGGTGTGACGAACAACAGCTGTCAGTAAACCCGAAAAAGACAGAACTCATCCTTTTCACCAACAAAAGGAAGTTACCAGAACTACAGTTACCAAAATTATTCAACACCAAACTCTCCCTATCGACGCAAGTAAAGTATCTGGGTGTCATACTTGACAGTAAGTTGAACTGGGCGAGTCATATCGACGCAAAAACAAAGAGGGCCTGTATAGCTTTTGGTCAGTGCAGAAGACTTGTTGGTAAAAAATGGGGTCTTAACCCAAAGATTACTCTTTGGCTGTACACATCAGTTATCAGACCCTCTCTGACCTACGGATCAGTTGTGTGGTGGCCCAGAACACAACTGACCACAGTAAAAACAAAACTCCAAAGTCTGCAACGCTTAGCGAGCGTAGCAGCCACCGGATGTATGAAAACCACTCCATCAGCCGCCTTAGAGTACCTCCTAAACTTGAGACCTCTAGATCTTATCATACAGGAAGAGGCTAAGATAGCCGCCTTAAGATTAAGGTCGCACGGACTGTGGAAATTAAACGCAGACACAACACACTCCAAAGTTCTGCAAGGGGTTCTAAAGGAAATACCACTCCTTGAGGCACCCATGGACAGAACTTCATGTCACCACATCTTTGATCGAAGATATGATATCCAACTTAAGGCGGAAGCCGAAGACTACTCTGGCATCAATGAAGTTCGGATATACACAGACGGATCCAAAACCAATTATGGTACTGGAGCTGGCGTCTTCTCAAACGACCTAAACATCAAAATGTCAACAACTTTAGATAAACTTAACACGATCTTCCAAGCAGAATGCATTGGCATCACCAGAGCGGCTCAAGCAGTTGCAGCCAGAGACGTCAGAGATCTCAACATTAAAATTATCTCAGACAGTGCATCGGTGCTTCAAGCGCTACAAAACAACACTATAAACTCTGCCCTCGTTTTGGAATGTCATAATACACTCCAACACATTGCGACCACAAACAAGGTAACCCTGCAATGGATAAAAGGGCACAGTAACTCACTGGGTAACGATGCAGCCGATGAATTGGCTAAAAGAGGTATGAAGACAACAGTATACGGCCCGGAACCGCTGCTTCCCATACCTCAAGCCCAAATCAAATCATGGCTACGTAAGAAAACCGAGGAAACACACCATACGGAATGGAGAAACAGTGTAACCTGCAGGCAAACAAAGAATGCAGTTCCGGAAGCATCAAAAAGATTTGCCCGCAGCCTTATTAGATTGAAACAGGACGAAATTCGGATGATCATAGGCATCATAACCGGCCACTGTCCCCTAAACAAACACCTATTCACCATAGGTGTGACAGACAGCCCTCTGTGCAGAGGATGCATGAAGGCGGAAGAAACACCACAGCACGTGCTCTTGGAGTGCAGAAGCGTGGCAGATCAACGGGCACGGACTCTCCAATCGCCGGTATCGCTCCCCGAAGCCTGCAACAGTCTGAAAAGACTGCTGGCATTCTGGGAGGATCTGGGATGGTTGGAGTAACTCCTCAAGGATATCCTTTTCATACGTACAATGGCCCAATAAAGAGGCTAAGTGCGGAAACAGCCCAGCTAACCTAACCTAACCTAACCTAACCTAAGTGTCCACAGTTAAAACTATCGCTGCAAGCTGTCAGAGATGTAAACTAGAAAAAGCCAAGCCCGTCACACCAAAGATGGGCGATCTACCGGTCGCCAGACTGCACATCGGCAGGCGAGCCTTCGTCCACTGCGGTGTGGACTACTTTGGTCCGATGGAGGTCGCCATCGGCCGACGAAGAGAGAAGAGGTGGGGCGTGTTATTCACATGCCTCGCCACCCGCGCGGTTCATCTTGAGCTGGTAGCGTCACTTAGCGCTGACTCAGCCATTTTAGCTCTGCGACGCCTCATCGCGCGTCGTGGGTGCCCGTCGGATATCTATTCCGACCGAGGCACCAACTTCATCGGAGCGCGCAACGAGTTGCGAGCAGCGCTTCGAGAACTTGACCATAACAAGGTTAAGAGCGAGGCGACGGGCCGCGGCATCGCGTGGCATTTCAACCCTCCGGCATCCCCACACATGGGCGGGTGCTGGGAGCGACTGGTGCGCTCGGTCAAGAGCGCCCTAAAGGCGACACTCCGAGAGCGCGCGCCTCGCGAGGAGGTACTTTATACCCTTCTCGCTGAGGCCGAGCTCGTCATCAACAGCAGACCGCTCACGTACGTGAGCAGCGACGTGGAGCAACCGGTGGTGCTGACTCCCAACCATCTCCTGCTCGGCACTGCCGCGGGAGATGCGCGGTGTACACGCCGGCACGCAGTCGACGTGGACTCGCGGCGCCTGTGGCGGAAGGCGAACGCGCTGGCCGACCTCTTCTGGAGGCGATGGCTGCGCGAGTACCTGCCTGCTCTACAGCAGCGCAGCAAGTGGACGGACAACACTCCGAACGTTAAAATCAGTGACGTAGTGGTTATAGTGGACGAAAACAAACCGCGTAATCAGTGGACCCGCGGAATAATTCAAGGTGTTTATCCCGGGTCAGACGGTATCATTCGTGTGGTAGATGTTAAGACAAATCATGGGGTCCTGCGTCGGCCCGTTGTAAGGGTTGCTGTACTTCCTACAGACGGATCTGTAATCGGTTGAAGCCTCTTACGGGGGGTGGGATTGTAAGGAAGCGCAGCAACTTAGAAATATTGTTATGTAGATTTAAGAAACTTTGAAGTCATTTTGTGGGTGCTGTGTGTGTGATAGGTCAAATACATCGCAGTAACTGTCATGAGATAAAAGAGGACAATATAGTTAAATATAAGTTAAAGTAAAATTAAAGGATTTTGTCTAATTTCCTAAAATCCTTTGTTCTCTGAAGGCAGTTTGGCTGATGCAATAACATGCGAGGTTGCGTCAGCCGAACGGGAAGATAGGATTGGTGGAGCGACGTTTTTATTGTAGAGCTCTTACCGCTACCTCCACCTACGAAACAAAACGATAAATTAAGCGTGCGTAGGAGCTGCAAACCAGTCTCGAGAAAGTTGTCATCATATTATGTTGTTATTATGCCTGTTTATGTTTTTCTTATTTTGTGTTTTTCTTTTAATGTATATCTTGCTAATTTATTTCAATGTGCTAAAGTTTAATTATAGAGTGTAAAATCAGTGTGTTGTGTTTTTCTGCGTCCGATCAATCAACCCTTGCACCTGAAAATCCCTTACAGTTACTGTATTACGGTGTGAGGAGGAGCCTGTAAAACAATTATGATCCACCTTGAAAGAGCTCAAAGATCATTGCTCAAAGTCATGACCTTCAAACCATACCGCTTCCCGACCGTAACATTGTACCAAAACTGCACAGTACTCACAGTGAGACAGCTGTATGTTCTCAATATCACATTGAAGCAATACCTAATCACACCTATAAACAACAGTTACAGGAGTAAACGAACAGTCGCTGATGTTTGTAAATACGTCAAATGTAAGATTAACTGACTGCCTCCAATGTAAGATTAACCCATTTCCAAAAAAAGAAATTAAAATTAAAATAAACACCTTTCTACAAACACTAGATTACATACATTTTGATGACTGAACCTAGTCTGTCTATGAGACCACGTTTATTACGACTTGGCTCAAAGCTTTCTAACTGTGAGGATATCTTTTCTAGTTTGCTTTCAAGGTAGTTAAGGTGGGGTTCAAAGAGCGTGGATGTTTTATTGTTAACTAAGGGACTGAATTCTGTTAACTGTAGTTTCACTAAGTCGATTTTTGGTTGTATGTCTGCAAGGTTAATTTAAAGGAGGAATGAGTGATAGTGTGATATTATTTTCGTTGATCCCAGCTTAAAGGGTAGTAGTCCAGGGCCGTTATCCAGTGGGTCAAGTGATAATGTCCTCCGCTCGGGTCAGATGGACCAGGAACATCAGTGATGGTAGTGTCCTGTAACAATTTGCCAGTGTTAGGTGTCCTCTTAAAGCGTGATTTAGCTACAGGGCCGCGCTTCTTTTTCGTGTATATATGTATGGGTAGATCGGCGAATACTGTGTCATGAGTATAACGCGGGGCAAGTTTTTGACGGCTCGCGAGAGGATTCTTAACAAATACTTGTTAGTTTGGCTCATGCTCCTTTTCAGGCTCTCTATCTCTATTTCTACTTTCAATTAACTCAGTTCGTTTGTGCAGGGATGTTTCGTTGATAATCTCGTAAACTTTAGTCATTTTATTCTTATGCTCTTGCTCATATTGCTGGAGCAAATGCACAGATAAATCTAAATCTAAAGGATCTCGAGGATCTGTATGACCTGTGATTAAATCTAGTGGTCTGAACTTTGTAAAACTATGTATACTGCTATTATATGCTATTATAGCGTATGACATAAGATTAACGACTGGTTCATTGCGATTTCCTAGTTTAAGTATTCTAAGATGTTCTAATAAGGTGCTATGTAACCGTTCAATCATTCCATTATCGTTGGGAGTGTGGGCCAAAGTTTTATGGGGCTGAATTTTGTGGACTCGCGTAAATTTGTTAAATAATTGATTATTAAATTCGGGTCCTTGGTCTGTGACTAAAGATAAAGGGACACCGTGATGTGTGCAAAATTTTAAAACGGCTTGGATGACACTGACTGCTGTACCATCTCTAAGATGGTATGCTTGGGCATATTTAGAAAATGAATCGATTATTGTTAGATATTTTTCACTTTGAATTGTTAGTAAATCTAAATGAACGACCTCAAAAGGTTTTGTCGGCGGCGGGACTACGCAGAGTCTTTGTCTGATAGGATTTCTGTCATATTTGGCCTGGCCACAAATATTACATTCGTTTATGTATTTTGCGATATGGTCCTTCATTTTAGGCCAATAGTACTTATGTGACAATGCAAGATGGCACTCGCCAATACCTCTGTGGTTGGTTTTACCTTCGTGGTATTTTTGAATGATTTCTTTCTGACGAAGGTATTCCTTGACATTTTCAAGAGAGGTTTATGATCCGATATCAATCAAATAGGGCCTAAAGTACTTTGTTGCCCAAACTATTGCTAAGAGCTCTTTCTCGATTGTACTGTAATTTATCTTGCTGCTGTTTAAGGTACGCGAAGCATAAGCTATAGGCTTGTCCGATCCTATCGGTCCCTGTGAAAGTATGGCTCCTATGGCAAAGTTAGATGCATCTGTAGTGAGTAAGAATTCCTTATCGAAATTTGGATATTGCAGTATCGGGTCATTAGCCAATAGTGTTTTACATTCTACGAAACAATTTATATAGTTACTATCGTTATCATTTATCTTAGAACCCTTTTTTAAGCACTGCGTCATTGGTTTGGTAATTTTGGCAAAATGTGGAATAAATTTCCGATAATAGCCTATAAGTCCTAGAAATCGTTTTATTTCCGTACTTGTTTTGTGAATAGGGAATTTCTGTATAGCTGTGATTTTGTCGGGATTTGGCTTGATGCCGTAATTACTAATAATGTGACCAAGATAAGCAGTTTCTAACTTTAAGAATTCAGACTTATCCATCTGTATCTTAAAGTTGGATTCTCTTAGTCTTTTAAATACCCTTTTAAGATTAACAATATGCTCCTGCAATGAGGTGCTAAAGACAATAATATCATCGAGGTAGACCAGGCAAATAGAATTTTGAAGATCCCTAAGGACATTGTCCATGACTCACTGGAACGTGGACGGAGAGTTTTTAAGTCCCATTGGCATGCGTAGGAATTCAAAGTGACCGTGCTCTACGTTGAAAGCGGTTTTTGGGATGTCGCTGGGGTTCATCTCGACTTGGTAAAATCCACTCGCCAAATCGAGGGTTGTAAAGTAGTTGCAGTTTCCTAATTTGTCTAAAACATCAGCTATATTGGGTATAGAATATTTATCATTTATAGTTTTCTCATTTAGTTTCCTAAAGTGTACAACAATTCGCCATTTAACTTTTCCGGACGCGTCTGGTTTTTTTGGAACCACCCAAATAGGCGAACTCCAAGCGGATTCTGAAGGACGGATGATACCTTGCTCTAGCATCTTTGATATTTGACTGCGGACTTCCTGACGGTGTATAAACGGATACCGGTAAGTTTTAGTGTATACCGGAACTTCATCTGTGGTATGAATGCTGTGTTTTAGCAATAACTATAAAGACGCGTGGAAACCGCGCGAGGCAGCTAGTATTTGATAAATAATGTAATAAAGTAAGTGTAATCTATATTATTATGTAGTATGTTAAAATAACGTGTGTGTAATAATTAATAAAAGATATGTATACCTAGTTTTAAAAAATATATATTTCTTATGTTAATAATTAGGTAATAAATTGTTGTATTATTTATTTTTACCTATAAATATGAACCACCTGCTAGGCTGATTGCCTGACAAGACAATTATGTGAAATGCTATGCTATTAATGCTATTTCGCGCGGTAGTGGCGCATATTTTTTATTTGTATTTTTTTTGCTTTTAGTTTTTTAGACTTAATACCAACTTGTTTTTATTTTGCTTTTTATTACATGTTTACTTATATAATGTGCGTCATTTTTATGTAAATAAACAGTTTTTCTTTCTTTCTATGTAATTTTTTCAATATATATCTATGATGTTTTTTGGACAATCTTGAAAAGATGCATAAAAATAAAATAATTTATAATTTAAATTGTTGTTTTTTTTCTGAAAAAAATAGGCCAATCCTAAGTGAATTATGAAGAACCCACAAGCAACCAGTGCATATTTCACACTCAGAGTAACTTTAAAGCAAAAATCTCCTACCTACTATACATGAGATGAAAATATTTAATAACTACCTAAAATAAACAATAATTTAAAAAAACTAAATACGCACTGTATTACCCATAGAGGTAGGATTTCCAATATTTTATAATAGAGTAAGCTACAAATCAAACTAATGAAAGCGTGCTAATAAAAAAAATCTAAACAGTTTTTTATCGAGTTAAGATTTATAAACTAAAAATGTGGATTTTATTAGTCAATATCTGTTTACAATAATTCTCCAGTATAAAATGCTTTGTAAAAATAGAATTTTCAAGCGGATAAAATTCTTATCCTTACATAATTATAATAACACAGTACCCCGCGGCCCGCCGCGCCGCGTCTCAGAACTGCAGTACAGTTTACATGTTATCTTAGTACGAAATATATTTTTTTGTGGAAGGTTGATACTTATTAAATAATACCAATATCACTTTTTCTAAATCAAACATAATATATTATAATGAGTACGAAATAACTTCTTGTCAACAATGATTTATATAAGAGCTCACGCGGGCCATAATATCATAGTTTGAAACCGCAACGACAATTAGAATTTGTGACCATTGAAAAAACATTTAACAAAACGAGGGAAACAGGTTATTAATGTGCGCCTGCACACTAGTGTGAGTGTCCGCTTCTACACGTCATTGTATTATGACGAACACAACTAAAATTCGCTTCCTATTGGTCAAAACGCATGCATACGGTGATCGACTCGAGAGCGGTGCTATGCGATAATCGCCTTAAAGGTGAGCATGCGGAACTTTGGCCGATAGTACATGCTGAGTGAAGGCGAAGTTCCCCCCCAAAACCTGCCGACCTGGTGCAACACTGCGAGACACTAAACTGGGAACTGATCATCTCCGCAGACTGCAATAAGCATCACCCGCTGTAGGAAGTAAGGACACAAACAAAAGGGGTGAGTCACTTACCGAATATCTATTTCAAACAAACCTGAACATCATAAACAGAGGCACGGAACCGACCTTTGTAAGCTCCATGTACCAAACTATAATTGACATCACTTTGGCAACCCACGTGGCGGCCAACCTCATAGAGGGATGGAATGTATCAAACGAGCCATCTTTTGCCGATCACCGTCGCGTTTGCTTCCAAATTCACTATAAGCCAACAGACCCTGTTCCATATCGTAATCCCCGTAAAACAGATATAACAAGGTACAGAAACTCCTTAACCAAAAAACTAGGTGACGTACAATCAACTGACGCGACACTTAGCACAGACAACATCGAATCAAACACACAATTCCTCACCTCAACGCTTGTATGCTATGAATTGGCGTATCCTCTTGTAACTCCCAAACGTCTGGAGAAAAGTTCCTGGTGGGGACCAGAACTTGAACGACTGCGGCAGAGACTAAGGACACTTTTTAACCGAGCTAAAAATACCCGGAATGTTGAGGACTGGGATAAATACAAAACAGCACAAAAACACTACAAGAAAAGAATCAGATTCCGAAGGACGGAAGCCTGTTCTACTAACCAAGCCGCAAAAATAAAGAAAATTCTAGCAAAGGGTGACCTCAACCTAATGGGGTCACTCAAGAAGGAAGACGGCACTTACACAGTCTCAGACGAAGAAACCAGTGCAGTACTACTGGAAACCCACTTCCCCGGGTGTCGGGTAGCGCCAGACCAGAGATGGCATGACGAGTACTACAACACACCAACAACCCAAGAATGGGAAACTGCCGAAAAGATAGTAACTGCGGAAAGTATCGAATGGGCCGTAAAAAGCTTCAATCCGTTCAAATCCCCAGGACTGGATGGAATATTTCCAGCACTACTACAATTGCACTCTCATTAAATAATCAAACTTTTATTACCAATCTACAGGGCCTGCTTAGCTTTTAAATACGTACCCAAAGCGTGGAGGGAAGCGAAAGTAATATTTTTACCGAAACCAGGTAAAGATGATTACACCCACGCAAAATCCTTCAGGCCCATTAGTCTAACATCCTTCCTTCTGAAAACGTTGGAAAGACTTGTAGATAGACATCTCAGGGATGGAGCATTAAAAGATAAACCGCTACACCCTCAACAGCATGCCTACAGAAAGGGCAGATCAACAGAGTCGGCTTTACACGCGGTAGTGTATAAAATAGAGTCGGTCATCTCAAACAAAATATCAACACTTGCGGCCTTCATAGACATAGAAGGAGCTTTTGACAAAACTATGCACAACAGCATCAACCACGCTCTTAAAAAATTCAGAGTGGAACCAGTTGTGAGAAACTGGATCACTGAATTAATAAGTAAAAGGGCGGTCCAGATAGAGGTGAACACTACCACAAGAGCGGAGGTAGTCAGAGGATGCCCACAAGGGGGAGTCCTATTACCTCTATTATGGAACATAGTAGCAGACAGCCTCTTAAAACGGCTAAACGAAAGAGGATACACTAGGGCAGAGTTTATAGTGTTGTTTTGTAGCGCTTGAAGCACCGATGCACTGTCTGAGATAATTTTAATGTTGAGATCTCTGACGTCTCTGGCTGCAACTGCTTGAGCCGCTCTGGTGATGCCAATGCATTCTGCTTGGAAGATCGTGTTAAGTTTACCTAAAGTTGTTGACATTTTGATGTTTAGGTCGTTTGAGAAGACGCCAGCTCCAGTACCATATTTGGTTTTGGACCCGTCTGTGTATATCCGAACTTCATTGATGCCAGAGTAGTCTTCGGCTTCCGCCTTAAGTTGGATATCATATCTTCGATCAAAGATGTGTTGACATGAAGTTCTGTCCATGGGTGCCTCAAGGAGTGGTATTTCCTTTAGGACCCCTTGCAGAACTTTGGAGTGTGTTGTGTCTGCGTTTAATTTCCACAGTCCGTGCGACCTTAATCTTAAGGCGGCTATCTTAGCCTCTTCCTGTATGATGAGATCTAGAGGTCTCAAGTTTAGGAGGTACTCTAAGGCGGCTGATGGAGTGGTTTTCATACATCCGGTGGCTGCTACGCTCGCTAAGCGTTGCAGACTTTGGAGTTTTGTTTTTACTGTGGTCAGTTGTGTTCTGGGCCACCACACAACTGATCCGTAGGTCAGAGAGGGTCTGATAACTGATGTGTACAGCCAAAGAGTAATCTTTGGGTTAAGACCCCATCTTTTACCAACAAGTCTTCTGCACTGACCAAAAGCTATACAGGCCCTCTTTGTTTTTGCGTCGATATGACTCGCCCAGTTCAACTTACTGTCAAGTATGACACCCAGATACTTTACTTGCGTCGATAGGGAGAGTTTGGTGTTGAATAATTTTGGTAACTGTAGTTCTGGTAACTTCCTTTTGTTGGTGAAAAGGATAAGTTCTGTCTTTTTCGGGTTTACTGACAGCTGTTGTTCGTCACACCATTCTTCTACAATCTGAAGGGCAGAACGCATTACTTTGCATAACACATTTTCTGCATTCCCGTTTATCAGAATTGTTAGGTCATCTGCATAACCAATAGTAGTGTATCCTCTTTCATTTA
The DNA here is from genome assembly GCA_949774945.1 of Hoplodrina ambigua. Taxonomy (NCBI): domain Eukaryota; kingdom Metazoa; phylum Arthropoda; class Insecta; order Lepidoptera; family Noctuidae; genus Hoplodrina; species Hoplodrina ambigua. The sequence continues at coordinate 15,881,857 of OX458964.1, forward strand.
GCCGTTTTAAGAGGCTGTCTGCTACTATGTTCCATAATAGAGGTGATAGGACTCCCCCTTGTGGGCATCCTCTGACTACCTCCGCTCTTGTGGTAGTGTTCACCTCTATCTGGACCGCCCTTTTACTTATTAATTCAGTGATCCAGTTTCTCACAACTGGTTCCACTCTGAATTTTTTAAGAGCGTGGTTGATGCTGTTGTGCATAGTTTTGTCAAAAGCTCCTTCTATGTCTATGAAGGCCGCAAGTGTTGATATTTTATTTGAGATGGCCGACTCTATTTTATACACTACCGCGTGTAGAGCCGACTCTGTTGATCTGCCCTTTCTGTAGGCATGCTGTTGAAGGTGTAGCGGGTTATCCTTTAAAGCTCCATCCCTGAGATGTCTATCTACAAGTCTTTCCAACGTTTTCAGAAGGAATGATGTTAGACTTATGGGCCTGAAGGATTTGGCGTGGGTGTAATCATCTTTACCTGGTTTTGGTAGAAATATTACTTTCGCTTCCCTCCATGCTTTGGGTACGTATTTAAACGCTAAGCAGGCCCTGTAGATTGGTAGTAAAAATTTGATTATTTGGTGAGAGTGCCATTGTAGTAGTGCTGGAAATATTCCATCCAGTCCTGGGGATTTGAACGGATTGAAGCTTTTTAGGGCCCATTCGATCCTTTCCGCAGTTACTATCTTTTCGGCAGTTTCCCATTCTTGGATTGTTGGTGTGGTGTAGTACTCGTCATGCCATCGCTGGTCTGGCGTTACCCGACACCCAGGGAAGTGGGTTTCCAGTAGTACTGCACTGGTTTCTTCGTCTGAGACTGTGTAAGTGCCGTCTTCCTTCTTGAGTGACCCCATTAGGTTGAGGTCACCCTTTGCCAGAATTTTCTTTATTTTTGCGGCTTGGTTAGTGGAATTTATGCTGCTACAGAAATTGTGCCAGGCTTCCATTCTTCGGAATCTGATTCTTTTCTTGTAGTGTTTTTGTGCTGTTTTGTATTTATCCCAGTCCTCAACATTCCGGGTATTTTTTGCTCGGTTAAAAAGTGTCCTTAGTCTCTTCCGCAGTCGTTCAAGTTCTGGTCCCCACCAGGAACTTTTCTCCAGACGTTTGGGAGTTACAAGAGGACACGCCAATTCATAGCTTTTTACAAGCGTTGAGGTGAGGAATTGTGTGTTTGATTCGATGTTGTCTGTGCTAAGTGTCGCGTCAGTTGGTTGTACGTCACCTAGTGTTTTGGTTAAGTAGTTTTTGTACCTTGTTATATCTGTTTTGCGGGGATTACGATATGGAACAGGGTCTGTTGGCTTATAATTAATTTGGAAGCACACGCGACGGTGATCGGCAAAAGATGGCTCGTTTGATACATGCCATCCCTCTATGAGGTTGGCCGCCGCGTGGGTTGCCAAAGTGATGTCAATTATAGTTTGATACCTGGAGCTTACAAAGGTCGGTTCCGTGCCTCTGTTTATGATGTTCAGGTTTGTTTGAAATAGATATTCGGTAAGTAACTCACCCCTTTTGTTTGTGTCCTTACTTCCCCACAGCGGGTGATGCGCATTGCAGTCTGCGGAGATGATCAGTTCCCAGTTTAGTGTCTCGCAGTGTTGCACCAGGTCGGCTAGTTCTTTGAGAGGAACTTCACCTTCACTCGGCATGTACACCGAGGCTAAAACTAGGGTAGTTTTATTTTCCGTGAGGATTTTCACTGCAGTGAGGTCTCTAGAACAGAATTGGTTAAGCGTGGTGGTTGAGATGGTATTTGGCATGAAGATACATGTCCTTGGTTTATCAACGGTAGTGTTTAAAAGTAACTTACCGCCGATGTTATTCAGACCGCAAATTCTGTTGTTTCTGATCCAGGGTTCTTGGATCAGGGCGACCGTCTTGGTGTCTACCTCCAGCACTCTGCGTAGAGTGGCCGCCGCTGTTTGTTTGTGCTGGAGGTTTGTTTGTATGACGCTAATGTTGTGGGAGTTACGGGCTACGCAGGACGTCATCTTCGTCGCTGGTAACTCCCTCAATCTTTGCCGGCATGCTCGCCTCCTTTGCACACAGACCCAGTCCAGTAGCTGGGCTGGACTGCTGTAGGATGGAGGCTGCTGTACCGTGCGCCACACATGGTTGGTCGGCTGCCGTCGGTTCCTCAGGTGTGAAGAAGCGGATGTATCCGCTTCCGGACATATGGGCTACCCGGCGGTCGCGGTCCAGTATGGTCTGCTTTTGGTCTTCAGGGATCCCCAGGAGTAGGTGAACCACCTTCTCACTGCAACCGGGTTCCTGTGGTTTGTCGTTCACCGACATGTCGTAGCACTGCCAAGAGTCCACCTTGTACCACGGGTTCTGGGCACACAGGACTCTCTGCAGCGTGGCGGCTTCGGTGATCCGGGTGTGTATGAGGAGCCCTGCCTTGATCCTCTTTTTTAGCTCTGACTGTTTTACAACAGCCAGGGTGGTGTCTGGGATTGGTGATGGCATGTTTTTGACCGCCCTCTCCAACCAGCCAACTGCGTACGCGTTCTCACACCACATCGCAAGGACACCATCCAAAAGGAAAGGACGTCCGCGGAAAGATGGAGCTTGCGCACCTGGAGACGGTGGAGACAGCACAGCCTTCAGGATACTATCGTCGATAGTCTCCCGCAGCTGCTCTGCCTGCGCCAATGTTAGGTCCCTCGGCGGGACGGTGATGACCGCTACTTTCAGATGCGACAGGGTCGCGTCTGCGTAGCTCACCGCCCGCTTTGGCTTCGCGTCAGTTTTCGCGCGTTTGGTATCCCCCCTGGGAGACTGGGTCTCGTTCATACGAGAGCGCTTCGAGGAAGCGCGCCCTTTCGGGCCAATCCCAGTGCCAGGCTGCTCCTTTTCAGGAGGAGTGGGAACCTCCGCAGCAGTCCGCTGACCACGATTTCCCCGCGGCTTCCGTCTCTGCCTTGGCCGGTTGGGTTTAGGAGGAGGTGGTGGTGGTGGTATGGGTTTTACCGACAGTGCCTTCGTCGCGTCCTTCTCCGTAGAGGTGGACGGCTCGGGCTCGCGCTGCGTTTCCGCTGCTGCGGTGCCTGTCGTCCTGGAACAGGGCCGGAGAGCTTCCCTTCTCGCGCGCCGGTTAAGGCGACTGCGTTCCGGTTTGCCTTTCGGCCCCGAAGTGGGTTCCGCAGCGGATTCCCTTTTGCAAGGGCGCTTGTGAGCGACTACGGTCCAGTTTGAGGTTTTGTTTATGTTAACTACCTCGAAGTTAACAGTGGGTATGGCCTCCACTAAGCCGGACAGGTCCAAGCTGGAGCCTGGTCTAGGGCACAAGTTGCCCCCCCCAGAATACGAGGGGCAGACCGAGCTAGGCTCGGTGGGGGATTCTCCACTACTGGTGGTAGTGGTACCCTCCTGGGGTAGTAAATTTTTTCCCTGTGCTGACATGGTTTTTTTCGGGCTGAGGATGAGTACCACACACTATTCGCCCTTGAGAGGTGTGGTGCAATCTTTTTGGGGGGATTTAGTGCCTCAAGGCTATGCGGGCCTGGGTGTGGTTATGCGCCGCCACGGTTCGGCTATGCGGGATTGGTTGAGGAGAATAAAGGATAGGATTGTGGGTGGGAGTTTGGGGGGAGACGGCCAGAGGTTTTGGTTGTACCAATTGCATAGGGCACTTGGTCAAGAAACGGGCAGCAACCTCGTGAAGGATAGTCCACTGGCCTTGTTTTAGGGGATCATCGCGACCTGCGCTACCCCCTAGAACCATTTGCCAAACCCAGCAGCGGACAGCTGCTGGGAGTGGAGAGATTGCCATTCAAAAAGTGTGTGTTGAAGATGTTTTGAATGGCACGCCCTCCGCCCAGAATGATACCCTTACCAAAGACTGGAGGTATTCTACCCTTAATCCCGATTTTTGCGGGCTTATCAGCATTAGGAACTTTAGCTGGTGGTGCGGCTGGTATTGCAAAAACTGTTAACGATTACAAAGCTGGTCAGCAAAATTTACTAGAAACACAACGACATAATAGGGCTATGGAGTCTTTAAAGTTAGGGCAGGGTTTATACATTAAGCCACATAAAAATGGAAAAGGTTTATTCGTGAAATCTTCAAAAAACTGAAAAATAAGCTACCTAATCGTCCTCTAACTAATGTAGACATCCAAAGGTATGCACGCGACATCCCTCACTTTCGAGGAGTGTACATGAGGGATCAATTACCAAGAACGCCAAATCCGATTGAATGTGGTATCGTTAACTTGGACGATTATAAGAACGAAGGGACGCATTGGGTAGCTTATGTAAAAGTAGGCAATTATTGTGAATATTTCGATAGCTTTGGAAATTTGAAGCCTCCAATGGAATTAATACGATATTTTAAGAATTGTAATGTTTTTTATAATCATACAAGATATCAGAAATTCAACACTGTAAATTGTGGACACTTATGTTTAGAATATCTGTGGACTTTTTGGAATAAAAACATATAAAATCTATGATTTTCTTTTATTTCAATCATTTGCAAGATGTCACTCACATTATCGATAACTGGAAACTCGTCAACTTTATCTACTTACTATCCCAACACGTTGCAACTATATGAACAGTATGAGTGTGCCTTATTGCATTTCGCAACATTTAATTCGATTCCAAACATTGACAAAACGAATAATAAATTCTATTATGGTTCTAACGAAGTTATTGAAATACCGGAGGGCACCTATGAATTGCAAGATATTAATGATTATTTAAAATCTGAAATGAAAGATGCGTCAATCAAACTACAGTGCAATAACAATACTTTAAAAGCTGCTGTATATTGTACAAAGGACATAAATTTTAATAAAGAAGGTACTTTCAGGAATTTATTAGGGTTTAATAAACAGATCTTGAAAGCAAATAAATGGCATGAGTCACAGTTGCCGGTCAACATTTTACCTACAACTGTGATCAGGATCGAATGTGATATTGTAAGCGGCTCGTACACAAACGGAGAACCGAGTCACATTATCCACGAATTTGCACTCAACCGGATATTTTCCTCCCGGATATAGGATTATAGAAATTCCGAAAAACGCGATATACTTTCCAATCAACCAAAACAGTATTAGCTGCATACATATCAGGCTGTTAGATATAAATAACCGCTTAATAAACTTGCGCGGTGAAGAAGTGCAGCTGTATTTGCATCTCAGAAGAAAAAAATGATTGACTACAATAAATATGTGCATCAGCAAATCAAAAATATCAGTTCCACTCAAGCTTCCAACCATATAAGAGCTCGCCCTAAGAAGAAAATAAAATTAACTAAAGACAATAAGGCATTTCTCAAAGCGATCGGTTTGCTAAAATGAATATCTTAGACGTTTTATCCGCTCCGACTTACGACAACACGGTTGAAGGAATCGAATTTCATTCTTGCAAGCCCTACGTAACTAGTTTCAATAGGAACGATGAAATTCGTATACCCATTAACCAACAAGACTTGTATATACTTCCGTCAGCTAGTACCTTGTATTTGGAAGGGACTGTTATCGTAAGCAAAAAGGATATGAAAGAGAAAGCCACTAGTGTTAATTTTACGAATAATGGTCTACTTTACCTGTTCCAAGATATAAGATACGAGCTAAATGGAGTGGAAATTGATAGAATAAAAAATGCTGGCATAACTACCACCATGAAATCGTTAATATCAATGAGTGAAAGTGAATCAAAGATATCTAATGCATGGGGCTGGAATATCGATGGCATAAAAAATATAAATGGCGGTAGTTTTTCCGCGTCTATACCACTCAGTAACATCATCGGTTTCGCTGAAGATTTCAAGAAAGTCGTGATAAATTGTAGGCACGAACTGATATTGCTACGAAGTAATACTAACCTGAATGCGGTCAAACTTAACACCGGTGAATTTGTAGAAGACGTTCAAATAAATAAAATCATCTGGCGTGTACCGCATGTTAAAGTGTCCGACAAAGAGAAAATTAGTTTACTCAAACTGTTAGAAAAAGATCGACCACTCCAGATGATATTCAGAAATTGGGATCTGTACGAATATCCAGCTTTACCTAAAACTACAAAAAATACCTGGTCCATCAAAACTTCCTCGCAAATAGAGAAACCTAGATACATAATTATGGGCCTACAAACAAATAGAAAAAACAATTCAAGTTCTGATATGTCTCAGTTCGATCACTGCCATGTTCGTGACGTTTGAGTATACCTAAATTCAACTTACTTCCCCTATGAAAATCTAAATGTCAGTTTCGCGAATAACAGAATTGCTTTATTATACGAGCAATACATTCGATTTCAACAGTCTTACTACAGACGTCGCCCGGAACCCTTATTAAGTGAAAAACAATTTAAAGATTTGGCGCCGCTCTTTATCATAGATTGCTCTAGACAAGCCGATAATGTAAAGACAGGTCCTATTGTGGATGTACGAGTGGAAATAGAGAGTGATTCGGACATACCAGATCAAACTTCTGCATATTGTCTTTTATTGAACGACTGTATAATTGAGTATAAGCCTCTAAGTAATACTGTGAGAAAAATATCATGAATCCGAATACTATCATATTAGATGTTCAAGGGTTTAAAGACCTGTACAATAATTTTATAATAAAAGAATTAGCTTTTGCTAGTCGTGATTATACTCAAACATTTTTAATAAAACCACCATACTTGTTTAAATACCTAACAAGTGATGAAAAGAAGCAGGTTAAATGGTTGGAAAGAAAAAGGGGAATGTATTGGAATTAAGGATATATTGACTACAGAGAATTTCGACGTATAATCATTCCATATCTAGAAAATAAGGAAATCATTGTAAATGGTTTGGAGAAGGAGAATTGGATAAAGGATCTTTGTATGAATTGTAAAGTATTAGACCTCGGTAAAGAACAATGTCCTAATTTCTCCGTTTTGCATAAAAAATACTGTGAAGGAAGATCTAATTTTAATTGTAATAAACATCTGAAGCATTGTGCGCTAAAAAATGTGCTTTGTTTAAGGAAGTACTTAGAATGGGCATAAAATGTATGCACTAATGTGTGTAATGTAGATTATTAGTTTTTAGGCTTTTTAAATAAAAATCAAATTAAGTTAAACATGCTTTTATTTTGCTAAACACTCCCCACACTTCTCCAAATAACTTAACACTACACGCAATTGAATAGAAATATCTTAATAAAATTATAAATATTAGTTTACACAAACGATTATTAAAAGTCAGTATCTATTAAAGATTTCGATATTTTCTTAACTAAAAACTACTACTACTACTACTACTACTACTACTACTCTTCTCTACTACTTCTTTTTTTTTTTCTTTTCTTTTATTTTCTTTTCTTAATAAAATAAAGACTCAGTTTCGTCCATAACACTGTCGATAGCATCTTGAACAATATATTGTGCGTTTATAATAACGTTCTCACTGTCACTATCACTGTCTATGGTTTGAGGATTGTTGGTACATAGATCTACGACTGAAATTTTTATTAATTTAATCCCTCTTCGCTGTAGTCGGCTCATCACGTAGGATTTGGTTGGTTTTAGTTTTTTTGACTTTTCCCTGCACCGTTGTTTTGGTTTTTTATCTTTCGTGTCTGGTTTGCTGTGCTCGGGTTCGCTGCGAAACATCTCAGAGAATCCTTCGTAAGGATCCTGGGCATACTGGCTGAACATGATCTCGGAGTCAGACATCTGAAACAAAATATAAAACAATTATACCACAATAGTGGTATAGTACCACTATTAAAGCGCTATAATTGGGTTTTATTTGATTTGATTATTTGATTTTTGATTATTAACACTACCGCGATCACAATTGTTAGTTACGAAAAAAATTTATACTCACCGACATGATTACTTTTGCTGAAGGTTAAAAAAATATATGAAACAGGTGTTCGTGATGAATAATATTTCGTTAATGATTACAAAATAATGAAATACCATGTACATGTAATTAATTACATGTCATCTAAGCATTTGTGTCTCCATGCTAAGGCCAATGAACTGCAACGTAGACAATAATTATACAATGAAGAATAGTTCCTGCCTCGTTCCTGCCTCGTTCCTGCCTCGTTGGTCTAGTGGTCGCAAGCGCGACTGCTGTGCATGAGGTCTTGGGTTCGATTCCCAGGTCGGGCAAAGTGTTATTGGGTTTTTCCATCAGGAATTTCTCAGTAGCAGCCTCGGAGTCTGGATTTGTGCCCGGTTGATGGCAATAGGCTCGCCCCCTATTTCATGGGACTAAAAACATAACTGGCGAAATGTGGGTGTACTAATGCGTACACCTCTGCCTAACTCTTCGGGGATTACAGGCGTGATGTTATGTTTTTTATGTTATGTTATGAAGAATAGTGCCTTGTAAGCGTGTCACTTAATCGTAAACGTTAGTTATTCAAAAATCAACTCTACGACGCAAGGTATCTAGGTGCATAGTGCAACTGAAATTATTGCAATCGGTATTTACTTCATTTACCGATTGAAAAAAAGAGTGTAATTATATTTTAAAATAAATAGAATTTCATAAATGAAACAAGTCAATGGTTACAATAATTCCAATTTAATTTAATTTTTGTATAATAGTTATTAACATTTATTATTTTCTAAAACTAAACTTATTACATGAGTAGCCTTAGATTATTACGTAACACTAAACTTAAATTATGATCAGAGTAATTCATTCTTAAAAATAAACGCATGACCCCAGGCTCGAGTTGAAATTTGATCTACAGATATCGATCGTTTGTCATCATTTCTAGATAAAGCAACTTTGTTGACAGTACGAGTAAATATTTCGTGTTTTATCGATTTAAACATATATTTTTTTCTCCCGATTAATCCACCATTAAATAAAATGGTTTCATAGTCTGATAAGTTTAAATCCCTGACCACGCTTGCTTTCACCCCTTTTGCTTTTTTAATAATATTATTAGGGGTTTTTATAGAGTAAAGTTTCGATCTCAAGCCAACAAAATCAGATATATATTTTCCTCCCATTTCATCTTTAAAGAGACCGGGTACCTTTTTATTTTTTAGAGGTATCTGTAAATCATTTGCGGCTTCATAGTTACTGCTGTCAAAATATTGTAAAAAATTATATTTCAAATCATGGTAAAAATCGTTAGTGTCTATTTTATAAACAAAGGAATCGGTATCTGTGTAACATAGCTGCACTCGATCTTTATGAAAAGGCTTTACAATATCGTAATGAAAGTAATACATGTGTGCTTTTGAAAGTTCCAACACAGTGAAACCTATGTAGATAGGCTTATCTAAAATAATTTGATCAGGTTTCATTTGTATCGCAACTAAGTTTTCATATAAAATAGATGCACTGTGGAAATAGGGGTTGGCTATAAGTTTCTCAGCGGATATAAATTTCTTAGTTCGATTGGACTGATCGCACCATTGATTAACTAAATGCACGGTTACTCTATTTTCAGTATTTTCTAATGTCTTTCCAAAAACACTGTTATTTAATAACTTAAAAAAGTCTTGTTCGAAGGAACTTTTTGCTTTTTGTCTTAATTGAGTATTTAACTCTATGTATTGTTTTAAATATGGAGCCTGTCTAAAAGTAAAAATTAAAACATGTTCCAAACATTTTTTTAAATGAACGTAATGAATCACATAGTTGTACTTATTATACAAATTTGCTATGAGTTTCTTGGTTCTACCTCCCGGGGGTACACATTTTTCAGGACAAAATGGTAAGTCATTATGATGATTATGTAAATTTTCGGGATACAATAGATCGACTTCTAATATGAAGCCCCATTTTGCGTTATCTTCTATAGCGGTAACATCAAAATTAGCTAATTCGTTATCACCTAAAAATCTGAAACTAGAGTATGGTAAATACTGACACATGCTGAAACCGTAAAGATTATTACAATCTAAGTATACTATGAAACTCTCAGGTTGTGATGGATTATATTCAGGCATGTACTTGTGATTAGCTCTAGCATGCCGATGGGAACACATGCACAAACCACCGCGTATACCGCTTTGTATCATTCTGACGATAGCTAAGTCCGACACTAGCTCTAACTGAACGCCTGTTTTTAGCAACATCGCATCGAAAGATAAACTGGGTGCAGTAATGTAAAACGCGGGGTCAAGACTGTAGTATTGTTTACAGGTTTTCCGAAAATTTTGGAATATGTCTGTTAACAAAAGCACATCCGTTTTTAAGTATAGATCCGTATACTCGCTTAGGTTATTAATATTGAATTCAGCTCAAGCAGCCTGCGCGTGATTATAATCTTCATCACTAATGACTTCGTTAGTCAAAGAATTAAAAAAATTATCCTTAGACGGCAAAAATGTTTGATCATAACATCCCCAAGTGGTTATGTAATCATATGGATAAACACCTTTTCTTCTCAATAAATTAAACTGTCTTTCTTTGGAAAAATGAGACCGTAGATTAACGAAATCTTCCACCTGCAATGTTTTAGCGAGCTTGTCTAAACTTGTTCCCAAAAAGTTGAAGGAATCTAGAAACCTTATACAAATGTACTCGTTATCGGCAATAGGAATAAATTTAGTAAATGCTACATATTTTTCTTTAGTCTTGGGGATTATTTTAATTGAACCTGGAATTTCACCTAACTTTTTTATAAATAAATGACAATCGTATCCGGATAAATTGTGAAAAAATATTGGAATAAATTTCGGTACTTTATGCTGTAAATTACAGTGTCGATGTGCTGCACCTCGATATAGACCTGTAATATGACAATGATCTCTTACTTTATCGGTTAAGAGTAAATTGTCGCAAATATGACACTTAACGGCACGTTTAAAATCACGAGAATTTTCATCAGTGAATATCATAGGCTCGCTTTTGGATATAATTTTATGTATTTGTTTTACGTCCTCAGTAAGAAAATATATAAATTTCGACACACAATCATTACCTCGATAACTTCTATAGCCCTCAACGGTGGCATTTTTATTTGATGACACGAACATTGTAAGCGAACGCCGCTGGCACGTGGCGTTTTAAGTATGACGTGTTAGCGGTGTTGAATTCAGCGCCGGAAATTGGTTCAAGTAACGTTTCAAAGTCGGCATATATGACGAATGGAATATTTTGTTTTCTATCATAATTTTTAAATTTTAAAAATGACCCTTTTTCCGGTAAAACAGTGACAATCCCCCCACACAAGTGTGATTCAATTTGACTAAGCGTTGGAAAATACAATAAACATGTTTCACAGAAATATAGTTTACCATGATGTTTGGTCATCTGATTTCTAACTAAACGAGATAAATCTTTGATGAGACAGTAATGAGAATTATTATTGTTTTCTAAAAACAGTAGATGGATACTTTTATTAGACTTGTCATTCAACGTTGTATACAATGGTCCAATAATTGTTTTCTCATTTTTTAAACCATATACAAATATATTGAGAGAAGGATTATTTTTCTCAAAGATAGCTATGTCCGAGAATGTAATTGGAAATGTTAAATTATTAACATTCAAAACATCCTGAAAGTATGGATAAGACGAAATCCTATCGGGATGTCTGTTTGTGGGGTACAATGCCGCCACAACACACCACAAAAAGCAATACTCATCATTGTTTCGAATATTCAAACAAGCTCTTTTAGCCTTTATGGATTTCGGCAAAGTTAAAAATTTAGATCCGCTGAGTGGTTGATATTTATTAATATTTAATTCTAAATGCGAATTACTTAAAAATGTCCAACCACTAACTCTTTCCTCAAATTCTTCAATTTTTTTTAGTAGTACATTAACAGCTGATTTGTAAGTAGAATCAAAATCGTAATTAATTAGTGTAATAAAATTTGACTTTTTTCTTTTCTTTTTGATTTTTTTTGATTTGAATTTGAGATTTGACTGCCTCGTTGGTCTAGTGGTCGCAAGCGCGACTGCTGTGCATGAGGTCTTGGGTTCAATTCCCAGGTCGGGCAAAGTGTTATTGGGTTTTTCCATCAGGAATTTCTCAGTAGCAGCCTCGGAGTCTGGATTTGTGCCCGGTTGATGGCAATAGGCTCGCCCCCTATTACATGGGACTAAAAACATAACTGGCGAAATGTGGGTGTACTAATGGGTACACCTCTGCCTAACCCTTCGGGGATTACAGGCGTGATGTTATGTTATGTAATAAAAATTTTTGTTCGGAATGATTTTATTTCTTGTTGATCATTTTTAAACATAAGAAAGGAAGCAAACAGTTCGAAGTTTATTTTGACAGAGGTGTGTTTCTGTATTGAACTATCTATTAAATGTTTAATTTGTGGACTAATACTATTGAGGAACATTTCAGGAAAACTATGTATTTGTTCGCCTGTCGCTGTGATTTTATAACTTTTGATTCGTTCTTTAAAAGAAGAATTAATAATTGCCACATTATCATAAATAGGAGTTGAACTATTGTTTTTATGTACATTGCTACGTAAATGACCAGACCATCGGCGATTATCTACAAATACTTTGCAATCAGAACAGTGAGGCATTATGTTATTGTTGAAATCACTAACAAAAAGGAACACTAACAATTTCAATAAATTTAGATTAGATAATACTTACAACTATTATTCACGATCTTAGGTATACCAGTAACAAAATATTTTATATAGGTAATTAGTACAACTTGATCAGGACTATTTTATGTTCGTTCCAAGATCCCTTGTGTAATTTCTTCTCAGGTAAGTCGGTAATTATGTTTAGTCAGAATGTTTCTGAAATAATAAAAAATTGGATGCATTAGACACATAATCTAATTGGATAGATAATAGTATAATCTGGAGAGAAAAATATAGATAATAATTACCTGCAAAATGTAAAATGATTTATACATGGGAATGTGTATTGTGTGATCCAAATATGGAGATATATTTCAGGTAATTAAATAATTCTTCACAGACCAGTCGGTAATTAATATTTTGTTTAGGCAGAATCTATCTGAAATAAAAAAATGTTTATTAGGCACCGATAAAGAATCAGACATATAATTGTAAATTCTGGGTAGAAAAATAGTCATACTATTATGTTAATTGAAATTAAAAAATGATATTTGATAATTACCTGTACAATATGAAATGATCTGCTTTATCCAAATAGGTGTATTTCAGGCCCCCCACGATATACCGAACAGCGTTGCTCCTGATGAAATCGTTCGTATAGTACTTTCTGGTGTGTGATCAATAAAATATTTATTTTTAATAATTGACTTAATTTTTCGGTGACAGTTTAGAAAGGTGCTCACTCCGAGAGACCTTTGAAATAATAAATAATATTTTAAATTATATTTTTTGCCTAAAAATATTGCATCATAAAATTTGTTTTTGCGCAATTGTTACACGTGTGCTTAACCTAATCATTTATTTCACATTCACAATAATCAGCTATTTTAGTTAGGGTTGACAATAACTTAGTATCATTCTATGTATCAGCAAAATACGAAATTTACATAATGCATTATTACGATTAAAACCAATATATCATAGCGTATCGACAGATATGGATTTCCATGGTTTGACTCATGGCTGTTAGTGTAGTTATGAGAACTATATTATGTATTTATTTCAGGAAGTCTAGAAAAGTACTAGGTTGACGGCAATAAGTTCATATTTTCTACACAAGACCTAAACGTAGATGATAAAATAAGTACCTACCTTAGAAATATTTATTTACTTTTATAAAATAATTACATCAATGTAGTGTAACGATTCCGTGCTCGCCATCATTTAGTCAGCCCTGGCTAATTTCGCTGCATCGACATTCGATGCAGCATAAAATTTTCCTTCGTCTTCATTTTACGTACATGTATAATGCGACTATAGAAAAAGTTACTTCAACACAACAATGCTAAATTGATTGAAGTGTTTTTAACATGCTTTATTTATAATTTGATTTTTACTTATAAGCTACAAGTATTCGGTACAAAGTATTCGCAGTCTGCAAGTGCAACGAAGTGCTCTGTTATCATCGGTATACAAACAGTCTGTGTTGTCTACAATATCAGCGACGACATTGTCGATAGCCACCCGCTGCCGTCATCACCAACCAAGTCATCAAACCGAGTGGAACTTCTGATTGAAAAATGTAAGTCTTATAAAATATTCTGTTCGTTGTCATGGCTCACACTTGTGATCCGCTTGTAATTTACAGTTATGTTTGTTTGTGGGCGCGTTACTTCACAGATCACCCGAGCTGCTCATAGTATGTCGAGGTCGATCCCTCGAAGGAGTCATTATTTTTCATCCAGTCTTCTGTGCTTTGAGCAGCATGTAAAGCCATCGATCCTGCACCCAATCTCTCTATGGTTTTGCTATCCCATGGGCATGTGGGAGAACGAATGTTTGCGCACACACTTGTGTTGTATAGTATGCCCTGCGCAATGGACACTACTCCATTGAGATAATTAATAATAATTGTGTGACTAAATTTTCCCTATCTTTATTTCAGGTCAGACTCTGAGTGTGATTACTCGCAAGCATCGGTCACCGGGCAAAAAGTGAAGTGCAGCCGCAAACCGTCTGCAGACAGCAATGGGAAACGCAAGATGCAGTCACAATCAACAACCGTAGCTCGTGCCAGGTGAATTAATTATCTACTTACTCTAGTCACATATCTACTGACTAAATTATAATCGTGCAATTACTATTACATATTATTTTAAAACAAGTGCAGGTTCACTTGGTTATTGTTTGAATCGATGGTTTGATTTGATCGATTACAGTATTGATCAAAGCCGAGTCAGTTGTTATATTTTTTACAGCAGGTTTTTCTTTGCGTATGCATCTCTCGTTCTAAACATTAACTAATTACAGTTTCTGTTATTGTTTCAGTCAAAAAGTGAATACTGGCATCGACATATTCGGCATCAGTAACAACCGCGACATCCCACACAAAGAAGATGCATCGGATCACCTAACTTCATTCTTTGTGAACCGGGTAGCCAGCGGCTGCGAGCGCCGAGCAACGAGCACCGACGGAGAGTACTACATCGACTGTAAGGTGTACAAGGCTGACGACGCTCGCCTTACCGACTCCGCCGAGCTGTGGAAGAAGGCGCTCGTCCGAATCAAGTTCCAGACTGACGCGGATTCTCCTCAGTGGCGAAAATAACAAGAGCTCGTGCGTGCGGCTGATATCTTGTTTCCAGGCAAACCAACATTTTATGATAATTAAACCAAATACCGTACCTTAGAGTTGTTTTTTATTTACAATAATAACCCGTTAACGCTTTTTTTCACTACTTGTAATTTCGTTGTTTTGTTACAATCATCAACTTGTTCACCATTCTATGTTAACAGTAAATGCAACTCGAGTGACCGGTTAAGTGCAGTGGTAAGTAAATGGTTGATTGTTCATCGTGCTCCGAAACGCGGCATACTGACCAGCCGTAATGGAAGATAGTGGTAAGGAGCAAGTTACTAGTCATTGGTCGAGTAAATAGTTCCTAATCAAGTACACGGTACAACAAACTGTCTCTTTCGAGTTTATCGGTCGAGTGGAGAGTCGAGTCGAGTGTCGATTATTGGGCATTCTATACCACTGGCAGCGAGGCGCACTCGCCGAGCTACTTGCCGATAGTGGTATAGAATGCCCAATAATATACTACTTTCGTCTGAGACTGTGTAAGTGCCGTCTTCCTGTTTGAGTGACCCCATTAGGTTGAGGTCACCCTTTGCTAGAATTTTCTTTATTTTTGCGGCTTGGTTAGTAGAGTTTATGCTGCTACATAAATTGTGCTAGGCTTCCGTTTTTCGGAATCTGATTCTTTTCTTGTAGTGTTTTTGTGCTGTTTTTATTTATCCCAGTCCTCAATATTCCTGGTATTTTTTGCTCGGTTAAAGAGGGTCCTTAGTCTCTGCCGCAGTCGTTCAAGTTCTGGTCCCCACCAGGAATTCTTTTCCAGACGTTTGGGAGTTACAAGAGGACACGCCAATTCATAGCTTTTTACAAGCGTTGAGGTGAGGAATTGTGTGTTTGATTCGATGTTGTCTGTACTAGGTGTCGCGTCAGTTGGTTGTACGTCACCTAGTGCTTTGGTTAAAGAGTTTTTGTACCTTGTTATATCTGTTTTACGGGGATTATGATATGGAACAGGGTCGGTTGGCTTGTAGCGTATTTAGAAGCACACGCGACGATAATCGGCAAAAGATGGCTCGTTTGATACATGCCATCCCCCTATGAGGATGGCCGCCGCGTGGCTTGCCAAAGTGATGTCAACTATAGTTTGGTACCGGGAGCTTATAAAGGTCGGTTCCGTGCCTCTGTTTATGATGTTCAGGTTTGTTTGAAATAGATATTCGGTTAGTGACTCACCCTTTTTGTTTGTGTCCTTACTTCCCCACAGCGGGTGATGCGCATTGCAGTCTGCGGAGATGATCACTTCCCAGTTAAGTGTCTCGCAGTGTTGCACCAGGTCGGCTAGTTCTTTGGGGGGAACTTCGCCTTCACTCGGCATGTACACTGAGGCTAGAAATAGGGTAGTTTTATTTTCCGTGAGGATTTTCACTGCAGTGAGGTCTCTAGAACAGAATTGGTTAAGTGTGGTGGTTGAGATAGTATTTGGCATGAAGATCCATGCCCTTGATTTATCAACGGTAGTGTTTAATAGTAACTTACCGCCGATGTTATTCTATTGTTTCTGATCCAGGGTTCTTGGATCAAGGCGACCGTCTTGGTGTCTACCTCCAGCACTCTGCGTAGAGTGGCCGCCGCTATTTGTTTGTGCTGGAGGTTTGTTTGTATGACGCTAATATTGTGGGAGTCACGGGCTACGCAGGACGTCATCTTCGTCGCTGGTAACTCCCTCAATATTTGCCGGTATGCTTGCCTCCATTGCACTCGGACCCAGGCTAATAGCTGGGCTGGACTGCTGTGGGATGGAGGCTGTTGTACCGTGCGCCACACATAGTTGGTCGGCTGCCGTCGTTTCCTCAGATGTGAAGAAGCGGATGTATCTGCTTCCAGACATATGGGCTACTCGGCGGTCGCGGTCTAGGATCGTCTGCTTCTGGTCCTCAGGGATCCCTAGGACTAGGTGAACCACCTTCTCACTGGAACCGGGTTCCTGTGGTTTGTCGTTCACCGACATGTCGTAACACTGCCAAGAGTCCACCTTGTACCACGGGTTCTGGGCACACAGGACTCTCTGCAGCGTGGCGGCTTCGGTGATCCGGGTGTGTATGAGGAGCCCTGCCTTGATCCTCTTCTTTAGCTCTGACTGTTTTACAACAGACAGGGTGGTGACTGGGTTTGGTGAGGGTAAGGTTTTGACCGCTCTCTCCAACCAGCCAACTGCGTACACATTCTCACACTACATCGCTAGGACACCGTCCAGAAGAAGATCCGCTCCGACTTACGACAACACGGTTGAAGGGATCGAATTTCATTCTTACAAGCCCTACGTAACTAGTTTCAATAGGAACGATGAAATTCGTATGCTCATTAACCAACAAGACTTTTATATACTTCCGTCAGCTAGTACCTTGTATTTGGAAGGGACTGTTATCGTAAGCAAAAAGGATATGAAAGAGAAAGCCACTAGTGTTAATTTTACGAATAATGCTCTACTTTAAGATATAAGATACGAGCTAAATAAAGTGGAAATTGATAGAATAAAAAATGCTGGCATAACTACCACCATGAAATCGTTAATATCAATGAGTGAAAGTGAATCAAAGATATCTAATGCATGGGGCTGGAATATCGATGGCATAAAAAATATAAATGGCGGTAGTTTTTCCGCGTCTATACCACTCAGTAACATCATTGGTTTCGCTGAAGATTTCAAGAAAGTCGTGATAAATTGTAGGCACGAACTGATATTGCTACGAAGTAATACTAACCTGAATGCGGTCAAACTTAACACCGGTGAATTTTTAGAAGACGTTCAAATAAATAAAATTATCTGGCGTGTACCGCATGTTAAAGTGTCCGACAAAGAGAAAATAAGTTTACTCAAACTGTTAGAAAAAGATCGACCACTCCAGATGATATTCAGAAATTGGGATCTGTACGAATATCCAAAACTACAAACTAAAAACCTAAAACTACAAAACATACCTGGTCTATCAAAACTTCCTCGCAAATAGAGAAACCTAGATACATAATTATGGGCCTACAAACAAATAGAAAAAACAATTCAAGTTCTGATATGTCTCAGTTCGATCACTGGCATGTTCATGACGTTAGAGTATACCTAAATTCAACTTACTTCCCGTATGAAAACCTAAATGTCAATTTCGCGAATAACAGAATCGCTTTATTATACGAGCAATACATTCGATTTCAAAAATTACTACTGTTACTTTCTAAGCTTTTGTAGTCTGGTAGAGATGAATGAGGTGATGAATATGCATGGCAGTAAGTTAGATGTAGTGTTGGGCCGGCAGGGCGCTGCTGTAAACTGTGAGTATGTCGAGGGTACGGAACTGGTTCCGATTGATCTGTATCACCCTCCGTTAGATATTGCGGTTACCATCCCAAGGCATAAGGTACATGAAAAACTTGACCCAAGCAATATTGACCGTAGTAAGGATTGGAACTTTTGCAATTTTAACACATTATTGTTCGATCTTGTTTGCTCTGCTCCATGGCAAGACATTTTCGCTGCAATGACGCGTCCACCGCTGCTCGTAAGTTTTATAATATAATGTACGATATATTTGATTCTTCTATTCCAAAGAAGACGAGAAGGACCTCTGGTAATAGGCGGTACCCAGTCTGGTTTGCTAGAGATATCGTTAGCGACACTCGACGTAAATCAAAACTTCATAATAAATGGAAACAATCCCGATGTGATGCTACATATAATCAGTTTAGCGCACTGCGGTCGGAATTAAAAGTAAGAACCGAAGATGCATACAGACTGCATTGTTCTAATGTGGAAAACAGCCTAGACAAAAATCCAAAACTATTCTGGCAGCACATTTCAAGCCTGCGATCTAAGGATGGGTTGAGCCAAACGTTGTGCTTGATGGCAAGGTCTATTCAGGTGTCAAAGCTGCTGAGGCATTTGCTGAGTATTTTTCCAGCGTATTTCTGCCGGACACACCAAAATTGGACCCGAATTCAAACACGGTGAATAGTGAGGGAGGTAATTTTCCCCTTCCCGTTTTAGTCCCTCCAGACGTGGTTGGGGGTATTTCCAAACTCAAACCCTGCAGTTCCGTTGGCCCAAATAACATCCCGGCATACATCATTACGGGATGTAACAGTCTATTAGCAGCCCCTTTATGTCATGTTTTTAATCTAGCTCTTCAGTCAGGCGTGTATCCAGAGCTGTGGAAGACTTCACGTGTTACTCCCATCCCTAAAACCATCTGTCGAGGAACACAGACCCATCGCAATTTTATCAACCATTGCAAAGGTCTTTGAGCATATACTTCACACTGTTATCTGTAAACAAACCAATAAGTATCTTTCTGATGCTCAACATGGTTTTCGACCTGGTCGCTCCGTAAACTCAAACCTGCTGATTCATATTGACTTCATATCCAGCTGCCTGGACTCCGGTACGCAGATCGACACTCTTTATTTTGATTTTCGGAAAGCGTTCGACAAAGTGGACAACGATGTGCTTTTGGAAAAGTTAGGGGCTACGGGCTTCTCATCTGGCCTTCTTAACTTCTTTGCCGACTACCTGCGGGATTGCAAACAGTTCGTCCGGCATGGCTGCTTTGAGTCAAAGTCCTATTACACTCGCTCGGGCATGAGTCAGGGCCGCCTCTCTTTCTGATCATGATCAATGACCTAATTTGTAAGATACAATATGCTAAATGTTTACTATATGCTGACGACCTAAAACTAGCTGCGCAGATCAGAATAGAGATGGATTGCGAACTCCTACAAATGGACATCGATACCGTCTATGAGTGGAGCATTGCGAACAAGTTGTTGTTTAATATTAGTAAATGCAGCGTTATGACTTATGGTCGTGGGTTGAGACCAATAAAATACGATTATAGTTTGGGGGGTACAGTGATCACTCGTGTCACCAGCGTTAAGGACTTAGGAGTGACTTTCGACCGACATTTAGAGACCATGTGTCTGCCCTTGCAAAGGAATCCTTCAGGCGTCTGGGATTTGTCTTAAGGAACGCTCGTGACTTTCGAAATCCCAGTATTATTAAGCTACTATACACCAATTTGGATCGGAGTAAACTCGAGTCCAGCGCCTGTGTCTGGCTTCCGCACACTGCGTCTCAGACACTGATGCTCGAGAAAGTTCAGAAAACCTTCCCGAGATTTTTGTATCAGAGGCTGTACCATTTCTTTCCCTTCATGTACCCTACGAATTATCTTCTAGGGGTATTGGGCTTCAATTCGTTAGAGGTAAGAAGGGGCTTTGATCAGCTTATTTTTTTTTTTTTTTTTTTTTGTTTTTTTGTTTTTTTTTTTTGAGGTGGTAAAAATCATCAAATGACTCCTTCCGCTCTGGGTGGGGCGGAAGGGACTGTCAGACTTTTACTGACTAAAAAACCACCCTGTTCCTTCTGTTGCCCTTTACGTTCCGGGGCCACGGTATCCTGTTAAGACGTCCCGCAACCCCGGCAGGCGTTGGCCCCGTTGGGGGCCCCGTCCCTGTGCTGACAGCTCTTTGAGGCGCGCGCGAACAGAACGCGCCGTCGACCCGGGCTTGGTCCTTGATCGGACGGCGAGCTACCCATTACTCGCCGTCCGCAAGCCGGCGCCTACGGTGGCCGGATGTCGCCTCGCGACGTCCGACGCCCTGGGCGTCTCCCGCGGCGGCTGGGGCGTGAGGTGGTTCTCTCCCTCACGCGGCCCGCCTCCTCCTTCGCTAGCATTACTGCTTCGCAGAAGGAGGTGACTGCATCCCATTCCCTCTCGCCCCGGAGCATGGCCTAAACCAGGTCCGGACGCGAGAGGTCGCCGCCGCCTATCGCCTCCGTGAGGACACGGCGGTGCTCTGCCCAAGCGGAGCAGTCCTGCACCGTATGCTCCACCGTGTCCTCCGGGCGATCCACGCAGTGGTGACACCCGGGCGTTTCCTCCCGCCCTATCCGACACAGGAACCTCCCGAAACAACCGTGTCCGGTGAGGACCTGCGTCAGGCGGTAGGTGAGGACGCCGTAGCGCCTCTCCAGCCACTCCTCAAAGAGAGGTCTTACCGCCGCGATTGCGGCGTGCCCGAACTTGGGTTGCGACAGTCGCATCTCCCATTCCGCCATGAGATCGAACCGGAGCTCACTCCGCAGTGCCGCGATTTGCCGCGGCAGCGGGGTTTCACCCCGGCGCAGCGCGTCCACACGCCACTCGTAGACGCGCTGGAGGACTGTTGCCTCCAGATCCCACGGCGGCAATCCGGCAAGGAGGCTTGCCGCTTCGCCGGAGACCGTGCGATATCCCCGGATAATCCGGATGGCCATGACCCTCTGGCATGCCACCAACTTGGCTGGTGGCCGCCGCCTGATGGTAGGGGCCCACACAGGGGCCCCGTAGAGGGCCATGGACCGCACGACTCCGGCGTAAAGCCTCCGGCAGGAGGCGCCTGGTCCCCCGAGGTTGGGCAGGAGCCGCCAAAAAGCCCCAGCCCTGTCCAATCGCGGAGCCAGACGTCGGAAATGCTCCATGAAGCTCCACCGGCTGTCGAGGACGAGACCCAGATACTTCATCGTCGCCTCGACGCCGATGTGAACCCCTCCCACCGTTATTTGGGAACCCGACGGTGGCGCGTTCCGAAGACCATGAAAGCACATGGCCTCGGATTTGTGCAATGCCACCTCGAGTCCCAATTGGCTTTGATCAGCTTACGATTGCATTTAAAACCCTAAGCGGTCGTATCGACTGCCCTGAGCTTCACGGACTTTTCTGCCGCCTATTTGTGCCGGACAAATACCTTGCGCACCGTCAAAGCCGTCGTCATAATCTGTTTGCACTACCGCTTTCTAGATCTGTTGCTAGAGCCGAGTCCCCAGTATGTCGAACCCTAAGGATGCTAAGGCGTTGTGCACACGGAGCAACTTAAGTTGACGCAACTGGCAACTTTTTAAAAGTTTCCTGTAAAAGTTGCTAGTTGCCATAAAGTTGCCGGTTGCCGCAACTTTTTGGCAATTTGAAAGCAACTTTTTTAGCCGAGTTGCAGTGTTGCAAACTTAGCGGTATTACCACTAGACCTGGTGGATTGGGACCCCCATCTGGTGGGCAGAATTTGTATCTGGTGGCTTGTGGATTTTTTAGTGGGCAAGTTTTAGGTTGATGGTTTTCAAAAACAAAATTGAAATAAATTTACTATACTAACACTTTCAGTGTACTTATCCGTTAGATGACTGTAGTATGTAAAAAAAGAAAAAGTAATCGTACTGATAACGGTACATTTTATTCAGGTCGACAAAAAAGAGGGTAAGAAACATCATTCTCTTAAAAAACAATCCTATTTAGTGAGCCCGAGTGGCTGTGGAGCAGGACTAGCATTTAGCCAAGCATTTTTGTCCGTGATATAATCATCTAACTTATAATAATGCTTGACTACATAGTTTGCGTTTTATGCATGGTTTAAATTTTCTCTCATTTAGTTGGAGAATATCAAGAGGTATTTTATTATAGCATTTTACACAGTATCCCAAAAAGAAGTGTTTACTTAGTGGGAAAAACTACTAAGTTAATGGTGACACTATGTCGGGCACAGGGCGAGGGAGAGAGGGTGTGAAATCGAATATTTGACAGTTGCTAGTTGCGGCAACTAGCAACTAAATAAGTTGCTAGTTGCCGCAACTGAAAACTGTTGACGATTGCCGCAACTCGCAACTTGAGTTGCTCTGTGTGCGCAGTCCAATTGAATTACATGTAAACAGTGAGTTGCCAGTAAGTTGCCAGTTGCCAGTTGCTGCAAAAGTTGCTCCGTGTGCAAAGCGCCTAAACGCCCTCCTGACTGCCGACCCTGAGTGTGATGTGTTTGCTGATGAATGGAAGAAAATAATACATGCGTGTCTGGTGTTCTGTGAGAGACAGTATGCGAGGGTGTCCACTGTTGCATGCTAGTTTATGTTAGTTTGTGAGTGTTTAATTTATTTAAACATTTACTCAAATAATTATTAATAATCTTATCCACGAATTGTTATCTTTATCCATTTTTACATTGTATATTTTATTTTTATTTGAAAGCTTATTTCATTTAAATATTTATAACTCTATGTTAATTAATGTAATTGGACTTGTTCCGTTTTAATTAACTATAAATAAATAAATAATAAATAACAGTCTTATTATGGACGTCGCCCGGAACCCTTTTTAAGTGAAAAACAATTTAAAGATTTGGCGCCGCTCTTTATCATAGATTGCTCTAGACAAGCCGATAATGTAAAGACAGGTCCTATTGTGGATGTACGAGTGGAAATAGAGAGTGATTCGGACATACCAGATAAAACTTCTGCATATTGTCTTATATTGAACGACTGTATAATTGAGTATAAGCCTCTAAGTAATACTGTGAGAAAAATATCATGAATCCGAATATTAGATGTTCAGGGGTTTAAAGACCTGTACAATAATTTTATAATAAAAGAATTAGCCTTTGCTAGTCGTGATTATACTCAAACATTTTTAATAAAACCACCATACTTGTTTAAATACTGAACACGTGATGAAAAGAAGCAGGGTAAATGGTTGGAAAGAAATAGGGGAATTTATTGGAATGAAGTATATATTGACTATAGAGAATTTCGACGCATAATCGTTCCATATCTAGAAAATAAGGAAATCATTGTAAATGGTTTGGAGAAGGTGAATTGGATAAAGGATCTTTATATGAATTGTAAAGTATCAGACCTTGGTAAAGAACAATGTCCTAATTTCTCTGTTTTGCATAAAAAATACTGTGAAGGAAGATCTAATTTTAATTGTAATAAACATCTGAAGCATTGTGCGCTTAAAAATGTGCTTTATTTAAGGAAGTATTTAGAATGGACATAAAATGTATGTACTAATGTGTGTAATGTAGATTATTAATTTTTAGGCTTTTTAAATAAAAATCAAATTAAGTTAAACATGCTTTTATTTTGCTAAACACTCCCCACACTTCACCAAATAACTTAACACTACACGCAATTGAATAGAAATATCTTAATAAAATTATAAATATTAGTTTATACACAAACGATTATTAAAAGTCAGTATCTATTAAAGATTTCGATATTTTCTTAACTAAAGACTCAGTTTCGTCCATAACACTGTCGATAGCATATTGAACAATATATTGTTCAAACGTTCTCACTGTCACTATCACTGTCTATGGTTTGAGGATTGTTATTACATAGATCTACGACTGAAATTTTTATTAATTTAATCCCTCTTCGCTGTAGTCGACTCATCACATAGGATTTGGTCCGTTTTATCTTTTTCGACTTTTCCCTGCATCGTTGTTTTGGTTTTTTATCTTTCGTCACTGGTTTGCTGTGCTCGGGTTCGCTGCGAAACATCTCAGACAATCCTTCGTAAGGATTCTGGGCATACTGACTGAACATGATCTCGGATTCAGACATCTGGAACAAAATATAAACACAATTATACCACTATTTCTTTAGTACCTATAGCGCTCGAAAGCGTTATAATTGGGTTTTCCATTGAGTCCAATATATTCCTTTATTATATTGATTATTAACACTACCGCGATCACAATTGTTAGTTACGAAAAAATATTTTACTCACGCACTCGGCATGATTACTTTTGCTGAAAGTTAAAAAAAAATATGAAACAGGTGTTCGCGATGAATAATATTTCGTTAATGATTGCAAAATAATTAAATACTGTGTAATAATTAATTACATGTCATCTAAGCATTTGTGTCTCCATGCTAAGGCCAATGAACTGCAACGTAGACAATAATTATACAATGAAGAATAGTGCCTTGTAAGCGTGTTACTTAATCGTAAACGTTAGTTATTCAAAAATCAACCTTACGATGCAAGGTATCTAGGTGCATAGTGCAACTGAAATCATTGCAATCGGTATTTACTTCATTTACCGATTGAAAAAAAGAGTGTAATGATATTTTAAAATAAATAGAATTTCATAAATGAAACAAGTCAAAGTTACAATAGTTCCAATTTTATTTAATTTTTGTATAATAGTTATTAACATTTATTATTTTATAAAACTAAACTTATTACATGAGTAACCTTAGATAATTACGTAACACTAAACTTAAATTATGATCAGAGTAATTCATTCTTAAAAATAAACGCATGACCCCAGGCTCGAGTTGAAATTTGATCTACAGATATCGATCGTTTGTCATCATTTCTAGATAAAGCAACTTTGTTGACAGTACGAGTAAATATTTCGTGTTTTATCGATTTAACCTTTTAACCGCCTACGTCGGATTAATCCGACAAATATTTTCGATTTATTCTTCGTTCGTCCCGAAGTTTTGTTCCACATTCCAAAAAAATCTTAGTTCGTCCCATATGACTATTGAAGTGGTGCTTCGTCCCAAATTACAAGTACCTTAAAGGTACGGTCAACAAACAAAAAAGATACGTATTTGAAATTTTTGAAAGGATAATATTTAGGTATGAACTGTTACGGGGCGTCTGTCGAATTGGTTTTTAAAAAAACTATTATTTAAACACTGAATAAAATTTTAATTAGATTTTAAAAATACAATAAAAATATCTATCCGCGACGACGTTCAAATCCACACTGCTTATTGGGCTCTGGAAAAATACAATGTGGCGGAAACGCCGACACAGCAAAGACAGTTCCACGTGTAAAGACTAGCGTGGTCATCAATATTACTTTACATGCCTTCGCGTGTATTTTAGGATATAACAGCCCCCCGAATAAGATGGAGCATCAGAGATGAAAAGATGCGAAATTTAAGATTTACAGCGACAAGGATTTGAACGTCATTGAAGATTTACAAACTGTTTCATGTAAACTAAGTACATTGTTATTTTAGTAAGACGTAATAAGTAAAAATAACGAGGTTAATTTTGTTTTGATAACAAAATGTTTCGTTTCAATGTTGTTGGCACTGATGTTGACAGATCAGGCTCAACAGCTTCTTCAAACACAGATAGTTCAATGGCTTGTTGAGGATGACTGTGACTCTTCACCTTCTTAGTGTTATTACATTGATTAAATATTTGTATGCAGCATGGAACTTTTGAATTTGGACAAATTAACTTCCGACCTCTATAGAGTAAATATAAAAGGAATATAATGAAAAATGTGTAACTTAAGGACATATAATGGACTCCGTACTTTTGAAAATGTGTCGGATCTTCAATGTTTTTTAATTCTTGTTCGAAAGAGTTTAGATGCATACTAGCTTGTAATAAAGAGTCTAAGTTGTTAACATTAATTAATTTTTGATACGGTAAACGTGAAAGTGAATGGTTGACTCTACTCTTCTCACAGCAGTCATCTTCAACGAGATTGAAATTAGAAACAACACGTGAGCTTATATTAACGAAAACATTTGATGACGGCACAAATTGTAAAGTTTTATAAAAAGCTTTGCAGTTTTTAGTTAAAGACAATATTCCTGTACCAAATAAAGTTTCATCAAAACTACTGCCATCATTTTCACAGGATACATGACATTTGCCTGGTTCGGATATGACGAATATCCATCTGTTATTACTAATTTTATGAAACACTTCAATAGAGCCTTTTAACAATTTAATCTCACAAGAGTTAGGTAGCTTACTAACTAATTCCATAATTAGGATAGTTTCACAGATCGGATTCACGACACTTGAATATACACTTCCTAATTCACATACATAAAACTTTTCACGAATCACTTTGCACTTGTCTACACTATGCAACGGCGAGTAGAACATATGATCGATTGTTATTGCAAGGTAAGGACGACTCGGAGCGATAAGCGCGAAGGTATCAGGTTGCGAAACGTCATAGGGGACTGGCATTGGAATCATATGGTATAGGTTGTAAGTTTGAGGTAGGACAAGCGGGATTTTAATAACTACAATTATTTTGTCATTATGAAAATAACATATGAGTTTAGAAATATCGATAAGATCGTGAATATTTTGTAGCGACAAGGATACAGGGAGTTCGTAATACCTTGGCATATTATTCATGTTATGTTCAAGTTCGTTATACAGTTGATAAGGACTAAGTACAGTCGGGTGTAAAATATTGATCTTACTAAATAGAATCGCATTATTTATATCCTCTATGTCGAATGACAAGGAAATAATGATGCTTTCGACAGCGTTAAGAAATGCGTTTATATTAGATTTAACATCCAATTTATCATTGGTGTTGGTTAGTTGTTGGAAAGCTTGATCGATGATTTCAAGGTTTTTGTTAAGTCGCTTTTCATTTTCATTTAGTTTAGATATTGAACTGTTGAAGGTTGTAATAGTTGATTTGATTACGTGGATGTTATCTCTCATCAAGTGTGCTAATTGTTTTTCGTCCGTCTGTACTTGGTCTATAGCGTTTGAAAACTTGACGGCGTCATCTGAATCTAGTGTGCCGAAAAAGGTTTTCAAAAGAGATCCGCCGGCATCGATCAAACCGCGTTTGGATCGTTTATTATTAATTACATTATTATTTACTATATATGAAACAGACGAAAATTTCTTAATATTGTTATCGTGCTGGCTCTGCAGCGCTGATAACGCGTTTAAACAGTCGACTTGAATTTTAGATGAGCTATAATCTTTACAATAAGCGCCAACCCTGGCGAGCAGGGATTCAACTATATCTAGGTGCGATTGTGTTCTGCTGATATCTAAATATGTAACTACATTCCAATCATCGTTAGTAAATTTAATATTGATCATTTTGTCGAAGTATAGACCGGAACTGCTTGTTATCGGCGTGACGACTTGATGGCATCGACATTCCACAGCAAGGTGCCTGAAATTGATCAAGTTATTGCACCGTCAGACGCCAACTTTATTTCGTCATAGTGATGACGTACATGTTTACGATTAATTAGGAGAGTCACGGTGTGATTCCCATTGATCTTGACGATTTTGTACGGGCCTTTCCAAACTGGAGAGAGAGCTTTGTTTTGTTTGTGGTGACACTTGAGATACACTGAGTCACCGACATTGTAAGTGATAGGCTTAGCGTGAGAATCGTAATAACGTTTAGACCTTTCTTTAGAATTTTGAATGTTTTGTAGCGCTTTCTGCCTACTGTAATACAACCTGTGATTTAATACTCTGACGTAATCAGTGTAGGTGTTATTTTCTAACGCGTCGATAGATTTAGGGATATACGGTTTAAAACCGAGTAATAATTCGAATGGAGAGTAGTTAGTAGTCGAATGAACGTTAGAATTGTATGAAAACATAGCTGTGTTTAAGTACAGGTCCCATGTATGTGCGTTTTCATTGACGAAGGGTCTCAAATATTCTTTTAATGTTGAGTGACTTCTTTCTAAGGCACCGCAGGTTTGAGGATGATAAGGCGTTGCTAGAATATGTTTAATGCCAAATAGTTTGCTCAGTTGTTTGAGAACTTCAGAATTGAAGTTAGTGCCTTGATCGGTGACGATCATTTTAGGGATACCGAGATGAGAAATAAAATGAACAAATTTTTTAGCAGTCTCGTCTGCTGAACATGTTTGTAAAGGATAGGCTTGTGAATATTTGGTGAGGTCATCTTGAATAGTGAGAATAAACTTGTATTTGAATTCGTAAGTTTCTGGAAGAGGACCTACTATGTCTAAAAATAACTTTTCAAGCGGTTTTGTTGCGGTGGAATTTATAATCATAGGAGCACGGTTGGTTTGACGTAAAGGTTTGTTTATCTGGCAAGATCTACAATTTTTTACATAGTCCTCAATGTCTTGCCGCATATTCTTCCACCAATACATGGATTTTATTCTATCTAACATTCGTGTGATACCGGGGTGACCGGCAGAAGGCGAGTCATGGTTATCACGAAGTATTTGTTTAACCTCCTCGGGTCTAGGGAATAGTATAGAATTTTTGTAGATGTTAACTTTAATGCCGGTGTTGTGAAAAACGTAACCTATGATATTATAAATTTTTGTGTAAGAAAGTTTTGTGAATGGATCCGAAAAATCGGATATAGCAATTTCGTTCTCTTCCATGTACCAAAATTTTATCATGTCTCTGTATTCGACTAACAGCTTAAAGATGTCTTTGTACGACATTTCGTCGTAGTGATGGACTCTCACAAATAAATGAGTGAATAAATGATTATCATTCGAGGTATTGTATGACGTGTAAAGCTCGCGTTCTATGTCGCGAATGTTAGGTTGACTCGTAGATAATTCTATAATTTCTTTGCAATAAGGCACAGAATCGTCTAAATCGATTGACGTAGGATAAACAATTAATTTGCATTTGGCTTTGAGTAGGGATTCTTTAAATTCTTGGATGACCGTATTGAAACTAAAATTCGGCTGTTTAATAAGTTTTAGATACCTTTCGTAGGTTTCTGACGTGGAAGGCGAAGGACAATTATAGGGCGAATTCGAAGGGTTTGGAGAGTTACTATCATCGACAGCGCATACAGGCTGGTTAGTGTTGTTGTTATCTTGCGGTGGGAAGCGCGACAGAGCGTCGGCGTTGCAATTTAATTTTCCCTGTTTATGCACAATCTCGTAGTTATATTCCTCTAATTTTAAACGCCAGCGAATTAACTTAGAGCCTGGATCTTTAACGTTAAATAGCCAAACCAATGGTTTATGGTCGGTAACGATCTTAAACCGATAGCCGAAAAGATAGGGACGGAAGGTTTGTACACCGAAAATAATAGCTAAGAGTTCTTTTTCTGTGGTGGAGTAATTGCCCTCTGCTTTATTTAGCGTCCGTGACGCATATGCGATAGGTTTGTCCTTGCCTATTTCGCCTTGTGATAATATGGCGCCTACAGCGTAATTGGAGGCATCTGTTGTCAACACGAAAGGCTGGCTGAAATCAGGATATTGTAGAAGAGGCGCTGTAGTTAGTTTTTGTTTTAAAATAGTGAAAGCGTGCTCCTGTTCCCTTGACCAACTAAATAAGGCGTCCTTTTTTAAAAGGGAAGTTAAGGGTTTAGATAGCTTAGAGAAGTTTTCTATGAATCGCCTATAATAACCGACTAAACCCAGGAAAGACTTGATGTCTTTAGGACATTTAGCAGTTGGGAACTCGGTGACGGCCTTGATTTTATCTGGATTAGGACAGACACCTTTGTCGGTGATTATGTGTCCTAGATACGCTACTTCGTGCCGTAGAAACTCGCACTTTGCGGGTTGTAGTTTTAGATTAAATTGACGGAATCTGTCAAAGACTAATTTTAGTTTTTCCATATGAGTTTGAAGATTTTGGCTATAGATAATACAATCATCTAAGTAGATATAGCAGTGAAGACCCTGAAGACCAGATAAAACAGTATTCATAAGTTTTTGGAATGTAGCAGGGGCATTTTTCAGTCCGAAAGGCATTCGCGTGAATTCGTAATGCCCGGAAATTTCGTTTCCTACTACCGTAAAACCAGTCTTAGACGCGTCTTTGGGATTTAAATTTATCTGATGAAAACTGCTTACAAGATCGAGCGTAGTGAAGTATTTGGAATGACCCAGCTGATCAAGGATATCCGTAATTAAAGGTATAGGATAAACCTCGGTAACAGTCACATCGTTGAGTTTCCTATAATCTATGACTATCCTCCACTTCTGCTTACCCGATGAGTCTACTTTTTTGGGGACCACCCAAATAGGGGCGCTCCATGGTGATTTTGAAGGACGAATGATATTTTGATCGAGCATTTTCTTTATTTGGCTTTCGACTTCACTTTTGTGGCATTCGGGGAAGCGATATGATTTTGCATGAATCGGTGCAGCATCACCAGTATTGATCGAATGCTCAATGGCGTTAGTACAAGTTAAAGGCTCGCCCTCAAGGTAAAAGATGTCTGTGTATTCAGAGCAACATTCTAAGAGTGTTTTTGTTTCCTCGGGGTTTAAATGTTCTATTCGGATGAGATCGAGTACTTTTTGTGCTCTATCTAAAGACGCCTCGTCGAGATTATTAATAATTTGAAGATTTTCCTGGTTAGACACTTGGAAGGACGGCGATACGTTCTCAAAGGGAATTAAGTGGACATAATAATTCTTAAATACAACTTGAGATTCAGTAGTATTTAGTATTGAGATATTAATGCGATTATTAGGTTTGATCGAGACGATACAATTTGCTAAGTAAACTCCTTCCGTATACATGTGATCGAGAACTAAACCTTCTTTCATAGAATTTAATTCTTCCAAGGAATTTGACACAGAACATTCGACTATCGCCTCGGAGCGAGGTGGAATGATATAGACAGGATTACTAAAATTTAATGGTATGAGATGACCACTGATGAGCAAAGAGTTTTGGGAGTACTTAACATCACATTCGAGTTTTCGTAAGAAATCATTACCTAAAATACCGTCATAATTAAGCCGTACTTTATTACTGACAGCGTGGAAAGTGTAACTAAAAGAGAGTTTAGAGTTTGAAGCAAAAATATATTCGAAATCGATGGTGAATGACCCTAAGGTTTCGTAGCAGGAGTCGTCTTCACTCAAGCCTTTGAGTTTGATTTTATCATTAGATAAGGATGGCATAGAATTAAAGTGTTGGAGTTTGACGATACTAACACTAGCTCCAGTGTCGATAAGAAAACGTAGAGGTTTATTTGAATAATTAGTATTTAGAAATACGTGAGGTAGAGATATTCTACAATATTTAATTTCATGAATTGGAGTTATGGACTCCTGATTTTGTAGGACATTAGGACTCAACGAAACAGAGGCTCCTGACGGAATGTGTTGAGATTTATTTGAAATGTGTATACCTTCTGTTTGGGACTGGTTACCCTGTTGCATGGCAACATAAGATTTTGAGTGGCCTTCAGTTTGGGGCTGGTTACCCGGTCGCATGGCAAAAGATTTTGAATGGCCTTCAGTTTGGGGCTGGTTACCCGGTCGCATGGCAAAAGATTTTGAATGGCCTTCAGTTTGGGGCTGGTTACCCGGTCGCATGGCAAAAGATTTGAGTTGACCGTCGGTTTGGGGCTGGTTACCCGGTCGATTGGTCAACATTAAAGTTTTAGAATGATTTTGATTCATAATATGATTTTGTGGGTTTGTAATACGAGCTTTTGTTGTGCCTTGAAGACGGTCGGGCGTAGTGCGGCACGCTAACGACACCCGACTCCTTAGTTTAAATCGTCAGCAAATTCCTCGGATTCCTCACACAATTCAACTTGATTGGGTGAAGCCGTGACGTTGTGTTGAATCGGAGGATTATTTTTCCTTGAATTATTGTATTTGCGCCTATAGCATTGAGAAATATCATGGCCAATTTTCTTGCAATATCTGCAGACTACGTCTGTTGATTGATTCGGCTGATAATTTTGTTGGTTTCGAGAGCTAGAAGAGGCCCGAGGTTGAACGTTAGACGAAGTTGAAGGCTGAGCTCGGTTTTTCCTCAGACACTCGTTTTCTGAGTGTCCAGATTTATTACAGAACTTGCAAATTTTAGCAATTTTTGGGGAGATTTTTAAGGAGAAGTTTTGTATTTTTTCTTCTTCAATCGCGATGTTAATAGCGTCATTTAGAGTTTTAGGATTTCTACACCGCACCATGTTACTAAGATTAGGTTGTAAGCCAAAAATAAAAGTATGGAGAGCTAGGTCTTCCGTCATTGCGATTCTCCCTGACAAATCTCTCTTAGTAGTTTCGGAATTGTGAATTTCTGTCTGCATGTCGGTGAGACAGGTTTCTAAGCGCAACGAGAATTGTGACACTGACTCATTTTGTTGTTGCCTACAAGACTGCAGCTCGAAGAATAAGTGACTGTAATGTTTCCTTTCGCCAAAATTTTGGCGGAGGAACGACTGTAATGAATCAAAGTCATCGAAGACTTTGTTCGAGCAAGCTATTTGAGCTTTGCCTCGCAACTTGGATAAGATGTATTTTAGAAGCAATTTTTTTTGACTCTCAGATGCTAGATTAAGTGAATTTTGGCAGTTAGTCAAAAACGCGGACAAGGTTTCACGATCTCCATTGTATGTGTCAATAAAATCGCATAAAATTTTAATAGGATATTGTTCGCTAAGCGAGATTTCGCCCTTACTCATTTTGGATATAAGAAAATAAACAATTAAAAGAAAATAAAGTTTTTCGACAGTATAAGAGGTTGTAGGGAATATTAATAATATAAATGCTATCCGGAAGAAAGGTTAGCAATAACGAATTATCAAATGTACGACTCACAGCAGCACCGCGAGAAGGAGTTAGGTTAGGTTAGGTTAGGTTAGCTGGGCTGTTTCCGCACTTAGCCTCTTTATTGGGCCATTGTACGTATGAAAAGGATATCCTTGAGGAGTTACTCCAACCATCCCAGATCCTCCCAGAATGCCAGCAGTCTTTTCAGACTATTGCAGGCTTCGGGGAGCGATGCCGGCGATTGGAGAGTCCGTGCCCGTTGATCTGCCACGCTTCTGCACTCCAAGAGCACGTGCTGTGGTGTTTCTTCCGCCTCCATGCATCCTCTGCACACAGGGCTGTCTGTCACACCTATGGTGAATAGGTGTTTGTTTAGGGGACAGTGGCCGGTTATGATGCCTATGATCTTCCGAATTTCGTCCCGTTTCAATCTAATAAGGCTGCGGGCAAGTCTTTTTGATGCTTCCGGAACTGCATTCTTTGTTTGCCTGCAGGTTACACTGTTTCTCCATTCCGTATGGTGTGTTTCCTCGGTTTTCTTACGTAGCCATGATTTTATTTGGGCTTGAGGTATGGGAAGCAGCGGTTCCGGGCCATATACTGTTGTCTTCATACCTCTTTTAGCCAATTCATCGGCTGCATCGTTACCCAGTGAGTTACTGTGCCCTTTTATCCATTGCAGGGTTACCTTGTTTGTATTCGCAATGTGTTGGAGTGTATTATGACATTCCAAAACGAGGGCAGAGTTTATAGTGTTGTTTTGTAGCGCTTGAAGCACCGATGCACTGTCTGAGATAATTTTAATGTTGAGATCTCTGACGTCTCTGGCTGCAACTGCTTGAGCCGCTCTGGTGATGCCAATGCATTCTGCTTGGAAGATCGTGTTAAGTTTACCTAAAGTTGTTGACATTTTGATGTTTAGGTCGTTTGAGAAGACGCCAGCTCCAGTACCATATTTGGTTTTGGACCCGTCTGTGTATATCCGAACTTCATTGATGCCAGAGTAGTCTTCGGCTTCCGCCTTAAGTTGGATATCATATCTTCGATCAAAGATGTGGTGACATGAAGTTCTGTCCATGGGTGCCTCAAGGAGTGGTATTTCCTTTTGGACCCCTTGCAGAACTTTGGAGTGTGTTGTGTCTGCGTTTAATTTCCACAGTCCGTGCGACCTTAGTCTTAAGGCAGCTATCTTGGCCTCTTCCTGTATGATGAGATCTAGAGGTCTCAAGTTTAGGAGGTACTCTAAGGCGGCTGATGGAGTGGTTTTCATACATCCGGTGGCTGCTACGCTCGCTAAGCGTTGCAGACTTTGGAGTTTTGTTTTTACTGTGGTCAGTTGTGTTCTGGGCCACCACACAACTGATCCGTAGGTCAGAGAGGGTCTGATAACTGATGTGTACAGCCAAAGAGTAATCTTTGGGTTAAGACCCCATTTTTTACCAACAAGTCTTCTGCACTGACCAAAAGCTATACAGGCCCTCTTTGTTTTTGCGTCGATATGACTCGCCCAGTTCAACTTACTGTCAAGTATGACACCCAGATACTTTACTTGCGTCGATAGGGAGAGTTTGGTGTTGAATAATTTTGGTAACTGTAGTTCTGGTAACTTCCTTTTGTTGGTGAAAAGGATGAGTTCTGTCTTTTTCGGGTTTACTGACAGTTGTTGTTCGTCACACCATTCTTCTACAATCTGAAGGGCAGAACGCATTACTTTGCATAACACATTTTCTGCATTCCCGTTTATCAGAATTGTTAGGTCATCTGCATAACCAATAGTAGTGTATCCTCTTTCATTTAGCCGTTTTAAGAGGCTGTCTGCTACTATGTTCCATAATAGAGGTGATAGGACTCCCCCTTGTGGGCATCCTCTGACTACCTCCGCTCTTGTGGTAGTGTTCACCTCTATCTGGACCGCCCTTTTACTTATTAGTTCAGTGATCCAGTTTCTCACAACTGGTTCCACTCTGAATTTTTTAAGAGCGTGGTTGATGCTGTTGTGCATAGTTTTGTCAAAAGCTCCTTCTATGTCTATGAAGGCCGCAAGTGTTGATATTTTATTTGAGATGGCCGACTCTATTTTATACACTACCGCGTGTAGAGCCGACTCTGTTGATCTGCCCTTTCTGTAGGCATGCTGTTGAGGGTGTAGCGGGTTGTCCTTTAAAGCTCCATCCCTGAGATGTCTATCTACAAGTCTTTCCAACGTTTTCAGAAGGAAGGATGTTAGACTTATGGGCCTGAAGGATTTGGCGTGGGTGTAATCATCTTTACCTGGTTTTGGTAGAAATATTACTTTCGCTTCCCTCCATGCTTTGGGTACGTATTTAAACGCTAAGCAGGCCCTGTAGATTGGTAGTAAAAATTTGATTATTTGGTGAGAGTGCCATTGTAGTAGTGCTGGAAATATTCCATCCAGTCCTGGGGATTTGAACGGATTGAAGCTTTTTAGGGCCCATTCGATCCTTTCCGCAGTTACTATCTTTTCGGCAGTTTCCCATTCTTGGATTGTTGGTGTGGTGTAGTACTCGTCATGCCATCGCTGGTCTGGCGTTACCCGACACCCAGGGAAGTGGGTTTCCAGTAGTACTGCACTGGTTTCTTCGTCTGAGACTGTGTAAGTGCCGTCTTCCTTCTTGAGTGACCCCATTAGGTTGAGGTCTCCCTTTGCCAGAATTTTCTTTATTTTTGCGGCTTGGTTAGTAGAATTTATGCTGCTACAGAAATTGTGCCAGGCTTCCATTCTTCGGAATCTGATTCTTTTCTTGTAGTGTTTTTGTGCTGTTTTGTATTTATCCCAGTCCTCAACATTCCGGGTATTTTTTGCTCGGTTAAAAAGTGTCCTTAGTCTCTTCCGCAGTCGTTCAAGTTCTGGTCCCCACCAGGAACTTTTCTCCAGACGTTTGGGAGTTACAAGAGGACACGCCAATTCATAGCTTTTTACAAGCGTTGAGGTGAGGAATTGTGTGTTTGATTCGATGTTGTCTGTGCTAAGTGTCGCGTCAGTTGGTTGTACGTCACCTAGTGTTTTGGTTAAGTAGTTTTTGTACCTTGTTATATCTGTTTTGCGGGGATTACGATATGGAACAGGGTCTGTTGGCTTGTAATTAATTTGGAAGCACACGCGACGGTGATCGGCAAAAGATGGCTCGTTTGATACATGCCATCCCTCTATGAGGTTGGCCGCCGCGTGGGTTGCCAAAGTGATGTCAATTATAGTTTGATACCTGGAGCTTACAAAGGTCGGTTCCGTGCCTCTGTTTATGATGTTCAGGTTTGTTTGAAATAGATATTCGGTAAGTAACTCACCCCTTTTGTTTGTGTCCTTACTTCCCCACAGCGGGTGATGCGCATTGCAGTCTGCGGAGATGATCAGTTCCCAGTTTAGTGTCTCGCAGTGTTGCACCAGGTCGGCTAGTTCTTTGGGAGGAACTTCACCTTCACTCGGCATGTACACCGAGGCTAGAACTAGGGTAGTTTTATTTTCCGTGAGTATTTTCACTGCAGTGAGGTCTCTAGAACAGAATTGGTTAAGCGTGGTGGTTGAGATGGTATTTGGCATGAAGATACATGTCCTTGGTTTATCAACGGTAGTGTTTAAAAGTAACTTACCGCCGATGTTATTCAGACCGCAAATTCTGTTGTTTCTGATCCAGGGTTCTTGGATCAGGGCGACCGTCTTGGTGTCTACCTCCAGCACTCTGCGTAGAGTGGCCGCCGCTGTTTGTTTGTGCTGGAGGTTTGTTTGTATGACGCTGATGTTGTGGGAGTTACGGGCTACGCAGGACGTCATCTTCGTCGCTGGTAACTCCCTCAATCTTCGCCGGCATGCTTGCCTCCTTTGCACACAGACCCAGTCCAGTAGCTGGGCTGGACTGCTGTGGGATGGAGGCTGCTGTACCGTGCGCCACACATGGTTGGTCGGCTACCGTCGGTTCCTCAGGTGTGAAGAAGCGGATGTATCCGCTTCCGGACATATGGGCTACCCGGCGGTCGCGGTCCAGTATGGTCTGCTTTTGGTCCTCAGGGATCCCCAGGAGTAGGTGAACCACCTTCTCACTGCAACCGGGTTCCTGTGGTTTGTCGTTCACCGACATGTCGTAGCACTGCCAAGAGTCCACCTTGTACCACGGGTTCTGGGCACACAGGACTCTCTGCAGCGTGGCGGCTTCGGTGATCCGGGTGTGTATGAGGAGCCCTGCCTTGATCCTCTTTTTTAGCTCTGACTGTTTTACAACAGCCAGGGTGGTGTCTGGGATTGGTGATGGCATGTTTTTGACCGCCCTCTCCAACCAGCCAACTGCGTACGCGTTCTCACACCACATCGCAAGGACACCATCCAAAAGGAAAGGACGTCCGCGGAAAGATGGAGCTTGCGCACCTGGAGACGGTGGAGACAGCACAGCCTTCAGGATACTATCGTCGATAGTCTCCCGCAGCTGCTCTGCCTGCGCCAATGTTAGGTCCCTCGGCGGGACGGTGATGACCGCTACTTTCAGATGCGACAAGGTCGCGTCTGCGTAGCTCACCGCCCGCTTTGGCTTCGCGTCAGTTTTCGCGCGTTTGGTATCCCCCCTGGGAGACTGGGTCTCGTTCATACGAGAGCGCTTCGAGGAAGCGCGCCCTTTCGGGCCAATCCCAGTGCCAGGCTGCTCCTTTTCAGGAGGAGTGGGAACCTCCGCAGCAGTCCGCTGACCACGATTTCCCCGCGGCTTCCGTCTCTGCCTTGGCCGGTTGGGTTTAGGAGGAGGTGGTGGTGGTGGTATGGGTTTTACCGACAGTACCTTCGTCGCGTCCTTCTCCGTAGAGGTGGACGGCTCGGGCTCGCGCTGCGTTTCCGCTGCTGCGGTGCCTGTCGTGCTGGAACAGGGCCGGAGAGCTTCCCTTCTCGCGCGCCGGTTAAGGCGACTGCGTTCCGGTTTGCCTTTCGGCCCCGAAGTGGGTTCCGCAGCGGATTCCCTTTTGCAAGGGCGCTTGTGAGCGACTACGGTCCAGTTTGAGGTTTTGTTTATGTTAACTACCTCGAAGTTAACAGTGGGTATGGCCTCCACTAAGCCGGACAGGTCCAAGCTGGAGCCTGGTCTAGGGCACAAGTTGCCCCCCCCAGAATACGAGGGGCAGACCGAGCTAGGCTCGGTGAGGGATTCTCCACTACTGGTGGTAGTGGTACCCTCCTGGGGTAGTAAATTTTTACCCTGTGCTGACATGTTTTTTTATTCGGGCTGAGGATGAATACCACACACTATTCGCCCTTGAGAGGTGTGGTGCAATCTTTTTGGGGGGATTTAGTGCCTCAAGGCTATGCGGGCCTGGGTGTGGTTATGCGCCGCCACGGTTCGGCTATGCGGGATTGGTGAGGAGAATAAAGGATAGGATTGTGGGTGGGAGTTTGGGGGGAGACGGCCAGAGGTTTTGGTTGTACCAATTGCATAGGGCACTTGGTCAAGAAACGGGCAGCAACCTCGTGAAGGATAGTCCACTGGCCTTGTTTTAGGGGATCATCGCGACCTGCGCTACCCCCTAGAACCATTTGCCAAACCCAGCAGCGGACAGCTGCTGGGAGTGGAGAGATTGCCATTCAAAAAGTGTGTGTTGAAGATGTTTTGAATGGCACGCCCTCCGCCCAAAAGGGAGAAGGAGTGTGGACATCACGGATTTTCAGTAAAGCAGGTATGTTGTACTCGTAGCTCAGCAGCAGCTCGTGGCACCGGGCGCACAACAGTACGTCCGCAGGAACCAGGACAAGCAGCAGGGCTTGGACGGCAGCACCGAGATGGCGGGTAACAACGGACACGTGTCGCACAGACAACGTGTACAGCAGCGGCGGCCGACGGCAACGGCACCAGGTAAACCAGGTAAGAACCTAGTTGGACAGGATGATGGCAGCAGGACCCGACGATACCGTCAGATACGAAGCACGAACAGGATCGACCACGTTGTGAGGTCACACGGCGTGAACACGTGACACCACGTGGCGGCGGAGCGCTAGAGGATGGCAGGCTTACGTGGTAAGACTTACTGTCGCAGTTCCTCAGCAACACACAGGATTCGTAGAGTTCGTGGTTTACACACCAAATAGAGTTTGTAAGACTTTGTAGGAGTTTGTAAGAGTTTACAAGAGTTTGTCAAGACGCACTCCGCGGACTTTACATGGGATACTAGCCAACGATTGCTGAGTATCCCACTTCTG
This sequence comes from Hoplodrina ambigua, assembly GCA_949774945.1. Classification (NCBI taxonomy): domain Eukaryota; kingdom Metazoa; phylum Arthropoda; class Insecta; order Lepidoptera; family Noctuidae; genus Hoplodrina; species Hoplodrina ambigua. The sequence goes on from OX458964.1 coordinate 15,921,183, forward strand.
ACACCACTGTTACGGGGCGTCTGTCGAATTGGTTTTTAAAAAAACTATTATTTAAACACTGAATAAAATTTTAATTAGATTTTAAAAATACAATAAAAATATTTATCCGCGACGACGTTCAAATCCACACTGCTTATTGGGCTCTGGAAAAATACAATGTGGCGGAAACGCCGACACAGCAAAGACAGTTCCACGTGTAAAGACTAGCGTGGTCAACAATATTACTTTACATGCCTTCGCGTGTATTTTAGGATATATCAGAACCATCTTTATTATACAGTATCACAATTAAAATCACAAAAATGATATAATGATCATCTTATTACTCCAGTATATACAAGAGCAGTCAGATCAAAACAAAACTTGAGACATGATAATTTTGATTACTGTAAAATTTACCGACCAACAATTAAATGAGAGCATCAAAGCAAAAGGTGTAAAAAACAATCATAGCTATAATTTTTAAAATTTCTTTAATTTCCGAACAATGTCTAATTTAATTTTTAATCTTAATGAATGTGTATTACCTGTTATTTTAAATTGTATGTAATGTGGTTAATTTAATTTAATTTTATTTATACTATTTTATTTATATTTTTATTGATTTATTTCTATTTAATTTTGCCAATAATTGTTAATATGGATTTTATAATTTTAATATGAATATGGATCTTGGATATCTGAAATAAATGTTTTTTTTTTTTTAAAGGAAATAGAACTATTTAACATTGCGGGGTATTCCTCCCAGGCGCACCCATTTTGAAGCGCACCCGCTGAAACGCACCCATACTATTCCTCACAACGCACCCGTCGGGTGTGCTTCGATCTTCGAAATCAAATTTAAAAAAATATTATATTTTGATTCCTCAAAGCGCACCCACGATGAAACATGCAAAAGAGGATGGACCATTAATATTAAGTAATATCGATATTTTAAAATTCAACGGTAACATATTAATTGTGTATTAATTAAAACTACCAGGAACGCAGAAATTAACTAGAACTAGGTGGGTGCTTATTTAGCCAGTGATCTTTACAGTACAGTTTGGGCGGCACGGTTGGCGCATTGGTTAAGCAATTGGCTGCTACATTGCGTGTCGCTGATTCGATTCCCGCACCGAAGAAATACTGATCTACAGATAAGTAGTTGTTTCGGGTCTGGCTGTTTGTGTATGTGAATTAATATGTTTGTTTTCCTTTCTATTGAGATCGTTTAGGGGCCTACCTTCTGTTCATTTCTGTCACCCTGGTACATTTTAAAATACTAAAAATAATTCAATTTCAAAACCTGTATTTTAACCATTATCGAGCTAAGTAGTAAGTCGCATAAGGATCTAGTTCCAGTTAATTTCTGCATTCCTGGTAGTACCTAACGTGTATTGCTACTAACAATCATGTATAAAACAAGCATTTTAAAAAACTGCATTCATAAACTAAAAATTTAATCAACAGTAAACTAAACTAAGAGAAATATTGAATTTTATTTTTTTTGCAGATTGTACATAAAAGTAAGTTTAGCTTATACAAAAAAAAATATGGGCCCTAGAAGGAATATAAAATAGGACGAACCAAGAATAAAATATTTAAAATTATAATTTGGGACGAAGGAAGCATATTGTTTAGGACGAACCAGGATTTTTTTATGTAGGACGAAACTCAGTGGGCCGAACGAAGAATAAATCTCAAAATATTGTAAAAAAATATATTTCAAATCATGGTAAAAATCGTTAGTGTCTATTTTATAAACAAAGGAATCGGTATCTGTGTAACATAGCTGCACTCGATCTTTATAAAAAGGCTTTACAATATCGTAATGAAAGTAATACATGTGTGCTTTTGAAAGTTCCAACACAGTGAAACCTATGTAGATAGGCTTATCTAAAATAATTTGATCAGGTTTCATTTGTATTGCAACTAAGTTTTCAGATAAAATAGATGCACTGTGGAAATAGGGGTTGGCTATAAGTTTCTCAGCGGATATAAATTTCTTAGGTCGATTGGACTGATCGCACCATTGATTAACTAAATGCACGGTTACTCTATTTTCAGTATTTTCTAATGTCTTCCCAAAACCACTGTTATTTAATAACTTAAGAAAGTCTTGTTCGAAGGAACTTTTTGCTTTTGTCTTAATTGAGTATTTAACTCAATGTATTGTTTTAAATATGGAGCCTGTCTAAAAGTAATAGCTCTATGAATTTTACGTAAAATTAAACCGTGTTCCAAACATTTTTTTAAATGAACGTAATGAATCACATAGTCTGTTGTACTTGTTATACAAATTTGCTATGAGTTTCTTGGTTTTACCTCCCAGGAGGCCAACCACAAGCTCTTAAAACAATGTTATTATAATATTACTTTGACTTTTCGTACCATGACGTCCTTAAAATAAGGTTAAAGTAATGTTATTTTCTTAGCAGTTTTGGTGACGTCACCCCTAAAAGTTCATTCATTTTCCTACCACGACGTGACTTTTGACAACCAGCAATATTGTTTTAATGTCAAATTTAGCATTCATAAAAAAGTTCCTCGGACTCGACGGAAGTATTATTGTTTTGCAAATTTATATATTTAAATGTAATTTTTTGGGGTGCAGTGCGTTGCACGTAACGAATTTTATTCGCATGTTGCGCGGCCGTCGCCGCTGCCCAGAGAAACTTAGTTCCAAACAACTCAATCAGTCAATGAAATGCTGGTTTTCCATTGTGGTTTTTTTAGTTCATGCTGTTGACTACATGCACGAGGTCAGCGTCCTGCAGATATTAGGTCCAATTTCAAGGAGGTCAAGATCAGCAGTGGTAAATTGTTGCTGTTCCAGTCGCTTGAAAATCTGTTCCAGATGCCGTCTCGCCGCAAAGATGGAAATGAGAAGAACCTTCAGGATGTCATTGACATGTTGAAGAGGACAGACCCGGATGACGTGCAATAATTCGTGGCAAGAAATCTCAGTAAACTGCTCCGTCACGTTAAATCACATCGACGTTATATGTATATAGGTAAGCTTTTAAAGGACATTACTACATTAAAAGTGGAGATAACCAAGGTGCAATCCAGAATAGAGGTTTCAGAAGAATCCAATGCTGAACTACGTACGAAAAAAGCTGCACATGCTGCTGGATCCTGTTATGTCTACGTCGCACCTGTAAGTTTCACATCTACAATGCTCCACGAAGGTTGAGGAAGTCGTGGAGTCTATCAGAGTGAAGATCAATTGCACTCTGGAGGGTTGAAAAGTTGGAATCGCGCCACGACATCAACTATAGATCGTTCGTGGTTTTGAGGATAAGAAGAGGATTTTTGGCCGAGTGTCGTATACCGACGTTTCCGAGATCAATTACGTAGCACCTCGCAGCGAAACATGACGCCGATGAGACGTGTATACGACGTGCTTGCTTGAAGCTAGTTCATATTAAATATGTATTTTACATTTACTCAGAAGTTTAATTTTTTCACTGCTTCAAGGGGTAGTAGACGTAAGTATTTGATATTAATAATAATAAAAAAAATAAAATAAAAAAAAATTAAAAAAATTAATTAAATTATAAATATAAATTAATATCAGCTTGAAACCTTCACGCGTTCTGAGAACAAGGGTCTTGATAGACGGCCAGACAGACAAACGGACAACAAAATAATCCTATAAGGGATAAGTAAAATGTGTTTATTTACGTAAACTTGCCGATTGAATTATATTTCTAGAGATTTTAGTATACGGGTATTGGAAATAAGCAAAAGTAAATAGAGACCAATAAGTTTAAACAAAAATATAAAATTTCTTTAATCACTTACTAATAATAATATAAGCGAGTATACAATTGTTAAGTTACATTATAAATATGACACTTGCAATAGGGCTACAATATCTGTAAAACCATTAAACAATGATGATGTGATTCGGGAAGCCTTATCACAGCCACAAAACAATGCGAGCGAACAGCCACGTAGTACCAACAACACTCTGCAGCAGACGACGATTACGATGAAGACAGCATTTAAGATCCTGAAACAAAATAAGTTTTATTTTTGTTTATAATTTAAAGAGTGTATTACTAAACGCCGATAGACTACACTGACAAGACTTTACTTTGACGGGTCTCTTCGCCGACGGGTCTCGTCGCCGACAGGGCTAACACACACACATAGTACATGTTTTTCCTAAGGGGTAGGCAAAAACCAAAGAACGCCACCTCCTACATTCATACATCTCGTCATACAAGCACGCTATTTAAGAGTACTGCGCACCTGACCTTTCTGAAGAACCTTACCAATAATGTCAGTGTAGGTCTTCCTAGGGCGACCCTTCCCTGCGTTGCCACTCACCTCTGCCATAAAAATATCTTTTGTCTTCGTCTTTCACTCCTCCTCTCAACATGACCGAACCATGAAAGCATACCCTTCTTTATCTTTGTTTTATATTATAAATAACAATAAATTATGCTTAACTACTTACTAGTTCCACCTGAACACCTGGCATATCCCTGGCCAATATCTTCTCCCAGTATTTGAAGACATTGTTTTTTCCATATTTGTCATAGCGATTGTTGGCAGTAGTTGTTGATCGGTTGGAATTTAAAATTTCCCAGAGTATCTCTAGCTGTCGCCAGGATTAACTCTTAACTAGATTAACTCTTCGGCTGCAAAATTAATAACAAAACACTTATAACTAAGTCTGAAAACATATTGTATCGAACTATCATAATCAAAACATTACAGATAAATATTTCCTTGTTATAAACTTATTCACTGAGTTACCGTGTTTAACCTTACCTTGATTCCATGATGATTTTGCATCCAACTGACTACAAAATGCTAGTGAGACACAGATCTTAAGTAACTAAGATAAAATAAAATAAGTTTAACCACAAAAAATCAATTTTAAAATTTTTGACTTTTAAATTCCGTTCGCGTTAGACAGCTGACATTGCTGACAAGAACAAAATCTGTTCCGATTCTTATTGCCTCTTTTTTATTTTATTTTTTCTGATTAAAAAGCAAAATCTTTTAATACTTGGGTTAATTTTATGGAAATTACTCGTTACAATTAGATCCTAATACAAAGTACTAATGTTTTAAAAAAATAAATAAAAATAATTTACTCAAGATCATACTTCATAGTAGGAATTCGGACCGATGTGTGAAAGGGACAGCGTTATACAGTTCATATAGCGTTGTTTCTTTTCTACTATAGCAAGCAATAGACAAATCTTAGAAATAGTTCGTTCTTTCCCAGCACTTTAGCAGGAATAAAACAACATTGAAAGTTGAAGTTCATGGTACGAATATGAGTAATGTTATTATAAGCTTGAAACAAAACGTTATCGAATTAAGAATGTTTTGTAAAAGATTGTGGTAAGGCCCCAGGGGTACACATTTTTCAGGACAAAATAGTAAGTCATTATTATGATTATGTAAATTTTCGGGATACAATAGATCGACATCTAATATGAAGCCCCATTTTGCGTTATCTTCTATAGCGGTAACATCAAAATTAGGTAATTCGTTATCACCTAAAACTCTGAAACTAGAGTATGGTAAATACTGACACATGCTAAAACCGTAAAGATTATTATAATCTAAGTATACTATGAAACTCTCAGGTTGTGATGGATTATGCATGCCGATGGGAACACATGCACAAACCGCCGCGTATACCGCTTTGTATCATTCTGATGATAGCTAAGTCCGACACTAGCTCTAACTGAACGCCTGTTTTTAGCAACATCGCATCGAAAGATAAACTGGGTGCAGTAATGTAAAACGCGGGGTCAAGACTGTAATATTGTTTACAGGTTTTCCGAAAATTTTGGAACATGTCTGTTAACAAAAGCACATCCGTTTTTAAGTATAGATCCGTATACTCGCCTAGGTTATTAATATTGAATTCAGCCCAAACAGCCTGCGCGTGATTATAATCTTCATCACTAATGACTTCGTTAGTCAAAGAATTATAAAAAATATCCTTAGACGGCAAAAATGTTTGATCGTAACATCCCCAAGTGGTCATGTAATCATATGGATAAACATCTTTTCTTCTCAATAAATTAAACTGTCTTTCTTTGGAAAAATGAGATCGTAGATTAACGAAATCTTCCACCTGCAATGTTTTAGCGAGCTTGTCTAAACTTGTTCCCAAAAAGTTGAAGGAATCTAGAAACCTTATACAAATGTACTCGTTATCAGCAATAGGAATAAATTTGGTAAATGCTACATATTTTTCTTTAGTCTTGGGGATTATTTTAATTGAACCTGGAATTTCACCTAACTTTTTTATAAATAAATGACAATCGTATCCGGATAAATTGTGAAAAAATATTGGAATAAATTTCGGTACTTTATGCTGTAAATTACAGTGTCGATGTGCTGCACCTCGATATAGACCTGTAATATGACAATGATCTCTTAGTTTATTGGTCAAGAGTAAATTGTCGCAAATATGACACTTAACGGCACGTTTAAAATCATGAGAATTTTCATCGTTCGTTGTCATGGCTCACACTTGTGATCCGCTTGTAATTTACAGTTATGTTTGTTTGTGGGCGCGTTACTTCACAGATCACCCGAGCTGCTCATAGTATGTCGAGCTCGATCCCTCGAAGGAGTCACTATTTTTCATCCAGTCTTCCGTGCTTCGAACAGCATGTAAAGCCATCGATCCTGCACCCGATCTCTCTATGGTTTTGCTATCCCATGGGCGTGTGGGAGAACCAATGTTTGCGCACACACTTGTGTTGTATAGTATGCCCTGCGCAATGGACACTACTCCATTGAGATAATTCATAATAATTGTGTGACTAAATTTTCCCTATCTTTATTTCAGGTCAGACTCTGAGTCTGATTACTCGCTAGCATCGATCACCGGACAAAAAGTAAAGTGCAGCCGCAAACCGTCTGCAGACAGCAATGGGAAACGCAAGATGCAGCCACAATCAACAACCGTAGCTCGTGCCAGGTGAATTAATTATCTACTTACTCTAGTCACATATCTACTGACTAAATTATAATCGTGCAATTACTATTACATATTATTTTAAAACAAGTGCAGGTTCACTTGGTTATTGTTTGAATCGATGGATTGATTTGATCGATTACAGTATTGATCAAAGCCGAGTCAGTTGTTATATTTTTTTACAGCAGAAGGTTTTTCTTTGCGTATGCATCTCTTGTTCTAAACATTAACTAATGACAGTTTCTGTTATTGTTTCAATAAAAAAGTGAATACTGGCATCGACATATTCGGCATCAGTAACAACCGCGACATCCCACACAAAGACGATGCATCGGATCACCTAACTTCATTCTTTGTGAACCGGGTAGACAGCGGGTGCGAGCGCCGAGCAACGAGCACCGACGGAGAGTTCCACATCGACTGTAAGGTGTACAAGGCTGACGACGCTCGCCTTACCGACTCCGTCGAGCTGTGGAAGAAGGCGCTCACCCGAATCAAGTTCCAGACTGACACGGATTCTCCTCAGTGGCGAAAATTACAAGAGCTCGTGCTTGCGGCTGATATCTTGTTTCCAGGCAAACCAACATTTTATGATAATTAAACCAAATACCTACCGTACCTTACAGTTGTTTTTTATTTACAATAATAACCCGTTAACGCTTTTTTCACTACTTGTAATTTCGTTGGTTTGTAACAATCATCAACTCGTTCGCCATTCTATGTTAACAGTAAATGCAACTCAAGTGACCGGTTAAGTGCAGTGGTAAGTAAATGGTTGATTGTTCATCGTGCTCCAAAACGCGGCATACTGACCAGCCGTATGGAAGATAGTGGCAAGGAGCAAGTTACTAGTCATTAGTCGAGTAAATCGTTCCTAATCAAGTACACGGTAAAATAACCTGTCTCGTTCGAGTTTATCGGTCGAGTGGAGAGTCGAGTCGAGTGTCGATTATTGGGGTCGATTAATGCCCAATAATATACTACTCACTTACACTTAGCTTAGTAAAATCGTATTTGAATGATTGACTATAACAAGTTCAAGTAAACGGTGTTATTTCATCAGGATTAAAAAAGAGAAAAGTAAAGATGGGGGTTCCACAGGGATCAATACTGGGCCCATTCCTCTTTCTGGTATACATTAATGATTTACCTCATTTACTAGAAAACCAACCACAAATGGTGTTATTTGCTGATGATACCTCACTAATTTTTAGAGTAGATAGACGAACACAACACCTTGACGACGTAAATAACGCCATGCTTAAGGTTCACAATTGGTTTAAAGATAAAGATCAATTTATTTGTTTAACATGAGTGGATTACAAATGGATGCATGCAATGGTGTTAAATTGAATATGTGCTACATGCAAATACCTACTTGTAGTCCTTAAAATTATAATACTTATCAATAATATGAATAATCAATAATTAATCAATATACTTGTAACAAATTTTAAAAGTCAACATTTTTCATTTAAAAAGTCAAATATGCTATAGTAACATTTCATGGTCAACATTTTTTTCAACTTTGTCTTAAATAAAGGTGCATTTAATTGTTTGATGTCCTTTGGAATTTTATTATATATTTTAGGTGCCATACAGATTATGCTTTTGTGCAGCATTGCCGTTCTAGAAGGGTGGACATAGAGATCATTGTTGCGTCGACTTCTAACGCAATTATCCGATAACCGCGAAAATAAGTACATATTCTGTCTTACAAACAATGCTACTTCAAAGATGTATATAGACGGAAGTGACAAAATTTTATGCTTTACAAACATTGGCCTACAACTGTCAGTAGGCTGCAACCCAAACATAGCTCGTATGCAGCGCTTTTGTATTTTGAAGGCTTTGTCTTTATGAGTTGAATTGCCCCAAAAAATGATTCCAAATCTCAGAACAGATTCAACAAGACCATGATACGCTATCAATAAAGTGTCTGTGTTGACAGTCGGCGCCAGTCTATAAAGAGCGTAAGATGAGCTGCTAATTTTTTTACAAAGTTGACCAACATGATTTTTCCAATTTAATTTTTTATCAATTGTCAATCCCAAAAATCGTGTTGTTTCTACTTCTTGTATAGTATCATCGCTATAAACCAATTTAATTTCTTGTGTAATATTCCGTTTAGTTTGCTGACTAAAATGCATTATATTTGTTTTACTTAGATTAATTTTTAAATTATTATTATTAAGCCATGTTATTATCGAATTCAATGAATTGTTAATTTCAGTATTATATGAGTTTATGTCTTTAGATGTTATGGTTACAGTACTGTCGTCAGCGAATAATGTCATAGGCTCAGTGGTTGCATTTGGTAGGTCATTTATATATAGTAAGAATAAAGGTGGGCCCAATACGCTACCCTGGGGCACACCATACGTTGTATAACGCTTATTGGAGGAGAAAGTCTGATCACTTCTAGTTTTAGAATTGAATTTTGAGATTTCGGTTATTTGTTGACGGTCTGTTAAATATGATCTAATCAATTCCAATACGTTACCCCTTATACCATAAGCCTCGAGTTTGTTTAACAGGATATTGAGATCCACATAATCGAATGCTTGTGACATGTCGCAAAAAATAGAACAAACAGGTGAACATTTGTCAACGTGTCGGTAAACATTGTGGATAAAATCATAGACCGCCATGTTTATATTCTTATTTTTTCGGAAGCCCTTTTGTTCGTTACATAGAATCTTATTTTTTTCAAGGTAGGTATTTATTTCATTGTAAATATATTTTTCAAAAAATTTCGAGAATATAGAAATTAATGCTATGGGCCTGTAGTTTTCCATTAATAATGTATTTTCTTTTTTAAATAAAGGTTTTATAATGGTCAGTTTGAGATCTCGAGGAAACGTCCCAGCCATTATACAAAGATTTATGATATGGCATAAGTGATGACAGATTTCTTCATTTACTGCTTTGATTATTTTTGTGGCAATACCGTCGCAACCTACACTGTTCGTGTTTTTAAGATTTTTGATAATCTTCTGAATGTGATAAGGTAAGCTTGGTGATAGAAACATTGAGTTTGATTGAGGTTGAATTAAAGATGTTGTTTTTTTTCCAGCACCTGAAATAGGTTTTACTTTGTCTATGAAATAATTATTAAATGAATTTGCAATTTCTGTGGGATTACTAGTATGGTGATCGTTAATTTTTATTTTATCTACTGACCCCTTTGGTATATTTAGTTTATTATTATTAATAATTTGCCATGTCGTTTTAGATCTATTAGTGGATGTTTTAATTTTATAATTGTTTTGGGCACGTTTGGTGAGATTTATAATTAATTTTAGTCTTTTTGAATAGTTTTTATAATTTTGTTTATTAATATTTGATGATTTCCATCTGTAATTTCACAGTAAGTCTCTTTTCTTTTTACTACAGACCTTAATGCCATGCGATATCCATTTTGGCTTGGTATCTATTTTTATCCTAATTTAGGTTTTTGGAAAACACAAGTTATAAAACAGTTTAAATGTTGTAATAAATTGATGATACGCCTCAGATGGATCATTCGTACTATATACTTCATTGAAAGACAGGTTCTTTAAGAGTGATTTAAATTTTTGAATATTTTCTGCGCTGTAATCGCGTGTTATTATATGCCAATACTCTAATTTAAAACATTTTTTGACTGGAATTTTTATGATTTGGGCAGTATGATCTGACAAGCCAAGATCGAGAATGTCAGTCTCGCATTGTTTTATAAAATCGTGTGCAATGTTGTCTATACAAGTATTACTGATCAGTCTTGTTGGATGTTTGAAAGCTAATTTAAGATTATGATTTAATAATAGACACTCAAGATCTAGGGTAGCAGTGCTGCACTTCGAGACATCTATATTAAAATCACCAGCTATAACAGTATTATGATTACTTGTGCTCTAGCACATACATTACATACATTCTAGAGATACATTTCATTACATTGTTAAACCTATCAAAAAATAAATTTAGGCTGCTAAGGCCTGGTACACGGTACACACAAATAATTATAATTTTATAGTCAATTAACTCTACTGCACAACACTCAATTACATTTTTTATTGACAATTTGCCAATTTGAGATAGCTCTTTGAACTTATGTTCCTTATTCACTAATATACATGCTCCACCTCTTTTATAGCAAGTACGACAAAAAGATGCAGCTAGAATATAATTATGAAAATTAAGTTGATGCTCAAATCCCGCTAACATGAAATGCTCCGTGATACATATTACATCAATGTTTGTGTTTTTATCTTTGAGTTCTTCTAAATGAATTGACAGAGAGTCGGATTTGTTGAATAGCCCTGCAATATTTTGATGCAGAACATTAAGGTACTTAAAATCGAAAAAACAATGAGCTTGTTTCATCAGTGGTAGTGTTTTCCACATTTTCTGTGTAATTATTTATGTTACTGTAGTTGATGTCATTTATTAATTCTAACAAATTTTCAAAAACATTACGCATTTCATAATTATTAATTCTGCCTGATGATAAATTAACTGCAGTACGATCATAGCTTATGTAACAGTTCGTATCTAAGTAATAGGCATGTTCGTGAGTTAGTAAGTCCAAATGTAATAAATTGTTAAAAGTTTCAATCCTCTAGTTGAAGATATTAGCATAATTATTAAGTTTGTATGTGGGGTAACAAATAATTACATTCGTGTGCGCAATTTGTTTTAGCATATCGCGAATGTACACAATAATATTGAAATAGTTAGTTGTAATCGTAAAATCTTCTTCCCCAATAAGTATTACACAATAATCATTCATGGTAAAATTACATAATTTTGTTTCTATGCCGTTAAGAAGTTGCTGTGTCGTTCCGCCTGGTGTGAGGTAGTGACAGATATTGTATTTGTTGACAAATACGTCTTGAGCTGTTGATAAAATCTTGTTCTTATCATTCGTGCTGAGAATACATATATTGTTTTTTTCGATAGTCACATTTGAAGACTTTGAGTTATTATCACATTTACAAGTGTCTGCAATAATGCGCTTTTTCTTGACGTTTTTATCCTGATGCTTCATATTCTCCGTTGCACTTGGTATATCTTGAGATGGTTGAATTATAGTACTTATTGATGGATCAATGAATTCCTGTTCTAATATTTCCGTTTGTTTTTGTTTTTCTTTCTTAGTTTTAGTTGTATTCTTTTTTGGTGGTGTCAGTTTGTGTTTGACGGGACTATTTGTTATCTTTTTATACAAGTCATTTTTTTTTATTAATTCTTCATTTATTTTTCTAAGCTTACAATTTTCTAATGATAACAAACTTCTCTGTGTGCGCTTTGTAATTGCGCTTCCATGTCTAGTAGTTTGTTATTTAACGTGTTTATTTGTTCTTCTTCATCATTAGATAAGTCAGGCATACTATTTACCGTACATTCTAGGGTTTGTGAGATTATGTCACTGTCATCATTATTTGTATCGGAACGAGTTCTGGTTCGATTACGCCGGAATGTGATATTTTCCAGAAAGTTCATGGTGTTGATACTGGAGCCCTCGTAGACACGAAGACTAACTGTTTACTTCAAATGTTATCGACGTGTACGTTGTTAAATCATCGGAAAACAATCACAAAAAGAGTTCTGAGAAACCGAGATTTGAACTCAAGCCAACCCGACACTTAGTGTGGTGCCCGTATCCACTCCGCTAAGCTTGCACTTACAGAATTCGTTGAAATTGGTGTTCATATGTTACGATGTATTTATTTAGAAACGTTCAGATGCGGTATGTGAATATTTACAAAAAAAAAACACAGTTACCGCCACTTATTTTTTTTGAAGTCACTAATAATGCACTTAACTTGATTATAGGATTGTTTTTATTTAAACATGAAATGGTATTTGCATTAAGCTATGTGTTAATTGTTCTACGCGTTTAAAAACTAAAGAAATGTTTTGTTTACTATTAACGTTACGTTTACTATTAATAATTTAGTGTTAAATGAGAAAAAAACGAAATGCATAAGATTCACTTTACCGAATGTTAGAAGTACTGAACATAACGTTATATTGAATAAGGACATACTAGAATTCGTCGAAAATACAGTTTTCCTGGGGATTACGCTCGATTCTAAGCTGCAGTGGGGTCCCCACTTAACATCTCTTGCAGGGCGGTTAAGTTCAGCCGCTTACGCTGTCAGAAAAAATCCGTCAATTAACAGACGTGAATACCGCGAGACTACTCTATTTTAGTTACTTTCATAGCATCATGTCTTACGGTATTTTGCTTTGGGGACGGGCTGCAGATATAAATTCTATCTTTATCCTGCAAAAGAGGGCCGTCAGAGCCATCTATAATCTTGGCAGTCGAGATACTCTAAGGGAATTGTTTAAAAAAGTTAACATCATGACGGTACCTTGTCAATATACAGACTGTTAGTGTTAACACCGTTATCCTTGAAACAAGTGGTTTAGTTTCACTTATAGAACGTAAATTCAATGAAAAAAAATAACATTTTTTTTAAAGTAAAGTTCATTTTTCCTCAAAACTATTTCAACGTATACGCGCGGGAAACACAGCGCTAGATCAAACAATCCGCAAGCCGCTCGCGCGACGGTGCTCGATCCCACCCACACCGTCTACACTCCACGCCTCTCAGTCTGTCGCGCGGCACCGCTCATTTGTGTAGTTTCCTCGCGCAATTGTTTAGTTTGTTTAATTAGGTTAGATAGGTGTAGGTTATGTCATACACAAACGTAAGTACTATCGACCAAATTTCCGCATGCTCACCTTTAAGGCGATTATCGCATAGCACCGCTCTCGAGTCGATCACCGTATGCATGCGTTTTGACCAATAGGAAGCGAATTTTAGTTGTGTTCGTCGTAATACAATGACGTGTAGAAATGGACACTCACACTAGTGTGCGGGCGCATATTAGTAACCTGTTTCCCTCGTTTTGTTAAATGTTTTTTCAATGGTCACAAATTCTTATTGTCGTTTCGGTTTTAAACTATGATATTATGGCCCGCGTGAGCTCTTTTATAAATCATTGTTGACAAGAAGTTATTTCGTACTCATTATAATATGTATATTATGTTTGATTTAGAAAACGTGTTATTGGTATTTTTAATAAGTATCCGCCTTCCACAAAAAAATATATTTCGTACTAAGATAACATGTAAACAACTACTAGTGATTCGTCCCAGCTTTGCACAGGTGTTACAAATCACTGAAACGTTCAGTTTCTCTAAAATAATATATATCTATACACCTAACTTTCTATGAACTCTGTATATCTATTGGTAAAATCCTACGAAAATCAGTACTGCAGTTTTTGAGACGCGGCGCGGCGGGCCGCGGGGTACTGTTTTATTATAATTATGTAAGGATAAGAATTTTATTCGCTTGAAAATTCTATTTTTACAGAGCATTTCATACTGGAGAATTGTAAACAGATATTGACTAATAAAATCCATATTTTTAGTTTATATTAACTCGATAAAAAACTTTAGAATTTTTTTATTGGCACGCTTTCATTAGTTTCATTTGTAACTAATTCTATTATAAATTATTGGAAATCCTACCTCTATGGGTAGTAGTGTCAAAAAAAAAAAAAACTAAATAAGTTAGTTTTTTTAAATTATTGTTTATTTTAGGTAGTTATTAAATATTTTCATCTCATGTATAGTAGGTAAGAGATTTTTGCTTTAAAGTTACTCTTAGTGTGAAATATGCACTGGTTGCTTGTGGGTTCTTTATAATTCACTTAGGATTTGCCTATTTTTTCAGAAAAAAAAACAACAATTTAAATTATACATTATTTTATTTTTCTGCATCTTTTCAAGATTGTCCAAAAAACATCATAGATATACACCGTGAAACGTAAACCGTTGCAAAGCTGCAGCGAATTGACTTTGTTTTGGTAGTATAATCGATTAGTAAATATCTTTACTATGAAAATATAAAAATGGCAGATTCACAATTGTGAAAAACGAAACTCGAAAATGAACGCTATCCAATAGTAGTACCTAGTCAAACGCAGCGGCCGAGACCCGAGCGGCTGACGGCGCGGGCGCCAGAACACGGGGTCGTTGACCCTTGCGCTTATCAACAGCTGATTTGCTGATCTTTAGTTAATTTAATGTAACACAACACCCAAAAAGTTATTCCAATTTTCCCTTCATACTTTTACAGGCTAAGACCGTCAAAAATACTTTTTATTACCTACAACTTTACTTACTGAACACGAAAACAAAAAAACAAGTTAAACAAAGACAATAAAGTAGGTATTTTAGGCGTATTTAAAAAATTGGAATCAACTTATTTACAATGATTTTAATCACCTAACCTATTTCTGAATTTTCACTATTCACAAAGTACTTACCTACACTTCGCGGTATCGAAGCAAGTATTCGAAGTGTAAGCCACTACGTTCCACACACAAACGAGCACTTTTAAATAAATTCTTTTAGTTTTAATAATGGGTTTCACTCAAAATTAGAAAAATCGTAATTTCAATCCATTTTTCACTTATTTAACCTACAAGTACAACTGACAACTGAGCGATGAGTGCGCGACACTGCGCGGCACGGCGCGGCATTCTTTTGATCTGTTGCGGCGAATGAAGAGAGTGTTAGCGACGCGCTCTAGTTTATACCGTATCACCAGGCGCGAGAGCTTATTTTTCTCTGAACATTTATGATTTTATGATTTATTGCTTTTTACTTTGTTGATAGCGCATGAGTTTTGAATGATATCTTCATAGCGTATGTATCATTCCGTAGGCTACGTTACGTCTGTGTGCGTGACAGTGTGTAACTATTGTTACTCACGCTTTCGAGTTAATAAATATTTTTTTTAACATTTTAAAATAAAAAATCTTTTATTTTTTAAGTTTAACTCTACGTTCCATTAGTACTACTGAGGGCGAATCGTTCTGCCGAGTTTTTGCAACGGTTTACATTTTAGGGTGTATATTGAAAAAATTACATAGAAAGAAAGAAAAACTTTTTATTTACATAAAAATGACGCACATTATATAAGAAAACATGTAAGAAAAGCAAAATAAAAACAAGTTGGTATTAAGACTAAAAAACTAAAAGCAAAAAAAAAATACAAATAAGAAATATGCGCCACTACCGCGCGAAATAGCATTAATAGCATAGCATTTCACATAATTGTCTTGTCAGGCAATCAGCCTAGCAGGTTATTCATATTTATAGGTAAAAATAAATAACACACACGTTATTTTAACATACCACATAATATTATAGATTACCTACACTTACTTTATTACATTATTTATCAAATACTAGTTTCCACGCGTCTTTATAGTTATTGCTCCGTGATGAGCGTGATATTTACGTGTTCCAGAAATGCGTGGCTTAGTCCCATAACATACTATACTGAGTCCTGGTGTTTCTCTGACTCATCCATTTTTTTTTGTTAGATATTTAGTTTTTATCTAGTTTATTTTGTTATATATGTGTATAGACGTGTGTGTATGCGTTAAATATGAGCAGGTATTCATGGAACACGCTGTTAAAATATTTTTCCTAAATCTGACTATCATACCAAAATAATTACTATAATTATTATAATATCTTATACAATAACACTGGTAGTTTCAGACATTAGCGCGATTAAACAAACAAATATTCAGATTTACTATATTATTAGTACACCTTTATTTACATTGATTAAACAGGACGACTTTAAATAACTGGTACAATCATTGGACAAGATAATTTTAAAATAATATTATTAAAGAATAAGAAAAATAACGGTTAGAATGATTGAAATAATATACCAAAATAAAGGTTGCAAAAAACACATCAAACTGACACCACCGTGAAATTTTAATGTTTTTTTCCTGCAATGAAATGATTTATATTGGTAGTAAAATCTATAAAAAAAAAATGGAAATGTGATAAAAAAAAAACTCAAAACTGATCTCTTTAGAACCAATTAATAAGTATTATAATGAAGATTTTTTATTATTTTTGAAAACAAAAACATCTTTAGTACTACTTAACTGAGGGCAAATCATTCTGCCGCGGAGAAACAACCATTAAAATTTCAGAGTGTTTAACATAATTTTTTATATCTAGGCTGGTCCGAATAGTGACGTCATAAATTAATAAATTAGGTTTCTCATGCCCAAGCGTAGTGAAAATGGGAATTTGAAAAAAAAAAAAAAATTTTTATGTATTTAATATATTATTAATAATAATGATATTTAATGCAAAAAATATTAAAAAAAATATTTCAACTAACTAACTAACTAATAAACAATTAAAAATTGATAAAATTTCAAAAAATATCACGTGACTATAGTTGTGACTTCATAATTTTTACTTACTTCGTCTGGCAGCTAAACGTTATGACGTCACGCGCGCTCGTATTTATTTAGGGGTTTTCGATACTGGATTTAAAAGTAATTTTTTATTTTGAAATAACTTTTGAACTATAGCGAAAATAAAAATTAAAAAAATAGTTTTGCTATAATTTTATATATAATCTTTCCACTTATCACAAAAAAAAACTGATCAAAAACCTAATTGTTACTTTTTTTTACAGAGAACCACAGTGCGCCGTTCGGTGCGAAGATATGAAGAAGGAGAACATCTAACTCATCGCGTTCGTGCACCTCGACCTCGGGCTATCAACGAAGGGCAATTGGCCAATATGGTAGCCACATTTCAAGAAAGCCCATTTACACCTACTCGCAATTTCGCACAAGAATTTGATGTTTCAATGCAAACTGTTCGGAACGATTAGTTTGAATTAAAACAAGGAAGCACTTGTCACCCATTGCGAACAAGCTTGGAATACATTAAGGGGTTCAAACTTGTGTGAAGTCTTGGTTAGGTCCATGCGTAGCCGATGCGACACAGTTATAGACGCGGGAGGAGCAGCGACAAATAATAGTTTTTTAATTATTTATAATTTAATTTTAACATTCAGCAGGTGGCCCAAATAGAGACGTTAAAATTTGCCATCATGCAATATTGATTTGCCATCCTTCACAGTTTTTTTGTTATATTTTTTCAAAATTTCTTGAAATTGATATGAGATCCACTTAAAAACTTTACTTTCCATTATGCGATTTTTTTACGTAATATATTTTTGCAATTTTTATTGTTTTAAAGAATCCTTGAGATATAAAATGGTTTTCGAGGAGTTTTCGAGGGTAGGTGCAAGAAAAGACACGATGTATCTCTAGTGCTAATTTAATATTTAAAATACAAATTCTTATAATTGTCAGTATATTTACATAAATTATAAGTGTATATCCTCTATACAACGTGTACTCACGTTTGCAGCACATTTATGTGGCTTAAGCCATAATTTAACACCACCTGCCAGCTCATCATTTCACTTCACTGTTCATCACTATCACTGAACACAACTGGGTCACAATCTACAATGTCTCAATTCAGCGAGATCCTATCTGCCCAGAAGACCCTGGAGGAAAACTTCACCCGGAAGATGAGCGAACTTGAAGCGCAGATTCAGTGTGCCGGACCTGCCAAGGACACCGTGGCGAGGGTAGCTGAAGAGTTTCGCGCCTTCAGAGAGCTGATCTTCAGCATGCTGAGCTTGCTACGAAAACAGATCAGCGAGTGCGCTGGTCAGATTGACATGTTGGAGACCAGGCAGCGGAGAAAGGCACTGATCTTCCAAGGTATACCTGAGGTTGATGGGGAGGTCAGCAGCACGGTCGTCTTGGAGGTGCTAAATAAGAAGCTGGCTCTCAAAACTGTTGATGCATCCTCGATAAAGGTTTGCCACAGACTAGGTGTAGCCAATAAAGATCACCATAGGCCCATCCTCGTCAAGTTCTCCAGCTATGATGACAGGTCTGCGGTGTGGAGAGCGAAGACTGGGCTGAAGGGTTCTTCTATCTCTGTTAAGGAGTTCCTGACAAAGACCCGACAATCTATCTTTGGGAAAGCGCGTCTACACTTCAATATGCGGTCGTGTTAGACTCAGGATGGCGTCATCGTCATTAAAGCTCCCGATGGAAGCAAGCATAAGATCACATCAATCGAAGAACTGAATCCGCTGCTGGTGAAGTACCCCAAGGTCCATACTTCTGGAGATGGCCTGGAAAACAAGCGTTAATTATGGTATGAATTTGCTATTACTTGTTGGCAGTATAGGTACCGATTCATTCGATTACTAGTATTAACTTACCTTAGAAATTGTCATCTTTAGCTGCTTTTCGATATTATGGTTATAGTTCATTAATGTTATTAGTCTCTGTTCTTTTTTTTTTCTTACTTCATCACAAGTCTCTGTTATCATTATATCATTCTACAAGTTTCACATACAATAATCGGTTTACCTCCAACAAGTTATCTTTTTTTTCTCTTTATTATTACGTTGCTCACGCGAAGTGTCATGACTGTCAATTTTGAAATCGTACTGTTTGACTTTGAACGACGTTTTTTAATATCGGATACGTTCACAAAAGGTTGATGTTGTATCAAAGACTTTTGGGGTGCGTTCCGTATACCATTTTAATGTTAGTTTGTCCTTACTCCTTGACCACCTTTTTATTGTTTATGCGATAGTTGTTTTATTTCGTAATGTTTTTATTAATCTAATTTACTTGTTGTTACGGTGTTATTTTACTAAGATGATGTTAGCTGGCGGATGGTGCAGAGATGCAAGTACGCCGTACTAGAGTTTCGTGCAGTTATTTTATAATATCAGTGTTTTTATTTTAGATCAGTTTTCTTTATTTTTATTTTATTATATTATTATATTTTGTGGTATTAATTATATTCTTTTATACTCGTATTTATGACAAGTATTTTTGATAATGAGTCTTTTTACTCTGCCAACGAATCTGCTGCCACTTCTGATGATGATAGTTTTTGTTCCATCACAGACACCCTTGGCGATCGTTTGCGTCAAAATTTCAATCAAAACCTTGACCGGCTGTTTAACGTTTGCCACATTAATGCCCAAAGTGTTCCAAGCCACTTCAACGAATTGTATGATACATTTACGAACAACAACGTCCATGCCGTCCTGATCTCAGAGACCTGGCTTAAGCCTGAACTCCCATCCACTACCTACTCTCTCCCAGGGTTCGTTCTTCTCCGGAATGATCGAATCGGTAAAAGAGGGGGGGGGTGTAGCAATCTATCTTCGTGCTGATTTTCCTTTTAGAATCCTCGCTTCTTCCTCTAATAGTTCGGCAGAGTTTCTTTTTCTTGAGGTTTGTGTTAAAGGTGCTAAAGCCGTTATTGGAGTTGTGTATTGTCCCCCTACCCTTGATTACTTCACCGAATTCGAATCGGTCCTAGTCTTTGGG
This sequence comes from Hoplodrina ambigua, assembly GCA_949774945.1. NCBI lineage: Eukaryota > Metazoa > Arthropoda > Insecta > Lepidoptera > Noctuidae > Hoplodrina > Hoplodrina ambigua. Next base: position 15,941,407 of record OX458964.1, read on the forward strand.
TTCGGAGTATGCACATCACATTGTCATGGGGGATTTCAACACCAACCTCCTTGCCCACAATTCCCCTCGGTCCTGTAAACTCCTACATCTGGTCGAGTCAGCCAGTTTGCACGTGTTGCCTCTTCAACCCACTCATCACAACACTATCGGTGATGATACCTGGCTCGATCTAATCCTCATCTCTAATCCTTTCCTTGTCTCCTCACATGGTCAACACATTGCTGCTGGCTTTTCCCATCATGACCTAATTTTCCTATCCTACATCCTTAAACCTCCTAAACCCAAACCTATATTCCAGTACAGGCGTGCCTTTGCGCGTATGAACATTGAAAAGCTTGTACAAGATGCTGCTAATATCGACTGGACACCGTTGGAGGATGCCACTGCAGTTGATGACAAAGTGCGTCTTTTTAATTCAGCTGTAGTCAAATTGTATGATGCTCATGCTCCCAACAGAAAAATCAAGCTGAAGCGCCCGCCGGCGCCATGGATGAATCGGGGAGTTCGGATGGCAATGAGACGCAGGGACCGCGCGTTCCGGAAATATAAGAAGGATCGTTCGGAGGATAACTGGACCCTCTTCAAAACTGCTCGCAACCGTTGTAACTAGATGGTACGCAACGCTAAACGCCGTCACATTCTTGATAATGTTACTTCTTCTTCTCCTGCCGATATTTGGAAGTTCCTTCGAACACTAGGTATCGGTAGATCGCAGCATTCAGACCTTTCTATTACATTTGGTTTGGACGATCTAAATCGCCATTTCGCCACTGTTGCCACTCTTGACAGTCTAACCAAATGCCACACCATTAACTATCTTGATGGTCTGACGCGACCCAATATTGCCCCCTTTGCCTTCATGCCAGTCGATCAGGGTGAGATCAAAAAGATTATCCTCTCCATTAAATCAAAAGCCGTGGGCTGTGATAACATTAGTCGCCACATGATCGTGACGGTTCTTGACCAGCTCCTCCCTGCAATCTCCCACATCTTTAACTTCCCCCTCTTCTCCGGTGATTTCCCTTCGCTGTGGCTGAAAGCCCATGTTCGACCACTAGCTAAAATTCCCAATCCCACCCTTCCCAGTGACTTTCGACCAATTACTATCCTTCCCTTTTTGTCCAAAGTCCTTGAGGCCTGTGTCCATAAACAATTCTCCCACTTCATTCACCGTAATGTCCTCATTAGTCCTTTCCAATCTGGTTTCAGGCCCGGCCACAGTACCGTCACAGCTCTCCTCAAAGTAACTGACGATATAAGGCGGGGAATGGAAGACAGTAAAGTTTCCGTTCTAGTATTGATTGATTTCTCCAATGCTTTCAATACCGTCAGTCATGAAGTCCTTTTATCCATCCTCTCCTATCTAATGGTCTCTCCTGAGGTTTTGAATTGGTTTTCTTCCTATCTTCGGGGGCGGCAGCAGTCAGTTCTGGCGGGAAACTCTTTTTCCAGCTGGCGTGATCTTAATGTTGGTGTCCCTCAAGGCGTTATTTTATCTCCACTTCTTTTCTCTATTTTTATAGATCTTATTACTACCGAGCTTCAGTGTGCGTATCATCTTTACGCTGACGATTTGCAGCTATACAGTCAGGCAGGTGTTGACAAATTAACCGACGCAATTGATGAGCTAAACCGGAATTTAGCAACAGTGAAAGATTGGTCTGATCGTTTCGGAGTAGCGGTCAACCCGGCCAAGTGTCAGGCTATCATTATAGGGAGCGCCACTAGCTTGAGAAGGCTTAATGGCTTAGTGTTGCCGCCGGTTACATTTGATGGCACAATCATTCCGTTTAGCTCCGACGTCAAAAATCTGGGTTTGCATGTTGACACTTGCCTGAGCTGGCGTAAGCAGGTCGCCAATGTGAGCAAGAGAGTCACCGGGACGTTGCGGGCGCTTTATAGATTGAAAAATGTTCTTCCATCACACATAAAGGCAATGCTAGTACAGTCCCTGATCTTTCCCCTACTCGATTATGGTGATGTGTGTTACTATGACCTGAATGCAGATCTCCTCAATAAATTAGACCGACTTCTTAACTACTGCATTCGATTCGTTTTTAATCTCCGTAAGTATGACCACGTGTCCGCGCATCGGTCACTCTTAAAATGGTTACCCATCAGACAGCGCAGAGCGTTAAGGGCTTTAACAACCTTATTTTCTCTCCTAGACAAACTTAGTTCTCCTTCTTATCTGACTTCTCACTTTCAATATTTATGCTCTGCGCACAGCAAGAACCTTCGTTCCTCCAATAATCGTCTTCTGCGATGTCCTTCCCACCGCTCTGGTTTTCTCAAATCCTCTTTTCCTGTCCAGGCGGTTTTCTTATGGAACGCACTCCCTCTGAATATCAGGATGGCCACCAATCGGTTCACATTCAAGGTAAAAGCACGCGAACACTTACAAAAGAAGTTGGCAGACTCGTCCCACAATTAATTTGCTGTACTTCAACATCTATGTATTTTATTTCTCTCCCCACTTTATATATATTATATATTTATATGTATATATTTTTTTGTATGTATGTATATATGTATGTATTTTCTGTATCTGTGCACCTACTTTGTTTTTGTCTCTGCATCACCCTAAGGTAGACTGGTAGAAAATGCCTAAGGCATTAAGTCCGCCTTTGTACAGTGTATTTTTTACATGTGCATAAAGTTTTAATAAATAAATAAATAAAATGGTCATTTTCCTAACGATTCCTTCCTATCAAAAGAGGCAAAAATTTTGGTCGATTAGGAAGAATTTATGTTCGAGTGATACAGAAACAAACTTTTACTTCAAACATTTTTTTTTTTAATATTATATTACCATTTAGCATAACATAACATCACGCCTGTAATCCCCGAAGGGTTAGGCAGAGGTGTACCCATTAGTACACCCACATTTCGCCAGTTATGTTTTTAGTCCCATGTTATAGGGGGCGAGCCTATTGCCATCAACCGGGCACAAATCCAGACTCCGAGGCTGCTACTGAGAAATTCCTGATGGAAAAACCCAATAACACTTTGCCCGACCTGGGAATTGAACCCAAGACCTCATGCACAGCAGTCGCGCTTGCGACCACTAGACTCGTTGGTATTAAGACTAAAAAACTAAAAGCAAAAAAAAAATACAAATAAGAAATATGCGCCACTACCGCGCGAAATAGCATTATTAGCATAGCACGTTATGTTATGTTAAATAAGCACTTTACTACCAATAAAGGTAGGATTTCCAATATTTTATAATAGAGTTAGTTACAAATGAAACTAATGAAAGCGTGCTAATAAAAAAATTCTAAACAGTTTTTTATCGAGTTAATATAAACTAAAAATGTGGATTTTATTAGTCAATATCTGTTTACAATTCTCCAGTATAAAATGCTCTGTAAAAATAGAATTTTCAAGCGGATAAAATTCTTATCCTTACATAATTATGATAAAACAGTACCCCGCGGCCTGCCGCGCCGCGTCTCAAAAACTGCAGTACTGATTTTTGTAGGGTTTTACCAATATACAGAGTTCATAGAAATTTAGGTGTATGAAACAGGTGCATTGCACTTGTGCAAAGCTGGGACGAGTCACTAGTAGTTGTTTACATGTTATCTTAGTACGAAATATATTTTTTTGTGGAAGGTGGATACTTATTAAAAATACCAATAACACGTTTTCTAAATCAAACATAATATATTATAATGAGTACGAAATAACTTCTTGTCAACAATGATTTATAAAAGAGCTCACGCGGGCCATAATATCATAGTTTGAAACCGAAACGACAATAAGAATTTGTGACCATTGAAAAAACATTTAACAAAACGAGGGAAACAGGTTACTAATGTGCGCCCGCACACTAGTGTGAGTGTCCACTTCTACACGTCATTGTATTACGACGAACACAACTAAAATTCGCTTCCTATTGGTCAAAACGCATGCATACGGTGATCGACTCGAGAGCGGTGCTATGCGATAATCGCCTTAAAGGTGAGCATGCGGAAGTTTCGTCGATAGTACCTATGGCCAGTTCACCGTGCCGGCCCATGCTCAGAGGCGTGGCTTTTGAGATTAGTGTAAGTGTAAAATTAAATTCAAATTAGTGTAGATATTCAATCAGTGTAAATAAAACCAGTAAGTAATTTTTAATTAAACTGTAGATAAAAATGTAATTAACTTTTAAATACGCCAAAAATACCTACCCAGTTGTTTGTTTTTTTTTTTTCTTTATTGTTAAATGTAACTTTCATTTGGACTCGTCAGGCAACACAGGGTAGGTATTTTTGCCTGTCCTAAGCCAGGAAAAGTATGAAGGTAATGTTACATCACAGGTTACGTGTATTGTGTTTTTATTACAATGATGTAATTAGTTAAAGCTTATGTGGGTATTATAACGGCCAGTGCAGCAGGTCAACGCCCTGCGCATGACGTAACTCGGGCGCATAGTATCCATGAATTTACGGACGGTGTAGGACAGTTAATTTTTTTTATTTTTGAAAGAAATATTCGTTTATTTATTTTTAAATTCAAATTAACATTTTAATAATAAATCAAGTACGAAGAAGGTTACGAGTAAGGTTTTAGTGATAATGGTGTTTACACTAACAGCCTGTATTTTAGCAGATATAACAGCATATTTTTCTACGTACTTACCTTTGGACGATTTTTAAACAACAAAATATTAAACCTTATCGAAAGAAATATTATTGTCATTATAAGAATATCATAGAGATACGATTTGCCCAAAACAGAATGTCAATTGGTTAAATAGTTTCGAAGGTAATATAAAATTACTAAATCGCAAAATGCCGCCGTCCATTCACGAACCACATTAGAACATGCTTAATGCTTTGTACGGACGTTTTATCCATTTACCCATGGTATTTCTATTTTTGAGATATTGGACAGTTTCAGCGATTGTTTATCATGCCTAAAAGGAAATCACAACTTTCCCGTCAGACATCCCAGAGCAGCTCGAGTACGCCGTACGGAAGAGTCTGCTCTTGAAAAGCATTAGCGCCTCTCGAGGAATAGAGAAAATATTTCGCAAGCACGCGCTGGGGAATCTAGCTCCGAGCGTTCACAGCGGCTTACAAACCAAAGCTGGAGAACATCGCAGGACCGTGCTCGGGAATCTAGCGCTGAACGTGTGCAGCGTCTCAGTGATTTAAGGCAGCATGTCTCTGCAACAAGGGATAGGGAGTCTACTCACTCAGTACTAACCGAACCACATTCATAATTTCATCTCAAGTTAAAATGGTTACCGCCCAACGAAGTGGGCACGGGTCAGCCAGTAAAGTAGGTACAAGCTTTTTGTTGACGCTAAATGACTCGCACACAATATCAACTAACCTCTGAAAAACAGCTTGATTGTTGTCGACACGTTAATTGTGATTAGAAATAACAACACATGAACAATAACAATCAGGAGTAGGTTTAGGTGAAGTCAAAAATATTTACCTTCCTGAGTAATGATTGCACACACTTTAATCCTTCACAAGGAACAATAGCATGTGTTTCTAAATTCATGATACAAGAAACGTTAATCACAAGATAATCTAATCACAAACGTTAAAAACAAATCTGAAAATGGATATTCAAACATACAAAGATGCTCCGTAAACGACTCAAAACAAAATTTGAACTGTGTTGTCTTGTAAACAAATCATTCAAATCGGTTAGGATCACATTCTCTGCAACTTCATGCTAGTTATACCCAAAAGCCAGGCTTGTTTTTTCATACAAATTGGCGAAGAAATGAATGAATGATTTTAATATATTTTTCGCAATTTGTACTGGATGAGCAGTAATTCCGATAAGCCACATAAGAAGCCCACGCGTGCGGGCGGGATAGCAATATACACAGCGAGTGTCAGCGAGATTATCGATTTGCGAGCGATATCAGCGTAAGTTTGGCAACGTTGCGCGCGCCGGATTACGCGCGAAATTAAAAATGTTTATTCTTGAGACGATAATTTACCTACTTTATTAATACAATGGTGTTTTTTTTTTTTTTTTTAAATGTATTAATCTCGAGTTATTGAGAGCAAGCCGGGCTTTTCTGCTTCTATGGAAGGCACGCCACTGATTGGAGACCAATTCAAGACATGACATGGAGCTGATGTGATGATGGAGCTAGAAGGTGGCCATAGAAGCTCTGCAATAAAACGACACGACACCAGCGAGTTCGGGCTCATTTGATTCGTCTTAACGAGTACTTTAATCCTACCTGCCTATCCTATCCTGTAGTTGGTAAGCTAGCTGATCTGATGATGGAGCTAGAAGGTGGCCATAGAAGCTCTGCAATAAAACAACACAACCCATCGAGATTGGGATCGTTTGATTCGTCTTGACGAACACTATGATCCTAGATAGCAACCAAGGTTGGGGATGGAGCTGAAAAGTGGTCATAAAAACTTTGCATCACAAATATAAAAATTAATAGTTAAAAATAAAATTAAAAGAAAAAGTTTTTAAAAACAAGCTTTTATTACCGGTACCTGAAAACAAGTAAAAAAATAAAAATATAATTTTGGGTCCTAATTTTTTATACAAATGCGTGTAACATTAGGAGAAATAAATAAAGTGTAACGCGTTTCATTAAAAACTAACTTCTGCCCGCGTCTTCGTCCTCGAGAATTTTATTATACGCGTTAAGTTACGTCTTTAGTTACTGCTCCGCTTCCGTGAGTTAGCGTGTTATAAAACCTATTATGTTTACCTTATTAATCTCCCTCATAACTGCCTACCTCATCATAAATGCGCGCGGGGTACTTGATCATTAATTTGGCGTCGAGTTATTTTAAAACTATGTTATCTCCTAAAATATTTATTGAAAACCTAAAGCCATCTCTTAAAACAATGGTATTTTAATATAACTTAGTGTTGCGGCGCAACGGCTCACGGCTATCAATCAACCACTATGTCCACATATCGATACGTCTACGCACTATAAGGTTTCGGGCAGGCGTTTGGTATTTTTACACAATCGATACGTCTACGCACTATCAAGGTTTCGGGCAGGCGTTTGGTATTTTTACACAATCGATACGTCTACGCACTATAAGGATTCGGGCAGGCGTTGGTAGTTTTTATTCAATTAATCATTCGATGTATGTGCTAAATCATTCCACCGACCACCTTCTTACTGTACGCACGATTTTTTTTTATTAAACCTTTTTATTGTAATTGGACTCTAATTGTGTCGTGATGGCCCAGTAGTTAAGGCGCCTGCCTCTCATGCATGAGTTTGTGGGTTCAAATCCGGGCAAGTACCAATGTAATTTTTTCAATTCATGTACTTTTTCAAGTTTTTCTTGGACATCACTGGCATCGGTGAAGGAAAACATCGTGAGGACACCTGGACTTACTGTTCCACTCAAACCATGTCAGACCCTTGAGACTCTAATTAGCCCCAGTGAATATTCAAAATATAGACTTTTTATTTCTATTGTTGGATTTTGAACTCTCGGCGCTGAGCCAAACGTTGAAAATTCAACAGTACGGAAGGCAAAGTAATATTATAATAATATTGTTTTAAGGTCGTTAGTCTAGTGGTCGCAAAGCGCGACTGCTGAGCATGAGGGTGGGTTCGATTCCCAGGTCGGGCAAAGCGTTATTGGGTTTTCTATCAGGAATTTCTCAGTAGTAGCCTCGGAGACTGGATTTGTGCCCGATTGATGGCAATAGGCTCGCCCCCTATTACGTGGGACTTATCCCGTAGACTGCGGGCGAACATTCGCTACGCCAAACGCAAGTGCGGCTAGCTACCAATGTTCGTGTGTTCGCCATAGAAAAACACATACGGTGTGTGTGCGCCGCACTCGCGTTTTTTAGTCGAAACACAATATGTGTGTTTTCCCGCAGTCAATGAGACATAACTGGCGAAATGTAGGTGTACTAATAGGTACACCTCTGCCTAACCTTTCGGGGATTACAGGCGTGATGTTATGTTATGTTTTAAGAGATGGGGGTAGGAACCCAGATGATGTCAAAGTCAATTTTGTACAATATCAAATACTTGTAATGAATAACGTATTGATTAATATCATGTTTAAAAAAACACCTTCGCAAATAATGCATTATTTTTAACAATTATGATTACATTAGAAAAGTTTATATTGAGTCAACCTTAAAAGATAGACATATGCTGTCGCGGACTCTTTTTTTGAACTTTTAAAGAGGTACAATCCGTTCTACATAATTATTACCGTGTAACTTTAACCGTTTACGCAGCGCACGCAACGGAAGCTCTCAAAAGGAATATATTTTCCCGTTTTTGAAACTTTTTTCATTGATGCTCGATGATTCGATGTTATATAGCTTATGCCTTCCTCAATAAATGGAGTATCCAACACCAAAAGAATTTTTCAATCAATTCGAACCAGTATTTCCTCAGATTAGCGCGTTCAAACAAACTCTTCGGCTTTATAATAATATAAAAAGTATTATAGATTGCGAGAATCATCATCAGCAAAATATTGTTTTTTTTTTAACCGCTCAAGGCACAAGCCCGCCCTTACGTAATATTGACGTCAATACTCAAGGCCCGCATACGTGCGGACCGCGATGACGTAATATGGCAACGGTCACAAAAACGCTCTTTTAAATTGCATTTTTTGTTCCTTGATCGTAAATAACCAGAGCAGGTACTTATACATGTATAAACAATGGCTGGATTATGAGACTCGCATTTTTAAACGAAGGCTTTTATCAGAGTCCTCGCTCAAAGTGTTTATATTGTCAATCGAGATAGGAATGTGCAGCGCGCCGGGACCGCTATCGATAAACGACTACCTGCTCACGTGGAGTATCTGCTATTTTATCTTATAGTCACTAATCATATTAAATTAAACGCATATAAAAACAATGTTTTTTGCTTAAACCAAGTTTTAACCAAAGCAAACTATTGAGCCACGTTTTTTGTTACAAACTTTATCTTTATCGAAATAAAGTTTAAAAATTAAATACTGGCTCAAAAGATTAACCTGGCTTAAGCAAAGATTTTGTTTTATAATAAAGCGGATATACGTAGTTTAAATATCAAAACTTTGTTAACGCGTTAAAGTTTATGAACAAGATACGATAATAAACGTTATTTATCGATATATTAATTTTATTGTTACGCCCTTCACTAAACGTCTCCATAAGGTCCATAAGTGCAAGCGAGATAGACATAGCAAAATTATTTATGGCCCGACAAGTAGTTGATAACGTGAAATAATAACCTACTGCTAAACGTAAACATACGTTAGGGTTGTCCGCGTATAATATTTTTATTTCATAAACCTTCCTCCTTTTTCGAAGTTGATTAAAAAGCGGGTGTGACGATTGAGAACTGGTTATTTTCCCAATACTAATTATGTTTTTAGGCCTTAGTAATAAGGCCCATTTAATACTAATAGTTGTAATCTATACTTAATATAATATATAATATAATTAATATGTGGCATCCACATAAATAGTCGCTGCATCGATGTACTTCGTGTCTGCTCCGGAGTCAACTAGCCGCTGTACTGCGAGCCCGCTCCTAGTAGTCGCTGTGTCCCCTTACGGGGGCACGGCAAGCGGGATCGGGGCGAGGCCCCCTGCCCGCGGAAGCTATACCGTGGCCCGTAACAACGGGCCCGTCATTGAGTTGCCTTATAGGCATATTTGTGTGGATGCTAGGTGTGTCTGGGGGAGCGCCGGCGCGTTGTGCCTCGTCGCACAACGCCGCCTGCTTCACAGCTCTCCGGCGGTCCGCCTCCGCCGGATGAGACCCCCAGTTACCTGGGGGAGGTCCAGCAGAAGGCGACCAGCGGCAGGAGAGTCGGCTTTAGTGGCGCGCCCTCAGATGATTTAGGGAGGTCCCCCGCCATCCCGCTTCCAGGTCTAGCCGGTTACGTTCAGGCAGGGGGGCCGGAGTGTGTGTGGGGGCGGTATTGTGCTGTGTGACACCGCCCAGTGAGCACGAGTACAGAGCGCGTCCGCGCTGCGCCTGTATCGTGTGATGCTTGCGTAGTGGAGTCTGTGCATGCGTGCTGGTCGGCGCGCGTCGCGCCTATATTAACTTAGAGCGCGGCGCACGTCGGGCGTATGTAGTGCGTGTGGAGTGTCACTGAGTGAGAGGGCCGCGTGTAGGTGTATGCGGCCTCCTCGTGAGGTCAAGTCCGGGGGGTGGAGGAGCTAGAGTCCGGCAGCAGGTCGCGCGGCAGAGGACGTCTGTCGGGCGGGCGAGTCTGCCAGGGGGCTATCTCGTTGAGATGCGCCCAGGCAGATTTATCCGCACGCACGAACATGGTGGCCGCCAGGCGGGCGACGAAGTCATCCAGGCTCTCGATCCGCAGGTCGCGCTGTATTACGCGGTTCCTCACGAAGCGAGGGGCGTCGACGATTCTCCGCAGCGCAAGGCTTTGCTGCGCGCGGAGAGGCTTGCGAGATGACTCGCTCGTGAGGGCGAACCAGGCCGGGGCGGCGTACGTCAGCAAGGAGCGGACGTACAGCTTGTACACCCCAAGCTTGGCTCGCAGCGGGAGGCGTGACGAGAGCACTGGATAAAGCTGCGCGCGGGCAGCCCTGCACCTAGCGGAAACTTGCCGGACATGGCTCCTCATACAGAGCCGACGATCGATGGTCACCCCCAAGTATTTCACCTGGGGGGACCACGCGATGTCGACTCCGTGTAGAGTCAGGGGTGGTGGGTAGTGGGCGCTTCCGGAGAGGAGCGCCTGCGTCTTACCCACGTTCACCGACAACCGCCATTTCGACAGCCACTCGGGGAGGAGGTCGAGGGCGCGCTGCATTTTGACGGCCGCGTGCCTCGCGTTCAGCGAGGTGGTGATGTACGCGGCGTCGTCAGCATACAGCGCGAGCGTCGAGTCCTTAGTCGTGGGGATGTCGTCGGTGTAACATGAGTAACACAGGGGCGAGAGGCAGCTGCCCTGCGGCACTCCTGCTCTCACCGGGCGCGCACTCGAGAGCGCGCCGTCGACCACCACCCTGACGGTCCTGTTTTGGAGAAAAGAGGCAACCACGTTAATCACGCGACGGGGCGCGTCCGACAGCGATAGCTTGTAGACAAGCCCCTCGTGCCAGACGCGGTCGAACGCCTTTTCCATGTCGAGGAGTACTGCAACTGCGTCCTCCTTCTTGTTCAACGACGATGCTAGCAGGTGCAGTACTCTCGACAGCTGGAGCGTCGTGCTGTGTTCCGAGCGGAACCCGAACTGTTCCGGGCGGAGCTTCACGTGGGGCGTGAGGTGTCGCAGCAGGAGTTTTTCAAACACCTTGGAGATGGTTGGCAGCAGGGTGATCGGCCGATAGCTCTCCGGCTTCAGCACGTTCTTCCCCGCCTTGGGCAGCATTATGACGCGCCCTTCCTTCCAGGGGTTTGGGAAGGCCCCCGTGCGCAGGATCCCCGTGAACAGGCGCGCCAGCGCCGCGACCGTACGGAACGGTAGGTGGCGCAGCACTGTGTTGGTGATCCCGTCGGCACCGGGGGCCTTCCTGGGCTTCGTGTTGAGGATGGCGCGTCTGACTGCGCAGGGCGAGAAAAATATGGGGTCTTCCTCGGGAGCCATCGGCGTTGCGAAGTATGCTCCAAGGTGCCTCTCCACTGCCGCGACGTGATCCACGTCGTCAGTCGGGTTCGGCTGGAATTGACGCTCCAGGTGCTCGGCGAAGATCTCCGCTCGGTCAGCAGCGGAGTATCTTATTTCCCCGTCGGCGCGTATCAACGGTCGAACCGGAGCTGGGGTATTCGAAAGGCGCCGGCACAGTCTGTGTATAGCCGGCCAGTCACCTTCTGCGGCATCGATGTTTGACTCCCAGCTCGCGGTATCGAGCGCGAGCAGCTCGGCCTTCACCTTCTCCGCGAGACGGTTCAGCTCTGCTTTCTGGGACGGGCATCTTGTTACTTGCCACCGCTTGCGTAGGCGCCGCTTCTCGGCTACCATTTGCTTGAGGTGGCGGGGCAGGGGAGGCAGGATCCCCTGATGCTGCACGGTGGTGGTAGCCTTTTCGAAGGCACGCTGGATGCAAGCGGTGATCTCGCCCGTCAGTTCGTCGACGTCTGCGGCGGTGGCGACTGGCCGAGTCGGTGTCGTGGTCGCCATCTCCTCTCCGAACTGCTTCCAGTTCGTGTGGCGACGTGGCGCTGGAGGGGCCTGTCGGGTAGGAATCCCCGACAGGGTCACGAGCACAGGGAGGTGATCGGAGCGTAGCTCATCTACGATCACCTCCTGCGAGATCTGGCAGCTGAGGCCGGAGTGGACTATGATGTCCAGTACATCCGGAGCCGCAGCGTTGTTGTCTGGGTAGTGGGTCGGGGTGTCAGGACCAGACACCACATACCCTCCGGCCTCTGAGTCGGCAAAAAGGCGTCTCCCCCCCGTGTTTGTCACGTTTGCATTCCATGCCGGGTGCTTGCAGTTCAGGTCGCCGGCAATGAGCGTAGGGCAGCCCGCTTGTAGTTGGAGGACCCGCCGAAGCTCTGCGTGATCTATCGCGGCATTCGGCGGGGCGTAGCAGGCGTACATGTTGAGGTCATTGCCGGCCACATGCACCTGGACACCCAGCACGTAGAATGACGTGACCGGTGGGGAGGGGAGAGGCTGGTGGACCGTTTTTCTCCTTACTAGTACCGCCAGACCTCGGTAGGCTATTCCGAGCGTGGACTTTTCGTCCCTCCTGTAGACTCGGTACCCCGGGAACTTGACCTTGTCCCCGGGCCCCAGGAAGGTTTCACTGATCAGCGCCACGTCGATGTCCTGGTCCGATAGGAGGAGTCGGAGGAGAGGGGCCTTGTCCCTGAGGCCCCGGGCATTCCAGTGAATGACCCTCAACGACCCGCTATCCATGGTACAGGGACAACAGCTCCGTCAGGCCGTCGAGGATCACTCGCTCCGTGTCCTGCCCTTCTCTGATGGACCTCAGGAGGTCCGTTAGTAGGCGGATGGCGCAGGCGGTGAATTCCTTTTTACGGTCCGCTTGTGGACCGGGCTTTTGCGTTTGTTGTTGTTGTTGTTGTGGTGGTGGGGGCGGCTGCTGCTGACGCCGTGTTTGGGTCCTCCTTCCCTGGTCCCTTTTCTCGGAGACACTGGCGCCAGTCGCCGCCGCGCCCTGTGTCTTCGATTCACCGCCTTGCACCACCGCACTGTGGGCAGGGGGGGCCTCTTGGTGTGTATCCGAGGGGGGGGGGTTACGATCCTTCCCGCCCCGCCGTCCTCTCCTCTGCTTTTTCCCGGGTTTGGGCCCGGGTTTTGACCCTCGGCTCGTGGGCCCATTTGCTGCCGCCATCAGGTTCGCACCCTGCTGCGGCTCCTGGCTCTCCACGGGAGGGGGAACCTCCAGGGCCTCCTTCCTTCTTTGGGTTAAAGCCACCGTCCCTGCGCGCCTGTTTTTGGTTTCCCGAAGGAAGACCGGGCACTTTGCGTTGTTCGCCGGGTGGGCGCCCCGCGAGCCCGCGCCAAGACCGAAGACCTTTATAGTGTGCGAACAGGCCGCGCTACGATGAGCGCGCGCGTGCGGTAGAACGGGACGGATAGATTACCCGGACAAATTGCTCGCTATCTACCGACAGTCTTCGACACAATTTTGGTTTTGAGTTTTAAGTGTTTCCCTATTGGTTGATTCAATATCGTAAGTAACTTGGACTTCCACAACTTGTACTCATAGCAAAACTATGTAAGCAGGCCTATTTTGGAAATAAATGTTAGATACTATCATCACTTGTCTCATTTACTTTGAAACCTAACAACTGGTGACCCCGAACGCAGAACATCATGCAAGAGAACAGTAACGAGGGAAGTTCAATGAAGCCTGAACTCGACTTGGCTGCAGTTTCCGTCCAGTCAAGACTGTTGCCATTTTGGCGGGAGCTTCCTCGAGCCTGGTTTATTCAATTTGAAGCCGTCGTGGATCCGTTGAAGACATCAGATGATCAGAAATACCGATACGTGTTACAACAGCTGCAAAACACCGATCTACAACATATCACAGACATCCTATACAACCCGCCGGCGACGAATAAATATGAAGCAGTGAAGCAACGGTTTCTGACAGTTTATGACAAGTCAGATGTTAAGAACTTCCAGAAGCTCATCAGTGGCCTAGAACTAGGAGATCAAAAACCCACACAGCTGCTGCGGAAGATGCGAGAACTCGGAAGCGGGATGATCACGGACGAAGGCTTGAAAATCGAGTGGCTCAACCACCTACCCACACAAATGCGCGTCGTGCTGTCGGTAAACACAGAATCGTCGCTAGACACTCTTGCCGCCATGGCTGACAAGATGGCAGAATATGCAGAACCAACGACGCCGATGATCGCCGCAGTCACAACCTCCACATCTCAAGACTCCATGATGTCCACTCAACTAGGACTCATGGCGAAACAAATGGAGAAACTATGTCTTGAAGTGGCCGAGCTGCGCGGACGCTCAGCGCAACGATACAGGCGCCCGTTTCGTTCCCGTTCACGATCACAGTCACGGTCGCGACTGGGGAACAAGCCCTCAGTAAAACCTGGCGATCCTACGTGGGAGTGCAAATTTCACCATCGCTTCGGCGACAAGGCAAGAAGCTGCGAATCGCCGTGTTGCAGAAGACACAAAAGTCAGCCGTCGTTAAACTAGCTCCGACATCGACCGTGGCGGACGTCGGTGTCCCGTGCGCAACCAACCGCCTTTGTGTTTACGATCGTGATACCAGAGAACGATTTCTTGTAGACACAGGCGCCGATATTTCGGTGTTAGCCGTAACAAACAAAAGAAAAAGGAAGACAGCGAGCGCCTATAGATTATATGCGGCAAACAATACGCCTATCAATACATACGGCGAGAAAACGCTCAGGCTGAATCTTGGTCTTCGACGCAGTTTTATTTGGCAGTTCATCGTGGCAGACGTCAAGACGTCCATCTTGGGAGCCGACTTTCTACGACACTTCAAACTACTGGTAGATCTACATAGAAAGAAGCTCATCGATAATGTAACGGAGTTATCGGTCAACACGCTCGAAATATCAGCAGGCGGAGAAACAGTACACGTCATTAGCTCTGATCAAGCTTACTATGACATCTTGAAGCTATATCCGGAAGTGCTACGACCAATGTCACTAAAAGAACCCGCAAAACACGACGTCGTTCACCACATAATAACGACAAGCCCCCCGCTCTTCGCCCGGCCCCGCCCGCTACCACCTGACAAGTACAAGGCAGCAAAAGAAGAATTTGATCACATGTTGGAGATGGGCATCTGCAGACCCTCCCAGAGTCCATGGGCGAGTCCGCTACATGTCGTGAAGAAGAAGGACGGAGGATTACGAGTTTGCGGTGACTATCGTAGACTAAACGCAGTCACGCAACCCGACCGTTACCCGATACCCCGTATTCAAGACTTCACCTACCAACTGAGTAACATGAAGATATTTTCAAAATTAGATCTCAAAATGGCATACTACTGGATACCCATAAGTGAAGAAGACGCACAGAAAACAGCCATAACAACACCGTTTGGCCTCTTTGAATTTAAATGCATGACGTTTGGTTTACGAAACGCAAGCCAAACGTTTCAAAGATTTATGCATCAAGTACTACGGGGCATTGAAAACTGTTTTTGTTACATAGACGACATACTACTCTACTCGCACAATGAAGAGGATCACGAACTTCTATTACGTCAAGTGCTCGATCGACTCAAGGAGTACGGCGTCATGTTGAAGGTAGAAAAGTGCGAGTTCGCAAAGGAAAAGATTAACTTCCTCGGTTACGAAGTATCAACAAATGGTATCAAGCCCACACAAGAGCGAACTGAAGCTATTTCAAATTATCCCAAACCAAAAACAGTCGCCGATTTACGACGTTTCCTCGGCATGCTTAACTTCTACCGTAGCTGCTTACCCCGTCAGGCCGAGTCACAAAACGAACTCAACAAGTTTCTACACAACCGGAAGCGGAATGACAAAACACCGATCGAGTGGAACGAGGCAGCAGATATAGCTTTTGAAAAGTGCCGCCAAAGCATCCTAAAAGCTACTGAACTGACACATCCAGTGCCCGGCAGTGCCCTCGCCATAATGACAGATGCATCAGACTACAGCTTAGGCGCTGTATTGCAGCAGAAAATCAATAATACTTGGAGACCTCTTGCTTATTATTCCAAAGCGATGAGTATGACGCAGCGCCGCTATAGCGTGTATGACCGCGAGTTATTAGCTATATATACAGCTGTGAAGCATTTCCGGACTCTCATCGAAGGAGGCGACGTTACGGTGTACACGGACCACAAGCCACTTGCTTACGCATTATCACGCCCAGCGAGTAGCAACGACACACCGCGTCGAGAGCGACAGTTGCACTTTATCAGCCAATTCTGCACCGGCATTAAGTACGTGCAAGGCGAAGAAAACACAGTAGCCGACGCATTATCACGCATAGAAGACATACAGTGCCCAACCATTATCGACTACGAAAAGCTAGCAAGCGAACAAGCAAATGATACAGTGTTAAAACAACTGAAGAGCCAAGCGAACTTAAAGTTCACTGACGTCACAATGCCAGGCATAAGCCGGCCAATCACGTGCGAAGCTTCTACAGGAACGCCCCGACCATACCTACCGAGTACATATCGTTTTGATGCATTCAAAGCTCAACACGACTTATGTCATCCCGGGGCAAGAACAACACGAAAACAAACGTGCTCGAAGTACTTCTGGCCGAACATGAATAAAGATGTCAACCACTGGACAAGAGCGTGCCTCAGTTGCCAGCGAGCTAAAGTACATCGCCACGTCGTAACACCTCTGAGCGAGTTCCCGCCTTCTGAACGTTTCGAACACATACATATGGACATAGTCGGGCCGCTACGACTATCAAATGAGTGCCGATACTGCGTGACTATCATCGATCGTTGCACCAAGTGGCCAGAAGCCGTTCCATTGCTCGAGATAACCGCCGAGAAAGTCGCGAAAGCACTATTTGAGAATTGGATAACAAGATTTGGTTGCCCCCTGCGTATATCAACAGATCAAGGCCGTCAATTTGAATCCCAACTTTTCGGATCATTGATGAAGAAATTTGGCATTACCCGGATACGCACCACGGCTTATCATCCACAATCAAACGGCCAGGTTGAGCGATGGCATCGAACATTGAAGTCGGCATTAATGGCTCGCGGAGCTACAAATCAATGGACAGAGGAGCTCCCCGCCGTGCTATTAGGATTGCGCACAGCATTACGTAACAACAACTTAAGTCCGGCAATGATGACATACGGGACGACACTACGCCTGCCGTCTGATTTTATCATACCAACAAAAACAGATATCAATGAATGTGACTACGTGCGCCGTCTAATGGAAACAATGGCATCGGTAAGAAGTGCGCCGCGCTCGAACAGCGGTCACAAAAAACCATTCATACACAAGGACCTCGCCACGTGCACACATGTTTTCGTGCGAAACGATGCCGTACGCTCCCCGCTAACCCCACCGTATGATGGACCATACGAAGTGATTAAGCGCTATGACAAATACTACAAGATAAAACTACCGCTACGAACGTCAGTAATAACATTGGACAGGCTCAAACCCGCCTATATTATTGATGAGTCAGAAGGGACTACGGGCAACACTATTACTGACCACACCAGTAAGCCGTACATTACAAGATCAGGAAGAAGCGTGAAGCCAGTTGTACGGTTTACTTAGGGGGGAGTGATGTGGCATCCACATAAATAGTCGCTGCATCGATGTACTTCGTGTCTGCTCCGGAGTCAACTAGCCGCTGTACTGCGAGCCCGCGCCAAGACCGAAGACCTTTATAGTGTGCGAACAGGCCGCGCTACGATGAGCGCGCGCGTGCGGTAGAACGGGACGGATAGATTACCCGGACAAATTGCTCGCTATCTACCGACAGTCTTCGACACAATTTTGGTTTTGAGTTTTAAGTGTTTCCCTATTGGTTGATTCAATATCGTAAGTAACTTGGACTTCCACAACTTGTACTCATAGCAAAACTATGTAAGCAGGCCTATTTTGGAAATAAATGTTAGATACTATCATCACTTGTCTCATTTACTTTGAAACCTAACAAATATTTTAATATAATGTTATAAAGAGGTAAAATTTGTTTGTAAGTGTAATGTAGGGTATTCCTAAGTAATTGTGTCCCGTATTATAAATGTACGAGAAATTAGTACCTACTAATTTCTCGTACATTTAAAGAGTAGAAAAAACTTTGTAGCACCACTCCGTAGTCCGAAGACAGAAGAAGAAACCCAAAACTTTATCAAAAACCTAAAAACAAACATAGAAAACAATAGAATAGAACCAACTGATATTCAGACCTACTACGACTTACTGGAAAAAAGCATAAAAGACAGTTTGAAGTCACAGAACCTAACTCAAATAGAACAACATAAAATATTCAGTAAAAATACAGAACAACTAATAAAAAGGCGTACCGAATTAATACTCACAAAAAACAAAACAAAAGACATTAAAAATGAGCTTAGTAAAATATATAAAGAAACCACCAGATCGATCAGGAAAGACTACAGCAACCATAGACAGGGAATCATTACACGCAACATTAAAAATTTTAGAAGTACCAAAAAAGCTAATAAGGAACTTACAATACACAAAACATGGATACAGCAACTCGAACAAAAATCAGAAAAAACAAAATCAAGGAAAGACGTTATACGTCATGCAACAAATTTCTATAAAGACTTATACCGGAAAAGAAATGATAAGGAAATCGAAATACTATCACATACCGAAAGTAGCTCCAATAGCATCAAACCAATTGAAGGCTCGGAAGTCTACGAACACATAACACGGCTAAAAACCGAAAAGAGCCCAGGCCCAGACGGATTAAGTAATGAAATTCTCAAAATAGGTGCACCTATTTTAATTCACCACCTAACACAACTTTTTAACATGGTATTGGACACAGAAACTGTACCAGAACAATGGTGCTCATCTGATATAATTCTACTGTTCAAAAAAGGAAACCCCTTAGACATAGACACACACAACTATAGACCCATAAGCCTACTAGCAAACATATATAAACTGTTTTCATCCATAATACTGAAAAGAATATCGCAAGATATTGACAAACTGCAACCGAAGGAACAAGCAGGCTTCCGAACAGGATTCAGCACAACAGACCACATACATACACTAGAACAAATCATAGAGAAGTACCGAGAGTTTAATAGACCTCTGTATCTAGGTTTTATAGACTATTGTAAAGCTTTTGACAGCATCAGCCACATATCAATCTGGAATGCACTGCAACACTCAAACGTTGATCAAAAATACATTAATATCCTTAAATATATTTATTCACATAGTACAAGCAAAGTAAAACTAGAAACCAGAGGCGATGAAATTAACATAGAAAGAGGAGTAAGACAGGGAGACCCCCTGTCACCGAAGCTTTTCATCGCGGTACTCGAGGATATATTTCAGAAATTAGACTGGTCAAACATAGGCATACAAATAAATGGACGTTACCTAAACCATCTCAGATTCGCTGACGACATAGTCGTATTAGCTGAAACGTCTAGGGACCTGGAGGTAATGATGAAATCACTTGATTATGAAAGCTCAAAAGTTGGCTTAGAAATAAACGTAAACAAAACTAAGATAATGACTAACTCCAACAAAAGGCTTATCGTGATTCAAGGAAACAATATAGAATATGTCAACAACTACATATACTTGGGAAAGCAGCTATCATTTAGCACATCCAGTAATGAAGAAGAGGTAACCAGGAGAATTAACGCAACATGGAAAAAATTTTGGTCATTAAAAGAAATTCTGAAAGGAAATTATAACTTACACTTGAAAAAAATTGTATTCGACACATGCCTGTTACCATGTTTGCTGTATGCTTGTCAAACCTGGGTTTTTACAAATAAAGTCAAACAAAAAATCACATGTACTCAAAGAGCAATGGAAAGGAGCATATTGAAGATTAGAAAAATTCATAAAGTGAAGAGCAAAGACATCAGACAAAAAACGAAAATTAACGAAGCTCTAATACACGCACTCACGCTGAAATGGAAGTGGGCTGGTCACATCTCACGCTACACAGACAAAAGATGGACTATAGAAACCACACGATGGAAAGGACCTACAGGAAAAAGAAATGTTGGTAGACCAATAAGAAGGTGGGCTGATGATATAATAAACACGGCGGGAAAGAATTGGATTAACTTAGGCAAGGATAGAGTGACTTGGAAGAAGGGGGAGGAGGCCTTTACCCAAGAAGGGATCCATATTTCATAGGCAAAAAAAAAAAAACAGGCATAAGCAAAGCACTCAACTAACAACATTTGTAATGTAGTAGTGTAATATGGCAATTGTGAAATATGGAATAAACGGCTTATTATTATTATTTATTATTATTATTATTATAAATGTAGTGCAGGTCGACCGCGTACGTCAGTCAATAAAATATTGTTGTGCGAACTACATCGTTGTTTTATTCTACAATGGCGACGAGGATGGCGAAATTTGACGAATTCGACATGAAAAACGGAAATTGGCAGTCGTACTGTGATAGACTGGATATGTACTTTGTGGGGAATGCAGTGAAGGACGAACTAAAATTACCAACTCTGATCGCATTCATGGGTGAAACCGCGTATGAATTGTTAGTGAATTTGTGCAGTCCTCGGAAACCTGCGGACATGTCCTTCACCGAGGTCGTGAAGGTCATGCGAGAACATTTACAACCAAGGCCGTCTATTTTGGCAGAACGTTATAAGTTTAGACAAAGAAGACAACAATCTGGTGAGAGTAGTTCGGAATATGTTGCGGAGTTAAAAAAAATAACTCGGTATTGTGAATTCGGCGCAAGTTTGGACGATAATTTAAGAGACCAATTCGTGTGTGGTATTTCGAGTGATGATCTCATTAGACAACGATTGTTCGCGGAAGGAAATATAAATTTCGTAAAAGCAGTGTCGGTGGCGAGCGCACTGGAGGCGGCGCGGCGGAGCGCGATGCAGCCGCTGTAGATGGGCGTGGTGACGTCACCGGGCCGACCGGGGCCGGTGCAAACGCTTATTCGAAGGGGCTCGAAACTTCGAGAAGTAATACAGAGCGGTACCAGAGGGACACGAAACGGGCCGGGCGGCCGTGGCAGCGGTCGGAGCGCCGCCGGCCGGCCCTATGGTCGGCGCGGGAAGATATGGCCGGGCACTACGGCCGGTGGCGCGGCACCTTCGATGCACGCATTTGGCACGCACTGGGAAGAAGAGAGAGAAGATGTAGGGGATCTAGAAGAACCTATGTATCAAATGTCTTTAAGCCAATATACGCCGGTGAGCATGAATCTTTTAGTAAATAATGTACTTTTGTCAATGGAAATTGACACGGGGTCAGCGTTATCTTGTATCTCGAGAAATACTTACCAAAAACATTTTGCTAACATACCGTTACTGCAATGTAATTTACTAGTAAAATTATAATGGAAACAAAGTTCAGCCAGGAGGGTATCTGGAAGTAACGGTGACTTATAGAAATTGTAAAAAGAAATTGGATTTATATGTATTTGATAAAGGAACTACCACATTATTAGGAAGGCAATGGCTTTCAGAATTGAATATTTGTATACCCCCTATGACAATAATGAACAATACAAGTGTATCTGCTGAGATAAGTAGTCAACAGCGAGACGATATAATATGTAATATTTATTCTAGATACAGTAAGTTATTTGATGGCGGACTGGGGTGTTTCACTGGTAGTCGGGCTACGCTGCATTTGCGGGAGGGAGCCGTGCCGATATTCTGCCGCGCGCGCCCGCTGCCGTACTCGCTGCGCACGCGTGTCGATGCCGAGCTCGAGGCCATGCTGCGCGCGGGCGTCATCGAGCCTGTTGACACCTCCGACTGGGCCACACCACTGGTAACTGTTCACAAGCCGGATGGCGCTTTACGCTTATGTGCTGACTATAAGGTTACATTAAATCGTATGTTGACCCCTCTTTGAGGAGTGGCTGGAGAGGCGCTACGGCGTCCTCACCTACCGCCTGACGCAGGTCCTCACCGGACACGGTAGTTTCGGGAGGTTCCTGTGTCGGATAGGGCGGGAGGAAACGCCCGGGTGTCACCACTGTGTGGATCGCCCGGAGGACACGGTGGAGCATACGGTGCAGGACTGCCCCGCTTGGGCAGATCACCGCCGTGTCCTCACGGAGGCGATAGGCGGCGGCGACCTCTCGCGTCCGGACCTGGTTCAGGCCATGCTCCGGGGCGAGAGGGAATGGGATGCAGTCACCTCCTTCTGCGAAGCAGTAATGCTAGCGAAGGAGGAGGCGGGCCGCGTGAGGGAGAGAACCACCTCACGCCCCAGCCGCCGCGGGAGACGCCCAGGGCGTCGGACGTCGCGAGGCGACATCCGGCCACCGTAGGCGCGGGCTTGCGGACGGCGAGTAATGGGTAGCTCGCCGTCCGATCAAGGACCAAGCCCGGGTCGACGGCCCGTTCTGTTCGCGCGCGCCTCAAAGAGCTGTCAGCACAGGGACGGGGCCCCCAACGGGGCCAACGCCTGCCGGGGTTGCGGGACGTCTTAACAGGATACCGTGGCCCCGGAACGTAAAGGGCAACAGAAGGAACAGGGTGGTTTTTTAGTCAGTAAAAGTCTGACAGTCGGAGTCATTTGATGATTTTTACCACCTCAAAAAAAAAAAAAAAAAGGGTTGATAAGTATCCTGTGCCAAAAAATTGATCAAATCAAATCAAATCATTTATTTATTTGCAAACATGGGTAATGTAAGTACATAGATGTCATTTTATAGTAAGGTTCTCCATATTTTACCGTCAATGGGCATGCAAATAATGGGTTTATAATTATAAATTTGAAATAAATGGCATGTCATTGGAATTACAATAAAATAAAAAATGTCAACCTGGTCAAAGTAATAAAAAATTCAAAGTAGATACTATCAATAATGTCAAACGGAATTATGCCAATTAGAATAACAATTAGTCAATTTGAGTATAAAAAATGATCATAAGAGGACATGTCACATAATTATAGTAGGTACACAATTTCATTTCAATAATAGATAATTTAATTCAAAGTCAAGTTTTCACTAATACAATAAATCGGATGTAGCAGGTCTAGTGTCTTTCATTTAAATACTCGTTTATTGTATAATAACATTTTGCAACTAGAAATTCAGTTAGATATTTTTTGAACAGATCTTTATTGGTAATATCTATGATTTGTTTAGGTAATTTATTATAGATTTTGGGTGCCATACCTAACAGATTTTTACTGAATACAACTTTTTTGTGCTGTGTTATGCATATTGTATTTTTGTAGCGTATGCTCTTTGGGTGGTTATATAGATGTAAATTTGCCTTGACATAGTTGGCTACTTCGTTGGCTTGGTTACACGGAAGTATAAGTAGCTGGAGCTTTTGGAAATGCGGCTTACAACTGTCTGTGCTTTGCACGCCACATATCGCCCTTATGCATTTTTTCTGTGCTTTGAATGCCAATTCTCTGTCTGGTGAGTTCCCCCAAAACATGAGCCCGTATCGTAGTGTTGATGAGACATATCCGTGGTACGCCGTTAATAGAGTTTCCTGATTTGAGACTTTTCTTAGGTTATATAGGGCATAGGAACATTGGTTAAGTTTTTTGCATATATTTTCGATATGTACTTTCCAATTCATGTTTTTGTCGATCCAGATGCCTAGGAACTTAGTATGATCCGTCTCCTGAATACTTTTGTCACCATACCGAATGTTTAGTGTTTTCCGAGTTGTTCTTTGTGCAAATGAGATGTAGTTTGTTTTTTCTAAGTTAATTTTTAAGTTATTTTCGGTTAGCCAGGTTATTATGTCATTAAGGTTGTCGTTTATCTCTTGTTCAAATGTCTCATCATTTTGACTTATGAATAAAATTGTGCTGTCATCCGCGAATAAAATCATAGGGTTATTAATAATTTTGGGCATGTCATTAATATAAACGATAAAAAATAACCGTGCAAGGACACCACCCTGCGGTACTCCAAATAAACATTCGAGAAGCTCAGAAGTGTATATAATTTCTGTTTTTGTAAAAAGGCTGACTTTATTGATGCATGTACTATCGGCAAAAGTTCCGCATGCTCACCTTTAAGGCGATTATCGCATAGCACCGCTGTCGACTCGGTCACCGTATGCATGCGTTTTGACCAATAGGAAGCGAACTTTAGTTGTGTTCGTCATAATACAATGACGTGTAGAAGCGGACACTCACACTAGTGTGCGGGCGCACATTAGTAACCTGTTTCCCTCGTTTTGTGAAATGTTTTTTCAATGTTCACAAATTCTAATTGTCGTTTCGGTTTCAAACTATGATATTATGGCCCGCGTGAGCTCTTTTATAAATCATTGTTGACAAGAAGTTATTCCGTACTCATTATAATAAATTATGTTTGATTTAGAAAATGTGTTATTGGTATTATTTAATAAGTATCAACCTTCCACAAAAAAAAATTATATTTCGTATTAAGATAACATGTAAACAACTACTAGTGACTCGCCCTAGCTTTGCACGGGTGTTACAAATCACTGAAACGTTTAGTTTTTCTCTAATATAATTATACACCTAAATTTCTATGAATTCTGTATATTGGTAAAATCCTACGAAAATCAGTACTGCAGTATTTGAGACTTTTTTATTATATGTAAGGATAAGAATTTTATCCGCTTGAAAATTCTATTCTTACAGAGCATTTAATACTGGAGAATTGAAAACAGATATTGACTAATAAAATGCACATTTTTAGTTTATATTAATGCAATAAAAAACTGTTTAGAATTTTTTTATTAGCACGCTTTCATTAGTTTCATCTGTAACTAACTTTATTATAAAATATTGGAAATCCTACCTCTATGGGTAGTAAAGTGCTTATTTTTTTTTAAATTATTGTTAATTTTAGGTAGTTATTAAATATTTTCATCTCATGTATAGTAAGGTAAGAGATTTTTGCTTTAAAGTAACTCTTAGTGTGAAATATGCACTGGGTTCTTTATAATTCACTTATGATTTGCCAATTTTTTCAGGAAAATAAAACAACAATTTAAATTATAATTTATTTTTATGCATCTTTTCTTGAAAAAATTACATAGAAAGAAAGAAAAACTGTTTATTTACACAAAAATGTCGCACATTACATAAGAAAACATGTAAGAAAAAGCAAAATAAAAACAAGTTAGTATTAAGTCCACCTCACGCCCCAGCCGCCGCGGGAGACGCTCCGGGCGTCGGGAGCCGCGAGACGACTCCCGGCCACCGTAGACGCGGGTCTGTGGGCGGTGAGCAATGGGTAGCTCACCGTCCGTTCGTTGATAACGACAGACCGTGTCGACGGCGCGTTCGTGTTCCACGCGCGCCTCAAAGAGATGTCAGCAAACAATTGAAGGGGCCACTAAGGGCCGATGCCTGCCGGGGCTGCGGGTTGTTCGAAAGAGATACCGCGCCCCCGGAACGCAAAGGGCACAAGAAGGAACATGGATGGGTTTTAGTCAGTAAAAGTCTGACACTCCCTCCCGCCCCGCCCAGGGCGGGGGAAGTCATTTGATGATTTCCCATCGGTAAAAAAAAAAAAAAAAAAAAGTCTAAAAAACTAAAGGCAAAAAAAAAAAAATACAAATAAGAAATATGCGCCACTACCGCGCGAAATAGCATTAATAGCATAATTGTCTTGTCAGGCAATCAGCCTAGCAGGTTGTTCATATTTATAGGTAAAAATAAATAATACAATAATATTATTACCTAATTATTAACATAAGAAATATATTTTTTTTTAAACTAGGTATACATATCTTATAATAATTATTACACACGTTATTTTAGCATACCACATAATATTAAACATTACACTTACTTTATTACATTATTTATCAAATACTAGCTGTCTCGCGCGGTTTCCACGCGTCTTTAAATAGTTATTGCTCCGTGATGAGCGTGATATTTACGTGTTCCAGAAACGCGTGGCTTATTCCCATATCATACTATACTGAGTCTTGGTGTTTCTTTGCCTCATCCATCTTTTTTGTTATTTTTTTTTTGTTAGTTATTTAGTTTTTATCTACTTAGTTTATTTTGTTATATATGTGTATAGACGTGTGTGTATGTGTTAAATATGAGCAGGCATTCATGGAACACGTTGTTTATAATATTTTTCCTAAATCTGGCTATCATACAAAAATAATTACTAGATGATAATATCATATACAATAACACTGGTAGTTTCAGACATTAGCGCGATTAAACAAACAAATATTCAGATTTACTATATTATTAGTACACATTTATTTACATTGATTAAACAGGACGACTTTAAAATAACTGGCACAATCATTGGACAAAATAACATTAAAATAACATTATTAAAGAATTAGAATAATAACTGTTAGAATGATTGAAATAATATACCAAAATAAAGGTTGTAAGAAAACACATCAAACTGACACCACCCTGAAATTTAAATGATTTTTTCCTGCAATGAAATGATTTATCGTGGTAGTAAACACCATTAAAAAAAATGTGATAAAAAAATCTCAAAACTGATCTATTTCGAAACAATTAATAGGTATTAAAATTAATATTTTTTATTATTTTTGAAAACAATAACATTTTTAAGGATTCTTTAAAAGAATACAAATTGCAAAAATATATTACGTAAAAAAAATCGCATAATAGAAAGTAAAGTTTTTCAAAGAGGATCTCATATCAATTTCAAGAAATTTAAAATAAATATAACAATAAACCTGTCAAGGATCGCAAATCAATATTTTTAACGTCACTATTTGGGCCACCTGAATGTTAAAATTAAATTATACATTATTAAAAAACTAATACTTTGTCGCTGCTCCTCCCGCGTCTATAACTGCATCGCACCGGCTACGCATGGACCTAACCAAGACTTCGCACAAGTTTGAACCCTTAATGTATCCCAAGCTTCTTCGCAATGGGTGACAAGTGCTTCCTTGGTTCTTTCTGTCCTATTAACCCATTTCTAAACCATAAAACCCCATAAATTTTTAATGGGGTTTAAGTCTGGCGATCGGGAGGGCCATGGCACTGTTTTAATTTGTGGTTGCTCTCGCAACCACTCTCGAACAACTAGCGCATGGTGTATCGGGCAATTATCTTGGAAAAAATAAAACTCTGGCACCTCCATTTCTGGAAACACCGTGCGCATAGTCGGTAACATAATATGTTCAAGCACATCTTTATATGTGTGGCCATTTGCCCTCCCCGGTATGAAAGCCAGTTCGCCTGGTCCAGCAGCACTCATCCAGCCCCACATATTCACGACAACTCGTCCTGATTCTGCATTTGGGATAACATTTCGAGGTTCGTATCTTGTGTTATCTATACGCCATAAATTCCGACGACCTTGTTGGCTAGAGTCGAAGTCTCTGTAGTCCCGAGCGAATCGTACGCGAGCAGCTTTTTGGTCGTAGAGTCAAAATATATTTTTTTTGCGGGCCATCTGTGCTGCACTCCAGCTCTATGTAACTCGTTAGTTTGCATTTAAACATCAAATTCTTGTGCGAAATTGCGAGTAGGTGTAAATGGGCTTTCTTGAAATGTAGCTATCATATTGGCCAATTGCCCTTCGTTGATACCCCGAGGTCGAGGTGCACGAACACGCTGAGTTAGATCTTCTTCTTCATATCTGCGCACCCAACGGCGCACTGTGGTTCTCTGTAAAAAAAAGTAACAATTAGGTTTTTGATCAATTTTTTTGTGATAAATGAAAAGATATACAATATAAATTTTATTGCAAAACTAATTTTTATTTTTTTATTTTCGTTATAGTCAAAAGTTATTTTAAAATAAAAATTTACTTTTGAATCCAGTACCGAAAACCCCCGAATAAACATGAGCGCGTGTGACGTCATACGTTTAGCTGCCAGATGAAGTAAGTAAAAATTAGGAAGTCACAACTATAGTCATATGATATTTTTTAAAATTTTGTCAATTTTTAATTGTTTGTAATTAATTGAAATAATTTTCTTAACGTTTGTTGTATTAAATAGCAACATTATTAATAATAAATTAAATACTATGTATTAAATACCAATATATTTTTTTTCAAATTCCCTGTTAGCATCGAATTGTCACATAATATTGGAATTAAACAATACATTACTAGCAGTATGCAAAAGGATTAAGTTATTAACAAATAAACCCTAACTTTTCAAATATCTATTTTAGTTATTAACATTGTTATCTGTATTTTATACGGATAGTAGACCACAAATAGATATTTAACAATGGCATTGTAGTAAATTCCAACATTGTGTAAAACTCTCCCAAGCAAATTTGTGCATTATTGTTAACGACTTAAGTGCGGTAACTCAATTTCAAAATACATTGATGACTTAAAATGAAGGGCTATTGTTTAATAAGCAGGTGTTGAAAGATTTGTTATCGGGTCATAAAATGTCCAAACAATGTCTTTGAACGCGCCGATATTCAAAAAAGAAAGGAAAAAACAAACCTCTTTTTAAATTACTATTTTAAATATTATGTAAACGTAATTTCTTATTTTATTTTTGCAAAATTCTAAGTTATGTATTTTATTAATATTTATCGCAAATAAGCGATCTACCTCGACTTCGCACGGGTCTTACAAATCACTAACATGCTCGGCTTTGCTCTTTAATAATTGCATGCGCATAAAATCCTTCCAAAAAAAATTCTCTAAATGAGAGTGAGAACCCATATCAAAATCCGTTGCATTGTTTAGAAAAAAATAGCGGAGAATCAGACAGACAGACAGAAACAGCGACTTTGCTTATACTACATTATTTCTTTTACACAGAAACGCATAACACACGATTTCCTTAGAATAAAATTTCTAATAACAACAACAAATATACGAAATATAAAGAATGCATGTAGGTTTCTTTTAGGCATTCAAATATAATATGAATTATAAAAATTTGTTTGTAACATACGATTTAATCTATAAAACTCTGTTGTCGGGCCGACGTCGCCGTCGGCGTCGGCTCGCGAAACAATAACTTTTAACGGTAACAGAAGAAAAAATATGAGATCTATATAATAGTGCAATCAATAAATATATAGCTCAGTACAGGAAACCAACATGCACTTAATTTATTTCTATCTCTAGATAAAAAAAAATAACTTACTTGTAGATTTAACTCCAGCGCAATTTGGGATATATTCAATCCTTGTCTATGCAAGACAATGATTTCATTTCTTTCTTCCTGATTGAGGTTTCGGGTTGTCATCGTTAATGACAAAACACAGCCCTCAGGTAGTCACGATACACAGTCCAGGATACGAGCAAGGGTCAAAAAGAGTTCCACGATCACAGTCCGGTATACAAAGCAAAGGTCACAGTTGGGCAGGCAATAAGTCCGATAGAAATAAACAGGTCGTAAAATAAAATTGGGATGAAAACGGGAAGCGTGAACAATTAGCGAGATGCAAATCGGCACTGGCTAATGTTTGTTGACATTTTTTGCCGCACGCACTTACTGCACTCACACAAATATGTATTGTCTCTAATTGGGTGGAGCTAGGAAGGGGCGTGGTCTGTCACTATCTGCGCTTCCGCAGGACTATTTTCTTAACTGAGCATGCTTAAGTTTTGCCGATAGTACATTGCTGCCGATTTGTAAGGTATGATTTAATGAGTTCAAGGATATTTCCTCTGATGCCATAATTTTCCAATTTGTTTATTAGTATTTTATGGTTAACGTGGTCAAAGGCCTTTGACATATCCATAAATAAGGCAACTACAGGAGTTCTGTTATCTATATTCGTCAGAACGTGTTCCACAAGTGCATATATTGCAGAATGAATACTTTTATTTTTCCTGAAGCCGTATTGTTCACTAATTAAGATTTTGTTGGCTTCTAGAAATGAATATATATTTTTATGCAATATTTTTTCAAATATTTTTGAGAAGACCGGAATAAGTGCTATAGGTCTGTAGTTGCTTGGATCTTTCCTATCACCTTTTTTAAACACAGGTTTAATTACTGAGATTTTTAGTCTTTCCGGGAATACGCCTTTTTCAATGCAATTATTTATAATGTGACTAAGTGTTGGTGCAATAATGGTGGATGTAGCTTTAATAACTTTGGTGGTTATATCGTCATATCCAGCGCTGTTAGTGTTTTTCAGAGATTGGATTATTTTGATAATGTCAGAAGGTATTGTCGGTATCATGAATATTGAATTGGGATTTATATTAAATGTCGAAGTATTATTATGGTTAATGTCATTCTGGGATTGAATTAGATTAATAAAATATTTATTAAATGATTCCGCTATTTGTTCTGGACTATTTATAACTTTACTGTCTATTGTTATGCTGTTGATTCCTTCATTTGGGTTATTTATTTTCTGTTTATTAATTATACTCCAAGTAGCTTTGCTCTTGTTTTCTGAAGTATTTATAAAATAACTGTTTTGTGCCTTTTGTGTTTGCTTGATTATGTGTTTTAATCTGTTAGTGTAGGTTTTGAGTTTATTTTTATTTTCTGGGTTAGGCGATTTTCGATACTCCCATAACATATCCCTTTTCCGTTTGGAACATTTTTTTAGTCCCGTTGTTATCCACTTCGGTCTTTTGACTACTGAAACTTTTATTTTATTAATTGGAAAACATAAGTCGTAGAATAGTTTATATAGATCATGAAACTCATTAAATGCATTATTGGGATCAGAGCACATAAGAACATCATGAAATGTTATATTTTGAAGGGATTCTTTAAATTTTTTTATATTTTCATTACAATAATCACGTTTATGTATGAACCAATAAGACAGTGTGCAGGTTTTTTTGACACGACATTTGAGCAATTGCGCTGTATGGTCTGATAATGCTAATTCTTTAACCTCGCATCTGCTGCCTCTGATATTGTGAGCAATGTTGTCAATGCACTGCTTAAACGTGTCGGGGATCGAGTACCCAGAATCAAATTATAACTGCACAGTAAATTTTGAAAATTGACAGAGGTTTTACTATTTTTGCAGATATCTATATTAAAATCTCCACACAATATAATCTTATTATTATGTTTTAGACAAATTTCTTTTAACATCATGTCCAAGTTATCAAAAAACGACGATATTACGTCTTTGTTATTATTTGGCGGTCTATACATACAGATAATGATGATAGGGTGGAAAGAAAGTTTTATCGCACAGCATTCTATTTGATGAGGTATGGCCCATTTTTTAACATCGATGATTTCAAATTTATGCGTGTTTTTAATTAGAATGCACGAGCCCCCATTTCTGTCATGTCTAGTGTAGCATGTTGCAAGTGAGTAATTAGTGATATGTAGAAGTTGGGGATCATCTTTTTTCATGTTATGTTCTGTTATACAAAGGATATCTATTGACTTATCTTCTTCTGAGAGTTCATTTAGTTGTATACCTAATAGATCCGATTTATTTATTAGACCATTGATATTTTGGTGCATTATAAATATATGATTATACACGAAAAAGATTGTTAGAGTGGTTATTAGAACCGGTGTCTTCGAGGTAGCTGTTTATTATTTTGATTTTTCCTTGGTCAGTTAGATCTAGATCGTACAATATATTACTTATTATTCGGTCATGTATGTTTCTCATTCCGTAATTTGTTATTTTGTCAGTTACGTAAGAAAACATATCATGTGATAAATCATGATTGCTATCAAAGAAGTATGCGTATTCATTACTTTGTATATCTAAGTACAGGAGATTATTAAACATTTCTACTTTGAAATTGTATATTTGAGCTCCTGCTACATAGGTGGCGGCACAGATGATTATATTTGTGTGATTTACTTTCTGCAGGGATGCTTTAATTTTATTTATTATGCTAATGTAGTCTCCCTCTTCTTTTATGTCGTTTTCCCCGATGAATAGGATGCAGTAGTCGTTTGGGGTGAAGCCTTTTAACTTTAGTTCAATGTCGATTAGAAGATCTTTTGTGCTGCTGTTAGTTTGATATAGTGGCAATAGTGAAAGTAGTTTGAGTAAACGTCCTGAATTGTAGATAAGGACCCTCGAGTAGAACTGCTGCTTAAAATACACAGTTTGGTTTTTTGCCTATGCTGCGTGATTATGTTTGCCGGCTCTTTAATATTATCATATCGTGTGCTTAAAGACGAAATGGTAGGCACCTCCTTCAGTTTGCTTGGTGTATAGGTTGTTTGTGTTCCTTTATTGTGCATGATAGGCATGCTTCCTGAACAATTTATTTGTGGCTCATTTATAACTATCTCGTTAGTGCTTTGCCAGCTTCGTTCTATATTTTGGTTTGGAGTTTTATTATTGTGCATTGGTGATATGGTTTTTCTGCATGGTGTGGAGCATATTTTCTTGAATGTATTATTTGTTTTGATAATTTTTTGTAAGTCTGATTTTAAACGGAAGTTTTCAATGTTTAGATTTTCAATTTCGTTATGGGCGCTCGATAACTGCATCGTGAGTTCTTTTATTTGGTCGTTTAGATCACTTATGTCGCTGTTATCGTGTAAGCTGTCGGGAATACTCATCATTGTGGCATCAAAAATGGCCTTCTCGCTATTGTTTGTTGTGCTGGATAAGTTAGTTAACGAACTTGATCTATGTATATAGTTTGCGATATGTGATATTGTCGTTAGGTGAAGTCATTTTTTGTTTTTTCCTTATTTGTTTTCAATGTTGTTGTATTATTATGTTATTATGAACACAGATGTTGCGATTCTACTCACAATGCACCTTTGCACACTTTTTTCGCCGCTGGAACGCTTCTGCTTCGGAGTGTTGGTAGCACTGACGGCGCGTAAAATTTGTACGTGCACAGGACTTTCACCGTTCGCTCGTTCGCACAACCGCGAGGATTCTGTGCATCCGCGAATTAGTCACTATGACCGGCACTTTTTCGAGTGTTTTATTATTGTTTGTAATTTGTTCGTTTTGCACTACAATCAATTATTGGGCGATAAACACTTCACTGCATTTAAGTTTTGTGAAAAATATACACTTTTTATTGCAGATAAGTAATTTTACGAAGTGAAATTACTGGAGGCACAACTTAGTAGTTTCGGGGCGCGTTCCGTTGATGATTTATTAAGTAGGTTAAGTGGTAGTCGGTACTTTACTTTTTTAGCGTACAATCAGATATTGTTAGATGAATCAAAGGAATTAACAGTTATTAATACGCATAAAGGTCTTTTTAGATACAATAGATTAGTATATGGATTGGCGTCCAGTCCGGGAATTTTTCAAAGAATTATGAGCCAATTGTTCGATAAAATACCTAATGTTACAATCTTTCTGGATGATATTTTAATAACGGGAAATTCGATTAAGGTGCATGTAGAAACATTAAATAAAGTTCTGGAAATACTACAAGAAAAAGGTTTAAAAATAAAAAAAGAAAAATGTGATTTTCTGAGTAAAGCCAAATACTTAGGATTTCTAATTAATAGTGAGGGTGTTAGAGTAGATCCAGATAAGATAAAACCGATAATTAAATTAACCGCCCCCACTAACGTATCCGAACTGAAATCCTTTTTAGGCATGGTGAATTTTTACGGTAAATTTATTAAAAACTTAAGTTTTCATTTAACACCTTTCAACGAATTATTGAGAAAAGGTAAACATTGGGTATGGGGAAATTCACAAATTCAGGCATTTAACAAGATAAAGAAGTTATTAATTAGCTCGGAAGTATTAACACACTATGATGAGTCACGGCCCGTCGTGGTGACATGTGACGCGAGCTCACGCGGTGTCGGCGCGGTACTCGCGCAGCGCACGCCCGACGGCCGGGAGTACCCAATAGCGTACGCGTCAAGGACGCTTACCTCCGCGGAATGTCATTACAGTCAGATACATAAAGAGGCTTTAGCTATAGTATTTGCAGTTAAAAAATTTCACCAATACTTGTATGGCAGGCAATTTGTTTTGAAAACGGATCATAAACCACTGGTTAGTATATTTGGATCAGAACGGGGAATTCCGAGTATGACAGCTAGTAGGTTACAGAGATGGGCGCTAATATTATCCGCATATGATTTTCATATAGAATACGTAAATACAAATTCAAACACAGCTGATGCTTTGTCTCGATTAGTGGAAAGTTATAAAGCTATTAACGGGTCAAATATGGAGGAAGTTCCGGAACAAACATACCTCCACTTTGCCTCGGAAGCATTGTTACTAAAACATGAAGATATAAGAGAAGAGACCAAAAGAGATCCAATGTTGAGCCGTATTGTCAGCTATGTTAGGGATGGTTGGCCAAAGGAAGTGGAAATGAAGGAACTTAAACCGTATTTCAATAGGCGCACAGAAATATACGCTGAGTTAGGTTGTCTTATGTGGGGTCATAGGTTAATAGTCCCAAAGTCTTGTCAAGACAGGGTGTTACGGGAACTGCATGATACACATATGGGAATAATCAAAACCAAATGCATAGCTAGAAGTTATGTGTGGTGGCCTGGGATTGATGAAATGCTGGAAAACCTGTGTCGGAACTGCACAGTCTGTGCAGAACTGGCCGAGGCCCCAGTACACCACGCACCGCAACCGTGGACCTGGCCGACTCGCCCATGGACCAGATTGCACGTGGATTTTTTAGGGCCCATACACGGTTATAAATACTTAATGGTAGATGCTACGTCGAAATGGATAGAAACGTGTCCGGTCGTTTCGACTACGGCACAGGCAATTATAGGTAAAATTAGGGAAATTTGGGTCGCGTTTTGGGATACCGAAACAATTAGTGTCCGATAACGGCCCACCCTTTAGTAGTGCAGAGTTTAATTCATTTTTAGAAAATAACGGGGTAGAACATGTATTCTCGGCACCGTACCACCCGGCGTCTAATGGTTTGGCGGAAAACGCAGTCAAACAGTGCAAAAGAGTATTGAAGAAAGCTATTATTCAGAAGCAGGATGTAGAACTTGCGCTTCAACGGTTTTTACTAGTCTATAGAACTACTGAACATAGTACCACAAAAGAAACGCCATCGCAAATATTACAAGGTAGAATCCTAAGAACTCGTTTAGACCGACTAAAACCGTCGCGCGAGAAACAGGTGGCCGACGCGCAGCAGCGGCAGCAGCGCGCAGCGGGCGGGGCGCACCGAGTGCTACAGGCGGGAGACGAGGTCTGGTGCCGCGTTTTCCAAGGTTTAAGGAGGTGGGTAAGGCGCTTTGCACACGGAGCAACTTAAGTTGACGCAACTGGCAACTTTTTAAAAGTTTCCTGTAAAAGTTGCTAGTTGCCATAAAGTTGCCGGTTGCCGCAACTTTTTGGCAATTTGTAAGCAACTTTTTTTGCCGAGTTGCAGTGTTGCAAACTTTGCGGTATTACCACTAGATCTGGTAGATTGGGACCACCTTCTGGTGGTCAGAATTTGTATCTGGTGGCTTGTGGATTTTTTAGTGGGCAAGTTTTAGGTTGATGGTTTTCAAAAACAGAATTGAAATAAATTTACAATACTAACACTTTCAGTGTACTTATCCGTTAGATTACTATGGTATGTAAAAAAAGAAAAAGTAATCGTACTAATAACGGTACAAGTTATTCAGGTCGACAAAAAAGAGGGTAAGAAACATCATTCTCTTAAAAAACAATCCTATTTAGTGAGCCCGAGTGGCTGTGGAGCAGGACTAGCATTTAGCCAAGCATTTTTGTCCGTGATATAATCATCTAACTTATAATAATGCGTTTGTGTAATGTGTGCGTTTTATGCATGGTTTAAATTTTCTCTCATTTAGTTGAGAAAATATCAAGAAGTATTTTATTATAGAATTTTACACATTACCCCAAAAAGAAGTGTTTACTTAGTGGAAAAAACCACTAAGTTAATGGCAACACTATGCCGGGCACAGGGCGAGGGAGGGAGGGTGTGAAATCGAATATTTGACAGTTGCTAGTTGCGGCAACTAGCAACTAAATAAGTTGCTAGTTGCCGCAACTGGAAACTGTTGACGATTGCCGCAACTCGCAACTTGAGTTGCTCTGTGTGCGCAGTCCAATTGAATTACATGTAAACAGCGAGTTGCCAGAAAGTTGCAAGTTGCCAGTTGCTGCAAAAGTTGCTCCGTGTGCAAAGCGCCTAAGTGGTACGGTAATCGAGCGCTTAGGTACTACAGATTATCAAATAAGATTACTAGATGGCACAGAGATACATAGGCACATTGATCAATTAAAGCTTAAATGTAAGTCAAATCAATCGCAACCTGCAGGTGATGTGACAGTCAGCACAAAGGCAGCGTCACAAATTTCCAATCGGCAGTTACGTAATGTACTTGTTTGCCCGACCATACCGGTTACGGACATACCAAACGAGGTGTACCCAGGAGTTGGTGTGGGAGGCTCGGGGTGCAGTGGGGCGGAGGCGGGCTCAGAGCAGGAGTCGACCGCATCGAGCGTGTCTAGGCAGTTAGATAGCCGTTCGCACCCGACTGCTGGTGAAACTCGCTCGGTTAGAAACAGGAGACCACCGCAAAGATATGGTGTATCCTAAGTAATAGGAAATACAACTAAGTATGTATGTATAGGTAATTAAGTGTTAGACGTAAGCTTAAGGTTCGCTATGTGTGTGTTAAATGTTTGTTATCTGGTATGTCAAAAGTGTCATGGTTTATTTATGTGTATATTTATAAAAGATTCTGATTGTATTCAATCTTAAACTGTGTAGGTATGATAATAAATAAGGGTGGAGGTGTAATGTAGGGTATTCCTAAGTAATTGTGTCCCGTATTATAAATGTAGTGCAGGTCGACCGCGTACGTCAGTCAATAAAATATTGTTGTGCGAACTACATCGTTGTTTTATTCTACAGTAAGTTTGTAAGTTTGTTTGTAGGGGGTAATCTCCGAAAGTAATGAACCTATTTTAAAAATTCTTTCACTGGTAGAAAGCTACATTATTCGTGAGTGCTATAGGCTATAAATTATAAAGATATCATGCATATTAGCTGAACTATCGTAATTTTTGTATAGCCAGGCGGAAAAAAATAGCTCTTACGACAAAGTTATTTGCATGCGCTGCCTTAACCGTTGTATATAATTGAAAACAATGTATGGCAACCTGGTCCGCCTTTAATAGTTCTACAAAAAAGACCGCGACACCATATTTTTATCTTCACTATATTTTAGCAGATATAGTAGCTTTTATGCAAAATATGCATGTTCGTTAATAAACATAAGGCTTTGTTTAAATCAGCCAATGACGTTATTTCTCGGAGCCGGCGTGATCCACAGAGACTCGTTCTACATGATCTGCCCAAGCTTGCTAAATATATTAAAAGCTGCTTATATAATTGTGTTCATATATATAATAAGATACCGAGTAATATAAAAAAACTTAAATTCTAGATTATTTAAAATCAAATTGTTTAATTGGTTGACTACGAATAATTTCTATAGTTTAAAAGAATTTCTGGAAAAGAAATTTGCATTTTAGTGTTAAGTGAAAGATTTGCATGCTAAGTATAATTCTGGCGAAACATGTAAGCACTTTATTATTCAAATTGTAACATCATGTATACCATGTTTTATGCAAATAAAGATATTATTATTATTATTATTATGTGTTAAAAAAAGTATTTTTCGAGGTACTTACCTTTGGACGATTTTTTAAACAACAAAATACTAAACATTATCGAAAAAAATATTATTATCATCACGAGAACATCATAGAGATACTTTGCCCAAAACAGTATGTCAATTGGTTAAATCGTTTCGAAGATAATATAAAATTACTAAATCGCAAAATGCCGCCGTTCATTCTCGAACCACATAAGAACATGTATTGTACGGACGTTTTATCCATTTACCCATGGAATTTCTGTTTTTTGTATATCGGACAGTTTCAGCGATTGTATCATGCCTAAAAGGAAATCACAACTTTCCCGTCAGACATCCCAGAGCAGCTCGAGTGCGCCGTACGGAAGAGTCTGCTCTAGAAAATCATCAGCGCCTCTCGAGGAATAGAGAAGCACGCGTTGGGGATCTAGCTCCGAGCGTTCACAGCGGCATGCTAACCAAAGCTGGAGAACATCGCAGGCCCGTACTCGGGAATTTAGCGCTGAACGTGTGCAGCGTCTCAGTGATTTAAAGCAGCATGTCTCTGCAACAAGGGATAGGGAGTCTAGCGCTGAGCGCTCGCAGAGGCTTGCTAGCCAGAGCGCGAGAACATCGCAGCGTGTTCGGGAATCTAGCGCTGAACGTGCGCAGCGTCTTTAGGCAGGAAATAAATCATAGCACTCAGTACTAACCGAACCACACTCATCATTTCATCACAAGAAAATGGTTACCGCCCAATGAAGTGGGCACGGGTCAGCTAGTGTGTAATAAAAATATTAATTACATTGTACTTACGTTTTTAATTTTGTATCCTTAATATACTATATAATGACAAAGACACACACACATTTTCGCATTTAGTAAGTAAAATTACATTCGGCACAATAAATGTACATTCTATGCACATAAGTTTTTCTAACATAAATATTGAAACTAGACACTAAAAAATCATGAATGCCCGGGTTTATTTGCTGCGAGTGCGAGCGAGAGAGTGAGCGCAATTCGCATTACGTTTTTTCTTCGAAATTTGATTCGCGCGATGTGAATATTAATTGTATTTTAAAACTTTGGATGAACAATGGTTATTATTATGATGTCATTTGATTTAATATGAATTGGACTATTTTTTAGGCTAATAAAAACATAGGGTCATCGCTTTAGATTTTGAAATAAACGAGTTTTGTTTTTAAATGGCATCTTAAAAAAAAAACTAAGTCATTCAAAATTATAAAAAAGTTGTGTGGTACAGCCCTGTCTGTCCACTTAAATAAACACTCATTCGTTCACAATCAGTTCATAGAAACTTTTTGCTCCAAGGATTTGTTTATGTAACTCGACACCTCGCCGCGCGACGATAAAAACTCAAGGGCAATACATCAAGAGGAGCGCGGGGGGTCGGACAGATGAGTGGATAGAGCCAGTTTCACCATACTCTGTTAGTTAGTTTAATGCCCTGTTACATGTATTGAGCAACTGTTAAGGGTAATGAGTGTTCCACCACGTGTTAACGGTGGTTTACCCACCTTGATAGGCTGTTAAATTTAACTACTGCTCTACAGGTCCGTTACATTGGTAACAGACGATTACTTTGCCATACTTTGCTGTCAAGATGGACAGAGCACGTAATTATATTTTCCAAAATGAAAATGTTTTACGAAATCTAGACAGTTTGGATAATTTAGTAAAGCGACCTAGAGTATACAAAGAACGGCGAAATTACTTCGAGGAATATGATGATGTGGATTTTTGTACAAGGTTTCGTTTGATGAAAAATTCTGTTTTGTATGTTTTGAGTTTGATCGATTACGCATCAGATCGGTAAATAACTTCACTTTAACTAGGCCATTTTATACAATGAATTATTTATACCATTACTGACTTCATTTTATAACCGAAAATTGTAAAATAACCTCAACAGACAAATGGCAGGCTATAGCTTATGGGCCAAAATTCGTAAAATTGAGCAGAAATAAGTACATAATAATGTACATCCTACTAATTTTATAATGAAAGTTTGTTTGGATGGGTATGTTTCTCTTTCCCACAAAAACGAATGAAAGGATTTAGATAATATTTGGTACACAGATAGTTTATAATCTGAATGAACACATAGAATACTTAGTTTTTATCCCGATTATCCCGTGGGATAATTTTCGAGTTGTAGTGGGTGAAACCGTTTGCAACAGCTAGTACCTACTTAGTTAGGTACTATTAATATTCTTAGACATGCAATGTATTTCTTCTTCCTTTTTTCTCCAATAAATTGTTTTTATATTAATAAAACAGTGCCTCAAAAATTAATTACCTACTTATTTATAAAACATATTTACATATTTATCAACCAGCTAAACGGAAAAGTAATCCGGTTGTATAATGCATTGCAGAGAGTGAGCAACATTTTAATACGGTCGGGTTACTTAACACGCGAAATTTTATACGACTAGTTGAAATACCACTCAAATCGACATAGATGACATAACAGACAAAGGCATTTTGTTTTAGTCGCTTTATATTTTGAATGAATATTTTGAATGTCATTCAGTTGATGCTTGATCAATAAATGATCTGTTAAATTTTCACCATGGGACACTCATTATTTTAACAGCGCTGTTAAATTTAAAGGCGAATTAGCTGATGTCTGATTAGAAAGAGTTTGTTGAAATTGGGTCTTAGTCTCTTATTTAGAAGTCCTAAAAATAATGTCCAAATTTTTAGAAAATTGTATTGATGTGCAACGCCCACGACGACAAAATCCGACATGAGGGACGGGCAGGGACTGAAAGCGGTTACGGTTAAAGGTGGTTATACCTCAAAAACATACCTGTACCGGTTTAAAATAAAGGTTGAGCTATACCGATACCGTCAACTGTGGTATCTTTACTTTCCGTGAGCATCTTTACCTAAGCATACCCTATACTAGTTCCCGTTAAATATTTTTTTGTGTGTGGCAGTTGTCACAATTTAAGACATATTGGTAGATTTTATAATAAATTGTGGTAACCCAAAAAGTTTTTGAAGCTAGCAACTTCGTTGACTGTCAAAATAGTGTGCATTTTCATTACATGTGGTCAATTAGGTTCGCCGCGTCATCGCCTAAAGATTTGTGTTTCGTACAGAAATCGATGTGCAGGTAAGTGACTTATATTAAATAGTGTAGGATATATTGTTATTAAGGTGTATCGCAATGATTAAATCCGACCAATCTTCTATTTCTTGAGTTATTGAGAAAGGTAATGTTGTTTGAGGTTAGGTAAAGTTACCTTACTTAGCACGGAGGCAACTTTACCTATGACTAGGGTTGTCAAATTAAGAACGCGTAAATAATCTGGTTTTGTTCAGCTAACTATTCAGAACGGTAACTTTAAATATAATTTCTACCTATTGATTATTTTTCTATTCGAAATACATAAGTGAGTATACAAAAGACAGAGATACAAATTTCCTTGTTTACCTATTTCAGATATTATATTCAAGATGCCTCCAAAACATGTCAAACAAAGAAATAGAAGACGTTTGGGAGCACGTAGTTACAAAAATTATTCTGAAGAGATGCTATTATTGGCTGTTGATTTAGTTAAAAACAAAAACATAACTTCTTACGATGCTGAGAAGCAATTTGGCATACCTAGACGAACCATAGAAAAAAGAGTGAAAAACCTGCATAATGATAAACCTGGCCCGCGTTTCCGTCTATGTAAAGAAGAAGAAGAAAAATTTGTCAAAGTACTCATAGCAGCAGGTGACTTTGGATGTCCGTTATCACAGTTAGACTTAAAACTGGCGGTTTACGACTACCTTAAAAAAAATAACAGAGCTCACATATTTAATGACCAAGTTCCCGGCGATTGGTGGGTACGAAATTTTTTAGAGCGCCACAATGACCAACTAACTCGCAGATGTACTCAAAATATCACGAAAGCGCGAGCAGAAAGAACGTTGGATGAATTCAAGGAATATTTTGAAAATCTAGAGATTTCTCTTCAAAATGTGCCGCCTAAAAATATAATGAATTACGACGAGACCAACGTTTCTGACGACCCAGGCTCCACAAAATGTATTTTTCGCCGAGGAGTAAAATACCCGGAAAGAATTATAAATCACTCAAAAGGCTGTATATCAGTCATGTTTGCAGGGACTGCTGACGGCGAACTTCTGCCGCCATACATTGTTTACAAATCAGAACATTTATGGACTGAGTGGTGTAAAGATGGGCCAGAAGGGGCACGCTACAATCGCTCTAAAAGCGGTTGGTTTGATTCCGTTATCTTTTTGGACTGGTTTATAAACATTGTAATTCCATGGGCCAGACAATTAGAAGGACCTAAAATAGTTATAGGTGACAATTTATCCAGCCATTTAAATCCTGATGTGGTTGAATTGTGTGAGGCTCACCAAATACGTTTTGTATTTTTGCCTCCTAGATCTACACATATAACGCAACCTCTGGACGTGGCTTTCTTCGGGCCTTTGAAAAAAGAATGGAGGAAAATTCTTCTCCGATATAAAATGGAAAATCCTAAACAGACATCGATAAATAAAACCCATTTTCCTCTTCTACTGAAGCAATTGATGGATGCTGCTAACATAAAAAAGCAAAACCTGTTAAGTGGTTTTAAAGCTACTGGCATACACCCGTTTAGTCCTTATGAGGTATATAAAAAACTGCCCGAGTACGAAGATGATATCAAATATGACGTTGATCAAACACTACTTGATTATCTTAAAGAAAATAAAAATCCTAATCCAATAAAACGAGGGAAGAACACTAAGCTAAATGTTCCATCAGGTAAATCAGTCACCAGTGCCGACATCTCGTCATGTTTGTCGATAAATAAAAAATCTAGTACAAAACCAGAGACCACTACAAAAAATAAAACGATTGTAAAAAGAACAGTTCAAGAGTCTGTAACTGACCAAACAAAAGAACATATCTCTGAATTAGAACAAAGAGAGGAAGTACAGATTCCAACAGAAACTTTAAATAAGAATAAAAAAGATCAGAAACCAATTAAAAGAAAAAAACGTCGTGTTGATAGTTCTTCAGATTCAGAATCAAGTTGTTCAATACCTTCATGCTATTCATCAGAATATGACATCAGAAATGATGAAGACACAGAAACAGAAAATGACATAGATGAAAGCATAATGGTTGGTATAGATTGTGAGGAGAGCATTGAAGATCAGCACATGAATAGACACAATGAAGAAATTGTAGGTAGTACAAAACACGACGAAGATGGAAAAGTCAAGAACGTAAAAGATAAGAAACTTCTAGAAAGTCAAAGTCAAGAAGCAAA
This sequence comes from Hoplodrina ambigua, assembly GCA_949774945.1. Taxonomy (NCBI): domain Eukaryota; kingdom Metazoa; phylum Arthropoda; class Insecta; order Lepidoptera; family Noctuidae; genus Hoplodrina; species Hoplodrina ambigua. Next base: position 15,984,252 of record OX458964.1, read on the forward strand.
TATGAAAATTACGAGTGATTTATATAGTGATAAATCGAGTTCAAAAAGCCAAAAAATTGTGACAATTTTATCGGACATAACAAATACCGCTGAAAATCAGGCATATTTCGATTTGCGCAAATACGGTCCACTTGCACTTGAAGAAATAAAAACCGATCATATTGTGAATGTAAAGTGTAGAACAGAAAGCAAAAATTTACAAAGTTACAAACAAGTAAAAAAATCTGAGCATCCAGGCTTGATTGAAACCGGACCATCTAGGATGAATAAATTGCCGTCTCCTAATATGATTAGTAACACAAATTGGGGCGCAAGTTGTAGTACGGAAGCCAAGCAAAGTACTACTTCGATGACTTATAATGTGAATGAATACGTATTAGTAAGATATGTGTTAAAAAAGAAAATTCAGTATTTTGTAGGCAAAGTGATTGTAAAACTAGCAGATAAATATCAGGTTTCGTTTTTTAAGCAATCTGGAAGAAATGACAATACAAAATTTACACTACCAAAAAAAGAAGACATTGATACCATAGATGAAGCAATGATTGTTAAAGAAGTTCAGCTGATACCTTTAAATGAAAAAGAGACTGAATTTGTTTTTTTGGAAGATGATGATTTAGTGTATTTTGATTATTGATTTTGTAACTTTTAGTGAATAAGAGACTGAATTTATTTTTTTGGGAGATGGTGACTTAGTGCACTAAAATAGTACACTAAGTCATCATCTTCCATTATTGATTGATATTGATTATTGATTTACAAAGACTGAATTTGTTTTTTGGGAGATGGTGATTTAGTGTATTTTGATTATTGATTTTATAACTTTTAGTGAGCAAGAGACTGAATTTGTTTTTTTGGGAGATGGTGACTTAGTGTACTAAAATAGTACACTAAGTCATCATCTTCCATTATTGATTGATATTGATTTACATAGACTGAATTTGTTTTTTTGGGAGATGGTGATTTAGTGTATTTTGATTATTGATTTTATAACTTTTAGTGAGCAAGAGACTGAATTTGTTTTTTTGGGAGATGGTGACTTAGTGTACTAAAATAGTACACTAAGTCATCATCTTCCATTATTGATTGATATTGATTATTGATTTACATAGACTGAATTTGTTTTTTTGGGAGATGGTGATTTAGTGTATTTTGATTATTGATTTTATAACTTTTAGTGAGCAAGAGACTGAATTTGTTTTTTTGGGAGATGGTGACTTAGTGCACTAAAATAGTACACTAAGTCATCATCTTCCATTATTGATTGATATTGATTATTGATTTACAAAGACTGAATTTGTTTTTTGGGAGATGGTGATTTAGTGTATTTTGATTATTGATTTTATAACTTTTAGTGAGCAAGAGACTGAATTTGTTTTTTTGGGAGATGGTGACTTAGTGTACTAAAATAGTACATTAAGTCATCATCTTCCATTATTGATTGATATTGATTATTGATTTACATAGACTGAATTTGTTATTTTGGAAGATGATGACATCATGATGAAGTCATCATCTTCCATTATTGATTGATATTGATTATTGATTTACAAAGACTGAATTTGTCTTTTTGGGAGATGGTGATTTAGTATATTTTATTGACTATTGATTTTGATATTTTGTAATGAAAATGGGGAATTAATATTATGATTATGTATAATTACGCTTAGTAGTTAGGTTAATTGTTTTCTGTTTTTAAGCAAAGTTGTTCTTAAACATTGTTTCCTTAATAATTAATAAATAAATGATTGAATGTTTTATTTGTTTTTATGACAACCCTGATGACATGCGTCCGTTTCTACGATAATTTTGAATTTCTTGGGGCAACTTTACCTATGTATGGGTAGGGCTTACTTATACGAAGGTGGTAGCTTCAAAATTAAATACAGAGTTTCTTTATCGCCAGAACCATTGATAACTTGACGTCGCGTGTACTTTGGGACACTAATTCAATGCAAACTATAGGGTAGGTAAAGTTGCCAAAAATGTGTCAATTTTACCCCGCTCAAACTTTTCGTTATTATAGCTATACTAGGTGAAATTTAGTAGAATTCATTGGTTCAACTAAAAGAGAAACACATTTTTTATAATATAAATCAATTAAAACTCAAATGACTATCCCCATGTTGGAGTAAATCGCATAAAAGTAAAAAAATGCGGTAATGTTGCCACAGTTGACGGTACCTTTATAAATAAAGGTTGGGCTGAACCGTTATTTAACCTTTATATAATTTCGGTACCGAAAAACGTGCAAGAACACGTTAGAACTTGTGTATTTTGTACATTTTGTTTACTGTACTGTAGGTACTCTTTTACTTACCGTACCTACATCTCTTTGTGCGTTGCCGACCGTGTGCCGAGTAATACGTCTTTATTTTGTCGATCGCTCATCAACGTGAAACATTACAATATTAATAAAATGGGAAGAAAGCGTAGAAACGCAGTTTATGCGTTTTTTTCATATTCTAAGGAAACAAATGTCTCGACTTGCCTAGTGATTGGATGTTCAGCTGTTATAAAAGTAAGTACCTACCTACTTTCTTCGTTTACCTTTGTCAAATTATTATGGTTTCAACTTTTTAAGGTAGGCAGTGTAGAAACTGTGGTAGTAGTCAATGGTATGGTTACACTGTCAATAGGCATACCATACAGCTGACGTGCGTTTGATTGCATGTACCTACCTATGTATTTACCTTCCTAATAACATATTCACTGTGCAGTGTATATTGTTATTGTATTTTACACATCAGTGTGTGAGGTAGGTACCTACACAATGCCGTAAATTGTTTGTGTTCGTTTCGCGTGTTTAAGGACTGCTCGGCCAGTACCCACCTAGGTCACAGAACATAGTACTCCAATGACTGGGTACTAGGTACCTATCTCACACGTATAGAACCGAGTTTCTGTACTACCTACATCTACATATTTTGTGTTGTGAACTTCGGAAGATAAATCGACGCCCCCGAGCAATAAGTCGGTAATGTACTATTATGGACTTCTTGCTGTTATGGCAAATTCGGCATCTACAGACTGGATTACACCTTAGTAATTTTTTTTTGTTTTTTTCTAACGATAATTTACAAAGATATTTTGACGTACGTTTTTATTGTTGGGAAATTTACAAACAAAATGATGTCGGCAAAAATACTGTTATATGTCGGTACAAAGAAATATTTTATATTTTATTTCGGTAAGTAGCTTTTACCTGATTATTGGCGTAAATAATCTGCATAAGTTTTTTGGTAAACTCAAATACGTAGTTTTTTTCGAACTAATTGAAATTATATGTATTCCGTAATATACACTAACCCGGTTTTGAAAGTGTAGTATTGGTTCATTAATATACGCAACATTTTAATACGATTTACTTCTTCCAAATTTTAATACTTTTATCTCTTTTCTTTTTATGCGCTTTGTAAACTGCAAAGCGCATTTATCTCTTTCTTTTAATAGCAGTTAAACAGTAATAGACATATGCCCCGCACTACGTACCGAAAAAAACATACGTTGACACTGGTCAGGAATCCTCCGATGAAGATTTTTCACCAGACTGCTCAGAATATGTTCCGAGTCCACAGAGAAACACATTCAAGAGTCGATTCAGCAGCGTTTCAAGTATAAGCAAAGACTATGTATGTATTGAAAAAATGATAGCAAATCCAGAAATTATTAGCACTCCATAAACAATTTGAAATTTATCGCTCTATTTAACTAATGCTAACTATACGGCTTCTTCATCAGAAGTGTTCATCATCGGTTTTATTTGAACCAACTATTGAAATAGAAAACCTATCTGATCCCAGCGTAGTAAGGACAATGACAAGCCAAGAAGATACAGATAAAACGTTAGAACCAGAAGAAATTTTAGAAAATAATCATGCAACAACATTGACCAGTAGAATTTTTAGAATTTGTTGATCGTGAAGGCAGTCTAAATGTATTAACGGACATAAATAGTCAAGAAGATAAAGATGAAACTTTGAAACCAGAAGAAAATTTAGAAAATGATCACGATAATATAACTACATTAACCGGAAGAAGTTGTAAGTGATCATGAAAAGAGGATTGATGAAAAATCAGACAGAAAGACAGAAAGCCACTCTAGAGGAAAAACAAAGACTTCATTTACAGAGAGAAGAAAAGGTAAGATTATTAAAAAAAGAAGAAATAGAGACATCTGATAAAGAAAGTGAGCATGTTTATTATAAAAAGAAAGTATTCATGTTACAATTTCACCGTGTTTGATGCCATACGAAAAATAGGATATTGTTATCTGAGGCATTTTCAAATAGATAAAAGAGGCAATACGGAAATGGGGAGTACTTTGTTATTTTTAAAAAAAATTGAACGCGAGAATGATATTATATAGTTTTCACTGTATTCAGATGGATGTTATGGACAAAACAAAAATCGTTACATTTTTGCCCTATATGTTAATGCTGCCAAACTTCTTGGGATTTCCATAACATCTTTCTTTTGAAACTGGGCACAGTCAAAGTGAGGGAGATTCCATGCATGCATTTGTGCATAGAAAAAAAACCTAAAAAACAAAGTTTTATATACCCCTGAAAAAAATTACAGCGTAAAAGAAATTCAGAGATTACTGGCGAAAAGTATCGTGTCATAGAATTAGAACAATCTGAAGTTTACGATTTAAAACCACCCGTAGACGATAAGCATTGGCGGTGTGATAAAGACGGAAATGTGATCCATTGGGCAGACGTGTTGGAGGTGAGTGTGTCTGATTCACAAGCATATAAGTTGTTTTTCAAACATAATTTTGATGATACTTATTCAGAGCTTGATTTAAACAAGACTCACTCTGCCTTAGGTAGACGAAGAGGACGAAAGCGTACAGAAGAGAATGGCGCAGATGCAGCTGTACATCTAGATAACGTGCAGTTGCGACGTGTTTACCACCAACCTATTACAATAAGCAAAGCTTTACATACAGACCTTTTAGGTTTGTGTAAAAGTGGAGCTATTCCACGGTTTTACCATCCTTTCTATGACTCTTTGCCCTGTTTTGAATCCAGAAACGAAAATTTATCTGAAGAAGAATAATACTGTACGAAAATTATGTAAACCAAAGTTGTTTGCAGGACATGTTTTATTTCATTTGCTTTTTTTGGATTGTTATTATTGATAAATTTCTGGAGCGAATTTATAAATAATAAAGCTTTGTTAAGTAATTGAAAAGTGTGTTTTTCGTTTCAACCACCAAAATATTACATTTACACGCTTAAAAAAAAATTAAAAGGTACTGGGTGATAACAATAACACTGTTGTTCAAAATTTTCCCGTAAATAGTATTGGTATGTATCAACACTGTTTCTACAATTATTTAATATTACCAAAATAACTGCATAATAACACATTATGCATCATCTCTTCGATAAAAAATAACTTGGTAAAAGTCCATAATATAATGATACGTAATAAATTGTTTGACAAATTTACTGCAATAACTCTGTAAGTACTATTACTGTAATATTTGAACAATGAAGTTTCAGGTATTATTTTTTTTTTGAAATTGTAAGGTTTTCAATGTAAAGAATTTTATATTAATAGCACAGTTACACTTTACAAAAAAATAGCTTTCATTTGATACATCAATGATTTGAATATTCCCACTGGCTGAAAAGATATTCGACAAAAACAGTAAATCTTTTCTCCTGTAAAATTTGGATTTTTCAATTACCGACTTATTGCTTGGGAGCATCGAAATGTACCTACCTACATACTTGCAAAACCACACGTCAACGTTCGCAAATGGTCAGTACCTAGGTAGAGTACAAGTTTGCTTATAAGTTAGGTACCTAATCGAAAACTATCTATTTACGTGGTGATTAAAACTTAATAAATTATTATGTTTGCCAATTGTAATACTGTTAAATGAACCTATTAGAGGGGGGGAGGGAGGAGAAGATAGATACCTACCTTATGCTCTTGGTCACGCTTAAAATTGTAAATTCAGTTGGCATATCAACGATCATACGTGCAAGCTTAGACCATTACTTTGCCAAACAATTAAGTAACGATTGAAAGTGTTTTACAATAATTATTAATAAACCATAATCTTCCTCACAATTTCACACGTTATCACGAGGCCCAAAAACGGCCGTAAGTGGTTGGTCAAGGTCACGATAAACTGCGCTAGGGTTGTCGCACACATAAATGTAAATTATTGGGATATTTTATTCTTGTTATCTTTATTTAATTTAAAAGCCAAAAGTTTTTATATCCTATGTTGTATTAAATTTATTGGGGAAAGGACAGTGCTCCACCTAAGTTCTCTACCTGGGTGGAGCACGAACTCTTCCCCAATTTATTAAGTAACAATCATAAATTTGAAGAGTAATTAATTTCTTTTCAGGGCGAACATGGGACAAACCTTTTGTACCATTTATCGTCGCAACACCCAGATGAATACAAAATAGTTAATGATCGAAATCGTTTAGCAAAAGACGAATCAAATAAAGAGAACGATTCAACTCTTGCAAATACTAGTACAGATAGTTACAACAACAACCAACCAACGACTTCAACTACATCTCCTACGAATAAATATACTTTGTTGAAAAACCAATGTGTCAATTTGGTAACGGTACACGGAAGACCGTTCTCCATAACTGAGGATTTAGCCTTTAAAAATATTATATCTATGACCGGCATAAGTCCAAGAGAAGCTCAATCTTTAAATTCTCATTCCATCAAAATGTTTGTATCGCAGGCAGCAGAAATTAAAAGATCTGAAATAGCTGCAGCTATAAAAGGGCGAATGATTTCCTTAAAAGTTGACAGCGCTACACGTTTAGATAGATCATTTTTTGCAGTTAATGCACAATATATACTGGACGACAAAATTCTTGTAAAATATCTGGGGGTTACAGAATTGTATGCCAGGAGCACTGCTGAGTATCTAAAAGATAAACTACTTTATATAATGAGAAAATATTGCATTTTAGAACAGCAAATATACTCTATAACTACCGATAACGGTGCAGATATGATTAAAATGACCCAATTGTTAAATGACGGAGATAATGATTCCGACGAGGATGATACGGATACGGAGCCGCTTGAGACTTAATAATAATGTGTATGACGTCGACAATACAGAGCCCGAGATTCCTTACAGTGTCACCTCGATACGGTGCGCTGCACATACATTGCAGCTTGCAGTCAATGATGCGTTGCAGGAAGACGAATCAATACACACTATAAATGAAGCTCGCAGTGTTGTACGCAAACTTCGAACTCCTACGATGCGAAACATGCTTAAAGCATCAAACAAAAATAAGCCGCTCCTGGACGTGGCTACACGATGGCATTCAACATTGGACATGCTAGAGCGGCTCGTAGATTTAAAGGAGTACTGTTCACAAGCACCAGGCGAAGCCTTGTATGTGTCACCAACGACCTGGGATGCTTTAAATGACCTTATTACGTCACTAAAACCGGCAAAAATACTGACAAAGGTACTGCAAAGAGAACAACTCACGATTGGTGACTTCTATTACCATTGGTCCAAATGTTATTTAGAGACATCACGCTTATATTTACCTCTGGCCCAATTTATATGTAAATATATAAAAATAAGAGAAAAACAGCTAATGCTTAACCCAACATTTGTAAGTGCTTTATATCTAGATCCTAGATTTCATGTGGTCTTGTCAGCAGACGAAGAAGCATTAGCTAATAAACATCTTAACATGACTTGGAGACAAATTTTAAAAGTAGAGACCCGAAGATGAATCTTCGAGCACATCGCAACTAGTTTCTGATGCTGTGGATGAAATGGAATCAATTTTAGCCGAAACTGAAAAAATAAAAAACCGTAACCGCCGTGACCGTTATGTCCAGACTCATGCGAATATAACAGCCCTTTTAGAGAACTTTTCTTGCCATCCACGAATACCGCCTACAGAAGATATATTAACATTTTGGAAAAATAAAGCCGTGTGCGAACCTCAACTATTTCGTTTGGCAACTACAGTTCTAGCTACACCGGCTACTCAAGTTAGTGTGGAGCGTTTCTTTTCATCCCTAAAATTCATTTTAAGTGATTTGCGGTACAATTTAAACGACAACATAGTCGAGGACATTTTAGTCTTAAGAAATAACAGTTAAAACTTGTTTTTTTTTAATGTTTGTTTTTATGGATAAATAAAAGACAAAATAAATATACGTTTGCTTTTATTTATATTTCCCAGTGATTATGAATATTTATGATTTATGGTTAAACAAAATGTTATTATAAGCTTGTTATTTATTCATTTCGTGTAGTTCAAAGCAATGTGATAATTGGTGAATAAAATCTTCTCTTCTTTCTCTTGACATCTTAGTCATTGCTCTTCCAATAATTAGCCCCAATGTGTAACATTTTTCAATAGTATCTGCATCTAAATTGTTCGTTCGTTCGTCATTAATGAAAGGATCCGTATTTACTCCGACAGATATTTTATTAGTCACTTGATTATTTTCTATCTCCTGAAACAAAAAAATATAAATATGTATTAGTAAAGTAACAAGGTCTTCGTCTTGCTTGCAGTGGGGATCGAGATCCATGGATCTTGATCCCCAAATATGTTGGATTTCCTAACAATAATGGTACATACCTTACATATTTAAGTGATTTCTGGTATTTCTGTAAGTTTAAACTAAAGTAATAATTTTGAAATCTACTGTTACGCGTCCGTCGTGTCAGTCTACCATCCAAACCAAACGATAGCAGGCCAGGCGCGCTCTGCATTTTAGGTATGAAGCTACAAGTACGCGGCGGGCTAGACATGGTCGCACGTTAGTTCGATACTCACTCATTCGGTGCATCGAACGGATGGGATGAATGGATGATTTTATGTTGTAGTTGAAAGAAAAGCATATTAAGTACCTCCCTCGACGTGACTTCTTTTTTGCCCTAGTGTTATTAGAGCCCTCGCTGATGCTCGTGGTCCAATCTAACACTCGGCGCAACAATAAGTCACTTACTGCTCGGTGCAATAATCTACTATTAAAGATTTTGTAGAGTAAATCTCCTGTACTTGTAAAATGAATAAACTTTATATAGGCTTAAATATTATTTAAGCCTATATACAGTTCTTCATTTTACAAGAACAAGAGATTTACTATGGGTAGCTTAAGTATTTTATTTTTCTATCCGGTAGGTAGCCTAAGTACTCATAAATATTTTATTTTTCTATCCGGACAGCCCTATATTCCGTCAAGCAGCTAAGGTATGTTGCAGACGAGAAAAGACACAAAATAAGTGCAATTTAGCTTGCGCGTTGGCGGAGAAGTGATTTTGTAGGCTATTATAAAAGCGGCTTTCTTATTGCGTTAGTAGTACAATAGTAAGTTATTCTATGACGATAGGTACTATTGCGACAAGACGCACCGAGTGAACGAATGCGATCCCGCGCTCGCCCGGAATCATTTGGAACCGCGGAGGATTGTGAGGAGACTATAAGGTTTACGTTTCCGCGTTCGGAACCGCTCGGTACCTTTGATTTGAATCAGTACCTACTTCCGGAGTTCCGTCGCTGGAGCCGGAAGTTTCGCTCCGGGTTGAGAACTCTGTGTACTTACCAATCTACTTATTGCGGGGCTACTTGCATGGTGAAAAATACCATTTCCTTCATCCCCATTACTGTCCCACTGCTGGGATTATTTATTATTAAGTGTAATCAATTATAAAAAGTCATTAAGTATTATATTTTATATTTTATTTCAAACAACCCAGTGGCGGCGTACCTATCTATGATATAACACGTAGTACCTAATAACAATAAGCAATTTAGTTACAAAAATTGACTTACTTCGTTGGTGTCACTCTCAAATAAGTCCGGTGAACTTGGAGAATCCAGTTCTGGAGTTGTGCCTTCGGGGTCTATTTCATATTTTTTATATTTATCAGACTGACACACCAGGTCGAATTCTTTCTCATCAGCTGTAATAGAGTCATCTGAGGTTATAGATGACTCATCTATGATGACAGGTTCACCTGCAATTTTACAGTTTACTTGTATTTCATGTAAGTATATTATGTTGCCTAATTATACTTCACAGACTTGTAGGTACTTACGTTTACGTATATTATGCTCGACACGTTTATGAGGTAACATTTTTCCACAACACTAAAGAAAACCTGTATTCTTTTGACTACTGTACCAATGTCTAAACAGTGATATCACATCAGCCGGGACAGTAGTGTCGTGAGTGAGCTTATGCCAGAGCAGGTCGTCATAATTGACTAGGTCGAAAGCCTTCGATAAATCCAGGAAACATGCCATAACAGAAGACTTCCTGTTTGTATAGTATTGGACAGTCTGCTTAAGACATAAAATTGCACTATCCGTTGATAAGTTCGGTCTAAAACCAAACTGAGCATCATCGAGAACAATATGCTTAGCTAGAATTTCATCAAGCAGACTATCCAACACCTTAGCACAGACAGTGGCAAGCGATATCAGTCTATGGTTGGAGATATCGGAGACATCACCAGTCTTATTCTTTATTACTGGCACAACTATCGTATTACTAAGTTCTACCGGTAAATAACTATGACTTAGACATTAGTTATAAAACAAAGAAAGCACTCGCGGTAAGTGTACCCCCGCGTATTTAAGATGTTCGACGCTGAGGCCGTCGTGACCAGGGGACTTTCCCCTCACCATGTTCTGTATACTTCTCGCGACTTCTTTAGCGGAGAGCCTGACAGGAGGAGCCCCGGTCACGACCGCCCCCCCGCCATTATTTGACGGTTCGCTATAGCCGCACAACCGCGAGTTTACATTAAAATGCTTTTGAAAAGCATTTGCTATATCCGTGGGGTTGCTCACGCCCGCGACGCTCACCGGTACCCCCGATCTGTGTTTTAATTTATTCGTTAATTTCCAAAATTTATTGAATTGTTTACTTTCATGACAAGATGCTAACATATCCATTTTAATTTTCTCTTGATTGTTTTGACAATATTTTAATTTAGTTTTAAAAAGATTACGCGACGTTTTCATACATACATAACATCACGCCTGTAATCCCCGAAGGGTTAGGCAGAGGTGTACCCATTAGTACACCCACATTTCGCCAGTTATGTTTTTAGTCCCATGTAATAGGGGGCGAGCCTATTGCCATCAACCGGGCACAAATTCAGACTCCGAGGCTGCTACTGAGAAATTCCTGATGGAAAAACCCAATAACACTTTGCCCGACCTGGGAATCGAACCCAAGACCTCATGCACAGCAGTCGCGCTTGCGACCACTAGACCAACGAGGACGCTTTCATATTTTCATAAATAAATCCAGAAGTAGGTTTGTTGTATAACAGCCACGTTTGATAACACAGGCGGACATCACGGTGAGCCTCGCGGACGTGTTTGTTCCACCCTACAACATACTTTCCTTTATGATGCTTTTTAGCAGAGCTAACATGACTGAGATCGGCTCCCCTTTTCAAGATACAAATTAACTTATTACACAACCTATCTATCACCACCAGATGCTCAGGTATGTGACACATATTATCAGCACATTTACAAAATTCAGGAGGAAAGTCAATTTGTCTTAAATTGCTATTACAGTAATCCATATACTCATTTATCTGTTCTAAATTTCTCTCCCCCCATACAACTTTGTTTAAAGAAATGTTGGGTTCAATAATTTTGGGCTTAATTAGATTTATGTTACACTCTATTAACAATGGAATGTGATCCGACACGTAAGCACCGTACAAAACAGACGCATTAGTCACCAGATGTTTGGCGGCCTGTGTGACAACACAGTGATCGAGCCAGCGGAGGGAACCGTTGGCGGAGCTAGTAAAAGTATGCGAGTGTTGCGGTAAAAGTTCTGTATCAATACAAGACCAAGTTTGATCAATACACGTTAAAAGTAACTCACGTGAGAATCGTGTCCCTGGGTGCGCGTTAAAGTCTCCCAACACAAAAACAGCCGCGACTTCACTGCTCTCAATCACTGAGATAACCTCACTTAAACAACTCGTAAACTCAGTACAATTTTCGGCACAGTCTATGCATGTACACACAAAATATTAGCATAGACCGCTCGCCCTCCGCTATTTTAATACACACGATACGATCACTAGCACAACTTATAACCGATACCGACGCAAATAACGACTTCCTCCTCCACAGCGCCACACCTCCGTACGGTCTACCAACCAGAATACCGGCAGAGGTGTCCACGGCTGATTTCCCAGTGTAGGAAAAGTCCCCATCAATGGTCGCTTATACTTTTACAGTTAAATGTGCATAGCTTAATGTTCGACATAAAACCCATGATACGTTTGTTATATTTTCAACATTGTGCAGCTTATTTACTTGTGTTGTATTTTTCTTAAAATAAATAAACTGTCTGAATCGTATACCCTCGGGCCACATTTTGTCGTCTAAAAATTTATTTAATTTGTTTTTGAGACAAACAATTTAAAAGCATTATACGATCTTTCAGACTTCATATTGATTTTCTGAAGCTGCACTACTTCTTGCGTCTTATTTTGTATGTAATCACAAATATCTTTTTCAGTAGTCTCTTTGTCGACGTTAGTGATAAAAAGCGGAATTTTTGAATCCGCCGCTCTAAAATTATAGTTCGTATTAGGGCTTGCGGTTCCCGTTTTTCCCTCGAACCGAATCTTTGACTTTTTATTTTAACCAGGGTCCAACCATCTTTAGAATGAGTTTTAGGCCATTCACCTTGCATTAATACATCGACCATAGTTTTATAACACTGCATTGATTGTAGTAGATTAGAATTCTTGTCAACGTTGTTTTCTAAGAATGTCGAGTTAACCGGCGTGGTAGCAGACTCATTGACACCCGGTAGCACCTGAGCATGAGAGTGAACGAGAGAGCGATACTTCGGCCCGTCATCGATACTTGGTAGCTGCGTTGGCGAATGCGAGTCAGAATCGACACGATGTGAATGTTGTGAAGGTAGGTGCGGCGCCGGCGACAAACCAAACGGTCCGCTGTTTAAGTTATACACTCCACCTCTCATTTTATTTACATTAGAGTTAAATATCGGATTTTGCAACTGATTAGCCGATGATTGTATAAAATTATTCTCCTTCAGGGCCACTTCAAAGTCAAAGTCAAATCATTAATTCAATTAGGCCACTATAAGGCACTTTTGAACGTCATTACATGAAAAAAAATAGAATTGAATCTAGTTGCCCCTTCCAAAAGGTAGTTTTGTATGGAGAAGAATGGGCAAGAAACTACATACCTACTCTTTTAAAATCAACGTTTTACAATGTTATTATCCTCTAATTTATAATATGCTTGGTTGCAAAGTGTACTTTTAACATGTGTCTTAAATTTTCTTTCATTTAATTTTAATATATCAGAAGGTATTTTGTTGTAACATTTAACACAGTACCCCATAAAAGATGTATTTACTTTAGACAATCTAAAATAAGGTTGAGCTATTTTATCTTTATTTCTGGTATTAATATTATGTCTATCACATATTTTCTTAAAAAGTTTTAGATTTTTTCTCACGTACATAATATTCTCATAAATAAATTGGCAAGGCACTGTCATAATATTAATCTTCTTAAATACTTCCCTAAGAGATTCGCGACGAGGTAGATTGTAAATGGCTCTGACAGCTCTCTTCTGTAAAATAAAAATGGTTTCAATGTCAGCAGCCCGACCCCACAATAAAATGCCATAAGACATAATGCTATGAAAGTAGCTGAAATAGACTAATCGCGCAGTCTCTACATCTGTCAACTGTCTTATCTTCGTAACAGCATAAGCTGCTGAACTTAACCGTCCCGCAATAGACGTTATATGAGGTCCCCATTGTAATTTGTTGTCGAGCGTGATTCCTAGGAAAACCGTTTGATTAATAAATTCCAGTTTTTCTCCATTCAATATTATATCACATTCGCTACTTCTAACGTTTGGTAAACTGAATGTAATACATGTAGTTTTTTTTTTCATTTAATACTAAATTATTAACTGTAAACCAATTTTGGATCTGAAGAATAGAGTTATTCACGTCGTCAAGATTTTGTGACCGCCTGTCTATTTTAAAAATCAATGAGGTGTCATCTGCAAATAACACCATCTTTGGTTCATTTTCCAATAATTGAGGCAAATCATTTATATAAACTAGAAATAGAAATGGACCCAATATCAAACCTTGAGGAACGCCCATAGTCATTTCAGACCCCAATGAGTTTACGCCGTTTACTTGAACTTTAGCCTGTCTACCTATCAGTAAACCAAGAGATGTTTTACTAATCCCGTAGTACTCCAGCTTCAACAAAAGTGTCTCATGGTTAACGCAATCGAACGCCTTTGAGAGGTCGCAAAAGATTCCAACGGCATCTTGAGCTTCCTCCCAGGCGTTGAAAATGTTCTTTAGTAGGGTGACACCAGCGTCAGTTGTACAACGCCCTTTGGTGTAACCGTACTGTTGTTCATGAAAGATGGAATTTTTATTAAAGTGACGTAACATTTGATTGAGCATTAACTTTTCAAATACCTTACTGAGAACTGGGAGAATCGACACAGGCCTATAATTGTTGTGTTCCTTACTATCACCCGCTTTAAACAATGGTACGACTTTACTGTGTTTCATCAGATCGGGTCTCCTTGGTCTACACTGGTGTTAAATATTAAGGCTAAATAGGGCGCAATAGTTTCGATAATGGACCCACTAACTTTTACAGACATTCCCCAAAGATCTTCTGTTGATTTAATTTTAAGATCTTTAAAAGTTTTTATGACAGCCTGGGGGTTAGTATGTTGAAATCTAAATTCCACAGGGCAAGCCTTAACATTATTTTTAAGTAAGGCAGCATAGAGAGCGGGGGAGGAATTCAAAGCCTCAGTAGTTTGAAGGGGAATATTAGCAAAAAAAGTTTCAAATTCCTGGGCTACTTCTATATCTGTATTAATAGGGCCATGTGCAGTCTCTAAATTAAATTCAGTATTACGCTGTTTTTTTCTACCTGTTTCATTGTTTATTATTTGCCAAGTAGTTTCTATTTTGTCATCAGCTGACTTTATTTTTTTACTTATGTGAAGAGCTTTCGCTATTTTACAAAAACTTTTAAAAAGCTTTGAATATTTGGAAACATACTTATGAAAATTTATATTAATTGTATGTTGCTTTAGTCCATAAAGTTCAAATAGTTTTTCTCTGCTTTTACAAATACCTGGAGTCGCCCAGTCGCTAAATAAGAACTTTGTGTAAATACTTTTAGTTTTTAACGGAAAATTGTCATTAAATTGGATTTTTAAAATTGAAAAAAAAATCGGCATAAAACTCATTTGGGTCACCTATATTATTGAAACTATGAGTGCATAATTTACTGGACAAAGAATTATTAAAATTTTCTAAACTTTTACAATTAATTGGCCTAAACCTAATTTGAGTTTTTTGTAGTGGTACGTAGGCACAGAACGTAATTGATTGTCCACGAAGATCGGATGGCAGCCTGTTAACAATTTCCTAATGAAGGTATTCACAATTACAAAATATATTGTCAATACAAGTGACAGAAGAAGCTGTCACTCGGGTAGGCTCACTAAAAACATTTGACAAATCAAATGATTTGAAAAGGCTTAATAATCTGATACTACTAGTGTTACTTTCTAACAAATTAATATTAAAGTCACCACATATAATGATTGATTTACTACTAATACTAACTCTTTTTAATACATCTTCCATTACAGAATCAAACACAGATAAATTCTGGTTACTGGGAGGTCTGTATACACAAACTATAACATGCTTATCAAGCTCAACACAGGACAATTCAATGGTGTGTTCAACCGATAGTCTAACAATGTCTTTAGGTTCTTTAGATTTAATTGATTTTTTAATAAGTATTAATGAGCCACCATGTATCATCTGTTTCCGGCTGAAGTGACTAACTACACAATAATTTTCATAATTAATAGACATTACTTGGTTATCTTTAAGCCAATGTTGGGTAAAACAAACAATATCAAACTTGGTTTTTTCTAGAAACATCTCAATTTCTAGTAATTTGGAAGAGCAACCTTGAATATTTTGACTGAGCAATTTTAAAGTATGTTGCTTTCCCTTACATGCTACCTTGCCAGAAGATACTTTGTTATTATTCAGTAATAATAAGGGATTATTTGAAGAGGTAACTTCTGTTGTCTCACAATTTAGTTTAAAGAGTTATCCGGAGTGACCCCCACAACCTCAACCGAAGAGTTCAAAATACCGGTGTTTGTTTCAGCAGAGAGAGAATACCCTATCTGGCTGGTATTGGCCTCCAAAGGTATTGGTATTACTGGTGGACACTCCTTCGTACACAGTGAAGATTCACAACAATCAATCACTGTGTTGTTAGCAGAAGTGTACAACACAGTTTCGTCACTTATCCTACAATGTGTTATATTTGCTATAACAATGTTAATATTATATGCTATCAACATAGCAATTAAATGTCTATATTCTCCTGACAGGGATAAAGTTCCCTGAGTTAACTTAAAACCACTAACAAATTTATTAGTGTCAAAAAACAATAATTTGTCACTATGACAACATGTCAACCTATGAATAAAACTATTCAGCTTAAAAATATGATTGTTCTCAAAATCTGATAAAGTATCAGAATAGGGAAAAGCACACAACATTAGCTTCCCTATATTTAGCTTTAATAAGGTGTTAACACCATCCAGTATGTCCTTTTTGGTGGTACCAGTACTATTACCTAATAGTAAAACCAGTGTGGTCTAGTTTTGAATCTACTATTTTTTTAATAATTTGTTGAAAACTTACATTATGGTAACTATGATTCATAAAACTATGGCTAAGGTAATTGTGTAGTATTTTCCCAAAGCCTGACCCTAGTTCATCACAGAATATTATAGTTTTATTAATATCCTGCATTTGTGTATTATCACAGGTCTTTGTTAGAGGAGTCACTGCCGGTGAAGACATGTCAATCAGAGGCTGAGGGAGCGGCGGTTGGTCAGCACAGCTGCATGAGAGATTATTTGTCAGAGACTCATACCCCTCAGCATTGAACTTAACCAAGTCCAGTAGTTCCCCAGCCTCAAACAATCGATCACTTAATTGTTGTTGTGACAATTCATATTTTTCAAAAATATCTTTCAGCATGTACTCTTTGTATAATAAATCACTTTGTAGTTGCTGAATATCAGTATCATACTTCTCCCGGCATTTATCTAACTCCACTGTGCAGGTATTCAACTCCTTTGAAAGCAAAATACGGTCCTTCCTGAGTAAAAGATTTAATTTATGAAGGTGTTGTTTTTTTATTGTTTTCTGTGATCGTTTAATTAATTTCTTAATTTTGATGTATTTTTTTAATTTGTTATGACTCATTAAAACAGGGCATAATGGCATGGTATCATCACCAGTAAAATCTATCGTTACACTAGACTCACACGCTGTTTTTAACCTACTGCCTACTAACTCATTAAATAGGTTGTTAGTGCAAGCAACCTGTCCGCTGAACTTGACTGTCTCTGAGTGAGACAAGGCCTTATGGGCATTACACAATTCTCGTTCAAGTTCTGAGATCTTATTAAATGTATGTTCGTGGATGTCACTGCACTCTTGGAACGATGACACTTTGTACTTGAGTTGAGTGTGTTGGTCGGCTAAGTCCATGTGTTGAATATGAAGTTCTGCCAGCTCATTTTTCAAGAAGGTGTTTTTATCTACAATATTCTTAACTTCCACCTCACTGTCTTCCCTTTCCTGGAGCAGTTGTTTACATTAGGCTTTAGAAGCCTTAAGCTCCTTTAAGGTGGATCTGAGTTTAGCTTCCATCTCCTTGAGAGTAGCACTGCGGGTCATCATTTTATTAAAATGTCAGTCACCTGTAATATATATATTTGTGCAGCTAAATACTAATGCAAGTGTAGATGTATTACCTATTTATAGAAGTAGGAGGTAGTAGGGAAAAAAACTAAAAGTAAAGAAAAAATAACAAAGAAAATAAGTTATGAGTTTAAAACAAACAGATGATTAAAATTAGATTTGGTTAATTAATTTGAATTACATAAATGGAAACGTTAAACATAAGTATCCAAGAATAGGTACCACAACTTTTAACTTTATTGCCTACAAGTTTATAGCAATTTACAAGTTTGAGAAGTTAAATTTATGTAGTAGATAGGCAAAAGAAAAATACAATGCGCCTATTTCTATGTAGTGATTTATGTAGTGTTTTAATTGTATGAGCGAGTGTTTTTGTCGTCGATTTTGCTTCCACTACTTGTCAAGCAAAAGGAGACATAAACCGTGCCAGTGTGTGATGGACGTGGCTCAGTGGCCTGAGCAGTATCTTGTGATGTTTAGTAGTATGAAATACAACTTAGATAAAACAAAATACTCCCCGGGTTTCGATGATATTTAAAATCCTTCACCGTTGGGACGATGACTTGACAGCTCGTTTTTGGTTAAGTTATTGTCGCAGTTCTCGCGACAAAAACACTGCACAAACACTGTACGTAGTATATTCACTTAGTTTTTATAAGATCACACTAATTTTACGTAATTAAAAGACCTTTAATCAATTTATAAAAAAAATAAATCTAAGAGTTCGTTTTTTGACGACCGGCTCACACAGTGTTGCCAGCAAAAAAAAAAAAAAACTTCAAGGTCGTTCTTATTGACAGCATTATCTTTAATATCATTTAATTCCGCTCGCAAAATTATCAGGTCCTTTAGTATTTTCGTAACGTCTACGTGATCGAAACAGACAGGGGGCAGTTTATGCAGCTCGTAGGCGACAAAAACCGGCAATTGATCAGGATCTATAGTTTTAAAAACCGCTATTATGTCTTCTAGATCCTTTTGTTTTTTGTCTTTTCGCCTCGACTTCAATCGTTTACCAATCTTTGTCGTGCAGCACAACAATGTCTTTGCCTCGTCGATTTCCTCCTCTGAAAACGCCGACACACATATTCTAATGAGACTTTCGTTGTCCATAACATCCTGTTTATTACGAATAAATGCAAGGACTTCCGAAATCACCACATTACAGTTCGCACACTTAGTCGTAACGACGGACATTATCGGGCAATCACACATCCGCGACCACTCGCATAGGACTCGCGTGTAAGCGTTCGATTACGTAGACCATAATATCCTCTAAAATAAATTAGAATAATACGGAGTTAGAGGGAATGCTTTAAACCTTATACAATCATACCTCAAAGATAGGGTTCAAATAACTCAAATACCTAGACTATCAAGTCAAACAAAATGTGAACAAACGTTTTAGTCTAAGCCTAAAATGAGTAAGTATGGGGTGCCTCAAGGAAGTATTCTTGGTCCGCTTTTGTTCATTATATATATTAATGATCTCCCAAAGACCATAATCGCGCTCTGTGCGTCGGCTATACGCAGAGGGCATACAGCGCCCTGCGTGTTCAATACAACAATGCGTTCAGAATGTTGAATGGACTGCCGCGGTTTTGTAGTGCATCAGGCATGTTTACTGAGGCCAGAGTTGATGGTTTCCATGTCATCATACGCAAACGTTGCGCTTCCCTCCTCCGCAGAATGCGTGGCAGTTCACACAGCATCTTGGGCGTATTGTGTGATAAATGGGACAGTCCAATGTTGGGTCATTGGATTAGACTGCACGCGATGTAAAGATGACTGTAAAGTAGAATTAGTTTTATTTATTTATATTAAATTA
The DNA here is from genome assembly GCA_949774945.1 of Hoplodrina ambigua. Lineage (NCBI taxonomy): Eukaryota > Metazoa > Arthropoda > Insecta > Lepidoptera > Noctuidae > Hoplodrina > Hoplodrina ambigua. The sequence goes on from OX458964.1 coordinate 16,003,948, forward strand.
CTAACAATAGGTTAAGATCATTGTTACTAACATTTTATGGACTTTTGGTCTGAAATAAATGATTAATAATAAATAATAATAATAATAATCCATGACATGATATTATTTGCAGACGACAGTACCGCTATTTTCACTGACGAGGATCAAGATAAATATGAAATGAATGTAAATAATTCCCTTGAGTGCATCATAAATTGGTTAAATACCAACTGGTGACGACGTTGAGTTGATTATGGGCTGTAGGTGTATTTGGTGAATTTTAAATAAATAGACACGTCTAATGTATCGCTCTGTATTGAGGCAACTAACTTAACATGATTGGACATACCGCCCACCAAAAGGACCCTATGTCCTTTTAAAAAACATCAGGCATCATAACTAAGTCATTATGAAACTAAATGTAACAATTTCTTAAAGTGGACTGTATTATTAAGGTAAGTACCTAGAATCAATTAGTTCACAACAACATTAGTTGTCAGTTGTAAGTATACATAGTTATAAGTATGCGGACGCTAAGTACATCATTAGTTTTTTAATTTATTTTAACAACTTAATCTACGAATGGTAAGTATGTTTCTCATATAATTATCTCAGTTGTAATTAAGTAATTTATGTAGGTAGATTTATATAATTTTAAACATAAGTGCCTTCCCTTGTAATGAAATGATTAATCAACAATAATACATATCATGCAGACTAAGATTCATTAGGTAAGTAGTATACATTAACATAAGTAGGTATATAAACAAAATTGTTCAATTAGTTAACAATTAATTAAGCATCTTTAGGTAGGAATATTAATTTAGATAAAGGTCTTTTTAATTCACTTTGTCCCTTACACTGCACTGTAACCACTCTAACTAAATTGTCCTTTCCAGGATGAAGTATTTTAATTTTTCCCAGGAGCCATTTCGTAGGAGGCAGGCCCTCCTCCTTGATGACCACAATGTCGCCCACGGTAGGTGACTGAATAGCTGTTTGCCACTTGGTTCGTTGCTGCAGTGTGTTCAAGTATTCAGAATGCCATCTTCGCCAGAAGTCTTGTGTCATTCGCTGTACTAATTGCCATCTAGTTAATAGGTTGATGTTTGATTTTTCATATTCATAGTCAGGAACACTGAGTAAGGGCTCACCAATCAAAAAATGTCCTGGTGTGAGTGGTGACATCGTCTCAATAGTATTGTCCAGCTGGCACAATGGGCGGGAGTTGAGACAAGCTTCTATTTGTGTTAGCAATGTCGCCATCTCTTCATAGGTGAGTTTTGTGTCGTTGCTAACTCGTGCTAAATGTCTCTTTACAGCTTGTACTCCAGCTTCCCAGAGGCCCCCACAGTTTGGCATTCGCGGCGGAATAAAATGCCACGTAGTTCCGTCAGTTGCTAAGTGTTCGGAAATTTCTTTAGATATGCTGTTTTCACCTGCCTTGAAAAGGTTTTTAAGTTCCTTTGCAGCACCAACGAAATTAGTGCCGTTGTCGCTGAACAGATGAAGACAGCGACCTCGACGTGCGACGAATCTTCGAAATGCAGCAAGGAATGCTTGAGAAGTTAAGTCTGTTACGGCTTCCAAATGTATGGCACGTGTAGCCATACATACAAATAAACAGATGTACCCTTTAGTAGCATGATGGCCTCGCCCTTTTGATGTTCTTATTAGTACTGGACCTGCATAGTCAACTCCACTGTTTAGAAAGGCCCGCTGTTGACTCACTCTTACATCTGGCAATTCACCCATTAATTGATTGTTTGTCTTGCCTTTATTGATAATGCAAACCTTGCAACTTCTTATGCATTTTTTTACAGCTGATTTTAAGTGAATTATCCAATAATTACTTCTTATGTATGCCATCATAACTTGTATACCACCATGCAACGTTTGTTTGTGTGCTTCATTTATTAATAATTTGGTGATATGTTGATTACGTGGTATTATTATTGGATGTTTGGTTTTATCTGGCAAATTGGTGTTTTGTAAACGACCTCCAACTCTCAACAAGTTGTTTTTATCTAAAAACGGTGTCAAACTAATTAGTGAACTTGATTTTCTCACCATACCATTTTTATTGATGCATTCTATTTCTTTTCCATAAATTAATTGTTGATAGTATATTATGCACCTTTGCAAAATTATGTTCATTTCATATGTAGTCAAAAATCTTTCTTTGTTTTCATTGTTTAATAATCTCCGACAATAAGCAAGTACTCTCTTCATTCTAGTTAGTTTAGAAAATCTTTCCCAAATTGGTTTTTCTTCATTTTCCTTAGTTTTATTTGTAATGGTGCAATATGCTATTTTTAACTCTAAATCTGTCTCGGTATCTTCTGATTTATTTAAATGAACTTCCCTTTCTGAGAGCCATTCTGGCCCCTTCCACCACATTTTCTCCTCCTTCAGATCCAATAGGAACATCCCTCTGGATGCTATGTCAGCAGGATTTTCTCGTGATACAACATGATACCACTGTATGTTGTTTGTATTATCCTTGATTTCCACCACACGATTTGTAACAAAGGTCTTCCATTTTTGAGGTTCACCATGAATCCATGCAAGTACTATCGTTGAGTCGGTCCAGCAGTAGGTTTGGTTATATGGAATCTTCATGGCTAATGTGACTTGTTTGAGCAGCCTTGACAACAAAACAGCTCCACACAGCTCAAGCCGAGGTAGTGATACTGTTTTCAATGGAGCAACTCTAGTTCTTGATGCAATTAAACTTGTGTGTATAGTACCATCCTGCCTTTCTACTCTGCAGTATACAACGGTTGCATAGGCTCGAGTTGAAGCATCGCTGAATCCATGCAGTTGTATTGCTTTTTTATTACTGCCGTACGTGTGTAACCATCGGTTTTGAGAAATTTGGTTGACATTCTTGAAATCTTTTCTTATTTTCAACCAATGTGTGGCTAATTCATCTGGTAAAGGTTGATCCCATTGTGTGCCAGCTAACCATAGTTTTTGTATGAGCATCTTAGCTAACACAATGCTTGGTGATATCCATCCTAATGGATCGTAGAGTTTTTGTACATCAGACAAAACATTTCTCTTTGTAATGGAAGATGGGGGTGAAGAGAGACTGATGTTGTAAAGGAATTGATCAGTACCAACATTCCAGGTGATACCTAATGCCTTCACAGTACCATCTAGGTTTATATTATAATTGACACTTGAAGAAATGTTGCTTGGATCCATTGACTTCATCAATTCAATGTTGTTTGATGACCACTTCTTCAACTCAAAACCTCCCCTTCTTAACATAGCTCTGAGTTGATTGCTAGCTTCTATGGCTTCTTCTATTGTATCACAACCCGACATGACGTCATCGACAAAAAAATCTGACAATGTAATGTCAGCAGCAACTGGATAGTTATCTCGTTCATCGTGTGCAAGTTGAATCAAGGTCTTCACTGCTAGGTAAGGTGCCGAAGTAGTCCCAAAGGTCACGGTAAGTAATCTAAAATCTTTCATTTCCTCATTGCTATTATTTCTCCACAGAATTCTCTGAAAGTCAGCATCCTCCTTGTATATCATAATCATTCTGTACATTTTTTCTATGTCAGCAGCGAAACAAACGGCGTGCATTCTCCAGCGCATGATTATGCTTCGTAGGTCTTCTTGGAGCACTGGACCAGGTAAGAGTTCATCATTCAATGATATACCATTTGTTCCCTTACAGGATGCGTCGAAAACTATGCGCGTTTTTGTGGTTTCCTTATCTTCACGCAAGACTGGATGATGGGGTAAGTATACAGATTTTCTTGAATAAATTTCATTTTCAGGTACTTCTTCTATATGACCTAAGTTTTTGTAATCTTCTATAACTTTTGCATATTCTTCTTTTAACTTAGGCTGTTTTTTAAACCTTCTCTCTAATTGTATCAATCGTGTTTTAGCAATGTCTCTTGTGTGTCCCTCTGTAGATTGAATACAGTTTGTTTTGAATGGTAGTTTTACTACATATCTTCTTTGTTCATTTCTTGTATGTGTTTGGTGATAAATGTCTTCACATAATTGTTCTTCCTTTGTATTCTTACGTCTTGTAATTGTGTCTATCTCCCAAAGTGCCTTTAGCATGTTATCCATGTCTACTTGGTGATGCATGACAAGAAATGAATGTTCTCTTTGCGTTGTATTTATTTCTCCAAATAATATCCATCCTAGGGTTGTTTTCTGTGCACAAGGAGCCCCTGGTGGACCTTTGATTAAATTTTCTTCTACTATTCGTGCATATTCCTTCACACCAATCAACATATCTATCGGGCCTGGTCTATAATATTGTGGATCTGCGAGATCGAGACCCTCTAGATGATGCCAGTTGTGAACAGTCATTGTGTGATGTGGAATTCTGGTGGTCAGTTGTTTGTTCATAACGTAGGCTTCGACGTGCATGTTGAATTTGTTTTGCCCTCTTGATAATACATTTAACTGAACCACATGTTTAATTTGTGCCTGCATAGAACCCACACCTGTTATCTTGCCTTCAATTGATTGTCTTTGGAGCTTCAGTAATTGAGTTGCCTTTTCACTGATGAAGCTTGCTTGTGAGCCTTGATCTACAAGAACTCTTAACAGTGTCTCATGTCCATCTTCTCCTATTGCTCTGACGAGTGCAGTTGCTAATAAGGCGCGTCCAGATTCTCCAACACCAACATGAAGACTTGTTATGGCCTTCTCGGTGTCTACTTGTTGAGACGTCGATGTCTGTATTGGTTGGTTAGATGTGGCTTCTGTAGAACCCTTAGAAGTCTCTGATTTGTGGAGCAAGGAATGGTGACGTCTTCTACAAACTCGGCAGGTACCTGGTACCTTGCACTTGTAAACTGAGTGACCCGGAAGCAGGCAGTTGAAACAAAGCTGTTTTTCCTTTACAAAGTTGTTACGTTGAGTAAGGTCCATATTAATAAATTGTTTGCAATGACATAATGTGTGCTTTTCACTACAAAGTACACAGCTTTTATCTTTGACAGCACTCACGGCGTGGTAAGATCGCTCTTTGACTGTACGATCTTTGTTTGATACGGGTTGAATCATTTCAAGAGTTCTAAATTTTGATTCTAAAAATCTTTTTAAATCTTCCCACGGTGGGACCTCTTCTGACCTTTCCTTATAAGCATAAGTTTCCCATTCTTTGTGTGATTCCGGGTCCAGCTTCTGAATCACCAGAAATATAATTAATGGATCCCAAGAATCGGTGTTAATTTTTAAGTTTTTTAGATTATTTATGCACTCTGTTGTAGTGTCCAATAAAGTTTTTACACTGTTAGCTGTTTGCGTTGTAATTTTCTTTTGATAGAAAAGTCTTTGCAACACAGAGAACACAATAACTCGTTTGTTTCCGTATCTGTCTTTTAACAATTGCCACGCTTGATTGTAATTACTGTCCGTCACTTGAATGTGTCGTAGTATTATTTCTGCTTCGCCGGTTACACTAGATTTCAGATAATGTAGTTTTTGAACATCACTGATTGATGTATTATTATGCACAAGTGATATAAACATGTCCTGGTATGTAGGCCACTCCTCGTATTTTCCCGAAAAGTTTGGTAATTGAATTCGAGGCAGTTTTACGATCGAAGATTGACCTTGACTACAGAGTGATGTGTTTGATGTTTCCATTGAGGTTTGCTGCATTTTGCTCAACATGTCTGTCATGTCTGCTTGTAAGCAAATGTACAGGTCTTCAACGACAAAGAAATCTTCATTAAGAAAGTACGGGATTTCTCCACGCTTGTCTCTCGGAGTACATTGCGTCAATGTTTCATGAGCTTGCTTAAATGAACACCAATACTCTTCAATGCATTTTAATCTAGCTCTTATAATAATAAATAATAATAATAATAAATTTATTTCAGACATAAAAATCCATAGAGTGTTAGTAACATTCAAAATACTTATTGCCTAGTGTTAGTAAAAATCAACCTCTGCACAAACTTCTGCATAATCGGAGAGCCGAAGCTCTCAGCTACAGTTTTCAGGATGCTGTTCCTACTATCCCTCACTCTCCTCAGCAGCGACGCAGTTTTTTTGCGTAAAATCGCATGGAAACCGTCAGTATGGGTTTGCGTGAACATTTCTGACGCGCTACAGTAACGAGGTAGTCTTAACAACATCCTGAAAGCATTATTATATTGGACGCGCAGGACATCCAGCGATCTCTTAGTACAATTGACCCACAGACTGCCCGTGTACAGACTTTGGCAATAAGCCTTGAAAAGTGTTATTTTTACTTGGTCTGTACACCGTGCAAATCTGCGGGACAACATATTACTCCGGACCGCTAGAGCCCTGCGCTCCCTCTCAATGTCTACATCGTCCCTGAGATCAGCGGCAAGAAGATGCCCTAGGTATTTAAAAGTTGTCACCCTACTAATTGATGAACCGTTCAATAGCAGCTCAGGTCCCTCTCCACGCTTTTTGCCGCTGACCTCAAAGACCATGTATTCACATTTTTTAACATTGTAAATTAATCCATGTGCGGCAGCGTAGGCCTCGCAAGTTTTAAGCAGTTCTCTGATTGCTCCCGCCGACGGCCCAAGCAACACCATGTCATCTGCGTAGCTGATGTTGTTTATTCTAACCCCATCAACACTGCATCCGACACGCATGCTGCTGAGCGCGACTAACAGGTCATCCACGTAGAGGTTGAAGAGCCTGGGAGACGTCAGACCACCCTGTCTCACCCCGCACTCCAACCTATACGGCTCAGAGACTGTATCATCCCATTTCACGAGATTTACTTGGTTACCATACCAGTACTGGAATAGCCCACATATTTCCGCAGGTATACCCCTGTCTCCCATCTTTCTCCATAGCTCATCATATGAGACAAGATCGAACGCCTTGGAGAGATCAAGGAAACAGGCGTACACCGGCGTACCGCGATCTTTATAATATTGAACGGTGTGCTTGAGGCTTAAAATAGCACTTTCAGTTGATAATCCGGGGCGAAACCCGAACTGTGCATCATGAAGATGTATATATTTACTTAAGCAAGAATCAAGCACACCATCCAACACCTTTGCTATTATAGTCGCAAGCGAAATGGGACGATAATTACCCTTGTCCGCGATGTCACCTGTCCTGTTCTTCACAATGGGAACCACGATGGTCTTCATCAGATTAGCCGGTAGATAGGCGTGACTAATGCACATTGTGAAAAACAAAGACAGGACTCGCGGCAGATGGACACCTGCATGCCTCAGGTGCTCAATGCTAAGCCCATCATGTCCTGGAGACTTACCTCGTTTCATGTTGTTTCTTATGTAACCGGCACTTCTTTAAATTCGATTGTGTTTTTTGTATTAAGTTTGCCACGTCTTCTAGTGTGCTTAAATTTTTCTTTTGTTCCGGAGTTAACGTAGTCATTGTAACGTTGTTTTATGTTATTATGCACTTTATATCACTCACTTGTACCATTAATAGTCAATCGTTTGTATTTAAAATTCAAAGTTCATAAAACACTGCACATTTTTGCGTAAACTACTCGTCGTCTTATCTCTGGAATGCGGCCTTTTGTTCTCAGCTCGCTCGGCTACCAATTCACTAATGATCCACAGGTAAATATCCGGTTCGATTTGCGACCATATGGTGACGACGTTGAGTTGATTATGGGCTGTAGGTGTATTTGGTGAATTTTAAATAAATAGACACGTCTAATGTATCGCTCTGTATTGAGGCAACTAACTTAACATGATTGGACACCAACAATCTAAAAATTAACTTACAAAAAACTTGTTGTATGTCCTTTGCTAACATAAATACAAAACTAAATAACCTAAACATAAAATACAAAGGTGAAACTGTAAAAGAAGTAAGGACCACTAAATTTCTTGGCATACATATTGACTCCGCACTAAACTGGAAAACCCAGATTGACCATGTCTGCAAAAAATTAAATCAATTTTCATATGCCCTCTACAAGTTATGAAAATTGACAAATGAGAGTACTTTATTAAGTGTCTATCATGCATATGTAGGCTCCATACTGAAATATGGTATTCTATTTTGGAGTAATTCAACGAACAGAGAGTGTGCTTTAAAAGCACAAAAGAAGTGCATACGAAGCATATGCGGACTTGGACAGACTGACTCTTGTAGACCAGTTTTCAAAAGATTGAAAATCGTAACCCTACCTTCATTATACATATTTGAAGCGGCAATGATGATAAAATGCGATATAGATAAATATGAAACGTTAAGAAGTGCGAGACACAAAAATGAATTAAAAGGTATTAAATGTAGAACGGTGAAATTTAAATCTAATATTTGGTATTGGAGTTAAAATATATAACAAACTCCCAAAGTATATTAAGAATATTTCAGCGTTCAGAGTTTTTAAATTAAATCTAAAAGAATTTTTGACATGTAAAGCATATTATTTTCAATTAATGAATTTTTAAATGATCGAATTATTGACTAGAATTGTTTTTACTATAGCTTTACATGTGTAACTTATTTTTTATTTTATTTTTGACTTATTTTTATTAAACGTGTATGTCTTTACATGTCCTCAATTAATTGTATGAATGAATGTGTAATGTAATATAAATGTTAATTTAACCAATAATATTGACATACTGTATAAATATTGTACACCCCGTGGGTATGTTACAGTGATACACAAAACTATTTGTAAGACCTTATGTTTACCTACTTGTAACAAACAATGAATAAATGAATTATGAATTACAAGAATGGAGAGAAATAAGATCAGCCTCGTTTATTAACGAGGTCTGATCTTATTTCTCTCTCTTATTTCATAACTGAAATACAAACAGAGAGATGGCTTGGTACAATGACTATTAACAACGACAAAATACAAATTTACGGATTCAGCGATGCTTCAATGCGTGCATATGCAGCGGCAGTCTATATAAGACTTGAAACTCCAAACAACAGGATTGAAACAAAACTGATAGCTGCCAGAATCAGAGTACCACCATTGAAGACAATTTCGTTACCTCGTCTAGAACTTTGTGGAGCCCTACTTCTTTCAAAATTAATGAAGCAGGTTGGACAACCAATGAGGATACCAACAACACGAATATACGCATGGACTGACTCTTTAATTGTTATCGCGTGGCTTAGTGGTGAACCTAACAGGTGGAAACCCTTCGTTGCAAACCGTGTAGTCGAAATTCTTGAAAACATTAATAACAAGCACTGGTTCCATGTTCAGTCACACGAAAATCCCGCTGATTTGGCATTTAGAGGAATGTTGTTATCCGATTTGAAGAAATGTAACTTATGGTGGCACGGACCGGGCTGGCTATCTAAAACAAAAATAAATATTAAACAGAAACAGACATGGAAATGAAGAAAACTAAAATCAATACTTACCTGAATGCAGACCGGATTATAGAATCTGAAACAACTTTAATATCACAATTTGATAATTTTGAAACATTAACGGAATTAATTAAAGCTATTACTTACTGAAGAAGAATTTTGAACTATAAGAAAAATATAAATAGTGAAAATCAGAATTTAACAACACAAGAATTAGAAAATGCTCTACAGATCTGTATTAAAAAGGTTCAAGAGGAAGAATTTAAAGAAGAGATAGACAGACTAAAAATAGGAAAACAAGTAAAGAAAAAAGTCAGCTACGTTGTCTAAATCCATACCTGGATGAGAAAAATGTACTCAGGGTGGGCGGTCGCTTAAGACATGCTAACTTACCTGATGATAAGAAGAATCCTGTGATCCTGGGAAATAAAAACGCACTGATACAGTTAATCATTGCTGATGCACATAACAAAACATTTCATGGAGGAGTACAGCTAATGCTATGTCACTTGCGTTTTAAACACTGGGTTATAAGAGCTAAATCACTAGTGAAGAAACATATTCGCAAATGCATGAAATGTGCTCGAATGAATGCCACAGCGAAAGAACAAATAATGGCTTAGTGACTTACCAGTAGAAAGAGTAACACCGACGAGACCGTTTCTGCATAGCGGTGTAGATTTTGCAGGACCGTTTCAAACACTGGTATCTAAAGGATTTTTTTGCAATAGGGGATATTGTGTTGATCAAGACTGAAAATCAACCACCCAGCAAATGGTCCTTAGGACGAATAACAGATAAACATCCAGGCATGGATGGTAGCACGAGGGTGTATAGCGTGAAAAGTGGAGGTTCTATAACGAAGAGAACTATTTCTAAATTATGTGCATTGCCAGTTGATTCTGCTTAGTATTTCTTGAATTAGTGAGATATTTTGTATAATTTTATAGTAAGCATAGTTGTAATTTAATAATTATTGTAAAAGAACTTAAAGTCCTTTTGGCGGGCGGTATGTTAGATTGAGAATTGTTTAGTAGCTACGCAAACCGCACATCCACATACCTAGCTAAGTATATCAGTCATGTCGTTTTTAAAATCATTTAAGTTTATAGTATGAAGTTAGTCGCCAATATAAAGTACGTTCAAACAACACGTATTTAATTTAACCCGAATCCCGAACAAGCAATAGTGAACCTTAACACAAACACCACAGTGTGAAAATCTACATTTTTTTGAATTATGTCCAAAGCGTAAGCAATTAATACAAACATCAAATTCAATTGCCTTTTGTAAACGATTTTCTATGGATAGGCTTCTAAAAGATTCACATTTAAATAATGTGTGTGCTTGGGAGCAAAGTGGACATTTACTATTTTTATTTTTTATTTCTAATTTTTTATTTGATTGTTTGTAATTAGAATCAGTTTTATTTAAATGACTATTATTTAACGCGACAATAGTATTCGTTGCAGAAGAAGTATGATTTGATTCAACTAATTCTAACCAGTCCACTTTCCTGCTTAAAAAAGTACAAAATTGCATTAAAGTAGGATCATCTTTTAATGTGTTGTTTCTGTGTTCTTCCCAGTCACGACTTATTGTTAAGTCTAATGTTTTAACCATTAAATAAATAATAATATCGTCCCCATATTGAGTGGGATTCTTTAATGAAGTAAGTGCCCTAACATTTTTATTAATTATATCTACAAGGTTTCTGATGGAAACAATGATTGTTTACAAGAAGTCGGTTGTTATTGTAACGTTCGCACAACAGGTCCCACGCAAGAATGTAATGATCGGCTTTAAAATCAATATTTTTAATAATTACAGCCGCGTTTCCCTGGAGAGAAGCTCGCAGATCGTGGAACTTATTAATGTCATTTATACTAGAATTGTCGTGAATCAATGACCCAAAGGTATCTCTAAACTCAAGCCAGCACTGGTAGTTCCCATCGAAATGTGGCAAATCTATTTTTGGCAAACGAACAAAAGTATTCCTAAATGAAGCATGTGCACCTGAGTCAGCATCTCTGAAGCCCGCCTCCGACGCAGCACCGTTGGCCGAGACACCGAGCAAGCTACGTGTGAGTGCCACCAGGTTGAAGTACTGGCAGTCAAAGTCCTCACGTTCAGCCAACGCAGACTCGTCGTCATCGGAAAGCACTTCGATGTGTATCTGTAAGGCATCAAATTCGGTGTGTAAGGATTCGAATTTATTAAAAAGCTCCTCTAGATCTAAACGTTGCAACTCAGATACTGCAGAACCACTTTTTATTAAATTAAAATAGTTGCTGTAAATAGTAAGCTTCGATTTAATTTAACTACGTTTCTTAATGAGTGTTTTTAAGTTATCTGCCATTTTAAAGTAAATAAAGATAGGTCATAATCACACTTAACACGAGTACAATGAAATGCCTGTGGTGGAGCGCGTCTGTGAGCTGAGTGGAATCGCGGGCCCGCAGCGGCCGTCGCGTAACGGGTTCGGTCCCCCGACCCCGCGCTTGCATAACACTCTTAATTTATTTAATAGTATTCGGTGGTCCTCATAATCAAAAGCCTGGGTCATATCGCAGTATATGGCACATATGGGAGTCCTTTTATCAACGTTTGTAAGTGCTGTTTTGTAAAAATCGTATATAGCTAAATTAATACTTTTGTTTCTTCTGAAACCTTTTTGCTCATGACATAGTAGTTTATTAGTTTCTAAATATAGTTGGTTATAGATATACTTTTCAAATATTTTAGAAAAAATAGATAAGAGTGCAATGGATCTATAAGCTTCTAATGATTCAAGTTTAAAAGAAGACTCAAATGTCCACAAATATGTCGATTACAAATTTTAATAATTTTAGTTGAAATTTCATCAAAACCTACGCTGTTCATTTTCTTAAGTTCGGGAATAATTTTATGTATGTCGTTTGGTACGCATGGAGCCATAAAAATAGAATTCATCGTGCCTACAATCCTCGATGTTACTTTTTTGCCACGACTTGCTTGCTTGCTTGTTGCTTTATTTTATCGATAAAATACTTAATTATTAAAGGCATTGGCCATAACGTTGGATCAGAAACTGTATTATTATATATATTAATTTTATTTATAATGTCACGTGGGATATTTAATCTTAAACAATTCATTACTTGCCCCGTAGCTTTAGATTTATTATCAGAGGATTTATAATTGTTTTGTGAGCGTTTCGTAAGTCTAATAATTTTCTTAAGTAATTTTGAATAGGTAATAAACATGTTTTTTGTTTTAATCGATGGCTTTAATCTATACTTCCATAATAACTGTCGCTTTCTGACACTACACTGTTTTAATCCACGTGATATCCATTTTTGTTTTCCATTCACACGTATAATGATAGTTTTGAATGGAAAACAAAGGTTAAATAAAAGCTCGAAATGTTCGCTAAAAGAGTTGAAAGCCTTATTTGGGTCAGTTTCTGCATATATCTCAGAAAATGAGTAATTACTAACACACTCAATAAATTTCTTAATATTTTCATCACAAAAATCACGTGTTCGTTTTCTCCATATCTTAATTACAGGTATTCTCTTAATAGGGAACATCATCAACTGCGCCGTATGATCGGACAAGGTAAATTCTAACACTTCCGTCTTACATTGTTTTTTGAAGTTGTGAGCAAAATTATCAATACAAGTTTTACATATCAATCTAGTCGGTTCTCTTACAGCTAAAGTCATATTGTACGTTAACAATAAGTTCTCAAAATCACATGTTACATTGTTTTGTGTCAATAGGTCAATATTAAAATCACCCGCAATGATACAATATTTATAGGATTTTTTATTCAATCGTTGTAATGTTGTTTCTAGTTTACTGAAAAATGTATTTAAATTCTCTGGTTTGGGTACCCTGTAAACACATACATAGACCTGATATCGATAGACTTTTTATTTCTGGCAACTCCTTCCACTGATTACCATTTTTTACGAGAATGCAGGCACCTCCACGTTTGCAGTGGCTCCTACCATAAAACGCTGCTAGTGTGTAGTTTGGAATTACTAAGTGATTTTCATAGCCATCCATAATAAAGTGTTCAGTGATGCATATTATTTCTACTTGTATTTATTTTCCTGTAAGTTCTTCCAAACATATGGTTAATGGGTCAGATTTGTTTAATAGATCAGCGATAGACCAGCGATATATAGATGTTATTGCAGACGAAAAAAGTCCGAGGATTCAATTGTGACTTTGTGTTTTATGTCGTCATTAGTTTGACTATTGTAGTTATTGTCCAATAAACTCAAATCAATTAATATGTTATCCATTATTCGGTTATATATTATATATTCTTTACTCCACCTTTGTTAATTTTTCCAATTGAGTTGGAGAACATTTCAGGGCTTAAATCATAATTGGTGTCACACAGATATACGCGTAGTCGCGTAGTCATAGTTTTGTAAGTCAAGAAAAAGTAGTTTCCACCAAACATTTCTGCCTTTTTTTTTTAGGTCGTCATAAAATCATCAAATGACTCCTTCCGCCCTGGGTGAGGCGGAAGGGACTGTCAGACTTTTACTGACTAAAAAACCACCCTGTTCCTTCCGTTGCCGCTCCGTTCCGGGGCCGCGGTATCCTATTAAGACGTCCCGCAACCCCGGCAGGCGTTGGCCCCGTCGGGGGTCCCGTCCCTGTGCTGACAGCTCTTTGAGGCGCGCGCAAACAGAACGCGCCGTCGACCGGGCCTGGTCCTTGATCGGACGGCGAGCTACCCATTACTCGCCGTCCGCAAGCCCGCGCCTACGCTGGCCGGATGTCGCCTCGCGACGTCCGACGCCCTGGGCGTCTCCCGCGGCGGTTGGGGCGTGAGGTGGTTCTCTCCCTCACGCGGCTCGTCTCCTCCTTCGCTAGCATTACTGCTTCGCAGAAGGAGGTGACTGCATCCCATTCCCTCTCGCCCCGGAGCATGGCCTGAACCAGGTCCGGACGCGAGAGGTCGCCGCCGCCTATCGCCTCCGTGAGGCGGCGATGCTCTGCCCAAGCGGGGCAGTCCTGCACCGTATGCTCCACCGTGTCCTCCGGGCGATCCACACAGTGGTGACACCCGGGCGTTTCCTCCCGCCCTATCCGACACAGGAACCTCCCGAAACAACCGTGTCCGGTGAGGACCTGCGTCAGGCGGTAGGTGAGGACGCCGTAGCGCCTCTCCAGCCACTCCTCAAAGAGGGGTCTTACCGCCGCGATTGCGGCGTGAAACATTTCTGCCTTAAAGTTGAATATGGGAGCCATTGGTGTGCTTAGCTGAAGCGACTCTTTTAACGCATTGATGACGTTAATGTGTTCGCTCTCATCTCTAACGTCTGCTGTCCTATAAGGCGCTTTGCACACGCAGCAACTTTTGCAGCAACTGGCAACTGGCAACTTACTGACAACTCACTGTTTACATGTAATTCAATTGGACTGCGCACACAGAGCAACTCAAGTTGCGAGTTGCGGCAATCGTCAACAGTTTTCAGTTGCGGCAACTAGCAACTTATTTAGTTGCTAGTTGCCGCAACTAGCAACTGTCAAATATTCGATTTCACACCCTCCCCCCCTCGCCCTGTGCCCGACATAGTGTTGCCATTAACTTAGTAGTTTTTCCCACTAAGTAAACACTTCTTTTTGGGATACTGTGTAAAATGCTATAATAAAATACCTCTTGATATTTTCCAACTAAATGAGAGAAAATTTAAACCATGCATGAAACGCAAACTATGTAGTCAAGCATTATTATAAGTTAGATGATTATATCACGGACAAAAATGCTTAGCTAAATGCTAGTCCTGCTCCACAGCCACTCGGGCTCACTAAATAGGATTGTTTTTTAAGAGAATGATGTTTCTTACCCTCTTTTTTGTCGACCTGAATAAAATGTACCGTTATCAGTACGATTACTTTTTCTTTTTTTACATACTACAGTCATCTAACGGATAAGTACACTGAAAGTGTTAGTATAGTAAATTTATTTCAATTTTGTTTTTGAAAACCATCAACCTAAAACTTGCCCACTAAAAAATCCACAAGCCACCAGATACAAATTCTGCCCACCAGATGGGGGTCCTAATCCACCAGATCTAGTGGTAATACCGCTAAGTTTGCAATACTGCAACTCGGCTAAAAAAGTTGCTTTCAAATTGCCAAAAAGTTGCGGCAACCGGCAACTTTATGGCAACTAGCAACTTTTACAGGAAACTTTTAAAAAGTTGCCAGTTGCATCAACTTAAGTTGCTCCGTGTGCAAAGCGCCTTAAGAAAAGACAGTAGTCCTTAGTCAAAGTCAAAGTCAAAACATTTATTTCAATTAGACCATTTACAGGCACTTTTGAATTGTCAAAGAGTCGGTCAGTTAGTCCGAAAGTTGAAGCTAGTTGAAGCTAGTTGCTCGTTCCAAAACGGAGGTAGGCCTCTATGGAGAAGAACGAGCAAGAAACTCCACGGCACTCTTTTAAAGTAGGTTATTACAAAATCTTGGTTACATTATTCTTGTAGATTCTATATGTGATCACAATGAAGGTGAATATAAAAAAGTAGTAAAAAAAATATAAAGAAATTAAAGCAATAGCAGTTAAGAGATGACCAATCCCAACTGACAGCACTCGTTCACGAGCATGACGCATGGATCAGCACCACCTAGCTCAACCATTATGGAGGGAGCCAAATGATCCAACACACGCGCCACCATCAGCGAGATATTTGAGTGAGCATGACAAGCTCTCAACTGCCATGCTTATTAAGTCAAAACACATCGTAACTTAATAAATAAAAAATGCTCCATGGTACTCACATTTACAAAATTGAAATAAATGATATTAAATTATACAATACTAACACTTTCAGTGTACTTATTCGTTGGATGACTGTGATATGTAAAAATAAAATAAAATAAAAAGTAATCGTACTGATAACAGTAAAAGTTATTCAGGTCGACATAAAAAAGGGTAAGAAACATCATTCTCTTAAAAAACAATCCTATTTAGTGAGCCCGAGTGGCTGTGGAGCAGGACTAGCATTTAGCCAAGCATTTTCGTCCGTGATATAATCATCTAACTTATAATATGCTTGATTACATAGTGTGCGTTTTATGCATGTCTTAAATTTTCTCTCATTTAGTTGGAGAATATCGACTGGTATTTTATTATAGCATTTTACACAGTACCCCATAAAAGAAGTGCTTACTTTCGACAATCTGAAACTTGGTTGATCTAATTTGTTCCTATTTCTAGTATTAAAATCATGTCTATCACTAATTTTCTTAAAAAGATGAAGATTTTTTCGAACATGCATAATGTTTTCATATATATATTGACAAGGTACCGTCATGATGTTAATTTTTTTAAACAATTCTCTTAGAGACTCGCGTCTGCCAAGATTATAGATGGCTCTGACAGCCCTCTTTTGCAGAACAAAGATAGAATTTATATCTGCAGCTCGTCCCCAAAGCAAAATACCGTAAGACATGATGCTATGAAAATAACTAAAATAGACTAGTCTCGCGGTATCCACGTCTGTTAATTGTCTAATTTTTCTGACAGCGTAAGCGGCTGAACTTAACCGCCCTGCAAGAGATGTTAAGTGGGGACTCCACTGCAGCTTTGAATCGAGCGTAATCCCTAGAAAAACTGTCTTCTCAACGAATTCTAGCATGTCCTTGTTCAATATAACGTTACATTTACTCCCTCTAACATTAGGTAAAGCGAATCTTATACATTTCGTTTTTTTCTCATTTAACACTAAATTATTAACAGTAAACCAATTGTGAACCTTAAGCATAGCGTTATTTACGTCGTCAAGGTGCTGTGCTTGTCTATTTACTCTAAAAATGAGTGAAGTATCATCAGCAAATAACACCATTTGTGGTTGGTTTTCTAGTAAATGAGGTAAATCGTTTATATATACTAAAAAGAGGAACGGACCCAATATTGAACCCTGCGGAACGCCCATCTTTACTTTTAAGCTTGATGAATTTACACCGTTTATTTGAACTTGCTGTAGTCTATCATTCAAATACGATTTTACTAAGTTAAGTGCTAGATCACCGAGACCGTAATGCTCAAGCTTTAGGAGCAGTGTTTCGTGATTCACGCAATCGAACGCTTTAGAGAGGTCGCAGAAAATGCCAACAGCATCCTGTGAGTCCTCCCATGCATTAAAGATGTGCTTAATTAAAGTAACACCGGCGTCAGTAGTACAACGTCCTCTGGTGAAACCATATTGTTGATCGTGTAGGATCTTGTTACAGTTAAAATGATTGAGCATTTGATTGAGCATCACTTTTTCAAACACCTTGCTGAAAACCGGCAAAACCGAAACAGGTCTGTAATTATTGGTGTCCTTGCTATCTCCGGATTTGAAGAGCGGTATAACTTTGCTGTACTTCATTAAATCCGGGAATATCCCTTGGTCTACGCACAGATTAAATATTAAAGCTAAATAGGGTGCTATTGTCTCAATAATAGATTTACAGACATTAGTAGACATGCCCCACAGATCTTCGGTAGCCTTGATCTTAAGCTGTTTAAAAGCCTTTAAAACGACCACAGGGTTAATGTGTTTAAATTTAAATTCATTAGGACAGGCTGTAACATTCACTCTTAGTAAGTCAATAGCAAGTGAGGGTGAGGAATCTAAGATTTCAGTAGTTTTAATTGGAATACTAGTAAAGAATTCTGCAAATTCCTGAGCAACATCGATATTACTGCTTATGACACCTTGGGCAGTCTCAAGAGTGTAATCAGTATTATGTCGTTTGTTCCTATTTGTTTCGTTATTGATGATTTTCCAAACTGTTTTTATTTTATTTTCTGCCGATTTAACTTTGTTGCTAATGCACAAGGATTTAGCTGCTTTACACGCATTTTTAAAAATTTTTGAATAGGTTGCAACATGCTTATTAAAAGTTTCAGTATTTATGTAAGGCTTAAGGCCATACAGCTCAAAAAGTCTATCCCTGCTTTTCCTAATACCTTTAGTCGCCCAGTCGCTAAATAAAAACTTAGGGCAAATAGTTTTGGATTTTTTCTTAAAAATATTATTAAACTCTGTATGCACTACTGAACAGAATTCTTCATACAAAATATTACCATTATTCATATTAAAACCCTGGACACATAATTTACTAATTAAAATGTTTTTAAATTTATTTAAATTACCAGATGTTATTGGTCTCGATTGTATCTGCACTTTTTGTAATGGTGTGTTGCACTCGAAAGTGACGGTTAGTCCGCTGTGATCCGAAGGAAGATAATTTACTATGCCTTTATCTAAATAGTCGCAGCAACAAAAAACATTATCAATACATGTAGCAGTAGTCGACGTTATTCGTGTAGGTTCAAGAAACACATTTGACAAATTGAATGATTTAAAGAGACTAATAAATCTACTGCTATTTGAGTTATTTTCTAAAATATTAATATTAAAATCACCACAGATTATTACTGATTTATTACCAGTTGCAAGTTTAGTCAAAACATCTTCCATTATAGTCTCAAATATAGAATAATTCTGATAATTTGGGGGTCTGTAAACGCACACTATAACATGCTTATCTAGCTCAACACTGGACAATTCAATAATATGCTCTATTGATAAGTCAACTATGTCTTTACGGGGCTTACATTTTACATTATTTTTAATTAAGATTAGTGAACCACCACGCAGCATGGATTTCCGGTTAAAACAACTGCCCACACTATAGTTTTCAAAGTTAATTAACATTTCATAATCTTTTAACCAATGTTCAGTTAAACAAATAATGTCGAACATTGTCTTTTCTAAAAAAAGTTCAATTTCTAATTGTTTGGAAGAAAAACCTTGAATATTCTGATGAAACAATTTTAAGGAATGATGCTTAACCCCCTTTTTACAATTTAATAATTGATTGCTAGAAGATACCTTGTTGTTGATAAGTTTAACTAAATTATTACTGGTACCTTCTGTTGTCTTACTTGCTAGTTTAAATTATTATTTGTGTTTACCACATTAAACTTAATTGTGAATCCCTTTAGTTTTTGCTCTATATCACTTGTTATTTGCTTAACATTACAATTAGGCATTAGATAATGGCAGAAATCAAAATGATTGGAAAAAGCATCCTCCAATACAGATAAAGATCCACTGTTTTTTTCGTTATTAAGAATTTATTTCTTTCAGCACAGTTTATTTCTTTCTTTGGTCTTCATATAAATATTTTTATTATGCTCTTTTGTGTTACTGTTTTGGTCATAAACTGACGTAGAGATACGTGCAAACATTACGTATTTGATTACTTGTGTTAGTTGTTTGAGTTTCTTTATCATGCTTGCTATCAGCTATCATTTAATATTTTTTGTTTGCAAGTTGGTGTTATACATTTTTTGCTAGGCGTCACAGCCTAAGGAACAATCAATCTGTTCAACAGAAGATTGGAAGATTGTCACAGCCTATAGACCCAATTTCACCAAACTCTTTCTAATCAGACATCAGCTAATTCGCCTTTAAATTTAACAGCGCTGTTAAAATAATGAGTGTCCCATGGTGAAAATTTAACAGATCATTGATTGATCAAGCATCAACTGAATGACATTCAAAATATTCATTCAAAATATAAAGCGACAAAAACAAAATGCCTTTGTCTGTTACGTCATCTATGTCGATTTAAGTGGTATTTCAACTAGTCGTATAAAATTTCGCGTGTTAAGTAACCCGACCGTATTAAAGTGTTGCTCACTCTCTGCAATGCATTATACAACCGGATTACTTTTCCGTTTCGTTGGTTGATATGTCAAACAACAAAAACTTTTCAAAATAATTTATCTGCGAATAAAAATAAGTTTTTTATAAATAAGTAATTAATTTTTGAGGCACTGTTTTAATAATATTAAAACAATTTATTGGACAAAAATGGAAGAAGAAATATAATACATTGCATGTCTTAGAATATTAACAGTACCTAACTAAGTAGGTACTAGCTTTTGAAAGCGGTTTCACCCACTACAACTCGAAAATTATCCCACGGGATAATCGGGATAAAAACTAAGTATTCTATGTGTTAATTCAGATTATAAACTATCTGTGTACCAAATTTTATCTAAATCCTGTCATTCGTTTTTGTGTAAAAGAGAAACATACCCATCGAAACAACTTTCATGTTTACATTATAAAATAAGTAGGATGTACATTATTATGTACTTATTTCTGCTCAATTTTACGAATATTGGCCCCTATGCTATGGCCTGCCATTTGTCCGTTGAGGTTATTTTACAATATTTGGGTGTAAAATGAAGTAAGTAATGGTATAAATAATTTATTGTATAAAATGTTAAAGTTAAGTTATTTACCGATCTGATGCGTATTCGATCAAACTCAAAACATACAAAACAGAATTTTTCGTCAAACGAAACCTTGTACAAAAATCCACATCATCATAATCCTCGAAGTAATTTCGCCGTTCTTTGTATACTCTAGGTCACTTTACTAAATTATCCAAACTGTCTAGATTTCGTAAAACATTTTCATTTTGGAAAATATAATTAAGTGCTCCGTCCATCTTGACAGCAAAGTACGGCAAAGTAATCGTCTGTTACTAATGTAACGAACCTGTAGAGCAGTAGTTAAATTTAACAGCCCATCTAGGTGAGTAAACCACCGTTAACACGTGGTGGAACACTCATTACCCTTAACAGTTAGTCAATACATGTAACAGGGCATTAAACTAAGTAGCAGAGTATGGTGAAACTGGCTCTGAACCTATCAGTACCTAATGGAACGAATAAATTAAGACGAACAAATTTTTTAGTTCTAAATGTTGACAATAGATGGCGGTAGTAGTATTTTCAAATGCGCCATCGTTGTGTTTTTACTGAGTTACATATTCCCGATGATGAGTGGCCGCCGTATCTAACAGTACATACCTACTATACCTAAATATATTTCTAGCGGATTATATTTGACTATTTTGGCTATTCTTTTCTCGGCATATTTTGGATTGAATTTGCTTTGTTTCGGTTAAGTAGTTTTGGTTATAGACTCTGTTTTGTATTTGGCATTTGTTTTGTTTTCGTTTGGTTATATAGGTATAGGTTTGTCGGTTAGACTTGTTTAAAATGGCTAAAGAAAATCTGAACGTTAATGGAGAAATTAAAGAATGTAATGTCGTCCCTATTGTTGGTGATGTGCATGTTTGTTTCGTGCTCTCTCTTATTTAATGTTGGTACGGAACACAAGATAGAGCGATGGAGGTGAGTTTAGAAATTGACAGATATGTGGTTAATGACTGGAGCAAGTTGTCAATTATGACCCACGACAAGAATGGTGATAACTACGTAACACCTAAGGAATATTTTGCTGATATGATGAAAAATGCTACTTATGGCCGATTTTGTGAGTTAATAGCAGCAGGATTAATATTCCCATTTAAGTTTTAAGTTTATAGAAACGGTCTCATATATATGGAATCTGGATCTGACGACTATCCGGTAAGGCGATTACGATTCAACCAAGATTTGTCCAGTGGGCATTTTGATACCTATCTTCCCATAGCAGCACAGAAAATTACAATATATATATAATTACATTAATATATAATTACAATCTGAGTCTGTGACAATAATAGAAAAAAAAAAGGACAAGGTTTACTAATTACACATGAGAAAATCAAATAAAAAAGGCACAAAAAAAATATGGATAGACTCTACCTGAATCCCACCGTAAAGCTTCGTCTGAATATAAAAAAAAAACAAATCTCCGCAAGTATGATCATGCAGCGCAGAGCGCTTTGACAACCTTATTTTCTCTCCTAGAAAAACCTAGTTCTCCTTCTTACCTGACTTCTCACTTTCAATATTTGTGCTTTGCGCACACCAAGAATCTTCGCTCCTCTAATAATCGTATTCTGCGATGTCCTTCCCACCGCTGTGGTTTTCTTAAATCTTCTTTTCTTGTCCAGGCAGTTTTCTTATGGAATTTTCTCCCTCAGAATATCAGGATGGCTACCAGTCGGATCACGTCCAAGGTAAAAGCTCGCGAACACTTAAAAAGAAGTTGGCAGACTCGTCCCACAATTAATTTGTTGTACTTCACCACCTATATATTTTTATCTCTCTCTACTTTATATATTTTGTTGTATGCATTTATTATTATATTTTATTCTCGAAAATTTTCTGTATCTGTGCACCTACTATGTATTGTCTCTGCATCACCCTAAGGTAGACTGGTAGAAAATGCCCAATGCATTAAGTCCGCCTTCGTACAGTGTATTTTTTACATGTGCATAAAGTTTAAATCTATACTAATCTATACTAAATACTATAATACTATTATTATTTACTATAATATTATAAAGAGGTAATTTACTATACTATATTTTATTTATTTAAACTTTATGCAACAAATGTACAAAGGCGGACTTAATGCCTTAGGCATTCTCTAACAGTCAACCAGAGGTGGTGAAGAGATAACATGGTAGGTGCAAGCAATTTTTATGAGAGTAAAACATCAAAATCAGAGATTTAAAAAAATAAAAATAAAAAAATACTCAAAATTTAACATAATAAAATAAAGTGTACACAAGTACAAAATAATTAAATTCTACATACTTACTATAAAATGCTATATAATATACATAAACATATATAAAAATATAATATATACATATATAAATACATATCTTACCAAGAACAGAAAGGAGGATTATAATAAAACTCTTTCTATTTGCTCCGAAAAATAAATCCGCAACTTCCGCGCACTATAATATATAATATATATATAATATAATATTATATTACAATAATTATATTTATATATATTTTATATTATTATTATTATTATTATATTTTTTATTATTTTTTTTATATATATAATATATATATATAAAATTTTAAAGAGGTAAAATTTGTCTGTAAATTTGTAAGTTTGTTTGTAGGGGGTAATCTCCGGAAGTAATGAACCGATTTTAAAAATTGTTTCATTTGTAGAAAGCTACATTACTCGTGAGTATTATAGGCTATAAATTATAAAGATATCATGCATAATAGCCGAACTATCTCAATTTTTGTCTAGCCAGGCGGAAAAAATAGCTCTTACAACAACCTCTCAACAAACTCTGGCAACCTGGTCCGCCTTTAATAGTTCTACAAAAAAGTCAGCGACACCATGTTTCTATCTTTTATATTTTAGCAGATATAGTAGCTTTTATGTGTTAAAAAAAGTATTTTTCGAGGTACTTACCTTTGGACGATTTTTTAAACAACAAAATACTAAACATTATCGAAAAAAATATTATTATCATCACAAGAACATCATAAAGATACGATTTGCCCAAAACAGTATGTCAATTGGTTAAATAGTTTCGAAGATAGTATAAAATTACTAAATCGCAAAATGCCGCCGTCCATTCGCAAACCACATTAGAACATGCTTTGTACGGAAGTTTTATTTATTTACCCATGGTACTTCTGTTTTTGGAATATCGGACAGTTTCAGCGATTGTTTATCATGTCTAAAAGAAAATCACAACTTTCCCGTCAGACATCCCAGAGCAGCTCGAGTACGCCGTACAGAAGAGTCTGCTCTTGAAAAGCATCAGCGCCTCTTGAGGAATAGAGAAAATATTTCGCAAGCACGCGCTGGGGAATCTAGCTCTGAGCGTTCACAGCGGCTTACTAACCAAAGAGAACGTCGCAGGCCCGTGCTCGGGCATCTAGCGCTGAACGTGCGCAGCGTTGTCCGTATATATAATGTACTCTGTGCGCAGCGTTGTCCGTATATATAATGTACTCTGTGCGCAGCGTCTCAGTGATTTAAGGCAGCATGTCTCTGCAACAAGGGATAGGGAGTCTAGTGCTGAGCGCTCGCAGAGATTCGCTAGCCAGAGCGCGAGAACATCGCTGGCCCGTGCTCGGGAATCTAGCGCTGAACGTGCGCAGCGTCTTTAGGCAGGAAATAAATCATAGTACTCAGTACTAACCGAACCACACTCATAATTTCATCACAAGTTAAAATGGTTACCGCCCAACGAAGTGGGCACGGGTCAGCTAGTAAATAAATAAATATATTAACTGTGTGTGCGAAAGGGGAAACTGTATTTATTTTAACTTTATGCAACAAAAGTACAAAGGCGGACTTAATGCCTTAGGGATTCTCTAACGGTCAACCAAAGGTGGTGAATAGATAACATGGTAGGTGCAAATTAATGTACGAGCGCTAAACAGCAAAATTAATTTGAAAAATAATAAATAAACACAAAGTATTTATCTAAATAAAATAAAGTGTACATAAGTACAAAATACTTAAAATACTACATATTTACTATAAAAATACCATAGAATGAACATACATACATACCATGAATCCAATTAATACCTAATAATATCCCGTTCGAATTTAAACGATTACAGTTTCCCCTAAAAGTCTGCTTTGCCAGTTTGCTTTGTTTGCAGACAGCAGGGGCAAACTCTCAAAGGAGATCAACAGAATCTGCCCAATTTTGTACAGAAGGTACACTTAGTGGCATAAAATACACTTGATTACACTGAATAATATTGCACTCTTAAATTATTTATTATACATAGTTGCCCGGGGAAGAGAGTAATTGTGTGATATAAGTTTGTGAGGTTGTACGGGAAATTTTAAAAATTCTTCTGCAAATTGGAAGCTACGTTATTACCTAGTGCTATAGTAAAAATCATGCAAATGAAGTCACGAGGAGAGTGCTAATGTTTTAAATATATTTTATATTATTTTATTTATTTATTTTATTTAATCTCAAAAAGCCATACATTCTAAATTACATGTAACACTGGACCTCACACTAGGATACCCTGTGTCGTGGGGTCCAGTCTCTTTCATCACAAGGATTCTGTCGTATTATATATAAGCAGAAGTTTATGAGAAGTTATACAGGTTACAAACTTAGGTTATATGGTAATTAACCTTACGGTAGGCATATTACAGAACGATATACAAAAATACAGTAACTAAGGGGAGTTTATGTTAAGTATAGTGTGAATGTATAATGTAACTGTAAGTGTAATAAGAGTGTTGTGAGAGAGTGAGTGTAGAGTGTGTTTGTGTGTATTTTGATTCAACCAATAGTGATTATACTTTCAGTGTTCAGATAATCCAAAGCTAGCAGCCAGTTAGTTACAATTTTCTTACAGACATGTTTAGATGAGTTTAGGGTATTTACTTTTTCATTTATTTTCGAGTAGAGGTGGGGGCCCATAAAAGCAAAAGCTTTTTTGCCAAAACTCAGTTTGCAGGTAGGTCTTTTCCATTTGCGCCTTCTGTGTGAACGCTTGTCTTCAAATAAAGCAAGGTGCGCTGTTTTATGGAATCTAAGGACTACAGCTAGTATGTATAGTTTGCGCACCGTTAGTACATTAGCCTCTTGGTATAGGAGATGCGTTGGGTAGCGAGTTCTCCTCTTGAGCATCACCTTTAAAATTGCTCTTTGTGCACGCTCTGCAGTAATAAGGGAACTTTTACTCGCTGATCCCCAGGACAAGACACAGTATCCGAGGATTGACTGGCAAAGGGCATGGTAGATTATCTTAAGTGTCAAGATATCTGCTAGTGATCTAAGTCTTTTAAATATGTAAAGAAGCTTCCTGACTCGAGCACTTAGCATTTCGATTTGCTTTTGCCATTTCAGATGCTGGTCGATGTAAATACCAAGGTATTTGATGCTTTTTTCCCGTTCAAAAGCTGCGCAGTTGCAAGTGTTTCTCGGAACATCGCCGCATGTGTGTAGTTTAACTGTGCACAGTAGTTGAGCCATTGTTTTTTTTGTGATGCTGAAGTTAATAATTTTAGTTTTTGCCACGTTCAATGTCAGTAGATTATATTGCAGCCAGTCAGAAACTGTCTGCATTCCGGATTCCGCCACGCTATAGGTTTCCTCCCACGACCTACCATGAAAAATGATGGCAGTGTCGTCTGCATATGCAAAAATCTGTGTTCTATTGAGCTGAAGTGAACAGAGACCGTTTATATATATAAGGAACAATGTGGGACCGAGGACACTGCCCTGAGGTACTCCGTATCCAATGAGTGCAAGGGAACTCTGGTATTCGCCTAAGCAAACTCTTTGTTTGCGGTCAGTGAGGTACGAGTCGAACCAGTCTAGCGCAGTGCCCCTGATGCCCGCACACTCAAGTTTTTTTAATAATATTGGCCTGGAAACGGTATCAAAGGCTTTGGCCAGGTCGAGGAAGACGCCGGCACATTTCTCTCCAATGTCCAATTTAGCAGTCACGAAGTCAACCAAATTTGTGACGGCGTCCTCCGTCGACCTGTCATTGCGAAAACCAAATTGGTTAGTTGAGAGTAAGTTTTTTTTTTGTAGGTAATTTAAAAGTCTCTTGTTCACCAGCTTTTCGAGTATTTTTGACACTGATGTTAAGAGGGAGATAGGTCGATAATTGGATGCCACCTTAGGATCTCCTGCTTTGTAAACTGGACAAACATTAGCAATTTTCATCTGAGCAGGTACTATCCCCGTTGCCAAACTCAAATTGCATATGTGAGAAATCGGGGCCACTAGACACTTTACATTAAGTTTCACTACACGGTTAGTTATTTTATCCCATCCCGGTGCGGACACGTCCTTCATGTTTAATATAATTGAACCAATCTCATTTTCATCTGTGGGGTTCATAAAGAAAGACTCTCGAGGAGATGTATCGGTATTAGACTGTGTTACCATATTAGCTAATTCAGTTTCAGTTTTTTTAAGTCGCTTCATAGTATTTTCAGCGAGTTGCTTGCCCACGTTAGCGAAAAAATTATTAGCAATATTAAGAGAGGTAATTTTATCTTCATGAGCATTGAACAACTCAAGGTTGGCCGCAGCTTTCCTGTTCAGACTGCATATGGTTTTGACAGCAGCCCTATATATAATTCAAAAAAATACCATAGAATGAACATACATACATACCATGAATCTAATTAATACCTAATAATATCCCGTTCGAATTTAAACGATTACAGTTTCCCCTAAAAGTCTGCTTTGCCAGTTTGCTTTGTTTGCAGACAGCAGGGGCAAACTCTCAAAGGAGATCAACAGAATCTGCCCAATTTTGTACAGAAGGTACACTTAGTGGCATAAAATACACTTGATTACACTGAATAATATTGCACTCTTAAATTATTTATTATAGTTGCCCGGGGAAGAGAGTAATTGTGTGATATAAGTTTGTGAGGTTGTACGGGAAATTTTAAAAATTCTTCTGCAAATTGGAAGCTACGTTATTACCTAGTGCTATAGTAAAAATCATGCAAATGAAGTCACGAGGAGAGTGCTAATGTTTTAAATATATTTTATATTATTATATATTTTATATTATTATATCGGGTGTAAGGGACATCCCTCCGAAAACTTACAGGGGGCATTCAGCTCCTTATTTTGAATTGTATTCCACGGGAATTTTCCTCAGGAAAATTTCCATTTGTTTTCCCGTTTTTCAGTTAGTATTCCTTTATTTCAATGTAAAATTACATTATCTGTACGCAGCACTCCATTTATGTAAAAAATACGGCTAAAATCAAAAAACCAGCAATGGATGTTGAAATACTCGAAACAAACGACGCGCGAAATCAGCTGTTTACGTTCTGCCTAGCTACAGAGTTCATTGAATTCACCGCAAACTACCTACCCTTCCCAACCAGTAACAGACGCTCCTGTTAGAGTATTGCTTCGTTCCTATTGGTCGAATGGTCGGCGTTTGCACAAAATGCCTAATCGCAACAGTGTTGCCAACTTATTAGACCTCAATTTGTGAACAAAAATGTTAGAACTATCTTAATGCACCAGCCGGATTTTCGTAGCCCCGACAAAGCGCACGTGAGGCTACTCGGGGACGATGTTGTCCCGGCCATCCGCGGCCGATTTAGAGTTTTATGCTGTAGTTTACGGTTTAAACTTATGAACTCCTTTATTGATAAAGGTGAATCTTTTCGTGCACTTAAATTATAAAGGAAAATCATTTCTCCCAAAAAAAAAAACAAATGAGATTTAGTAAAGATTAAAAATTTTCTTATTTTGCACAACTTTTTGCACGAAATCACAAATTCGTGCAAATAATTGGTAACACATTCCCGTAAAATCGTGCAAAGCGCTGGCGCCGGGCGGTCTCTTTGTGTCGCTTTGAGTTGTGCCGCGAGCGCATGTCGGTAGTTCGGTACTCGCGCAGTCTCAGTGTGATATTACGCCGCGTCTTCATTACGTACCTACCTACGCTATTTGACTTATTTTTTTTGTTGTGGTGTAGTTTGTTATTAAGAAATGGCTACATTTAGTGCTCGTGAGTATGGAGAAATGATTATGTGCTACAGAGAAGCTCGGGGAAATGCTAGCGAAGTGCTCAGGATTAACGTTTCAAGGTAGGTATCCTGACCGTCGGCGTCTATCAGACTCCCGGATGTTTACCAATGCCTATCACCGCGTGTTAGATAACCTACTATTCTTACCTATTGTTCCCCACCGGGAAGGCGCTCACGCTGATGACCCGCTTGCACGCAGAGACCCTGCGCCGTGCCTATGTGTGTGAACGCCTCGGTGGAGGTCACTTCGAGCCGTATCTCATTCGACCGGAGCGATTCTAAGGCATCTAGGATTTATTAACATTTTTTTTATTTGACCACTTAATGCAACTTGACGTGTTACGTGTAGGTACGTCACGCCGGTATCTTCTTTATGGCTCGCTCGTACTCTCTTCAACATGACGTACCTACGTACTAACAAATAACGTGGCG
Organism: Hoplodrina ambigua; assembly: GCA_949774945.1. NCBI lineage: Eukaryota > Metazoa > Arthropoda > Insecta > Lepidoptera > Noctuidae > Hoplodrina > Hoplodrina ambigua. The sequence goes on from OX458964.1 coordinate 16,032,969, forward strand.
CGACCGGCGCGAGAGCGCTTGGCGGGGAAGGCGGCCGAAGGCTCGCTGCGCTTGCAGTTCGCTCCGTGCGTTTTGCCACGAAAACTATACATTGCTTATAAGGTATTTAAACAAATCAGGTTTAGTGGATTCCCGTAATGTTCCTGAAATAATTTCATGTACCGGTCATCTTAATATGGTTTACTGAATTCACCCTGTAAGTTTTCGGAGGGATGTCCCTTACACCCTGTATATTTTATAATATTTTTCCAATACGACTGGTAGTACAAGATATTAGCGCGTTTAAACAAACAAAAATATTCTTCAGCTTTACTATATTAGTAGGTATAGATAGCTGAAGAGCGTTTTGTGGAATCAATCCGACATGTGGAATATTAGTACAGCAATCATTGAGTCATATTCGTGACGGCCAATGGCATAATAGCCAAGAGCCTCGACTAACAAATAGGGAGGCTCTCCTTGGGTGGTTGGATCAAGGGCTTGATTCCGTTAAGGAACCTATTCCTAGACACGGTGCGTATTGTTATTTATTTATTTATTTATTTATTTATTATAGGCTTCTCAACAATGAGTACACTATACTATATAATTTGTACATTTCAAACTTAATTCTAAGTGCCCCATTACTTATAGAGAAGCACAGCATGCACTATAATATTATGCGCGGGTATTAAAATAATTAATCGATTTTGAATAAATAATACATTAGCAGAAAAGTTAAATTAAAGCTGAATTGATTACAAAAAATAAAATCTAAATTAGATACTTAACACACAAAATTAAGTTAAAATTAATAAAAATAGATTAGATTTTAAAAATTAAATTAAATTAAATTTGATTTAAAACAATTAAATTTGACTATTTGATTAGAGGTACCCATTAGATAGCAAGCGTGGCTTTTTTAATAGTATGTACAGAAGAGGTGAACAAGTCAATATCCGCTTCGTGCTCTTTGTAAGCAGTATACATTCGTGATAGTGGACAGTGTTGTCTCAAATTGGTGCGACATCTCGGCATGCAAAAAAGTTTCCTGTTAAAGCTTCTCGGCAGAATACGTGGCACATGGAATAAGACCCTACTGAGCAAGTCGGGACAGTCAAGAGAGCCCGTTACTAACTTCTTAAGAAAAACCAAATCGAGCATAACCCTGCGTTTCTCTAGCGACACCATCCCAAAATGCTTCAGTCGCTCATGGTACGATTTAAGCCTGTTTCCCATATTACTGGTATAAGTAAGATGCCACAGGAACCGCTTCTGCAGCCGCTCAATGCGTTTGATGTGGACCTTATATACAGGCGACCAAACCACACTGCAATACTCGAGATGGCTTCTTACCAGAGAATTGTACATAATTTTTTTGATGGCCGGTTTTTTGAAATTTTTACACTCTCTCATTACAAAACCAAGCATCTTGATGGATTTTAAAATAGTTTTGTCAATATGTTCGACAAAACTTAGCTTTTTATTGAACTGTACACCTAGATCTCGTATTGTTTCAACTTCAATAAGTCGCTCACCATTAATTTCGTATGCTGACTGCAAGATATTTTTATTTTTTGAAAATTTTATATGTTGACATTTTCTAACATTTAGTGACATTTTGTTGTATTCACACCACTCTGTCAACCGGTCCAAGTCGCTTTGCAATAGTGCCGGATCCGCAGGGCTTCTTATAGACCTCATGACTTTTAGATCATCGGCGAACAAGAATATCATCGAGTTCGAGAAGCATTTGTAAATGTCATTTATGAACAGAGTAAATAAATGCGGACCCAAATGAGAACCCTGGGGGATTCCGGAAGTTGCAATGTACGATTTTGAAGAACAGCCATCTATCACAACCCTGAGCGTCCGACCAGACAAATATGATTGGAACCAACTCAGAAGAGGGTCTGAAACGCCATACCTTTTAAGCTTCATGACGAGTATGTCATGATCTACTACGTCAAAAGCCTTGCTAAAGTCGGTGTAGACTGCATCAACTTGGACACGCGTATCAACCTCCTCCACAATGCCTTCAACATAGGACACCAAATTGGTAGCTGTCGATTTTCCCTTCATAAATCCGTGTTGGTTGTCTATTATTAGCTGTGATAAATGTCTAACAAGCACAGGGCATATAAGAGCTTCAAATACCTTAGCCAGAGTGGAGAGAATGGCGATAGGCCTATAATTGCTCACATCGGACTGATCCCCGTTTTTGAAAATTGGCACAATTTTGGTTTGCTTCCAAATAGTCGGAAAGCTACCCCGCAGCAGAGAATAATTAAATATTATGCTTAATGGCAATGATAGAATATCTGCCAACCTATTTAAAAGCAGAGCAGGTATGCCATCAGGACCTGCTCCTTTGTATATATCCAATTTTTTTAATTCTTTGCGGATCTGATCTTGCGGGATAGTTATTTGGCCTAACATGCTATTCCTTATGCAGCTATCCGTGTCAGCATGTGCGGTCGCATGGACACCATTTCCAACATTACCATACCACCTTTGAAAAATGAGAGGCATGACATTATGATTCCTTTGTCAGGAGCTCCGACTACCAGTTGCTAGGACCCTGTTCCCAATGCCGGTGCGCTATTCTGTATATTATATGTGTTTCCAAAACACACGGCATTCTTGAAGATGCGTACGATAAATTAAGCCTAAGACATGCATATACATGTCTAAGATCACGCAATTTCATCTTGCCTGTCCTTTTCTATGCTATCTGTCTCTGTCACTCTCAGCAGAGCGCGGCAGTTTTCCTTGACTGTCAGCGCACCTGTCAATGTCAACTCATAGCGTTCATAAATTTTGCCGCCAAAACACGCAAAATTTTCTCATTGCAAATATTAAATTGGAAAATTAAGTTTTTCACGTTAAAACAAGTGATTGTTTAGTTATTTAGTGAGTAAGTATACTCAATTGGAGAGTAATATTTATGGTAAGAACAAGGTGGTGTTGAATGTGGCAGTTCGGTTGCTGTTGCTTCGGACGGAGAACAGACTTCTCGACACCCACGCCAGTCTTGTATTCTCCAGTGGCGATTGTAGTACTTATATCATCGTGTCTAGAAGATGAGGGCTATGCTTAGCCACCACCGAACAAACGTAAGTACAAACAATATCACTACCAATTGGCATATTGATGTTCTGTTAGTTTGCTAGCCAAGTGCCTTACATTTCTAGTTGTTCGTCACAGTTGCCTATGTCTAATAGTTATCATCAGAGTACTGAAGGCCTAATCCTCCTTGGTTAGGTAACAGAATATTCAGAATGTTTATGTAACTTTGAAGTTTACCTTATGTGAACAGATTTTGTTCAAAAGAAAGTTATTCCAACAAAGGAAAGGTTGTAGAAGCTATATAAGTAAGCTGCGTCGTTTTAATACTTAAGCATATAAAGGCATGAGATACAAGTCAATAGCGGACTTATTTGGCCACTCTGCCTGACTTACTGGCTATAAGCCGCTGAAATATTAATAAAGTACTCTGTCATTTTTAACAAAAGAAGTCAAAGGGTTCTTTAATCTCTGCATAGAATATGCTAGCTGGATTGACTTATGCGGAATTAGAATAACAGGAACTGTTAATACAAGGTATACAAAACTTGTTAAATCAGCCGCTGAAAAACTTAAATGATTTAAATTCAAATTCTTTTTTTTTTGAAAAGATAACATGTTTATTACCTGCCTCACCATTGCATAAATGTTTAGAACACATCATAGAAATTATATGGGATGTGCATTTGAAGAGATAGGATTCTTATAGAGAATAACAATCCTAATTTAAAAGGAATCATAGAAGGTGTCTTTACAAGTTGTAGGTTTTCTTATTTGTCCACTAAGTTGAAAATATTTATTTAGCTGGAAGTTTTAAACCAGTTATTAATTGTTTGGGTGGGACTGAATTATGGATAAACAAACTAGATATATTATAAAGGGAAGAGCAAATCCATCCAGTTTGCTCTCTCCTAGCAGGCATGATAAAAGAGGACCTAACTCTTATAATGAAAATACTAGACTTTATAACTAGCAGTTTAAACTAGATAGCATTAAGGCCCCTCTATATCTGTGCATCATAGCTTTTTGAAAGACAGCATAATAATAATAATAATAAAAAAAAAACTTTTAGATCGGAATACAAAACAAAATGTATTACATTAATATAGAGCCACCACCACCATACCTTCTGGCAGAGGGTGTGCTCAAAAAACTGTGCACAAGTGAAGGGATCCTATAGTAGTAGGAATGTATTTACCAGGGGCTGTTCGCTCTTAGGCTCTAGACAGACGGACTGCATTTCAACTGCAATCCAACTGCAACTTTGCAGTTCGGATGCAGTTTGAATGCGATACGACGAGTTGACACGACTGCAATAGAACTGCAAACCAACCGAGCAGTCCGATTGCAGTTCAATTGCAGTCGGCGTGCAGTCATGTGAACTGCACACCGACTGCAATCGGACTGCACTGTTGGTTTGCAGTTCTATTGCAGTCGTGTCAACTGCATTCAAACTGCATCCGAACTGCACCATTCCCACCCGCCCGCACTACTTTAACGCTACGGTCCCCCGCGCATAGAATCAGTCGTAGAAACAAGGTTAGACTGAGCACACGCGTTGTCTGTCCGTAAATAAAATAAATATGTCGAGCAACAAGGTTGTAAGATTCAGATTTGACGAAGCTTTACTGCTACTTTTACTTCATCGCCGCCGCCGTGCTCGTAAACACAAGAGAAAGAGAAATCGTGAAATATGCGTTCAATTAATATTGCAATGTAAACACGAAGGTGATTTTTATACTTTACTAGCTTTTACCCGCGGCTTCGCCCGCGTTTGTTTAGAATTTGACAATCAATTCGGGGTGTACTCGGCTTGTTGTTCGGCCAGATCCAGAATTAAATACGGACCAACAGACCGTGACTCATAAAAGTCCGTCGGCGTTCAGTTTGCATTTCTGCAAGAGAGGTCCTTCTCGCCTGCGTCTGTTCTGGAGTTTCTGTCGCTGTAATGGCTGAGCTTGTTCTCTGAGACGAAGTCGTCTTTGAATTGGCGTCTCAGTTGCTCTTACAGCTCTCTGGCTTTCGGCTTGTTCCTCCAGAAGCAATAGCGTTTAGAAGGGCGTCTCAGTCACTCTCAGAGAAGCTTGGCGGGCGGACGGCTTGGCTCTCCAGTCTTTCCTGGCTTTAAGAAAATGTCTCATCAGCTCTCAAATTTGTTTGTCGCTCCGTTTGTGCTTGCCTTCTTAATGCGGCATGAACGGAAAATTCCGGGGATTGAGCAGTAATTTTTGCTCGGGCTCGCAATGAGCTTTTGCCTGAGTAGGACCTGCGAGATATTAAAAAAAAAAAAATAATAACCTGCCTACCCTCATTAGAATGCACCGAACATATCTCTAACGAAAAAATAAACAGTACTGAGGGACCAACTTTACTTTGACGTTGGAAAACTGTTGTCTACATACATCGACATAGGTCACGGTTAGTTTAGCAACTAACCTCTTCCGTCAGTCAGTCATCGACTACACGCATCAAACAAAGCAATTTTACTGTTACGTCAGTTCTGCTGTGATCCTATGAGGAGTTCCGTTACATATCTCCGAAGTTCATCATCAGATCATGACAGTATTTATATGGAACCAATTCGAAAAATATAAACAAAAAAAGAATCATCCAAATCAATTCACAATTGGCGGAGTAATCGCAGAGTATGCTTCATTGAGCGTGTTATAAGTTCGCCTTTATTCTTCCATGCATCCTCTATGAATGCGTTTACACCTGTCAGTGTCAGTGACGACACAGTGATGACAGTGTCAGTTACGCAGTTTTTCTGTATCCCTGACAACGTACATAAAGTGGGTCACAGACAAACGCGAAATGTTGTGGCGGCCGCGTCAGTTGCAAATTTTAACAACAGGCCGCGTGTACTGCTTTGTAAAATGACACCAAATATGGAAATTGAAGAAAAAAGAAAATTTAATTGAAAGAAATAGTTGAATTTAAATAATAATTTAAATTTAACCCACACTTCTCTATTCCTAAGTCATAGGCGGTGCTAATGATAATATAGGTAGAGATAAACTACTATAACCTCACACCTCAAGTGTTTAAATAAACGGATTTTTTCTACCTTTTTTCTCATCTTCTGAGAGGGCTAATGAGTGGCTAAGACAACGTTACGGTTAGCCATATTGATCGACGTCCAATTGTAGCACAAACACCACGCTAATGACACTTCAGGCCGCCACTGTGCGGCGGCGACCTCTCGCGTCCGGACCTGGTTCAGGCCATGCTCCGGGGCGAGAGGGAATGGGATGCAGTCACCTCCTTCTGCGAAGCAGTAATGCTAGCGAAGGAGGAGGCGGGCCGCGTGAGGGAGAGATCCACCTCACGCCCCAACCGCCGCGGGAGACGCCCAGGGCGTCGGACGTCGCGAGGAGGCATCCGGCCACCGTAGGCGCGGGCTTGCGGACGGCGAGTAATGGGTAGCTCGCCGTCCGATCAAGGACCAAGCCCGGGTCGACGGCGCGTTCTGTTCGCGCGCGCCTCAAAGAGCTGTCAGCACAGGGATGGGGCCCCCAACGGGGCCAACGCACTATGGAATATCGTAGAACAAGAGCTGATCAAAAATACTTTTTTTTTAATGATGTCAATTAGACATAATTTTGGTCTTATTCTTTAGTTAAGGAGTCATTCTTTCATATTTAAATCATTTTTCAATAACTTGTCATGTAAAATGTTGCGTAAAGAACTTTAATATCAGACACTTGGAAATTTCTGTCAATTTTATCTTGAAAATCATAGTATTACACATTTGAATTTTGGTTGTTTCTTTAAAAAACCTCTTATAGTGTTATATATCATTCGAAAGTTTATTTATTACGGATTTAAAAACAGTAGTTTTTATTTAATTATGTGAATAAAAAAAATTTCTATAAATATTTTCGTAAAATATGAGAAAAAATTAAGTTCTTAAACTTCGTCGAGACTTTTAACAGTTAGCTACACTTGCCTACAGTCTGAATTGTATTAATACGTTCATTGGTTATTTAATAATATTTTAGTAAAGAATCAGCTGCGCATTTTTGCGCGTTCAGTAGTTATGAAGTGTTATGTCGCAAAGGTGCCAAAATGCAAAATTGGGGCAAATTAATTAAGTTTTAGTTTAAGTTTTTTTTTTTTATCATTGATAAAATATCTGTATATGGTTTTAATATACATTATTGGCACCAATGTGGTTTTGCACACGTTCTACGTGAGAATAAAGAAATCTATGATAAAAGTTAGTACATGGTGCACACCATACTCTCTTTTTTTTCCTTTATAAAGTGAAACAAAAACAGTTTAATTACACTATTTATTTGCAATCCGTAATTAGTTACTACATATTTACAACTTTAACAATGAACTCATTCAGTTGCTCGAGGCGTGAATTAATACTTTTCTATATTGAAAACGATAGGGCTGTGTCCGCTCTGTCTACGTTTTTACGTGAAAATCATCATGTTTCATCTGAAAATATTGAATTTATTGTTTGTGACATCCAGAAAAAAATATTACCGCAGTTCAATACCCGTTGGGCTCAAGCGTCACGTAACAAGGACAATTTTCTGAAAAAGAACAGCAGTTGGCTAGATATGGAATATTCAGTTTCAATAACTGAAGATGAATCATCTCCCTGCACTTCTTCAACTACTGCCAAACGAGGAAGGCCTTGTGTTCCATATGAAGACTCTTCGTAATCAAGCAAGAGACGAAAAATACGTCACGACTGAGAGAGTACGGGTTTGAGCATATTTTCGAAGCTTATTTGCAAGGTTTACGATCAAGAGGTGAAGGAATTGAAGCAAACCTTGTCGAATTTATGTCGACGGCAGATGCAGAAAAGACAATTTCCGACTTGCTTGGCTCAAGTCAGCTTCAAACATTATCCGAAGAAAAAGCTTTGAGTGTTTATATTGACTTGGACCTTACCAAAGCTCAATATTTATACTTGAGAAACCTAACCGATAAAAGAAGCTGTAAGTTGTTTCCTCCATACTATAAAATTCAGGAATGCAAAGAAAGTTGTTACCCAACACCTTCGATAGAAGTTACTAACACTTATGCTAAAATAATTTCGTTACAAAGTTTATTGGACCATACAATAGCTAGAATTCTTTTGATTGAAAATGTGTATAAAGAGGGTTTGAAAAACATGATTTTATACAGTAAATGGGGATGTGACGGTTCATCAGGGCAAAGTGCATACAAACAAAAACTTCCAGAGGAGTCGGAACTTATTTCAGATGCAAATTTATTTATTACTTCTTTTGTTCCCATAAAATTAATTAATGAAGCTACGGGAACTACTGTCTGGCAAAATCCTGTGCCTTCATCTATAAGGTTCTGTCGGCCTATTTTGATAGAGTTTTCTAAAGAAACTCCTGAGAAAACCAAAACTGTTGTCGACAATATTCAAAACCAAATTGACAATTTGAATCCATCACTGATAAATAAACATGGAGAAGGAGTACAGATCAAACACCAACTTTTTCTAACTGTGATAGATGGCAAAGTAGCACAAGTATTAACCGACACTTCTTCAAGTTCTACATGCACTATTTGTGGTGCTACTGTACTCTAATGAACGATTTATCAAAAGTTACTGCTAGACCCGAAAACTAAAACAGTTTTCAGTACGGATTATCGACATTACATGCCTGGATAAGATGTATGGAGATGATTTTACATATCTCATATAATCTCGGGTTTGAAAAATGGTCAGCAACAACGGAGGAAAACAAACGACTGAAAAAGGAAAAGAAAAATATGGTTCAAAGACGTTTTCGTTAAGAGTTGGGTTTAATCTTCGATTATCCGCGACAAGTTAGCGGTAACACTAATGATGGCAACACTGCAAGAAGATTCTTTTATAATACAAGGTGTGCTGCAGAAATCACAGGTGTAGATGAACGACTCATACGCAGATTGTATATAATCCTGCAAGCATTAACCTCGGGTATTATGATTGACGCTCAAAAGTTCGGCGAATATGCATTAGAAACGGCAAGGATATACGTTAGCAAGTACAATTGGTACTATATGCCATCATCTGTGCACAAGATATTGATTCACGGTGAAAGCATCATCAATCACTTTGCCGTATTACCAATTGGACAATTATCGGAAGATGCGCAAGAGTCGCGCAATAAAGACTACAAAAATTTTAGACTGCGTCATGCGAGAAAATGTTCCAGATCGGCAACAAACGAAGACGTATTCCATACATTACTTTATACATCAGATCCCTACATAACAAGTATCCATAAGCCATATTCTAAAAACATCAAGGAACTTGACGAAGAAAGTCTACTTCTTTTGAAGGTAAATCAACTTATTGCGAATCCTGAAGTGGTTCAAGTATAACGATTCAGTACTTTTATTATAAAATCATTATTTTATCTATTTTATAAGTGTATCTTATTGTACTATTAATAAAACTAGAGGTTATACTATTAATTTTACCATGTAAAGCTAAGTGTACCTATATTTTACTTATTAATAAAAAAAAAAATATATATTGTAAAACGTGTCAGAATATATTTTATTTTTAATTAATTCTGTATTATTTAGTTGTCTTGATATTAAAAAAAAATTAAAATATCATATTGAAGTCAAATTCATTCATTTATATAACGTTTTTACAGATTCCTAAAATAAAGTGCGAAGAAAACTACGAGCTATCACTAGTTTATAATAAAAGTATTATTGGTAAAATTCTTATACGATGCTCTATAAGTTTGCAAAATTTGAAGTTACTATGACTAAAAATAAAAATATTACAGATTCTTGATCAGCAAAGCACCTATATTTCCCATAGTGCAACGCCTGCCGGGGTTGCGGGACGTCTTAACAGGATACCGTGGCCCAGGAACGTAAAGGGCAACAGAAGGAACAGGGTGTTTATTTTTAGTCAGTAAAAGTCTGACAGTCCCTCGGGAATAGTACTTTTTTTCGGGATTAAAAGTACCCTATATTTGTCTCTGTACACCTGGCAACGTATATGCAAAATTTCAGGATGATCGGTTCACTGGCTTAGGCGTAAAATGGTAACAAACAAACTTACTTTCGCATTTATAATATTTGTTAGGATTACCAAAAATCAGATCACAAGAGAAATGCTTTTACAAATATTTTCGCATGTCTAGAAGAAGTTTCGAAGAATTAACAGACATCTTAAAAAATAAGATGAAAGACAAGACACATCATGCAAAAAAGGATATCGGCAGAAGAAAGGATTGCAATTACTTTGAGGTAAGCTTTTAACAATTTTAAACATTATTATTTATATTGCAAAGCTCGATCTGTCGCCATTGAATAGGCATTATGAATTAAATCACAAAAATAGTTACTTATAAAATATATATGTATATAAACAGAAGAAAATGATTAACCGAATACGTCGTTTATGTATGAGCTATCATCGCTGCAATTATCAGGTGAGACAATATTGCTGTAATGAGATTCTGAAGTTCCTGGCCGATTTAATGTCTCCTGTTGGATAGGAGGTACATTTGAACTCGAAGGCATGTTATAGTTCATATTATTTAAAGTAAAATATCCCCTGAAATCATTCGTTGGCTGATATTGCGGTCCGGACATGTTATATGTGGACACATATTTTTTTATTATATTTATGAATTCTGCCTTTGCATCTAGCTTTAAATAATCTGGAATTCTTTTAAAATCTTTACACAAAGATAGAAGGAACAATCGGTCTTCGTCTCTTTCATCTTTTTCATCATTTATTTTTTTATGTACTCTTTTGGTTAAATTTTCGATCAAGTCCTCTTCTAATGAATTTTTTGTTTTACGTTTGTTAACAGCTTTTTTTTTCTTAGTTATTTCTTCTACAGGTTCCTCATTAGTAGAATCTAAATTAGACGATCTTTCTCCTTTTTCTTGTAAATCTTTCAAAAAGAGTAACTGTTGATGGTATGTGCATGGTCGTAAATTAGAGGTCGCTGAACCACTTTTCATAGTGTTCATTTTTTTTTCATATCGTGAAAAATTGTCGCGTAGTAGTTTCCACTTTTTTTGATATTGAACAGCTGAAAATAATAATTAATGTATTATTTTCCAGATATTTAGCAAGTGGATGTTCTATTGATGATTTACACTGGGCTTATCGACACGGAGTAAGCACAATCAGAGAAATTATTAAAGATGTTTGTAGTAACATATGGATTCACTTAAAAGATATGGTTATGCCAGAACTCACTGAAGAGAAGTGGAAAAACATAGCGGAAGGTTTTAAATATCGAGCAAATTTTCCATACTGTCTTGGTGCAATTGATGGAAAGCACGTAAGGTTAAAAAAACCTCGAAATACTGGGTCTTCATATTACAACTATAAAAAATACTTTTCTATGATATTACTAGCCACTTCGACAGTAACTATATGTTTACATTTGTTGACATCGGCTCTTATGGGAGATGTTCAGATTCTACAATATTTGAAGAAAGCGTATTATATTATATGAAAAACTTCAACAAAAAACCTTAAACATTCCGCCACCTGTAAATTCAATGCCATACGTGTTTGTGGGTGATGAAGCATTTTCAATTTCTAAAAATGTTATGCGCTCTTACGCGGGGAGACAATTAAGTGTGGAAAAGAAGGTTTTTAATTACCGCCTATCACGGGCTAGAAGATTTATTGAATGTTCATTTGGTATTCTAGCAAATAAATGGCGTATTTTTCACCGACCCATCGACCATAAACCACATTTTGCAAAAGAAATTATAAAAGCTTGCTGCGTTTTGCATAACTTTGTGCGAGAAAGAGATGAGTATAATTTTGAAGATTCTTTAACTCAACCATTACAAGACATAATAATAGGCGACGGTACTAAAAGAAACTGTAGGTCATCGGAGGGTATAAGAAAACAACTTACTGATTATTTTATGGGTGAAGGCAGACTTGAATGGCAAATGAATATGATTTAATGTGTCCAATTGCTTATTAAAGTATTAAAAAAAAAAAAACTAATTATAATACTTACCAATTATATTTTTTTCCTTCTTACTCTTTTGTTCAAATCCGGGCGTAAACATTTCGCAAATAGTGGCCCATGCTTTGTTTTTGTCAATTTTGTTACTATAAGATTCAATCTTATAGTTCCAAACGCAAGGTTTTGATTTAATGGCACTTATAAATGCATCAGTATCAAAATATACAGATTCATTTACTGTATTACTATCCTCGTCACTCGACATATTTATTTTATTTACGGACAGACAACGCGTGTGCTCACTCTAACCGTGTTTCTACGACTGATTCTATGCGCGGGGGGCCGGAGCGTTAAGGCGCGGGCCCACCGCGGCGCATGCTGTGCACGGGCACGCGGCGCATTTTAGCTGCGTGTATTAATTTGTTTGACAACGTGGGTCTACGTTTCCACTGGAGTACACGAATATGACCCACGACTATGTATTGCGTAGCACGGCGCACGGAGAGGCTACGTACGTGCCACTGCAATCCACGGACACGGGCTTCACTGCGGGAGGTGTGGGGAGGTGAGACGGGCGGGAAAGGGAGCGACGCCTGCGCCATTTTGTCAATTGTTAGGTTTCGTGGCGCACGCGTGCATTTGATGACCACGACAGGCCGCTTTATTTTTATTTAGTCAATAATATTTGGTTTAATTATGGAGTTGTTTATTGAAAAAGTAAAATTACACCCCTGTTTATGGAAAATGAGCGATATATCTTATAGAGACATCGGTAAAAAGGATTTGGCTTGGAACAAGATTGCGAGGGAATGTGAAATGGCGAACGGTGAGTAAATACTTGTTATTTTTTTGTTGCTGATTTAATGTTATAAAAATGTTACTTTTAAATCTACAAAGGAACTTAATATTTATTTATTACACACTTACTGGTAGATACTGTTAAAATTGTGACACGGGCATTTTGCCAGCTCAAAACATGCGTATGATTAAAATAATTGCAAAATTCTTCCCTGATAAAGAAACTGTCATTAGAACTTCTAAATCCCGAATGTGTTAAGTCAAAAAGTTGGTTCTCAACTGGAGTTGCTGCTATATCTTCATTTGTCACAGAATTGTAAGTGAGACTATGTTCCATTAAATAATTATGTAGCACACAAGTTGCCTTCACTATTTTTATGGCTATATCTACTTTGCACTGAAAAGGTCGTTTGTAAACTCTCCAACGGACACTCAGAATTCCAAACGCATTTTCGACCACTCGTCTTGCTCGACAAAGACGATAATTATAAGTTCTTTTATTTTGTGTAATATTGTTTTCTCTGGGAAATAGTCTCATCGAATTACATAATAAAGGGAATGCTTCATCCCCGATAAAGACATATGGAACCTCGATGCCACCTTCTACAAGTGCTTCATCAGGTGGAAGATTTAGATTACCAGCAAATAACTTCTGACCAAAGTTGCTTTCTCGTAATATTCCCCCATCACTAAATTTGCCTTTTGCCTTTAATTTTTTTTTTACTATCAGTAACCACTAAAAGCACTATTGAGTGATCTTTAAGATAGTTGAAATAATCTGATCCACAGTTTGGAGGTGCTTTTATTGTGACATGCTTGCCGTCAATAGCTCCAACGCAATGAGGGAAGTCACATGAAGTTTTAAAATTTTCAGCAATATTTCTCCACTTATGTTCATCTTTAATTTCTTCTAAATATAGAGGCGCTAAGCAATCCCATATAGCATCGGCAACTTCCTGGATTATCCTTGCCACAGAGGTTTTTCCTACTCTATAACTGTAAGCTATGGTGTGGTATGAATCTCCTGTTGCCATATGTCTGTAACATACAATTATTATGTTTTTTTTTTGTTCTAGGTAAAGAAGCAAAATCTCATTGGAAGAAATTAAGAGATAGTCATAGAGAAGCTCTTCGAAGACGTAAGACTACTACAGGACAGGCAGCACAAAATATGAAACCGTGGAAATATGAGAATTTAGTGGAATCTTTACTGCCACACAGAGAAAATAACGAGACTTTATCAATTTTTTCTAATCCTACACAAGGACACGATACTGAAAACACTTCTGATACAATAATTACGGATATTGTTGGATCACCTCCCCCACCGGCTAAATGTTCACTCTCAACAACATCTACAGTTCAATCTGGGAAGAAGAACAGCAAGCAACTGGAAATTACTGAGATTATTCAGCGCCGAGAGAAAAATCGAGAGCAAAGACGAGCTGAAAGAGATGAAATAAGAAAGCGTATTACTGTTGCTAATCGACCACAAGATCCATTATCTCATTTATTTGAAAGTCTCTTGAAAGTCTCTCTCAATTACTCGTGCTGAAGAAGAAGCATTGTCCTATGACTCAATGAATACTTATTACTCCTCCACACCTTCCAATTTGTCTTCTTATGGCTAAAGAAGCGCCACAAATTATCAAACCAGCCCTTTGCTTGACACCAGCCCCTTGCCTGATTGCAACCCCCTGCCTGATGTGAGACCCGTACTTGACGCCAGCTCCTTGCCTGGTTGCAGCCCCCTGCCTGATGTGAGACCCGTGCTTGGCGCCAGCCCCTTGCCTGGTTGCAGCCCCCTGCCTGATGTAAGACCCGTGTCTGACGCCAACCCCTTGCCTCAACCTCAAGATACTTTTCCAGCTGTTTGAATCTCGAACCATTCAAAAATAATTAATAAAAAAAACATACCTAACGCGATGGCGAGTCTTTCAGCAGAACTTATAGATTCCCGATAATTAGTATTCCTTTTTTCTATTTTACTTTTAATCATTTCATGAATAATCTGGAAGTCTTTTCGTGATAGTCGATAGTAATTTTCAAACTTTTCATCACCTAATGTCATAAATAATGTTTTGTATTCTCCATGTTTATTTCTGAATTTAATATGATTTTCAATCCAGAACCGGTGTTTTCTTTTCTTTTGCAATTCACCCAAGACTAGATCATCAATCTCACTTTCGGATTCATCGTCAGAAGAACTGTCTAGCAAAGTCAGTGTCAATGCCATTCAATCAGTACCTCGATACGATATATACGAGAAACATGAAATGCGTCCGTTCCACAAGGTGTATGACTGAAAACTGCGCTGCGATAAGTGAGCTGTACATAGTCGACGGTCAAATTCGTGTACTCCAGTGGAAACGTAGACCCACGTCGACAGCGTTGAGCTATGTAACCGCCTATTCGAGCAAGCCACGCATGTATCAATGACGTCAATTCATGCGTAGCCTCTCCGTGGGTTGCAGTGGACACAACCACATACATTTTCTTCCAAAGCGAAGCTTAATACACGTGCGTAGACTCTCCGTGCACCGCGGTGGGCCCGCGCCTTTATAGTAGTGCGGGCGGGTGGGTATGGTGCAGTTCGGATGCAGTTTAAATGCAGTTGACACGACTGCAATAGAACTGCAAACCAACCGAGCAGTCCGATTGCAGTTCAATTGCAGTCGGCGTGCAGTCATGTGAACTGCACACCGACTGCAATCGGACTGCACGGTTGGTTTGCAGTTCTGTTGCAGTTGTGTCAACTGCATTCCAACTGCATCCGAACTGCAAATTTGCAGTTGGATTGCAGTTGAAATGCAGTCCGTCTGTCTAGAGCCTAAAAGGTAAAACTGCCACTTCAGCATTTAACATAAATTTTATGGAAATGGTTCCTCACTAGAGCATCAATATAGATGGCAGCTGTGAGAAGACTTAACAGAGAAGGGCATTTGGAAGGTACTATCGACCAAACTTCCGCATGCTCACCTTTAAAGCGATTATCGCATAGCACCGCTCTCGACTCGATCACCGTCATGCATGCGTTTTGACCAATAGGAAGCGAATTTTAGTTGTGTTCGTCGTAATACAATGACGTGTAGAAGTGGACACTCACACTAGTGTGCGGGCGCACATTAGTAACCTGTTTCCCTCGTTTTGTAAAATGTTTTTTCAATGGTCACAAATTCTAATTGTCGTTTCGGTTTTAATCTATGATATTATGGCCCGCGTGAGCTCTTTTATAATTCATTGTTGACAAGAAGTTATTTCGTACTCATTATAATATAGGTACTATGTTTAATTTTGAAAATGTGTTATTGGTATTATTTAACCTTTTAACCGCCTACGTCGGATTAATCCGACAAAAATTTTCGAGCCCATTTTGCCAGAGTCGGATTTTTACGACCAAAATATCACTGCTCGTTTAATCAGCTTTTTTATTTAATTACGCTGTATTCTATCAAAAATATGTTAATATAGTTAACTAAGTAATCATTTACAGTTTAATACACTTTAGTCTCTTAATTAGAAGTCCTAAAAATAATGTCCAAAGTTAGATGAAATACTAACATTATTTTTAAAAAAATGTATTCATGTGCAACGCCCATGACGACAAAATCCGACATGAGGGACGGGGCATATGCCAAGATTGACCGATACAAAAATAAACATAAATCAAAATATTTCTTGTTATACTGACTAATTTACTTTAAAACAAATACAGCAATTGTTAATAAAACATTTTTTTACAAATATTTGTGAGTATTTCATTTAATTCCTTTAAAATTAAGTAAATTCACTTATGAAATGTCAGCGATTGAATTGATGGTTCCCATCCCTAGCCTACATGTTCCGTAACTTACTTTGTTAGGACGCCCTGAGCCTCAGTCGGATAAAGACGACCGCTTCTTACGTCATAAACAAGTGCCGACTTTTGGAATTTCCCATCAGTGTTGTGCTTGTGCATGAAGTTTTACGTTCGTATGTCGATAAATGTACATTTTGTCATGACGACTACTGAAGAGTTAATACGAATTCTAGAAGGCGATGAAAATTGTTTGGGGTTCGGTCGGGATGGCTTGAATTATCAAGGAAACTGCATTGGACTCTTTTATAAAGATAGTATTTATTTAGCACTGTACACGACATGATTCAGGATGACGATGGAAGAGAGCGGGGGACCTCGTCCTTCCATAGACAATAACATATTTTTATAATCATAGACTACAACAAAAATGTTTTTTTTTATTTTTAGACCTTTAATCAGCTGTTCCCTACATTTATGTTCGTATATCTCGCCAAACTCTTCTCTGGACTGATTTTATTGTGAGTAGCCTAAGTAGTAATTAATAAATCGTTCAAATTTTTAAACACTTTGTTTTACAGGCTTGCGAAAAATGCCGAATAATTTCGTAAGGTAAGTAGTATTCAAGTAGGTAGGTACGTATATCTCCACCAAGCTAAGTTTACCCCTCGCTGGAATGCGGCGTGTACCCGTGTACCTACGTATAATATAATGTTAAAAACAAGAAAATGCAAAGTAAAATCTAACAAACATTTGTTTACTTTTTTAAAGTCATAGCGAATCCTTTTTTGCAACCCGTACCTAAGCGTCAGTGTGACGTAAATGACGCGAGATGCAAACTAAGCTTGGTGAGATGTAGTTGTTAGTTAACCACGCTCGTAAATGCAAGTTTCGTTATTAAAACGAAATATCGACATCGCAAAGTTAAATATTGCACATCCCTCTTTTTTGTAGGTATTTGATTTTCGATTCACTGTGCCGGGCGCTGGGGGCACGCCAACTGTTTTGAAGTCGGGCGGTTAAAAGGTTAATAAGTATCAACCTTCCACAAAAAAATATATTTCGTACTAAGATAACAGATAACGTAGTAAACAACTACTTGTGACTCGCCCCAGCGGGTGTTACAAATATAATATATATACTTAAACACCTAAATTTCTATGAACTCTGTATATTTGTAAAATCCCACGTAAATCAGTACTGCAGTTTTTGAGACGCGGCGCGGCGGGCCGCCGGGGACTGTTTTATTATAATATGTAATGATAGGAATTGTATCCTCTTGAACATTCTATACTTTCAGAGCATTTAATACTGGAGAATTGAAAACACATATTGACTAATATAATTCACATTTTTAGTATAAACTAAAAATGAGAATTTTATCAAAAAAAAAAAAAAACTATGTAGATTTTTTTTTTATTAGCACGCTTCTATCAGTTTCATCTGTAACTAACTCTATTATAACATAATTATTGGAAATCCTACCTCTATGGGTAGTTAAGCGCTTATTTTTTTTTTAAATAATTATTTATTTTAGGTAGTTATTAAATATTTTCATCTCATGTATAGTAGGTAAGAGATTTTTGTTTTAAAATAACTCTTAGTGTGATATATGCACTGGTTGCTTGTGGGTTCTTTATAATTCACTTAGGATTTGCCAATTTTTGCAGAAAAAAAAAACAACAATTAAAATTATAATTTATTTTATTCTTATGCATCTTTTCGAGATTGTCCAAAAAAAACATTATAGATATATATTGAAAAAATAACATAGAAAGAAAGAAAAACTGTTTATTTACACAAAAATGACGCACATTACATAAGAAAACATGTAAGAAAAAGCAAAATAAAAACAAGTTGGTATTAAGTCTAAAAAACTACATAACATAACATAATATCACGCCTGTAATCCCCGAAGGGTTAGGCAGAGGTGTACCCATTAGTAGACCCACATTTCACCAGTTATGTTTTTTAGTCCCATGTAATAGGGGGCGAGCCTATTGCCATCAACAGGGCACAAATCCAGACTCCGAGGCTGCTACTGAGAAATTCCTGATGGAAAAACCCAATAACACTTTACCCGACCTGGGAATCGAACCCAAGACCTCATGCACAGCAGTCGCGCTTGCGACCACTAGAAAACTAAAAGCAAAAAAAAAAAAAAAAACAAATAAGAAATATGCGCCACTACCGCGCGATATAGCATTAATAGCATAGCATTTAACATAATTGTCTTGTCAGGCAATCAGCCTAGCAGATTGATATTAATAGGTAATAATAAATAATACAACAATTACCTACTTATTAACATAAGAAATATATATATTTTTTAAACTAGGTATACATATCTTTTATTAATTATTACACAGTTACACACACGTTATTTTAACATACCACATAACATTAAACTTTACACTTACTTTGTTACATTATTTTTTAAAATACTAGCTGCCTCGCGCGGTTTCCACGCGTCTTTAGCTATTGCTCCGTGATGAGCGTGATATTTACGTGTTCCAGAAATGCGTGGCTTAATGCCATAACAAACTATACTGAGTCTTGCTGTTTCTTTGCCTCATCCATTTTTTTTTTGTTAGTTATTTAGTTTTTATTTTTTAGTTAATTTTGTTATATAGGTAAATAATAAATAAATAATTAGTGTATGTGTTAAAAATAAGCAGGCATTCACGGAATACGGTGTTTATAATATTTTTCCTAAATCTGGCTATCATACAAAAATAATTACTATATTTTAATATCATATACAATAACACTGGTAGTTTCAGACATTAGCGCGATTTAACGAACAAATATCTAGATTAGTACACATTTATTTACATTGATTATACAGAACTATTTTAAAATAACGGGCACAATCATTGGACAAAATAACATTAAAATAATATTATTAAAGAATTAGAAATAACTGTTAGAAATATTGAAATAATATACCAAAATTAAGGTTGTAAAAAAACACATCGAACTGACACCACCGTGAAATTTAAATAATTTTTTCCTGCAATGAAATGATAATATTATCTTGGTAGTAAAATCCAAAAAAAAAATTGAAATGTTTAAAAAAAAAACTCTTTCGAACCAATTTTCGATTCAATTCAATTCAATTGATTTAATTTTCGATCTGAAAACAAAAACATCTTTATTTCTACTTAACTAAGGGCAAATCACTCTGCCGCGGAGAAACAACCATTAAAATTTCAGTGTTTAACATATTTTTTTATATCTAGGCTGGTCCGAATAGTGACGTCATAAATTCATAAATTACGTTTCCTTTGCCCAAGCGTAGTCAAAAATACTCTACAGATTCTTGATTGTTACGACTTTTATTATTTTGAAAAGATATAAGGGTACCGCTTCAATAAAATCTATGTCTTTTTACACGCCTTTTTACATTCAGGTTGCTATGCAAATTTCTACTTTATTAAATGGTAATATTAAAAAAAAATGTTAGAAGTAAAAGTTTGTTTCTGTATCACTCGAACATAAATTCTTCCTTATCGATCAAAATTTTTGCCTCTTTCGATAGGAAGGAATCGTTAGAAAAATGACCATTTTATATCTCAAGGATTCTTTAAAACAATAAAAATTGCAAAAATATATTACGTAAGAAAACCGCATATTAGAAAGTAAAGTGGATCTCATATCAATTTCATAAATTTTTTAAAAATTATAACCTTAAAACTATCAAGGATCAATATTTTTAACGTCACTATTTTGGGCCACCTGAACGTTAAAATTGAATTATGAATTATTAAAAAACTAATACTTTGTCGCTGCTCCTCCCGCGTCTATAACTGCATCGCACCGGCTACGCATGGACCTAACCAAGACTTCACACAAGTTTGAACCCCTTAAACCCCAAGCTTGTTCGCAATGGGTGACAAGTGCTTCCTTGGTTCTTTCTGCCCTATTATCCCATTTCTGGACCATAAAACCCCATAAATTTTCAATGGGGTTTAAGTCCGGCGATCGGGAGGGCCATTGCACTGTTTTAATTTGTGGTTGCTATCGCCACCACTCTCGAACAACTAGCGCACGGTGTATCGGGCAATTATCTTGGAAAAATTAAAACTCTGGCCTCTCCATTTCTGGATACACCGTGCGCAGAGTCGGTAACATAATATGTCCAAGCACATCTTTATATGTGTGGCCATTTGCCCTCCCCGGTATGAAAGCAAGCTCGCCTGGTCCAGCAGCACTCATCCAGCCCCACATATTCACGACAGCTCGTCCTGATTCTGCATTTGGGATAACATTTTGAGGTTCGTATCTTGTGTTATCTATACGCCATAAATTCCGACGACCTTGTTGGCTAGACCTAAAGCACTTTTCATCGGAAAATATGGTGTAAGAAAAGTCGAAGGCTCTGTAGTCCCGAGCGAATCGTACGCGAGCAGCTTTTTGGTCCTCAGCCAAAATATTTTTTTTTGGCGGTCTGTGATGGACTCCAGCTCTATGTACCTCGTTCCGAATAGTTTGCATTGAAACATCGAATTCTTGTGCGAAATTGCGAGTAGGTGTAAATGGGCTTTCTTGAAATGTGGCTATCGTATTGGCCAATTGCCCTTCGTTGATAGCCCGAGGTCGAGGTGCACAACCGCGCTAAGTGAGATCTTCTCCTTCTTCATATCTACGCACCCAACGGCGTACTGTGGTTCTCTGTAAAAAAAAGTAGCAAAACTATTTTTTTATTTTTTATTTTCGCAATAGTTCTAAAGTTATTTTAAATTAAAAAAATTACTTTTGAATCCAGTACCGGAAACCCCCGAATAAACACGAGCGCGTGTGGCGTCATAAAGTTTAGCTGCCAGATGAAGTAAGTAAACATTATGAAGTCACAACTATGGTCACGTGAATTTCTTTTTAATTTTTTTTAATTGTTTATAATTAATTGAAAAATTTTATTTTTAAAGTTTTTTGCATTAAATATCAATATTATTAATAATATATTAAATACATAAAAAATATCATTTTTTTTTTTTCAAATTCCCAGTTAGCATCGAATTGTCACATAAAATAGGAATTAAACAATACATTACTAGCAGTATGCAAAAGGATTAAGTTTTTAAATATCTATTTTAGTTACTAGCTGAACCGTGCCCACTTCGTTGGGCGGTAACCATTTTAACTTGTGATAAAATTATGAGTGTGGTTCGGTTAGTACTGAGTGCTATGATTTATTTCCTGCCTAAAGACGCTGCGCACGTTCAGCCCTAGATTCCCGAGCACGGGCCTGCGATGTTCTCGCGCTCTGGCTAGCGAACCTCTGCGAGCGCTCAGCGCTAGACTCCCTATCCCTTGTTGCAGAGACATGCTGCCTTAAATCACTGAGACGCTGCGCACAGAGTACATTATATATAAGGACAACGCTGCGCACGTTCAGCGCTGGATGCCCGAGCACGGGCCTTTTTTTTTTTTTTTTTTTACCGATGGGAAATCATCAAATCACTTCCCCCGCCCTGGGCGGGGCGGGGGGGAGTGTCAGACTTTTACTGACTAAAACCCATCCATTTTCCTTCTTGTGCCCTTTGCGTTCCGGGGGCGCGGTATCTCTTTCGAACAACCCGCAGCCCCGGCAGGCATCGGCCCTTAGTGGCCCCTCCAATTGTTTGCTGACATCTCTTTGAGGCGCGCGTGGAACACAAACGCGCCGTCGACACGGTCTGTCGTTATTCAATGAACGGACGGTGAGCTACCCATTGCTCACCGCCCACAGACCCGCGTCTACGGTGGCCGGGAGTCGTCTTGCGGCTCCCGACGCCCGGAGCGTCTCCCGCGGCGGCTGCTGGGACGAGAGAGTCTGCGCCTCTCCCGTCCCGCCTCCTCCTTCGCTAGCATTACTGCTTCGCAGAAGGAGGCGACTGCATCCCATTCCCTCTCGCTCCGGACCATGGCTTGCACCAGGGCCGGACGCGAGAGTTCGCCGCCGCCGATGGCCGCCACGAGGACGTCGCGGTGCTCCGCCCAAGCGGGGCACACCGCCACGGTATACTCCACCGTGTCCTCGGGGCGATCCTCGCAGTGGTGACACCCGGGCGTTTCCTCCCGCCCGATGATGTGCAGGAACCTCCCGAAACATCCGTGTCCAGTGAGGACCTGCGTCAGGCGGAAGGTGAGGGCGCCGTGGCGCCGCTCAAGCCACTCCTCAAAGAGGGGACTTACCGCCTCGATAGAGGCGTGCCCTGCACGGGGTTGCGACAGTCGCTCTCTCCATGTCGCCATGAGATCAAGCCGGAGATCTGTCCGCTGAGCGGCGATTTGCCGCGGCAGCGGAGTTTCCCCCCGGCCTAGTACCTCCACGCGCCACTCGTGCAGGCGCGCGAGGACCAGCGCCTCCAGATCCCGAGCACGGGCCTGCGACGTTCTCTTTGGTTAGTAAGCCGCTGTGAACGCTCAGAGCTAGATTCCCCAGCGCGTGCTTGCGAAATATTTTCTCTATTCCTCAAGAGGCGCTGATGCTTTTCAAGAGCAGACTCTTCCGTACGGCGTACTCGAGCTGCTCTGGGATGTCTGACGGGAAAGTTGTGATTTTCTTTTAGGCATGATAAACAATCGCTGAAACTGTCCGATATTCCAAAAACAGAAGTACCATGGGTAAATAGATAAAACGTCCAAAGCTTGTTCCAATGTGGTTCGTGAATGGACGGCGGCATTTTGCGATTTAGTAATTTTATACTATCTTCGAAACTATTTAACCAATTGACATACTGTTTTGGGAAAATCGTATCTCTATGATGTTCTTGTGATGATACTAATATTTTTTTCGATAAGGTTTAATATTTTGTTGTTTAAAAAAATCGTCCAAAGGTAAGTACGTCGAAAAATACTTTTTTTAACACATAAAAGCTACTATATCTGCTAAAATATAAAAGATAGAAACATGGTGTCGCGGACTTTTTTGTAGAACTATTAAAGTCGGACCGGGTTGCCATACATTGTTTTCAATTATATACAACTGTTAAGGCAGCGCATGCAAAAAACTTTGTTGTAAGAGCTATTTTTTTTCCGCCTAGCTAGACAAAAATTGAGATAGTTCGGCTATTATGCATGATATCTTTATAATTTATAGCCTATAACACTCACGAATAATGTAGCTTTCTACCAGTAAAACAATTTTTAAAATCGGTTCATTACTTCCGGAGAGTACCCCCTACAAACAAACTTACAAACTTACAAACAAATTTTACCTCTTTATAATATTATATTAAATATTAATATTATATATTATAATATTAATAATAATTATTAATTAATATTATTATTATTATTATATATATTATTATTATAGTATATAGTATAATTATAGGATTATAGTAAAGATTAACATTGTTATCTGTATTTCATATGGGTAGTAGACTACAAAAAGATATTTAACAATGGCATTGTTGTAAATTCCAACATTGTGTTCTCAACTCTTCCAAGCTTTGTGCCTTATTGTTAACGATTTAAGTGCGGTAACTCAATTTCAAAATACAGTGATGACTTAAAATGAAGGGCCATTGTTTAAGTAGGTGTTGAAAGATTCGTTATCGGGTCATAAAATGTCCAAACAATGTCTTTGAACGCGCCGATATTAAAAAAATAAAGGAAAAAACAAACCTCTTTTTAAATTAATATTTTGAATACGTAAATGTAATTTCTTATTTTATTTTTGCAAAATTCTAAGTTATGTGTTAAATTAATATTTATCGTAAATTAGCGATCTACCTCGACTTCGCACGGGTCTTACAAATCTCTAAAATGCTCGGCTTTGCTCTATAGTTAAATAAATAAATAAATATCATGGGACAACTCACACACGGCTATCTGATCCCAAGCTAAGCAGAGCTTGTGTTATGGTAACCAGACAACTGATATACATACTTATATAATTTATAAATACATACATATTATAGATAAATCACACCCAGACACAGAACTAACAATCATGCTCATCACACAAAGTTTGTCCTGGGTGGGAATCGAACCCACGACCTCCGGCTTAGCAGTCAGGGCCGCTAACCACTAGACCAACAGGCCCGTCAAAGTTGATGGTTAAACGAACTTACCTTAAGTGATGTTCGACCATAATTATACAAGACGTCACATCCGAAAGATTTATTTGATTCACTTGGTAGTTCACTTTCTAATGTACTAGGCATCGCACAATTTTTAGAGCTAAAAAAAATATATATGTATTAAAAGTAAGTAAATTGAGTATAACGTAGTACATTCCCCCACTATGTTACCTGCGCTCACGCCGCCATAAGTCTTGTCATTGTTTTCAGAGAGGAAGAGCCTATTTCACGACATAGTTTGGGGATATTTATGATTGATCGTGAAATCATAGGGTAATATAAATCTTTCGGATGTGATGTCTTCACATAATTGAGGATCGGATGTCACTAGGTAAGTTAATCCGATCTGTTTAATTATGTTCGTAATCTCGTCCTCATTTAGTACTATGTAGATGTTTAAAGAAGAAAGTTGTGTTAATAATCAACATGTTTTATTGAAAAACAGAGTAACTTAGTCCTCTCATCATTACAGAGTAATCAGTCTCAATAGTTACTTATTAATTATTACAGCCTTAATGGTGACTATTTATCTAGGTATTAATGTAAACACTTAATCATAGCATTTAACATATTTAAATATCTTATAAAGAAATGTCTGTGGAATACACTGCTTGAGCAAAAGCGTTTGGATTACTAACAATTGGTCTATTATAGAAACGAGCAAAAGTGGAAGATCTTTGTGTCCAGCCTGCAGCTTTCCTTATTACCTTAATATTTATGCCTCCTTCAGAAGCCTTTGAAGTGGAGGCATGTCTTGTGCTGTGAGCAGTGAACATAGCAGTATCTAGGCCACTATCATTCAAAACTTGCTTTATCCATCTACCTATAGACACAGTAGAGGCAGCATGGTAAGGTTTTCTAAGTGTAATGATTAAAGTATTACAATTGTGTCTTATAATTTTTGTACTATCTAAATAACAAAGTAAAGTTTTGGCTGGACAGATATTCACATTATCTTTGGTAATATTAAATTAGGTTGAAGTTTGTTTGGTCCAGACGTTTTAATCATTTCTGGGATTTTAATGTCAATATTAGTTTCATTAATAGTAATGTTTTCTGCCTCGTTGGTCTAGTGGTCGCAAGCGCGACTGCTGTGCATGAGGTCTTGGGTTCGATTCCCAGGTTGGGCAAAGTGTTATTGGGTTTTTCCATCAGGAATTTCTCGGTAGCAGCCTCGGAGTCTGGATTTGTGCCCGGTTGATGGCAATAGGCTCGCCCCCTATTACATGGGACTAAAAACATAACTGGCGAAATGTGGGTGTACTTATGGGTACACCTCTGCCTAACCCTTCGGGGATTACAGGCGTGATGTTATGTATGTATGTATGTAATGTTTTCTATACTTATAAGTGATAATGTCTGGATCCTATGCGCAGTTGCAAGAGCTTGTAATGTCACTAATTTTTTAGTAAGTAATTCCAAACTAAGGTCTTG
Source organism: Hoplodrina ambigua (assembly GCA_949774945.1). NCBI lineage: Eukaryota > Metazoa > Arthropoda > Insecta > Lepidoptera > Noctuidae > Hoplodrina > Hoplodrina ambigua. Next base: position 16,059,047 of record OX458964.1, read on the forward strand.
ATTAGGAGACAGATGTGATAGGTATCTTAGGACAATGTTGGGATCCCATATTAGGTCATATTTAGGTTTCTTAGGCCTTAGTTTGTAAATACCTCTAGAAAACCTCACTACTCTCTCATCTGTTCCCAAATGAGAGCCTAGGATTAAGGAAATTGCCGACCTCATGGTGTTTAGTGAGCTATATGATAGCCCATGCTCAAACTTAGATGTTAGAACATAATTACCATGGGTACTGAGTCTGACAAGGGATGTACATTTTTACTCCTGCAGAAGGTAATCCACTGATTCAGTGCCGACTCATACTGTTTTCTTGTTTTATTAGACAACGAAGATAACATTATGTCCATTGAAGAAGGAGGTATTCCTTTCTTTAGGAAAGCACTCCTGATAATGTGGCGGCTATCAGTTTGAGATTCTTGTGCAAAGGATGTGGATCCCTGGAAGGGGACAGTAGTAAATTATAACGGGGTTCAAATACAATTCTCTCTGATATAACCATGGAGCTGAACCTAGGATACCATGGTTGTGCAGGCCACCATGGAACTACAACAATGCCTGTTGCCTTCTCAGTCATTATTTTTTGTAGCAACTTACTTATAAGGCTGAATGGTGGAAATGCATAGAAAAATATTCCATTCCATTTAATGGTAAAAGCATCTATGGAATGTGCATTGGGGTCTGGTAGCCAAGATACATAATTCTTACACTTGTTGTTAAATCTGTTTGTGAACAAATCAATCTGGGGATTGCCCAGTTTAGTGACAATTGTTTCATATGCCCTGTCACATAGAGCCCATTCAATTTCAGAATGAGAACGTCTCGATTCTCTATCTGCCACAGCATTGTTTTTTGAGCTAATATAGGATGCATACACCCATAGTTGCCTTACCTCACACCACTGCTACAACTCACGTGCTAGACTATTTAAGTGTTGAAAGCGGGTACCCCCCCATTCTATTAATATAGGCTATAGCAGTGGTGTTGTCTATTCTAAGAAGAATTTCACAACATCTTAGTTCTGATGTATTTATTTTTAAACTTTTAAATGCTGCTAGTAGTTCTAGGTAATTTATATGAAAACATTTTTCTTTAACTGTCCAGTGACCATGGCTTGTAACACCATTACAGACTGAACCCCAACCTGAAGCATCTGAGAATATTTCCAAAGAAAAATTAAATTGTTTTATTTTATAATAATTTAGGTGAATGTGAGATAACCACCATTCCAAATCTGATCTGATTTTGTTTGATACAGAAAGGTATGCCTCATAGTTTTCATCGTTATTTTTTAAGGCTATTGTTTTGTGACTTTCCATGACTTTAGTATAAAGCCAGCTATATTCTACAGCCGGACATGCAGCTACAAGGGTACCTAAGAGTTGAGAGAATTCAATTATTTTGTATCTCTGTTTAGACTTGATTCTCAATAGGGTTTTGTATATGGATAATATCTTTTTCTGTGGAAGTGTTATGGAGAACTGAACAGAGTTTAGTATAAACCCTAGATACTGACAGGATTGTTTAGGTTGGAGGCAACTTTTGTTTATGTTAATTATAAATCCCAGACTTTCTAATAATTTCTTAGTAGTAAACACATTTTGTAAACATTTTTCATATGAGTCAGCCAGACAGAGAATATCGTCAAGATAAATGACAGACAACAAACCTAGTTACCTCAGGTGACACATTACTGGTTTCATGACTTTAGTAAAGACATATGGTGCTGTATTAAGACCAAAAGGAAGACATTTAAATTCATACAATTTATCTTGGAATAGAAAACGCAAATATTTCCTATCAGATTCTTTTATTAATATCAAATAATATGCATTCTTTAGGTCAATCGTGGCCATGAAATACCCAGGGGTCATAAGTTTTGTTGCTGTTCTTAAGTCCTCTAATTTAAAATGAGTAGAAGAGACAAATTTGTTAAACTTTTTCAGATTCAATATGAATCTCCAGGAACCATCTGACTTAGGATGTAAAAATATACTGGACAAAAACTGGCCCTGTATAGCTTAACATTGTTGTATAGCACCTAATTGTAACAATTTGTCAATTTCTAAAGAAATAAGGTTGGTTTCCTTTTCTGTAAACCGATTGTTCTGTGGTACTACGGCTTAAACAGGATCATTGGTTAAAGGTATGGAATAGCCTCTGATCCATCTGCGTAAAGTGGGGTTAGCAGTGATACCAGATCCCAGTGATCTGAGAAATATTTAAGTCTGCCGGTTTGTACCTGATCTAGCGGTCCTGATCCTGGCCCTGGCGACGTGGGCGTTGAAATTTCTGAGGTGAGCGTCTCCCTCGTGTCGGCAGCTTGTTGGGGTCTCGGCTTCTGCCCACTCCGACGTGGCACCTGTGGTCGTTGTGGGCCCTGGTAGTTTAAATTATTCCTTCTAGGAACTTTTTGTTGAGGGGGTGTGTTTTTTAGCTCCAACCCTGATTTCTTGACTGCTTTAACAGCATTGACCTTGTCTTGTAATTTGTCCCCAAACAGGTATTCACATACATAGGGGTACTTTCCATTAAATCTTTTAAGTCTTTGTTTAATCCTGGTAATATTAGAGATCTCCGTGTGGTAGAATTTTCGTGGTATAAGTCACATAGAAGACGAGCTGCATCACTTAAATTCTCATTTTCATTATTTATTAGTATTGTTCATTTTCATGGGTGGCAATTATACTGTTTAGTACCTTGCCAATTGTAGTGATTGCTGCCGATAACACAGTTTGGTTTTCGGTAATCCTCTTGTCTCTTTTAACACCATTCTCATTCATTGCGGCTGCTACTTCTTCATTCAGTAGTGGGGGAACTAATAGGCCACAGTTCTTTGGGGGATTATGTTTTAATAGTATGCTAGCCTTAGTTTCAGCTTCAAGGCCGGTTCGAAGAATGGCCGTCCAACGTTTTGTTAAACTTTCATGTAACTCGATCGAGTTATCAGACGGTGGGGCACCTACTTGAACCAGGAGCTCCTCAATGTGGGCTGGTATTTCGTTTGTCACCGGAGTAACATTAGGGGTGACCGTTTGAAGGAGAGTCTAACCTTCCAGTCCCCCTAGTCTTAGTCTACCCCCCCCTTTTCTCTTGTTTGGTTTTCATCACTAGGTGAATTATTGTGGCGACTCTATTCGGTATTTAGTGAGGAAGATGATAGCCTGCGAGTACGACGTCGAGGCGTCCGGCTCCTTCGTGTCTGCCTGTGTCGCCTTCCCTCGTATGACGAATGACTTCTTGAACGTGCTCGGCTGGAGCGGTTTTCGTAGTCATCTGAGCAACAAACGCATAGTGTTAAACTCGGAACTGTTAAATCCATAGCTAACCTCTCGTGAAAGCTTTTAGGATTCAGTCGAAATGTTTTTCACGACATTGTCATCGGCTAACCTCTCGTGAAAGCTCTTATGATGCAGTCGGATTGCTTTTTATTTGTTAACGAAAACTGTCATCGGCTAACCTCTCGTGAAAGCTCTTAAGATGCAGTTAGAACAAAATATGGAGGTACCTAATAGGTGCATACATTAATTTGAATTACGCAGATTTAACGTTGTGAACATACCACGGCCAACCTCACGTGAAAGCTCAATAGTGGTGTCATTCTATTTGTAAAAGTTAAATACCTCACAAGGAATCTCTAAAACGTTCGATTTCTAGGAATTTGTCTAGGGTAGGTAGGTATGTATCGCGAAAAGACTTACCGGCGTGGTTATGACGACTCCTCTTGTTTAATCGCTTCTCCAGATCTCGTAACCGTTCATTTAACTCGGTAATCTTCCTTTTGTTTTCTCCCATTTTACCAAAATAATAATTATTATTGATTCTTGAAACGGAATTCTGTGCACAGCGCGCGGCACAAAAAAGTACAATGAACATGACAGATATCCACAGAGCACACGTTGAACGACGGACCACAGACTACCAAATATTTTTTGATGAATGCGTTCATCTTTAAAAATTGTGATACAGCGAGTTGTGCAAGGTGCAAACTACATAGTACTAAATGAGGACGAGATTACGAACATAATTATGGTCGAACATCACTTAAGGTAAGTTCGTTTAACCATCAATTATACTACGACGTCACATCCTTCAGATTTATTTGATTCACTTGGTAGATGTTTAGAACCAGGAGTGAAATAGGTGAAGCTTACAGGAGGAGCGCGGAGTCTTTTAAATGGAAACTCAGTTATGTTTTCAAATCAACAATAGTATTATTCATTAACAATTAGCTTCGCTATATACATGACAATAATTATTATATATATCTTTCTACTAGGGTTGTTTGGCAGATCAATTACAAATAGCAGCTGCGAAAGCCTCGTCATCAAGACTTATAAGGAGTCTGTCGTAAAATTTAGCAAAAGTTAATGAATTTCCAGACCAGCCTGCTGACTTCTTAATCAGGTCTACAGATATACCTTTTCTTTTAGCCGCCGAGGTAGACGCGTGGCGCGTACTATGTGCGGAAAATATGGTCGTATCTACTCCGCTTTCATTGAGTACGAGTTTAATCAAACGGCTAATAGAAGAGGCACTCGCATTATGTATAGGTTTTTTAATAGTTACTATGAGTTTATCAGTCTGTGAAGAATGTCTAAATTTCTGTGTTGCTTCTAGATATGAGGTCAAAGTCTTGCCAGGGCAAATTTCTATTTTATGTGGGAAAAAGGTATGATTAAACGTGGCATATTTCGCCCTGGTGCTGAAGTTTTAGTAACGTCAGTAATCATTATTTCAAAGTTTGAGTCATTGGCTTTTACATTACACAAACGAATTAATGACAGCGTCTGCACACGTTGTGCAGTTGACAACGCGAGCAGAGCTACCAGCTTTTTTGTAAGTTTCTCTAGTGGCAAATCATCGTTTGGATACCAGTTTGAAATATAATCAAGGACCAGATTTGGGTTCCAAGTTGCCTGACATGTACATTGTAAACAATGACTTACCATTTAAGTTACTATTTCAAAATTTTCAAAGCCTTAACAATAAACAAGATATACTTGAAGCATTTATTGACGAAAACTCACTTTATAAAGCAATATGTATTTCAGAAACTTGGCTAACTCAGGGAAAACTAGATCTCATTAAATTTAGTGGATATAAATGTGCATCCTCATACTGCCGCAGCACCAGAACAGGTGGCGGTGTATGTATATTTCTACAAGAACATATTGAAAGCATACATAGAAGCGATATTTCTGACATGTCTATTGAGTATGTGATAGAACTATGTGCTACGGCAATACCAAAAGAAAATTTATTAATTATAACAATGTACTGGAATAGAAGAGAGGAGGAAATTTTCTATCAGCAATTAAAAGAAATTCTAAAATATGTAAACAGTAAATACTACAAATTAAATATAATTATAGGTGGCGATTTTAATGTTAATGTTCTATCGGACAACTTAAAAACTACACAATTTCTAAATGTAATGCAGGAATATAACTTTACTCAACTTGTAAAAGGCCCTACACGTATTACACCAAACACTGCGACTTGCCTAGATTTAATATTTACTAACTTTAACAATAAATATATGTACACAACTACAGAAGACTTGGGGTTTTCAGACCACCTTAGCACAATTTTAAATTTAAAAATACCCCAAAAATCGGAAGAAAATTATTGGTACTGTACGAAAAGGCTATATAATAATTCAAATATACTAAAATTCAAAGACGAATTAAAAAATCTTAATTGGAATGATATTCTTACCATAGACAATGACATTAATGATAATTATAAAAAATTCAATGACATACTTATTTCTATTCTTAACAAACATATACCTTTACGTAGAATTAAATTAAAAACAAATCATAAAAAATATTGGCTTACTACTGGAATAAAAAAATCTTGCAAAAATAAAAGACTATTAAAAACATTAACATTAAAAACGAAAAATCCTGTATTAACGAAATATTATAAAAAATACGAAAAAATATTGAAGAATACTGTAACGACTGCAAAAAAAATTCACTATAAAAATAAAATGATGCAATCCAACAATAAAGTTAAAACAATGTGGGGAATTATAAATGAACGCACAAATAAAATAACAAAAAAAGAAAAGCGCAATATAACATTACAAATAAATAATAATTTAACTTCGAAACCCGAAGATGTAGCAAACACGTTCAATCGCTTCTTTGCTTCCATAGGGACATCTAGTATAACAAAACCTATCAGCAATAAACCAAAAGGAGAACCCACAAATTCCGCTACACACAATTCATTGTATCTTAGTCCAGTAGATCCTTATGAAGTAAATAGAATAATAAAAAATCTTAAAAACAAAAGAAGCCACGGAATTGACGAACTTCCGCCTACTCTGTTAAGACATTGCGCCGACGAATTAACTTTACCTTTTTATTTACTCGTCAACCAATCTTTTGAAGAAGGCATATTTCCCGACTTGTTAAAAAAAGCACTTATAAAACCTATCCATAAAAAGAATTCAAAAACCGACCCGAACAACTACCGTCCAATTGCGTTGTTACCTACGGCCTCGAAAATATTTGAAAAAGCAATATGCGACCGCGTCTACGCGTTTTGTGAAAAATATAATATATTCAACGACAGTCAAAACGGTTTTCGCAAAAATCGATCAACGACTTTGGCTGTTTACAAATATATTAATGAAGCCCTTAATATAATTAATAATAAAAAATATGCTGTAGGATTGCTATTGGATATGACGAAAGCATACGACAAAGTTCAGTTTGTTATATTACTAAATAAGCTATACAACATCGGTATCCGCGGAAAAAGTCATGATTTGTTCGATTCGTACCTAAAGAACAGAGAACAAGTTGTAGAAATTGAATATTATGATTGCAAAACAAGAGAAATTAAATTAATCAGATCTCAAAACATACCCGTAAATGCATCAATACCACAAGGAACAGTGATAGGATGTCTACTGTTCCTCATTTACATCAACGATCTGCCGAACCACATCAATGAGCCATGCGTGTTGTTCGCCGACGATATTTCTATTTTAACACCATGTGACAATAATATAGACTTAAACCAAAAATTGACTGCCACACTTGACACTACAACACACTGGATGAACGAACACAATCTCGAAATTAACTTCACTAAAACAAAAATAATAACTTTCTACCCACGACAAAAAACACCTATAAATATCAATTTCAATTATAACGGACACAACTTAGAAGTTGTAAATAAATTCACCCTTTTAGGCCTAGACGTAGATTCTCATATAGATTGGAAACCCCACATTCAAAAAATACGAGCTAAACTATCAAAGTTTACATACGCTCTCAGGGAAATAAAAAAAACAACAGATCTTAAAACAGCATTAGTTACTTACTACTCATACGCATTCTCATGGCTCAAATATGGCATTATCTTATGGGGAAATAGCACTGATGCGCCCATACTATTCATTTTACAGAAAAAAATGATAAGAATATTAATGAATGTCAAAGATACCGACTCCTGTAAACCCTACTTCAAAGAGCTAAAAATATTAACTTTACCCTGTCTCTATATACTAGAAATTTGCAAGTTTGTTAGAAAATACCCACAATTCTATACCAAAAGAGGGGATATTCAAACTAATATTACACTGCGACATAAAAATAGACTTAACATACCCACTTCGCGATTGAAAATGCACTCTTCTAGTACGTTTGTTATGTCTATAAAAATATACAATAAGTTACCAGAATTCATAAAAAATGCAGATAGTAATAATATGTTTATCAACAAACTAAAACAATTTCTAATAGACAAATGCTACTACACTGTAGACGAATACTATAATGATAAACATAAACTATAACATGAACCTACTTACAAAAGTTAATAAATAATTAATCTAAATACATAAAAACTTAATTTTAAAATGATGACGATACAAAAATACCTAAAATTGAATACTATATAGAGACATTAGACAAATTAACTTAAATAATAACATAATTTTATAATAATGATGACAAAACAAGGAAAATAACTGACATGATTTAACAATAATGACGACAAAAATTGAAATATTTGACATAATTTTGCTAATACATAGTCATAATTACATGCTTATTTAATTTAATTAAAATACACATCAAAATAATTCTTAATGCATCACATAATAATAAATAATTAATTTCATAATATGAATTGCTGCTTGGTTTTTCGTCCTCTCTCCTAACTTTGCTGTGCCCGACAGGGTCCATTATGATCTTAACAATATTTTATAAGACCTATATGTACAAATGGAAAGCAATAAAGTATTGAGTATTGAGTATTGAGTATTGATATTTAGGAAAAGTAGGGTTCTTTTTAAACACTCCCTTAAAGGGTTCTGACGCAGAATGCCAACTTCTCAAAATGTCAACTCGACGCAAAACGCCAACTTCGCAGAACGCCAACTTCGCAGAATGCCAACTTCGCAGAATGCCAACTTCGCATAATGCCAACTTCTCAAAACGTCAACTTCGCAGAACGTCAACTTCGCAGAATGCCAACTTCTCATAATGACAACTTTTCAAAAAAGTCAAATGTTCGTGTAATAGAAAATATATAGAATTTTTAGTATTTTCTAATAAAAATAAACATTACTTTTTAATATGCCGTCTGTATTAATTAACATAAAAACACAAATACGCAAACAATTACGTAATCAACAAATAAAATCAAAATACGGTGAAATATATTAATCTAACTTCACAAAATATTAAAAACTAAACAGTTTTAGTCACTATTTTAAAGAAAAAAACGATCTAAAAAAACAAACTCATAAAAACTCCAAATCGTAGAATATAATTTCTGCCGAACCACGCATACAGTACCTTCGTATCGAATTATTGTAATTGATAATTTACCCGCAAGTTTCCTTGTGTGACAAATAATTTAAGTCTTTACTTTTTAAATCTACCCACTTAGGAAAAATAGTTTTTCTATGTGTTGCAAGTGTATTAAAATAAGTTTTTTTTCTATAAAATAGTGACTAAAACTGTTTAGTTTTTAATATTTTGTGAATTTAGATTAATATATTTCACCGTATTTTGATTTTATTTGTTGATTACGTAATTGTTTGCGTATTTGTGTTTTTATGTTAATTAATACAGACGGCATATTATAAAGTAACGTTTATTTTTATTAGAAAATACTAAAATTTCTATATATTTTCTATTACACGAACATTTGACTTTTTTGAAAAGTTGTCATTATGAGAAGTTGGCATTCTGCGAAGTTGACGTTCTGCGAAGTTGACGTTTTGAGAAGTTGGCATTATGCGAAGTTGGCATTCTGCGAAGTTGGCGTTCTGCGAAGTTGGCGTTTTGCGTCGAGTTGTCATTTTGAGAAGTTGGCATTCTGCGTCAGAACCCCTTAAAGAACCGGGAAACCCGCTCATCGTCGCTTAACTGCTTGCCTAATATTAGAGCCAACGCTGAGCGAATGGAATTAAGGGTGGCATAGCTCGCCCCCGCTTCGAGTTCTACTGTAAGGAACTTTAGTATTAGTGGAATATTTATATTATAACAGCTTAAATTATTAACAGTACAAAAATGCCACCATTTTTTATAAGCGCAGCTATATTGTTTTAAAGAATTCTTTGCCAAGGATGCAATCATAATATTGATAGTTTCGGGTGTTAAGTCTTGTCTTGCATATGCTTCCCTGATAATAGGGATGACACCAGGGTAAGTCGTGTCCACAGTGGGTGTCTGGTTCTGAAAGGAGACAGTAATAGATCAGGATCAGGTTTAAAGTAAACTAGGTCGCTTTGTGACAACTTCAAAAAGAGCGGGTACCAAGGCTGACTAGGCCAGTGTGGTACGACCATTATTCCCGTAGCTTTATCATTGACTATTTTTCGTAGACTTCTTAAAATCAATGAAAACGGTGGGAATGAGTAGAAGAAGAATAATTCCCAATCTAGAGTGAACGCGTCGATGTTAAACGCTTCCGGGTCTCGCTTCCAGGAGACGTACCGGTCACACTTAGCATTTACTCTAGTTGCAAATAAGTCGATTTCAGGACAACCAAACTTATGAACGACTTTCTCAAAAGCTAATGAGGACAGACTCCATTCGGTATCGATGTTTTTTCGCCTCGATTCTTCGTCTGCCTTCACATTGTCTTTAGACTTTATATGTGACGCGAAAACATGCAATTGCCTCTTTTCGCACCATTGCCAGATTTCGCGAGCTAATGCATTAAGATCAGAATATTGTACTCCACCATATCTATTTATATAAGATATTGCTGTTGTGTTGTCTATGCGCAGCAATATCTCTTCGTTGCGTTGTTGCATGGCGAAGCACTTAAGTCCGTTAAAGGCGGCTTTCAATTCTAGCAAATTTATGTGATAATTGATTTCTGTATTATTCCAGAACCCATTTCTTTTCACCTTTACAGAATACGCCCCAGCCTGTCAGAGATGCGACCGAAAAAATTTCTAATACATAGCGTCCGTTGCGCACTACATTTTTTGTGTGCATTATGTTGTCTTTCCACTATATAAAGTCTAGGTTAAGGCTAATGGGTAACATCATAGCGGCTACTTCCCATTTGGTAAACTTCCCATTTCGTAAACCTCAAACTGTACCTACTAAAAAGTTGCGTTTGGTAAACATTATACATTTCATACATTTAGTCCCATTTCGAAAACATTTCAATATTTTTTTGTGTTATATCCCATTTGGTAAACTTTCAGATGAAATGGGTACAGTCAAGTAAAAAAAGAAAAACGAAACTAATGATAACATTGTCATTTATTTTGTTAAATATTTTTAATCACAGGTACAATAGTCGGATTATGTGTACGTATGCCATTTACACATATTGATATTTAAAAACAGAAATAAAAAGTGGGGTGTACAAATAACTTTCAAAAAATTTAAGAAAAATCACAGTTCGATTTGACTATTTCGATGACAAGTTTTATTTTTTTAATAACATAAGTCAATCTAGATGCGAAATCAACTTATATAAAAAAACAATAATCACAGATTTGGTACTATCTTTTTATGTTAATGTACATTAACATAAAAAAATACATACGAAATCAACTACTTATAAAATATAAAAATAAACAGTCACTGATTTGGTACGTTAACGTAAAAAAATACATACTAAATCAACTATAAAATATAAAAACAATAATAATCACAGATTTGGTACAATAACATAAAAATACATGCAAAATCAACTTTTAAATATAAAAACAAATAATAATCACAGATTTGGAACATTAACATTAAAAATTACACACAAAATCAACTATAAAATATAATCACAGATTTGGAATATTAACATAAAAAATTTACTACCTACACTACAAAGTTAAAAATCAATAAATAAATTATAAAGTGATACAAGCAATTCTTGATAATTCGTTCAAACAATTTTCCAATGATATTTTTCCACTTTTGTAATCGCCGAGAATATTGTTAATTCGTATATCATTTTGGATAGATTTTTTTCTTCGTTTTGATATACTTTCTCCATTATTATAAAAGCTGTAAAAAATTGTTATGATTAATTAAAGTAAGAATGTATAATTTTTATCATATGTGTCGCCTAAAAATACAGGTCATTGAAACAAAAATATGTACCTTTTCAGAAGATTTTCATAATGTTTAATATTGCCTGATATCGTTTCGAAAAATAAAAGAATTGATGGCCTTTTTCCAATTTCACTATTGAAACTCCAATTCCAAGATTCCATGAGGTTTGTAGTGCGGTGTCTTTGTGCGTAGCAGCACCAAATATTCATCATATCTTCATTTTCCAACCACTGATCCACAAAGTAATCATTGAATTCAGTTATAGCTTTTTCTTCAAAACTGTAACAGAATTAATTCGTTGAAGATTATGATACGAAAAACCATATATTACCTAGTTTCTAACGCATAAAAATGGCTGTAGAAAATGGCGGTAGAAGAAATATCCAGAACTAAACGCGTTCATTTCAATACTGCAAAATTAATTTACCTTTGACTCATAACGTATAGCCATCCATCGTTTATGTCTTCTTTTGGTAAATGTGCCAGAGCCATACATAGTTTGACGTGATAGTGAGATTCTTCATGTTGTAATAAGCCAAGAGATTTTGCCTTTCTTAATAGCGCTCTGCCAAAGTGAACAAAACACCCCTTAACAATTATGTTTGGAAATGTCTTTTTAATTGCATTTATTGGAGCTTTTTCGAAATCCAAGGTAATAATATCGGCTGTCCACTCTGGTAAATGAAATTTTAGTTTGTAAAACAGTCTTTCATATTATGTAGTTTCTTCTTTGTTTGTCAACACTGCATAAAAAAATGGTACAATATTTGTCCCAGTTTCTGTACTTCCTATGTCTCCGTGTACAACGTATAGTTGAAGAAACGGCTTTGCACAACATTTGAACGTTCCGTCCGCAAAGTAGTGACGGACGTCATTTAAATGTGCAATTGCACTCTTTGAACCAAACACAATCATTCTATTTTCACCGTCAATCTCATCAAACAATAAATTGTCTTTAAAACGGTCAGGAATCACGATTTCTGTAGAGTTAGAGTGCTGAGATTTTGTGATTCCTAGTTGTCTATTTCTGTGTCTATACAAACTGCTTTTAACTTTGTCAAAATTTGGTAATTCTTTAATAATTTCATAACCATTATCTTTCAGCTTTTTAGTACATTTCCTGTATGTAGCTGGAATCGGCTTCAGATCTTCACATATAGTTTGTTTACATTTTTCGATGGCTACTTTCACTTCATTTTTTTCAAAATTCGGAATACAAGAACTGCAGTGAGCATTTTCTCTTAATACATGGCTTCGATTTGAATTCAAAGTTACACTTGCTGAACATCCATCTTTTCTATTAACACAGCGCCACCAACTTGAGTCCTTATTATTTTTCTGTTTATAATATTGATGCCCAGCGCGTAATAAAATTTCACCGCCTCGTGTACTATTAATAATTTTTAAATTCACTGCACCACTAGAAGATCCCTCACCCGACATTGCAACGACCTTGCACTATGCATAAAACGAGTGAACTGATAAGTTAAACCCGGTAATAGATATAATTTACGTATACTTACTTATGTCTATCTCATTCACACCTTTTGTTTAAAACGATGGTAAGGACAATAAATCCCTACCTGAGAACCCGCTCGGTGCTTCTTTTGCGGGAAAAGCACGTGGTATTTTTAGTAGCATCGTGGTATTTTTACAGACTTTAATACGTTTTTTTTACTTCTTCTTGATCAGCCATTCTTTTTGATGGTCGAGATACTATCTCAAGACTGAAGCATTTAAAAATATATACATCTCTAATTTAATACTAATTTGACACTGACTGTACCGTACAAAAATAACAATACTAACAAAGTTTACCAAATGGGATTAAATGTATGAAGTAACGAAATGTTTACCAAACGCAACTTTTTAGTAGGTACAGTTTGAGGTTTACGAAATGGGAAGTTTACCAAATGGGAAGTAGCCCTTTATTGTAATTATTGTTAGAGTTTCTCAAAGCTAAGAATTTTTCGCGTTCAAAGAGTTTGGTATAGACCCAGCCATATGACCAGCCAGAACAAAGTATACCAAGGAATTTTGCAAAATCTCTAATAGAAATTAGGTTTTGTTTAGAAATATTTTCGACGCACTTCTGAACTTTGACTCGTTTTTTGTTTGGTAATTTTAAACAATAATCCTGCGAATGCAGTTCAAAACCAAGAAAAGTTTGAGATTGTTTCGGTTCTAATTTACTTTTGTCAAAATTTATGACGAAACCCAATTGTTCCAATAATACCTTTGTGTCGGTAACGCATTTAAGGCATTCTTTATAAGTATTACCGATGCAAATAATATCATCTAAATAAATAGCCAGTATTAAGCCCCTATTTCTTAGCGTGGCAACAACAGGTTTCATAAGTTTAGTGAAAATACAGGGTGTTAGGGACAAACCAAATGGCAAACATTGAAATTCAAAAATTTCCCCTTCGAACATGAATCGTAAATATTTTTTACTACCTTTTTCGATTTTTATTAAAAAATACGCTTCTTTGAGGTCTATAGTCGCCATATAGCAATTTTTTGTAATTAATTTTGTAACCGTTCTAATATCCTCCATTTTAAAATGTTGTGTAGTAATAAAACTATTTAAGTTTTTTAAATTAAGGATAAATCGGAATGAGCCATCACTTTTGATAGCCAGAAATATTTTCGACAAGAATTGGTCAGGCACGGCAGCACGTTTAACTACGGCACCGGAAGACTGTAATTTTGATATCTCGGCCTTTATATTACTTATTTCAGAATTAGAAAAATTTCGATTTTCGGGTATCACAGATTGAAAGACTCGGTTTGTGAAGGGAATTTTTAAACCCCTTACATAACTTAAAACTACAGGATCTAACAGGATCATCGGTTATATTGCACCAGTGATTAAAAAAGTAGCTCAGTCTACCCGCATGGGGTATAGTTACCTCGTTTAAGGTTTTTGTGTTCTGAAGTTGGTCTTCGAAGACGGTGTCTGGCGATGTGCAGCTGATGTCGGCCGTTTGTTTGTTTGTTCGTGGAAGCGAGGTCTCTGCCCACCCTGTTGACCTTGAGATCTGGGTGGGCCCCGCCAGTTTCCCTGCTGTGTATATCTCCGGGATGTTGATGCAGGATCACTACGTTTTATCTGAAGTCCAGACCTTTCGGCAGTTTTTGATGCCTTTATTTTCTCGCCTAGATTGGCGCCAAAGAGGTAAGCGTCCCTTTTTACGTCTGTAATCAACTGTGTGAATTTTTTATCTAGGGATGTAATCACCAGTTTTCGTCTAGTTTTTGTATTTTCATAATGTAGATCTAACAGTATTTTATTAATATCCGATATTTTCTTCAAAAGTTCTATTTTGTCTGTATCCCCCTCAATAATGGAGCATGCCAGATTAGTTAAGCCTGCAATTCCATAGCCAAGATGGTTTTGTGCCTTTTCAAGTAACTTGTCCCTGTTTTTTACAGAGTCACTTAAAACCGGGATGATTTCCGGATTTAACAGAGGTGCTTTGGCAAGCTTGAAGTTTTCTGGTACTAGTGACCTTTCCAAACCTTCCTGCTTCTGTTCTTTCGTCAGGCCCCCGACAAGGATACACCCCCAACGTTTAGCGATCTCGTCAGGAATCGGTGGCCCAAACACTTCGTCTTTACCTTTCAATTCGCCGAGTGCTTCTAAAATCTCCTGTGGTAAGGATTCCTGGGTAGTGGCGCCATTAACAGTATCTTTACTAGTGCTGGGACCTGGATCTGAGAGCGGTGTTGGGACACCGATTTGTGTTTTGTTCGCAATATCGCCGTCCAAGGGAAATTTCCCGTTTGTATTTTCCAGCATAAATCCAAGAGCCACCGCGGACCTTATATGTTGTGTTGGCACATCCGGATCGTCCGACTCCGAGGTATCTGCCCGAGCTTGTTCAAACGGTGGTGAGGCGCCTGGTGATAATGACCGTAAGTCATCTGGCGACAATAGACCAGGGTCGGAGTCTGCAAGAAACAACGCGGACGTTGTTTTTAAATCACACGAAGCAATTATATACTGCATTTGCAGTCGTGTATTTTAGAGTCATTGGTTATAATCACGTTACAACACGAGACTGTATGGTTATCAGCCATGATCACGTCATGGAGAATAACAGTGTCACTTCATAAACTAAATCCCGCCATAGTTATCTGTTGCGATCGCATCACAAAGAATAACCGGCGGGTAAGTAGAAATCTATAAACTGTGATCGCGTCGCAAATAAATAGTAATACGGGTAAATAATAATAGTGTGCGGGCGCATTTTAGTAACCTGTTTCCCTCGTTTTGTTAAATGTTTTTTCAATGGTCACAAATTCTAATTGTTGTTTCGGTTTTAAACTATGATATTATGGCCCGCGTGAGCTCTTTTATAATTCATTGTTGACAAGAAGTTATTTCGTAATCATTATAATATATTATGTTTGATTTTGAAAATGTGTTATTGGTATTATTTAATAAATATCAACCTTCCACAAAAAAAAATATATTTCGTACTAAGATAACATGTAAACAACTACTTGTGACTCGCCCCAGCTTTGCACGGGTGTTACAAATCACTGAAACGTTCAGTTTTTCTCTAATATAATATATATACCTATACACATAAAGGAGAATGATCACGACAATATGGACCACGGTACAGACTTGCGTCAATTCCAAATTTGTTTTAGATGGTTTATAAATTAACCAAATAACCATCTACAATTGCCATTTTGGAATCAAAACCCGCATTTCCAAGTTTTTTTAGAAAACGTAACTTAACCTCAAAATAGAAATATCGGTCGTGTATAGAGGTAAGTTTATAGGTCGTAGTTTGGAGAGCAGATTAATTAGTGTATTTGATGGCATAGAGATTTAAATAAATCAGTACCTTGCCTTTATATTTCCTGTTAAAACAGTTACAAATACAAAAAAGAGAGGAGAGCTGTAAAAAAAAAACAATAGAATTCAAAGAGATCTTTAATTTGATCCAGTGGCACTGGTAGCACTTTAAACATGTAGGTAGATATATAATCAATCATAGTATATCTAACCCTTACAGCAAGTAGGTAGGTACCTATACATATAGGAACAGCGAATGACTTCATTCATCATTTTCATTAAAAAAATCATCTAAATAAGATGCTTTTTTTTTTTTTTTTTTACCGATGGGAAATCATCAAATGACTTCCCCCGCCCTGGGCGGGGCGGGAGGGAGTGTCAGACTTTTACTGACTAAAACCCATCCATGTTCCTTCTTGTGCCCTTTGCGTTCCGGGGGCGCGGTATCTCTTTCGAACAACCCGCAGCCCCGGCAGGCATCGGCCCTTAGTGGCCCCTCCAATTGTTTGCTGACATCTCTTTGAGGCGCGCGTGGAACACGAACGCGCCGTCGACACGGTCTGTCGTTATCAACGAACGGACGGTGAGCTACCCATTGCTCACCGCCCACAGACCCGCGTCTACGGTGGCCGGGAGTCGTCTCGCGGCTCCCGACGCCCGGAGCGTCTCCCGCGGCGGCTAAATAAGATGCTGGAGCAGTGATATCATTGTATCGAGCCCAACTCAAAAACCACACCACTGTCATTATGTGAGCACAGCAGCCAACAGTTCGCTTACTAACAAGGCAGTTGCAACAATAACCTACTATTTTTTTTTTTTTTGAGGTGGTAAAAATCATCAAATGACTCCTTCCGCCCTGGGTGGGGCGGAAGGGACTGTCAGACTTTTACTGACTAAAAAACCACCCTGTTCCTTCTGTTGCCCTTTACGTTCCGGGGCCACGGTATCCTGTTAAGACGTCCCGCAACCCCGGCAGGCGTTGGCCACGTTGGGGGCCCCGTCCCTGTGCTGACAGCTCTTTGAGGCGCGCGCGAACAGAACGCGCCGTCGACCCGGGCTTGGTCCTTGATCGGACGGCGAGCTACCCATTACTCGCCGTCCGCAAGCCCGCGCCTACGGTGGCCGGATGTCGCCTCGCGACGTCCGACGCCCTAGGCGTCTCCCGCGGCGGCTGGGGCGTGAGGTGGTTCTCTCCCTCACGCGGCCCGCCTCCTCCTTCGCTAGCATTACTGCTTCGCAGAAGGAGGTGACTGCATCCCATTCCCTCTCGCCCCGGAGCATGGCCTGAACCAGGTCCGGACGCGAGAGGTCGCCGCCGCCTATCGCCTCCGTGAGGACACGGCGGTGTTCTGCCCAAGCGAGGCAGTCCTGCACCGTATGCTCCACCGTGTCCTCCGGGCGATCCACACAGTGGTGACACCCGGGCGTTTCCTCCCGCCCTATCCGACACAGGAACCTCCCGAAACAACCGTGTCCGGTGAGGACTTGCGTCAGGCGGTAGGTGAGGACGCCGTAGCGCCTCTCCAGCCACTCCTCAAAGAGGGGTCTTACCGCCGCGATTGCGGCGTGCCCGAATAACCTACTATGGCTTGTAATGTATTTGCTACAACATCGTCTCTGCTTATTAATAAATATGTGTAATATGTACGACTGTTCACATGCCTGGATTTAATCCTACCTCTTAACAAATAATTATTTAGGCCTAAAATCAGAGGAATATCCTCATCAATTTCAGTATTCACTTCCACTGAATATATTCCAGACTGACGAACATGTTCCCCGAAGTAAGATCTGGCCTGTTTTAATTGATATGTACCTAGAGCAAACCGCTTAAGGTCAGTCATTGTGAGTCGTGGGTATCTATCCAAATGAGGATGATTGCCATCAATTGTTTGGAAGCTAGCTCTCCTTCTGTTAACATTTTCTTGCTCTACATATGTTGCCAGATGGTTTACTAGAAAAAGTCTACTTTTAGCTATTGTAACATATTCCAAAGCCTCCGGTGGGTCATCTATGGCAACATGAAACTTATTTAATAAGGCACAACAAATCCTAAAATCATCATTGAGGTGCATAGCAGCTCTATTATTGAATACATGACGGAATAGTCTATAGTCTCTTTTTATCCTATTATTGACTATTTCTACAACCCAGCGACACATGGTTACTAGACGAGACCGATTTGCCTGCTGGGTTGTTAATTGGTGTTAACTTTCGAGTAGAGACTGGCATGTGGGTGACAAAACCGTGTTCTTGGAGTTCATTTATAACATCTCGAAATCCTCTATCAGGAAGAAAAATATCACCTCTTCTAAAAAATGATCTTATACAAGATCCCTCATTATTTAAGTTTAAACTTGTGATTGTAGCATCGTTAAGAGTGGCTTTGTATGGACCAAGACATTCCACAATGTGGCCATCGCAACACACAATCAAAAATGGTTTAACTAGGTTGTCTAGTTTTTGTAAACTGTAGGTTTGTTTCTGAAACAAATAATTTGGACTACTTTGCACAAAAACTTAGGTAGCATCACATATAACTATTGCAGGTTTAACATCTGGAGGCAAATCAGGATTACTAAACAGTCCTTCTGGAATAATCTTATTTCGAGAAGCAACATCTTGTACAGTAAGATGATTAAATCCTAAGTGCAAGGGAACAAAATCACTCATTAAACAATTTCTTGCTTTTGACATCCACCGTTCTAAAGTGGTTCGAGGTTTATTAAAAAGAGTAGCCAACCTTTCATTACTGTCACCAGTTCTTAGCCTAACTAAATATATGCACAAGGCTATAGAAGCATTTGGTACCTGTTCTGCTAGATTTGGGATACTGTTAAGTAAATCATAAAACTGGTCAGCATTGAATCCAAGCCAATAATGACATAAATATGGAGGCATCATCCTAATATTTGAAAAATCAAATCTGTTATTAGCTGCTCGCTGCATCATAGTCATAATATTATCAAATTGACTACCAGTAAAATCCCTCAATTGGGAGGTTAATTCATTCCAAGAACCGTGATCCAAGTGGTGACGACAAACACGTGCACCAGATGGTACATAGAATTTATAATGATACAATAATAAATCTTTTATAGCACATGGTACAAGTAGACGTTCATTTTCAAAACAATTAACGAATATGCAGTGGCCAGAAGTGTTTGCAGCACGTCTATATAAAGATGATGTGATTTTTGGTGCCGCTAATTGAACTGCTACTGGTCTTGAAGATGGAAGAGAAGGTGGCTCAGGAATATTGAAATCATCACTTGACACAGCATGTGCTACAGTAGGACGATTTGAATCATGCTGCTGTTACCTCTGTACTTCTCTCGTAGCTGATCTCCAACATGCAGCACATACACGTTCCATTCTGGATACCTAACAAAAACTACAAAATAAAAAATAACTTTAGCTTGGAAGTCGGCGGCTTTGGTTTTGTTTCTTGTTATGTAGGTATTGCCACCGACTTCCAAGCTAAAGTTATTTTTTATTTTGTAGTTTTTGAAGGCGGTCATATTTTTTTGTAAAAAAGCTTTTTATTTTTCACTTTTTAGTGCTTGTGTGTTAATGTTTGAAATCCTTACATAAAGCCCTTTCAAACAATACCTCACACGATATATTAAATTTTGGAAAGTGGTAGGAGGGGGGTTGATGTACCCCCTCCCCACTCCCTTCAGTCAGTCATCGACTACATGTATAAACAAAGCACTTTGTCTTGTTACGGCGGTTCTGCTGTGATTTTATAAGGAGTTCCGTTCCATATCTCCAAAGTTCATCATCAGATCATGACAATATTCCTATGGGACCTATTCGGAACTATACTCTTTCAAACAAAAAAAGAATCATCCAAATCGATTCATAATTGGCGGAGTAATCGTAGAACAAACACACAAAAAAAAAAAAAAAAAAAAAAAAAAACATACGCGTCGAATTGAGAACCTCCTCCTTTTTGAAGTCGGTTGAAAAAATAAGGTGCTTAAATATTTTTTCTGTTAGCCCAAGTAGACAGATTCTGTATTAGACACTCCATATTCTCAATAAGATACTAATAAATATTTACAAAGCGCTGTGGAACCAGTCTCATTAAAATGTTTCTTTCTTGTCGATCATGTCGCACAGGGTATGTTCTTGGTGCTCGTAAAATAGAATTTCCACAAGGAAAGCAGATTCTTCTATGTCCAAGAGCAGGCAAAGGCATAGCACTTCCTTCGCTCATTCTGTTAGCTCTATTTTGAAGCAGTCCAAAACACTCGGAACAAATTATACTTCCTGGAGACAGCTGCGAAAATATTTGAAATGAAATATAATAAAAAAGGTCATTAGAATATAGTATAATAGAATGAGCAAAGGAATGTCACAATCACCGACTTCAAGCCCAACTGAATCGGCCGCACAACATAATTATGTTTTGTGCTTACAGCACGGAGTGCTTCCAACTTCAGCATTGTGACATTGATTTTATCCTATCATTTGTCTATAGTTTTTAATATGTGATTTATAAAAAGCAAAAATTAAAATATAAAAACGAGAGAATGACTGGGTAGGTTTAAACTGTCTGAGAAATCAAGAAATAGACTGATAGGTATGAAAACGTCAATAGAATGTGCTTACCTGAGTAGGAGTTATCCATGACTGTAACACATTGATCATTTGAGTAGTAGCTTGTTCCAAAAAATACCTACGTTGGTTTCTTAGGATTGCAAAAAAACAGTTGATACACCGGTTTCGCCGGTCGATTGTTCTTGTTGTCGGTACCTCACGCGAAGTGGTCGACATTTTCAGCAGTCGCTAAGTAGTACAGTACAGTACAACAAAATACGAATCACACACAAACTTCAAACAAAGTGAAAACTTCCTGGCGTAAAAACGTCCTGGCGTAAGATTCACAAAATATCACATTAAAGTTAGCGATAGTGATTGAAAACAAGAAATAAACAAATAGTTACAATGAATATTACAATTACTGTGGAGAGTAGGACTCGATCAACACAAAAAAAAAACTGTAATATTGAAATCGCAATGAACAAACTTAGCATGCACCACGCGCAATTGACATTGGACTTTTTGACAATGACAATTCAATTTGAGACACCAACACCAATGTTGCCACTTTAGATTTTAAATGAAAATCAATTACTCGAATAAATACACTCGACACATAATTATTTCAAATGACTGATTTAGTTCTATAATCATTAATTTATTAAAAAGGTTCGATTTATATCAAACCGAAGCAAGATAATTAAAAAAAAAAACTATACAATCATTCATATGTATTGTTAGCCAACAAAGTGAAATTGCTTTAAAAAGTTTTGAAAGCAAATAATACGACTACTGTGTGTGTGAAATACTAATTATTTCACACCACAGTAGTATCATCTCGCTTTATTATTTATAAAAACCCCGCGATTTACCTTTCCAATGACTACATTTATATTAATTTGTAATCGAATACAAAAAAAAATCGATTAGAGTTGTTAATATATTTACTTATTTTGATTATGGCAACACTTTAACGTAAGAATGGCCGGCAGTAGGTTATTCATTTTGTCAAATCAATTACATAACTTATTAAGTTTACAAAATAAACCCCTATACAAAATTGACATTCTAATTGCAGAATGACTTCAAAAATAAAGAAACTAATTGTGATATAATTTTTATCTTGATGCATGAGAAAAACCAGTACCATTGATGGTCATGATTATTTCTATGAACTCTGTATATTGGTAAATTCTCACGTAAATCAGTACTGCAGTTTTTGAGACGCGGCGCGGCGGGCCGCGGGGGACTGTTTTATTATAATATGTAATGATAGGAATTTTATCTGCTTGAACATTCTATTCTTACAGAGCATTTAATACTGGAGAATTGAAAATAAAATCCACGTTTTTAGTTTATATTGACTCAATAAAAAACTGTGTAGATTTTTTTTTATTAGCACGCTTCTATCAGTTTCATCTGTAACTAACTCTATTATAACATAATTATTGGAAATACTACCTCTATGGGTAGTTAAGTGCTTATTTAGTTTTTTAAAATAATTATTTATTTTAGGTAGGTAGTTATTAAATATTTTCATCTCATGTATAGTAGGTAAGAGATTTTTGTTTTAAAGTTACTCTTAGTGTGATATATGCACTGGTTGCTTGTAGGTTTTTTATAATTCACTAGGATTTGCCAATTTTTGCAGGAAAAAAAAAACAACAATTAAAATTATAATTTATTTTATTTTTATGCATCTTTTCAAGATTGTCCAAAAAAACATTACAGATTTATATTGAAAAAATTACATAGAAAGAAAGAAAAACTGTTTATTTACACAAAAATGACGCACATTACATAAGAAAACATGTAAGAAAAAGCAAAATAAAAACAAGTTGGTATTAAGTCTAAAAAACTAAAAGCAAAAAAAAAAAGCAAACAAGAAATATGCGCCACTACCGCGCGAAATAGTATTAGTGCATAGCATTTAACATAATTGTCTTGTCAGGCAATCAGCCTAGCAGATTGATATTTATAGGTTATAATAAATAATACAACAATTACCTAATTATTAACATAAGAAATATATATTTTTTTAAACTAGGTATACATATCTTTTATTAATTATTACACACTTACACACACGTTATTTTAACATCATTATCTGCCTAGCCTTTTCCCAACTATGTTAGGGTCGGCTTCCAGTCTAACCGGATGCAGCTGAATACCAGTATTTTACATGGAGCACACGCGTTATTTAACATACCACATAATATTATACTTTACACTTACTTTATTACATTATTTATCAAATACTAGCTGCCTCGCGCGGTTTCCACGCGTCTTTAGTTATTGCTCCGTGATGAGCGTGATATTTACGTGTTCCAGAAATGCGTGGCTTAATCCCATAACAAACTATACTGAGTCTTGGTGTTTCTTTGCCTCATCCATTTTTTTTTGTTAGTTATTTAGTTTTTATTTTTTAGTTTATTTTGTTATATAGGTATATAGACGTGAGTGTATGTGTTAAAAATGAGCAGGCATTCATGGAACACGGTGTTTATAATATTTTTCCTAAATCTGGCTATCATACAAAAATAATTACTATATTTTAATATCATATACAATAACACTGGTAGTTTCAGACATTAGCGCGATTAAACAAACAAATATCCAGATTTACTATATTATTAGTACACATTTATTTACATTGATTATACAGGACTACTTTAAAATAACTGGCACAATCATTGGACAAAACAACATTAAAATAATATTATTAAAGAATTAGAATAATAACTGTTAGAAATATTGAAATAATAAACCAAAATAAAGGTTGTAAAAAAGCACATCGAACTGACACCACCGTGAAATTAAAATGATTTTTTTCCTGCAATGAAATGATAGTAAAATCCAATATGTTGGTAGAAAAATACAAAAACAAAAATTGAAATTTAAAAAAAAAAACTCAAAACTGATCTCTTTCGAACCAATTAATATTAAAATGAAGATTTTTTATTATTTCTGAAAACAAAAACATCTTTAGTTCTATTTAACTGAGGGCAAATCACTTTGCCGCGGAGAAACAACCATTAAAATTTCAGTGTTTAACATATTTTTTTTTATATCTAGGCTGGTCCGAATAGTGACGTCATAAATTCATAAATTACGTTTCTTATGCCCAAGCGTAGTCAAAAATACTCTACGGATTCTTGATTGTTACGACTTTTATTATTTTGAAAAGATATAAGGGTACCGCTTCAAAAAAATCTATATCTTTTTACACGCCTTTTTACATTCAGGTTGCTATGCAAATTTCTACTTTATTGAACGGTTATATTAAAAAAAAAATTTGAAGTAAAAGTTTGTTTGTGTATCACTCGAACGTAAATTCTTCCTTATCGATCAAAATTTTTGCCTCTTTTGATAGGAAGGAATCGTTAGCAAAATGACCATTTTATATCTCAAGGATTCTTTAAAACAATAAAAATTGCAAAAATATATTACGTAAAAATATTCGCATATTAGAAAGTAAAGTTTTTAAAAGTGGATCTCATATCAATTTCAAGGAATTTAAAAAAATTATAACCATAAAACTTCAATGATCGCAAATCAATATTTTTAACGTCACTATTTTGGGCCACCTGAATGTTAAAATTAAATTATAAATTATTAAAAAACTAATACTTTGTCGCTGCTCCTCCGGCGTCTATAACTGCATCGCACCGGTTACGCATGGACCTAACCAAGACTTCACACAAGTTTGAACCCCTTAATGTATCCCAAGCTTGTTCGCAATAGGTGACAAGTGCTTCCTTGGTTCTTTCTGCCCTATTATCCCATTTCTGGACCATAAAACCCCATAAATTTTCAATGGGGTTTAAGTCCGGCGATCGGGAGGGCCATGGCACAGTTTTAATTTGTGGTTGCTATCGCAACCACTCTCGAGCAACTAGCGCACGGCGTATCGGACAATTATCTTGGAAAAAATAAAACTCTGGCACCTCCATTTCTGGATACACCGTGCGCACAGTCGGTAACATAATATGTTCAAGCACATCTTTATATGTGTGGCCATTTGCCCTCCCCGGTATGAAAGCAAGCTCGCCTGGTCCAGCAGCACTCATCCAGCCCCACATATTCACGACAACTCGTCCTGATTCTGCATTTGGGATAACATTTCGAGGTTCGTATCTTGTGTTATCTATACGCCATAAATTCCGACGACCTTGTTGGCTAGACCTAAAGCACTTTTCATCGGAAAATATGGCGTAAGAAAAGTCGAAAAGTCTCTGTAGTCCCGAGCGAATCGTACGCGAGCAGCTTTTTGGTCCTCAGTCAAAATATTTTTTTTGCGGGCCGTCTGTGATGGACTCCAGCTCTATGTAACTCGTTCCGAATAGTTTGCATTGAAACATCAAATTCTTGTGCGAAATTGCGAGTAGGTGTAAATGAGCTTTCTTGAAATGTGGCTATCATATTGGCCAATTGCCCTTCGTTGATAGCCCGAGGTCGAGGTGCACGAACGCGCTGAGTTAGATCTTCTCCTTCTTCATATCTACGCACCCAACGGCGTACTGTGGTTCTCTGTAAAAAAAAGTAACAATTAGGTTTTTGATCGATTTTTTTTGTGATAAATGGAAATATTATATATAAATTTTATAGCAAAACTATTTTTTATTTTCGAAATAGTTCTAAAGTTATTTCAAAATATAAATTTACTTTTGAATCCAGTACCGAAAACCCCCGAATAAACACGAGCGCGTGTGACGTCATCAAGTTTAGCTGCCAGATGAAGTAAGTAAACGTTATGAAGTCGCAACTATGGTCACGTGAATTTCTTTTTAATTTTTTTTAATTGTTTATAATTAATTGAAATATTCTATTTTTAAAGTTTTTTGCGTTAGATATTATATTATTAATAATATATTAAATACATAAAAAATATCATTTTTTTTTTCAATTTCCCAGTTAGCATCGAATTGTCACATAAAATAGGAATTAAACAATACATTACTAGCAGTATGCAAAAGGATTAAGTTATTAACAAATAAACCCTAACTTTTTAAATATTTATTTTAGTTACTAACATTGATATCTGTATTTTATATGGTTAGTAGACCACAAACAGATAATTATTTAACAATGGCATTGTAGTAAATTCCAACATTGTGTAAAACTCTCCCAAGCAAATTTGTGCCTTATTGTTAACGACTTAAGTGCGGTAACTCAATTTCAAAATACAGCGATGACTTAAAATGAAGGGCCATTGTTTAAGTAGGTGTTGAAATATTCGTTATCGGGTCATAAAATGTCCAAACAATGTCTTTGAACGCGCCGATATTAAAAAAAGAAACGAAAAAACAAACCTCTTTTTAAATCAATATTTTGAATACGTAAACGTAATTTCTTATTTTATTTTTGCGAAATTCAAAGTTATGTATTAAATTAATATTTATCGTAAATTAGTGATCTATCTCGACTTCGCACGGGTCTTACAAATCTCTAAAATACTCGGCTTTGCTTTATAATAATTTGCATGCGCATAAATACCTTCCAAAATAAAATCTCTAAATGAGAGTGAGAACCCATGACATAATACATTGCATTATTTTGAAAAAAATAGAAAAAAAAGAATCAGACAGACAGACAGAAACAGCGACTTTGTTTATACTACGAGTATTAAGAAACTCGATTTTACATGAAATATGTTCGCAGTCAGCAATCATTAATATATTATATTTGTGTATTTCTTTTACGCAGAAACGCATAATACACGATTTCGTTAGAATAAAATTTCTAATAACAACAACAGATATATGAAATATAAAAAATGCATGTAGGTTTCTTTTAGGCATTCAAATATAATATGAATTATTAAAAATTTGTTCGTAACCTACCATTTAATCTATAAAACTCTTTTGTGGGGCCGACGGCGACGTTGGTGTCGGCTCGCAAAACAATAACTTTCAAATGGGTCTGTGAATTACGGTAACAGAAGAAAAAAATTGAGATCTTTAAAATAATGCAAACAATACATATATAGGTCAGTAAAGGAAACCAACATGCACTTAATTAATTTCTATCTCTAGATAAAAAAAAATAACTTACTTGTAGATTTAACTCCAGCGCAATTTGGGATATTCAATCCTTGTCTATGCAAGACAATGATTTCATTTCTTTATTCCTGATTTAGGTTTCGGGTTGTCATCGTAAATGACAAATCACAGCCCACAGGTAGTCACGATACACAGTCCAGGATACGAGCAAGGGTCAAAAAGAATTCCACGATCACAGTCCGGTATACAAAGCAACGATCACAGTTGGGCAGGCAATCAGTCCGATAGAAATAAAAAGGGCGTAAAATAAAATTGAGATGAAAACGGGAAGCGTGAACAATTAGCGAGATGCAAATTGGCACTGGCTAATGTTTGTTGATATTTTTTGCCGCACGCACTTACTGCACTCACACAAATATGTATTGTCTCAAATTTTGTGGAGCAAGGAAGGGGCGTGGTCTGTCACTATCTGCGCTTCCGCAGGACTATTTTCTTAACTGAGTATGCTTAAGTTTAGCCGATAGTACCTACTGTTTTGAATTCATTTCCAAAATTTTTTTTGTAAAGAAACAAGATGAAGGGCATGTGCCCTATATGCGACCTCAGGGGACTCAACAGATATGTAGCAACTAAGCTTTTTTATTTTATATTTATCTAGACAGTATTGCAGATTTGTTATTTTATAAAAATTGGATGGCAAAAATAGACTTCCGACAAGTGCATTGCCAATTCCTCATATGATAATGCTACCGTTGTTTAATAAGGGCCTATTGTAACAACTAAGTGTTTCAATTAACAGCTCTACTTTCTGGCCTGCCTTTTGTCTCCCAAACTTCCCACTCTGTCTAACTGGATTGCAGAGATCTTACTTGCTCGGCATATAAGACCGCTAGTTTACCAAGATGATTATATCCTGGTCAGTCACGATAAAAACAGGTTACAGAATTAGGTCTTGGAGACCTTAATCATTGAGGGTCTTGGTTGGTATGCCAATTTCCCAAAATCCTTGCACAGTACCCTATCAAGAACTTAAATATCAAGTTTGTTATGGAACAAGGCCGTAGCCTTACCACGGAAGGTGGCAAAAATAAATTCCTTTCTACTAAGAATTCTAGAGAGGGAACATTGTACTCTTCGGCAGAGTCAATGCTTACTAGGACTACTCAATTTTTTAAACTTGACAAACCGAGGGTGCTCACATTGTCAATAAATACTGAGATTCCTAAAAGGGTCCAATCACTTCAGACGATCTCAAAAGATAAGGTGGCCTATCAGATAAGCGCCTGCAAAAAGAGGCGTGAATGAGTGAGCCGTGAGTAGGAATCCCACTCCAACTAGAGACTTTTCGGAAACATCTTCCTCTGTGTGTGCAGCGAGAGTTACGATGGTGGCTGAGCGCCATAAACCACAGTTCAGTAGTCCTGTACCAAAATGAGGTGACACACTTTTTGAGCACAGGCGCTGCGGTTGCAGGCTGGGGCAATCATCTTAACAAAAAGTATATGACAGGCAGGTAGACAGTGTACCGTAATAGAACTGTTTGCAGTGTACGGTGCCATCGAGATCGTCGTCAAGGGTTCCGACAAGATGAGCACATCGGTACAGTTAGACAACATGTCTTGTGTAGTGGCTTGCATCCGGAACGAGGACGGGACACGATCCTTATCCCTGCTGACTCAAGCTGACAACTAAGCTTGTGGAGCTGACTGACTACCTGCACGTCATGCTATCGGCGGCGTACCTCTCGGGGAGGTACCATGGCATAGCCGACCGCCAATATAGGAGTTGGCATTTGTTGCCCCCGGCCTTGGGGGCCGTATTCAGAATTTGGGGCGGATTAAACGTGAACTCGTTTCATTCAAGGCAAGGCGCAATCGTAAACTATGCAACATGAGACTCCAGAGATGAGTTAGCAATTTGGTTTACGACGCCTTCAGTCCACCATGGAAATTCGAGTTGGCTTGGGTACCACCATCGAATCTTATTCCATGACTGCTGCGCTATTTCAACACGGCAACCGGGACTTATGTCGTAATAGTATCGCACTGGTTACAGTGTTTTTGGCTTCCAGATCTTAGGCCGCGGGCTTTATCGGAACCAGTACCAATATGGGAGCTATTCAACAACCTGATAATCAGGAAACCTCCTCAAAGGCAGTAGTGACAGCTTCTAGCATGGAAAATGAGGAGGGGGGGGTGTCGAATAGCTCAGATGGTTTTCCAAAGAAAGAGATCTCCTAGGGAGGCTCCACATACCAACTTACAAAACTCCAATTGGTCATTGGATTGAATTGTGTGTAAAACAACATCTGCCCTAATTTGTCCCAGAGCAATGATCTGCTCGGTTTTAACCAAGTTGTGTGTTACTGACAAACATGCTTATATGTGTGTGTAGGTAACAGTAACAGGTGCAGCAATATCTTAGAATTTCTTTGTACAGCAGATCCTAAAAGTCCCATCTTTAGTTAAACCACCTGAAAAGAAAACACCTATCTGAATTCAGATTCATTCTTCAACCGGATGAAGAAAACTTCAAAGTAAAGAATCTGTCTTTATTTGACATATTTTATTGAACTGTATTAATCTTATTACTAGGTTTCAGGTGGAAGAATCTGTGACCTTTTAAGAGTTATCTAAAACTTTATTATTATTTTTGAGAACAACAGGCATGACGTGACATCGTCGCCATTATTTAGTTTCAACCAAATTCTGGACAATCTGGAAACAACATCCTTTTGAGAATCTGGCTGAATAAAGAATGTCTTTAAACAAGCTGGAACAGATGCCCCACTAAGCAGTGTGAGATTAGCAGTGGCGTCAAGAAGCTTATTAGAAAACACCGTATGGAGAGATTTTAAAGCAAGCTAATTTGGAAAAGTTCTGATACTTTCAGGAAGTTCTATTGTCGCATATTCGAGAAAACTACTTGTAAGGACAATTCTACAGAGTTTTAAATTGTAGTAAGTATGTGAAACATAAGTATTTTACTCCATAATTAATGAAGATATGCTTGCACTACAATATTCTGTAGTTGTGTCTTGTTGTGTTATGCATTATAAGAATAGCCACCGCATTTGGTATACTCTAGTTGAGTTTTGATCTCATGAGATGATCTCTTTTTTATATTTGATATTTTTTTTTTATTTGGTTATTTGAGATATTTAAAATAATAGTTGGTTTTCTATAATTTTTTATGATAAGTTTTATTAGGTTGCCAAAGTTGGTAATTGTCATAGTAAAAATTGCCTAATAATTACTTATTTTCACATGGCATTCATAATACCTGTGGCTACCAATTACAGGTTTTTTCACCAGCAGATAATAAACAGGTCTTCAACAATGCCGTGTGTTTTGGAAACACATATAATATGACTGTTTTGCATTAAAACAAAACAGATATTATGTTTGTGGAAAAACACACGGCATTGGAGCAAGGTGCTTGCTGGTGGTTGATAGAAGACTATGAGTTGACATTGACAGGTGCGTTGACTGCGGGCGAACATTCGCTACGCCGATCGCCAGTGCGGCTGGGCTGGCCACACAAATGGTGTGTTGGCCGCACAGCCGAAACGCTTTTTCATAAACGAGACGGCCGCACACGCTAGGCGTGTGGCGGCCGGACTTTACGGCAGTGCGGGTTTACGCGCTTGGCGTGTTTTACTACGCGTGTGCGGATAAACACATACGGTTGTGTTTCATAATTTTGCGTCGACTGTGCGGGCGCTCACATACGGTTGTGTTTTTCGATTTTGCGTCGACTGTGTGGTTAATTTTTACAAATATTCACATGATTTATATTAAATATAAATAAATAAATAATTACTTGTATATTGTATCACTTATTTTTCTCTCAAGACTTAAAAATGTAAATACTGCTCGACTTGGCGGGGGCACTACCGTGCCACCCGATTATGTAGGCAAGTATGAAAACTAAGTTTCCCGTTTCTGGAACAAAATTAATAATTTATACATATTTTAAACACGTCAACATTGTTGGGACTTAACACTGAACTTCTTAATTCTCGAGTTACTTTTGCAATAGGCTAGTTGATAGTTTAAGAATTCGATTATTATTTTTCCTGTGTGTGGTTCTTCTTTTATTCAAAATTTAAATCTTATTCCCCACTAGAATCCTATTCAGTGTCGTCTAAAGGAAACACTCATCTTCGTTAGTTATAAGTACCAGTATAGTTCCTATATCAGTCAATAGATGGCGGTAGCAGCCGATGTTATTAAAAATTTCGCGAAGGTTTTATCTTTAAAGGGCATGGAATAAAAAATCAAGAGGGTCAAATTTTCATCGCAGTCCTTATTCCCCACTAGTATCCTATTCATTGTCGTCTAAAGGAAACACTCATCTTCGTTAGTTATAAGTACTAGTGTAGTTCTTATAACAGTCAATAGATGGCGGTAACAGCCGATGTTCCTTTCCTTGGCATATCGCGCGCGTATAGTGGCACATTTTAATAATTATTTCACAAAGATAATCTGAAATTAATTTTCATCATGGTATTCTTTTTTTACTAACAACTTCTCAGTATTATATTTATTGTTTTGTCCACAAACAAGTATAAACACAATCAAGTATAAGTCTATGACATTAAATGACATAATGAACCAATGGAAAAAGAAAAGTGTTGCCAGTCGGTAACAATTCTGATCTGCGACTCATAAAATAATACTTAGTAACATTATAGTTTTTTACTTTAGATATATAGTATAGTTAGTAGCTATAAAGGTCCTCTTTATGGAATTAGATTATAAAAGTTAATTAAAACAATAACAATGACAGTATGACAGTGACACAATAGTTATTAAAACAAACACAATGGCGGTTGCGCATAGACGAATTTATTTTTAATAAGTCTAGTAGACAATAATAGATATCATGACACTGCTGGTACTCCACAGATGCATTATTTTGTTACTATTACAACATCCTCCCATAACAAAATAAACATTATAACATCCTCCCATAACAAAATAAACATTATAACATCTTCCCATAACAAAATAAACAAACTATTTAAATTTCTGATATGCCCAATAACTTCAAAAATTTACAATGTTTAGTTGTAGAAAGACTTTTGGTTAAAATATCTGCAGGCATATTAGAAGTTGACACATATTCTACATCTATGTTATTATTTTGAACACATTCTCTTATGAAGTGGTGTCGAATATCTATATGACCTTTTATAAAATAATGGATTAGCAGTCAATTTTATAGAGCTTTGGTTATCACTATACAAACATATAGGTATTTTGCTATCCATTACATGCATTTCATTCATTAAATGTTTTAAATAAATTGCCTCCTTACAGGCTTCGGTTAAAGCCATTGTTTACGTTATTATTCGACTATTACGTACATATTAAATATTAGTTATAAAACTTGCCAATAGATGGCGTTGTTAGTTGAGCGCCGGTTTCTGAATCGCGGTGTTAAGATTCTCCGGCGCTCAACTAGGTCAATCATGTGAAATTTGATTTTTTGTGAGCAGCAAGCACTGTGATATATATATTATACGCGCTTAATATAAAGTCCAGTGTTTCATTACTCTCCAAGTCGACCCTCGTTCAGCCATATATTCAGCTTCAGTGCTAGATAGTGCCACAGTTCTTTGCTTTCTAGATTCATAGCTAATTACACATCCTGCTAAAATAAAACTGTACCCGGTATATGACCTTCTATCTATAGTACATGATGCCCAATCAGCATCTACATAACCATGTAAATTACTATCATCTTTCCTAAAAACAAGACCATACCTTTTAGTTTTCTTCAAATATCTTAACAATCTCTTTAAGTGTTTCCAGTGAGTCTCATTATAACATGTATTAAATTGACTAAGAAAACTAATACTAAAGGCCTTGTTAGGACAGATAGGTACATTAAACTACCTACTAATTGCTGGTATGGAAGTTTGTCATCACATTGGTTATGCACAGATTTTTCTAATTTAAGATTAATTTCCATAGGTGTATCAGATGTATTACAGTCAGTCATATTAAATCTAGCTAACATATTATCTATAAACTTCTCTTGATCTATAGTTATGCAGTTCTGACTGACATTTACATTCATCCCAAGACACTGTTTTATTTCACCAAAATCTTTAATTTTATATTCAATTTCTAAAACATCTTTTAATTCTTGGTAAACTAAATCACAATTATAAAACACAAAAAAATCATCAACAAATAATGCTACATACACCTTTACATTATTGTGACATTTCATAAAAAGGCATGGTTCAAACTTAGATTTACAATAACCTAACTTTAACAAACTTTCTTCTACCCTTGCATACCATGCTCTGGCAGATTGTTTTAAACCATATATTGCTCTTGTTTACTTTAATACTTTATCTTTACAGTTAATAAATTCTGAATTTTCTGGTATTTCCATAAACACACATTCATTTATATAACCATTTAAGAAGGCTGTAGGAACATCTAAGTGGTTCATTTTAAGATTTAGAAGTACACTCAAAGCAAATAAAAGTCTTAAAATACTATACCTTAGCACAGGTGAATATATCTCATTAAAGTCCACTCCCTTAACTTGGGTGAACCCCTTTGCCACTAGTCTTGCTCTGTAACGCACTTCACCTTCACTATTTGTATTTTTCTTGAATACCCACTTATTTTTCACTACTGTACCAACACTAGGCCTCTCCACTAGTTCCCATGTATTGTTGTCTTTAAAAGACTGTAACTCTTCCTTCATTGCTGTTGACCATTTCTCTCCCTCAGGACCTTCAAGAGCTTCACATACTGTGATTGGCTCATTTGTCATATCTTCAACACACATGTTATTGTAGCCAAAACGATCTGGCTTGCGACAAACACGTTTCCCTGGTCGATTGACAATATTTTTCTGAGAA
This sequence comes from Hoplodrina ambigua, assembly GCA_949774945.1. Classification (NCBI taxonomy): domain Eukaryota; kingdom Metazoa; phylum Arthropoda; class Insecta; order Lepidoptera; family Noctuidae; genus Hoplodrina; species Hoplodrina ambigua. The sequence continues at coordinate 16,092,848 of OX458964.1, forward strand.
ATATCCTCCATATCATCTGTTGTCAAGGGTTCATAGAACACTTCATCGGAATCACTGGACGATCCGCTTGCCACATATGTCAAGTCATCATTCTTCTGTGTCTGCTCGGTCTCATCTGGACTGCTCAGCTGATCATCACCTGATCCTGCTGATACCTCCTTCTCAGTGTTACAAAGTGGCTGCTTTTCTTCCACCATGATATTTGTTGTATTAATGTCATTTTTAATGTCTTCCATGACTACAACATCTCTGGCTATAGTAATGGTTTTTCTCTCTGGATTGTACAAACGAAAACCTTTAACATTTTCTGAGTACCCAACCAAGTACATCTTCTGAGCCTTTTTGTCCCACTTCTTGCGACGTTCCTTTGGTACATGGAACATAACTGGGCTACCAAACACTCTTAAATGGCTGAGATTTGGTTTACTGCCCGTCCACACTTCATATGGGGTAGTATTCCTGTCCAGACCGGCTACTGGTGACCAATTTTTTAAATAGACTGCTGTGTTTACAGCTTCTGCCCATAACTGTTTATCAAACTGAGCTTCAAACAGGAGACATCTTGCTTTTTCAACAATGGATCTGTTATAACGCTCACACAACCCATTTTGTTCAGGTGAGTAAGCATTACTTTTCTGGTGGTATACCATTCTTCTTCAAATAATTTTCCATTTCTGCAGAACAAAATTCCCCACCATTGTCAGATCCTAATGCTTTTATTCTGGTGGATTTCTGATTTTCTACTTGTTCTTTAAATTATTTGAAATATTTGAAGGTTTCATCTTTTGTTTTAAGAAAATAGACAAAACACATTCGGCTGTAGTCGTCTACAAATATTAAATAGAAACGAGACATAGCAAGTGATTTGTTTTCCATTGGTCCACATAAGTCAGTATGGATCAATTCAAGTAAACTGTTTGTCCCACTTGAGCTACTGGGGAATGGCAATCTTGCCTGCTTGCCTTCACAACACACAACACAATTCATCTTGCTTATGTTGCCCTTGTCCCGGTAAGTCACACCTTCTACAGCTCCACGCTTCATCCTCTCCAAGTCTCTTGTGTTCATATGACCAAGTCGTCTATGCCAAGTACTACTATGCATCTGTACTGCAGCTGCTGCTGCTACCTGCTGTGATTTTACTATGTTTAATCTGTACACATTATTCCTTAATTCAGCTTCACCAATGCAGTCTGAGCGTTGTAAATATAACATCCACTTTTGTTGAAGGATACTCTGTTACCATTTTCAATCATTCTGCTCACTGACAATAAATTGGTGGTTCGATTAGGGATGCACAAAACATTGTTCACTTTTATATCATACTCTGTCCCTTTAACTGACGTAGTAAGGTTTAAATCACCAGAGCATAGAACTTGTACACTGGTCTGATTCGCCACTATGATTTCCTTTGTTATCGGCTGATATGTAATGTTCGACAACATGTTTTCGTTTGCTACTATATAACAACTGGCACCGGAATCTACATACCAGTCGTTTTTATTAAATTCGCTAGTCATAAGTATTGCGCTAAAGGCATTTGACTTTTCTTTTTCAATATTCTGACATTGGTTTTTATAATGCCCAATCTTTTTGCACTTGTAGCAACGAATAACTTTCTTGTTGTTTTTGATATTTTCATTGACATTTTTGACTGATGGTTGCGTTCCGTTACTGCTACTACTTCTGTGCATGTTCCCACGCTTTGGTTTGGTTAAAAATGCACTTTCAGAACCAACCTCATAATCCGAACTCATATCCAATAATTTAGTTTTGATTGTATCTGAACTAATTTTCATGCCAGAATGCTCTATAGCCATTATCATTGGGCTGAATTTTTCAGGAAGCCCTGCCAGTAATAACGAGCCGATCCATTCATCATTTATTTCGAAACCAGTACCCTTTAACTTCTGGGCGGTTTCGACAAGCTGAGTCACGTAGTTAGTCATGGAATCGCTGGTCTCTAAGCGGATTGATATCAGGTTTCTTAGTAGGCTGATCCTCCGACTAAAACCCGAATCATCAAATAGTGATTTTAACTTATTCCATAAACTTCGTACTGTAGCTTTATTCTTGATATGGGTGTATAGAGACGGATCAATGGTCATGATGATTTTCGCTCTGGCTTTCTTGTCTTCCATTTCGGTAAGTTCAGTGGCGTCATTCAGACCCACGCCTTCCAGGATCATGTAATTTTCCACGGCAAAAGCCCAATCATCATAATTTTCTCGCCCCCGTAATTAAGGGACATTGATCGAGTAACTTGCAGACATATTTAATGCAGATTACTAAATTTTTCGCCGATAACTATGGATTTATGGACTGGGCCCATAACCTATTAAAACAAACACAATGGCGGTTGCGCATAGACAAATTTATTTTTAATTAGTCTCATAGACAATAATAGATATCATGACACTGCTGGTACTCCACAGATGCATTATTTGTTACTATTACAACAATAGTGTCATAAAAGATATCAAAGAACCTATACATACATGTGTGTTTTTGTGTGTGTGGCTAGGCTATCGCATTTGGTTAAGAGATCTGTAATGGTAGTTTTTAAGGCTTTCATACATAATATATAACATAACATAACATCACGCCTGAAATCCCCGAAGGGTTAGGCAGAGGTGTACCCATTAGTACACCCACATTTCGCCAGTTGTTTTTTTGGCACATAGTAATTTGATAAGCGAGTTTTAGCAATGAATTGGTAAACACAGCGCCAGTGACTATGACGCGTATTTTAATGCAACAGAAATATCATGCTATTTCGCTAACTGCGACGACAGTTCATTAGTGTGTGTTATCTGTAGAATGTTGACACATCACTTGCACACGCACTGACGGACGCGCTCGTTAAGTTCAGACGAAAGTCGACCATCTCGTGCTTATGCATTATTGATGCTTTAGTGTACCATTACCAAGCGCTCTGCCGAATTAAGTTTGAAAGTTTTAGCAGTTTTTGTTTGACAATCAAAACTTTTTATAACATAACATAACATCACGCCTGTAATCCCCGAAGGGTTAGGCAGAGGTGTACCCATTAGTACACCCACATTTCGCCAGTTATGTTTTTAGTCCCATGTAATAGGGGGCGAGCCTATTGCTATCAACCGGGCACAAATCCAGACTCCGAGGCTGCTATTGAGAAATTCCTGATGGAAAAACCCAATAACACTTTGCCTGACCTGGGAATCGAAGCCAAGACCTCATGCACAGCAGTCGCGCTTGCGACCACTAATCCAACGAGGCAGTCACCCAGTCCCTTTAAGGCTTTCAAATATAAATTAATGTATGATAGTATAAATAAAATGTCTGTACTCCGTAAAGTTTTTTCCAGAAAGTCTAGCCCTTGCAAAATAGGGTTTTCGATCCTTTGATGACACCTGACATCAAGATAACAAAAGTTAAACTAAAACAATAGTACGGGAAGATAGTATTATTGGTATTATCTTCAAAAAGGTCTAGTCCTTGTACAATAGGGTTTTCGATCCTTTGTTGACACATACATACATACATACATACATAAACTCACGCCTTTTTCCCATGGGGGTAGGCAGAAACTACAGAACGCCACCCGCTACGATCCTTACATACTCCATTCGCCTCGCCTACGTTCATACATCTCTTCATACAAGCACGCCGGTTACGAGAACTCCGCATCTGACCTTTCTGAAGGACCTCACCAATAAGGTCAGTGTAGGTCTTCCTAGGGCGACCCCTCCCGGCGTTGCCACTCACCTCTGCCATATAAATACCTTTTGTCAATCGTCTTTCACTCATCCTCTTAACATGACCGAACCATCTAAGCATGCCCTTTTCTATCTTTGTCACTACATCTTCTTTTAATCCGCAACGGTCCCGTATAACCTCATTCCTCACGCTATCGTTCAAAGTTACACCACACATACTCCGCAAGGAACGCATTTCCGCAGCATTAATCCTACTCTCATGTCTCGTTTGCCATACCCAACATTCACTTCCATACATAAGCGTAGGCACCAGCACACCGTTGTGAACAGCCAGTCGAGCCTTTTTTGACATGGACTGGTTGGTCACAACCGCATGTATAGCACCATTCACTTTATTTCCCGCAGTTACTCTCCTTTCCACATCCTCTCCTTGACACCTGACATCAAGATAACAATAGTTAAACTAAAACTATTATTGGTATTATCTTCAAAAAGGTCTAGCCCTTGTACAATAGGGTTTTCGATTCTTTGTTGACACCAGACATCAAGATAACAAAAGTTAAACTAAAACAATAGTACGGGAAGATAGTATTATTGGTATTGGTATTATTGGTGTTTCTTCAATAGGATGTGATTGTATACTTTACTCACTTTTTTTTCAAAATCACCAAGACCTGTTTCGGTTTTGCCGGTTTTCAGCAAGGTGTTCGAAAAAGTGATGCTCAATAAAATGCTTAATCATTCTTATCTTGGATCCTTTTTGATAAATATTTTGCTTAGTGACAGAGCCGATTTTTGTTTTCCATATTTTAAAATATTGAAATCAAATCTACATAATATATTTCAAAAAGTTCATCATCTAACTAAACGAGAATATCAGTGTAAACATTTATTCAATGGTAATAATTTTGAGCATTATTGTTCGTTCAGTTGCTCAATGATGTTTATGAATGAGATTGTACCATTTGACAATCTTTAAATTTTCATTTATTATTCTAAACGATTTATACCCTCTAAAAAAATATTTGTATATCGTGTCAATTTAATATGTAAGAATCTCCAACCAATTCACTTTTTAGGTTCTCGATAATATAATTCCGAATCCGTTCGGAAGGGGTTAAGCATCATTCCTTAAAACTATTTCATCAGAATATTCAAGGTTTTTCTTCCAAACAATTAGAAATTGAACTTTTTTTAGAAAAGACAATGTTCGACATTATTTGTTTAACTGAACATTGGTTAGAAGATTATGAAATGTTAATTAACTTTCAAAACTATAATGTGAGTAGTTGTTTTAACCGCAAATCCATGCTGCGTGGTGGTTCACTAATCTTAATTAAAAATAGTATCAAATCTAAACCCCGTAAAGACATAGTTGAACTATCAATTGAACATATTATTGAATTGTCCAGTGTTGAGCTAGATAAGCATGTTATAGTGTGCGTTTACAGACCCCCAAATTATCAGAATTATTCTATATTTGAGACTATAATGGAAGATGTTTTGACTAAACTTGCTACGGGTAATAAATCAGTAATAATCTGTGGTAATTTTAATATTAATATTTTAAAAAATAATTCAAGTAGCAGTAGATTCATAAGTCTCTTTAAATCTTTCAATTTGTCAAATGTGTTTTTAGAACCAACACGAATAACTTCGACTACTGCTACATGTATTGACAATGTTTTTTGCAGCTGCAACTACTTAGATAAAGCTATAGTAAATTATCTTCCGTCTGATCACAGCGGGCAAACCATTACTTTTGAGTACAACACACCGATACAAAATTGCAGATTCAGTCTAGACTAATAACATCTGGTAATTTAAATAAATTTAATAGCACTTTGATAAGTAGGTTATGTGTCCAGGGCCTTAATATGAATAACTGTAATATTCTGTATGAAGAAGTCTTTTCAATTGTGGATACAGAGTTTAATAATATTTTCAAGAAAAAACTAAAACTATTAGCCCTAAGTTTTTATTCAGTGACTGGGCGACTAAAAGTATCAGGAGAAGTAGGGAAGACTTTTTGAGTTGTATGGCCTTAAGCCTTATAAAAACACAGATACTTTTAATAATTATGTTGCTAATTACTCTAAAATTTATAAAAATGCGTGTAAAGCAGCAAAATCCTTATACATTAGCAACAAGGTTAAATTATTAGACTGAAGCTTTACTTAATTTTATAAAATGATCACATACATTCATCCATACATACACACACATACACACACGCACACACACACACACACACTCAGGCACACACACACACACACACAATCGCTTGTCTTACATAAAGCATGATAATAACCCTAAATTAATTAATATACTTATACATATATTGTAATTGAATAGTAAATAACTTGCCTCTCCATGTAACTCACGATCACTGCAGGCTTCATATTTTGAGTGAGCACTGTCTCCCGAAATACAGGCACTAGCCTAGTTTGGGAATCAGTACTAGTACAATAGTAATTAAGTGCGTCGTAAATAAGTCTCACCTTGTATCTAAGCTAAATTGTGACAAATAAACTTTTTATTATTATATTATTATTATTATCAGAAAATAAAATAAAAACTGTTTGGAAAATAATCAACAATGAAACAAATAGAAACAAAAGACATAATACTGATTACACCCTGGAGACTTCCCAAGGTCTCATAAGCAGCAATATCGATGTTGCTCAGGAATTTGCAAAATTCTTTACCGATATTTCAACTAAAACTCCTGAAATTTTAGATTCCTCGCCCTCACTTGCTATTGACTTACTAAGAGCGAATGTTTCAGTCTGCCCTAGGGAATTTAAATTTAAACATATAAACCCTGTGGTTGTTATAAAGGCTATCAAACAACTCAAGATCAAGGCTACTGAAGACCTGTGGGGTATGTCTACTAATGTTTGCAAATCTATAATTGAGACAATAGCACCCTATTTAGCCTTAATATTCAATTTGTGTATAGACCAAGGGATATTCCCGACTTTAATGAAGTATAGCAAGGTTATACCGCTCTTTAAGTCCGGAAATAGCAAGGACACCAATAATTATAGACCTGTTTCGGTTTTGCCGGTTTTCAGCAAGGTGTTCGAAAAAGTGATGCTCAATAAAATGCTTAATCATTTTAACTGTAACAAGATCCTACACGAACAACAGTATGGTTTCACCAGAGGACGTTGTACTACTGACGCCGGTGTAACTTTAAGTAAGCATATCTTTAATGTATGGGAGGACTCACAGGATGCCATTGGCATTTTTTGCGACCTCTCTAAAGCATTTGATTGCGTGAATCATGAAACACTGTTCGTGAAGCTTCAGCATTACGGACTCGGTGAACTTGCACTAAGCTAAGTAAAATCGTATTTAAATGATAGACTGCAGCAAGTTCAAATAAACGGTGTGAATTCATCAGGCTTAAAAGTGAAGATGGGGGTTCCACAGGGTTCAATACTAGGTCCGTTCCTCTTTCTAGTATACATTAATGATTTACCTTCTTTATTAGAAAACCAACCACAAATGGTGTTATTTGCTGATGATACTTCACTAATTTTTAGAGTAAATAGACAGGCTCAGCACCTTGACGACGCACGGTGGGCTGGAATTGTCAAGTGTGGACTTAAGGATTCAAATGAGTATTTTTAAATTTTATGTACTAATACAAATGTTTTTTGTTATTTGTAATTTTTTTATACCCAGTATTTTTCGAGTTATAAACCCCTAAAGTTTGTATGAAATATTAATCGGTTTTTGGTTTATTCTGACATGTTTTAATATTGTATTACAGAAATATAGCAAAAAAACAAATTATTGGTAAACATTCTACACCACCCTTATGACGTCATTTATTTTTCACGATACTCACACCACCCTTATGACGTCATTTGTTTTTAACAATACTCATTAGCGCAGCAAAATGATGACGTTTCATTATGTGATTGGATGATGAATAGCAGGTAAAAAAATGACACGGTTACATTTGAAAAACAACCATCTTCAGTACGTTGTTACACATCGTAATAAACGCACTATCCTATCTCACATTTTCGGAATACTAATACTATTTATTACGTAAAAATGTTCGATTTGGTGTCAAATATTGATGCCCTTCCTACTACAAGGTGCAAACTGCAAAACAAGAATGCTACCCGCCAAAGGATGATATCACCTTAACAGATACAACTGCTAGAATAAAATTGCAGGCTCTATTAGATGTAACCGCCAAAAGGATATTCAAAGCAATCAATATTGATAGCACAGATTGTAAGGAGTTGACAATGATAAGCAAATGGGGAATGGATGGTGCCTCGAATCAAGCAAACTATAAGCAAAAAATGACAACGGATGACAAAGAGGACAGTGCTTCGACAGATGATTCAAGTATTTTTATGGGTAGTTTAGTACCAATAAAAATTGTTTCCGAAGAACAAATTATCTGGGAAAACGACTCACCAAATTCAGCATATTGGTGTCGTCCAATATTTTTCAAATTTGAAAAAGAGAATAAATCAACGATTTTAAGAGAGAAAACCGAAATTGAAACGGAGATAAATGAATTGAAGGAAACAGAAATTGGAGACATAAAAGTCTCACATTCATTATTGCTTACCATGATAGATGGCAAAGCAACATCAATCCTCTGTGAAACTTCAGCTCAACGATGTGACATATGTAAAGCTGTTCCTACAGAAATGAATAACTTGTCTTTGTTATTGACTAAAAACATTGATACCGACTTGTACAAATTTGGTTTATTATTGCTACATATATGAATATGGTTTATTATTGCTACATATATGGATACGTTTTATGGAATGCATTCTTCACATAGCCTATAGACTGAATTTCAAAACATGGGTTGCAAAAGGTGAAAACAAAGTTTTGATGGAAAATAGAAAAAAAAGCATTCAGGAAGCTTTTAAAAATCAAACAGGCCTTTTAATAGATGTTGTAAAGCAAGGACATGGAACTACTAATGACGGGAATACTGCTCGAAGATTTTTCTCAAATACAGAGATTGCTGCTGCAATTACTGGTGTCGATGAAAACTTAATAAAACGGTTTTCAATCATTTTAGAAACAATATCTTCAGGTCATAAAATTGACACAGTGAAGTTTAAAGAATATACGGAAGCCACCATAAAATTATACGTAGATTTATATGAGTGGTATCCCATGCCCTCCAGTGTGCATAAAGTTCTTGTTCATGGAGCAGCTATCATTGAAAACTTGGGATTAATTCCGATTGGAAAGTTATCGGAAGAAGCGGCTGAATCGAGAAATAAAGACTTTAGGCGATATCGCCAACACCATTGAAAAAATTCTGCAGAAGAGCTAATAATGAGGATATTTTGAATAATTTAATAATTAGTTCAGACCCTTATATATCATCAAAACGTCATAAAATGATACGGAAACACAAACCATTTTCAGAAGAAGCGAAAGCCGTGCTTCTGTTATCTCCAACATTTGAAGATGATGAGCGCGAAAATATAGAATTTGTAAATTTGGAATGTTTAGAGAACGAATCTGAATCAGAATCTGATGAAATTGTATAAGTGATAATTTTGTGAGTGCGTGTGTGAGTAACAGTGTGCGTATGAGTGGATTAGGGCTCCTGGGGACACCACTGATAAAAAAAAAACGCGCTTAGTTCTCTACCTCAAGGGTGGTGTGGAAAAGGGAATGAAAATCAATTTTCTCCAAAATCGAAGAAAATCGAAGCAAGTGATATATCGGATAATTTGCCTAAAAAATAGCATAATCGAATACCGAAAGCCGTTTTTTGAGAACTCTTGAGAATTAAAAGTTATTCATATAAAATCAAATTTCTCCATACAAAAAAAAAATCAAATCGTTATAACTTTAAAAATATTAGGTATATACAAAAATCGTAGAAGAAAAGTGCCTTGTATTTAGTGGTAGATCGCAAAGCCGTTATTATTTTTTTTTAAATTGCTCATCAATTTTCGTGAATCCCTAAGTCCATGAAAGCTTGATTTCGGCCCACCGTGCGACGTAAATAACGCCATACTTAAGGTTCATAACTGGTTTACTGTGAATAATTTAGTATTAAATGAAAAAAAAAACGAAATGCATAAGATTCGCTTTACCAAATGTTAGAAGCAATGAATGTAAGGTTATATTGAATAAGGATATTCTAGAATTCGTCGAAAATACAGTCTTCTTAGGGATTACGCTTGATTCAAAGCTGCAGTGGGGTCCTCACTTAACAGCTCTTGCAGGGCGGTTAAGTTCAGCCGCTTATGCTGTCAGAAAAATTCGGCAAATAACAGACGTGGATACCGCGAGGCTGGTCTATTTTAGTTACTTTCATAGCATCATGTCTTACGGTATTTTGCTCTGGGGACGTGCTGCAGATATAAATTATATCTTTATCCTGCAAAAGAGGGCTGTCAGAGCCATCTATAATCTTGGCAGACGCGAACCTTTAAGGGAATTGTTTAAAACAATTAACATCATGACGGTGCCTTGTCAATATATTTATGAAAACATCATGCACGTTAGAAAAAATCTTCGTATATTTAAAAAAAATAGTGATAGACATAATTTTAATACTAGAAATAAGGACAACTTAAATCAACCAAGTTTCAGATTGGCAAAAGTACACACTTCTTTTATGGGGTACTGTGTAAAATTTTATAATAAAATACCACTCGATATTCTCCAACTAAATGAGAGAAAATTTAAAACTTGCATAAAACGCACACTATGCAGTCGAGCATATTATAAGTTAGATGATTATATCACGGACAAAAATGCTTGGCTAAATGCTAGTCCTGCTCCACAGCTACTCGGGCTCACAAATTAGAATTGTTTTTTAAGAGAATGATGTTTCTTACCCTCATTTTTGTCGACCAGAATAACTTGTACAGTTATCAGTACGATTACTTTTTCTTTGTTTACATATAACAGTCATCTAACGTATACGGACACTGAAAGTGTTAGTATTGTATAATTTAATATCATTTATTTCAATTTTGTAAATGTGAGTACCATGGAGCGTTTTATTTTATTTACTGAGTTACTATGTGATTTTACTAATGAGCATGGCAGTTGAGAGCTTGTCATGCTCACTCAAATGTCTCGCTGATGGTGGCGCCCGTGTTGGGTCATTTGGTTCCCTCCATGATGGTTGAGCTAGATGGTGCTGATCCATGCGTCATGCTCGTGAACGGGTGCTGTCAGTTGGGATTGGTCATCTCTTAACTGCTATGGCATACATCTTTATTTTTATAATTTTTTACTATGGTTTTATATTCATCTTCATTGTGATCACATGTAGAATCAACAAGAATTATGTAACCAGGATTTTGTAAAAACCTAATTTAAAAGAGTGCCGTGGAGTTTCTTGCTCGTTCTTCTCCATAGAGGCCTACCTCCGTTTTGGAACGAGCAACTAGCTTCAAATTTCGGACTAAATGACAGACTCCTTGACAATTCAAAAGTGCCTGTAAATGGTCTAATTGAAATAAATGTTTTGACTTTGACTTTGACTTTGTTCAATTTCTAAATATTGGCACGTTTCAATTTTAACAGAACGACAAAGTTGTTTGTTTTTTAATGTGTTTTACTCATTTTATTTTCATAATAATGAAATGTTTACAGTAGAAACAAATATTAAATAATAAATAAATTAAATAGAAATGAAATGAAATGAAATGATGAAATGAAATGAAATGAAATGATGAAATGAAATGAAATGAAATGATATTTATTCAGTAAATTGGTTATAAATAACACTTTTACACGTCACATTTTAATCTAGATGTGTCCAGTGTTTCCTAGCCGACTGCTCTGAGAAGAAACACCGAAACAAACTCAGAGGTCAAAGTCTCTTTTAAAGTCCATACAATTACTTGTATTGGTCAAATCATATGCGAACCAAGTAGGTTAATGTCCGAGGTGGTCTCTTGAGGAGAGAGGCACACAAATTTGAGTCGGCCTGTCCAGTCAATGCACGCATTTGTCAGAAATCGTCAAGCTCGACTCAGAATTTAAGGAGCTCAACGACACGACGAACAATACCAAAGAAGGGACATTTGGGTAGGCCGCATCGAGTACTCAAACTGTCAGACAACCATGAAATCTAATCAGAAAAAATGCAACAACCCACATAGTTCACATATTTACAATATAATATATAAAAGAATACTTTTCAAAGTACATCCCAATGAGAATAAAAAACAAAAAATATATAATAAATATAAAAAATACAATAGTCTCTAAATGTCATATTAACGTTAAATTAAAAAATGTCATGTTTAGTAAAATATGTCAAAAAGAAAAATGTAATTTGCAAAGGGCATAATCACAAGGCTTAGCAGAGCGAGCAGTTCAATCCCAAGCTTTTTTATCATCTAAATAATCAGAAATTATAGCCCACCCGTATCGAGATAAGTTATAAACGTAACATAAAAGTGTGTAAACGGACCAAAAGTTTTGATTGTCAAACAAAAACTGCTAATACTTTCAAACTTAATTCGGCAGAGCGCTTGGTAATGGTACCTACACGGATTATAGAAATTGTAAGTATGAATTCTGCATTTCCTTGGAGTTTAAATTTTGAGCCTACTATTGCTAGTGTTATATCTATACTAATATACTTACTAATATACTAATACTATATACTTACTATAACATTATAAAGAGTACTATAATATAATATATATAGTATATAGTATATAATATATATAAATTTTTCTATATATATATATATATATAGAAAAATTTCAGGAGTTTTAGTTGAAATATCGGTAAAGAATTTTGCAAATTCCTGAGCAACATCGATATTGCTGCTCATGAGACCTTGGGAAGTCTCCAGGGTGTAATCAGTATTATGTCTTTTGTTTCTATTTGTTTCATTGTTGATTATTTTCCAAACAGTTTTTATTTTATTTTCTGATAATTTAACCTTGTTGCTAATGTATAAGGATTTTGCTGCTTTACACGCATTTTTAAAAAGTTTAGAGTAATTAGCAACATACTTATTAAAAGTATCAGTGTTTTTATAAGGCTTGAGGCCATACAACTCAAAAAGTCTTTCCCTACTTCTCCTGATACCTTTAGTCGCCCAGTCACTGAATAAAAACTTAGGGCTAATAGTTTTAGTTTTTTCTTGAAAATATTAAAAAGTTATATATAAAAAGTTTCGAAAAAGACTGCCTCGTTGGTCTAGCGGTCGCAAGCGCGACTGCTGTGCATGAGGTCTTGGGTTCAATTCCCAGGTCGGGCAAAGTGTTATTGGGTTTTACCATGGATCATCCAGGAATTTCTCAGTAGCAGCCTCGGAGTCTGGATTTGTGCCCGGTTGATGGCAATAGGCTCGCCCCCTATTACATGGGACTAAAAACATAACTGGCGAAATGTGGGTGTACTAATGGGTACACCTCTGCCTAACCCTTCGGGGATTACAGGCGTGATGTTATGTTATTTTATTTTATAAAAAGTTTTGATTGTCAAACAAAAACTGCTAAAACTTTCAAACTTAATTCGGCAGAGCGCTTGGTAATGGTACCTACACGGATTATAGAAATTGTAAGTATGAATTCTGCATTTTCTTGGAGTTTAAATTTTGAGCCTGCTATTGCTAGTGTTATATCTATACTAATATACTTACTAATATACTAATACTAATACTATATACTTACTATAACATTATAAAGAGTACTATAATATAATATATATATATTTATTTTTTTATTTTTTTTATTTTTTTATTATTTTTTTTTTTTTATTTATTTTACTTTAATTAAAACGGTTAAATAACCAATTAAAATAATTAAAGACATAAAAGTAAAAATATAAAAAAAAGAAAACACGAATATACATTTAAAAACAGAACAAAATAACTTCATCCCTTTCATAAATTCACCTCACAGTACTTCTGACATACCGACAAAATCTTCGTCCATTCATCCGCAAACAGATCGTTTGTTGGATTAGAATCCAAGAGATCGTTAAGTACAGACAGAGTGCGAGGTACTGGGGACTTAGCGCGCGCAACGGTGCGACAAGAAGGCACAGCAAATAGCTTGTGCTTTCTGCCGCGGCAGTAATTAGCCGGGACAAAAAAGCGAGCCAGTGCAGTATGCAGATCAGGTATATATATATATATACTAACAACTACTACTATAACTACACTACTACTACACACTACTACTATAGTACGTCTACGTATATATGTATACTAAGTCTTATACATATATATAAGTTAGTTAGTTGTATATAAGTTTTATATATACAGGGTGTAATTGAATAGATGCGACAAATTTAAATATACGATAATACGTGTTGTCAAGAATATTTAGATCATATCAAATGAAAAATTAGTAAACATTTATCAGTGTTACGAAAAACGTTAAAATAATTAAAGTATCAAAGAATTTCGCGTACTACAGTTTTCGTGTAGTGGGTACGATTTATGTAGGTACATTCTCGCTATGAATGAATCGCGCCTCCGACCGTCCGGCCGCCCGCGCATCTTTCCCGCGCGCACGATCATTAACAATTTTGTGAAACCAAATTTCCCTTCATACTTTTGTCGGCTTAGGACGATCAAAAATACAATAAAAGCAATCAGTAAAACAATGTTAACTTCAAATGTTAAACCTGAATAACGTTTGTTACAACAACCAATTAATTATTGTATTTTTAGCGTATTTAAAAAGTTGGAATCATAGTTTTTACAATAATTAATAATTAAGTATTTACAATAAATCAAATCGGTAATCAAAACACTTACGTGTATTTTAATAACTGTTCAAAATGTCCACCTCCGTTTTGTAAACACAATTGAGCACGGCGCCGCAAATTGTCCTTAAGTTTTATTAATACTAAAGTCTGTGATTTCACAGTTTCAAAAGCACTCCTAATTTTAGTGACACACACACAAGACAACAATACAAATTATTCGCAATACGTAAAGTAGGATTAGCGGAATGCGCGCGCGACCGTCCATGACCTACAAACGTTTTAGAGCGACTAGCGTGGGCGGGGAAGGGCGGTCGCCGGAAAGGGATGGCAGCGAGCGCCGGCGCGGCGTTCGCGCAAGGTTTGGCAACGTCGCACGGTTCTTACTTAAAATTAGGTAAATTACCGCAACGAACGGCAACTAGAGATGGGTTTTTGCCTGGGCATTTACGGACGTATTGAGTAAATGCCCAATAAGCGTCCATTTACGCCCAATAAATGTCCAAAAACAGGGCATTTATTTTAATTGTAAAATATCATAAATTATTACATCATAATAAGTTCAAATAACTTTAAAGTGTTTTATTTTTGTAAAATTTTATTTTATTTTATTTTATTTGTTAGGGACAAAAAACAGTTACACGTTACAATGTTAACATTAAGTTTAAGCATATCAGTTAAAAACGTATAACCCACACTATTGTCCACGGAATAACATTGAATTTAAAAGAAATAAGGAAACGGACGCATGCAGAGAGGAATAAGAAGAAAGGAAGAATGAACCCGAAAGGTCACACCAACCAACCCTGGACAGTGCTCACCTTCCAAAGTAGGTGTGTTGTCACCAATCAGATCACAACACAACAAGAGTATCAGCAAGAAGCATTCATTACAATAGATTAATTAGTAATAATTATATTAAATTGCAAGTAATTCAATTGCCATTTTTCTAAATTTGCTCTGATTGTACGCGAAAATATCCAAATCTATAAAATGTGAGTTGTACGTTTCTAATAATCGGCGGAGAGGTGCTCGCTCCCCAGCATTATTTCTACACTTCTCTGTATAGAATAAGCGGGGTGCTCGCACCTCCCGACGATTAACATTCCTAGGTACCACATAACACAATCTATTTGAGAGTTCCATGCAGTCAAACCTATTGTTGCAAATGCCATGCAGCATCATAACCATCAGCAGTGTACGCCTGTGCTCCAAGCTTAATATTTTGTATTGTTTCATCAAATCTGGATAGGAAATCTTGGTATGGTAACACTTATAGTGAGTAGTACGAAGGATTTTTTTCTGTACCATTTCCAGTCTGTACTTATATTTTTCATAAAAAGGGCTCCAAACGGGCACCGCGTACTCTAACTGAGAACGAACTAAGGTTTTATATAAGAAGAGGAAAGTAGAAATCTTTTTGAATTCTTTACAGGACCGCATTATGAACCCATACATTTGGAAGGCTCGATTAATAATGTTGTTAATATGGATGTCAAAATGTAATTTACTATCTAGTAGTACCCCAAGATCGCGCGTGCAATTAGTTTTGGTCAAGTTTGTATCGTTTAATGTGTAGGGAAAATTAATAATTGACTTAGTGAAAGAAATATAATGACATTTTGGTAAACTGAGGTGGAGTTTATTGTGAGTACAGTATTGCGAAAGCCTGCATAGATCTTCTTGAAGTAGAAAGCAGTCCTGCATACTTATGCAAGATTTAAAGATTTTGATGTCATCGGCGTACATGAGGAATTTAGAGTTAACTATACAGGACTTTATGTCATTTATGAACAAGATAAATAATAAAGGACCCAGAACTGAACCTTGGGGCACACCAGATTCGACAACTGTGTAATCAGACTCATGTCCATTGATGACAACCTTCTGTGTTCTATGGCATACGTACGACACAAACCATCTGAGTAGGTTCCCTTTAATGCCGTTGAAAGCAATTTTGTCTAACAGCAGTTTGTGGTCCACCCTGTCGAAAGCCTTCCGAAAATCAGTATATACAGCGTCGACCTGCATGCCCTTATCCATATTTTCGAACAAAAATTGTGAAAAAATCATTAGGTTTGTACTGGTGGATCGCGACTGAACAAAGCCATGCTGTTCGGGAATAATGAGATGTCTTAGTTGAGGAAACAAGTGACTATGTACTAGACTCTCGAAAAGCTTAGACAAGGTGGACAGAATAGAAATAGGTCTGTAATTCTCTATGTTGGCTTTATCTCCGCTTTTGTAAATGGGGGTAATAAAGGCTCTTTTCCATATGGTCGGAAATACCCCTTCACTTAAACATCTATTGAAGAGTAGATGTAGCGGAATACAGATTTGTTGAGCCGTGTGCTTAAAGAATATTGGTGGAAGACCATCAGGACCAGGCGCCTTATTTAAGTCCAAAGACAACAGTGACTTAAGCACGTCAACCTTCTTGAGAAAAATATGAGGAATACAGGCCGATTTCTCATCAAGGATATCAGGTGGGACCCAGCTCATAGGATCAAAGGCTGAAGGCTCGTACACCGAGTTAAAAAATGTAGAAAACAATGAACATATCTCGCCAGGACAATTAGAAGATTTGGTTTTATAGTACATGTTTGCTGGAAGACCGGAACTTCTCCTGTGGCTGGTAATGTACGACCAAAAGTGTCTGACATTAAGAGGAATGCTGTCTTCGACCGACATCATGTACTTAGTGTAACACTGATCGGATAATTGTTTAAACTGTTTACGATAAATAGAGAATTCTTCGTAAGCTGATAGGTTTTGCTGTTTTTTCCACCTTATCCAAGCTCGTTCCTTTTTTTTGAAGATTTTGATCAGTGGAGCGTTAAACCAAGCGGGAAAGCTAGATGTTTTAGGTCGTTTGAGTGGGACATGTGCGCGTATTATCCCATATAAGAACTCATAAAAAACATCCACTGCTTGTTCACCTGAGAAGTTTAAAAAAAGTTCATTCCAGTTCGTCTCATTTAGTTTAATGTTTATTTCTTGATAGTTAGCTTTATAATAATTATATCTCATATTGGACTGACGTCTCATTGGTGAATATTTTGCTTCAAGTAAAGACAATACAGAAAATGGGGGATGGTGACTATCAGGCGGAAGCAGTGAAATGTCAGCCTGTATTTGACATTCTGTGTTGGTAATGAATAAGTCCAGAACACGACCTAAGTTATTTTTAATATTGTTATATTGTGAAGCATTTGTAATAGAAATAAAATCAAATAAACACCGCGTGGCGTTACTTTGCGGGCGAGTAGACAAATATTCACCGGCGACAGGCCATTCAATTTCGGGTAAATTGTAATCACCCGCTAGGTAGAATGAGTCAGTGTATGTCTCCGTGATAATATCTTCTAATGCGCAAAAATGAGACAAGTATGTATCATCGTGCGTACGAGGAGGTATATAGGCAGCGCTAATTATATGGTGTTTATCGGAGCGAGGCGCAGGTAGCTTTATAACCAAATGTTCGATGCCAGTGAGAGGACGTGTCAACATTCGTGCAGGTCGGAGCTCGCGCAGTACGGCTATCAGTACACCACCGCCCTCGCACTTACCTGAAGCGGCCCGGTCACGGTCATCTCTGAACACTGAGTAACGGTTATCTATAAATTCACAGTCCATTATGTTGTGTGTTAGCCATGTCTCAGTTAATATAATTACGTCGAACGACGAGGAAAGAATATTAGTGTAAAGAGTGTGTAATTTAGTGCGAATTCCTCGGCAGTTCTGATAAAAAAAAAGATAAACTGTTTTTATGCATTGTGTCTAGTCGGGATATAAAAGAGTAAAATATTAACGAGGGTGGCAATATTGATTGAGGATACTGTATTTAATAGCTTGGAGACAGATCGTAACGGCTTGTGGCGAGGAGTATAATTAAAAACATTATTATTGCAAATGGCAACAGGGCTTATGCGGGATGTAGACAACACACAGGTAGAACAAACTATAGAATGGTGTGACACAAAAATACAGCTTACATCTTCAATGTGTAGTGTTACAGTAGTACTACAATAAGTAAATAGGAGATGACAATTGTAAACCAATGGTACATGGCGTATTATTATTGCGATATTTGCACTTACTAGGTAATTATGATGTACGGTACAACTATTGAAGTTAATAATTTGTGTATACATTTTTATGTTGCAAAATGATAATCTGCGTAGGTACATAGATGCATAACTTAATAATAGACTACACATTGTGTTTACAATTGGTAAGTTTACTGATATCATTTTGGCAACGTACAGCAAATGTTTTTGATGTTTAGCTTTTAGCGGTAGCTTTAACAAGAATAGTAGCATTTTTAATCCACACATATTTGATATTACACTTGCTAGCCATTTCACGACATTCACGAAATAAGTTTTTGTTATATAAAGTGAGATGCTCATTAATGTAAATTTTTTGAGGTGTACCTGATATACCAATCTGATTAGATGACACATTTTTTGCCAAACGATAAGCACTAATTACGTTATTACGGAGATCGCGTGAAGCCAATTTAACAATAACATTCTTGGGTCGGTTACTTTCCTGGGTGCGAGCATGGGGTACACGGTGAATGGCGAGGACATCCTGTGGAGGAATGGAACACTTAATAGCTGCACCGATGCTTTGTATGAGCCCGGAGAGGTCTTCATCCCGTTTTTCAGGCAGGTTACAGATTTCGATGTTGTTTAGACGGGCTTGTTGTTCCAGCGATTCAATTTTCTGCTCGAGACTGAAAATCTTGTCATTCATGATGTGAAGTGAGGACGTCCTAGAAGAAATCTCTGAGACTTGTTTCTTCAGACCATCGACTTCACTGGTGTGAAACTGGAGTGAATGCTCGAATGTGGATATTTGCGCCTTGAAGGACGAGTGTTCCATGCGCAACGCATTAATGTCTTGTTTGATCTCAAGTGATGTAGTTCTAAGATCTTTAAGTTCAGCTTTGATGGTGCTTGTGATGTCTTTATTGAATTGAGATAGCCTGTCGTCTAACTCACTGCGAAAATTCTTAAGTGCGTTAGCGATTTCACAAGCCACAGCCGATGACTTCAACTTGCAGGTAGACATATCGCAGTCGCACGGAGGTTGCTTTCTTTTCCGCATCGTGATACAGGATTCCCTCGATTCACCAGCAGACGACAGATCTGGAGTGGAGTTAGTTTTATTTGGGGAGAACATAATTGCAGATTTCGCTCAAGTTTCGATGACTTTCGAGAACAATGCACTGCACACGATAGTGGACCGTCCGCGTACGGAGATAGAGTTTACTTTTCACTGGGAACTTTGCACTAATTTATGTTCAAACGATAATGACTCTGACACCAACGCGACACGTCCGTCACCTTACGCCTTGCGCGCGATATTGAAACTAAACTTAATTCCAAATTTAAATACCTAGTTTTGTAGACACATATGTACCTATTTCTTATACTCACCTAGATGTGGATACCTATTTTGTGTTCCAATTTAAAAAATAAAAATATTTTGATTACCACCAGCTTGCACCACCAGCTTTAGAAGGTAAATATGTAATTAAGTTTACATAGTACCTAAACACACTTAGACGTGGACACGTGTAGTGAAAACAGGAGTGAAGACAGGAGACAGAACAGAACGAGGCGAGTAGGCACAAAGGGATGTTTGTAACTAGGAGAAGCATTACTATTAGACGAATTATTATTAAATTAATGGGTCCTAATGTGAGCTGTTACTTTTGATTCCAGTAATAGGTAGGTACGGCATAAACGCTTGAACGCACAGAAATTAGTTCTAGTTTCTACAAGGTCCGCATAATAATCAACACCGGATGTAACCTGTACACTATCTAGCATAATATTGCGTTCGTTCTGCCAAAGAATACACTCCCATAAGATGTGATGAGCAGATTGTTAGTATTCACAGTCGGATGTAGAGCATTGACACAAAGGAGAAGCAACAAGCTTGAAAGAAAATAATTTAATCTTAAAGTTGCCATGACCTGTGAGAAATTGGGCAACACAGTGGTACACCTCCAGCCATGTTCTCTCCAGCCGCTCACAAACTGATGAAAAGAACTGAGGAAGGCCCTTGATAGAATTATCCCACAGACCTACATTGATTAAAAGTTCTTCCCAGACGTCAGCCTGCGATTTAAATAATCTGGAGATCTTAGCTCGGTCACGTTGTGTTAGAAAGTTTGCGTCCATGGTCTCTCGCGTGGAATAGTACATTGCAGCACGTCGCTGCACCTTGAGATCGACTGGAAGTACACCTGCAAGTACTGGTAGGGCTTCAGTACTGACGGTCCTATACGCTTAATATTTTTAAGTAAAATAATATTTACTTAAAAATATTAAAGCTAACCGTTGACTTTGAAGCAATTTACGTCGTTCCACCCCTATGGTGGCCCTATCGGCCCAAACAGGTGCACCGTGCTCCGGTGCGATCTCATGGCGGAATGGGAGATGCGACTGTCGCAACCCAAGTTCGGGCACGCCGCAATCGCGGCAGACCCCTCTTTGAGGAGTGGCTGGAGAGGCGCTACGGCGTACTCACCTACCGCCTGACGCAGGTGCTCACCGGACACGGTTGTTTCGGGAGGTTCCTGTGTCGGATAGGGCGGGAGGAAAAGCCCGGGTGTCACCACTGTGTGGATCGCCCGGAGAACACGGTGGAGCATACGGTGAATGACTGCCCCGCTTGGGCAGAGCACCGCCGTGTCCTCACGGAGGCGTTAGGCGGCGGCGACCTCTCGCGTCCGGACCTGGTTCAGGCCGTGCGCCGGGGCGAGAGGGAATGGGATGCAGTCACCTCCTTCTGCGAAGCAGTAATGCTAGCGAAGGAGGAGGCGGGCCGCGTGAGGGAGAGAACCACCTCACGCTCCAGCCGCCGCGGGAGACGCCCAGGGCGTCGGACGTCGCGAGGCGACATCTGGCCACCGTAGGCGCGGGCTTGCGGACGGCGAGTAATGGGTAGCTCGCCGTCCGATTAAGGACCAAGCCCGGGTCGATGGCGCGTTCTGTTCGCGCGCGCCTTAAAGAGCTGCAAGCACAGGGACGGGGCCCCCAACGGGGCCAGCGCCTGCCGGGGTTGCGGGACGTCTTAACAGGATACCGTGGACCCGGAAAGTAAAGGGCAACAGAAGGAACAGGGTGGTTTTTAGTCAGTAAAAGTTTGACAGTCCCTTCCGCCCCACCCAGGGCGGAAGTAGTCATTTGATGATTTTCCACTTAAAAATAAAAAGATAAGATCGCGTCGCCCGCTGTTTTACACGCTTCTATAATCATTCAATTTGAAATTATCTTCATCCGATGATTTGTCAAGTGGTAGTCTCTTGATAACATTTATGAACACGTCAGTGGATGGTAAATGTGACGCTGGTGATTCAGGAGGCACAGCAGCCCACACTCTGATCTGCTGGTGGTAATCGTTATCGTTGACCGCTGAATCATCGAGTATAAGAGTATTAAATAGAACCTTTTTGGTCAATACAATTGTTTTTAATATTATACTTAACTAGCAGACCCGTGCCCACTTCTTGGGCGGTAACCATTTAACTTGTGATGAAATTATGAGTGTGGTTCAGTTAGTACTGAGTGTTATGATTTATTTCCTGCCTATAGACGCTGCACACGTTCAGCGCCAGATTCCCGAGCACGGGCCTGCGATGTTCTCGCGCTCTGGCTAGCGAGCCTCTGCGAGCGCTCAGCGTTAGACTCCCTATTCCTTGTTGCAGAGAAATGCTGCCTTAAATCACTGAGACGCTGCGCATGTTCAGCGCTAGATTCCCGAGCACGGCCTGCGATGTTCTCTTTGGTTAGTAAGCCGCTGTGAACGCTCGGAGCTAGATTCCCCAGAGCGTGCTTGCGAAATATTTTCTCTACTCCTCAAGAGGCGCTGATGCTTTTCAAGAGCAGACTCTTCCGTACGGCGTACTCGAGCTGCTCTGGGATGTCTGACGGGAAAGCTGTAATTTCCTTTTAGGCATGATAAACAATCGCTGAAACTGTCCGATATCCTAAAAACAGAAATACCATGGGTAAATGGATAAAACGTCCTTACAAAGCATGTTCTAATGTGGTTCGGCATTTTGCGATTTAGTAATTTTATATTATCTTCGAAACTATTTAACCAATTCACATACTGTTTTGGGCAAATCGTATCTCTATGATGTTCTTGTGATGATAATAATATTTTTTTCGATAAGGTTTAATATTTTGTTGTTTAAAAAATCGTCCAAAGGTAAGTACATCGAAAAATACTTTTTTTAACACATAAAAGCTACATTAACTGCTAAAATATAAAAGATAGAAACATGGTGATGCGGACTTTTTTGTAGAACTATTAAAGGCGGACCAGGTTGCCATACATTGTTTTCAATTATATACAACCGTTAAGGCAGCGCATGCAAAAAACTTTGTTGTAAGAGCTATTTTTTTCCACCTGGCTAGACAAAAATTGAGATAGTTCGGCTATTATGCATGATATCTTTATAATTTATAGCCTATAGCACTCACGAATAATGTAGCTTTATATCAGTGAAAGAATTTTTAAAATCAGTTCATTACTTCCGGAAATTACCCCCTACAAACAAACTTACAAACAAATGTTACCTCTTTATAATATTAATTATTATTAATTATTATAATA
Organism: Hoplodrina ambigua; assembly: GCA_949774945.1. Classification (NCBI taxonomy): domain Eukaryota; kingdom Metazoa; phylum Arthropoda; class Insecta; order Lepidoptera; family Noctuidae; genus Hoplodrina; species Hoplodrina ambigua. The sequence continues at coordinate 16,115,893 of OX458964.1, forward strand.
TAGATTATTATTATTTATCTTATATTAATCTTACCACTACCTACTTAATGAAAAAGTCTTAATAACTATGAAATTTAACTAATTATAGTTTCCGCCCTGTTTTTGGGCATTTAAAAGGACGTCAATTCGTTTTTGCCCTATTTGCCCAGTTTGTGCCCTTTTTGCCCAGTTGGGTTTAAACCCACTGCCCATCTCTACACAAGACTATAAAACAGGCGCGCAACCGATAGACGCCCCACGCAAGCGCCCTAGGCGCTTGGTTCCGGAAATGGAGAATCGAGGTCAACCCGGACAAGAGCCAAGCGGTCCTCTTCTCTAAACCGCGCTCATCCCTCACCCCCCCTAGTCCCATCACCATGTACGGCAAGCCGATCCCTTGTGAAAAGCGAGCCAAATACCTCGGTGTGATCCTCGACCACCACCTCACTTTCGGAGAGCACATTAAGGCGGTTCGTTCGCGCGCCGCTTTCGCTCTCGGTAGGCTTCACCCCATGCTAAATGCACGCAGCAAGTTGTCACTCAAGTGCAAATTGCGCATCTTCACGGCGTGCATTCGTCCCATCATGACCTACGCCTGTGCCGTATTCGCACACGCAAAGGCATACCGTCTCCATAGGATGCAAACCCTACAAAACCGTTTCTTGCGTAAGGCCACGGGAGCCCCGTACTACCTTCGCAACGAGAATCTCCATCTCGATCTGAGAATCCCCACCATCCAGCAGTTCATGAAACGCACCGCCAAGCGCTTCTTCGACACTGCTGAAAAACACCCCAATCCCCTGATCGCATCGGCCGCCCGATACACCCCCTCCCGTATTAGTAAGACTCGCCGACCGAGACATACTCTGACCATCCCCGACGATGCCATTACTCTCCTCCAGGAGAGTAACAAAGAAACCAGTACATTACGAAAGTACAAACACAGACCGCCGTCATTCCGACCTCGCCGCCGAGGTCCGTCGCGACGTCACTGTTCATCTCCGCCCCGTCCCTTGCTCGTGCCAGCCCGCGCCGCTGAGCCTGTAGCTTTAAATCCGTCCCTAAATAATACTGACCAGATCCAGCCTGTCCCTTTGCTGCCCTCCCCCAGCGACGCCCTAAGCCGAGGCCCGTACCCCACAGGGGGTGCCCTTAGCGTGTAGTCGCTTAGTTTGTAAGTTATTTTAAGCCCTGGCTGGAGGCCTTAAATTCATTTAAGGCACCACAGGAAAGCCCGGTTAAGCAGCCGACAACCTCATAGGTTGACCTGCGAGGTGCAATACCGAAAAAAAAAAAAAATAGACGCCCCTTTCGCTCGCCAGCCTTCGTGGAGTCAAGACCTACTAGTAGTATACATTGCGTTTGTTTGTGAACACGTGAGCTGTTTCTGTTTTGTTGTTAATTTTGAAATTGTTGATTTGTCGTAAGTTTGGTTCGTTAATTTGTTGTGATTAAAATTATTTTGTAAAAATTATTAATAAACGTTAGGTTAGTTCGAATTGTCTTTTTTTAATTCTAATTTAGTTTAAGTGCTAAAATCAGAAGTAAGATAATTGGACCAATTACCTCAGTTTTGATCAGTAATTTTAGAACCAAACTTTAGCAAGTCTACCCTCGTATTTTCATTCTCTTTTTTTTTCTCTTTTGTTTTTTTTTTGTTTGTGTTGAAGTGTGACCGTTATGACGGGTAGTAAAACGCGAAGTAGATCAAAACATCGTTCCCACAGCGGCTCGCGTGTTCCGACACGGGACCACTCGCGAAGCAATTCTGGTCACGATTCTCGAGGCGAATCTCGCAGTAGGGATAGACGTCGGTCGCATAAACGAACTTTGGGACATAACTCGCGTGATACAACGACACCCCCTAGGAACGTCTCGCGTAAATACCGATCTCGGTCTAGGGACATTTCGCATACAAAACGGCGCCGCCGGTGTAATGACAACTCGAAGTATGAACGTCGTACCCGCAATATGCGTTCGTCTGATAGATCCCGTTCCGTTTCATCAAATACGGATATTCGAGCGACGGTACGCTTGCGTCGTGGGGCTCGAAGTAAATCACCAGTCGAAATCGTTAACTGTAGTCATCGCTCAATGAACCGTTCTCGTCATGCTTCGAATAAAGTCAATAACGATGAATCGAGCAGCAATATTGTTCCAAATACCCCCGATTTGAATTCGCAACATTCAGAGGCATCTACCCTCACCCAAGCTTTAATACACGCCCTGAGATCCGTGCAACCGATTAGGTCACAAAACTATTTCATTTCAAATTTCGACCCAACAATTCATAATATTGAAGCGTGGTGTGAAGAAGTTGATCGTGCCAAAGAAGCAAATTCCTGGAGTGATCATGAATGTTTGTCTCGTGTTGCTTCATGTCTAAAGGGCGATGCAAAAGTGTGGCTGTCAGAATGGGTCACTAATGATCGAACTTGGACTAACTTTAAGCTGGAATTTAAACCCCTTTGCCCAACTAAGTTAGACTACGCAAACATTTTGTTTGAAGCAATGAAGTCCACGTCCGATAATTATCCCACGTATTCCGAGTACGCACGCCGAACTCTTCTACGACTAAGAATAATTCCGGGTTTAAGCGATGAACTTAGGACACTCATTGTCATTCGAGGTATTGACAGCCCACAAGTGCGAGCGGCCACGGCTAATGCCGACGTAACTGCTCAGAACCTGGTATCTTTTCTCTCTATTTACACAAAACCTAATAGTAAGGGTAACAATAATAATAAGTCCGGTTCTCAAACGACTTCTAACAAACACTTTCCTCCGAATGCTAAACCACGTGGTGAGGTCAGAGCATGTTTTAACTGCGGTGAGAAAGGTCACATTAGTCGTAACTGTTCTAAGCCAAAATCTGGTAATCAGGCAAAATCTTCAAATCCAGGCAGCTCGGGCACAGGCCTCGTAACTTGCACATTTTGTAAAAAGCCTGGCCACGCGGAAGCAAAATGTTTTGCTAAGGCGCGCACAGATTCTAACAACGGCCAACGCAAAGTTAACCTTTGTTCTGAACTTTCTTCCTACTCTAACAATAATGACGTTACCATTGCCGTAATAAACAATGTTCCGATAGACGTTCTTATAGATACTGGTGCTTTAAACGTATCCCTGATTTCTTCTGACGCGTTAAAATATGTTTCTACTCAACCGAAAGAAAACCGATGTGTTCTGAAAGGTATTAGTGATAAGGAAATAATTTCAACATCTTATGTCACAGTCACGTTAGAATTTCAGAACATTTCGATCGAAGTAGATCTAGTGGTTGTACCATCAAATTGCATGAATGCGCCGATCATATTAGGAACAGACGTTCTTAACCGCGAAGGCGTGACGTATATTAGGACGAAAGACCAACAATACCTAACGCATTCATCAAACGTCTCCTTGAAGGTGAATTCGGTCAAAGGCGTCAGTGACTCTGATGTTAATTCACCACTACTAGGAAACGAACGTAACGCGTTGATGAATGTTATCAAGGAGTTTTCTGAGTTTCTTATATCGGGTACGGCCGCGACCACGGTTAAGACGGGTCAGATGGAAATAAAACTCACCAGTTCCGCTCCTGTAGTATATAGGCCATACAAACTTTCTTATCAAGAAAAGCTCAAAGTACGCGAAATTACCAGAGACCTTCTTGCCAAGAATATTATTAGACGTTCACAGTCGGAGTATGCGAGTCCTATAATACTAGTGAAGAAACGCGATGGCTCCGACAGGCTCTGTGTTGACTTTAGGGCGCTCAATAGGATAACAGTCAAGGATCGATATCCTCTTCCTTTAATCGATGATCACATCGACCGTTTAGGTAGTCATAGGTACTTTTCAAGCCTCGATATGGCTACTGGCTTTCACCAAATACCGATTAAGGAAGAGTGTATTCATCTAACGGGATTTGTAACTCCGGAAGAGCATTTTGAGTATCTCAAAAAGCCATATGGTTTGGCTAATTCTCCAATTGTCTATCAGCGCATCATAAATGATACTTTGCGCAAACTGATCGATGAAGGTAACGTCTTAGTCTACGTCGATGATGTCCTATTACTGAGTAACTCTGTACCCGATGGTATAGATTTGTTGCGCAGGGTGTTATTTACTTTGACTCAGGCAGGGTTCTCCGAGAACTTAAAGAAGTGTACCTTTCTTGCCACTGAACTCGAATATCTAGGTAGAGTAGTGAGCGCTGGTAAAGTCAAACCAAGCCCCCGTAAAGTGGAAGCACTGGTTAACACTTCTCCCCCGGAAAACGTTAGACAGGTGCGCCAATTTTTGGGTTTGGCAGGGTACTTTCGCCGTTACATTAAAGATTACGCTGTGAGGACTGCATGTATCGCTCGACTCACTAGACAAGGGGTTGAGTTCTCCTGGGGACCTGAACAAGAACAGGTTCGTCGGGAAATAATTAATCACCTGATCAGTGAACCGATACTAGCTGTCTTCAACCCACGCTACTCCACCGAAGTCCATACGGACGCAAGTAGCATAGGTTACGGGGCAGTTCTTCTACAAAGCCATCCCGATGGAAAAAAACATGTAGTAGCTTATTTTAGTCAAGTAACCCAGGGCGCTGAAAGCAGATATCACTCCTACGAGCTCGAAACACTAGCCGTAGTAAAAGCCTTGCAAAAGTTTCGACACTATCTCGTAGGACTGAGATTTGTAGTCGTCACTGATTGTAATGCCTTGAAGGCAACTCAGCAGAAAAAGGATCTTATCCCTCGCGTGGCTCGGTGGTGGATCTATCTACAAGATTTTGATTTTGCGATCGAGTACCGCAAAGGCATAATGATACCACATGCCGATTATCTCAGCCGAAATCCTCAAGTTTCTGTAAATCAGATATCGAAGCCTCGTAACTGGGCGCAGATAGCCCAAGGTGCCGATGATGAGACGCGCGGTCTGTTACAGAAGCTTCAGGAGGGCGCTCTCGACCCTACACGGTATGTGGTCCATAATGACTTGCTTTGTTATCGTTACACCCCGGTTGGGGAGGAACCAAGATTACTCTGTTTTATACCTAGGGGACACCGTTTAAGTCTTCTCCGAGTGTTCCATGACGAGCATGAGCATATTGGCTCTGACAAAACGGTGGACCTTATCTTGAAACATTTCTGGTTTCCTAGTTTAAGGCAATTTGTTGTTAAGTACGTTAAGCATTGTTTAGTTTGTATATCAAAGAAACGTGTTCCACGAGCCCCTTTACAAAACATCACTTCTTGGCAGAAGCCTGATATTCCGTTTCACACTATACATATGGATGCTTTAGGTCCACTATCGGTCTCCGAGGGCTTTAAATTTGTTATTATCATAGTGGACGCATTTACGAAGTACTGTTTACTTTACCCCATTGGTTGACAAGACACGACAGAACTCAAACGCGTAGTCACACAAGCTATATCGCTATTCGGTACCCCAAAATTAGTAGTTACTGATAAGGGTCGCATGTTTGAATCAAGAGAGTTTGCATCTTGGATCCGAGACTTAGGGTGTGATCTCCACTCGATAACACCAGAGATGCACCACGCCAATGGACAGGTTGAAAGATACGTGCGAACTGTCCTCCATATGATTCGCATCGAGGTCAATCACAGAGGCTCATTCTGGTCAAGGGTGCTGTGGAAACTACAGCTTGTCATTAACATTACCCACCATACCACTACCATTTGCCTACTACGTTTTGTCTCTGCATCACCCTAAGGTAGACTGGTAGAAAATGCCCAAGGCATTAAGTCCGCCTTTGTACAGTGTATTTTTTACATGTGCATAAAGTTTAAATAAATAAATAAATAAACATTACCAAGCAAAAATCCACTCGGGCTTCTCCATTAAACCTTCTTATTGGTGTTGACGCAATGACACCGGTCATACGGTCATTAATTCGCGATGTCGCGGTGCCGGACTCCAGCGTCAACAGAGAGGCCACTCGAGAATTGACTAGGAGTCGAGCTCAACAGCTTCTTAAGGAGAATCAATCTAGCCAAGATGAACGCGTCAATCAAAATAGAAGCGCACCACGGCAGTTTAACGTCAATGATTTAGTCTTTGTTATCAAGTACTCGCAGGTAACAGGAAAATTGGACCCTGGAATGCGGGGTCCATACAAGGTAACCAAGGTCCTGCCGAGCGGACGCTACGAGTTAAAACTGCTTGCCGGGGGCTATGGAAAGAAAACGCAGGCTGCTGCACAGTTTATGGTCCCTTGGCAAGGCGAATGGTGTCCGGAAACGTGCGCTGCATTTTTCGAAAGTAAGTACTTATCATTTCACTTCAGTTACAGCTTCATCTACGACGTTGCCTTCTTTCCCATTTGCCAAATCGATAGACAGTTGGGATTGGGCGACATCGTGTGTGAGGTGCTGGATGAATTGAATGTGTGTGGGTGTGTGTCACCTTATTGTTGGCCGCTGGTCACAAAGTTGTTTCCCTTTCTGCACAAGATGCATAGTGGGATACCCGTGTCTGCACAGGATACATAGTCGGGTGGGTGCTCGTCACCAAGTTGTTACCCTTTCTGCACAAGATGCATAGTGGGTATAGTCCGTGTCTGCACAGGATGCATAGTCGGACGGGCGCACGTGATGCGTCATGTTACAGGTGCGCTGCGCGGTCGCAGTGCTTCGGCGACAGCAGCAACCACCAGTGGTTACACGTGACTGGATGGCGCGTTTACCTGCTAAGGAAAAGTGTAGACAGGAACTAAGGCCTATTTTTATCTTACTTGTGATGATGTTTATGATAAATCAAGTGTGAGAGAAAGGATTATGAAATGAGGCGCTGTATGAATTAAATGAAAGGTTTATTGCTAGTAGAATGACCGGAAGTATGACGTGCTTTATTTACAACACATGTGTTCTAACGTAATTTCCCGTTTCAGATGACCCTGAAAATGATAACTCTGAGGCAGAATTCTCCACAAGCGTGAATCCTGGCCCTGGACCATCCATGCCCCTTCTTGATGAGAATGCGGATGCCGAGTGTCTGTCAGGAACCGCCGAGTCCCCCAACGTCGAGGACGACTCCAGTCAGGAGAGGCCGTGTTAGCACTTCCCCTACCACACGCCTTACTAGATGCCACAAGACTATAAAACAGGCGCGCAACCGATAGACGCCCCTTTCGCTCGCCAGCCTTCGTGGAGTCAAGACCTACTAGTAGTATACATTGCGTTTGTTTGTGAACACGTGAGCCGTTTCTGTTTTGTTGTTAATTTTGAAATTGTTGATTTGTCGTAAGTTTGGTTCGTTAATTTGTTGTGATTAAAATTATTTTGTAAAAATTATTAATAAACGTTAGGTTAGTTCGAATTGTCTTTTTTTAAATTCTAATTTAGTTTAAGTGCTAAAAATATATTTTTTGTTTTTTATTCTCATTGGGATATACTTTGAAAAGTATTTTTTTTATATATTATATTGTAAATATGTGAACTATGTGGGTTGTTGCATTTTTTCTGATTAGATTTCATGGTTGTCTGACAGTTTGAGTACTCGATGCGGCCTACCCAAATGTCCCTTCTTTGGCATTGTTCGTCGTGTCGTTGAGCTCCTTAAATTCTGAGTCGAGCTTGACGATTTCTGACAAATGCGTGCATTGACTGGACAGGCCGACTCAAATTTGTGTGCCTCTCTCCTCAAGAGACCACCTCGGACATTAACCTACTTGGTTCGCATATGATTTGACCAATACAAGTAATTGTATGGACTTTAAAAGAGACTTTGACCTCTGAGTTTGTTTCGGTGTTTCTTCTCAGAGCAGTCGGCTAGGAAACACTGGACTCATCTAGTTTAAAATGTGACGTGTAAAAGTGTTATTTATAACCAATTTACTGAATAAATATCATTTCATTTCATTTCATTTCGTTAATGTCTAATTGCTTTAATGCTGACCAAGATGAATGCACTCGTTCGATATAGCTATTTAATTGAGTATGAGAATCATTAGGAGGTTTTGAATCCAGTATGTTATTTAAATACATAGACCCAAGTAATCGAAATACATAGATCCAGCGTAGGTACCTACCCAGTTATAATTTAATGCGAAAATAAAGTATTATTGAACAAGTATATTCACTAAACTGCGTAACTATGTAATAATTTAATGTTAGCACTGTAAAATAAGCGTAAGTAAATCGATCGAACGATCTAGAATGGTAGTATGTACACGCGGACCACGCGGTCGATCCACGCACGTGGATCATTAGGTAATTTCGTATTTTACAAACAGCACAGTTACAAACGCAAATTTTATTTAACACTGGTTTTATCCGGTTCGATGGGACCAAAATTATGGGGATGCGGTTTATGTGGGGCCAAAATAATTTGGCCCAGCGATAAGCGGGGTTGAGTATTGCGGGAAAAACAAAGGAGCGGTTGGAGTTCACTATGTTCACACCCAAGTATATTAAGGAAGCCAGGAGGCGCACCCACTCACCAGTAAGCCGACGACTCTTCCACAGCCTCACGTGCACAGCAGCTGGTTCGTTCTAAAATATTATGCCGAGCAGGCGCGGGTGAAGCACGAACACAGTCACAAATACGTGCGAAGCAGTTCAAGCACTTAGCAGCGGATTATTATAAATTAACTGTCCGAAAGAATGGAGCAGTAGCGGATTGTCGATCTGGTGACAGCGCATCAACCAAGACCGGGCGGGAGCGAGCGAGCGTTACATGAATCCGAACAGGATCGCGGTTTACACAACACTGTTGATTGGCCCGTTTTCTCACAGGCGCGCGCGTCACGATTCCCGTACATAGCGACGGGAGCCGGAAACCTCGACCGAGGCAAGAGCGTGCGACTTAGAAGTTTGTAGATTTGCCATTAGATGGCTCTCCTTATAAACTCAAGTCTAAACGGCGTGAACAAGTACTCTGTTATATTAATTAATTCTTAAATCAGAAAAGAAGTTTTCTAAATAGGAATTGTATGCACAGTTGTTTTTGAAATTCATAGATTTCTGATTTCGATTGGTAGGTACTTAAATCTACAAAATAATGAATAGCATTTCGGACTGGAAAAAACGTAATGAATGAATGGAATTGAAAAGATGAAATCGCTTTCTAATTAATTACATTGATTATCTATACTATATACTATTATACTATACTATAATATTATAAAGAGGTAAAATTTGTTTGTAAGTTTGTAAGTTTGTTTGTAGGTGGTAATCTCCGGAAGTAATGAACCGATTTAAAAAATTCTTTCACTGGTAGAAAGCTACATTATTCGTGAGTGCTATAGGCTAAATTAAATATATATCTATACTATATATACTATATAATATTATAAAGAGGTAAATTTTGTTTGTAAGTTTGTTTGTAGGGGGTAATCTCCGGAAGTAATGAACCGATTTTAAAAATTCTTTCTCTGGTAGAAAGCTACATTATTCGTGAGTGCTATAGGCTAAATTAAATATATAATATAAATTATAAAGATATCATGCATATTAGCCGAACTATCTTAATTTTTGTATAGCCAGGCGGAAAAAAATTGCTCTTACAACAAAGTTATTTGCATGCGCTGCCTTAACAGTTGTATATAATTGAAAACAATGTATGGCAACCTGGTCCGCCTTTAATAGTTCTACAAAAAAGTCCGCGACACCATATTTCTATCTTTTATATTTTAGCAGATATGGTAGCTTTTATGTGTTAAAAAAAGTATTTTTCGACGTACTTACTTTTGGACGATTTTTTAAAGAACAAAATATTAAACCTTATCGAAAAAAATATGATTATCATCACAAGAACATCATAGAGATACGATTTGCCCAAAACAGTATATATATATATATATATATATAGTAAACCACACAAGAACATGCTTTGTACGGACGTTTTATCCATTTACCCATGGTATTTCTGTTTTTTGTATATCGGACAGTTTCAGCGATTGTTTATCATGCCTTAAAGGAAATCACAACTTTCCCGTCAGACATCCCAGAGCAGCTCGAGTACGCCGTACGGAAGAGTCTGCTCTTGAAAATCATCAGCGCCTCTCGAGGAATAGAGAAAATATTACGCAAGCACGCGCTGGGGAATCTAGCTCCGAGCGCTCGCAGAAGCTCGCTAGCCAGAGCGCGAGAACATAGCAGGCCCGTGCTCGGGAATCTAGCGCTGAACGTGCGCAGTGTCTTAAGGCAGGAAATAAATCATAGCACTCAGTACTAACCGAACCACACTCATAATTTCATCGCAAGTTAAAATGGTTACCGCCCAACGAAGTGGGCACGGGTCAGCTAGTAATATATAATTCCAATTAATCTGTACTATAATCTATCTATATATCTATATAAAGTGTAAAAAAAATACCTGCAAGAAAATTAAGTACTTGTTTAGAATTGTAAATAAAAAAGAATTGCGAAAAAAAGATTTCAAAATAACAACCCGTTTCAGAGTTAAGCAATATTTTCAGTTAGAGTTAACCCTAGTAAGGCTTTTTTTTTTTTTTTTTTTTCTTTCTCTAGGTAGTAAAAATCATCAAATGATTTCTTCCGCCCTGGGTGGGGCGGAAGGGACTGTCAGACTTTTACTGACTAAAAAAAACCACCCTGTTCCTTCTGTTGCCCTTTGTTTCGGGGGCCACGGTATCCTGTTAAGACGTCCCGCAACCCCGGCAGGCGTTGGCCCCGTTGGGGGCCCCGTCCCTGTGCTGACAGCTCTTTGAGGCGCACGCGAACAGAACGCGCCGTCGACCCGGGCCTGGTCCTTGATCGGACGGCGAGCTACCCATTACTCGCCGTCCGCAAGCCCGCGCCTACGGTGGCCGGATGTCGCCTCGCGACATCCGACGCCCTGGGCGTCTCCCGCGGCGGCTGGGGCGTGAGGTGGATCTCTCCCTCACGCGGCCCGCCTCCTCCTTCGCTAGCATTATTGCTTCGCAGAAGGAGGTGACTGCATCCCATTCCCTCTCGCCCCGGAGCATGGCCTGAACCAAGTCCGGACGCGAGAGGTCGGCGCCGCCTATCGCCTCCGTGAGGACACGGCGGTGCTCTGCCCAAGCGGGGCAGTCCTGCACCGTATGCTCCACCGTGTCCTCCGGGCGATCCACACAGTGGTGACACCCGGGCGTTTCCTCCCGCCCTATACGACACAGGAACTTCCTGAAACTACCGTGTCCGGTGAGGACCTGCGTCAGGCGGTAGGTGAGGACGCCGTAGCGCCTCTCCAGGCACTCCTCAATGAGGGGTCTTACCGCCGCGATTGCGGCGTGCCCGATAATAGTAGCCTAACTTAACTATGTCAAAATATTCCCTAAAACTAATATTCAGTATATGTTCTCTACCATAGAGGGCATTTAATTGTTCTTTCATTCTCTTGAATGTATCTACTCTAAACATAAGGAAATGTGCGCTCTTGGCACGTATAACGGCTAATAAGTTTAAGTTTTCTAATTTATGAATTTCGTTGGATTCGATGTTATCCGCTAGCATTATTATATATTGAGCTAGATGGGCATGCTTATTTATGTCTTTTTCCTGACGTAAATCGCTTTTCATAATCTCGCCTACCGTTTACTTGATTTTGTTTTGATTCTGGAGTATTTTGCTGAAAATTTTGGAATTTTCAGACATCCAGTGTTTATTTAAACTAACTCGATTATTTAATTCTGTGACCATTTATTTTCATTTTCCTGCAGAGTTTTAATTGCGCTATCGTAGCGGATAGCGTCTGTATAATCCAGATTTCCGGAAATATTTTTAACAACTGAGCCTAGTCCATCAATAAGGCCTCTCTTCACGCGTTTAGACCGGAACAACTCTTACTGGTCGGACAGCTCCGTGATCTTGTTATGAAGATATTCGATATGTGGTTGATATAAAGAGAACGTTTTATTATGGAATTCGGGTGAAATATTATCTAATTGTTTCCTTACTAAGTCTATATTGCTACGAATAATGTCTAAGTTAACCGGTTGGACAAACGAGTGATAATGGGAGATAACCTTTGCTTTTCCTAGTATAAAAGGTAAGATGCCCGGTCCATTGTTCAGACTACTAAGCGTGATTTCTTCTGCTTGCGTCAGGCCCAGGGCCAGGAGGGTGATCCTGTAACAATCGATTGCTATTAGGGACGCGTTTCAGGCGAGACTTGGCTATGGGACCACGTTTCCTTTTGGTGTAAATGTGGATCGGTAAGTTGGCTAGAACCGTGTCGCGAGTGAATCTAGGAGCCAGTTTTTGGCGGCTGGCCATTGGGTTCTGTACAAATATCTGCTGATCTGTAGAATATTCTTCTTCGGGTTTCCTATCTTCGTTAATATTTTCGATAATCCATGTGCGATCATGCAGAGATGAACCATTAATCATCTCGAAAATCACATCTTTGCATACAAACATCTTTGCATTTTGGTACGATGTTCTTGCGTATATGACTGTAGTATGTTTTCTAACAGGTTAATATCTAACGGGTCGCGGGGGTCTAGATGGCCAGTAATTATATCCAAAAGTCTGCACTTGGTAAAACTATGAATAGAACTGCAGGCCTAGCCAAGTTGACAATCTACAATCGTTAACGCTTGTAGAAAACAATGATAATGTATGGGAATTAAACTACCTCAACGCTAAATCACGTGGTCAGAACAAGCGAATAGATAATTCGTAGACAAGTTTACAATTTAGCATAGCGTTCGTAATGATAGATTGAAATCTGATCCTTTCTACGACGTTAATCGCTACATCCCGTACAAATGCTAGCCAAGTTACACTTTTGACAAGCGCTAACGAAACGTTTTCGTAGTTTTTGAACGCTAGCCGAGCGATCACGAAGACCCAAGAGAAAACGCTAAAAAAATGGCGTCTCTTTAGTCAGCTGTGGCGATAACGAGAAGTGATTTGTTTTTAAAAAATAATTTTGGACTTTTATTACAAGTAATCAGCGCATTGTTGGTGTCACCAATATTGGTGACACAAATATTTTAGATATCCAAAGGGTCTAGTGATTAAGCCACACAATTGATTTCTTTGTTTCATAAGTACGTGTTTACGTTCACGACGGGTCCACGTCATTGTTTATGTTTCAACTAGTCTCAATTTCAAGACGTGCTCTGAGTGTGATAGAAAATCAACTAATAAAGGAACATATTTACGAAATAATTTGTAATTTACGCACCTTTAAATGAATTCTATTAAAGCTGCGAACTGTTTCGGGCTTGCTCGAGATCTAGATACTATCCTATTAAAAATATTCACTTCATAAAAGGTATTCTTCATTGATAAGCAAGATCTTTATCATTTCGAGTCACAGGTATTTAAAATGACATTTCGCACTGTTTTAATATAATAAATTAATTATTAAAAGAAACATACATTATGTTATTTCACTTTTTGAAACCTTATAGTTTTATCTAAGTTAAAAAATTCAAAAACAAAGTTCCGCCCGCGCAATATAAACACAACTGTGATTTTGACGTAGGTTTGACGTCTATAGGATCGCTCACCATAGACTAAAGTATAAATTTTTTCGAACAACGTCGTAGAACGAGCGATCGACTCAATCATTTCATCTTGGCTACCGACTTAGCGCTTTCTACAATCGCTTACGCCGAAGCGTTATCGATCGTAGAAAGAGATTAGATACGAAGCGTTTGTAATATGGCTAGGCCGGCTGTTGTAACCTAGAATTGCATAGGGCATTAAGTTCATAGCGGAATCTCCACGGTGCTCTAATTTTAGTATACGCAAGTGTTCTAGCAGTGTAGAATGCAGTCTCTCCACCATACCATTTTCATTCGGCGTGCATGCTGAAAGTTTTTGGTGTTGTATTTTATGAATTTTAACAAACTCCGAGAACAGTTGATTTGTGAATTCTGGGCCTCTGTCAGTGACAATAGTTAAGGGGAAGCCACGGTGAGTACTAAATGTTAGAAGAGCTTGTACGACGCTGATCGCTGTCGCGTCTCTTAAGTAGTAGGCTTGCGCATATTTTGAAAATGAGTCGATGATTGTAAGATATTTTTGGGTTTCAACACTTAGTAAGTCGAGATGTACTATTTCGAATGGTTTGGTTGGAGGTGGTACTATATTAAACTTTTGTTTCACGGGGTTTCTGTCGTATTTGGCCTGACCGCACACGTCACATTCGTTTATATATTTTGTTATGTGTTCTTTCATTTTCGGCCAGTAAAATTTATTAGATAAAGACATGTAACACTCATTAATTCCACGGTGATTGGTTTTACCCTCGTGGTACTTGCGAATTATCTCCTGTTGTTTTAAATAATCCTTGACCTTCCATTGATGAACTTTTAAATTTATTCTGAATGATGGGAATAATTTCGTACATGGCTAATGGGGGATTAATGAGAATACCGGTCTTTACACTGGGGTTAATATACTCTTTCACAGCGCTTACGACATCCTCTTCGAGATTACTCTTAGAAATCTGAATATGTGTTTTAACGTGTGACTCAAACGGTTTTGAAACTGTAGGGCGGCTTCTTACGTCATCGACCAATGTGAAAATAATTTGCTTATGGTACTTGTTAAGTGGGAAATCAGTAATAGGAACTTCTAATATTGGATTTTCGGCGTCAGTGTGAACTGTATCAGTCTTTGAATCATTTAATAGTGAGGATGGCCCTTCCGTAGGGTTGGTTATAAGAGAACTAGTCTCTTCATTATATAGCTCGATACGGGATAATGCGTCGGCGTTAGTATTGGACTTTCCTTGCTTGTAAAGTACAGGAAAGGTAAATTCACTTAATTTTAGTCGCTATCGAGTAAGACGCGAGTTGGGTTCTTTGATATTCATTACCCATTGAAGTGGCCTATGGTCTGTTACAATTTTGAGTTTTCTGCCAAATAAGTATGGTCTGAAATGTTTGGTGGCCCACACAATCGCAAGGAGCTCCTGCTCGATAGTGCTATAGTTGATCTCACTACTATTCAATGTCCTAGAAGCGTAAGCAATAGGCTTATCCGTGCCTATGATCCCCTGAGACAAGACAGCTCCTATCGCTAAATTCGACGCGTCAGTCGTTAAGATAAATTCTTTTGAAAAATCAGGATATTGTAAGATGGGGTCATTCATTAAGAGTGTCTTACACTTTTCAAAACAGCTAATGTAATTTTGGCCTAACGTAATTTTTGAGCCTCTTTTCAAGCATTGCGTCATAGGTTTTGTCACTTTCGCGAAATCGGGTATGAATTTTCTATAGTAGCCGAGAAGGCCCAGGAACCTTTTAATCTCGGTGGGAGTTTTTGGAAGTGGATAATTATTTATTGCGGATATTTTGTCGGGGTTTGGCTTAATGCCATCTTTGCTAATGACATGGCCCAGGTAGGCTGTCTCGAGTTTGAGGAACTCTGACTTGTCCATTTGAATTTTAAAATTGGACTCACGTAACCTATTGAATACTTTTTCCAAATTGACCATGTGTTCCTGTAGTGACGTAGAAAAGACTATGACGTCATCCAAATAAACTAGGCATATAGTGTTTTGTAGGTCTCTGAGAACGTTGTCCATTACGCGTTGAAAAGTAGATGGACTATTCTTTACACCCATGGGCATTCTCAAAAACTCGAAATGGCCATGTTCTACTAAACGTAAACGCGGTTTTGGGGATGTCTGCAGGGTTCATCTCCACTTGGTAGAAGCTGCTGGCTAAGTCTAAAGTCGTAAAATAGTTACATTAACTAATTTGTCCAAAATATCTGCAATATTTGGAATGGGGTATTTATCGTCCAAAGTTTTCTCGTTTAACTTCCGAAAATCCTCTACTAATCGCCATTTAGTCTTACCCGAAGCGTCCGCCTTTTTAGGGACAACCCATATAGGAGAACTCCATGCAGATTCTGATGGCTGAATAATTTGCTGATCCAACATTTTACTAATTTGATCTTGTACCTCCTGTCTGTGCACAAAAGGATACCTATAGCTTTTGGTGTATACAACGTGGCGCTACCATGGTGACATTAATTTAACACACGAATAGGGCTAGTGTCCATAAATCATATTAAATAAGACAGGTTATAGAAATACGTAAATTTAAAAAAAAAAAATTTCGAACAAACTAAATAATAAAAAAGTAACCAAAATTGGGATCACTCTGTACAAAAATTCATTCATGAAATTAGAATACTATCACCTGGTTGAATTACGTTTATTCGAAGCGGCAACGTCTCGCTTTGCGCGCTGGCAACCACGCTTGCGCCTGGTACTTGAGATCGGTCCGATTGTAATTTGACGACATAATAATAACAAAGAAACCGAGTGTAGTTATTTCACATATCACCTTCTCTTATTACTTTTAGTTATTATCACCATCACCACTAATCAAATTCACTTTTATTTAATAGTCTTTAAGTGTTTTAAATTTTCAATGAGACCACCTTGTTGGCGGATACCTACAAAGGGCTAAAGGGCGCTTCATGTTCGCCCGCACTTTTGAAAATAAATTGTCCCTTACAGCCATTTCCCTCATTCTGACGAAGGCTAGTTTTGGGCTGATTTTGAAAATAATGTAGCACATTTTCATTTTATTGGATTGGGTCTTAACGTGTAGGCGGTTGATATGGGCGTTGAGACCTAGGATCCACTGGCTGGTTTTCGCGGATGCGCTAAAGAGCTTCTACAATAGTAAGTGGAGCTGCCGTGTAGTTAGGATAGTATTTGCCATCACGATCACAGGTTTACACAAGCACTAATAACACAAATAAAAACGTTCTTATTGCCAAAGATGTAAGTACCTATCGTAATAAGAAAGAAAACTAACGAAAACAAAGCAAAGCGTCTTTATCGCAGTACTATGATCTAACAATTATCCTAATTGCACAAACTAAATAAATAAAATAAGCAAGCGTCTTTTTCGCGAAAACATTCACAAAAATAAATACGACGTTATTATGCGCACGAGTATTCACATCAATAAGTGTGTCAAGGGCATGGGTCCGACGAGCACTAGAAAATAAAAAGGACCCGCCGGTTGCGGGGGAAGGGACGACGACACCCGACGCCTGCGTCTGCGTCGCCTACGATACTCGCCGACAAAGGGATCTCTCTTTCCTTCAATTAGCCTACTCTTTGCATTTGTTTCATCTTTTTAGTATTGCTTATTCGTTTTAATTTCATTGATACGATGCTAGTATCCGTGACCCCGGCAAATGACCGCTGGGCTAGAGTTCTTTAAATACAGGTTGCTCCAAGATGCTATTTTATAAAATTTGAAATAACTCAATAATTAATAACGTTTTATGGTTTTTTCTTTTTTATATAAGACAAAAATGCGTAGCCCTATACGTGTGTTAAATTAATGTCACCATGGTAGCGCCACGTTGTATAGGGATTTCGTCACTAGTTCTAATTGAGTATTTTATTTTATTGGTGAAAGTCAATTTCTCCCCTTCTAAATAAAATACGTCGGCATAGCGCGCGCATAGCAACTCTAAGTTAACGCGTTCCTCGTCATTCAAATGATCCGTACGTAAGTGCGATAGCACTTCCTTTACGCGTTGAGGCGGTTGCTCGGTGCGCGTGTACTCAGTATTATAAAGCTGCGCACACACTGGGCGGATCCATGAAAAAAATAACGTCGCTACGGTTTGGATTATAAATTTCTAGTGTGCCCCTTTGGTTTTTTACAGTAGTTAGACACTCGCTAATATGACAATTTGATATAATTTGTTCCGGGATAATTACTTTTCCGTTTCGGATATTAATAGGTAATTTCGCTAATTTTAAGAACCGGCGGGTATGATATCTTCGTATAGGTTGGCGTTCCGTGAATCATAAACCTGTATAGGATTTACCGCATTTTTTGTTACTAATGACTTCGTCTTAAAGTCAATGGCGGCCTCCCATTTGTACAATAAATCTGACCCTATCAATTCATCGAAAAAGTCGTGAAAGTTATATACAAAAAGTGTAACGCAATCCTTATCATTCAGTTCAGAGAAACAAGGTAGCGTTATCGAGTAATCGCTAGGTGTCACAGCGTGTACATTACAAACTTCGAAGGGATCATAATTTAACTGTACGTTATTAAAATAAGCTTCGACTGCGTTAGGGCTAATGAACGATTGGTTAGCGCCCGTATCTACTAAGAGTTTTAGAGGGGGATCTTGAATTTTCAAGTAGCTGGCGTTGTGTTTGAATGTTGACCTCTATTTTGGTTTGTCTAATTTCTGAGGGCTCTGAAAATCCTCCTGTTGACTACCCGATTTAGCTGGCTCAACTTTTACCGTTTCGTTACTTTCCTCAAGCTGTGGGTGGCACATGTGATCATAATCGGCGTAATAAACGCCGATTATGATCATATGTGCCACCCACAGCTATCCTATCCTTCGTAGTACTCGTTAGGTTCGTGAAACATATAGCTATCGGTATTGTAATCTCCGTAACCGTAATAAGCGGAACAATCATTGAAATTCATCTCCCTTCTTCCGAAATTGTGATTAGCCGGGGAGTTACCAGATTTAGTCCAGTCATGCGCTTTTGTTGCGTTACTGGGCGGCAAAAGTCTAGGCACAAAATTGCTGACGCCACTCATGGGTCTAGGCTGTTGAAAGTTACCTTGTGATATTACGCGGTACAAATTTAAATGGGTTATTTTGGTTATAATTAGGAGGAGGAGCACGAAACATCTGCTGCGTGCGTGATGGTCCGGGTTGGTTTTGATTATTTAAATTAGGTCGCCATAGTACGGGTGCTTGTGGTGCCATTGGGTGACCGAATGGACTTCTCGAGGGTCCAGGCATAGTAAAGGGGAACGGCCTAGGTTGCACCATATTAAAACCCGGTGGTAAAGGTCTAGGTGGCATGGCTTTTTTTTTTTTTTTTCTTTTTACCGATGGGAAATCATCTAATGACTTCCCCCGCCCTGGGCGGGGCGGGAGGGAGTGTCAGACTTTTACTGACTAAAACCCATCCATGTTCCTTCTTGAGCGGTATCTCTTTCGAATAACCCGCAGCCCCGGCAGGCATCGGCCCTTAGTGGCCCCTCCAATTGTTTGCTGACATCTCTTTGAGGCGCGCGTGGAACATGAACGCGCCGTCGACACGGTCTGTCGTTATTCAACGAACGGACGGTGAGCTACCCATTGCTCACCGCCCACAGACCCGCGTCTACGGTGGCCGGGAGTCGTCTCGCGGCTCCCGACGCCCGGAGCGTCTCCCGCGGCGGCTGGGGCGTGAGGTGGTTCTTTCCCTCACGCGGCCCGCCTCCTCCTTCGCAAGCATTACTGCTTCGCAGAAGGAGGCGACTGCATCCCATTCCCTCTCGCTCCGGACCATGGCTTGCACCAGGGCCGAACGCGAGAGTTCGCCGCCGCCGATGGCCGCCACGAGGATGTCGCGGTGCTCCGCCCAAGCGGGGCACACCGCCACGGTATGCTCCACCGTGTCCTCGGGGCGATCCTCGCAGTGGTGACACCCGGGCGTTTCCTCCCGCCCGATGATGTGCAGGAATCTCCCGAAACATCCGTGTCCGGTGAAGACCTGCGTCAGGCGGAAGGTGAGGGCGCCGTGGCGCCGCTCAAGCCACTCCTCACAGAGCCCCCTCTGTACTTACCGCCTCGATAGAGGCGTGCCCTAGGTGGCATGGCTTGGAGTGTCGGTTTCCTATCCGAGACTTGGCTACTACGCTGCTGCAAGTACAGTCGGTGATAGCTGTCGTCTGACCCACCCTTAAAACAAACGAATTTGAACCGTCTGTAAATAACATTAAGAGTTATTCAATTTGTATGAGTTAATTAGACTAGTAAGACTCGATGAACGAATACAATATTAGGGCAAAGGTGGGTATTTGAAAAACAATTTGAGTATTCATTATAAAACTGATATTCAAATGTTAGTAAGGATGTGGGTAGGAAAATAAAAATGAACCGTGACACCTCAAGCCAGTCAACACAACGGCTGAAGGCCAAGAATACCGCCCCGGGACCCGACGGCTTACCTGGGAAAGCCTGGGTCCTGGCCTCGGGGGCTCTCGGTCCTCGACTAGGGGGGCTCTTAAGCGCATGTTTAGAGAGAGGCCAGTTCCCGCTTCGTTGGAAGACGGGGAAACTGGTCCTCATCAAGACGCCGGGGCGCCCTGCGGACTCACTGTCCGCATACCGGCCCATCGTGCTGCTCGACGAGGTGGGCAAGCTCTTTGAAAGAGTTATTGCAAACCGCCTCGTCGGGCACCTGGGAAGATCCGGGCCGGACCTTGCGGAGAGCCAGTTCGGCTTCCGCAGGGGGCGCTCCACGGTGGACGCCATCATGCGCGTGAGGGCCCTCACGACGGGGGAAGCAGTATCCCGGGGCAGGGTCGTCTTGGCGGTGTCTCTCGACATCTCCAATGCCTTCAACACCCTGCCCTGGAGTTGCATCAGGGAGGCACTCCGCTATCACCGGATGCCGACCTACCTTCGTCGAGTTGTCGAGGACTATCTGACGGATAGGGCCGTCATCTACCCCGGCCAACGGGGAGAGTGGAACCGGCGAGAGATGTCGTGCGGTGTCCCACAGGGATCGGTCCTGGGACCGCTTATGTGGGACATCGGATACGACTGGGTGCTGCGCGCCGACCTCCCTGACGGCGTCAGCGTGGTCTGCTACGCTGACGACACGCTCGTCCTGGCACAGGGAGAGTCGCACCAGGCGGCGGCCGACCTAGCGACGCGAGGGGTTGCGACAGTCGTCGAAAGGATCCGGCAATTAGGACTCGAGGTGGCATTGCACAAATCCGAGGCCATGTGCTTTCATGGTCTTCGGAACGCGCCACCGTCGGGTTCCCAAATAACGGTGGGAGGGGTTCACATCGGCGTCGAGGCGACGATGAAGTATCTGGGTCTCGTCCTCGGCAGCCGGTGGAGCTTCAAGGAGCATTTCCGACGTCTGGCTCCGCGATTGGACAGGGCTGGGGCTGCTTTTTGGCGGCTCCTGCCCAACCTCGGGGGACCAGGCGCCTCCTGCCGGAGGCTTTACGCCGGAGTCGTGCGGTCCATGGCCCTCTACGGGGCCCCTGTGTGGGCCCCTACCATCAGGCGGCGGCCACCAGCCAAGTTGGTGGCATGCCAGAGGGTCATGGCCATACGGATTATCCGGGGATATCGCACGGTCTCCGGCGAAGCGGCAAGCCTCCTTGCCGGATTGCCGCCGTGGGATCTGGAGGCAACAGTCCTCCAGCGCGTCTACGAGTGGCGTGTGGACGCGCTGCGCCGGGGTGAAACCCCGCTGCCGCGGCAAATCGCGGCACTGCGGAGTGAGCTCCGGTGCGATCTCATGGCGGAATGGGAGATGCGACTGTCGCAACCCAAGTTCGGGCACGCCGCAATCGCGGCGGTAAGACCCCTCTTTGAGGAGTGGCTGGAGAGGCGCTACGGCGTCCTCACCTAC
This sequence comes from Hoplodrina ambigua, assembly GCA_949774945.1. Lineage (NCBI taxonomy): Eukaryota > Metazoa > Arthropoda > Insecta > Lepidoptera > Noctuidae > Hoplodrina > Hoplodrina ambigua. Next base: position 16,137,196 of record OX458964.1, read on the forward strand.
CGCCTGACGCAGGTCCTCACCGGACACGGTTGTTTCGGGAGGTTCCTGTGTCGGATAGGGCGGGAGGAAAAGCCCGGGTGTCACCACTGTGTGGATCGCCCGGAGGACACGGTGGAGCATACGGTGCAGGACTGCCCCGCTTGGGCAGAGCACCGCCGTGTCCTCACGGAGGCGATAGGCGGCGGCGACCTCTCGCGTCCGGATCTGGTTCAGGCCATGCTCCGGGGCGAGAGGGAATGGGATGCAGTCACCTCCTTCTGCGAAGCAGTAATGCTAGCGAAGGAGGAGGCGGGCCGCGGGAGGGAGAGAACCACCTCACGCCCCAGCCGCCGCGGGAGACGCCCAGGGCGTCGGACGTCGCGAGGCGACATCCGGCCACCGTAGGCGCGGGCTTGCGGACGGCGAGTAATGGGTAGCTCGCCGTCTGATCAAGGACCAAGCCCGGGTCGACGGCGCGTTCTGTTCGCGCGCGCCTCAAAGAGCTGTCAGCACAGGGACGGGGCCCCCAACAGGGCCAACGCCTGCCGGGGTTGCGGGACGTCTTAACAGGATACCGTGGCCCCGGAACGTAAAGGGCAACAGAAGGAACAGGGTGGTTTTTTAGTCAGTAAAAGTCTGACAGTCCCTTCCGCCCCACCCAGGGAGGAAGGAGTCATTTGATGATTTTTACCACCTCAAAAAAAAAAAAAAAAAAAAAGCCAGTCAACACGCAATTGCAGTGACTACGCGCAAACATTTCTTACCTTGGCTTGAACGTAGTATTATATTATCTGTGCCTTGACTTAGTAAATTGCAAAAATCTTCTTTTCCAATGTTTTTATATATATTCTATTGTTTGATTATCATGTCTCAATGTCTCAAATGAGTGATTATTTGAAATACAAAAAAAAATCTATTTGCTGAAGGAGAATGTTGGATGTTGTTGATCAGAGAGATTGCTTGGAGATTTAACATAGAAGTAAGTGTGTTTGTATATTATATACCTAAGTATTCCTTATGCTGTGACAATGCTGTTTAAATATTGCAAATTATTTTTTAAATATTTACTTAAACATAAGTGACACCCGTTTTATTTATTTGTTTCAGAGAAATACTGTCAGATTTTGGTTTAGACATTTTGAAGAAACAAGAAATGTTCAAAATTGGCGTTCGTGACCAAAACCTGTAATGTTTACTCCCGTATTAGAACGGATTGTTAGTAGACATACTCATGCATGCTGCTGGATTGAAACAATACAAGCCGGCACGTAAAATTCAATGAACTGCTGTTCATCGCCAAGTGAAAGTCCACTTTGCTCAAGAATATATAGATTTTAATTGGGAAGAACATGTTGTTCAAGAGAGATGGTGCTCCACTTCGCTAATAAGACAGCACCATCGTCAGCAGCCCACAATACTAAAGTGTCAGTGTGTGTTTTAAATGAACTATTGTTATCATAAATTCTAAGGAAGTGTTTCAAACATTGAATAAGAAGGTCCTTTTTACGATCATAACCATATTAAAAATCAAATATACTAATAAAAAATCTATAAAGTAGGTAAAACACCAAAGTATTTAGTGCTATTTTCACTTTTATTTTATAAGTAGGTATGACAGTTAATGTGGTGATGTTATTGTTATGAAAAAGAAATATTATATTTCTAAACATATAACATGTTGATTCACTACATAATTTTTTACCTACTTTAAAAATAAAAATATAGATATTTTATAGACAGTATTGAAACGATGACACTGCTTTTTTATCAAGTTCTAGCTCAAGTAGTTTATTTTGTATTTATTCTAACTTGTTTTATATGTTTTAGCTTTATGATATGACAAGTAATTATTATTGTCAGTAATGATTTTACTTTTAACCACATTGAATAAAATCGTAATCAAAATTATTGCTGTTTTTTATTTCTGTTGTGATTTTTGTATTTAAATAGTTAAATTTAATTAACCATTTTAATTTAATATAAATAATATTTAGAATGCAAAAAATATAAATGAATATTGTAAACGATAAGTGTCAAAAATGCAAACTTGGGTTTGATCTCACTACCATGTTGCTACCACTTGGTCAAATCGTCTTTACAAATGAAGTTGAAATTAACTAGTCCATTACGTGTCAAAACTGTATTCAAAAGATTATCTAACCTAATATAAAGTTTTAAAGATCAAATTGGCATAACAGTGTTCTATAATATTTGCGTCCTTGAACAAGTCGTTCGAGCTCATTAAGCTAATACGTATCGAATTCATACATTATCCACCGCTAATTGCACAAGGTTCAAATTCGCTTAACTTTATTCAGCCAGTTAGGTGGGTTAGATAACAGCTATAACCGACTGTACAACACGTTTTGTTCCTCATGAACAAACTCTAACGCCTTTTCAATGCTTTCAGGGCGCATACACCTAATCCGAGAACCTAATGGGTCCTTGAGCCCACGCACGAATGCCTATTCGTGCGTGGGCTCAAGGACCCATTAGGTCCCATTAGGACCCATTAGTTAGGCAAGGTAAATTTTTTATATAGGTCCCTTTTCGCATTGATAGTTGTCGTAACTTCCTCATGTAAAGAGACATAAGTCATTAACGTGCTGAACAGGGTCTGGCACTTTTCGTAAAACTCCTGAGGGCTGTCGGGCCCTTGTGACAGTAACGCTAAATCATTATATAATGCCGTCTCATCGCGCTGATCTGAGAAATTATTTACGAGAGATTTGCGTATACCCGTCCAATCTGATGGGATGCCGTTCGAATTGATCAATCGGGCCGCGGGACCAGTTACCTTGTTTAATATACCGTTAATAAGAGCAATTTCCGAAACTTTGTTAGGCGGGCTTACATTTTTTACAAATTCGTCCACTAACTCGTCACATAATTGTATGAACCTAGTTAACACGTTAACATTACCATCAAATTCAGGCACCAAACGAAGAGCCTTAAAGATGCCTTCTAAGTCTGCCATTCTATTCTGTGGATTATCTGACCTAATACTAGAGTCTGGGCTAATTTCTCAAAATTATTAAAAAATGCAATAAATTTAGAAAACAACGAAAACACTTTTCCGACAATATTAAATTAAGGAAAGACGTGTTCTTCTAATTAATAAACTTAATAATTTCCAAATTAAATTAGAAGATAGTATAAACATTTATGAGGTAGACACTCAACAATTACATCTCATCTCAAATTGAGATGCTTGAAATGTCACTACATTCTCTTTCAATAAAATATGAGACATCTCAAAAACAAATAAAAGAACATATCCTTGCCACAAATGAATTAGTGGATATGTGTAACTTGAATACAGACAGAGTGGACCCGCTGCCTCTCAGCTCCATTCACTGTACCTTGCAGACAGAATCTCATCTTCTGGCTGACCAGCCCGAGGTAACGGAAGACCTGTCACAGTCTGAAAGTGTCATGGAGTACCTCCCCAATGAAAAAATGACACCAGATACTATACATGTACGTCTATTGTTTTGCAGAAAGTAAGCAGTTCCATCCCATGTAATGAAGTTTAAAACTGTCCCATTATGTTCTCAGATAGTTTAGGGAGAGGACTAGGAAAGTTACTAAATAACAACCTGAGACATTCTTCTCTAAATTATTGTATGCCTGGTACATCCTACAATGAAATAATGTCTACAGTAATAAGAAAAAAACATGATCCAAATTCAATTATTACTATATTAGTGGGAAATAGCATGAATGTTACAACAGAAGATATAACTGACAAGGTTACTGAAATTTTGAAAATTAATTGTCACAAAGTAATACTGTGTGCTTTTCCTTACTTTGAGAACCTCTCAAAAAGGAAAAATAATTATATATATAAATTAAATAATCATCTTAATTTTCTAGTTAGTCACTATAGTGACAAGCTTTTATTTTTTGACGCCAACAGTTTTGTTGAAAAATTAAGATCGACTAGGGATACAGCGTATCTGCCCATTAGTTTTAGACGTCAGATAGCTTGGCTATTAGCTTTTAATATTAACTCAGACATAATTATTATGTCGAAGTCATCAACAAGGAGCACCTCATTATTTAGTAACATTACTAATGTAAAGGTGGTAAACACAAATAATAATTTAAACTAGCAAGTAAGACAACAGAATGTACCAGTAACAATTTAGTTAAACTTATCAACAACAAGGTATCTTCTAGCAATCAATTATTAAATTGTAAAAAGGGGGTTAAGCATCATTCCTTAAAATTGTTTCATCAGAATATTCAAGGTTTTTCTTCCAAACAATTAGAAATTGAACTTTTTTTAGAAAAAACAATGTTCGACATTATTTGTTTAACTGAACATTGGTTAAAAGATTATGAAATGTTAATTAACTTTGAGAACTATACATAGTGTGGGCAGTTGTTTTAACCGGAAATCCATGCTGCGCGGTGGTTCACTAATCTTAATTAAAAATAATGTAAAATCTAAGCCCCGTAAAGACATAGTTGACCTATCAATAGAGCATATTATTGAATTGTCCAGTGTTGAGCTAGATAAGCATGTTATAGTGTGCGTTTACAGACCCCCAAATTATCAGATTTTTTCTATATTTGAGACTATAATAAAAGATGTTTAGACTAAACTTGCAACTGGTAATAAATCAGTAATAATCTGTGGTGATTTTAATATTAATATTTTAGAAAATAACTCAAATAGCAGTAGATTTATTAGTTTCTTTAAATCATTCAATTTGTCAAATGTGTTTCTAGAACCTACACGAATAACTTCGACTACTGCTACATGTATTGATAATGTTTTTTGTTGCTGCGACTACTTAGATAAAGGCATAAAAAATTATCTTCCTTCGGATCACAGCGGACTAACCGTCACTTTCGAGTGCAACACACCATCACAAAAAGTGCAGATACAATCGAGACCAATAACATCTGGTAATTTAAATAAATTTAATAACATTTTAATTAGTAAATTATGTGGTTTTAATATGAATAATGGTAATATTTTGTATGAAGAATTCTGTTCAGTAGTGCATACAGAGTTTAATAATATTTTTAAGAAAAAATCCAAAACTATTTGCCCTAAGTTTTTATTTAGCGACTGGGCGACTAAAGGTATTAGGAAAAGCAGGGATAGACTTTTTGAGCTGTATAAATACTGAAACTGTATTTATATGCTTATATAAATACTGAAAATTTTAATAAGCATGTTGCTACCTATTCAAAATTTTTTAAAATGCTTGTAAAGCAGCAAAATCCTTGTGCATTAGCAACAAAGTTAAATCGGAAGAAAATAAAATAAAAACAGTTTGGAAAATCATCAATAACGAAACAAATAGGAACAAAAGACATAATACTGAATACACTCTTGAGACTTCCCAAGGTGTCATAAGCAGAAATATCGATGTTGCTCAGGAATTTGCAGAATTCTTTACTAATATTCCAATTAAAACTACTGAAATCTTAGATTCCTCACCCTCACTTGCTTTTGACTTACTAAGAGTGAATGTTACAGCCTGTCCTAATGAATTTAAATTTAAACACATTAATCCTGTGGTCGTTTTAAAGGCTTTTAAACAACTTAAGATCAAGGCTACCGAAGATCTGTGGGGAATGTCTACAAATGTCTGTAAATCTATTATTGAGACAATAGCACCCTATTTAGCTTTAATATTTAATCTGTGCGTAGACCAAGGGATATTCCCGGATCTGATGAAGTACAGCAAAGTTATACCTCTCTTTAAATCCGGAGATAGCAAGGACACCAATAATTACAGACCTGTTTCGGTTTTGCCGGTTTTCAGCAAGGTGTTTGAAAAAGTGATGCTCAATCAAATGCTCAATAATTTTAACTGTAACAACATCCTACACGATCAACAATATGGTTTCACCAGAGGACGTTGTACTACTGACGCCGGTGTTACTTTAATTAAGCACATCTTTAATGCATGGGAGGACTCACAGGATGCTGTTGGCATTTTTTGCGACCTCTCTAAAGCGTTCGATTGCGTGAATCACGAAACACTGCTCCTAAAGCTTGAGCATTACGGTCTAGGTGAAAATCGTATTTGAATGATAGACTACAGCAAGTTCAAATAAACGGTGTAAATTCATCAAGCTTAAAAGTAAAGATGGGCGTTCCGCAGAGTTCAATACTGGGTCCGTTCCTCTTTTTAGTATACATAAATGATTTACCTCATTTACTAGAAAACCAACCACAAATGGTGTTATTTGCTGATGATACTTCACTTATTTTTAGAGTAAATAGAAAAGCACAGTACCTTGACGACGTAAATAACGCTACGCTTAAGGTTCACAATTGGTTTACTGTTAAAAATTTAGTGTTAAATGAGAAAAACACGAAATGTATAAGATTCGCTTAACCCAATGTAAATGAAAATGAGAAGGAGTAAATGTAACGTTATATTGAACAAGGACATGCTAGAATTCGTCGAGAAGACAGTTTTTCTAGGGATTACGCTCGATTCAAAGCTGCAGTGGAGTCCCCACTTAACATCTCTTGCAGGGCGGTTAAGTTCAGCCGCTTAAGCTGTGCAGAAAAATTAGACAATTAACAGATGTGGATACCGCGAGACTAGTCTATTTTAGTTATTTTCATAGCATCATGTCTTACGGTATTTTGCTTTGGGGACGAGCTGCAGATATAAATTCTATCTTTGTTCTGCAAAAGAGGGCTGTCAGAGCCATCTATAATCTTGGCAGACGCGAGTCTCTAAGGGAATCGTTTAAAAAAATTAACATCATGACGGTACCTTCGCAACAGTCGCTAGATGGCGCTTACAACGTTAACACTGGCTCCTGTCAACTCCTTTTTTCAAAAATTGATAAATAATAATAAACATTAAAACAGTGCAGTTAAAAGTGTTGTGAACAATTATAGTGAAAGAAAGTTTACGTACAATCGTTATCTAAACAGAAACAACCCTGTGACAAAAGTTATTCGTGCTGTGATCATACTGCCTAAACTGTTCTCTTTGAACTGAACAGAATCAGAACAGATTTCTTTGAACTGAACTTCTAACTGATGTTCTATTACTTCATTAAATAGTCATCATCAACAAGCAAGAATATCTCGTGAGTAATAACTTAGATCTATAATCAAGTGCTATAAAAAAAAAAATTTTTTGCAGAAAAAATAACCGACTTCAAAAAACTCTAAAAGCACTAGAAAGTTAAAAAAAATACTATAACCTACCTATATTAATAAACCTAACCTAACCTACGATTAACCTATACTAAAATTTAACAATTGTTTGGAGTCGGTGCCAAGCTAAGTCTACGTTAAAACGGTCACTTGATAATAAATTAATATTTAAGCAATATGCCAAAAAAGTAAAACCCATTATAAAGCTAACACAAAAAGCTCAAAATACATATGACATTAAAACCTCTAACAATAAATCTAAAACAGCCTGGAAAATAATAAATAAAATAAATACAACCAACCTCGAGAATATATTCATAATATTAAAATTAATGACACTCTAATTTATGACCCAATTAATATAGCAACGCAATTTAATAATTATTTCATTGATCAGATACAACCTGAAGATTCCACACCTGCACATAAATGCCCTCCATCCGTCAACAACTCAATATTTATGTCACCTACTGACCCTAATGAAATAAACAAGATCATCCTCTCATTAAAAAATACCTCGAGTGTAGGGTACGACGGATTTAATACTAATATTATAAAAAGAGTTGCTCATATAATCTCACCCGTACTATCACATCTAATAAACTTATCTATTCAAACAGGTATATTTCCAAAGTTACTTAAAACTGCAATAATTAAACCTATACATAAAAAAGGAGAGAAAGATAATTGAACAATTATCGCCCAATTGCATTGCTATCTATTTTTTCTAAGATTTTTGAAAGAGTTATCTATAACCGCGTATGCAACTACCTTGAGAATAATAATCTTTTTGCCAAAGAACAAATGGGTTTCAGAAAAAATAAATCAATTAACTTAGCAATATATCAATTTTGTAATCGGGTACTAATAAATATGGATAAGCGATCTCCAACGGTTGCCTTGTTCATGGACATGAAAAAAGCCTTTGACCGCGTAAAAATTGAAATTCTTTTGGACAAACTATATGCAACTGGCCTTAGGGGTAATGTACATAAACTACTTAAATCATATTTAACTGACAGAATACAACTAACTGAGATATCCAAAATCTGTCCTAAAACAAAAACCTTGACAACATACAAATCGGACATGAGATATGTTAAATATGGCGTGCCACAGGTCAGTGTGCTTGGAGCACCTATGTTCCTAATATACATATATTAATGACTTTCCGGCTGTTACTAACAATCCTATGACTCTTTTTGCTGACGACAGTACTATCCTTTTTGACGCTTATAATAAGGATGACATTAATGTCAAAATAAATTTGACTTAAAAAAATGTAATTGACTGGCTAACAAGAAACAATTTAAAAATTAATGTCAGTAAAACTAAAGCTATAAACTTTAGACAAAGACTTCCGCTAGAAAATTTAAACATAAATTATGATAACCAATCAATAGAAGTAGTAGAATCAACTAAGTTTCTAGGATTATATCTAGACAACAAAATGACATGGAAACAGCAAATAGAGTTCTTATGTAATTAAACTAAATAGATATTCCTTTGCGCTGCGTAATCTCAGAAAAATCGTTGATATAACAACTGTGATGACAGCGTACCATGGTTATGTATCGTCTACTCTCAGATATGGAGTTATTTTTTGGGGAAACTCCACTGAATTGGAACGTGCGTTTAGAGCGCAAAAGAGATGCATTAGGGCTATATGCAACTTAATACAAACTGATTCATGCAAACCCTATTTTAGAAAACTAAAAATACTGACTCTGCCCTGTATCTATACAGCCTGAAATGTAAACCGTTGCAAAAACGCGGCAGAACGATTCGCCCTCAGTAGTACTAATGGAACGTAGAGTTAAACTTAAAAAATAAAAATATTTTTATTTTAAAATATTAAAAAAAATATTCATAAACTCGAAAGCGTGAGTAACAATAGTTACACTGTCACGCACACAAACGCAACGTAGCCAACGAAATTATACCTACGTCCTAACGTAGGTATCATTCAAAACTCATGCGCTACCGACAAAGTAAAAAGCAATAAATCATAAATGTTCAGAGAAAAATAAGCTCTCGTGCCTTGTGATACGGTATAAACTAGAGCGCGTAGCTTACACTCTCTTCATTCGCCGCCACAGATCAAAAAATGCCGCGCCGTGCCGCGCAGTGTCGCGCACTCGACGCTCAGTTGTCTTGCGGACGTTGTACTTGTAGGTTGAATAAGTGAAAAATGGATTGAAATTACGATTTTTCTAATTTTGAGTGAGACCCATTATTAAAACTAAAAGAATTTATTTAAAAGTGCTCGTTTGTGTGTGGAATGTAGTGGCTTACACTTCGAACACTTGCTTCGATACCGCGAAGTGTAGGTAAGTACCTACTTTGTGAATAGTGAAAATTCAGAAATAGGTTAGGTGATTAAAATCATTGTAAATAAGTTGATTCAAATTTTTTAAATACGCCTAAAATACTTACTTTATTGCCTTTGTTTAACCTGTTTTTTTGTTTTCGTGTTCAGTAAGTAAAGTTGTAGGTAATAAAAAGTATTTTTGACAGTCTTAAGCCTGTAAAAGTATGAAGGGAGAAATGGAATAACTTTTTGGGTGTTGTGTTACATTAAATTAACTAAAGATCAGAAAATCAGCTGTTGATAAGCGCAAGGGTTAACGACCCTGTGTTCTGGCTGGCGCCCGCGCCGTCAGCCGCTCGGGTCTCGGCCGCTGCGTTTGACTAGGTACTACTATTGGATTGCGTTCATTTTCGAGTTTCGTTTTTCACAATTGTGAATCTGCCATTTTTATATTTTCATAGTAAAGATATTTACTAATCGATTGTACTCCCAAAACAAAGTCATTTCGCTGCAGCTTTGCAACGGTTTACATTTCACGGTGTATATATGAAACTGCAGCATTTATTAAATCACACCCAGAATTATTTGAGTACCGTACAAGGCGTCGTCATGCAGACCAGCTGTGCGTTCTACATTCCAAAACAGCGCTCTTATACAAAAGTTTTGTTTGTATGGGACTAAAAATGTATAACAATATACCCCTAAACATCCGAAATATCAATCAGGTTAGGCTATTCAAGAAGAAACTACACTGTTTTCTCATAGATAAAGCATATTATACTTTAAGCGAATTTATGAATGATAAAGACAGACAAATGTAAAGGATAAATGTAAATGTAATGTAATGTAAAACTCACCATCATTGTATTTTAAATATGTATACCTAATAATCTAAATTCATTTTAATTTAATTTTAATCTTATGACTAATCTAATGCAATTGAAGAACTTTAACATAAATGTAAGATTAACCAAATTTTGCATGCTTATATATAGGCTGAGTATGGTGAAACAACAAACAATGTAACATCTCCTGAAAAACCCATATTATGCAAATAAAATGATTTGATTTGATTTGACCTTGTCAATCTATACTAATATTATAAAGAGGTAAAACTTGTTTGTAAGTTTGTATGTTTTTAAGTTTGTAAGTTTGTAAGTTTGTTTGTAGGGGGTAATCTCCGAAAGTAATGAACTGATTTTAAAAATTCTTTCACTGGTAGAAAGCTACATTATTCGTGAGTGCTATAGGCTATAAATTATAAAGATATCATGCATATTAGCCGAACTATCGTAATTTTTGTATAGCCAGGCGGAAAAAAATAGCTCTTACAATAAAGTTATTTGCATGCGCTGCCTTAACCGTTGTATATAAGGTGTAAAAAAATTAACTGCAAGAACTTCGTCCACATACTCGACATCGAAAAACAAACACATTACAAAAAAAAAATTTTTTTTTGAGCACTTTCTATATTTTCACATTAATAAAACAATTCAGTATCATATTTTTTGTGCACTGTAGGCAGGGCTGCGCTAGCGGCTCGCTCCAATACCGCGCGCGAGCGTCGTACCCCCGCCGCCCGCTACTATTCCCTCCCGCAGCCCGCTTTATGCCCTTCGCGCCCCGTTCAGTCGTCCGATATCCGTCGCGCGATTAGGGTGTATTTCCCTGATTTATTACGGCAAATACGTACGTTCGCGAATAGTCAATAATGCCTTTTACGTATTCCAATCGAGAGTACTTGGATATGATAGTGTGTTACATTACGACTGGTGAAAGTTTAGCTGCGGCTCGTAACCGTTACCGTGAACTGTTTGGTGAGCAACGACGAGTGCCTGCTGTCCAAGCAAACCTAGGAGTCTACCAGCGGTTATTAGTGGCATAGTGGCAACAACATTCGAAACGTGGACGAATTAAAAACCCGTATTATTATGCGTCGTGCTAACTTGTGCATTAGACAAAACGGCGAACACTTCCAGCACCTTTTGTAAATAAGATTTAAATTAAGACTTCTTGTAAGTAGTTTCTAAATTATTGTAAATAGGTTGACTCAAATTTTTTAAACATACCAACTTATCTAGCTACTCGTAACTTAATTTAAACAGTCATTTAGTAGTTCGATGATTTGCCAGTCCAAAGTCTGAGAAATGTGATGGGAAAATTAGAATCAGCTGTTTCAAATTTGCGCCGTCGCGTGTCGTACTGCAGGGGTGAACGACCCACGCGTGCAGAGCGGCGGGCGCGGCGGCCGGTCGCGGAGGCCTAGGCCGCCGTCGCTGGCGCGCGTGCGGTGTACAATTTTGTGCGAAGTGAAAACATTGCTTAACTCTGAAACGGGTTGTTATTTTGAAATCTTTTTTTCGCAATTCTTTTTTATTTATAATTCTAAACAAGTACTTAATTTTCTTGCAGGTAATTTTTTTACACCTTATATAATTGAAAACAATGTATGGCAACCTGGTCCGCCTTTAATAGTTCTACAAAAAAGTCCGCGACATCATATTTCTATCTTTTATATTTTAGCAGATATAGTAGCTTTTATGTGTTGAATAAAGTATTTTTCGACGTACTTACCTTTGGACAATTTTTTAAACAACAAAATATTAAACCTTATCGAAAAAAATATTATTATTATCACGAGAACATCATAGAGATATGATTTGCCCAAAACAGTATATCAATTAGTTAAATCGTTTCGAAGATAATATAAAATTACTAAATCGCAAAATGCCGCCGTTCATTCACGAACCACATATGAACATGCTTTGTACGGACGTTTTATCCATTTACCCATGGTATTTCTGTTTTTTGTATATCGGACAGTTTCAGCGTTTGTTTATCATGCCTAAAAGGAAATCACAACTTTCCCGTCAGACATCCCAGAGCAGCTCGAATACGCCGTTCGGAAGAGTCTGCTCTAGAAAATCATCAGCGCCTCTCGAGGAATGTTAAATACTAGCTGACCCGTGCCCACTTCGTTGGGCGGTAACCATTTTCTTGTGATAAAATTATGAGTGTGGTTCGGTTAGTACTGAGTGCTATGATTTATTTCCTGCCTAAAGACGCTGCGCACGTTCAATGCTAGATTCCCGACCACGGTCCTGCGATGTTCTCGCGCTCTGACTAGCGAGCCTCTGCGAGCGCTCAGCGCTAGACTCCCTATCCCTTGTTGCAGAGACATGCTGCCTTAAATCACTGAGACGCTGCACACGTTCAGCGCTAGATTCCCGAGCACGGGCCTGCGATGTTCTCCAGCTTTGGTTACGAAGCCGCTGTGAACGCTCGGAGCTAGATTCCCTAGCGCGTGCTTGCAGGGTAGCGCGACAGCCACTGATGTGAGCGCAAGCAATTAATGACAGCTCCGTATTAATTATTCTAATAAATGTAAAAAGTAATCTAATATACGTCAAACTTATACCAAACGATAAGTGAAAGTGCGAGTGTTAAAACCTATGTAATTAATTTATCAGTAATACAATAATGTGTAAATAAACAACAAAAAACAGTACGTTAAAAATCAAACAAAGAAGAGTAGTGAGTGTTGAAGTGTGAATCATCGTCCTGTGCACGGCGATCGGCAAATTACCTTATATGGCCATAAGCCACAAACACGCTACTTAACAGCAACGATCACTCTTACAACAAGCACAATAAATTCACCCGTAAAGGTTGTGTCGACGTGGTGCAGTGGTTAACAAGTACTACGGCGTGCGATAAAGCGCGCGTTCAAAACCAGGATTGTATCTCTCTTTTTGATTTTTTTGTTTTGTAGCGTGCGATAGAGCGCGCATTCAAAACCAAGATCGGAATTCTCTTTTTGCTTTTTCTATAATTTATTTTTTCTATAATTTTCTAAAATTATTGCACAAAACAACACAATGAGTTCGTCTGAATTAGATAACGTAACTTTTAGAAAACCGAAAAAGTCTAGTTCACTGGAGAATCTCTACTACAACAATTCAAGTTTACTGGACACTACTATGATGAGTGTGCCAAATTTGTCATTGTGTGAAAGCGACACTATTATTAATTTAAATGACACAATCAAAAAGCTAACAGCAGAATTGCAATCCGCACACACGGAAATTGAGAACCTAAATAGCGAAAATTTCAGATTAAAGGTGGATCTGGATAAATGTCTGACAACTATTAATGCATTTAAAAAGGTAACCGTATCCGATAGAAAGAACACGACACCAAGATCGCTTCGAAAGAATATCTTACCAAATAACATTTACGCTACACCAACAAAAACAAAGAACTCTCACACTATGGCTCAAACTGCAGAAGAAGGAGATGAACAATCTTATACTTCAGAAATACAATCACCCCGCGCCTCTAATTTAATCCCCGATATAAATCATGAAGAAACTAAAAACAATAATAATTTTATTGGAGCAAAATCACCTAGCGCCTACACAACCACACTGAGCAAAAATCTACATACTGAAGATTTTAATGAATTAACTGTGAGGCCCAAAAGGGGCAATGGAATTGGAAATAACGTGAACCCTGTAAATGACGTGTCCGTAAATGTACACCCCGAAGAGAAATTACAGCGACAAACTATTCAACAAAACAATATGGATAACAGTGAAAAGAGGCAAAGAGTCACGATTTTTGGTGACCTAAATGGACATGGGTTTAGACAAATGCTGCAGGATTATTTGGGAGACTCCTTCTCGGTCACTGCATTCATAAAACCAAATGCAACAATCGACGAAGTTCTGAAGTCCTGTATATCTACGTGTCGCGACTATACCAAATCTGACTTTGTACTAATATTCGCGGGCTCTAATGACAATAATCCCTTAAAAATTCAGACATACTTACACTACAATCTATGTCAATTAGTAACAACAAATGTAATAGTGGGTAAAATCTATTATAATCATTACGTAAATGTAAATGTGTTAAACAACACCGTAAAACTTATATGTAGTAATTGTAAAAATTCAAACTTTATTTCTTTAAATTCAAATGATTATGAGAGACTGAATAAATTGCATGCATGTAGACTAATTCATAGGCAAATCTTGCAGACAAATTATACAATTAATTATCAAAACTACATTGAAAAATTAAAACAACATGACAACTTAAGTATAATTAAGTATTATAAACATGCTGCTACCCAAACTAATTGTTTAGATATAAATAGTTTAGAAACAAATAGTTTAAGCACCAATAATAACTTGGATTCATTGAACTCAGAAATTATTACCCCTCAAAGTTTTTTTCGTATATAACAGCATATATATTTTACATCAAAACATAAATGGACTTTTAGGTAAACTAGATCATTTTACAGTATCACTATATGACTTAGCCAATAAAGGAAAAAATGTTGATGTATTATGCTTTTCTGAACACAATATGATTCATTCAGACCTTCATCTGCTACAAATGAGTAATTATACACTGGCTGCTTATTTCACTAGAAAGGCTAGACATGGTGGCACATGTATACTAATAAAAAATGGAATAAAATTCAAATTTATTCATGAAATTGCTAAATATAGTGTATCAAACATAACGGAATGTTGTGCTGTCGAGTTGATTGAACATAAAATTATAATTATATGTATTTACAGGGTCCCACAAAGAACAGAGGTTAATAAAAGGTTTGACATATTTTTTGACAATTTATATAACATCCTCCAACTATATTCATTAAAATCTAACAAAAAAATTATAATGTGTGGGGATTTTAACATAGATCTTTTAAAGAAAAATACACATTCAGTGCAATTCACACATTTAATAAAAGGGTTTAACTTGCAAATTCAAATTAAAGTGCCAACACGCTTGAGCAGTGGTACTTGTATTGATAATATTATTCACAACGTACGAGGATGTCTGGGTGAAATAATAGAATTAGCTGAATCTGACCACACAGCACAGCTGCTGAAATGCCCGGTTAAGAAATCTTGTACATTTGATCACTGGTTTTTCATGAGACGTGACTATTCAAATGAAAATATAATTAAATTTGTTGACTGCCTCAAAAATCTTAGCTTTACTGAGATATACAAGCAAACTGACTCTACCATCGCTTTCAATCAGTTTTATGACTTGTTCAAGCTATTTTACGACTTATGCTTTCCAGAAATTAAAATAAAAAGATCTACTAAAAAACGACCTAAGTGGATAAGCCGTGGTATTATAGTATGCAGCAAGAGGAAAAGAGAACTATTGTGGAAATATAGGTTAAACCCAACTAAACAAAATAAAAACAACTTCAAAAGCTTCTCGTCCAGATTTAAGAGAGTTACTCAACTTACAAAAAAATCGCAAAACAATCACTTTATAAACTCGTCAAAAAATAAATCTAAAGCTACATGGCAAGTAATAAACAATATTAAAGTTATGGTACCTAATGAAAGTGTCACGCGTATAAAGATTGATAACAAAATAATAACGGACCCGTTTCAAATCGCCCAAGCTTTTAATGATTTCTACATCAATCAAGTGCAACCCAATGGCTCGATCAATGACGGATCTAGTTCAATTTCAATTAGTAGATGCTCTTCAATGTTTATGGCCCCAATCACAGCTCGAGAGATATTCAATATTATCACAGGTTTGAAAAACACAGCTAGTACAGGGTACGATAATATATGTACAAAGGTGTTAAAACGTGTTGCTATATATATTGCGCCTGTTTTAAGCCATCTTATCAATATGTGTATAACAAATAGTACATTTCCTGATAAATTAAAAATAACCGTCGTCAAGCCCCTTTTTAAAAAAGATGACACTGAAAATATGAGTTGCTATAGACCAATAGCACTAATACCAGTCATTGCTAAAATTTTCGAAAAAGTTATCTACAATAGCATTAACAATTACTTTGAAAAAAATAATTTATTTACTGACAAACAAAAAGGTTTTAGGAAGAATAAGTCAATTAATATGGCCATCTATGACTTTTTATGTATTATAGCATCTAGGTTGGATAAAAGACTACCAGTATTAGCTCTGTATATGGACATGTCGAAGGCATTTGACTACGTGGATCATAAAATTTTACTTAGGAAACTAGACTCATACGGCATTAGAGGTAACATATATAATCTTCTTGAATCCTACCTTAAAAACAGACAACAATTTACTGTCATTAACAGAGTATGTAAAAAAAACTAAAAC
Organism: Hoplodrina ambigua; assembly: GCA_949774945.1. NCBI lineage: Eukaryota > Metazoa > Arthropoda > Insecta > Lepidoptera > Noctuidae > Hoplodrina > Hoplodrina ambigua. The sequence goes on from OX458964.1 coordinate 16,153,782, forward strand.
TGAGACTAAATATCAATCAGACGTTAAAACTATAAGGTATGGAGTACCACAAGGAAGTGTACTTGGACCACTATTATTCCTTATTTACATTAACGACCTGCCTACAGCAACGAATTATCCCATGGTCATGTTTGCTGATGATAGTACGATAGTTTTAGTAGTTTTTTGAGTTATTACAAATTTTAGAAAATAGCATCTTGGAGCAAGCTGTATTTAAAGAACTCTAGCCCAGCGGTCATTTGCCGGGGTCACGGATACTAGCATCCTATCAATGAAATTAAAACGAATAAGCAATACTAAAAAGATGAAACAAATGCAAAGAGTAGGCTAATTGAAGGAAAGAGAGATCCCTTTGTCGGCGAGTATCGTAGGCGACGCAGGCGTCGGGTGTCGTCGTCCCCTCCCCCGCAAGCCGCGGATCCTTTTTATTTTCTAGTGCTCGTCGGACCCATGCCCTTGACACACTTATTGATGTGAATACTCGTGCGCATAATAACGTCGTATTTATTTTTGTGAATGTTTCCGCGAAAAAGACGCTTGCTTATTTTGTTCATTGTTAGATCATGGTACTGCGATAAAGACGCTTTGCTTTGTTTTCGTTAGTTTTCTTTCTTATTACGATAGGTACTTACATCTTTGGCATTAAGGACGTTTTTATTTGTGTGTGCTTGTGTAAACCTGTGATCGTGATGGCAAATACTCATCCTAACTACACGGCAGCTTCACTTACTATTGTAGAAGCTCTTTAACGCATCCGCGAAAACCAGCCAGTAAATCCTAGGTCTCATCGCCCATATTAGCTCAACTGTGGCGACTGAGTTTGGCCAGTTTACGACACATCTGTGGTAAAAATAAAAATCGTATAAAAAATCGAGCTCTAGGAGCGCGGTACACAGACGAGCATTTTAAACGTCAAGCTCCAGGAGCTAGATCCACAGTTGAGGGGATAGAAACCGCCTACACGTTAAGACCCAATCCAATAAAATGAAAATGTGCTACATTATTTTCAAAATCAGCCCAAAACTAGCCTTCGTCAGAATGAGGGAAATGGCTGTAAGGGACAATTTATTGTCAAAAGTGCGGAAGAACGTAAAGCGCCCTTTAGCCCTTTGTAGGTATCCGCCAACAAGGTGGTCTCATTGAAAATTCAAAACACTTAAAGACTATTAAATAAAAGTGAATTTGATTAGTGATGATGGTGATAATAACTAACAGTAATAAGAGAAGGTGATATGTGATTAACTACGCTCGGTTTCTTTGTTATTATTATGTCGTCAAATTACAATCGGACCGATCTCAAGTACCAGGCGCAAGCGTGGTTGCCAGCGCGCAAAGCGAGACGTTGCCGCTTCGAGTAAACGTAATTCAACCAGGTGATAGTATTCTAATTTCATGAATGAATTTTTGTACAGAGTGATCCCAATTTTGGTTACTTTTTTATTATTTAGTCTGTTCGAAAAATTTTTTTTTTCAATTTACGTATTTCTATAACCTGTCCTATTGAATATGATTTATGGACACTAGCCCTATTCGTGTGTTAAATTAATGTCACCATGGTAGCGCCACGTTGTATATAAAAACATTATGCATGTTCGAAAAAATGTTTATGATGATTTTCAAGATCAGACTCTTCCGTACGGCGTACTCGAGCTGCTCTATGATGTCTGACGGGAAAGTTGTGATTTCCTTTTAGGCATGATAAACAATCGCTAAGACTGTCCGATATTCCAAAAAACAGAAATACCATGGGTAAATGGATAAAACGTCCGTACAAAGCATGTTCTTATGTGATTCGTGAATGGACGGCGGCATTTTGCGATTTAGTAATTTTATATTATCTTCGAAACGATTTCACCAATTGACATACTGTTTTGAGCAAATCGTATCTTTATGATGTTCTTGTGATGATAATAATATTTATTTCGATAAGGTTTAATATTTTGTTCTTTAAAAAATCGTCCGAAGGTAAGTACGTCGAAAAATACTTTTTTCAACACATAAAAGCTAATATATCTGCTAAAATATAAAATATAGAAATATGGTGTCGCGGACTTTTTTGTAGAACTATTAAATGCGGACCAGGCTGCCATACATTGTTTTCAATTATATACAACTGTTAAGGCAGCGCATGCAAATAACTTTGTTGTAAGAGATTTTTTTTTCCGCCTGGCTATACAAAAATTGAGATAATTCGGCTAATATGCATAATATCTTTATTAGTTATAGCCTATAGCACTCACGAATAATGTAGCTTTCTACCAGTGAAATAATTTTTAAAATCGGTTCATTACTTCCGGAGATTACCACCTACAAACAAACATACAAACTTACAAACAAATTTTACCTCTTTATAATATTAGTATAGATATATATAATAATAAAATATTTCGCAAGCACGCGCTGGGGAATCTAGCTCTGAGCGTTCACAGCGGCTTGCTAACCAAAGCTGGAGAACATCGCAGGCCCGTACTCGGGAATCTAGCGCTGAACGTGCGCAGCGTCTCAGTGATTTAAGGCAGCATGTCTCTGCAACAAGGCATAGGGAGTCTAGCGCTGAGCGCTCGCAGAGGCTCGCTAGCCAGAGCGCGAGAACATCGCAGGCCCGTGCTCGGGAATCTAGCGCTGAACGTGCGCAGCGTCTTTATGCAGGAAATAAATCATAGCACTCAGTAGTAACCGAACCACACTCATAATTTCATCACAGGAAAATGGTTACCGCCCAACGAAGTGGGCACGGGTCAGCTAGTATATATATAAAAACATTATGCATGTTCGAAAAAATCTTTATCTTTTTAAGAAAATTAGTGATAGACATGATTTTAATACTAGAAATAGGAACAAATTAGATTAACCAAGTTTCAGATTGTCGAAAGTAAGCACTTCTTTCATGGGGTACTGTGTAAAATGCTATAATAAAATACCAGTTGATATTCTCCAACTAAATGAGAGAAAATTTAAGACATGCATAAAACGCACACTATGTAGTCAAGCATATTATAAGTTAGATGATTATATCACGGACAAAAATGCTTGGCTAAATGCTAGTCCTGCTCCACAGCCACTAGGGCTCACTAAAAAGGATTGTTTTTTTTAAGAGAATGATGTTTCTTACCCTTTTTTTTTTGTCGACCTGAATAACTTGTGCCGTTACCAGTACGATTACTTTTTTTTTTTTTTTACATACCACAGTCATCCAACGAATAAGTACACTGAAAGTGTTAGTATTGTATAATTTAATATCATTTATTTCAATTTTGTAAATGTGAGTACCATGGAGCATTTTATTTATTATTTACTATGTGTTTTGACTTAATAAGCATGGCAGTTGAGAGCTTGTCATGCTCACTCAAATGTCTCGCTGATGGTGGCGCGTGTGTTGGATCATTTGGCTCCCTCCATAATGGTTGAACTAGGTGGTGCTGATTCATGCGTCATGCTCGTGAACGAGTGCTGTCAGTTGGGATTGGTCATCTCTTAACTGCTATAGCTTTAATTTCTTCATAATTTTTTGACTGCTTCGTTGGTCTAGTGGTCGCAAAGCACGACTGCTGAGCATGAGGTTTTGGGTTCGATTCCCAGGTCGGGCAAAGTGTTATTGGGTTTTTCTGTCAGGAATTTCTCAGTAGCAGCCTCGGAGTCTGGATTTGTGCCCGGTTGATGGCAATAGGCTCGCCCCCTATTACATGGGACTTAAACATAACTGGCGAAATGTGAGTGTACTAATGGGTACACCTCTGCCTAACCCTTCGGGAATTACAGGCGTGATGTTATGTATGTGTATCTTAATTTTTGTATAGCCAGGCGGAAAAAAAATGCTCTTACAACAAAGTTATTTGCATGCGCTGCCTTAACAGTTGATATAATTGAAAACAATGCATCGCAACCTGGTCCGCATTTAATAGTTCTACAAAAAAGTCCGCGACACCATGTTTCTATCGTTTATATTTTAGCAGATATAGTAGCCTAACCTAACTAACCTAACCCTTCGGGGATTACAGGCGTGATGTTATGTTATGATGTTATGTAATTTTTTACTACTATTTTATATTCATCTTCATTGTTGATCATGATCACATATAGAATCGACAGGAATAATGTAACCAAGATTTTGTAAAAACCTAATTTAAAAGAGTGCCGTGGAGTTTCTTGCTCGTTCTTCTCCATAGAGGCCTACCTCCGTTTGGGAACGAGCAACTAGCTTCAACTTTCGGACTAACTGACCGACTCTTTGACAATTTAAAAGTGCCTGTAAATGGTCTAATTGAAATAAATGTTTTGACTTTGACTTTGACTTTGATGCAATCGTTCACGTTATTGGGTCAGTTCCGATGGAATGCGTGATTCGTGGATTGTTGGTTGGTAGGCTTAACATACATAGCTAATTAAAATGTAATTCAGATTGAATATAATAAAAACTATGGAAAATCAACAGGTTGATGCATGCTAAATCAACAATATAATCAAGTACATATATAAAATCAACAGCGACAACAATTGTAAAGGTACCTTATCCTATAAATATAGCAATGATTTTTTTACAAACATACAATATCACATAAATAAACAGCCAGACACGAAACAACTATTTATAGGCCATACAAATATTTGCTCCGTGTGGGAATCGAACCCGGGACACGCAAGCGCAGCAGCCAATCGCTCGACCACTGCGCCAACCATCACGTGAAATAAATGCATAATTATGTATTGTATTATACAATTAACATTTAATAATTTTTGTGATTCATATAATATATTTAAAAAAAAAACAATTAAAGTAACGCTTAACATAGAAATTAAACAATCAGATCCAAGGAAAATATAAAAGTACAAAAAATCAACAAATATATACAACAATTCGTTAGTGTGCTATGCCACCTAAACTTACGGATACAAAGCATAACGAGCCTAGACATGAAATTCTCAAAATTCGAAAAATAATACCTAAGTAAGTATTATTATATCCGCCAATGGAAGGATGTACCTTTTACCTATTATCTACTAAGAATACACCTACTATCTACATTTTTGATCAAATGAAATGTGTACCTAACTACCTATTTTCTGTAAGAAATAATGAATGGCATTGACAAAAAAAGCAAATTGAAGAAATTAAAGAAGTAAAGAATAAAGACGCAGAAGAGAAGTGAGAAGAACAAGAAAGAGGATAGAATAAGAAGAAGAAGAGCAAGTGAAGAAAAAGAGAAGTTGCAAGCGTGCGTTAAAATGGAAAAGCGAGGCGAGGTGGCAACAAGATATTGCAAAAAACTAATATTTGTGATAACTACGGAAGCATTTCAAGCATAAACCGGGCTTTTTAATGCAAAGGGGATAGTAAAATAAAGTTGCCTTACGCACATTTCTACTTTCTAAACAATAGCGACAGTCTTTCCTTTTAGTTTTGCCGTTGTCATTTTTTGGCAACTCCTCTGGCAAATGAATGACCTCCCCGGCAGAGGTACGTGTTTGGTTGGTAATTGTACTAGTAGTGGGTGAAGAAGAAGGCCTAGGCGTCCTCTCCCTAATATTTAATAAATTCTTTACTATTTGTATACGAAAATCATAAAACGACGTTGTTGAATTTATGTTGCCGTTGTGTCGTTGTTTTTCATTAAATATCAAAAAAGTATTTAATAACATAACTTGAATAACATGTAGCAATATCTTTTTATACCACCTCGTCGATTTGGTGTAACTGGGATAGTAAGAAAGCATTTGGTCCTTTTTGTCAACGCCTTTCATGTCTTTATTATACTGCACAACCACATTCGGTTTTCTTTTTATTTGACCGCGCCTATTGGTGTACTCCACGAAATCGGAGTTATGTTCTGTGGAAATCATGAGTACATTCCGCTTGTCTCTATAATTAGTAACAGATACTCCGCGAGAGTTATATTTGGATACTACGGTACCGCTTGTTTTAGACATAAGGTCTTCAGAAAGCGATACGCTATTATAATAGTTATTCATGTACAGAGAATGCCCTAAGTTCAGGTAATCCTCCATTAACATCATCACAACCTTATCGGCATGACCTCTTCCCCGTAATTCTTGGTCATTGATGCCGCAATACATGTGCATCTTCTGCGTTATGCCATTTGTATCCGTAAGAACGTATACTTTAACACCATATTTATGCCGTTTCCCTTGAATATACTGCCTAAACCCTAAACGACCAAGCCATAAAACAAGAGTGTCGACAATAGACGAAACTTCGGTTATTCCAATAACCAAAGTTTTCATTAAATTATTAAAAAAAGATATAATCGGTTTAACTAATCTATTGGGATCATTATTTGTGAAATTCAAACAAAAGCTAAAATTCCGTAATATTACTAAAAATCTATTGCGGCTCATAAAACTTTTAAATGACAAATTGAACAAGCTATCCGTTTTCCAGTAATCGTTAAGTCTATTTAACTTGATATGCCCCATATGGAAAAGTAAGCCTACAGTGATGTCTGTCCAATTTTGCATCCTACTATTGTCATGCGTCATTTCTAAAACGAGGCGCATCGCGTGAGTGTTAATACTAGACACTATCATATTCATAAATGTGATGTTAAACATAACGTTTAAGAAATCATACACGGTCTGAGCCGTACCAGTGGTGAAGCGACCACGGTCCACAAATGGGAATGAAGGCAGCTGGCCAGCCGAAGCCCATTCGTTGTTTCCAACGGAACTGCCTGGGGCTCCTTCTGCTTCTTCTTCTTCTTCAGAAGAAGAAGAAGATGAAGAAGAGGACGAAAACGTCTCGCCCCTTCAGAAGAACACAAAATAAAGATTAGGTGGGAATTCAAATCAAAATATCGCTTTGCCTATGTTCTAACTAAAAGTTCCTACATTCTACCTTTGTCAACTATGTGCACAAAACAGAAAAGAACCTAAGTACATAGAGCTGAATCAAGAATAATATAGGTTGGTACTTACAAATCAGAATCTGCAAACATAGCCGACAGGTCATGATCAATGTCATCGTAAGAAGACATGGTTTCGTCCTCCGCAGCTTACACAGCACAGCACAATACAGAATAGCACCAAGAGAAGTTCACGACGCGAAGTCAGAAATCGAGACCGACTAAGATAGCTACTGTGTCAGCACAATATAGAACAGAACCTAAGGAAGTTCACGACGCGAAGTCAGAAATTGGACTAAGACAGCTACTGTGTAAGTCTACCTGCTTCCCCATTAAATAAATTATCAGTACCGAGCACACCTGCATGAAAACAATAGCCATCCTAAGCCCCTACAGAAAAGAAGCCCGGCAGTCGGACCTCCATTGTTTTAGGTGATTAGGTGTTAAGTAGGCATACAATGCTATCGGTACACCGACAAGCCTATTGTTGTGGTCATAATTGTAATCCTTACTATAGCTAAGCTAAGCTAAGCTATTAATTTGCACCTACCATGTTATCTATTCACCACCTTTGGTTGACCGTTAGAGAATCCCTAAGGCATTAAGTCCGCCTTTGTACTTTTGTTGCATAAAGTTAAAATAAATAAATAAATACAGTTTCCCACAGTTAATATATTTATTTATTTACTAGCTGACCCGTGCCCACTTCGTTGGGCGGTAACCATTTTGTTGTGATGAAATTATGAGTGTGGTTCGGTTAGTACTGAGTGCTATGATTTATTTCCTGCCTAAAGACGCTGCGCACGTTCAGCGCTAAATTCCCGAGCACGGGCCTGCGATGTTCTCGCGCTCTGGCTAGCGAGCCTCTGCGAGCGCTCAGCGCTAGACTCCCTATCCCTTGTTGCAGAGACATGCTGCCTTAAATCACTGAGATGCTGCGCACGTTCAGCGCTAGATTCCCGAGTACGGGCCTGCGATGTTCTCCAGCTTTGGTTAGCAAGCCGCTGTGAACGCTCGGAGCTAGATTCCCCAGCGCGTGCTTGCGAAATATTTTCTCTATTCCTCAAGAGGCGCTGATGCTTTTCAAGAGCAGACTCTTCCGTACGGCGTACTCGAGCTGCTCTGGGATGTCTGACGGGAAAGTTGTGATTTTCTTTTAGGCATGATAAACAATCGCTGAAACTGTCCGATATACCAAAAACAGAAATACCATGGGTAAATGGATAAAACATCCGTACAAAGCATGTTATTATGTGGTTCGTGAATAAACGGCGGCATTTTGCGATTTAGTAATTTTATATTATCTTCGAAACGATTTAACTAATTGATATACTGTTTTGGGCAAATCGTATCTCTATGATGTTCTCGTGATGATAATAATATTTTTTTCGATAAGGTTTAATATTTTGTTGTTTAAAAAATCGTCCAAAGGTAAGTACGTCGAAAAATACTTTTTTCAACACATAAAAGCTACTATATCTGCTAAAATATAAACGATAGAAACATGGTGTCGCGGACTTTTTTGTAGAACTATTAAATGCGGACCAGGTTGCGATGCATTGTTTTCAATTATATCAACTGTTAAGGCAGCGCATGCAAATAACTTTGTTGTAAGAGCATTTTTTTTCCGCCTGGCTATACAAAAATTAAGATACACATACATAACATCACGCCTGTAATTCCCGAAGGGTTAGGCAGAGGTGTACCCATTAGTACACCCACATTTCGCCAGTTATGTTTTAGTCCCATGTAATAGGGGGCGAGCCTATTGCCATCAACCGGGCACAAATCCAGACTCCGAGGCTGCTACTGAGAAATTCCACATGGAAAAACCCAGTAACACTTTGCCCGACTTGGGAATCGAACCCAAGACCTCATGCACAGCAGTCGCGCTTGCGACCACTAGACCAACGAGGCAGTCACAAAAATTAAGATAGTTCTGCTAATATGCATGATATCTTTATAATTTATAGCACTCACGAATAATGTACCTTTCTACTAGTGAAAGAATTTTTAAAATCGGTTCATTAATTCTGGAGATTACCAAACAAACAGAGATTAACAAACTTACAAACAAATTTTACCTCTTTATAATAATATAATAAATAATAATAATAATAATATATATATATAAATATAATATAATATATAAAATATATATATATATATAATAGTTAGTTAGTTAGTTGGTTAGTTATATAATAGTATAGATTAGGGATGATGAAGATACGATGCCCAGCGACTGGGTCCCTTTGGAGGAAGTTTTTCCGGCGGCTGCTGGCGAAACCGGTTTGTCGGGCTTGCTGCAGTCTGCGAAACGCACTGCCTTAACTCTTAACCAGGCCCCGGTACGATTCGGTCCCACATCTTTTTTCGTTGTCCTTTCCAGGCTCTGGTAATATAAACTCCACAATGTATAAAAATGGCTACCCTAAATATATTATCTATGGGTCCAGAATAAAAAACTGTGCATCCGAACGCAATTGTCAAAGTGACAGCCATTTGATTTCGTGAGTCAGTTGCGCGCCTCTGTTTTCGTAGCACAGTGAACATTTTTATTAATAATGTCGAAAAAACAAAAGGTAAGTCGTGTAATTTTTGGATATGTTGTAGATTATTTGTTTTTCTTGTGGATTTAACATATTTTTTTGTAGATTATTGTAAATATTTGTCACAATATCTTCCCAAATGTTATGGGACAAATGTGACCGTTGCCTGTTAACGTTTTTGTTTTGTGGGACAAATGTGACCGTTGCCTGATTATGATTATACGAGTATTATTTTAGAAAACCGTTAAAGACCACGAAATTGAGAACATCCTCCAATATTGGCAGTCGTCGGAAGAGAGTAACGAGGATGAAGATTGCGAGGCGAGTCTTAAAGATTACTATTCTCAAGTTATGGACACTGCTTTGGACAACATGCAAGGTATTTCGAATGACGATTTGTTGCATATACTTGAGGGTAGTCCTGCACAAGCACAACTGTTACAAGAAAATGACCACTATTTGTCAAATTCAGACCAGGAGGTTCTGCATGTCGACAAGAAATATAAATCACATCTTTTATCGAAATCTTCACTTTCTGATGCAATGCTAGGTCCATCACAGGGCGACACAGAGCTTCATCTAAGTGTCCACCAAAGCGCACACTACCTACTTTTATATGCACATGCAGAGATTGCTTGTCTCAGCGTCCACTAGAACCAGCACACGACACACTAGAACCTGTGGCCAGCACATCCCAGTTTTTGCAGACACCGGTACATCTGGACAATGCTGTTTCTGGTCATTCCCAGCTTTCACCTATGTCTCAGCGTCCACCAGCACACGACACACCAGAACCTGTGGCCAGCACATCCCAGTTTTTGCAGACACCGGCACATCTGAATGCTGTTTTCGGTCCTTCCCAGCTTTCACCTACGCTACCTGGTGCCAGGACGATTTCACCCGATGCTTCACCAGAATATACATTTCCGTATAACACCGCGACAACTTCATCTCAACATACAACATACAACTACTTTGAAGATCGTGATTTTAGTAGACAGTTACAACCTACTACAAAACACGACAACAGAGGTACCCCATTTCACCATTTTATGGATATGTTCCCTGATTAATTATTTCAGCTCATTGTCGAAAACACCAACAAGTATGCGAGCTTAATATTTAGTAATAATACTAATGTAAACGTGGTAAGCACAAATATTTTAAACTAGAATATAAGACAACAGAAGGTACTAACAACAATATAGCTAAATTTATTAACAACAAGGTATCTTCTAGCAATCACATATTAAATTGTAAAAAAGGGGTTAGGCATCATTCCTTAAAACTATTTTATCAGAATATTCAAGGTTTTGCTTCCAAACAATTAGAAATTGAACTTTTTTTAGAAAAAACAATGTTCGACATTATTTGTTTAACTGAACATTGGTTAAAAGATTATGAAATGCTAATTAACTTTGAGAACTATAGTATAAGTAGTTGTTTTAACCGCAAATCCATGATGCGTGGTGGTTCACTAATCTTAATTAAAAATAGTATCAAATCTAAGCCGCGTAAAGACATCGTTGAACTATCAATTGAACATATTATTGAATTGTCCAGTGTTGAGCTAGATAAGCATGTTATAGTGTGCGTTTACAGACCCCCAAATTATCAGAATTATTCTATATTTGAGTCTATAATGGAGGATGTTTTGACTAAACTTGCTACTGGTAATAAATCAGTAATAATCTGTGGTGATTTTAATATTAATATCTTAGAAAATAATTCAAATAGCAACAGATTATTAAGTCTCTTTAAATCGTTCAATTTGTCAAATGTGTTTCTAGAACCAACACGAATAACTTCGACTACTGCAACATGTATTGACAATGTTTTTTGTTGCTGTAACTACTTAGATAAAGGTATAGTAAATTATCTTCCTTCGGATCACAGCGGACTAACCGTCACTTTTGAGTGCAACACACCTTTACAAAAAGTGCAGATACAATCGAGACCTATAACATCTAGTAATTTAAATAAATTTAATAGCATTTTAATTAGTAAATTATGTGTCCAGGGTCTTAATATGAATGATGGTAATATTTTGTATGAAGAATTCTTTTCAATGGTTAATACAGAATTTAATAATATTTTTAAGAAAAAATCTAAAACTATCTGCCCTAAATTTTTATTTAGTGACTGGGCGACTAAAGGTATCAGGAGAAGCAGGGAAAGACTTTTTGAGTTGTATGGCCTTAAGCCTTATATAAATACTGAATCTTTTAATAAGCATGTTGCGACTTACTCAAAAATTTTTAAAAATGCATGTAAAGCAGCTAAAGCCTTGCACATTAGCAACAAAGTTAAATCAGCTGAAAATAAAATAAAAACTGTTTGGAAAATCATCAATAATGAAACAAATAGGAACAAAAGATACAATACTGACTACACTCTGGAGACTTCCCAAGGTGTCAAAAGCAGTAATATAGATGTTGCTCAAGAATTTGCAGAATTCTTTACAAATATTCCAATTAAAACTACTCAAATCTTAGATTCCTCACCATCATCTGCTATAGACTTACTAAGAGTGAATGTTTCAGCCTGCACTAAGGAATTTAAATTTAAACATATTAACCCTATGGTCGTGACAAAGGCTTTCAAACAACTTAAAATCAAGGCTACCGAAGATCTGTGGGGCATGTCTACTAATGTTTGTAAATCTATTATTGAGACAATAGCACCCTATTTAGCTTTCATATTTAATTTGTGCGTAGACCAAGGGATATTCCCGGATTTAATGAAGTACAGCAAAGTACTTCATTAAATCCGGGAATATCCCTTGGTTAAATCCGGTAATATACCGCTCTTCAAATCCGGAGATAGCAAGGACACCAATAACTACAGACCTGTTTCGGTTCTGCCGGTTTTCAGCAAGGTGTTTGAAAAAGTGATGCTCAATCAAATGCTCAATCATTTTAACTGTAACAACATCCTACACGATCAACAGTATGGTTTCACCAGAGGGCGTTGTACTACTGACGCCGGTGTTACTTTAATTAAGCATATATTTAATGCATGGGAGGACTCGCAGGATGCTGTTGGCATCTTTTGCGACCTCTCTAAAGCGTTCGATTGCGTGAATCACGAAACACTGCTCCTAAAGCTGGAGTATTACGGTCTCGGTGATCTAGCACTTAGCTTGGTAAAATCCTATTTGAATGATAGAGTACAGCAAGTTCAAATAAACGGTGTAAATTCATCAGGCTTAAAAGTAAAGATGGGGGTTCCGCAGGGTTCAATACTAGGTCCGTTCCTCTTTTTAGTATATATAAATGATTTACCTCATTTACTACAAAACCAATCACAAATGGTGTTATTCGCAGATGATACTTCACTCATTTTTCGAGTAAATAGACAAGCACAGCACCTTGACGACGTAAATAACGCCATGCTTAAGGTTCACAATTGGTTTACTGTTAATAATTTAGTGTTAAATGAGAAAAAAACTAAATGCATAAGATTCGCTTTACCCAATGTTAGAAGTAGTAAATGTAGCGTTATATTGAATAAGGACATGTTAGAATTCGTCGAGAAGACAGTTTTCCTAGGGATTACGCTCGATTCAAAGATGCAGTGGGGTCCCCACTTAACATCTCTGGCAGGGCGGCTAAGTTCAGCCGCTTATGCTGTCAGAAAAATTCGACAATTAACAAACGTGGATACTGCGAGACTAGTGTATTTTAGTTATTTTCATAGCATCATGTCTTACAGTATTTTGCTTTGGGGTCGGGCTGCTGATATAAATTCTATCTTTATCCTGCAAAAGAGGGCTGTCAGAGCCATCTATAATCTTGGCAGACGCGAATCTCTAAGGGAATTGTTTAAAAAAATTAACATCATGACGGTACCTTGTCAATATATATATGAAAATATAATGCATGTTCGCAAAAATCCTCATCTTTTTAAGAAAATTAGTGATAGACATGATTTTAATACTAGAAATAAGAACAAATTAGATCAACCAAGTTTTAGATTGTCAAAAGTAAGCACTTCTTTTATGGGGTACTGTGTAAAATGCTATAATAAAATACCTCTTGAAATTCTCCAACTAAATGAGAGAAAATTTAAAACATGCATAAAACGCACACTATGTAGTCAAGCATATTATAAGTTAGATGATTATATCACGGACAAAAATGCTTGGCTAAATGCTAGTCCTGCTCCACAGCCACTTTCGCTCACTAACTAGGATTGTTATTTTTTATTTTTTAAGAGAATGATGTTTCTTACCCTCTTTGTTGACCTGAATAACTTGTACTGTTATCAGTACTGTTTTTTTTTTTTTTTTTTTTTTATATACATACCACAATTATATAACAAATAAGTCCACTGAAAGTGCTAGTATTGTATAATTTAATATCATTTATTTCCATTTTGTAAATGTGAGTACCATGGAGCGTTTTTTTTTTTTTACTTACTGAGTACTACGTGTTTTGACTTAATGATCATGGCAGTTGGGAGCTTGTCATGCTCACTCAAATGTCTCGCTGATGGTGGCGCGTGTGTTGGATCACTTGGCTCCCTTCATGATGGTTGAGCTAGGTGGTGCTGATCCATGCGTCATGCTCGTGAACGAGTGCTGTCAGTTGGGATTGGTCATCTCTTAACTGCTATGGTTTACATCTTTATTTTTAGTATTTTTTACAACTGTTTTATATTTATCTTCATTGTTTTCACATATAGACTCAACAAGAATATTGTAACCAGCATTTTGTAAAAACCTAATTTAAAAAGAGTGCCGTGGAGTTTCTTGCTCGTTCTTCTCCATAGAGGCCTACCTCCGTTTTGGAACGAGCAACTAGCTTCATTTTTCGGACTAACTGACCGACTCCTTGACAATTCAAAAGTGCCTGTAAATGGTCTAATTGAAATAAATGTTTTGACTTTGACTTTTGACTTTAAAAGGCAGTCAGTTTTGGAAGGATGTAGACAGTAATTAAATTAAGGCATTCTTGGCTATAGTGATTCTTATGGGAATTGCCCCACAATCAGATATCGAATTATACTGGAATTCAGACCCATTTTACAATAATCAGGAAATATCTGGAACAATGCCTTGTAAAAGATTAAAAAAAATATTAGAGAATATACACGTTTGCGATATTACTACTCATTTACCAAAAAATCATAAAGATCATGATAAACTTCAAAAAATAAGGCCAATGTTGAACATTTTAAATAATTTTTTTTTAAAGAAAACGCTACCAATTCTCAATCACAATCAATCGATGAAAGCATGATAAAGTTTAAAGGTCGTGATTCCAAAAAACAGAAAACCGATACAGAACCGGGTAAACCGATTAAACGAGGGTACAAAGCGTGGTCTAGATGTGATGCGAAAACAGGATACCTTTACCAATGTGACATCTATACAGGTAAAGATAAAAATGCCGATAGTGAAGGACTGGGTTACAGAGTGGTGAAAAATCTGGTACCAAAGGACACATTGATAGTCTTTGATATTTTTTTTTTCCTCTGACGCTCTTTTGGAATATTTATATTACAAAGGAATATTTGCTATTGGTACTGTTAGACTATCACGAAAAGGACTTCCTGAAGATTTTGTCAAAAAAAAAAGTAAGAAAGAACGAACAACTACAACCAGGAGAATTCACATACAGATACTGTCACCCTGTTGGGGTAGTTCAGTGGAAAGATACTAAAGACGTGACCGTCCTTACAACAGCCGTAAACCCTAGAAAAATAGAACTAGTAGAAAGAAGACACAAGAATGGCGAAAAAAAGAAAATGTATTGCCCATCTGCTATTGCTGATTACACCCGAAACATGGGTGGAGTTGATGATTTTGATCATTACCGTAGCTCATACTCCATTGGACGCAGATCCAAAAAAACATGGCCAAGAATGTTTTGGTTTTTATTTGAGTGTGCTGTAATAAATGCTTATATCATATATCAACATGAAAATGAAACAAGGAAAAACATACATCGAGATTTTCGTTTGCGTTTGGCCAGAAAATTAAAGTCTGAGTACATAAATATTCAAAAAGACAACCCAATAATTTGGAAAAATAAAAAAGGAGGAGTGTTTGGCGTCCCAGATGAATTAAGACTTGGTTACAAAGGGCAGCATTACTTGGAACCCATGACCACTAGAAAGAGGTGCAGATTCTGTAGTACGAGACAGAAGGATACCCGTTCGAAGTACATGTGCCAAATATGTAAGGTCACCCTTTGTGTGTACCCCTGCATGATACATTTTCACCAAACCTCAGAACAACAATGTTGATAGATGAATGTTTATCAAAAACACTTTCATTACTTTTTTTTATATATTTGAAAGTAAAATAGTCCTCAAAATAAAACCACTTTCATTACAGTGCATCATATATTTATAATACCCCGCCCTATCTCAGCGAAGTACCCCCTGCATTTTGAGTCAATTATTAACCTAACAAGAAAAAAATCCAAGAAAATTATGTTCAAATATTAAGTAGTCGCACTTAGTTTTTTAAATTTCTTTCCAGGCAATGGGAATATGTTGTCCCACGTGTTTTTCCTTTAATTTTCCAAGTCATTTTCCAATTTTCTTTGTTCGTATGCCATAACAATTATAATAGTATATAGAATCAATAGTTGAAAGTTATGTAAGTTGTGTAGTTCTCTTGGGCCTGGTTAAGGGTTAATTAGGGAGGAATGCCCAGCAATGCCTAAGAGGCAGTGCATCCGGGAAGAGCCGCAGCAAGCCGACGTACCAGCCGAAGCAGCCAAAGAAAAAGACCCCACGCCCACGCCCACACCCAAAGGCAAAGGTGTGGGCAAAAAATAAAAAAATAAATGATATTATTTTAACCTTATCTTTTATTTATAATTGAGCTTATCCAAAGAGTGTCAGATTGAATGTACAGTACCCAGTATTCGTTGTGGCACCTTTTCATTTCCTATATTATGTTTACATAATAAGGCATTGGTGTAAAAATACATGTTTTGTGATGTTTGAGGCGTTAGCGTGTAAAGTGTACTAAATTTTAGTGTCCGCTACGTCCTTATCATAATTGTCATATCGCACCCGAAAGAATATTTTTGTTAACAGAGATTTAAAAAAAAACCCGAACAAGTCTGAAAATAAATTTCATATTCCTTATGCGTAAAAATGCAGAGGCAGATTGCAGTCCTTTTTAGGTAAAAAAGAAAAAATCAAACACTACGTTATACGCTTTTTCGAGGTAAACCAGAACGCATAAAAAACAACCATACATTTTAAAATCTTTATTTTTAATTCATTAAATGAGGGAGCTCTATACGAGTCCAATTACAATCAATTGTAGTAATAGGTCTTGCCAAACTTTGTAGTCATCATGTAGGCGATGCTGGCTAAAGGAGCAACACCCACAGGATGACCAAAGAATGGCAAGACCTATAACAAGGAGCTCGCACAGAGCTCCCTCAATAAAGCCCACGAGGGCGGCGGGCCTTGCCGGCGGCCACCGCTTTCCGCCAACGCGCTTGCAGCGCCCTCAATTCGTCTAGTTGCAGGCGCCGCCGCTCCTCGTGGAGCTCCGGCAGATGCAGGCGCTGATATAGGCGCAGCTGCGCCAAACGCAGCGCCGCTCTTAGGCGGCGCTCCTCGGTTTGCTCGATACTGTAAAATAAAATTTCATATTTAGTTTATTTACAAACATTCACATTTGTACATTAGCGCGTTTAGGCAATTCTGTACTCAGGTAATATCATTATATGTTACTATCAAAAATTATACAGGAAAAAAAACAATGGTGCCGATTCTGTTGTACACCGAACTAAACTAAATTATCTCTAAAATTCTCTATTTTTGGTTTAGAGAATCATAAAAGCTATTCTGCAAACAAGATTCTCTAAACTTAAAAACATTTTTGACACATCTATAATCGAGTTTGACAACTGCTAAGTTGAGTTGACCATAAACTAAGATGTGTCGGAAGATATTTTAAAGAGTGAATGAAAGTGAACGATATGATCCAAAGTGCAAAAAAAAACTGAGTAAAATTAATTAATTATCTTTAATTGTTTATCAATAATTATTTAAATAAAATATGGGGAGCATAATGACGCCATAAAACTATATTTTTGTTTTTAATTTAATAAATTAAGATGTTATAATATGTACTTGTCTTCATTATCTGTGATCATTAAGATACAATTTATAGTCTGTGCTTATCAACGTAGGGATGTTCGATCCGGGTGCTTTGTATCAAAATTCTGGATCGAAATGAAACGTAACACAGTCTAATATTATCCAATTGATAAGTTAAAATTTTTCGTATCAAATCAAATATTTTAAGAAATAAAAGATGTTGCATTTTATTACATCATAATTTAATTTTATAGAAAAATATGAATAAATTTGCCAATCTTTGGTTATTAAAGAATCTTTATTTTCAAAAGAAATTTTGCAAAAAAGTACGCATAAACAGTAATTTCGATAACCGCTTCGGATCTAGACGATTCAGACTTTTGTTTAAGGTACGATTGGCCAACGAGAAAAGACGTTCGGAAAGCACAGACATTCCTACCACTGATAAATAACGTAAGGCTATGTCACCCCAAACGATTCCTCTCGCTGACCAATATTTTTTTGAATCTGACTTTCCGTTTAACAAAGGTTCACACAAATATTGCTTGAAAAATATATAGAAGCCTTCTTGTGGTCTACTACTTGTATTTAAGAAATGCGGTTAATACTAAAGTATTACTTATAAAATTATAAATATTTAGGCCTACTATTCCGTAATTCTATCTTTAAAACAAGAATCTAATACGATGTTTGATGTGTTCCTCAGTGCATGTGTATCGATTTGCGACTGCTGATCGAATACTATTGTATCAATACAAAAATCGAGCGAACATCCCTAGATCAATGAGAACTTAATTTTATTTATTTACTCTTTACGAATTTATTATTCCAACAATTATTTACGTAGGTACATTACGAATTCTTTTCGAATGAAAATTGTGACTGGAGATGAGTAGTAGATGACCGATTATACGCCTGAATTAAAAAGACAAGTCACCACAGTAGAAAAAAAACAAACAAAAAGCATAAAATTCCCTAACTGAGAAAACATGTAGAACCACAAAATTTTGGAAGAAAATCACGGCCTCAGTGGTTTGGGATCGACAAAGTATCATTACGGTCGAATTTCTGTATTAGGAGGAGACTATCAGTGCACAAAGCCACTGTAAGACCCTGAAAAACCCAAAAAGAGCATTGAAAACCAAAGGTATGCTTGTTGAAGGACAAAACCTGATTTCGCATAGCTTTAGTCACCAAGACGCTCTTGGACTAAATTGTTTAAAATGTTTTAAACTATCTCCCGTATTCGCCTGACAGAAATTTATCTTTGCAGCTCCCTGAAGACACGCATGTGTGGAATAAAATTTTCTACCGAAGAGCAGTAGAAAAAAGGTCCTCTTAAGTAGTAGCTGGCTGAAGAGCTTTTCAAGGAGGTCTAAAAAAGCCCATGCCACAACTCATCATAATCATATTATTATTACAAGCTTTTTATTTAGTTTCACTTGTATTTGTCATCACAATTTGAAAGCTAAATTGATGATCCCCTTCCTGAGTTCTGATTGAGCTGAAATTTTGCATGCATGTCGTCATTGGGGCACATTATAATATTATTATGACAAGGTGCTGATCAGATGGTGGAGCTGGAAGGTGATCATAGGAACGCGGTAATAAAACGACACTACCCCATCAAGTTTGGGCTCGTTTGATTCGTCTAGACGAGTACTTTGGTCCTAGATAGTACAAGAGTCTGATGATGGAGCTGGAAGGTGGTCATAGGAACTATTGTAAATTATATTATTTAAGATTGAGGATAGATTTAATAGTAAGAAAATTATAGTTTGAATAGTAAAGAAATAAAATGTTTTATTTAATTAAAATTATTAACAAGCGATTGCCGAATTTCCCTTGCTTCGGCAAAGAAATTAGTGCTGGTAAGTATAATTGGTGCTCCCTGCTCACTGTCCTCGGTGACATTAATATCTTCTTCATCTGCAAAAATACATTTGTTTAGATTTCTTCTTATTTTGCAAACGTAAATGAAGCAGAAGTAGAATTACATAATAATACTCTGCCCCTTTTGCCGTGTGCACCTAGCAGTATGAAATACACTTTATGACCTATTATATAGGGATAGGCAGAGTTGTATACTCACAATTCACCAGATGGGTCTAAGTCCCCATGTAATAGGGGGCAAGCCTTTTGGCGGGTTTTGAGTGAAAACCCGCAAGAGCTAATGTGCCCAGGAAAAGGAAGGTATTAGGAGAGGGAATCTTGACCGCACTTCTGGGATTTTCCTGATAGCTGTGGAATAATGTTCGCTAATCAAGCACCTCAAAATATGTTGTCACATTGTGACTATGTGCAAGCAACTGCTAAAGGGGCCAATTCAATGAGTGTGCAAGTCACCCCCTGCCATTTACCATAGTCACTTCGTAGTTTCATGTAACCATGTCACTAGCATCCCATACCCATAGTCTAGTATTTTTAGTTTCCATATCGTGTAATAGCACTACACCAACTAGGGATTGTTCTTTGGATACACTTGCATAGTGCATACAGGGGTATTTTAGCAGTTGGTATCTCATTACATTTGAAGTTGCCTAAGGAGCCTCTGCGAGTTGCCTTCGGCCCCTCACACGCCTTGGAAGGGCCCAGGAACCCAGGGTCCCGCGATATATAGAGTCACAATAATAATACCAGCCCAATACTGCCCCATGGCAGGGCAAAAGCATTTCGTATTGTATTATAATAACAATCATATTATATTTACCTTTCTGCCGAATTGACAACAGCTACACCACCTAAGCTTCCATAATAAATCAATTTCCAAACTCACAAGCATCTAAACTTTCAAGAACTTTATGAGAAATATGTTTTGTAAAATTTATTTCATGATGACTAATTTTATTCCACACCTTTTTAATCGCGTTTAAGAATAGTCTGACAATTAGTTTGACAATCAAAATTTTAAGTGTTACACGTCAAATTTAGAATAGCGAAATTGCCATTTCACCTAATTGAGTAGACTAAACGATCTTAGAGATGTCAAACTATAGTATAGTTTAGTTGTTTCACTTTAGTCAATTTCAGAATGAGTTTCGTCGTTTGACAGGACTAAACTAAATTTTAGTGATTTTTAGTCTAGTTTAGAGAATTTTGTGACAAGAGAATCGGCACCAATGTGTAACTTTTAAACCTAATTATGTTACTAAGTTCGTATGAAATACTGTAGGTATGACGTAAACGCTCGTAATCTGTATATATAAATACTCTAGTGCTAGTTAAGGAACCCCAATCTACCAATATTAGCTTTGTCAGCAAATAAGTATTTATTAGATGTATTATTTCCAAATATTCCATTGCTTTGTCAGCACTCATAATTATCTAGGACATGCGTCATGTCTGATCACGTCGTGGATGTACTACGTTAGCAATAAAGTTAGTATATAAGATTAAGATTTTATTACATAGAAAAAAATTACTGTTAAGCTGTAACTCTGTCGGAATAAAGTTATTTTTTAAATACTTCCGTTGTCGCTTACTTAATTGGCGCAGCCGGTAGGATCTCTGTAGTCAGTCTGCCGTGTATAAAATTCTACGTGGAGCAGCCGACGTCCGTGTCTACGGTTTAGCAGAGATCGCCGAACAAATAAATTCATTGAGAAGCCACTTCGAGTTACGGAAGAGGACCAGCCACAGCAGTAATTCAGGGAGCATGAAGCAAGCTGCGAAATTGTGAGTAAATCTTTTTCACCTTCCTCTCAGCTCTTCCATTTATATCCCAACCTTGTAATAAGTCTATGTGTGTGTATTATTGGGGATTGGACAACGCCGTAATAATATTTGCATAGATTTTAATTGTATTAATATTTTAGAGTAGTGATATTTTTTTTTTTTCCGTTGCCTTTATTATTTTCATAACTTTTTCACAATGGAAAACGTGACCCGTGTCCCACAGGAATTGGTTAACATCATACCAATATTCAGTGGCGACGCTAGAACGTTACCTTTATATATAAAAAAATGTGACTACATTTTGACTACGTTCCAAGGAACCGTAGCCCAAAATGAATATTTATTTCATGTGGTAACAAGTAGGTTATCAGGCGAAGCAGCCAGTTTGGTAGGCGAAAGAGACTCTATACATACGTGGGATGAGCTGAAGAAATTGTTAAACCAACACTTCGGTGACCCACGCACAGAGGATTGTTTAGCAATGGAGTTAGAATCTTGTAGAATAAATAGGGGCGAAAGTTATTTAGATTTTTGCCATAGAATACAGCGGATGAGAAGTGTTTTATTCGCTAAAATATCAGAAACCGCCATTGATGACTCTCTACGTAAAGCAAAGCAAATAATTTATAGTAACAGAGCGATGAGAGGAGTTAAGGAACCCCAATCTACCAATATTAGCTTTGTCAGCAAATAAGTATTTATTAGATGTATTATTTCCAAATATTCCATTGCTTTGTCAGCACTCATAATTATCTAGGACATGCGTCATGTCTGATCACGTCGTGGATGTACTACGTTAGCAATAAAGTTTTTATTACATAGAAAAAAATTACTGTTAAGCTGTAACTCTGTCGGAATAAAGTTATTTTTTAAATACTTCCGTTGTCGCTTACTTAATTTGCTCCACGCCCCGCTTTGCTGGTCCTCGCGCCTCCCACTTTGAGAACCCCAGAATTAAAAGTTGTAGTGAAACTAGTTTTATAATACAACAAAAACCTAACAATTATATCTAGGTTAGTTTTCAAACACTACTTACACAATGGCTTCTTGAGCCGGCTTTATAATTAGAGGCCTGGACCTAAGCACAAAAGAAATCTGTATAGGGTAACATAATAAGATCACATTTTTAGCTAAACTGAAATTTTATAAAATAAACTATAATACACCTCTGCATAACCCTTCGGGGATTACAGGCGTGATGTTATGTTATGTGTGTAAAATATAATATTTCACATTATTACCATAAAATGGCTAAATCTTTAAAAACACCCCCAGGGTAGCCAGCCCAGGCCATACCTACCTACCATGTTGCTACAACAAGTCACCATAATATCGTTTTGAGAAAGGTTTTTCAATTTGAAAATAATACACCCCTCTTTTTTCTCTCTTTTTTTTCTCTTTTTAACTTTATATATATATATATATATAAATATATATGTATATATACAGGCTGAAATTGAATAAATGCGACAAAATGAAATGGGAGCTTCAGTTATAGTAACATAGTAATTATCAACTGTTTTTTCAACAATTTAAACCGTTAAAAAAATTACGTTATTATCGTTGTAAATGGTCCATTGATGTTGTTATCTTCATTTAAGTATGAATTATCGATATTCCAGAAAAATTATTAATATGCAAAATAAATAAGAAAAATTAAAATATCAAAAAATCTCGTCCTACTCGACGCAGTGCTCAATAATCGTCGTGGAGTACTCATGCTAGTAAACGTTGCCGTTAGAGATGGGCAGTGGGTTTAAACCCAACTGGGCAAAAAGGGCACAAACTGGGCAAATAGGGCAAAAACGAATTGACGTCCTTTTAAATGCCCAAAAACAGGGCGGAAACTATAATTAGTTAAATTTCATAGTTATTAAGACTTTTTCATTAAGTAGGTAGTGGTAAGATTAATATAAGATAAATAATAATAATCTATATTATAATAATTAATAATAATTAATATTATAAAGAGGTAACATTTGTTTGTAAGTTTGTTTGTAGGGGGTAATTTCCGGAAGTAATGAACTGATTTTAAAAATTCTTTCACTGATATAAAGCTACATTATTCGTGAGTGCTATAGGCTATAAATTATAAAGATATCATGCATAATAGCCGAACTATCTCAATTTTTGTCTAGCCAGGTGGAAAAAAATAGCTCTTACAACAAAGTTTTTTGCATGCGCTGCCTTAACGGTTGTATATAATTGAAAACAATGTATGGCAACCTGGTCCGCCTTTAATAGTTCTACAAAAAAGTCCGCATCACCATGTTTCTATCTTTTATATTTTAGCAGTTAATGTAGCTTTTATGTGTTAAAAAAAGTATTTTTCGATGTACTTACCTTTGGACGATTTTTTAAACAACAAAATATTAAACCTTATCGAAAAAAATATTATTATCATCACAAGAACATCATAGAGATACGATTTGCCCAAAACAGTATGTGAATTGGTTAAATAGTTTCGAAGATAATATAAAATTACTAAATCGCAAAATGCCGAACCACATTAGAACATGCTTTGTAAGGACGTTTTATCCATTTACCCATGGTATTTCTGTTTTTAGGATATCGGACAGTTTCAGCGATTGTTTATCATGCCTAAAAGGAAATTACAGCTTTCCCGTCAGACATCCCAGAGCAGCTCGAGTACGCCGTACGGAAGAGTCTGCTCTTGAAAAGCATCAGCGCCTCTTGAGGAGTAGAGAAAATATTTCGCAAGCACGCTCTGGGGAATCTAGCTCCGAGCGTTCACAGCGGCTTACTAACCAAAGAGAACATCGCAGGCCGTGCTCGGGAATCTAGCGCTGAACATGCGCAGCGTCTCAGTGATTTAAGGCAGCATTTCTCTGCAACAAGGAATAGGGAGTCTAACGCTGAGCGCTCGCAGAGGCTCGCTAGCCAGAGCGCGAGAACATCGCAGGCCCGTGCTCGGGAATCTGGCGCTGAACGTGTGCAGCGTCTATAGGCAGGAAATAAATCATAACACTCAGTACTAACTGAACCACACTCATAATTTCATCACAAGTTAAATGGTTACCGCCCAAGAAGTGGGCACGGGTCTGCTAGTTAAGTATAATATTAAAAACAATTGTATTGACCAAAAAGGTTCTATTTAATACTCTTATACTCGATGATTCAGCGGTCAACGATAACGATTACCACCAGCAGATCAGAGTGTGGGCTGCTGTGCCTCCTGAATCACCAGCGTCACATTTACCATCCACTGACGTGTTCATAAATGTTATCAAGAGACTACCACTTGACAAATCATCGGATGAAGATAATTTCAAATTGAATGATTATAGAAGCGTGTAAAACAGCGGGCGACGCGATCTTATCTTTTTATTTTTAAGTGGAAAATCATCAAATGACTACTTCCGCCCTGGGTGGGGCGGAAGGGACTGTCAAACTTTTACTGACTAAAAACCACCCTGTTCCTTCTGTTGCCCTTTACTTTCCGGGTCCACGGTATCCTGTTAAGACGTCCCGCAACCCCGGCAGGCGCTGGCCCCGTTGGGGGCCCCGTCCCTGTGCTTGCAGCTCTTTAAGGCGCGCGCGAACAGAACGCGCCATCGACCCGGGCTTGGTCCTTAATCGGACGGCGAGCTACCCATTACTCGCCGTCCGCAAGCCCGCGCCTACGGTGGCCAGATGTCGCCTCGCGACGTCCGACGCCCTGGGCGTCTCCCGCGGCGGCTGGAGCGTGAGGTGGTTCTCTCCCTCACGCGGCCCGCCTCCTCCTTCGCTAGCATTACTGCTTCGCAGAAGGAGGTGACTGCATCCCATTCCCTCTCGCCCCGGCGCACGGCCTGAACCAGGTCCGGACGCGAGAGGTCGCCGCCGCCTAACGCCTCCGTGAGGACACGGCGGTGCTCTGCCCAAGCGGGGCAGTCATTCACCGTATGCTCCACCGTGTTCTCCGGGCGATCCACACAGTGGTGACACCCGGGCTTTTCCTCCCGCCCTATCCGACACAGGAACCTCCCGAAACAACCGTGTCCGGTGAGCACCTGCGTCAGGCGGTAGGTGAGTACGCCGTAGCGCCTCTCCAGCCACTCCTCAAAGAGGGGTCTGCCGCGATTGCGGCGTGCCCGAACTTGGGTTGCGACAGTCGCATCTCCCATTCCGCCATGAGATCGCACCGGAGCACGGTGCACCTGTTTGGGCCGATAGGGCCACCATAGGGGTGGAACGACGTAAATTGCTTCAAAGTCAACGGTTAGCTTTAATATTTTTAAGTAAATATTATTTTACTTAAAAATATTAAGCGTATAGGACCGTCAGTACTGAAGCCCTACCAGTACTTGCAGGTGTACTTCCAGTCGATCTCAAGGTGCAGCGACGTGCTGCAATGTACTATTCCACGCGAGAGACCATGGACGCAAACTTTCTAACACAACGTGACCGAGCTAAGATCTCCAGATTATTTAAATCGCAGGCTGACGTCTGGGAAGAACTTTTAATCAATGTAGGTCTGTGGGATAATTCTATCAAGGGCCTTCCTCAGTTCTTTTCATCAGTTTGTGAGCGGCTGGAGAGAACATGGCTGGAGGTGTACCACTGTGTTGCCCAATTTCTCACAGGTCATGGCAACTTTAAGATTAAATTATTTTCTTTCAAGCTTGTTGCTTCTCCTTTGTGTCAATGCTCTACATCCGACTGTGAATACTAACAATCTGCTCATCACATCTTATGGGAGTGTATTCTTTGGCAGAACGAACGCAATATTATGCTAGATAGTGTACAGGTTACATCCGGTGTTGATTATTATGCGGACCTTGTAGAAACTAGAACTAATTTCTGTGCGTTCAAGCGTTTATGCCGTACCTACCTATTACTGGAATCAAAAGTAACAGCTCACATTAGGACCCATTAATTTAATAATAATTCGTCTAATAGTAATGCTTCTCCTAGTTACAAACATCCCTTTGTGCCTACTCGCCTCGTTCTGTTCTGTCTCCTGTCTTCACTCCTGTTTTCACTACACGTGTCCACGTCTAAGTGTGTTTAGGTACTATGTAAACTTAATTACATATTTACCTTCTAAAGCTGGTGGTGCAAGCTGGTGGTAATCAAAATATTTTTATTTTTTAAATTGGAACACAAAATAGGTATCCACATCTAGGTGAGTATAAGAAATAGGTACATATGTGTCTACAAAACTAGGTATTTAAATTTGGAATTAAGTTTAGTTTCAATATCGCGCGCAAGGCGTAAGGTGACGGACGTGTCGCGTTGGTGTCAGAGTCATTATCGTTTGAACATAAATTAGTGCAAAGTTCCCAGTGAAAAGTAAACTCTATCTCCGTACGCGGACGGTCCACTATCGTGTGCAGTGCATTGTTCTCGAAAGTCATCGAAACTTGAGCGAAATCTGCAATTATGTTCTCCCCAAATAAAACTAACTCCACTCCAGATCTGTCGTCTGCTGGTGAATCGAGGGAATCCTGTATCACGATGCGGAAAAGAAAGCAACCTCCGTGCGACTGCGATATGTCTACCTGCAAGTTGAAGTCATCGGCTGTGGCTTGTGAAATCGCTAACGCACTTAAGAATTTTCGCAGTGAGTTAGACGACAGGCTATCTCAATTCAATAAAGACATCACAAGCACCATCAAAGCTGAACTTAAAGATCTTAGAACTACATCACTTGAGATCAAACAAGACATTAATGCGTTGCGCATGGAACACTCGTCCTTCAAGGCGCAAATATCCACATTCGAGCATTCACTCCAGTTTCACACCAGTGAAGTCGATGGTCTGAAGAAACAAGTCTCAGAGATTTCTTCTAGGACGTCCTCACTTCACATCATGAATGACAAGATTTTCAGTCTCGAGCAGAAAATTGAATCGCTGGAACAACAAGCCCGTCTAAACAACATCGAAATCTGTAACCTGCCTGAAAAACGGGATGAAGACCTCTCCGGGCTCATACAAAGCATCGGTGCAGCTATTAAGTGTTCCATTCCTCCACAGGATGTCCTCGCCATTCACCGTGTACCCCATGCTCGCACCCAGGAAAGTAACCGACCCAAGAATGTTATTGTTAAATTGGCTTCACGCGATCTCCGTAATAACGTAATTAGTGCTTATCGTTTGGCAAAAAATGTGTCATCTAATCAGATTGGTATATCAGGTACACCTCAAAAAATTTACATTAATGAGCATCTCACTTTATATAACAAAAACTTATTTCGTGAATGTCGTGAAATGGCTAGCAAGTGTAATATCAAATATGTGTGGATTAAAAATGCTACTATTCTTGTTAAAGCTACCGCTAAAAGCTAAACATCAAAAACATTTGCTGTACGTTGCCAAAATGATATCAGTAAACTTACCAATTGTAAACACAATGTGTAGTCTATTATTAAGTTATGCATCTATGTACCTACGCAGATTATCATTTTGCAACATAAAAATGTATACACAAATTATTAACTTCAATAGTTGTACCGTACATCATAATTACCTAGTAAGTGCAAATATCGCAATAATAATACGCCATGTACCATTGGTTTACAATTGTCATCTCCTATTTACTTATTGTAGTACTACTGTAACACTACACATTGAAGATGTAAGCTGTATTTTTGTGTCACACCATTCTATAGTTTGTTCTACCTGTGTGTTGTCTACATCCCGCATAAGCCCTGTTGCCATTTGCAATAATAATGTTTTTAATTATACTCCTCGCCACAAGCCGTTACGATCTGTCTCCAAGCTATTAAATACAGTATCCTCAATCAATATTGCCACCCTCGTTAATATTTTACTCTTTTATATCCCGACTAGACACAATGCATAAAAACAGTTTATCTTTTTTTTTATCAGAACTGCCGAGGAATTCGCACTAAATTACACACTCTTTACACTAATATTCTTTCCTCGTCGTTCGACGTAATTATATTAACTGAGACATGGCTAACACACAACATAATGGACTGTGAATTTATAGATAACCGTTACTCAGTGTTCAGAGATGACCGTGACCGGGCCGCTTCAGGTAAGTGCGAGGGCGGTGGTGTACTGATAGCCGTACTGCGCGAGCTCCGACCTGCACGAATGTTGACACGTCCTCTCACTGGCATCGAACATTTGGTTATAAAGCTACCTGCGCCTCGCTCCGATAAACACCATATAATTAGCGCTGCCTATATACCTCCTCGTACGCACGATGATACATACTTGTCTCATTTTTGCGCATTAGAAGATATTATCACGGAGACATACACTGACTCATTCTACCTAGCGGGTGATTACAATTTACCCGAAATTGAATGGCCTGTCGCCGGTGAATATTTGTCTACTCGCCCGCAAAGTAACGCCACGCGGTGTTTATTTGATTTTATTTCTATTACAAATGCTTCACAATATAACAATATTAAAAATAACTTAGGTCGTGTTCTGGACTTATTCATTACCAACACAGAATGTCAAATACAGGCTGACATTTCACTGCTTCCGCCTGATAGTCACCATCCCCCATTTTCTGTATTGTCTTTACTTGAAGCAAAATATTCACCAATGAGACGTCAGTCCAATATGAGATATAATTATTATAAAGCTAACTATCAAGAAATAAACATTAAACTAAATGAGACGAACTGGAATGAACTTTTTTTAAACTTCTCAGGTGAACAAGCAGTGGATGTTTTTTATGAGTTCTTATATGGGATAATACGCGCACATGTCCCACTCAAACGACCTAAAACATCTAGCTTTCCCGCTTGGTTTAACGCTCCACTGATCAAAATCTTCAAAAAAAAGGAACGAGCTTGGATAAGGTGGAAAAAACAGCAAAACCTATCAGCTTACGAAGAATTCTCTATTTATCGTAAACAGTTTAAACAATTATCCGATCAGTGTTACACTAAGTACATGATGTCGGTCGAAGACAGCATTCCTCTTAATGTCAGACACTTTTGGTCGTACATTACCAGCCACAGGAGAAGTTCCGGTCTTCCAGCAAACATGTACTATAAAACCAAATCTTCTAATTGTCCTGGCGAGATATGTTCATTGTTTTCTACATTTTTTAACTCGGTGTACGAGCCTTCAGCCTTTGATCCTATGAGCTGGGTCCCACCTGATATCCTTGATGAGAAATCGGCCTGTATTCCTCATATTTTTCTCAAGAAGGTTGACGTGCTTAAGTCACTGTTGTCTTTGGACTTAAATAAGGCGCCTGGTCCTGATGGTCTTCCACCAATATTCTTTAAGCACACGGCTCAACAAATCTGTATTCCGCTACATCTACTCTTCAATAGATGTTTAAGTGAAGGGGTATTTCCGACCATATGGAAAAGAGCCTTTATTACCCCCATTTACAAAAGCGGAGATAAAGCCAACATAGAGAATTACAGACCTATTTCTATTCTGTCCACCTTGTCTAAGCTTTTCGAGAGTCTAGTACATAGTCACTTGTTTCCTCAACTAAGACATCTCATTATTCCCGAACAGCATGGCTTTGTTCAGTCGCGATCCACCAGTACAAACCTAATGATTTTTTCACAATTTTTGTTCGAAAATATGGATAAGGGCATGCAGGTCGACGCTGTATATACTGATTTTCGGAAGGCTTTCGACAGGGTGGACCACAAACTGCTGTTAGACAAAATTGCTTTCAACGGCATTAAAGGGAACCTACTCAGATGGTTTGTGTCGTACGTATGCCATAGAACACAGAAGGTTGTCATCAATGGACATGAGTCTGATTACACAGTTGTCGAATCTGGTGTGCCCCAAGGTTCAGTTCTGGGTCCTTTATTATTTATCTTGTTCATAAATGACATAAAGTCCTGTATAGTTAACTCTAAATTCCTCATGTACGCCGATGACATCAAAATCTTTAAATCTTGCATAAGTATGCAGGACTGCTTTCTACTTCAAGAAGATCTATGCAGGCTTTCGCAATACTGTACTCACAATAAACTCCACCTCAGTTTACCAAAATGTCATTATATTTCTTTCACTAAGTCAATTATTAATTTTCCCTACACATTAAACGATACAAACTTGACCAAAACTAATTGCACGCGCGATCTTGGGGTACTACTAGATAGTAAATTACATTTTGACATCCATATTAACAACATTATTAATCGAGCCTTCCAAATGTATGGGTTCATAATGCGGTCCTGTAAAGAATTCAAAAAGATTTCTACTTTCCTCTTCTTATATAAAACCTTAGTTCGTTCTCAGTTAGAGTACGCGGTGCCCGTTTGGAGCCCTTTTTATGAAAAATATAAGTACAGACTGGAAATGGTACAGAAAAAAATCCTTCGTACTACTCACTATAAGTGTTACCATACCAAGATTTCCTATCCAGATTTGATGAAACAATACAAAATATTAAGCTTGGAGCACAGGCGTACACTGCTGATGGTTATGATGCTGCATGGCATTTGCAACAATAGGTTTGACTGCATGGAACTCTCAAATAGATTGTGTTATGTGGTACCTAGGAATGTTAATCGTCGGGAGGTGCGAGCACCCCGCTTATTCTATACAGAGAAGTGTAGAAATAATGCTGGGGAGCGAGCACCTCTCCGCCGATTATTAGAAACGTACAACTCACATTTTATAGATTTGGATATTTTCGCGTACAATCAGAGCAAATTTAGAAAAATGGCAATTGAATTACTTGCAATTTAATATAATTATTACTAATTAATCTATTGTAATGAATGCTTCTTGCTGATACTCTTGTTGTGTTGTGATCTGATTGGTGACAACACACCTACTTTGGAAGGTGAGCACTGTCCAGGGTTGGTTGGTGTGACCTTTCGGGTTCATTCTTCCTTTCTTCTTATTCCTCTCTGCATGCGTCCGTTTCCTTATTTCTTTTAAATTCAATGTTATTCCGTGGACAATAGTGTGGGTTATACGTTTTTAACTGATATGCTTAAACTTAATGTTAACATTGTAACGTGTAACTGTTTTTTGTCCCTAACAAATAAAATAAAATAAAATAAAATTTTACAAAAATAAAACACTTTAAAGTTATTTGAACTTATTATGATGTAATAATTTATGATATTTTACAATTAAAATAAATGCCCTGTTTTTGGACATTTATTGGGCGTAAATGGACGCTTATTGGGCATTTACTCAATACGTCCGTAAATGCCCAGGCAAAAACCCATCTCTAGTCTTGTGGCATCTAGTAAGGCGTGTGGTAGGGGAAGTGCTAACAATATAATAAATATAAAAATACAATAGTCTCTAAATGTCATATTAACGTTAAATTAAAAGATGTCATGTTTAGTAAAATATGATTACGATTTATCAGATTTCATATTCACTCATCTTGCTATTAAAAAATTAGATTCGCAATTAATTAAAGATTTCGAATTAGATGAATGAAGATGTCCGCGACAAAGATATACCTACTAGTGATCAATTAGTGAATTTTATACGTCATCATATAAAAGTTCTGGGACGAACAAATGCTGTTCGTCAGAATACTACATCGCATCATAACAATCAGGGCTCCAATATGCAAACTTGCTCGCGTTCTTCCGCACCTAGAGTTTCTCATAGTTTTGCTATTACAGAAGATAACGTTAATAATAACTCCGCTTGTATGTTTTGTAAAAAAAAAAAAAAACGCAACATACCTAGTCATTTATATGAATGTGGGGACTTTGAGAAATTATCGGTCGAGGAACGTTTTAATTATGTAAAAAATAATAAATTATGTATAAACTGTTTTAGTGGTAAACATACTTCCTTTAATTGTCGTTCTCAGTACACTTGTAAACAATGTCATAAGAAACATCATTACGTTTGAGAATTATCCACTTCGTTCGCAAAATAAAGTAGGTATTGACAACAGTCACCCTGCGCCCGCTTCGTCTAACGCGGCCGCGCCGGCTGACGCGACCGCTTCGCCAATTGTTAATAATAAGTCGAAGGAATGTACTAATTCCACGAATTCGTTCGCTTTGCATTCATGCAATAATAAAGTTTTATCTATTAGTCAGTTAAATAGGTCAACTGTTTTACCTACCGCGCAAGTATATGTTCCTAATAATGGAAATCGCTTTGTTATAAGATGTTTAGTAGATAGTGCTTCTCAAAACAATCTTATTACCCTCGCTTGTTGTAACAAATTAAAATTAAATATTCAACCGCTTGTTAACTCATCGTTAAAGTCTGTAGGGTCGATAACGGCATCTATTAGAGGTTACGTAACACTTACTATCCAATCTCGTGTTTCTGACGCTCAATATAATTTAACGTTGTTAGTAATTGATCGTATTACTGATCAGTTACCCGCTCATAATATCGATACATCTGTGATAGATTATTTTAAAGATTTACCGCTAGCAGATGAATGTTGGAACTCGCCCGGGGATATAGATGCAATTCTTGGCGCTCAATTTTTCGCGTTTATTATTCTAGGAAGTAAAGTGATACCTACACCGCTCGCGCAGTCAGCTGATTTCTCGAACACCACTCGCTCCGTACCTCACGCTCTCGAGACCACGCTTGGCTACATTATTATGGGTGAGATACCTACTTTCAATCGTGAAGGTGTAGTCTGGTCCTTCGGTCCTTTAGTAGATACTTTAAATAATAATATTTCAAAATTTTGGGAACTCGAGGAGGTACCTTCTACAACATGTAACAAAAACTCTGTTGTTCCTTCTACCTACGTTTTAAGGATAGGTATACATACGTAATAAAGCAAGTCATTTACAAAAAACTGTTAAAAAAAAAAAAAAAATATATTTATTAACATTTGTAATGATAAACTGGTTTCTTACCTCTGCAATTCTGTATGAATGAAGCGATGGCGCGAAACCAGAAAAAGACAGAACGATTCCGCCGAAACCCGCCACTTTCTTTGATCGGTGCCGCTGCGTCTTTGCACCGCCGCCGCTTATCTGCCTATTTTTCTACACAAGTTCGTGACCTTATCAGCTGTTGTTTATCAATTTAACGATGAATCTTTGAAAAAGTGGCTTTACCGGGTAATTTTACGCACAATTTTATTGATAATTATTGAAACTACATTTCTGCCGTCATAACTAAGAATGCAGTAATCGCAAAATGGCGGTTACGAGATAAACGCAAAAAACATATTTCATATCATCTGAGCAAGATGTTCGTATTTATTTGGTCATAATATTTATCTAAAAATTCGGGAAAAAATCATGCTTTTACAAGATAATTTTCCTTTATTTAATTTACTAATAAATGCAATTATAATAATGTCCGTTTCAACCGCGCGGCCACCTCATAGTATTTGATGAAACTTTGCCAGGAATTAGTGTTAATTTGTTACTTTACACACTTCTTTTCGTGAATTTGTTACAAAAAAAACTAAGACGCTATGACAAAAAATAGTTGGCCGCTAGAACCGCCACTTGCCGTAATCATCGCCCGTGATTACACAGAAACTATATAATGCAGATAGACGAATGATGGATCAAAAGAAAGGCCATAATTTGTTCAATTTGTTACAAAAATAAAAAACGTCAAAACGTAAATAAACAAAAAGTTATGCAATATTTAGTTTTCAGGTTATGAGTAGGTAGTTATGTCACCATAAATATCAAATTAATAGAGGCTAATGTGTATGGACAATTAGTTACCTACTAATTTGTTACAGCGAATAAACAGAAAAAATATATTAGAAAGTAGGTTCAATAATTTGTTAGAGTCGATTTTAGTTGGCCGCTCGGACGGCAATATGCCTAAAATACAATGGCGTTTATCTCGTTATTAAAAGTAGGTTTAATCTTAGTTAAAGTACTAAGCGACGGGTAACGTAACCTAGTTTGGATAAATACGGCGAATATAACTGCA
The DNA here is from genome assembly GCA_949774945.1 of Hoplodrina ambigua. Classification (NCBI taxonomy): domain Eukaryota; kingdom Metazoa; phylum Arthropoda; class Insecta; order Lepidoptera; family Noctuidae; genus Hoplodrina; species Hoplodrina ambigua. The sequence continues at coordinate 16,187,758 of OX458964.1, forward strand.
GCATTCATATTTTAAAAGATATTTACAAAAAACAGTAGTATGAAACCTTAAGAGAGTAGGGTGACCATGCATTTTCACAATGAAGTGAGACTGAATAGTGACTGTTGTAATGTTCGATATTTATATCTTATTTTTTTAGGGCGAGTGCTTATATAAATACATTTTAAGTTAAGGCATCCTGTACCATACTTCATAAAAGTAAAAGTCAGTTATCGATTAAAATTTCTTTATTCAAAATTAACACAAAGGCAAAACAATCAAGTAATTAAAGTCAACAAGATAAATATAAAAACTTTATAAACTAACATAATATTTATAAATTAACTGACTCGAATATATGACACAGAATGTAGACAAATTTTCTTAGAGGTACTTATGTCGATTTTAAAAGAATTGTCGTCGTAACAAAAATATGTATTGTTATTTAAAAAATGACATTTATAGTGGCCTATTTTTGTGCCTGGTATAAATTCTATAGTACCAACTAAGAAATAGTAATTATCCTTAATGTTAATAGTAATCGGCAGCTCAGTGAGTAAGACTGAGTCTGCAGCTCCGTTTAAATCAAATGTTATGATCTCGCCTAACTTAAGTTCTCCTTTCAACTGTGTGTCACATTTCTGACACATTGTGTTAATTTTTTCATCGAAACAAATTGCTTCTTCTAAACTTGATATTCCAAATAACTTTAAAATATCAAGGTTAATTAAAATAAATACATGGTCTCTTTTCAATTGTATGTAATTACAATTTGTACAGGTTTTCAAGTATTGAGCACTTGTAAAATATTTTATAAATATTTTTTCAAATATGTAAGCCACATTGCAACTGCAGTCTTTATTTTGGAAAAAAGTTTTTGTTATTTCTGATCTACAATTGTAAATTTGCTCTATATCATGTGCTCCGTTCAAAAGCATAAAAATGTAATTAATAACACAATCTCCTTTTAATTCACTCAAAAAGCTTTTGAAAGCAGAACTTCTAATACAGGCTTGACCTATTAAATAAAATGCCGAATCGAAGGCACATGTATTGAAATAACCCGAGCTTTCCTTCAAAGCTAAATTCCCGTTTCTTATAATTACTATTTCATCATCTTTTTTCAGGCGATTATGTGTATTCGATTCTCCTCGCCAGTTCTCCAAATAGGATGGTCTATCACTAAATATAGAATCACTGGAAAAATATAATTCTTTTTGTTTTTGTTGGATTTGTTTTTTAGGATTTACCTTTTCTTTTTTATAAATATTTTTAGTCATGGCACGCCTAGTTCGGCGTGATTTAGATTTTAGTAAAGTAGTGGAACCTAAGTTTTTTAATTGATTTAATGCTAAATGCAATTCTCCTTTGATATAATCGTAATGATGCTGCAAATATTCGTCAATTCGTTGTCTCGCTATTTTTGTTTTAAAAACTAACTGTTTTAAAGTGCGAAAATAGCTTTCTACACATGAAGACGATGCGTTTAAGGTTTCCGATTTGAAATAAGAGCACATTACGTTGCTCCACAAAGGAAGTTTTATAAATAATCTTTTTAAAGTAGGGATGAAAAGTGGTAAATAATATGAACTACTTTTACCAACATAGGAATTTGCAGGGTTACTTTTTTTTTCATTATCTACCAACAGATCGAACCATGCGACAATGTCTCGAACGCCGGCATCATCAATGACAATTTGATCATATTCAAATTCTTCATTTTGATCCACATTTTTAAAATCAGCATACTTATGACTGTTTAACAAATTGTCAAGGTTTTGCTTGCTCTCCTTCAAACCTGAATCATCGTTTTCAAAATCATTTTGATGTAGGCAAAGTTTTATCATTTTTGTAATGATTTCCTTTACAAGTGCAAAGTCTTGACATTCTTTAATGTAGCGGATACAATGAATATAATACATTTTAATTTTTGTGTCAACATTTTCGAAGCAATTCAAATTATACAGAGTCTTTATAAAATGACTGGTATCTAATCTAATAAATGTTTTTGGTAGTTCTTCTTTATTTCCATTCAAAATACTAAAACAACGAAGTAAATAGTCTTTCACACATGTAAAATCACTGAATGTTCTAACATTTGCTGCTACTAACGCAGAAGAATCGTCTGTTATAACTTCGTCAGGATGACAACGAACATTTTTCAACCACTGTGATAACCATGCAGAAACAGACGCAGTGTCATGTGAATCGGTTATCATCTGACATAAAGGTACACACACATCGAATTGATTTATTAATATTATTACGTATAAGAAAAGTCTCTTACTCAATTCATAACCATTTGGTAATTTAAGAGGTTGAAAGATTGAACCTGTAGCATCCAATGTGATAGTTAATCTTTGAAAACAAGATTGATATTCACGGCAGTATTGTTGTTGTTCATCAGTCCAGTAATAAATGTGAATTCGAGGAAAAAAGTGTATATCACGTAAAAAAATTGGTTTGGTCACAGCCATCGTAAGAATGCTCAGAATAACGTTATTGTGTAACCACATTCTTTTTCGTTCTTCGTACTTAATTTTTCGCAATGCATTGAGTGTTGGGATTACTGGTGCTGTATCTGTAATTCCTTGTTTAGACATTTTTGCTGCCAGTTGTTTATGAACCAAAGAAGCTGAATCGTGTTTGAGCTTTTTAGCTAATTTTCGTCTGACCAATGCATTCATTCTATATTTTTTTCTCGGATCATGTTTTTTTATTTTTTTCTCCGACTGTGATTTGGCATTGTCCTTCAATAATATTATCTGTTATTTTTTAACACGCTATTTTTGTAAAAGCGCTACATTGACTGCATTGACCTTTTACTAAAATATGATGCTCAGACTCCACTTTGTAACTTTTGAAATTCCATGTGCATGGTAATCTAGAAATAAGCCAAATCTTTTCTCTTAAAATATCCACCCATTTGTACTTAGGCAGTATTTTATATTTTTTAAATGGAGTACATGTTCTCAAGTCATTTCTTTTATACAAGACATTTAATGGTTGCAGTTTTTTCCAGACATAGATATCTAATTCAAACTTGAAGTTCTTTGTGTCGTTTTCACTATGATGCTGGTTGGACTCGACATGAGAATGTGATATTTTGGATGAGGTTCTCGGGCTATTGCTTGAGGATGATGATAAAGATGACGAGGACAGACATACAGTTTGCTGCTTACATTCAGTGTTTAGAAACTCCCTGAAATTCCTTTTCAGTGACATGTAAAGGGCTGCCGGTGTCATAAGATTATCCAAATCACTTGCAATTGTATCAAATATAGGGTCTCTCAATTTAACATCCAGTAGTTTGTCGGCATATTTCATAAAAACTTCTCTCTGTTTTGATTTCTCAACAATAGGTTTTCGTCCAGCTTTACCCATTTTTGCTGCAATAAAACAATTGATAATATGAATACAAAGGTCAAACATCCGTTGACTGCATCACACACAAAATATACATAGGTACTACCAATTACTGCTATGTAAGTACATACTAAGGGCAAGAACTTTCTATAATTAAGAAAAGTCGACGTTACTGATGCAGCGAGTTATTTTAAAAAGATTTCTTTGATGTTTGTAAATATTAACGATATCATTTTTTTTTATTCCCCATAGTCATTTAACAGCGACAATACATTAATAAAATTTTTAAAAGGAGATTTTTTTCATTTGGGAGCAGCCACCGGATTGTAGAGACCAGTTATAGCGCTTAAGAATCTGTCCCTAAGACAGAAATCCTTACATTGGATATTACGCTCGTCACTAGGGGTTGCCTGGATCTAGGTCTCAAGATTCAAGATGCACGTTGATGCACTTTCACACAGAATGTTCACAGTTAAGTGAATTATCAGTTAATTCTTCCCTAGGGAATCACTATAGCAATTAATAAGTTTGTTAATTTAAATTTTACGTATTCACTGTTTGAAAACACGAAACGTGGGTGGGCTGAATTGTCACTCTTTTACTATACCTAGACAATTGGCGGGAAACGCATATATAAAAGCAGGCTTGCGATTGGACAGAACTTAAGAGCCCTTTAAATAGAGCTCTGCCATTGGTTTAAAAAAAAGAATACTTAAAAGCCGTGATTTATCCTGTTCTATATTATCCGATTTGAAATTGGCGCCGAATATTACTTTTTAAATAACGAAAGGAGTGTGGTTACCACAATTATATTATACAGGTAAATTAATGTAAGTTATTAAGCTAAGAATATTTTTAAGACTTCTTCGTGATCTCATCATAAAATTGTAAAAATTAAACTTACCGCAGTCGATTTCGATCCCTCTGAGTCTGCAATACACTTTTTGGTGGTGAGTTCTACATTAACAAATCCAATATATAAGTGGGCACAACTCATAGCTAAGCAGTTTTAGACACTTCTGAATTTAGTTTTAATTGTCTCAGTAACTTAGTAGTATGAAAATCACGGAAATTAAATACGTACGAGCACACACTTCAAAATTCAGCACAGTAATGACAATATTCACAACAAAAAATTATGGCTTTTTAAACCCCGTGCGACAAATATTTTTAACAATAGTTTGGGAACAAAAGAGATCCTTATTCTGGAATCGTTCCCATCATAAAACACCTGCGGAAAGTCAATGAAACGAAAATCTTATCAGTAAATACTTCAAAGAATTAAGAACAATAGACATCAATATGGCCGCAAAACGTACCGCATATTCGTTCAAACAGAGTACAACATTAAAAACATGCCTTTGTACTAATGTGATCATGGTCACCCTACTCTCATACGGTTTCATACTACTGTTTTTTGTAAATATCTTTTAAAATATGAATGCTGCAGTTATATTCGCCGTATTTATCCAAACTAGGTTACGTTACCCGTCGCTTAGTACTTTAACTAAGCTTAAACCTACTTTTAATAACGAGATAAACGCCATTGTATTTTAGGCATATTGCCGTCCGAGCGGCCAACTAAAATCGACTCTAACAAATTATTGAACCTACTTTCTAATATATTTTTTCTGTTTATTCGCTGTAACAAATTAGTAACTAATTGTCCATACACATTAGCCTCTATTAATTTGATATTTATGGTGACATAACTACCTACTCATAACCTGAAAACTAAATATTGCATAACTTTTTGTTTATTTACGTTTTGACGTTTTTTATTTTTGTAACAAATTGAACAAATTATGGCCTTTCTTTTGATCCATCATTCGTCTATCTGCATTATATAGTTTCTGTGTAATCACGGGCGATGATTACGGCAAGTGGCGGTTCTAGCGGCCAACTATTTTTTGTCATAGCGTCTTAGTTTTTTTTTGTAACAAATTCACGAAAAGAAGTGTGTAAAGTAACAAATTAACACTAATTCCTGGCAAAGTTTCATCAAATACTATGAGGTGGCCGCGCGGTTGAAACGGACATTTATAATACGTATTACTGCGTTTCGGTTTAGTATCAAGTCGTTTCCGAGTCAACGGATACTAAAACTAAATGCAGCACTTGCGCGTATTACTGCATTATGTCTTAGCACAAGTCGATTACTGCATTATTTTTTAGTAATTATTGCCATTATTATACGCTCGGAACTAAGTTAAAGTGTACTTAAGTATGTTCTCAAGGACTTATATAGGTGCATTTTCAGGTTAAGGTTTCTTTAGTCTCTTAGCTACGACCTAAGTTTTTACATCGTGGATTGCAAATAAAGTATTGAGTAAACTCCTCCAATTGAGTACTCCACCGAATTACGTCGCCGAACTGATTTACTAAGACAAAACGCGGCAATGGATCGCACTGCTACGACTTCGCAAGCCTTTACTACATTTAAATGCAGTAATGTGGAGTACTGCGTTTTAATTTCTGTACTGAATTTAAAACAAAATAAAACAGTAGTGGATATTACTGCAAGGGTATTCTTGCAAGTACTGCATTCTTTCTTAGGTCATGTTTAATACTGCGTTTTTTCTTATCATTGAAGCAGTTTTTGTGCAAGTACGGCGAAAATCATTACATAAAAAACTTACTTCGAGTGATTTTTTTTATGAAAACATATTTTTTTTCATGTACATGAACCTCTTGGGATGCCATTTCTAGAAAAAAGTGAAAATCTCAAAAATGTCGATTACTGCATTCTTTGTTATCAGGGCAGATTTAACACTTCACTACATTCAAAAAAACAAAGTTGTCGCGTCTGTCACATTATTTTAATTTATTATGATGTCTACTTGACGGCCACCGATGTCTACTTGCTGTTCGATGTGACCACCTTGTACCTCTACACATTTGTTGCAACAACTAATGATATCCTCACGTACGCTTCGCAGTACGTGTAACATTATAATAATGTTACATATTTTATTCATATTTATCTTTATTTATAACTATTCACCTTTTCTTAAAATTATTTACTTTTTATTAAAATAACAGGGAAAGAAACCAAAACTCGTTAACACGCTCGTATTAAATCGGCAACATTTTAGGCACCCAGTAATCCGGTTGAAACCAGTTCTGTTGTTCGCGGCGCAAGCACACAGGTAAATGTGTCCTGTCCCCGCACTACCGCGCCGCGCATGACAAAGCGATTTCGACGGTCGAGGCGAACGCACGTCACTTTAAAACGATCACTGCTACGCAATTATTTGGCGTAATCGTTATTTTAAATTATTTACCGGAGTTTGATCATTGTTTTCTAAGACGTCCCTATACGTTCCCTTGACGATATTATAGATTTTTGTGAGTGAATTAACCCCGAATTGGGTAAGTGATGCACAAATTTTAAACAGCAAGTAGCTAGTACATCTGTAACGGTTTTTTTCCTTTAGCTTGTTGTAATAGTTTTTACCTATCACTTTATTATTGCTATTAATAACGCTCATTAGTGATCATAAGTGGTGTTTTTATCACTCATTATTAGTATTTCATAGCATTCATGTTAACCGCTGCTTCGCCTATATATAAAAAATCTACCTTCTTTCTTTTTCCATAGTCTTCTATCATGGATTTTATTTTTATGTTTTTAATATTTCAATAGCTTGTCGCCATATTGTAATCTCCGTTCTGATAGTGAATATCCACGGCAACACAGCTTCTTCTTGGTACTTTCTTGTCCACCGTTGCCGTGGGTGCTCACCATCGGCGACCAGTGTGTGAGGCCTTCGCTTGTTGCGGATTACAGGGTTCCACGTACGCCGTAGAACGGTTCACTCCATCGCTTCCATCCGGCGGACATTGGCGAGCTCCACCGTCGACCCTGAACCAGTGCCTTCCTTCTGCCGCGCACCTTCATCGGCTGTCTGTGCGTCAGGGGAGTACCGGGCCAGTGGTGAATAGATTATAAAAAACTGTACAGGCCGAACCACCTGATAAACCCCTACCGACTGACACTGAGTCATCACCGAATTTGATATTTATTAAATGTCCGTTACCGTTAATTATTCTATTTATTTCAAACCTAAACCCTAAGTAGTGGTTCAGTAGCTTAATTATTTGTGTAACGGGACATACGGAGGTGTCGGCCATAATGTGGTCAAATGCTACTATGCGTGAAATGAACCCATTTCGACCTCCGTATCGCACGTTTTTTTGAACATCTGTTGCTTGACCTAAAGGGGTCAAATCTAGGTGATCTTGCGGGCCAATTAACGGGTCCTCCGCGACAAATCCATCTCTTTCTCCAGAATGTAAATAGCTTCTTTCAGGGCGGAAGAAGTGTGACAGCGCGCCGTCTTATTGGAATCACATACGACGCACGATATGGAGGCCTAATTCGGCAAGTTCATCACTCAGTCACTTTTCCCAAGACACATCAACATAAAATATTCTACGTTAGAATAAGACATAGTCAACAGGTCAACGTTTACATAAAAAAAAACACAAGTCACTCACTACGTAGGTAGGTCAACAATAACATCCGTTCGGAAGTAAGCTGCGCGGGAGACTAAGGAAGTGATTCGCAGGGCGGCGGATGGCAGGGCGGCGGGGTAGGTAGGCACGTGGCACCGAGCCTCGTGCGTCGCGGTGGCGGTAGTTTTGGCGGCATCTTTTGTTGTCGCATCAAAGAAAGCCGCCGAACTTGTAGTTATTTATCGAAATAAAGATGTAGGTACTTACTTGTAAGATCAGATACTCTAAACATTTTTTTGAATGTGTCGTTTTTAGTAGTTAATTGATTTTCACCTCTCGACTAGCCAGTGTTGTTCTTTATTAAATTATAATTTCGTAAATGTTGTGCTTGTAGGTAATAGTATACGTCCCTAAAAGGAACAACAGGGTTTTTGTTACATGTTGTATAACTACTTTAACTCCGGAAAATCAGGACTGTGAACAATTTTATAAATCTTCAGTTAAAAGAAGTCCGTCGGGTCGGTATATTGTTTCGCTGCCTTTTAAAGGTGATCATACATTATTCGTTCGCGCACGCTCAGCGTCGACTGACTGCGCTAGAACGTAAGTTTAATACTCTTCCCGCACTACGTCGAGCTTATAATGACGTCATCACCGACTATATTAATAATGGTTATCTGTCAGAGATACCTTATTCTTCTTTAGCTATAACTGAAGGTTATTTCATACCACATCACGACGTTGTTCGACCTGATAAGTCGACAACAAAAACACGCATCGTTTTAGACGCAAGTGCTAAAACTGACAGCGGTACATCATTCAACGACTTATTACATACAGGGCCTAATTTACAGGCAGATTTATTTTCGCTTCTTTTGAATTTTAGATATTTTAAAATCGCTTTAACAGCCGATGTACGTCAAATGTATCTCAGAATTTTATTATCCGAGAATGATCGTATATATCAAAAAATATTATACCGTTTTAATGACACCGAAACTATTCGCATTTTCCAATTTAATTCCGTAGCATTCGGCCTTCGGTCTAGTCCTTTCTTGGCTATGCGCACGGTCCGCCAGTTATTTGAGGACTATCGCGATAATTTTCCGCTCGCGGCAGAAATTGCCACTAAAGAACTGTATATGGATGATTTAACTACTTCTGTCCATTCCGTTGATGATGGAATTCGTTTGGCAGATGAGTTACTCGCTTTATTTAAAATTGTTGGATTTGATCTCGTCAAATGATCAAGCAACTCTGCTGATTTTCTCGCGCACTTACCTGAGACATATCGTACAGCTATCGAATTTACTGACGATAGTGACTCACTAAAGGTCTTAGGCTTGAAGTGGCTACCTACTGTTGATGTATTCTCTTTTACTACGTCTACTTCTTCTGGCGGTGTCACTAAACGTGCTATACTTTCCACAATCGCTCGCTTATTTGACGTACTGGGGTTCGTCGCTCCTGTCATTCTTTATGCAAAACTGCTCATATAGGATCTATGGCTTGCTAAAGTAGGGTGGGATGAAGAACCTCCTAAATTTATCGTTGATTGCTTCATTAAATTCAAAAACGAGCTACCGCTTTTATCTAGTTTACAAATACCTCGCCACTTAGGTGTCGCTGCAGGTTGTGTGGTAAATCTGGTAGCGTTCGGAGACGCTAGCATGAAGGCTTACGGCTGCGTCATCTATCTGCATGTGATTCATCCTAATGGTACTATTGATATTAATTTGGTAGGCGCTAAGTCTTTTTTTTTTTTTTTTGTGGTGGTAAAAATCATCAAATGACTCCTTCCGCCCTGGGTGGGGCGGAAGGGACTGTCAGACTTTTACTGACTAAAAAACCACCCTGTTCCTTCTGTTGCCCTTTACGTTCCGGGGCCACGGTATCCTGTTAAGACGTCCCGCAACCCCGGCAGGCGTTGGCCCCGTTGGGGGCCCCGTCCCTGTGCTGACAGCTCTTTGAGGCGCGCGCGAACAGAACGCGCCGTCGACCCGGGCTTGGTCCTTGATCGGACGGCGAGCTACCCATTACTCACCGTCCGCAAGCCCGCGCCTACGGTGGCCGGATGTCGCCTCGCGACGTCCGACGCCCTGGGCGTCTCCCGCGGCGGCTGGGGCGTGAGGTGGTTCTCTCCCTCACGCGGCCCGCCTCCTCCTTCGCTAGCATTACTGCTTCGCAGAAGGAGGTGACTGCATCCCATTCCCTCTCGCCCCGGAGCATGGCCTGAACCAGGTCCGGACGCGAGAGGTCGCCGCCGCCTATCGCCTCCGTGAGGACACGGCGGTGGTCTGCCCAAGCGGGGCAGTCCTGCACCGTATGCTCCACCGTGTCCTCCGGGCGATCCACACAGTGGTGACACCCGGGCGTTTCCTCCCGCCCTATCCGACACAGGAACCTCCCGAAACTACCGTGTCCGGTGAGGACCTGCGTCAGGCGGTAGGTGAGGACGCCGTAGCGCCTCTCCAGCCACTCCTCAAAGAGGGGTCTTACCGCCGCGATTGCGGTGTGCCCGAACTTGGGTTGCGACAGTCGCATCTCCCATTCCGCCATGAGATCGCACCGGAGCTCGCTCCGCAGTGCCGCGATTTGCCGCGGCAGCAGGGTTTCGCCCCGGCGCTGCGCGTCCACACGCCACTCGAAGACGCGCTGGAGGACTGTTGCCTCCAGATCCCACGGCGGCAATCCGGCAAGGAGGCTTGCCGCTTCGCCGGAGACCGTACGGTATCCCCGGATTATCCGGATGGCCATGACCCTCTGGCATGCCACCAACTTGGCTGGTGGCCGCCGCCTGATGGTAGGGGCCCACACAGGGGCCCCGTAGAGGGCCATGGACCGCACGACTCCGGCGTAAAGCCTCCGGCAGGAGGCGCCTGGTCCCCCGAGGTTGGGCAGGAGCCGCCAAAAAGCGGCCCCAGCCCTGTCCAATCGAGGAGCCAGACGTCGGAAGTGCTCCTTGAAGCTCCACCGGCTGTCGAGGACGAGACCCAGATACTTCATCGTCGCCTCGACGCCGATGTGAACCCCTCCCACCGTTATTTGGGAACCCGACGGTGGCGCGTTCCGAAGACCATGAAAGCACATGGCCTCGGATTTGTGCAATGCCACCTCGAGTCCCAATTGCCGGATCCTTTCGACGACTGTCGCAACCCCTCGCGTCGCTAAGTCGGCCGCCGCCTGGTGCGACTCTCCCTGTGCCAGGACGAGCGTGTCGTCAGCGTAGCAGACCACGCTGACGCCGTCAGGGAGGTCAGCGCGCAGCACCCAGTCGTATCCGATGTCCCACAGAAGCGGTCCCAGGACCGATCCCTGTGGGACACCGCACGACATCTCTCGCCGGTTCCACTCTCCCCGTTGGCCGGGGTAGATTACGGCTCTATCCGTCAGATAGTCCTCGACCACACGACGGAGGTAGGTCGGCATCCGGTGATACCGGAGTGCCTCCCTGATGCAACTCCAGGGCAGGGTGTTGAAGGCATTGGCGATGTCGAGAGACACCGCCAAGACGACCCTGCCCCGGGATACTGCTTCCCCCGTCGTGAGGGCCCTCACGCGCATGATAGCGTCCACCGTGGAGCGCCCCCTGCGGAAGCCAAACTGGCTTTCCGCAAGGTCCGGCCCTGATCTCCCCAGGTGCCCGACGAGGCGGTTTGCAATTACTCTTTCAAAGAGCTTGCCCACCTCGTCGAGCAACACGATGGGCCGGTATGCGGACGGTGAGTCCGCAGGGCGCCCCGGCTTCTTGATGAGGACCAGTTTCCCCGTCTTCCAACGAAGCGGAAACCGGCCCCTCTCCAAACATGCGCTTAAGAGCCCCCCCAGTCGAGGACCGAGAGCCCCCGAGGCCAGGACCCAGGCTTTCCCAGGTAAGCCGTCGGGTCCCGGGGCGGTATTCTTGGCCTTCAGCCGTTGTACCGCCACTCTCAGATCTACCTCGGCCACCTCCGGAGCATTGTAGTCGCCGTCGTCGCCGTGGTCCGCGTCTTCGTCTGACACCGCCAGGGGCGGAGCCATGGGCGGAGGGGTATGTTCCCCCCGAGAAGGGAACAGGGCGCTCACGACGCCCTCCACGAGTTGGGGAGGCGCTAAGTCTAAGGTGGCTCCACTAAAGACTGTCTCGCTAGCACGGCTTGAATTGTGCCGCGTTGCTTCTTGCTAAACTTGTAAAACAAGTACATAATGTTTTTCATAATCGCTATCCTATAAAGGAAATATTCGCATTTAGTGATTCCACCATCGCTCTGTCGTGGATTCACTCTTCGCCACACCGGTGGCAAATATTCGTGGCCAGTCGCGTCACTAAGATACAGGAAGCTTTAAGTCCTGACCGCTTCTTTCACATAAATGGGACAGAAAATCCCAGTGATTGCTTATCGCGAGGGTTGTTACCCTCACAAATTATAAATCACCCGTTTTGGTGGCAAGGTCCAAGTTGGCTCCGTTGTCCTGTCACTGAATGGCCTATAGTGCCATTTAATTCTTCGCTCGCTGAAGGTACCATACCTGAAATAAAAAATATTGTTACTCTTGCCGCTATCCTTAATATGGATTCATCGCCTCTTCTTGAGCTCGCTTCCCGGGTATCTACCTGGAAAAAGGTATTACGTATTCTTGTGTACGTTTTACGCTTCGTTAGAAAATTACCTCGCTCACCTGTAATTCAGGTTTCAGATATCGAAGCCGCTGAAACAGTTATTCTTCGCGAATTACAGCGCAAATACTTCGCTGATGAAATTAAAATTATAAATAAAGGTAATTTACCTTCGCCTTCTTTGAGAAAACTCGATCTGTTCGTTGATAACAACGGATTGCTCCGCGTCGGTGGTCGATTGACAAACGCTAATATACCTTATGAAAATCGCCACCCAATATTGCTTCCTCGCTGCCATCATCTAGTAGATTTGATAATAGATGACTGGCATCGCTCCCACTGTCATACTGGTTCGCATCTTCTCATGTCCTTACTAAGGCAACGCTATTGGATTATATCTGCTCGAAATTTATTCGACAACGCATTCGTCAATGTAATTTTTGTTTTAAGATTGCGCCTTCTCGTCCTACACCCATGATGGCTAGTCTACCCCCTGCTCGCGTGCAAGAAGCTAAGGCGTTCACTCATACTGGTGTAGATTACGCTGGGCCTCTAAATATTACACTCGCACATAAGAGGGGCGTTAAAAGTCAAAAGGCTTACACATGTCTTTTCGTATGCTTAACGACTAAAGCCATACATATTGAAATCGCATCAGACTTAAGTTCTGAAACGTTTCTAGACGCCTTCAAGCGCTTCCTATCTAGGCGAGGGCCTGTTTCCGTTTTGTATTCGGATAACGGCACAAAGGACAATGCCAATTCTCTTAGGAGTTTTGGGCCCCTAATAAAAATTCGCGTGTCACGGTGGTTTTAACTTTGCTTTGTAGATCTAGAATTACCTTTTCATATCCTGAAATCGAATTTTAATGTTTCACTCCGGTTTCAGAGAAATCTTACTTTTTCGGGTGCTGAAATTGAGGTTATAACACAATACTTCTTTTTGTTTAAAATATATTTGGAATTAAAATAATATTACATACATAACATAACATCACGCCTGTAATCCCCGAAGGGTTAGGCAGAGGTGTACCCATTAGTACACCCACATTTCGCCAGCTATGTTTTTAGTCCCATGTAATAGGGGGCGAGCCTATTGCCATCAAACGGGCACAAATCCAGACTCCGAGGCTGCTACTGAGAAATTCCTGATGGAAAAACCCAATAACACTTTGCCCGACCTAGGAATCGAACCCAAGACCTCATGCACAGCAGTCGCGCTCGCGACCACTAGACCAACGAGGCAGTCAATAATATTATGGTAAGGATTAATATTGATTTCTCAATCAAGAAAACACTAGGTACCTACTTACATATTTAACTTCTCTTGCTAGATATAGAATATGGAAAGATTACTACCCCGTTTCTTAGTGAGTTCAGTATGCCAACCAAGATTAACTACAATAATAGGTAATGATACTCTCTAAAGAATTTGCCCTATGTTGCTCTTTACTTATCAATAAATACGTATAATAAATCCTGCTACTCACATGTCTCGATTTAATTCTGGCCCTAACAAGATAATTGTTTTGACCTAATATTAAGAGCAAATCTTCTTCTATTAAATCATTACCTATTTCTATACTATAGGTACCATTCGCCCGCACATGCTCCCCATAATAGGATCTTGCCTGTTTTAATTGGTAAGATCCTAAAGCAAATCTTCTTAATTCGATTAATGATAATCTTGGAAAGTTATTTAGATGGGGAGCACTACTGTTTATGCTTTGGAAAATCGTACGTCATCTATTTATATGTTCCCTTTGAATAAATTCCGATAAATAATTTATAGTATTTAATCTCGACAGAGCAATATTTAGGTACTCCACAGCATCGGGTCTATCATCAATCGTAGGGTGGAACTTATTCAAAAGGGAACAAGCTATTTTGAAATCAGTCATAAGGTGACTTGACGCTCTATTAAAATATTCCTGGCAAAATAGTTTAAAATCTCTTTTGATTGTCCCATTTACAACTTCTACCACCCACCGGCACATTGTTACACATCTAGATTTATTAGCCTGGTGGGTGGTTAATTGATTTTCGTTTTCCGATAATGACTCAGGCATATGAGTTTTATAATTATAACTTTCTAACTCAGGAATCACATCTCTAAATCCTTTGTCCAAAATAAATACATCACCGGGTCGAAAAAATGAGCGCATGGGGCCATTTTCAGAAGTAAATAAGGCACTCATAATTGATGAATCATTTTTTGTGGCTTCATATGGCCCCACACACTCTAAAATATAGCCATCACAGCAAACAAATAAGAATGGCTTTACAAGATTGGCATATTTATGCAGACTATACGTCCTTTTTTGATACGAATAGTTACTGCTGCTTTGTACATAAACATATGTGCCATCACATATAACAATGGCAGGTTTCACATTTGAAGCCATGTTGGCATTTCCAAAAAAAACCCTCTGGTATGATTCTATTCCGTGATGCTACATTTTGGATAGATGTGTGATTTATTCCTATATGTCTAGAAACAAACTGTTCATTTAAACAATTTCTTGCAATATTCATTTTTCTTTCCAAAGTGGATCTTGGCATTTTAAAAAGAGTAGACAGTCTTTCATTACTATCACCTGTTCTAAGTTTTACTAAAAATATACAGAGAGCCACTGAAGGATTTGGAAAGTGATCATATAACATGGGGGTACAATTTAGGAGGTCATTGAACTGCTCTGCAGTAAGTCCTAACCAATAATGGCATAAAGAAGAATCCATTGAGTTTATATCATTAAAGTCTAACTGTCTCTCAGTAGCTTTTTCAAGTTTTGAGAAAATATCATCTACTTGGAACCCAGTAAAATCGGAATATAGGGCTTCTAGTTCATCCCAACGATTGCTATTCAAATGATATCTGCAGATTCTTGCAGTAAAGGGAATATATACTTTACGATGTAAAAGCAAAACTTCCTTTATAGTGCCTGGTACTAAAAGACGTTCAGTGTTCTCACAACCAAGGAACAAGCAATAACGTGAACTTGCCGAAACCCTTTTGTACTTCAGAGAATTAATTTTTAAAAACATTCGAGGCAATTGTTGTTCGTTGGCGCAGACTCCACGGTGGGTCTGTCAACATCAACCGCCTGGCTCTGTATTTGTCTTGATGCAGCCTCCCAACAAGCACGACAAACTCGTTCCAAGCGCAAGACCTAAAATAAGAAAATATTATATTTATTCAATTTATTTTGTACAATTTGTTAAATCATAGTAATTCTGCCAAGATAAAAACACTTACATGATGAGCTGGTGTCCATCTTAGTATAATTTTCCTTTGAGGACAGTCTTGACTAACCCTGTGAGTTCTGCGTGTTGCAATAGACATGCCGCATGCAAAACATAGGTTGAGGTGTCCAAGAGCAGGGGATATAAATGTGAGAGTTGTGTTTGATGAGGTCTGGTTTTGTAATAATAAATAACATTCAACACACAGGATATCATCAGACAATATCTGAAAAGGTAAAAGAAAAAAACAGTGAATTCCTAGGTAGGTAAAACATACATTTATTCATGTGCTTATTAAAATAGCCTAGGTTTTCTCACAGATCTAAAATCCATTGCAAAATAGTTTTAACACAAATGTTAGATTATATTATAATAGCAACAAGAATAATGTAACCAGGATTTTGTAAAACCCAATTGAAAAGAGTGCCATGGAGTTTCTAGCTCATTCTTCTCCATAGAGGCCTACCTCCGTTTAGGAACAAGCAACTAGCTTCAACTGTCTAACTAACTGACCGCGTTCTTGATAATTCAAAAGTGCCTGTAAATTGTCTAATTGAAATTAATGTTTTTACTTTGTCTTTGTTTGTCATTATGATTACAAGGGAACAATTAAAAGTTCTATCCAGAGGATAGCTCTGAGATAAATACTTTTACATTTTGTAAGTTATATAAATACTATATAACTTACAAAAAATAATAACTAAGCTTTACATATGGAAATAATTGTGAATAAAAAAATGTACATACTAAAATATGTAATCAAAATAATGTTTGTGTTCCTACATTCAACAGGGATGTCGAATTACAGGGGGTCGGTGGATAAGACAGGGGCCGGATTACCGGGGTCCACTGTATTGTGTGCATAATGGCTTAATAAACTTAGGACACACTAAGAAAAGTAATGGTAAATGCAAAGCTTTATAGCACACTTATAATAAAACTGTTTTAAAACCAATTGAAGGTTTACTGCCTGAATACAAGTCTTAGGAAGCTGTTTTGCTGGATGTTCATTTCTGTTAGAGTGAAAATAATAGAGATTTAAAGTTGACGATGACCACTTGATTGAGCAAACATAAGCATGCTAAATGATTATATAAATCGCGTAAAGGGTACATTATAAACTTACCGGTATAGGTGTTACCCAGGATCTCAGAAGGATAAGCAGTGGTTCATCTAATTCTTCGATTTGACGTCTACGAAGATTAGGTGCCAAACGGAGGGAGCAATTGACACACTGGCGAGAGTGAGGGCGGTTCGCCAGGACTCTACCAGGTGTAGACATTTTTTAGGAGGAAAAAAGAGTCCAAATCTCACTTAAACTAAATAGAGTCAATTTGCTCACTTATCACTAAAACAGGAGTCCAATATCTCAAAACAAATACACTGGAGGAACGTAACGCTCAACTCGTCAGCTTCAAATTGTAACAAACAGAAGTAAATACGGAGGAATAAATTCAACTCAACGCAAAACTAACGGCACGAAACAATTTAATCGATTGACACATTGATTTGACAGATAGATCCGTCTCGGTGTGACCATATAAAATATTTTGGTAATCGATTTATAAATAATTAATTTACATAACTAAAAAGATAATTATAAACGCTAAAAACGCTTTATAGGTATGTATGGGGTTACTAACCTATGACCTAACCACAATAATGCCTGTGGGTAAAATATACTCTTTCAGATTATAATTCCTTCGTGTTTTCTTTATTTAGTTTTTTTTTCTATTTTATTTGAGCCCTTCGCGCCTAATCAGTTATATGAGACTGTACTATTAGCTTAGTATTATGACCGGATTATAGCTATTGCATTGCAGCGTCTCTGGTCATTTTCGTCGGCGGATTAGTAAAATATCGATATTTACTATCGATTATAATTATTTAATTTATATAGTCTGTCGTCTGGCAACATTTAGGTTAAGTTTTAATAGTGGAACTGGCATAAAATCAATAGACGTAATATTAATTATGTTTCCCAATGCAAGGGTAAAAGAAATGTTGTTAAAAAAAACGAGAGCATGTAAAAATACGACTTAATTTTTGAGAAATAAATAGTTTTGACATGGCACCAAAAATAAGGGGCCCATTGGTTGTCATTCTCCTTTTATTGTTGCAAAACGACAGTTGGATGAGTTATACACTTTTTTAACCGACTTCTAAAAAAGGAGGAGGTTCTCAATTCGGATGTTTGTATTTTTTTTTTTTAGGTTTGTTCGTGCTTAACTCGGTCGCTTGCCAACCGATTTCAAAAATTCTGTTTTTGTTGGATAAGTTATAATTGCCAAATGGTCCCCTGAAAATTTTATCGAAATTGGACAAGCCGATATTGAAAAATCAACAAAAAAATATCTACATTGTCTACATTGATGATCTTTTCATTCCTCTGCATTGTTTGTTCGCTCATTTTAAGTCATCATTTTAACTAAAATAAAAAAGGAGTTTATCAATTTAGTTGTATTTTTAGTGAGAAAAAAAATATGTCACAAAAAATTTACAAATAAAAAATTTTTTTTTGCAAAAAAAATAACCGACTTCAAAAAACCCTAAAAACACTAAAAAGTTAAAAATAATACTATAACCTACCTATATTAATAAACCTAACCTAACCTACAATTAACCTATACTAAAATTTAACAATTGTTTGGAGTCGGTGCCAAGCAATATACGATACCTACAGGCTTTTTTTTTTTTTTTTTTTTTTTTGAGGTGGTAAAAATCATCAAATGACTCCTTCCGCCCTGGGTGGGGCGGAAGGGACTGTCAGACTTTTACTGACTAAAAAACCACCCTGTTCCTTCTGTTGCCCTTTACGTTCCGGGGCCACGGTATCCTGTTAAGACGTCCCGCAACCCCGGCAGGCGTTGGCCCCGTTGGGGGCCCCGTCCCTGTGCTGACAGCTCTTTGAGGCGCGCGCGAACAGAACGCGCCGTCGACCCGGGCTTGGTCCTTGATCGGACGGCGAGCTACCCATTACTCGCCGTCCGCAAGCCCGCGCCTACGGTGGCCGGATGTCGCCTCGCGACGTCCGACGCCCTGGGCGTCTCCCGCGGCGGCTGGGGCGTGAGGTGGTTCTCTCCCTCACGCGGCCCGCCTCCTCCTTCGCTAGCATTACTGCTTCGCAGAAGGAGGTGACTGCATCCCATTCCCTCTCGCCCCGGAGCATGGCCTGAACCAGGTCCGGACGCGAGAGGTCGCCGCCGCCTATCGCCTCCGTGAGGACACGGCGGTGGTCTGCCCAAGCGGGGCAGTCCTGCACCGTATGCTCCACCGTGTCCTCCGGGCGATCCACACAGTGGTGACACCCGGGCGTTTCCTCCCGCCCTATCCGACACAGGAACCTCCCGAAACTACCGTGTCCGGTGAGGACCTGCGTCAGGCGGTAGGTGAGGACGCCGTAGCGCCTCTCCAGCCACTCCTCAAAGAGGGGTCTTACCGCCGCGATTGCGGTGTGCCCGAACTTGGGTTGCGACAGTCGCATCTCCCATTCCGCCATGAGATCGCACCGGAGCTCGCTCCGCAGTGCCGCGATTTGCCGCGGCAGCAGGGTTTCGCCCCGGCGCTGCGCGTCCACACGCCACTCGAAGACGCGCTGGAGGACTGTTGCCTCCAGATCCCACGGCGGCAATCCGGCAAGGAGGCTTGCCGCTTCGCCGGAGACCGTACGGTATCCCCGGATTATCCGGATGGCCATGACCCTCTGGCATGCCACCAACTTGGCTGGTGGCCGCCGCCTGATGGTAGGGGCCCACACAGGGGCCCCGTAGAGGGCCATGGACCGCACGACTCCGGCGTAAAGCCTCCGGCAGGAGGCGCCTGGTCCCCCGAGGTTGGGCAGGAGCCGCCAAAAAGCGGCCCCAGCCCTGTCCAATCGAGGAGCCAGACGTCGGAAGTGCTCCTTGAAGCTCCACCGGCTGTCGAGGACGAGACCCAGATACTTCATCGTCGCCTCGACGCCGATGTGAACCCCTCCCACCGTTATTTGGGAACCCGACGGTGGCGCGTTCCGAAGACCATGAAAGCACATGGCCTCGGATTTGTGCAATGCCACCTCGAGTCCCAATTGCCGGATCCTTTCGACGACTGTCGCAACCCCTCGCGTCGCTAAGTCGGCCGCCGCCTGGTGCGACTCTCCCTGTGCCAGGACGAGCGTGTCGTCAGCGTAGCAGACCACGCTGACGCCGTCAGGGAGGTCAGCGCGCAGCACCCAGTCGTATCCGATGTCCCACAGAAGCGGTCCCAGGACCGATCCCTGTGGGACACCGCACGACATCTCGCGCCGGTTCCACTCTCCCCGTTGGCCGGGGTAGATTACGGCTCTATCCGTCAGATAGTCCTCGACCACACGACGGAGGTAGGTCGGCATCCGGTGATACCGGAGTGCCTCCCTGATGCAACTCCAGGGCAGGGTGTTGAAGGCATTGGCGATGTCGAGAGACACCGCCAAGACGACCCTGCCCCGGGATACTGCTTCCCCCGTCGTGAGGGCCCTCACGCGCATGATAGCGTCCACCGTGGAGCGCCCCCTGCGGAAGCCAAACTGGCTTTCCGCAAGGTCCGGCCCTGATCTCCCCAGGTGCCCGACGAGGCGGTTTGCAATTACTCTTTCAAAGAGCTTGCCCACCTCGTCGAGCAACACGATGGGCCGGTATGCGGACGGTGAGTCCGCAGGGCGCCCCGGCTTCTTGATGAGGACCAGTTTCCCCGTCTTCCAACGAAGCGGAAACCGGCCCCTCTCCAAACATGCGCTTAAGAGCCCCCCCAGTCGAGGACCGAGAGCCCCCGAGGCCAGGACCCAGGCTTTCCCAGGTAAGCCGTCGGGTCCCGGGGCGGTATTCTTGGCCTTCAGCCGTTGTACCGCCACTCTCAGATCTACCTCGGCCACCTCCGGAGCATTGTAGTCGCCGTCGTCGCCGTGGTCCGCGTCTTCGTCTGACACCGCCAGGGGCGGAGCCATGGGCGGAGGGGTATGTTCCCCCCGAGAAGGGAACAGGGCGCTCACGACGCCCTCCACGAGTTGGGGCCGGAGACTCTGCGTCAACGGGGGGGCCCAGGGGCGGAACTTTTCCCGCACCCATTTGTACGGGCGCCCCCATGGGTCCCTGTCCAGAGACTCCAGCATCTCCCTGCGGGATAGATCTCTAGCCCGCAGCATCCCATCTCGGAGGGCGGTCTTCGCCGCCCTGTACCCCTCGTATAGCTCCGCCTCAATGGCTGCCGCATTCGGAGGTCGGATGCGGCACCGGCGGTGCCTGGCGTACAGGCGTCGCGCGTCAACGCACGCCTCGCGTAGCGCCGTTATCTCGCGCGACCACCAGTACACCTGACGCCGGGCGCTTCCTGGCCGGGCCCGGGGCATTGCCATGTCGCAGATCACAGACATGGCCTCCTGGAACCACTCCGCCTCGTCGTTGACGTCGGCAGGCCTGTCTGGTGATGACACCCAGGCCTGCACGATCGAGGCTTCCAGGAAGAGCTCCCGGTCCAGCTGCTTCAGCGCCCATCGCGGACCACTCGGGGTCCGTCGGACCGGCGCATCTGGGGTCTGGGCGGAGACGTCGAACCGGATGTACCGGTGGTCGGAATACGTCTCCACCCCCTCCTCTACGCGCCAGTCAACGACACGCGGCGACAGAGCGGGGCTGGCGAACGAGATGTCCACCACCGACTCGCCCCGCATCCGCACACACGTGGGGACAGAACCCCGGTTCAGGATGACCAGGCCTGTCTCCAGAGCCCAGTGCTCCACCATTCCGCCCCGCGCGTGGTCCGTGTACCGGGAACCCCAAGCCACGTTCTTGGCATTGAAGTCCCCGAGGACCAACACGGGGAGGGAACCGAACCCGGCGACGACGACTCCCAGCTCCCTAAGGGAGACGTGGAACTCGGCGAGAGTTCGGTTCGGGGAGAAGTAAACACCTACCACGGCGATCTCCCCGAACCGTGCTGCCACACATCCCGTCCTCTCTTGACGCTCTCGAGAGACGGGGTACCGGCAGCGGCCGACGCGATTATGACCACCGAGCCGTCGAGGTCCGTCACCCAGTCATCCCTGGGTGGGACAAAGTACGGCTCGGCGACCACCGCGATGTTGATCAGCCACTGCGCCATGCTCTGGACCAAGAGATCCTGAGCGGCGGCGCAGTGGTTGATATTCGCCTGGAGGAGGCGCAATGGAGCCGTGATTAGGGGTCCCCTGCATCCCCCTCCAGGACCCTCTTCGAGGGCGGAGCCGCACCAGCGGCGGCGACGGTGGAGGCTACGGCGGCAGCGGCAGCGGAGGGTTTACCCCTGCCCCTGGCCTTGGCGGGAGGGGCGCAGGCCTTTCCCCCTGCCCGGTGATCGGCCGGCTTGCCAGCAGCCGCACATGCGAAGCAGTGCGGCGCGGCGTTGCACGAGGCGGCCATGTGACCGGGCTGACCGCAGCGGAAGCACTTGTCGCTGCGGTCCACCTCCGAGGTGCAGACGCATGCCGTGTGGTTGCCCACTTGGCAGCGGAAGCACCTCAGGGGTCTGGGCTCGAGCAGTTTGACCTGCGCCGAAACCCAGCCCACCAGGAGCCTTCGACCCTCCGCTATCCTTTTGGCCGCCGACACGGGGCAACTAACCATGGCGGTTCGAAGCCCCGCGAAGTCAGGGCGGATGGCGCCGACCTTGACTTGGTCGGCAGCGCACTCTCCAGTCCTGACGAAGGCGGCCCTCAGGTCCTCCTCCGCTACGGAGTCGTCCAGGCCCATTATGCGCACGTCGGCGCACTTGATGGGCCTGGACACTCGGGCCTCTTCGCATCTAGGGACGCGCTGAGTTTTTCGGCCAGAGCGTCCGCGGTAGGGCCGCTGTTCGCCCCGGGAACCTCCAGCATCCGGGCGCCCGTCGCGGTGACCTTAAGCCGTAGGCCCCCGACGACCCCGAGCTCCTGGAGGTTCACCGCCTCCTTCGCCTTTGCGAGCACTTCGCGGTACGACACGCCCCTCTTGACCGCGTCTGGCTGTAGCGTGATGACTACAGCTGCGGTCTTCGGGGCGCGGAGTCGCGCCGCGACGCTACGCTCTTGGCGCTGCCGCCTCCTCCTCGCCGATCTGGCTTCCTTGCCAGCCTTCCTCGCCTCACCAGCCACCTGCCAACCGACATTGTTTGTACGGGCCTCCGAAGACGGGGGAGGCTGGGTCGGCGGGTTTCCCGCCGCAGCTCCCTTTCCCTTCTTTCGCCGGCCACCTTTTGTCGCCGGCTTGGCCGGAGCCGGAGTCGGCCTAGCGGGGGCCGGCTTTGCCGGAACTGATCCCGCTGGAACCGATGCCGCCGGAACTGGCCGTGCCGGGGCCGGTCCCGGGGCTGCCTTTGCCGTTGCCGGTTTAGCGGCGGCGGCAGCTGCGGCGTAAGAGGTCGCCGCAAGTGGGGGGCGCAGAACCCTGCTCTCCAATACCGAGAACCTCTGGTTGAAGGAGGCCAGCTCCTGCCGCACCAGTTTGAGGAGAGGACTCTCCTCTGGTGCGGGCTGGCTGGGCTTCTCGGTCCCCCCCTGTGGCGCCTCGCGACGACCGGCTCCTTGGAGCCTGGCCAGGTCCGCCTTCAGCCGGAGGTTCTCCCTCCGGACAGCCTCGATTTCGGCCTTCAAGTGGCCGACCTCAGTCCTCAGCTCCGACACCAGGCCTGCCACCTGAGGCCCGGTAAAGGAGACCGCCGCCGCCGCCAGAATGGAGGCCGTGGCTTCGGTGATGGCCTTGTCTTTCGACGCCTTCGTCTTTTTCAGGGCCACCACCCGTATGGTCTTCTCCACGGCCTCCTCCAGTTCCACCTGCCCCTCCTGCCTCGAGGCCAGGCCGGTGTCGGACTCGCCACCAGACGCCCCGGTCGTGGGCCTCTTGCGGGCAGAGGACACCTCCCCCTCGGAGGATGTCCCCTGTCCTTTCCCTGGGCGGGGACGCTTGAGGAAGGACTTCCTCCTCTCCTCAGCTTCCGCCCGCTCGCGTCTAGAGGCCACGCTCCGGACGCTCGAGGCGTCCGATGACGAGTTGGACTCCGACTCGAGCACCATCGCGCTCCCTCTTTTT
The DNA here is from genome assembly GCA_949774945.1 of Hoplodrina ambigua. Taxonomy (NCBI): domain Eukaryota; kingdom Metazoa; phylum Arthropoda; class Insecta; order Lepidoptera; family Noctuidae; genus Hoplodrina; species Hoplodrina ambigua. Next base: position 16,211,454 of record OX458964.1, read on the forward strand.
GAGCTGGCACTGTGTGCCAGCTCCTGTGGTGCCGGTAATGAGGGCGGGCTGGACGAGTCCAGCGACCCCCCACTACGGGCACGTGAGCCACCCTGGCTCGATGCGACGACTGCCGGTGAAGTTTTTTTTATGTGTTTTTTAATTTCATCCATTATTAATCCCACGAGTATATATAGTTCCAACCAACCAACCAAAAAAGTGTGGTTCGCACTAGAGACTAATTTAGCTACCCATTAGCCAAGCTAACAACCTCCTTCGCGGTGCGCCGCCGCTTGGAGGTTTGGGGTGACTTTTTATAGAGGTTTTCTACCTCGCGGCCCGGGCGGTTAAACCAAGACCCTCGACCCCCGTCAAAAGTCAGAGACATGACCTTGACGATCTTCGGGGCTACGAGAACAGCGGTGGCAGAAGGAGGTACGAGACTTCCTCCTGCCAGCCCGGTGGCAGGGTAAGTGCACACCGAGCCCACTCTTACTCCGCCACTGTGCCCTCTGCTAAACAGAGGGGCACGCGTTGGAGCGACCACCCGACAGAATATTTGCATGGGGGCAAAGAGACCCCTAAAAGGGGAGTTTTTGCCCGCACCCCAGGATGCACCGTCCCGGAAAACTGGCCTTCCCCCCGGACGTTTTCGAAAGGGAACTCCAGTCCACGGGCACACGGGGAGGTTTTCTATCCAAGCACCCCTCATTACTTAGCTTGGCACCGACTCCAAACAATTGTTAAATTTTAGCATAGGTTAATCGTAGGTTAGGTTAGGTTTATTAATATAGGTAGGTTATAGTATTATTTTTAACTTTTTAGTGCTTTTAGGGTTTTTTGAAGTCGGTTATTTTTTTTTGCAAAAAAAATTTTTGTCTGCGAAAGATACATCTTCCGCGTTTCAAAATGAATTTAATAATCGTAAGATTACGTGGCGTAATATACCCGCTCGCGCTCCCCATTGGGGAGGAATTTGGAAAAGCAATATTAAAACCGTAAAAACACATTTATATCGTTGCATTGGGCAGCAACTACTGTGCTATGAAGAATTACTGACGGTACTTAATTCAAAATGTTTGTCGCATTCTGGTACACATTCTTTTAGTATAGAGTAAGCAGAAGTGGACGACGACGACAGAGTCCTGGTTGTTAAAATTTGAATATTAGTGAAGAAATTTTCAAACTCTGTCGCCACGTCCATGTCAGTAGTATATTATTGGGCATTCTATACCACTATCGGCAAGTAGCTCGGCGAGTGCGCCTCGCTGCCGATAGTGGTATAGAATGCCCAATAATCGAGACTCGACTCGACTCTCCACTCGACCAATAAACTCGAACGAGACAGTTTGTTGCACCACGTACTTGATTAGGAACGATTTACTCTGCACCAACCTAAGTACATTTTTTTAGAAAATGTTTTGCAACGGGTGCCTGGTGTTCCCCTCCAGAAATATCAGGGAAATGAGGAAGTACTAAGCGTTCAGGATGCAAAACACAACTCCGTGATTATTTTTGATGATGTTGCTTGTGAAAATCAAAGTAACATGCGTGATTATTTTGCGATGGGAAGACACAAGTGCATTGATTGTTTCTATCTAAACCAAACGTATAGTAAAATCCCTAAGCAGTTAGTAAGAGACAATGCGAACTTAATCATACTTTTTAAACAAGATGAAATAAATTTACGACATATTTATGAAGAACATGTCAACACTGATATGTCATGGATTGAATTTCGTGAAATGTGTTCGAAAATATGGAGTGAGCCTTTCAATTATGTAGTAATTAATAAGGATTGCTCCAAAAATAAATGATGTTACAGAAATAAATTTGACACTTTTGTTGTCTTTGATTAAAAATACTAATATTTAAGACCGGTACCCTCGCGATAATATTATTCTTCAGGCAACGCTTAATCAGTCACGAATTTTTTTTTTTTTGTTTTTATGGAGAAATCACTGAAAAGACAAATAGTTGAAGCTGCAGAAGCTGTCAAGAAGAAAGTGCGAAAGATGAGAGATGTTGAGAATAACAATCAGCAAGTGCTGGAATCAGTGTTCAAGCCGGTAACAGAACCACTCAACCAAATTGCTAATATCAGCAAGCAGGCTTCTCTCCTGCATAATATAGAAAATGAAGAAACCGATGTTCCGTTTATCGATAAAACTTTGCAAAAAGAAGTCCCTATTAGTTCAGAAAGCAATGATAACAACGACAATGAAAACGAATATGAATCTGATATCGAAAGTGATTCTTCGTATAAATCATTAAATGAAAACAACCAGAGATGTGATATGTCATCCTGGTCAGTGTCCTCAGAAGCACTGAAAGATATTCCGTTTGGTGTCCAAGTAGAGAGCGGCAAATTGATGTTAGGTTCTGCGCGTATAACGATCAGCGACGAGTATATCATCGTGGCTGGACGCAAATACCGAAATACGCCTGGTTTAAAACAATTGCTGCTGAAAAAAAACGTAGATTTAAGCATGGTTACAGAGAGTGATATGAAACATTATAAGTCGATGTTACTTGATACAAATGCACATCGACGAGACTATGAACCTAGTAAACCAATAAAAAGTAATAAAGGACAAAAACATTTGCAAATTATTAAGCCTCTGTTCCAACTACGAAGTACAATTTAGGAACACCAATCGAAGGGAAAAGGACTACTACCTTTAACAAAGACGTGGAAGAAAAACGTAGATTTTGTATATTGGGACCATTGAATTGGTGGATAGATTAAAATTATTGATTGCATCTCGAGATGCTGGTAACACAGGATTAGATACTGAAATTATATCTATAATTGAAGAATTGCGTGAAAGTAAAGTTATAAATTAATAAATATTTTAAAATGTGTTTATTTTATTATTAGCCTCTTGATACATTACACCTTAAACATGAACGTAGACAAATTCGGACACTACATTCACAAAAGAATGCGTTTTGCTGAGTTATTTGAGTTTAATGAGAATGCTTTGCCAAAATTAGAAAACGGAGATTTTGATTTAAAAACATCAAGACTGAGAGGAATTAGATCTCCAGTAGAAGCAAACGATGCTGTGAACAAGGATTATGTAGATCGATTGAATGTTAAAAGAATTTAATAATATAATTGGATCATTGCGTTCTCAAATCATAAAAGACACAAAGGGTACTTTAAAAGCAAAGATACTTGAGGTTTTAACTCAATTGCAAGATAAGCTTTGTACTAAAGCAGAGGTTCATAAATTACTTCAAAATAAATCTCCATAATGGCAAAACAGCAAATTGTTAATGAACTACACAAAGCAGCAAGAATAAATTTCCTACGACGTCCCGTCATTCTAAAAGGGGTCGATGACTTGTGGCAAGCTGATTTATTGGACATGCAAAACCTGAGAAAATATAATAAAGGTCATAATTACATTCTAGTGGTGATTGACTGCTTCTCAAAGTAGGCTTGGGCAGAGTCATTAAAATCAAAAAACAAACTTGATGTTACTCATGCATTTAAACGAATACTGATTAACAGCAATCGCAAACCTGTTAATTTACAAACTGATAAGGGATCAGAATTTTATAACAACTCATTTCAAACGCTTATGAAGACGTATAATATTAACCATTACTCAACGTTTTCTACCAAAAAAGCTTCGATCGTGGAGCGACTGATTAAAACACTTAAAAACAAATTATATAAATATTTTAGTCAGAATGGAAACTATAAATGGTTAGGTATACCATTGGAAGTCACGTTAAAGACTTTTAACAACACAAAACATCGTACTATTAAATTTAAGCCAATTGAAGTAAATAAATCTAGTGAGTCAGTTATAAAAGAAAATATTAAAAAAAACCTTAAATCATGTAACCATTCGTAGAAAAGCTAAGTTCAAAGTAGGTGACTTTGTTCGTATCAGTAAATACAAACATAATTTTGAGAAAGGTTACACACCTAATTGGTCAACTGAAATATTTACTATAAAAACAAAAATCATACCATACCAGTAACATATCATATACAAGATCAGCGAAAGCAAGCCATATTGGGAACTTTTTACGAGCAAGAACTTCAAAAATCTTACTATCCGGGTATTTATTTGGTAGAAAAGGTTTTAAAAAGGAAAGGAACAAAAATGTTTGTGAAATGGTTGGGTTCTAAACAACGAAGAAAACAGTTGGATCAACAAAACTGCAATAGTGGAATAAAATAATTATATAACAGTTAATTTTGCAGTATTTCTTTCATTACACTTTAGACAATGAAAGGAGGTGAACTTGTTAATACCCTAATTAATAATCTGCCGTTCGAACTTCATTTACCAGGCTACAATTATTGCGGTCCGGGAACAAAACTCCAGAAACGTTTACTACGAGGTAACCGAGGTGTAAATAAGCTAGACGAAGCTTGCATGCATCACGACATTGCATATGCAAACCATACAGACTTACCCAATCGTCACAAAGCTGATTTAAATATGGCTAAACAAAGACTTAAATCGAACGATGCAGGGAAAGGTGAAAAACTTAGTTCGTGGTTAGTGAGCAAAGTTATGAAAGCCATACTGAGATCTGGGCCGGCGTTAAAACGTTTAAAAGTTTCGTATCAAAAATAAGAGCGAAGATAAAGCAACTGAAACCAAAGGACAGTAAAACTTTAATTAACGCTGCTTACTCAGCAGCAATAAAAATATTTCCTAACATTCAGAAAATTCGAGTACCACGAGTGATACCCGTACCAAAGACTGGAGGTATTCTACCTTTAATCCCGATTTTTGCGGGCTTATCAGCATTAGGAACTTTAGCTGGTGGTGCGGCTGGTATTGCAAAAACTGTTAACGATTACAAAGCTGGTCAGCAAAATTTACTAGAAACACAACGACATAATAGGGCTATGGAGTCTTTAAAGTTAGGGCAGGGTTTATACATTAAGCCACATAAAAATGGAAAAGGTTTATTCGTGAAATCTCCAAAAAACTGAAAAATAAGCTACCTAATCGTCCTCTAACTAATGTAGACATCCAAAGGTATGTGTAATGTCTCAAGGATCAGTAAAACACACGCTTTTACAGACTTAGGTAGATGTACAGTATGCACAACCAGAACACGTGCGCACTCGCCTACGGCCGGTAAGCGACTGACTCGCCAATGCGTCTTCGCATACACTACATCCCTCCTTTATTTATTAATATATTTATATTTATTTTTATTGAATTGAAATGTTTCAAAATACAATTAAGGTAATTAGTATTCTAACTTAAACTACCATTATTTAATACAAAGTTTAACTAAACAGCTTTGATTTTACTTAAGTTTAAATCTGTGTAGTCCCAAAATAGTAATGAGTGAGTTGATAACAGTAGACAATAATATAAAAGTATATCAATTAACAAATAATAATTTACGCTGGTTCATTATTTTCTCCCAAATCATTATTACTATTTTGAGTAACCACAGTCCAAGAATCATTTACATTCTTCAAGTGAATTATATTTCGGCGATATTCTTTCCCGGTTTCATTATTCCGAATGTTAACATCGCCACCATTCACGTTCGTTACTCTTCGGTTATTGTTTTGTACTCTAGGTCTGGTGCTGCCGGAATCTTGTCTCTAAACTGTCTTTCATAAAATAATTCCGAGGGAGATTTGCCTGTAATTGAATGAGGAGTACTGTTATACATCATTAAATAAATAAAGATGTCATTGTCTTCTTACCAGTCCCTGTTTTCAGCTTGACAAATTTTCAGACGTTTTAATACGTCTTGAATTTGCCTCTCCACTTCCCCATTCTTTTGAGGCCAATATGGAACTGTGTTAAATAAGATGATTCCACATTCCTTACAATATTTCTGAAAAACCTCGCTAGTAAACTGATTTCCATTATCACACGTCAAAGTTGCTGGGTAACCTAATCTGGAAAATATATATTTCAAAACTTTTATCGTATCAAGAGGAGTGATACTACGCATTATTTTAATTTTCTTATATCTACTAAAGTAATCAACAAGTATAAACAGGTGATCGCGACTGGGAAGAGGCCCCAAGAAATTCATGGCTACATCAACCCAAGGTTCAGCGAGAAGGGCTCGTCTTTTCATTGGATGCGGCAGAGTTGGATTAGATACAAGTGTACAACCTCAACACGCTTTTACAAGACGTTCAGTATCTTTGTCAATCCTAGGCCACCACACCTTTGTTCTAAGGCGGGCCTTCATCGCTACTATGCCTGGGTGACCTTCATGGGCCGCCTCCAGCACTCGTTGACGCAAATTATGGGGTATAACGATCCTAGTTCCCCGGAGAAGAATATCTCCATTAAAACAGCTCATTTTGAATGATTTTAAAATTGTTAATAGAATCGTGCCAATTATTATAAAAATACCACCTTTGGTTTTTGAAATTTCCTCGTCTCCAGCAGAACGTCCTTTAATTTCATTCAAGGGAACTGCGATAGGTCTGCTGTAACTTACAATTTGGTTAATATAATTTTCAGAGTCAAATGGTTCCAACGAGGTATTTTGGCAAAGCCTGGAAAAACCTGGGTTTTATTAGAAGAATTATAATAGCCTAAACTTTGAATTTTGGATAAACATTTCTTAGAGCTTCAAATGCCTCATCCTGTTTGGGGGTCCAGGATTTCTGAATATTTGCTGACTTTCCGAGACCTAACCGTAACAGTCCTCGCAAAGGTTCAGTAAGGGTAGCTAAATTAGGAATCCATTTGTTTACAAAGTTAACCAACCCCAAAACTTCGAATTTCATAAATGGTATTTGGTCTTCTACTAGTTTTTATTGCTGCCAGATATTTTTCAAGCGGCCTAATTCCACTAGCTGAAAGTTCATGACCAAGAAATTCAATTTTTTTTTTGGTTTTATATACATTTATTTTCATTTATTTTCCTTCAAAACTCGCAATACTTTGCTTAACCTTTTGCCGTGTTCTTTTTCTGTAGCACCATGAACAATAATATCGACAGTAAAATTGAATGTTCCTTCGCAGCCTAACAACATCTAATCTAGAATTTTTTGGAATATTTCTGGTGCACAAGAAATGCCAAATATTAACCTTTTATAACTAAACAGTCCTATGCTGGTACTGAATGTAGTAATGTTACCTACAATCTTCATGAATCTCAAGTTGATGAAAAGCATTTTTTAAATTTAATTTTGTAAAATACTTAGCCCGACGTTTCAGATTTACTGACGTCCTTTTTTGTTTCTAATCTTGTTTTTTTTTTTAATTTACAGTTTTGTTGTCTGTCCTGTTGTTTGAAAATCGTCTTTTCTGTCGAGTCATACAATGTTCTCGAAAATGACCGATGAAGCCACATTTCGAACATCGTCTGTCATGTGCAGGGCATTTTGTATCTAACGTACTACATTTTGTGTTTTGTGATTCTTGTTGCCGGGACGGTTTGTTATATTTTTCTTGTTATCGATTTTATTTATTTCTGATTTGTTGAAATTGTTTGCATTGTTTGTATTTACATTTTAAAATTTGTCTACTAGCCTAGTTACAATTTCTAATGCATTTGCTTTACTAATATTTTATTTCTATTTTTTTTTTTATTTTTTTTTAATTTTTTTTTTCTTTTTAAATTGTGTTATAGATTGCGCGGACTCACACACTATTTCATGTTGGTTGAGATGTTAAGAGTGGTCGTCTGTAGTTCCAATAGTTGTAAACACGTGAAAACTATGTATATTTGAACATATTTTGACTTTTAAATTCTTAATTTGTGTCTTTTAATTATCATGATTAATTAGTGTTTTATACTTGCTTTTACGTGCCATGTCGTGTATGATTTTGTGAACATTTGATTTTAAAAGAGTACGTATGAAGTTTCTTGCCCATTCTTCTCCATACAAAACTACCTTTTGGAAGGGGCAACCAGGTTGAATCCTATTTTGTTTTTTTTTTTTTTTGTGTATGACGTTCAAAAGTGCCTTATTGGCCTAATTGAAATACTTGATTTGACTTTGACTTTGACTTTAATAATTTCGTCGAGAGTAATTGTATCTCCGCATTCTAAACATTTTTTTTTTTTTTTTTAATTCGACCAAGTGACATTTTACCGTGATTTGATCAATAATATGCTCCTCTTTATTATGGAATTTTCATTTTTCGGCTTGATTTCTTAACCTCAATAAGAATCGTTCAAATTTTCACCTTCCTCCTGTTTCATGAGTCGGAAAAGGTACCTTTCGTAAATCCGGCTTTGTTTCGGAGCAAAATAACAGTCCAATTTCTCTAAGGCTATTGTATACACATCGACACCTTCTCCTTCCTCAGCATGAGCTCCAGGTAGGTTATAATAAATTTCTTGAGATGCTATTCCCCCAACATGGAGAAGAGTAGCTCGTTTCTTTATAGGAGTGTCGATGTTAGCAGCCAGTAAATAAATTTCAAGTGCCCTCTTCCATTTCTCCCAGCGAGTACCGACAGATGTTGGATCGCCATCGCAATCAAAATGGTCTAAGTTGGTAAGTGTGGATGATGCATGAGTCATTTTGGGCAGCTTGCAATAAAATATATTGACTCTTATTTTTGCGTGGCTTTTACTGAAAATCAGTAACAGTATTACAACTGCATAGCCCTTATAATTTTATAAGTACTTGTTGCGTGGACAATTGTATAGCTCTTATACTTTTGTAAGTACTTATTGCATGGACAACTGCATTTAGCCCTTATATTTTGCGAATACTTATTGCGTGGACAATTGCATAGCCGTTATATTTTGTGAGTCCTTATTGCGTGCAAAACTGCATAGACCTTATATTTTGTGAGTAAACATTGCGTGCACCTTTTATGTTTTGTTTTTTGATTTGTTATTTTACCATAATTACAGTCCCTTAAAATTGTTATTTAACTAATCAGCGTGGCCTTTTGTTATTTTTCTTATTGCGTGGTCCATACATAACATAACATCACGCCTGATATCCTCGAAGGGTTAGGCAGAGGTGTACCCATTAGTACACCCACATTTCACCAATTATGTTTTTAGTCCCATGTAATAGGGGGCGAGCCTATTGCCATCAACCGGGAACAAATCCGGACTCCGAGGCTGCTACTGAGAAATTCCTGATGGAAAAACCCAATAATACTTTGCCCAACCTGGGAATCGAACCCAAGACCTCGTGTTAGACTAGACTAGACTAGACCAACGAAGCAGTCAATGGTCAATTGCGGTCCTTAAGTAATTTTTTTTTTTTTTTATAAACTGATTCTCTCAATTTAGCATACGAATCATAAGTGATATTGCGGTGTAATTGTTGTTCGTAAACATACACGCCATACGCATAACTTGTATCGCGTAACGCGTTCAAACCCAAATGCATTATCATTCAGGCTGTCATAATTTTAAGCTGTATTTAATATTAGAATAATATCCTATTACATATTATAGCATGTAAAACAAAACTTAAAATGTGGGTAAGTGGGTACAATATCTTTAAACGAGCTGCAATAGGATGGTCCACATCAGCGGTTCCTAACCTTTTCGATCTTGTCACCCCTATGACGTGTCCATGAAATTTATTGTACCCGTTCCCCATTAAAGTAACATAAAATAAGTTGAATGAACAAATGTTCTTAATTAAATCAAATAAGCCAAACAATGCCTACTTTATTATAATACGCAAAATATTAGCCACATAATCTACATTATCTAAGTGTATAGATTAAGATGAAATTAAAAAGTATACATCGGAAAAATATTATAATAATAAACAATGAACGGTTGAGTAGGCATTCCTCATTAAGTAGGTCATATTAGATTTTTTTTTTTTTTTTTTTGGTAATTGTGGGTAACTGGGTACCGTTAGATTGAATTCGTTCGCAATATTTATAGTATACCTGTAACCATAGTTTTGCGTGACCTTATTTTCTTTCCATCTGATACGATGCATGGCCATTAGCAATGAAGGATAGTGGTATGATTTTGCTTATCAGTCTCAATTGTTTACGTATTGACTAGGCTCAAAAGTAATTTTGGTTATATAACTCATTGTACAATGAGTGTTTATTTGCTTTTAAACCAATATTTACATTCTAACATTTTTATTTCTAATAAGGTATTTGAAACGAGCTACACGCAAACAACAGATAGGCAATAAACAATAATTTGTTATTTTTTTCCTTGTAATGTCTCAAGGATCAGTAAAACACACGCTTTTACAGACTTAGGTAGATGTACAGTATGCACAACCAGAACACGTGTGCACTCGCCTACGGCCGGTAAGCGACTGACTCGCCAATGCGTCTGCGCATACACTACAGTATGCACGCGACATCCCTCACTTTCGAGGAGTGTACAGTCGGTGATAGCTGTCGTCTGACCCACCCTTAAAACAAACGAATTTGAACCCTCTGCAAATAACATTAAGAGTTATTCAATTTGTATGAGTTAATTAGACTAGTAAGACTCGATGAACGAATACAATATTGGGGCAAAGGTGGGTATTTGAAAAACAATTTGCGTATTCATTATAAAACTGATATTCAACTGTTAGTAAGGATGTGGGTAGGAAAATAAAAATGAACCGTGACACTTCAAGCCAGTCATCGCGCAATTGCAGTGACTACGCGCAAACATTTCTTATACTAATAAAAAATCTATAAAGTAGGTAAAACACCAAAGTATTTAGTGCTATTTTCACTTTTATTTTATAAGTAGGTATGACAGTTAATGTGGTGATGTTATTGTTATGAAAAAGAAATATTATATTTCTAAACATATAACATGTTGATTCACTACATAATTTTTTACCTACTTTAAAAATTAAAAATATAGATATTTTATAGACAGTATTGAAACGATGACACTGCTTTTTAACAAGTTCTAGCTCAAGTAGTTTATTTTGTATTTATTCTAACTTGTTTTATATGTTTTAGCTTTATAATATGACAAGTAATTATTATTGTCAGTAATGATTTTACTTTTAACCATATTGAATAAAATCGTAATCAAAATTATTGCTGTTTTTTATTTCTGTTGTGATTTTTGTATTAATAGTTAAATTTAATTAACCACTTTAATTTAATATAAATAATATTTAGAATGCAAAAAATATAAATGAATATTGTAAACAAAAAGTGTCAAAAATGCAAACTTGGGTTTGATCTCACTACCATGTTGCTACCACTTGGTCAAATCGTCTTTACAAATGAAGTTGAAATTAACTAGTCCATTACGTGTCAAAACTGTATTCAAAAGATTATCTACCCTAACATAAAGTATTAAAGATCAAATTGGCATAACAGTGTTCAGTGTGTGTGGCATATTTGCGTCCTTGAACAAGTCGTTCGAGCTCATTAAGCTAATACGTATCGAATTCATATATTATCCACCGCTAATTGCACAAGGTTCAAATTCGCCTAACTTTATTCAGCCAGTTAAATGGGTTAGATAACAGCTATAACCGACTGTGCAAGAGGGATCAATTACCAAGAACGCCAAAACTGATTGAATGTGGTATCGTTAACTTGGACGATTATAAGAACGAAGGGACGCATTGGGTAGCTTATGTAAAAGTAGACAATTATTGTGAATATTTTGATAGCTTTGGAAATTTGAAGCCTCCAATGGAATTAATACGATATTTTAAGAATTGTAATGTTTTTTATAATTATACAAGATATCAGAAATTCAACACTGTAAATTGTGGACACTTATATTTAGAATATCTGTGGACTTTTTGGAATAAAAACGTATAAAATTTATGATTTTCTTTTATTTCAATCATTTGCAAGATGTCACTCACATTATCGATAACTGGAAACTCGTCAACTTTATCTACTTACTATCCCAACACGTTGCAACAATATGAACAGTATGAGTGTGCCTTATTGCATTTCGCAACATTTAATTCGATTCCAAACATTGACAAAACGAATAATAAATTCTATTATGGTTCTAACGAAGTTATTGAAATACCGGAGGGCACCTATGAATTGCAACATTTTAATGAATATTTAAAATCTGAAATGAAAGATGCCTCAACCAAACTACAGTGCAATAACAATACTTTAAAAGCTCCTGTATATTGTACAAAGGACGTAAATTTTAATAAAGATGGTACTTTCAGGAATTTATTAGGGTTTAATAAACAGATCTTGAAAGCAAATAAATGGCATGAGTCACAGTTGCCAGTCAACATTTTACCTACAACTGTGATCAGGATCGAATGTGATATTGAAAGCGGCTCGTACACAATCCACGAATTTGCACTCAACATTCCCACAATTCCGGGACATAGGATTATAGAAATTCCGAAAAACGCGATATACTTTCCAATCAACCAAAACAACATTAGCTGCATACATATCCCGGGTCGACGGCGCGTTCTGTTCGCGCGCGCCTCAAAGAGCTGTCAGCACAGGGACGGGGCAACGTGGCCAACGCCTGCCGGGGTTGCGGGACGTCTTAACAGGATACCGTGGCCCCGGAACGTAAAGGGCAACAGAAGGAACAGGGTGGTTTTTTAGTCAGTAAAAGTCTGACAGTCCCTTCCGCCCCACCCAGGGCGGAAGGAGTCATTTGATGATTTTTACCACCTCAAAAAAAAAAAAAAAAAAAAGCTGCATACATATCAGGCTGTTAGATATATAAATAACCGCTTAATAAACTTGCATGGTGAAGAAGTGCAGCTGTATTTGCATCTCAGAAGAAAAAAATGATCGACTACAATAAATATGTGCATCAGCAAATCAAAAATATCAGTTCCACTCAAGCTTCCAACCATATAAGAGCTCGCCCTAAGAAGAAAATAAAATTATCTAAAGACAACAAGGCATTTCTCAAAGCGATCGGTTTGCTAAAATGAATATCTTAGACGTTTTATCCGCTACGACTTACGACAACACGGTTGACGGAATCGAATTTCATTCTTACAAGCCCTACGTAACTAGTTTCAATAGGAACGATGAAATTCATATACCCATTAACCAACAAGACTTGTATATACTTCCGTCAGCTAGTACCTTGTATTTGGAAGGGACTGTTATCGTAAGCAAAAAGGATATGAAAGAGAAATTAAAGGTGAATTTGTAGAAGACGCTCAAATAAATAAAATCATCTGGTACCGCATGATAAAGTGTCCGACAAAGAGAAAATAAGTTTACTCAAACTGTTAGAAAAAGATCGACCACTCCAGATGATATTCAGAAATTGGGATCTGTACGAATATCCAGCTTTACCTAAAACTACAAAACATACCTGGTCTATCAAAACTTCCTCACAAATAGAGAAACCTAGATACATAATTATGGGCCTTCAGACAAATAGAAAAAACAATTCAAGTTACACAGTAACACTGACAGTACACTGTGTAGTTTGTGTACACTGTGTACTGTCTACTCTCCATTAAGTAGGGCATACTATACAACACAAGTGTGTGCGCAAACATTGGTTTTCCTACATGCCCATGGGATAGCAAAACCATAGAGAGATCGGGTGCAGGATCGATGGCTTTACATGTTGTTCAAAGCACGAAAATAATGACTCCTTCGAGGGACCGAGCTCGACATACTATGAGCAGCTCGGGTGATCTGTGAAGTGTCGCGCCCACAAGCAAACATAACTATAAATTACAAGCGGATCACAAGTGTGAGCCCTGACAACGAACAGAATATTTTATAAGACTTACATTTTTCACTCAGAAGTTCCACTCGGTTTGATGACTTGGTTGGTGATGGCGGCAGCGGGTGGCTATCGACAATATCGTCGCTGATATTGTAGACAACACAGACTGTTTGTATACCGATGATAACAGAGCACTTCGTTGCACTTGCAGACTGTGAATACTTTGTCATGCATACTTGTAGCTTATAAGTTAAAATCAAATTATAAATAAAGCATGTTAAAAACACTTCAATCAATTTAGCATTGTTGTGTTGAAGTAACTTTTTCTATAGTCGTATTATACATGTACGCAAAATGAAGACGAAGGAAAATTGTATGCTTCATCGAATGTCGATGCAGCGAAATGAGCCAGGGCTGACCAAATGATAGGGAGCACGGAATCGTTACACTACATTGATGTAATTATTTTATAGAAGTAAATAAATATTTCTAAGGTAGGTACTTATTTTATCATCTACGTTTAGGTCTTGTATAGAAAAGATGAACTTATTGCCGTCAACCTAATACTTTTCTAGACTTCCTGAAATAAATACATAATATAGTTCTCATAACTACACTAACGTAACGGGCAACAGAAGGAACAGGGTGGTTTTTTAGACAGTAAAAGTCTGACAGTCCCTTTCGCCCCACCCAGGGCGGAAGGAGTCATTTGATGATTTTTACCACCTAAAAAAAAAAGAAACAGCCATGAGTCAAACCATGGAAATCCATATCTGTCGATACGCTATGAATATTTTAATCGTAATAATGCATTGTGTAAATTTTTTATTTTGCTGATACATAGAATGATACTAAGTTATTGACAACCCTAACTAAAATAGCTGATTATTGTGAATGTGAAATAAATAATTAGGTTAAGCACACGTGTAACAATTGCGCAAAAACAAATTTTATGATGAAATATTTTTAGGAAAAAAAAAATTGTATAAAATATTATTTATTATTTCAAAGGTCTCTCGGAGTGAGCACCTTTCTAAACTGTCACCGAAAAATTAAGTCAATTATTAAAAATAAATATTTTATTGATCACACACCAGAAAGTAGATGACCAGAGTGATGTCGTGATGGCCTAGCGGTTAAAGCGCCCGCCTCTCATGCATGAGGTTGTGGGTTCGAATCCGGGCAAGTACCAATGTGACTTTTTCAATTCATATATACTTTCTAAAGTTTATCTTAGACATTACTGACATCATTCCGTGCCTCGGAAAGCACGTTAAGCTGTTGGTCCCGGCTGTCATACGTGGATCTTTAACAGTCGTTACGAGTAGTCAGTAGCTTGAAAGTCTGACAACCAGTCTTACCTAGGGGTATCGTATTACCCAGTTACTGGGTTGTGGAGGTCAGATAGGCAGTCGCTCCATGTAAAATACTGGTATTCAGCTGCATCCGGTTAGACTGGAAGCCGACCCCAAGATAGTTGGGAAAACGCTAGGCAGATGATGACACACCAGAAAGTACATACGAACGATTTCATCAGGAGCAACGGTGTTCGGTATATCGTGGGGGGCCTGAAATACACCTATTTGGATGAAGCAGATACATATTCTTATGTATAAACCATTTCATATTGTGCATGTAATTATCAAATATCATTTTTTAATTTCAATTAACATAATAGTATGACTCTTTTTCAACCCAGAATTTACAATTATATTATGTCTGATTCTTTATCGGTACCTAATAAACCATTTTTTTTATTTCAGATACATTCTGCCTAAACAAAATTTTAATTACCGACTGGTCTGTGAAGAATTATTTAATTACCTAAAATATATCTCCATATTTGGATCACGCAGATACAAATTCCTATGTTAAAATCATTTTACATTTTGCAGGTAATTATTATCTATATTTTTCTCTCCAGATTATACTATTATCTATTGTTAAATACGGAAGTGGCAGGGGTCGTTAATCAAACTCGCTAGTCTGTTGCACACTAATATATTCAATAAGTAACCCGCAAGGCGCGGCCGGGGAGGTGCGGGGCGCAGCCCGCACTCCTGCGCTCGGCATACACAACATCTATCTAATTAGATTATGTGTCTAATGCATCCAATTTTTTATTATTTCAGAAACATTCTGCCTAAACATAATTACCGACTTGCCTGAGAAGAAATTACACAAGGGATCTTGGAACGAACATAAAATAGTCCTGATCAAGTTGTACTAATTACCTATATAAAATATTTTGTACTAGCATACCTAAGATCGTGAATAATAGTTGTAAGTATTATCTAATCTAATTTTATTGAAATTGTTAGTGTTCTTTTTTGTTAGTGATTTCAACAATAACATAATGCCTCACTGTTCTGATTGCAAAGTATTTGTAGATAATCGCCGATGGTCTGGTCATTTACATATTTTTTGAAACCATAATAACGGGCATGATATTACGAGTAGTTGCGTCCAGTCAAATACATCTAGCTTCTCTTTTACTAGCTTATCACTAATTACACGCCGCGTTTTACTACCACTATTTAGTTTGCTTATGTTTGTGTTCGTAGCCAATGATAGTCCAACGGCATGATGATCGGAGATATGTGTCTCGAGTACATATGACGACGACCCGCACTCACTGCGTCCCGCTCGCACCCATACGTGATCCAAGCATGACGTCTGATGATGCCCGTCCACGATCGCTTCGCGAGTTATCTCAGTACTTGGTATTACGCACTGTAGGCCGCATCCACACAAGGCGTTTTTGTACTTTGTTGTAATTGGATTCACTACATCATTTAAAACGTTTATACAACGTGAAATGTAAACCGTTGCAAAGCTGCAGCGAAATGACTTTGTTTTGGTAGTACAATCGATTAGTAAATATCTTTACTATGAAAATATAAAAATGGCAGATTCACAATTGTGAAAAGCGAAACTCGAAAATGAACGCAATCAAATAGTAGTACCTAGTCAAACGCAGCGGCCGAGACCCGAGCGGCTGACGGCGCGGGCGCCAGAACACTGGGTCGTTAACCCTTGCGCTTATCAACAGCTGATTTTCTGATCTTTAGTTAATTTAATGTAACACAACACCCAAAAAGTTATTCCAATTCTCCGTTCATACTTTTACAGGCTTAAGACTGTCAAAAATACTTTTTATTACCTACAACTTTACTTACTGAACACGAAAACAAAATAACAAGTTAAACAAAGACAATAAAGTACCTAAGTATTTTAGTCGTATTTAAAAAGTTGGAATCAACTTATTTACAATGATTTTAATCACCTAACCTATTTCTGAATTTTCACTATTCACAAAGTACTTACCTACACTTCGCGGTATCGAAGCAAGTGTTCGAAGTGTAAGCCACTACATTCCACACACAAACGAGCACTTTTAAATAAATTCTTTGTTTTAATAATGGGTCTCACTCAAAATTAGAAAAATCGTAATTTCAATCCATTTATCACTTATTTAACCTACAAGTACAACGTCCGCAAGACAACTGAGCGTCGAGTGCGCGACACTGCGCGGCACGGCGCGGCATTTTTTGATCTGTGGCGGCGAATGAAGAGAGTGTAAGCTACGCGCTCTAGTTTATACCGTATCACAAGGCACGAGAGCTTATTTTTCTCTGAACATTTATGATTTATTGCTTTTTAGTATCAGTAGTAGTAGTAGGTATCATTTCGTTCGCTACGTTGCGTTTGTGTGCGTGACAGTGTAACTATTGTTACTCACGCTTTCGAGTTTATGAATATTTTTTTTAATATTTTAAAATAAAAATATTTTTATTTTTTAAGTTTAACTCTACGTTCCATTAGTACTACTGAGGGCGAATCGTTCTGCCGCGTTTTTGCAACGGTTTACATTTCAGGGTGTATTTGCGTCACCAACCACAACTACATTTTCTAGCGCAGGGATGGATCTAACTATTGTCTCATGTTGTTCTATAAATAATAGCTTGTTCTTGTTAGGTGGTCTGTATATGGCGATTAGATGTATTATACCTTTTTCTGTTTTAAGCTGTCCGTGCAGTGTTTCTAAGGCATCTGTATTCACTATTTTGGCATCGAAGCTATGTCTATCCTTTATGTAATCTAATATTCCTCCTCCTCTGCTGGTTTCCCTTGCATGTATGTATGTATTATATCCTGATATCTGATAAAAAGCCAGTTCTTTATTGTTTATATTTATTTCGCATAGTATTATTATATCTATTTTATATTGATTTTTTTCCAGCAATTCATTGAAGTGTTTTCGGATTGACCTTATGTTCAAGTAAAAAATATGATAACCACTTTTATTTAGTTCCATATCATTACTCAATGAAGATATGTCACTGTATCGTTTAAATTCAAAATCAGTAGAAGAATTTGCTGTTCGATCGAATGTAAGGTTTAAATATAAATCACCTAGTGTGTACTCGCTGTGCGTGTCGCTGGCCTTTATTTACATTCTTCGAACTTTTTCAAGTCTACCTCCGACCTTATATTGTAAATCTTTTTTTCTTCACTATTTCTTTTTACCAGGATACTACAATCTTGCACCCAAATATACTGAAAACATTTAGGTTTTAGTTGATTTCTAACAGTCCACAGTAGTTGACGTTTATACTTAGGCAAATCTTCATTAATAAATATCCTCTTATCACTGCCATTGGCGTAGATTTTATTATTGGTAATCAAGTTTCCCTTTGTCGCTTGTATCCAGTTATCGCGGGCACTTTTAGTGCGGAGCGCAACCATTACAATTTTTGTTTAATTTCGCCAGGTTTTTCTCGCCCTACCCTCTGTGCATCTTCAACATCGTTAGGGTTCAGATTTAGCTTTGTAGCCAAATCTTGCACCACTGTTTTAATATTTTCTTGATTATGCATCTCCAATCCATGTATTTCTATATTCTTTTCATTTCCTTTTTCCTCCAGCTCCTGCACTCTTTCTTCCAGCGCTTTATTGTATTTCTCCAGATAGACGTTTTTTTGTTCTAGTGACTTGATTTTGTTTTGAGATTCTTCTTTATATTCTATTAGAGTTTGGTATATTTCAGAATAGAATTCTACACTAGCAGTAAGGTCGACGATTTTTTTCTCGACACTGTAAAGTACCTCCAGCTTTTTATTAATTTCAGCCAGTACGTTGTCGCCTGCTGCCTCATTAGAGCTTGTTGTAGAGTTTGGGTCTTGTGCTGTCTTCGCTTGTATGGGACTGCTTTTTGGTGGCTGGCAGTCATCACAGGTTCCCGATTGCAAAAATTGCTTGTTGTTTTGCACGCACTTTTTTTGATATACCGCTTCACATGCACCTTTACATTTCAATAAGTCATCTTTGGACATGGACACAAAGAGTTTACATTAGTTTACAAAGAGATCTGCTGCTGACCTTTAGATTCTGCTATCAAAACCACTAAACGATTCCAGGCCTTATCTAAATATTAAAATCAATAAAATCAAATATTAAAATCGATGCTGTTGGGTTACTTGATTCTGGAGCTGCAATTTCGATTCTGGGAAACAATTCTCATTTACAGCTTACGGATTGCACTTTAAACCAAGATGACCACACTAATATGATAGCTGCTGGTGGTCAATCATTAAATACCTTATTCATTTCATTCATTTGCCAGTTACATTTGAGGGCCAGTTTCACATTATTAAGGCATATGTTGTTTCCGAATTTGAAACATCAATTATATTAGGCGTAGATTTTTGGCGCGCTTTTCGAATTTGCCCTAATTATATAGGTAGTATCACAATGTCAAATGCCCCTTTGGCAGAAATAAAGGCAAGTAGCGGTGAACCATTTATTAACTCCTACGAACATTTGTTGCCGTCGCAGAAAGCGATAGCTGATAATCTCATTGCGCAGTTTCGGTCTATTTCTACTGAAGAAAAGGGCCTGGGTAGAACAAATTTAATATGCCATCGCATTGACACTGGTGACGCACAACCAATTAGACAGCGTTATTACAGGATGTCCCCCGAAAAGCAGCGCATTTTAATTGAGCAGGTGGACGAAATGCTGTCACTTGACGTTGTCGAACCTTGCGAAAGCGCCTGGTCTTCTCCCGTGCTCATTGTTAATAAAAAGAACGGGCAACCAAGGTTCTGTTTGGACAGCAGGAAGTTAAATGCAGTGACTAAGCGCGATGCGTACAATTTGCCATGTCTCGGAGATATTTGATAACCTTCGCGATGCTAAGTACCTGAGCAGTATCGATTTGTCCAAAGCTTTTTGGCAACTGCCTATAGCGCCAGAAGACCGCGATAAAACCGCATTTTACGTTCCGGGCCGTGGCACTTTTCGTTTTGAAACTACAGCGTTTGGATTAACGAATGCCCCCGCAACGCAACAACGTCTCATTGACTCGTTATTTAGTGACATGGAGTCTAAGACATTCGCTTATTTAGATGACGTCATTGTTATTAGTTCTAACTTTGATGAGCATGTTTCTCGATTGTTGCGAGTTTTGGACAAATTGAGACAGGCAAATTTAACGGTGAACTTCGAAAAGTGTAAGTTCTTTCGAAGCGAACTCAAGTATCTAGGATACGTGGTAGATTCCCGTGGTTTACGCACTGACCCGGACAAGGTGGAAGCCATTATTAACTTTCCAACCCCTACAAATAGGAAGGAGTTGAAACGCTTCCTCGACACTGCTACGTGGTACCGACGTTTCGCCCTTAATTTTAGCACAGTGGCTGGTCCACTCACTAAGCTCACTGCTAACGGAAAAAACGCTCCTTCTTTCAAGTGGTCACCAGATGCTGACGCGGCCTTAAAGGTAGCCTTTCGAACTGAGCGTCTATGGCGTCATTGGCGCCGCGGCTGTGACGCCGCGACAGTGCGACAGATAGATGTTCTATGCAAATGTATGAAATTCTAGGGAACGTCATTCGAGCGCAGCGTCACTGTCGCGGCGTCAGTGACGTCACAGTGCCGCTGTTGTAGTGCGATGTTGGTGACGCTATAGACGCTGCGTTTGTGACGCTCAGTTCGAAAGGCTACCTTTAATGCGTTAAAAGAATGTTTGGTTTCCGCTCCAGTTCTTTCTTGTCCGGACTATTCCAAACCTTTTGAAGTGCACACTGACGCGAGTAGTTACGGTATTGGTGCTATGTTAAAGGTAGCCTTTCGAACTGAGCGTCACAAACGCAGCGTCTATAATCGTCACCAACATCGCACTACAACAGCGGCACTGTGACGTCACTGACGCCGCGACAGTGACGCTGCGCTCGAATGACGTTCCCTAGAATTTCATACATTTGCATAGAACATCTATCTGTCGCACTGTCGCGGCGTCACAGCCGCGGCGCCAATGACGCCATAGACGCTCAGTTCGAAAGGCTACCTTTACGCAGACTATCGACGGTAAAGAACACCCCATTGCCCCCCATTGCCTACATGAGTAGATCTTTCAACAGCCCTGAAAAAAACTACAACATTACTGAAAGACCCTTGCTGTTTTAACGGCTCTCGAGCACTGGCGATGTTATCTCGAAAACGGCCAAACATTTACTGACCACTCCGCGTTAAAATGGTTTTTATCTCTAGAAAATCCCACAAGACGACTAGCTCGATGGGGGGTAAGATTGTCCTCATTTAATTTCATTATAAAACACCGTCGAGGTGTCGACAATGTTATTCCTGATGCCTTGTCTAGAGCTTTTCCCGTAAATGCAATATCTCTAGCTAATGCCAACAATGATGAATTATGGTTTAAAAAAATATATATAACGGCTGTCTGACAACTCCTTCAAATTTCCCTAACTTCACCACTAAAAATAATTCGTTATTTCGACTCACAAAAAATATTAACAACCAATTAACTTCAGAATTTGACTAGAAGGAAGTCGTACCCAGCGAGTTCCGTGAAAGCATCATAGCCGAAAATCACTCTGAGCCAACAGGTGGACTGTTATATCTTTGGAGGATATACTGGTGCCAATTAAAGACCAAGAATCGCAAATATACATATATTGTTAAAAAAGGAATGTTACACGGACGATGGTTATTCGGCAAGTGAAGTTGACACGATGACATTACACTTTGTATAAAAGAAAGCAGGTTACGCCTACTTGTCAATCAGTAATTTTAGTTACGCATCGTATTGTTGCTATATGTTTTACTGAAGGCGTTACGGCCTGAACATATTCCCGGCCATTGAAAGGTATCTTTCAATCTCTAAGCTCTTCTGCTGTGGGAAGTCTGCAGAGGCGTACTAGCGAGCGTCGCACGCAGCCCTTGTTGGTGTGGATGTCTGCTACTCTGGATATCCCGTCCGATCCAGATATTAGGCGAAGAACGCGTCCAAGCTTCCAAGCAAGAGGAGGTGCGTTGTCGTCTGCTAGAAGCACCATATCTCCAACATCCAGCTTTGAAGCATCTGTGCGCCATTTTGTCCTCTGCTGCAATTCACACAGATATTCCTTTTGCCACCTTTTCCAAAAATGTTGGTGTGTCTTCTCCAGGCGTTGATACCGGCGCAGCTGGCTTTCTTTGACTTCTACCAGGTTAGGTGCTGGCAGAGCGTTCAACGGCCTCCCAATGATGAAATGCCCTGGGGAGAGGGGAAGGAGGTCGTTAGGACTGGATGAGAGGGGACACAAGGGACGGCTATTGAGTATCGCCTCCACTTGTGCAAACAAAGTTGAAATTTCTTCCAAAGTGAAGTGGCTATTGCCAATAACACGTTTAATAAAGTATTTGGCCGACTTAACCCCGGCTTCCCAGATGCCACCGAAATGAGGAGTGTAAGCCGGAATAAATTTAAATTTAATTGATAGCTGACTCGCAAAATCAGACAGAGGCTCATGGTTATCTCTCATGAATGCACCTATTTCCCTTGCGGCAGCCACAAAGTTACCTCCTTTGTCACTGAATATTTCCGTTGGCCTTCCTCGACGAGCTATGAACCGCCTGAGCGTCATTATAAAAGCCTCCTTTGTTAAGTCGCTGACGGCTTCTAGATGAACGCATTTGTATCGTAAACATACAAAAAGACACAAATAACATTTAACTACACGGCTTCCGCGGCCTTTACGATTAATAATATAAAATGGGCCAGCAAAGTCCAAGCCAACAGATATAAAGGGATAATCAGGTGGTATGCGCTGGGGCGGTAAATTACCCATTTTGGGTTGTAACGTCACGCCTCGCAGTCGTCTACATCTTACGCAATTATTGACTGTGCGTCTCGCGAGACACCTACCATTAATTGGCCATACCGCTTCGCGCACGGTCGCCAACAGCATTTGCGGACCGGCATGCATATTATTTACATGTTCTCGTTCGAAATATAACTTAGTCAATCTATGTGAAGCGTGAAGTAAAATCGGATGTTTCTTTTCAAAAGAATGACCTGACATATCTATACGTCCACCGACTCGAATTAGTTTATGTTCGTCTATGAACGGCGATAACGATAACAACTTGCTTTTATTATTTATAGGTTTATTTTTCAATAACAGATCGCGTTCAATGGGGAATGTCTGACCTTGGGAGATAACGCACAATGAATAGAATGATTCACGTAGCTCATTAGTGGTCAATGTACCTACGCGCTTGTTATGCTTGTTTTTAAGATCGAATATGAATCTACGAACATAAGCAAATGATCTTTGTAACCTAGTTAACGAAGAATATTTATCAAAGTCAATGACAGATTGATCAATTATAGTTGAATGATGCACTTTTAACTCTGGTATTTCTTCCGAATTATTGATGTTTAACTTAGGCCACTCAGATTCATTTTTTAATAAGAAACTAGGCCCGGTCCACCACAGCGCCATTGCGGCAATACATTTAGCATCTACTCCCCTTGAAATGAGATCAGCAGGGTTAGCATCCGTCGGAACATATCGCCACGCAGAATCAGACGTTAGTTCCTTAATTTCACTAATGCGATTGGCTGCAAATACTTTTAATTTACTGATATCGCTGCGAATCCAGCACAATACTACGGTCGAATCGCACCAGTGCACGAGTTTGTCCGGTTGGTACCGAAGTGAGTTAATTACAGATTTTGTAAGCTTGGCAGCAAGCAAGGCCGCGCATAGTTCTAGGCGGGGCACAGTGGTCGGCTTTAACGGCGCCACCTTTGACTTCGCGCACAATAATCTGACAGTGACGTCATCATTAAAACTGACCGTTTTCATATAAATACACGCACCGTACGCGTTTTGAGAAGCATCGCTAAATGAATGTAACTCGATGTATTTAAATGAGTCGCCCAGAACTAACCTTGGCACTTGTAAACAAGATAAATATTTTATGTTATTAGAAAACTTAATCCAATCGTCTGTTATCTCCTGTGGCACTGGCTGGTCCCAGTCTAGTTTTTGTTGCCACAGTCTTTGTAACATTATCTTCGGTATAACTACAACTGGACTTAATATACCCAGCGGATCAAATATTTTAAAAGCGTTTGACATGATAACTCGCTTTGTTATTATTTGATTGCTATCATGTAAAAATCCCTTTATTGGGAAATGTAAGGTATCGCTAGAAGGTGTCCAGCCTAAGCCTAACGTGCTTGACGACTCACTAAAAATTAACTTGTCTTGCTCGTTCATAACAACGTTATCAAAAATGGAAGGATGATTTGATTTGAATTTTCTTAAATTAAAACAACTTGACTTTAATGCTTCAGTTACATACTTATGTATATATATCAATTCCTGTGAATCATTCGAACCGGTTATCAAATCATCAACGTAGAAGTCCTTTTGAATAATGTTTTTAATGAGGTCATCGTTTTGTTCCTGACCTACCTGCCACAGACAGCGTGTGCTCAAGTAACTTGCACTAGCGGTTCCGTAAATCAAAGTATTGAGCATACGGGTCTGTATGGGTTGGGATTCCTCTCCTCTCCATAATATGAGCTGTAAGTGCCTATCATCCTCGTGTACCAATATTTGGCGATACATTTTTTCTATATCTCCTGTGAGTAGGTACTTGTATTGCCTGGACCGGATCAGAATAGAGAACAGAGTATCCTGTACGTTTGGACCCACCATTAAAATATCGTTAAGTGAGCAACCGGAGGTGGAGGGAGCGGAACCATCGAACACCACACGCAGCTTGGTAGACTCGCTTTCTTGTTTCAATACTGCGTGGTGACACAAGTAATAACTTGGAATTAAGCTATTACTTAAACTATTATTTAATACCGATAAATGACCTAATTCTTCATATTCTTTTATGAATTTGCTGTATTCTAATTTTAAGTTATGGTTTCGTTTTAAACGTTTTTCCATATTAATGAAGCGTCTTTTAGCTAGCTTGTAAGTATCGCCTAAACAATCAGGAGTGTCTTTAAGCGGTAATTGTACACAGAACCTGCCTGTATCGGTTCTTGTTGTGTGTTTGAGGAAGTGAAGTTGACACGATGACACTTGATACACTTTGTATAAAAGAAAGCAGGTTACGCCTACTTGTCAATCAGTAATTTTAGTTACGCATCGTATTGTTGCTATATGTTTTACTGAAGGCGTTACGGCCTGAACATGGACATCTTGGCATTTTTAAAACCTATCGGCGCTTGTCATTAAATTACTACTGGCCAAATATGCACCAGGATGTCGTTAAATATGTAGGTTCCTGCTCGGTTTGTTTATCTTATAAGGCACAAAATCACACTACATTGGGAGAAATGGGTCGTCCTAAGCAATGTTCGAGACCTTTTCAGATGATCTCAATTGATTTTGTGGGTCCTCTTCCCACCAGTCGAAAACAAAATTCTTATACATATATTGGTCGTAACGTGCTGTTTTTCAAAATTTTGTCATATTTTCCCGGTACGTCGCGCTACTGCGGATATAGTTATTAAAATTTTAGAAGATTCCATTTTCTTAGTTCACGGAGTTCCTCAAACAATTTTCATGGACAATGGGACGCAGTTTATAAGTTCGTCTACTAACGCGCTATTTAAACATTTTTAAATACCTAACGTTTTTTTCACGCCGAAGTACACACCACAAGTCAACACGGTAGAACGATACAACAAAATTATTGTCACTAGTTTGTCTACGTTTGTTGGAAACGATCACAGATCCTGGGAGACCTCCATCCCCAAGGTTCAGTTTGCGATAAACAATTCCGTCAATGAAGCCACCGGTTATACACCGTCATTTTTAGTTTACGGTAGGGAATTAGTTTTATGCGGATCGCACTACACTGATTATGACCTGGGCGATGAAGTGTTGTTCCTTCCTCGCGATTTATACGCTGAAAACTTGGGTGTCTTCGATCGATATTCAATGATGTGCAGGCTTCGTTATGGCACGCACATGAAAAGAATACTGCATACTACAACCTACTTAGAAAGCCGGCTGAATTTAATGTAGGAGACATAGTCTATAAGCGCGCATGTCTATAAGCGCGCATTCGTTTTAAGCAATAAAGACAAGTATTTCAGTAAAAAGCTTGCACCCAAATTTATCAAATGCCGTATATTTGAAAAACGGTCTCCACTTGTCTATGTTCTGGAAGATATGTCAGGAAAGAATATAGGCGTCTGGCATATCAAAGATTTAAAAAACATTAAGTGTAGTTAAATGTTGTTGAAGTGTTATTTTTTGTTGTTGTTGTAGGAGTTGAGACAATTCACCTTTAAATTAACTTCTTACGACTAGCATTAGTTTTCTGTGCGATAAATCACAGATAACTTGTTTATGTAAGGTCGCGTCAACATCATTTTATATTGTTGAAGCTATTGTGTAAGGTTGTTTGTTTGATATTATAGAAGGATTTTGAAAGGTGATAGTATGAATGTGTCGTGCTAGTGGTAACCTATAGACGAGTTTTCCTTGAGAGCAAAACTCTTTCTGAGACGAGGGGGGTAATGTAACATTAATTGTTACATGTCTTAATTCTTAATTATAATAAAAAAATAAACATAAGAAAAACTATTTATTAACTATTAATTTAAAAAAAAACTATTTACAATAATAAAATAAAGTAAAAATGAACGCATCAAATCAGATTTCTGGCCAGCTACAGTATATCACCACGCACGTATTTAAAGCAAGCGACATATTAGGCACCCAGAAACTAATTCCTTTGTTCTCGGCGCGGGGGCAAGGTCCATAGCGACAAACCACTTCCACGTCGTAAAATTTAGTTTTCTTTGTAAATTTCAAATGTTTAAATTAACGGCTAAGTAACCGAAAATATTGTCATCTCCGTATCTGATAGTGAACATCCACAGCAACACATCTACATATTAGTGCTTCCCTATTAAACGTTGCTGTGGGTTCTCACCGTCTACGGCCAGTGTGTAATGCTTTCGCTTATTGCGCATTACAGGGTTTCACGTACACCTTAATTACCTGCTTCCCCGTGGTGGACAGTAGCAGAACAACCGGCGAACCCTACCCAGCAGTTGGACCTGGCGATCGACGCGCGAGCACTCGTCTCCTGCAGCGGCCAGTGACGTCAGGGGAGTGCTAGACCTGTGTGGAGGTTAATCGCTGTATAGGCCCTAACCCATCTATATTCGACCCTCAGTCTACCGAACTATTTTAAAATAAATGTTCCAATTTACTGTCTACCTACCTTTCATTTGAAATCCTCCTAGGAATTCCTGTGCCTAGGTTAGGTAGGATTAAGTAGTGTAGCAGTAACTTTAGTACCGGGACAGTACTTTCACCGGACTTGAATAATGGAACTACTTTACTGTATTTCATAAGATAAAGAAAGATGCCCTGATCTACGCTTGTATTAAATATGAAAGCTAAATACGGCGCAATAGTTTCCATAATAGATGTAAAGACTTTTACAGACATTCCCCAAAGATCTTCTGTTGATTTAATCTTAAGATCTTTAAAAGTTCTTATAATAGCTTAGGAATTCGTGTGTTGAAATGTAAATTCCAAAGGGCATGCCTTTACCTTGTTTCTAAGTAGGGCAACAGAAAGCGCGGGTGAAGAATTTAAAGATTCTGTTGATTTTAGAGGAATATTAGCAAAAAAGTTTTCAAATTCTTGAGCTACTTCTTTATCTGAGTTTACTGTTCCATGTAAAGTTTCTAAATTAAATTTAGTATTACGCTGTTTCTTCCTACCTGTTTCATTATTTATTATTTGCCAGGTAGTTTTAATCTTATCATCTGCTGATTTTATTTTATTGCTAATATAAAGGGATTTTGATATTTTGCACACGGTTTTAAAAGTTTTTGAGTATTTCGCAACATACTGATGAAATCTAGAATTAATTACATGTTGCTTTAGGCCATAGAGTTCAAATAACTTCCCCCTGCTTTTACAGATACCGGGAGTCGCCCAATCACTGAATAAGAATTTTGTATTGATACTTTTAGTTTTAATGGGAAACGTGTTTTTAAATTGCGTCTTTAATAGTGTAAAAAACTCGGCATAAAAATCATTTGGGTCACAGATATTATTAAAATTCTGAGCACATAACTTATTAGATAAGCCATTATTAAATTTCTCTAAATTTTAGCATGTTATTGGCCTACCCTTATTTGAATTTTTTGTAAAGGTATGTAGGCGCAAAATGTTATCGTTTGTCCACTGTGATCAGATGGCAGTTTATTTACAATTTCTTTATGTAAGTAATCACAGTTACAAAATATATTATCAATACAAGTGGCAGAAGAAGCTGTCACTCTGGTTGGTTCTACAAACACATTTGACAAATCAAATGAATTAAACAGGCTTAATAATCTAATACTATTTGAATTATTTTCTAATAAGTTTATTGAAATCGCCACATACGATGATCGATTTACTACTAGAACTAACTTTTTTTAACACATCTTCCATTACAGAATCAAACACAGATAGATTCTGGTAACTAGGAGGTCTGTATGCGGAAACTAAAACATGCCTATCAAGCTCAACACAGGACAATTAGTGTAGTAATTACCTTCTAATAGTGTGTTCTACCGATAGCCTAATGATATCTTTTCTTTCCTTAAAATTGATTTATTTATTTATTTAAACTTTATGCAACAAATGTACAAAGGCGGACTTAATGCCTTAGGCATTCTCTAACAGTCAACCAGAGGTGGTGAAGAGATAACATGGTAGGTGCAAGCAATTTTAAGAGAGTAAAACAACAAAATCAGAGATTTAAAAAAATAAAAATAAAAAAATTCTCAAATAATTAACATAATAAAATAAAGTGTACACAAGTACAAAATAATTAAATTCTACATACTTACTATAAAATGCTATATAATATACATAAACATATTTAAAAATATAATTTATAAATACATATCTTACCAAGAATAGAAAGGAGGATTGATTGAATTTTTAATTAGTATTAATGATCCGCCATGAATCATATGTTTCCGGCTGAAATGGCTAGCTAATAATTTTCATAATTTATAGACATTACTTGATATTCTTTTAACCAATGTTCTGTCAAGCAAATAATGTCAAATTTAGTATTTTCTAAAAACATTTCTATTTCAAATAACTTGGAAAGACAACCTTGATTAAGTAATTTTAAAGTATGTTGCTTTCTCTTTGGTTTTTTAAAAGCTAAATGTGAATTGCCAGAAGATACAGTTTTATTATTCACTAATAATAATAGGTTATTTAAATGTGTAACTTCTGTTGTCTTACAAACTAGTTTAAAGAATTATCCGGAGTGATTTCCACAGCTACAATATAAGAGTCTGTAGTGCAATTATGAGTTCCAGCAGAAATAGTATACCCTATCTCGCCGCTGGTAGTGGCCTCCAAGATTGTTGGTATTGTAGGTGGACTCTCCTTCGTACAACATGAGGATTCACAATAATCTATCACTATGTCGTTAGAGTAACTAGACAACACAGGTTCGTCACTTATTCTACGGTTTGTTATATTACCTATAACATTATTAATATTGTATGCTATCATCATAGCAATCATATGTCTATATTCACCAGACAGAGATAAATTTCTCTGAGTTAATTTAAAACCACTAACAAAATTATTAGTGTCCAAATACAATAATTTGTCACTATGACAACATGTTAACATATGCATGGTATTATTTAATTTAAAAATATGATTATTTTGCTCATACGACAGGGTCTCGGAATAGGGAAAAGCACACAACATTAGCTTCCCTAGGTTTAATTTTAATAAGGAGTTCACACCATCCACTATGTCCTTCTTGGAAACACCAATACTATTACCTAATAGTAGAACCATTGTAGAATAATGGTCTAGATTTGTGTTAAGTACTCTATTAATAATTTGTTTATAATTTATGTTGTGGTAACTATGGTTAGTGAAGCAATGGATTTGGTAGTTTTGTAGTATTTTTCCAAAGCCAGAACCCAGTTCATCACAAAATAAAATAGATTTTTGAATTTCCTGAGCCTCAACACAGGTCTTTGCTGGAAGAGCCAACACCGGTGGAAACATGTCAACCAGAGGCTGTGGAGGTGCTGGTTGGCTAGCACAATTGCACGAGACAGTATTAGTCAGGGACTCATACCTCTCAGCATTGTACTTCACCAAGTCCAGTAGTTCCCCGGCCTCGAACAAGCGCTCACTTAATTGTTCTTGGGACCGCTCATATTTTTGAAAAATATTCTTTAGCAAGTATTCTTTGTACAGTAAATCATTATGGAGCTGCTGAGTATCAGTTTCATACTTTTCCCTGCATTCAGCTAGCTCAAGAGTACAATTGTTTAATTGGTTTGCAAGTATTATGCGTTCCTTTCTGAGGGAAATATTTAATTTTAACAGATGTAATTTTTTAATGGCTTTCTGTGACCTTTTAATGAATTTCTTAATTTTAAACGCGGCATACTGACCAGCCGTATGGAAGATAGTGGTAAGGAGCAAGTTACTAGTCATTGGTCGAGTAAATCGTTCCTAATCAAGTACACGGTACAACAAACTGTCTCGTTCGAGTTTATCGGTCGAGTGGAGAGTCGAGTCGAGTGTTGATTATTGGGCATTCTATACCACTGTCGGCAGCGAAGCGCACTCGCCGAGCTACTTGCCGATAGTGGTATAGTTTTTTTTTTTTTTGGGACAAACCCGCCACACTGTTCCTACCCACTGCAACTCCTGAAAGCCAGAATCAACAGTGGAGGCCACCAGAAAAGCGTCGAGGCAATGAAGCTCGACGAGTCCCAGAGAAACGATTAACTGTCTTGGGTCCCGCAACGAAATTAATCAGAAAAGAATAGCGGAGGAGTAAGAAAAAAAATAGGTTCCACTTCCCTTCATACAAGCAGGAGACAGAACAGAACTAGGCCGATAGGCACAAAGGGACGTTTGCAACTGGGAAAAGCCCAGATTGCCAAGCACCACGGATTGCAATTATTACTAAATTAATGGGTCCTAATGTGAGCTGTTACTTTTGATTCCAGTAATAGGTATGGCAAAAACGCTTGAACGCACGGAAATTAGTTCTAGTTTCTACAAGGTCCGCATAATAAACAACACCGCATGTAGCCTGTACACTATCTAGCATAATATTGCGTTCATTCTGCCAAAGAATACACTCCCATAAGATGTGATGAGCAGATTGTTCATATTCACAGTCAGATGTAGAACATTGACACAAGGGAGAAGCAACAAGCTTGAAAGAAAATAATTTACTCTTAAAGTTGCCATGACCTGTGAGAAATTGGGCAACGCAGTGGTCCACCTCCAGCCATGTTCTGGCCAGCCGCTCACGAACGGATGGAAAAAACTGATGCAGGTACCCTTGATAGAATTATCCCACCTACATTGCCATTCGGTTAAAAGGTCATCCCAGACGTCAGCCTGCGGTTTAAATAATCTAGAGATCTTAGAACGGTCACGTTGTATCAGAAAGTTTGCGTCCATGGTCTCTCGTGCGGAATGGTACATTGCAGCACGTCGCCGCACCTCGAGATCGACTGGAAGTATACCTGCAAGTACTAGTAGGCCTTCAGTACTAACGGTCCTATACGCTTTACATAAAAATATTAAAGCTAACCGTTGACTTTGAAGCAATTTACGTCGTACCGCCTCTATGGTGGCCCTATCGGCCCAAACAGGTGCACCGTAGCACATACAACCTAGATAAGTAGCCCCATAAATAGTTTTTAGAGTTAAGAAAGATAGGCCCCAGGTAGCTTTAGAAATTCTCGTTAAGGCATAAAAGTTCTTTTTGGCTTTTTCTCCTACTGTTTTAATGTGGTCAATAAATCAAAAGTTCTTTTCTAAGACCAGACCAAGGTAGCACACGGATTGTTTACGTTTAAATGAAACGTTATTAAATTTAATACTAGGCCATGATTTAAGATTACCTTTTAGAATAAACTGATAGGTTTTTTGCGGTGCAAAGGTCAAACGGTTTCGAACACCCCACTGAGATATTAAACGTAGGCATGTGTCAGCCAAATTCTCAAGCTCAGCCCGAGTACTTGACTGAATGAGCAGAATGCCTTCGTCCGCGTAACCGGTTAGTGAACAGTCGCATGAAAGTGGAATCGCGAGAAAATCGTCAAAACCTAAATTCCATAAATAAGGACCGAGAACCGAACCCTGAGGACATCCCATGGTTAGTGACTTCGACGCGGAATGATGTCCAAGTTTGAGCTTCGCGGAGCCATTTATAAAGTAAGAGCAAACAAGATTATAGATGTTTCTGTAGCAACCGCGAGTTTTCATTTTAAGTAGTAGCATAGGCCACCATGCGTTATCAAAAGCTCCAGAAATATCGAGGAAGATCCCAATCACGTATTTATTATATGTTCTGACAAATTTACTGTTTGCCGGACAGAAAACACCGCGTCGACGGTGGATTTTCCTATTGTGAAACCGAGTTGATTGTTATGAAGTCCTACCACACGCGTTCTGGAGTCAGTCAAGGCTCAATCTTGGGACATTATTATTTATAATTATGGTAAATGATCTTCCCCAAGTTCTACGTCATGCAAGATGTTTATTATATGCCGATGACCTAAAATTATACTTAGAAATAAAATCTGAGCGTGACTGTTTGGCACTGCAGCAGGATATTGATGTAATATATGAGTGGAGCTTAGACAATAAGATGGAATTTCATTCCTCTAAATGTTTCGCTATGACATTCGGTCGAATGCGGCACCCAGTTCATTTTGAATACAAATTGAATAATAATACTATCACGGAAACAGTAGCTATGAAAGATCTGGGAGTCTCATTCGACAGAAAGCTCACCTTCCACGGTCACATTCTTACGGTGGCTAAGGAATGCTACCAAAGGCTGGGTTTTGTCATGCGTAATTGCCGTGATTTTCGTACCTCTCTTCCTATTAAGATTATATATAATGCACTCGTTCGCAGCAAATTAGAATCCAGCTCCTGCGTGTGGAATCCCCACGAGAGTATCTATGCGGTTTTGTTGGAAAAGGTACAAAAAGCGTTCCTTAGGTTTATTTGCATTTTGGTGAATTTATGAAAGGGATGAAGTTATTTTATTCTGTTTGTAAATGTATATTCGTGTTTTCTTTTTTATATTTTTACTGTCTGTCTTTAATTATTTTAATTGGTTATTTAACCGTTTTAATTAAAGTAAAATAAATAAATAAATAAATGAAATGTCGGTCCATCTGGAAGCAAACGTGGTACGATAAGGCGCTCCAGAAGTTTACCCAAAGATGGTAGTAGGATTATAGGTCGATACGACTTTGGATCGTCCGGGGGCTTATCGCCGCTTTTCGGAATTATTCTTATAAAACCACGTCCCCATATACGAGGAAAAATGCCTTCTGCAATGAATCGATTATAAACAGTTAAGATCGCGTCACCCGCTGTTTTACACGCTTCTATAATCATTATATTAGAAATTTTATCTTCACCCGATGATTTGTTGAGTGGTAGTCTCCTGATAACATTTATGAACTCGTCAATGGATGGTAGATCTGACGCTGGTGATTCAGGAGGCACAGCAGCCCACACTCTGATCTGCTGGTGGTAATCGTTGTCGTTGAATGCTGAATCATCGGGTATAAGAGTATTAAGTAGAACTTCCGTTGTTTCTTCGATACCGGTGGTATGTTTATTATTTACTTTAATGTTTTCAATATACGCAAGATCGACAGATTTATTGGCTTTAAACTCATGATACAAAGAAGACCATGGACCTTCTTTATCTAGTTTTTCTACAATTTTACGCAATAAATTACCCTTAGATTTTTCCACCGATGCTCTGTAGCGTGACTTGGCAACTCTAAACGTATTTAAAGCAGAAGTAAACAAGTCTCCGGTAACTTACGTTTTTTAAGCTTGTTAAGCTGTCTACGCGCTCTACGGTAACACTTACGCTGTTCAACTAAGTAATCACTCCACCAATCACATCTATGAATATTGGTCATAGATCCGCGACCAATGGCGATGTCAGCACAGTATGTAAAAGTGTCTGACATAATTTCAGCACTTTCTTCAGCTGATAGTCCGTCGTGAGTGAAGTCTTTGGCGTGACAAGCAAAAAGCGAGCTAAAAAATTCCCAGTTCGCGCCTTTACACTTATATCTAAAATTATCCGTAATATGGGACGGACCTTGGGTAAACATAGGAACAAATTCGTACACGATCAGGCGATGATCACTACAAGACGCGTCCGGTAGGACACGCCACCTAACTAAGCGAACGTCAAAACTAGAAAGTGTGACGTCAATACAAGATTCGCCCATTTGGCTGTAAAAAGTAGGTGGTGCGTCAGGGGTGTTAAGGATCGATAGATTCATTTCAGCAATGAAGTCCTCAACAGCGCAGCGTCGTTCGGAATCCGTGGCCCAAACCTTGCCATACCACAGGGACGATGACGCATTAATATCCGCGCCAACGATGACTTTGCAGCCCGCGAGCGACCGCAAGACGTGACGGAGGTTATGTACGTGAGGAGCAACAGGATCTGAATATTGAAAGAAATCGATCACAAAATACAAAAAACGTATTTATAATTAGCAGCGAAATAAATCGCCACTGCACCGAGCGCGCGCGCGGAGGGAAGTGAATGAAGTGATATAGAATGTCCAATAATATACTACTCATATCTTCTTTAAAATCTACATTGTTGATTTTCAAATGGAAATCACGGTTGCGTACTGTAGTTCTTCCCGTTTCTGAATTAATAATATTCCAAGTTGTTTTAATTTTGTTACCAGATAATTTTATTTTATTTCTTATGTGTATGGCTTTTGCTGAGGAACAGGCTCTTTTAAAAGTTTTAGAATATTTTTTAACAAATTCTTTAAAAGTTTCGTTTTGGTTATATGATTTTTCACTGTACAATTCATATAACCTTTCCCTACTTTTATAAATGCCCGGTGTTGCCCAGTCACTTAATTTAACACGGTCACAAGCAGGCAATGTTTTTG
Source organism: Hoplodrina ambigua (assembly GCA_949774945.1). Taxonomy (NCBI): domain Eukaryota; kingdom Metazoa; phylum Arthropoda; class Insecta; order Lepidoptera; family Noctuidae; genus Hoplodrina; species Hoplodrina ambigua. The sequence continues at coordinate 16,246,315 of OX458964.1, forward strand.
AGGTGAAAACTTTCCTGAATTCACAATTGATAAGATTAAATAATAAACTATATGCATTGTCCGGGTTGATGTGATAAGGCAAACTCGGTAGCTTTTCCATTAAATTACTTTTAAATTGTAATAAACGACTTTTGTATACAGGAACAAAACCCACAAACTTCCTTTGAGCTTCAACTATTTTCTGAGGGAAAGTAACTAACTGGCCACAGTGATCCGAGTTTAACTTGTTTAAATTTAACGGCTGGATGGCCTTAAGTTTGTAAAAATATTGTCAATGCAGGTGGCACTAGTGGCAGTTATTAGTTAGTGGGCTCAAGGAATGTGTGGTGCAAGTTATATGACTTCAATAAAGTTAAAAATTTCTTTACAGTAGCCGATTTTTCTAGTATATTAATGTTAAAGTCTCCACAGACAACAACTGTTTTATTACTGCTACAAGTCTTTAATAATACTTCCTCCATATATTTTTCAAAAATATCATAGCAAGCTCATGGGGGCCTGTACACGCTCATTACAATGAACTGCTCAAGCTCGATGCAAGCTATTTCAATAACTCGCTCAACAGAGAAGCTTACTATGTCTTTACGTTCCTTAAATTTAATATTGTTGCGAACAATGATGAGGGAGCCACCCCGTATCATATTCACTCTGCTGAACGAGCTCGCCACCAGGTGGTTATTAAAGCTGAAATTAATTGGTGGACTTTTAACCAATGTTCACACATAAAAACACATGTACAGTCGGTGATAGCTATTATCTAACCCACCCTAAAAACAAACGAATTTGAACCCTTTGTCAATAACGTTAAGGTTTATTCAATTTGTATGAGTTCAGCACACTAGCGCTTCTTAATGAACGAATACAATAATATTATGGATACGCAAATTTAAACTTTAAATCGTTTGCATTAAGATACTTATAACTTGTTATTCAATTTTGATTTTTATGCAACAAGACTTAAAGTTTATTAGAGTATTGTGATATAATCTTAATGTCATTACTACTAATTGCTTATTTTAATTAAAACATTCAAGTAGCTTTGGTCTCGTGGTCACTGTATAAGGCTGAGACGAACGGGAAGCGAGTTCAAATCCTGCATTGAGGAATATTGTTTTGCTTTCAATTTAGAATTTATTAAGAAAATATTTCTTGCATTATTGCAAAGAACGACGGCCACATACTTCAAATATAAAATTTCTAAATTGGTAATATATTCGCCTAACTTGTAATAAGTGGGTAGTTGAAAGACAAATATGAGTATTTGTTATACAAAACTGGTATTCATATGTTACAATATGGGTAGAAAAATAAAAATGAATCGTAACTATAAAACTTAAGCCAGTTTACGCACAATTGCAGTGACTACGCGCGAACGTTTGTTAACTTGTCTTAGTAAATTGCTAAAAACAACGTCTCTTTTCCATTTGTTTTTATTTGTATTAATTTGTATTTTGTTACTGTTTTATCATGTCTCAATTGAGTGATTATTTAAAATATAAAATAATCTATTTGCACGAGGACAAATTTGGCATTAGAGAGATTGCTAGGAGGCTTAATATAACAGTAAGTGTATTTTTCTAATTTTATACTTCGTTTTTATACCAAGCTATTACATGCCGTGACGTAAGCAAACATATTTTGATACACTTAAAAGAGAAGTGACACCTGTTTCATTTATTTGTTTCAGAGAAATACAGTCCGATTGTGGTTAAGGCGTTTTGGAGAAACAGGAAAAGTTCAAAAGGATCGTTCTGGACCCAAACCTGTAATGTTCACTCCCGTATCAGAACGGCACCGAGCGATTGTTAGTAGACTTAAAGAACATCCGTTTATATCTACTTCGTCAACTGCAGTGCAGTATAATTCTTTGGCGCAACTGGTGACTTCAACGTGGGAACTCATGAGAGGAAGTGATGCTTGTTGGAACATGGTGCGCGGTATGCGAAGCCGCTTGCAACAAATTATCGAAAGAGAAGGTGCTCCACTTCGCTATTAGGCAGCAACGCAGGCAACAATACTTACGTGTCAGTGTGTTTTAAATAAACTATTGTTATCATAAATTCTAAGGAAGTGTTTCATACATTGAATAAGCAGGTCCTTTTTACGATCGTAATCATAATAAAAATCAAAAAATACTTATAAAAAATCTATAAAGTAGGTAAACACCAAAGTATTTAGTGCTATTTTCACTTTTATTTTATAAGTAGGTATGACAGTTAATGTGGTGATGTTATTGTTATGAAATAGAAATATTATATTTCTAAACATATAACATGTTGATTCACTACATAATTTATTACTTACTTTAAAAATCTTCACTTTTTTATCCAGTGCTAGCTCAAGTAGTTTATTTTATATTTATTCTAACTTGTTTTATATGTTTTAGCTTTATAATATGACAAGTAATTATTTTTGTCAGTAATGATTTTACTTTTAACCATATTGAATAAAATCGTAATCGAAATTATTGCTGTTTTTCATTTCTGTTGTGATTTTTGTATTTATATAGTTAATTTTAATTAACTATGTATTTTAATTTAATATAAATAATATTTAGAATGCAAAAAATATAAATGAATATTGTAAACAAAAAGTGTCAAAAATGCAAACTTGGGTTTGATCTCACTACCATGTTGCTACCATTTGGTCACATCGTCTTTACAAATGAAGTTGAAATTAGCAAGTCCATTACGTGTCATAACTGTATTCAAAAGATTATCTACCCTAACTTAAAGTTTTAAAGATCAAATTGGCATAACAGTTTTCTATAATATTTGCGTCCTTGAACAAGTCGTTCGAGCTCATTAAGCTAGTACGTATCGAATTCATATATTATCCACCGCTAATTGCACAAGGTTCAAATTCGCCTAACTTTATTCAGCCAGTTAGGTGGGTTAGATAACTGCTATAACCGACTGTACATGTGTACACATAAAATATCAACAAAACTACAGTTCATGAAGAGCTCCAATTCTAATTCTTTACTTTCTTACTTCTATTCTATCACACCCTGTATATTTTGATGAACTATTTTTAAATTATTGCTGGTAAGTTCACTTATGTTACAAGAATCTGATGGGTGTGATATTAAAGAATGGCTTACATTATTGCTAGAGTTTAACTCTATTGTCTCAAAACCCTTTGAATTTAGGTACAAGTCTAACTTGGTAATTGAATTAGTGCTAGAAAATGACTCATGTTGTAATTTAAATCACTTGGAACAAATTCCAAGCTCTGCTTATCCAAATGAATTGTATGACTTGACTGCTCAATATTCAATTCAATTCAATTCAATTTCTTTATTTCAGACTAGTGTGTCCATATAGTGTTAGTAAATACAAAAGAGCTTAAAAATCTATGTTAGTACATTATACAAAAAGGAAGGAACTATTTAATATGGATATGTATCCAATGCCTCCATAGAGGACTTTCTATTTTATCAGCAACAACCCTCAGGTAGCTGTTGGAACTGTCCCTCACCCTGCGCATCAGCGATGCCGCTCGCTTACGGATTATGGCATGGAAGCCATCTACTTGAGCGTCCGCAAACATCGCTGAGGCGCTGCAATAGCGAGAAAGTCCCATCAGCAACCTGAAAGCATTGTTGTACTGGACCCGCAGGGCGCTGACGACCCTCTGTGTGTAACTGAACCACAGGCTACAGGTGTAGTAGGATTGGCAGTAGGCCCTAAATAACGTCTTTTTAACCTCTGCACTACACCTTGAAAACCTGCGTGCCAGTATGTTACACCGAACCGCCAGCCCCCTGCGTTCCCGTTCCACATCCTGGTCATCAGCCAGGTCCTCATTCACCACATGGCCAAGGTACACAAATTGGCTTACCCGGTTTAGCGGCACCCCACCCAGCGTCACGGGCGGCACGCAAGACGGCGTCATGCGCCCCGCCCGAAATACCAGCAGTTCGCTCTTCTTGACATTATACGTCAATCCATGCGTCCTAGCATATTCTTCACAGATGCCCATCAGTCTCCGCAGGGCGCTGATCGACGGGCACAACAGCACCATGTCGTCAGCGTAGCTAATATTGTTCACAATCTGACCATCTATAGAACAGCCCACACCGGTGCCGTTGAGCTCGCGGACCAGCTCCCTTACGTATATGTTAAAGAGCGTGGGGGAGCTTAGTCCCCCTTGCCTCACACCACTCTCCAACTGATAAGCATCTGAAAAGCAACCAGCCCACCTCACATAATTCGTCTGATGGTGGTACCAATACTTAAATATATTAGTAACACCCTCCGGTACTTTGTTATTCCTAAGTTTATTCCACAGCCTGTCATAATTAACTAGGTCAAAAGCCTTTGAGAGGTCCAAAAAGGCAGCATATACTGGCGTCTTACGGTCAGTGTAGTACCTGACGGTGTGCTTCATGACTATTATGGCACTCTCAGTAGAGAGGCCAGGCCTGAACCTAAATTGGGCGCCTTCCAGTACCACAGACTGAGAAAGATGGGCATTCAGCACACCGTCAAGTACCTTGGCAGCTATGGTAGCCAATGTAATAGGCCTGTAATTATGTTTGTCACTGACATCCCCTGTTTTATTTTTCACAATTGGGACAACGATCGCCTTCATAATATTCTCGGGCAAATACGCATGACGCAAACAAAACGTGTAAAACATCGCCAACACTCTACACAGGTGAGGACGCCCATGTCTCAGATGCTCCACGCTAAGTCCATCGTGACCAGGAGATTTACCCTTACACATGTTATGTAAAACCCGCGAAACGTCCTTCGATGTTATTCTAACGGGCTCGTCACGCGGAGGACCCGCAGCCCGGGGCATCCCCTCCCGCACTACTACTCTTTGCTCTGTCTGAAAGTGCTCCCTGAATATGTTGGCGATGTCCACTGCCTCTACCTTACCCTGCACACTCACCGGGAGACTCGGCTTCGGATTTAGCTTATTGGTCTGCTTCCAGAATTGCTTAAAAGATTTATTGTCATGGTGCGTAGCTAGAATGTCCATACGTACTTGTTCGCGATTGTCTTGTAGTGACTTAAGATTTTTCTTAAATATTTTCCTACTTTCCGACATAGCCTTCCATATAGAGCCTGACTCAGGTTTTCCGCATGCACGCCACCTTAAAAAGTGAAGCCGAGCCTCCCTGTGAGAGTCCTTAACACCCCTGTTCCAGCCAGCGATATGGCCACCTCTTCGAACCTCCCTACATTCACTACTCCGAATAGCAGCCTCTGACATTGCGTTAGTGATCTCATTATACAATTTATCAATGATTTCGTTATGGCTGGTTTCTTTACAATTCGTATCAGCACAGGCTCTTAGTTCAGTAGGAAAATCGATTTCTCTTAAATTAAGGTTACATATTTGTTCATATATTTTAATTTGTTTTTTGTCCCTCTCTCCCCATAATATGGGGATTCCCCATAATATTGCTATTAGTTTTCTAAATAGAGGCAGTATAGTTAGCCAAACACTTGGCTGACTTATAAATACAATATGATAGCGATTTTGCTACCTCTCCTTTATAAAAATTGCAAAGATAGTAGTTATCTTCGGTCGTAAAATATTTTTGACTAATGAGTACATTAGAGTCAATAAATTCAAACTTTTTATTATACATTGCCATAGAATTTATTTTCATATTGTCTATATCTGATGTTATTTTCGGTCTGTGACAGGCCATTGCCATAAGGAAAGGCAAACAGCACTATTTTATGTACGTTTATCATGGCTAAACTATCAAAATACTTCTTTATTTTGGCATTGTTTGCATTTCCCCTTCTCCCAATTAAAATTAAAATAGTAGTAGATGGACTGTACTCCTGACTTAATACTTCCTCCAGAATACCACTGTAACTGGCATCAGGCATACAACAATTAATTACCTGTTTATCTAAATGATGGTGTAGTACATGACCCATATTTTTACCCATTTCATCACAGTACATGAAAATTGGGTCATTATTATTTACAATTATTTCTGATTTTTGTGTGGTGAGGGAAGTACTGACAAGACTGTCAAACAATTCCACAGGCTGAGTCTCTGATGGTATAGACTCATGAAGGATAGCTGACCCTGAACAGCTTAATGAATCATGATTATAATCTGGTGTTAGATTGTTTGTCAAAGAATTAAACATTCTCTCATTCTCGCTACTTTGTTCCACGAAACTGTTCATTGCCAGAATATATTCTCCCATTTCCTTTTGAGAAATTTCATATTTAGCTGTTTGCTGATGGAGTGCATTAAGAACAAAAATGAAAGAGATTCATTGATTAGGGAGTTTGGTTTAAATATTTTAGATCTTGGACTTATCTTCACTATTTTAGCGAGTCCTAAATCAAATCTTGCCAAAATATTGTGTGGTCTAGTACAACAGCTTAATCAATGAATAGTTAAATTTGTTAAATAATGAGGATTATAAGTTTTTTTTTATATCTTAATTTTAGTAGTGTAATAGTAGTGATAAGGTACAATGGGGTTGGCGTATCCATGTGGATAAAAATCCCCTATTAATTTCTTAGAAAAAAAAAAAATATTTAGCTGTTATTAAGTTCAAGGAATCCCGTAAATGGAGAATCTCCGACTGTGATTGTTGAATTTCAGCCTCACAATTGTTTTGAATTTTATTCACAATGATATTATGATTACTAATTTTTTATTTAAGTAATTTACAACTTCTCAATTATTTACAGGTTTTAGGATATGAGTTTTTATTATTATTAATTAATTTTTGTGTCTTTTTATTATTTTGTTAATTTTAATGTATTTTTTAAACTTATTATTGCTACACTTTATTAGCCTGACATGAGGGCTTGATGTTACACTATTATCATGAGTTAGGTCAATGGTTTCAATAAGACTGTTTTTATTGCTCAAGATTGGGTTAGCAGAATGCAACGGAGTGGCACCTACCAGTTCCTCAAACAGCGCATGAGTCTATGATGTGATGTCCGGAGTCTTTGGCTAGTGCTCTCCATTTTTATGATTGTTTCCTGGGCTTCACTTAGCGCTTAGCCTACATTTCAGCTCAGCGTTGTGTTTGATAGTTGTATCAAACACATCGCCACACTGGTCAAAAGATTCTACCGTATGTTGAAGCTTGTCCCGTTCCTCAGTGATGTGAATTAGTTGGTTATGCAGTTCTGCCATCTCACTCTTGAGCTTGGTATTATTATTTAAAATATTGAGTACTTCCCTCTCATTGTCATCCTGTTCCCTTTGCAATTCCTCACACAAATCCTTATATTTCTTTGATTCTACTAAGGCTGCTTGGAGTTTTGATTCCTCCAGGCGTGCAGTAGCCCTCCTGGTCATTATTCTATTCATCCCTGACAAGAGTTATCAAAAACAGAGAGAACAACAACTACAGGCAAGAGATGTTATGTTAAAAGTTTGTGTAAGGAATGCAAAACTATAATTACGCTAGTCCTTTATATAAATGAATACATCCAAGTGTAATGTAACAGTTTCAATAGCTATTTCAAAAAACTTACAGTAAATTGCGATGACAATGCACTATTTTCCAAAATAATGATCGTTACGATTCAACTTACTTTGACGATGACACTTGGTCACTTTTATTAACAGTTTTAACGATTTAGTTCACTTAATATCACAATTTAACATTGTATTTACAACGAAAATTAATGATTGGGTATAATAATAGTAACTAAAGCCTTAAAAACAAAAGATATAATTTACAATTAAATTAAAATATTGGGAGAAGTTTTGTTGACGTCTAGTCAACAGTGCTGCCACAGACCAAAAAGAAAAAACTCTCTACGATTTGGTGCATGTGTACCTCGAGGTACATAATATTTGGGCAAAGTTGTATGGGATTTTGTTGACCTCCTTTTAAACTACAACCGTCAACAAGAAAAAATAAATTTTAATTTTAAACTGTCGCAAAAAGTAATTTTGACCTTCGCCGCAGTAGTGTTAAATTGGGCTATCTGGATCACAGGAGATCCAGATACCCCAATTTTAACTTCTCGAGAAGTGATTTTGAGTTTTTGAGAACTGATTGTCGTTCTTTCAATAACTTGATCTATTCAGACCGCTTTTCTTAGCAACATCTACAGAACTGATTTCGTTTTCTCTAGAACTGAATCATTCAAACATTTTTGTCTCGATCATTCAAATACGAAGATTCAGATACACACAACTTTAACTACTCGAGAAGCGATTTTTAGTTTTTGAGAACTGATTGCTGTTCTTTTAATAACTTGATCTATTCAAGCCGTTTTTTAGCAACATATACAGAACTGATTTCGTTTTCTCTAGAACTGAATCATTCATCCTTTTTGTCTCGATCATTCAAATACTTACTAAAAAATATCCTCTAAAAATCTGTTTGAGAACTGCGGAACGGACATGTTCATAAATCCTACTACTATTATAAAGGCGAAAGTTTGTAAGTATGGATGTATGGATGTATGGATGTTTGTTACTCTTTCACGCTTAAACGGCTGAATGGATCTGGATGAAATTTGGCACAAAGATAGATTATAGTCTGGAATAACACATAGGCTACTTTTTATCCCGGGAAAATGTACGGTACCCGTAGGATAACACATCAACTGTGACGCGGACGAAGTCGCGGGCAGAAGCTAGTCTTCCATAATACTCAATGATAAATAATTAATCAATTTTTATTATAACTTAACAATACTAGAAACAGTTTACTTCTCGAAAACTGGTGTCTGTTTCTGATTGATACTAATTTAAACATACGGTATACTGAATCAGTTGCTCTCGCTCAGCACGCAGCAACTCTATAAAGTATGTATGATGAGAACTTATCATATCGAGAATTGAAATATATTTATTTATTTATGGGTAATATAATAAGAATAATTATATTCTTACATATCAAGGTATTGTAGTGAATCTTTTAACAAATAAAACAAAATTTATATCTAAGCATTTATTTCTTTAATTCTCTAAATTATTTTGAATTTTTTGAATTAATTCATTTGCGGATTTGTAAATATCATCAAATAATACATGTTTTACGACATGCTGCGCACACAACTCCGCTTTACATTTGCAGAGGGTGTCTTCCCGGTCCATGAAATCTTTGGCATCATATATTTCAATGCGTACAACCTTGAATCCCAGGGCAGGTTTTTTTATAAATGTATACGAAGTCACGTTGTTATCTTCACCATTTGGTCTTTTAAGATGCAATCGATCCCCCTTGTTTCTTTCTGAATGTACTGCTTCCATGGGAACAAAGTTGAATAATGGTTCTTCTGAATCCTGAAAAAATAAAATTTAAACAATGAGATATGCATCGCGACAGTTCCAAAGTTGAATCGAGAGAGAAGAAAACAGTGTTCATAATTTTATAATAAGTATTGCGAAACAAATATAGCAATCACGGTACGAGGTGACTTATATACATTAGAAAAAAAGTGGAATATTTATAAGTACGTAGATAAAATTGTGTATTACATATATAACATACACAAAATACAAAAAATACAATAAATGTATGTATGTGTAAAAAGTACAATAAAATACTTACCGAATTCATAATTTAACAATTTCTGTCACACACGGCTTACACGTACCAAATATTATTAAAGAATAACAACTAAAGAATAACATACTCTAGTCTGTAGTTTAAAGCTTCATTTTGGAACATTTTTTGTCTTTGTTACTCACCTTTGTACAGTACACCGACACATAGCTACACATTTCCAATAAAACATGGTCTCACATTGTATATGCTTCCCGTGTAATAATGGTTCAGTTTATACTGGAAAGTTCAGCTTGTTGTGTCGTTGTGTGTGCATTGATTTAGGATTTGAAAATAGACTCACTCCTTATTTAGACTTTGTGTAGACTTAGTAGCGCCAGAGAGGCGTCGGATGCAATCTGAGCCTGCCTGTGTTTACAAATTTCTCTAGTAATAAATTAATAAGTGTCGTACGAATGTACACCCATAGTAATGTATTGTAATGAACGACTTTTTTCATAAATTAAATGCAAAGCAAAACCACGTGAAACTAGTCGTATATTCATTGCGTATTATTGCTACCTTAGCAATATTTTTAGAATTCCGTCGGGGAGGTATCATCCTCGTTGAGCAATGACTAATCTCAAGTTATTCGAACATTGATTAATATAAATCATAAGGAATTAATGTGGACAGAACCCTCATTCGTATAAGTAGTCAAACTTGACATAATTTTCCTTCTGGTCATCATTTTTTTACACACACGTATAGGGATGAAATACTAATGCGTTCACACTAATGAAGTATTGGTGCCTATTAATAGAGATGTTAAATTCTATGGTTCAATACTTTCTGCTTAGAGCTGCTAGTAAACACTTCAAGTTACGTACGTGTTTGTGACAGTGCATATACTCATCAAGAAGTATTAGTTTTTCTAGTGAAATAACTATTCAATAACTTCATCATCAAGAAGTATCAGTTTTCGAAACAACTATTCGATAAATTCATCAGTTCATTATGTAAGTATTATTTTAATGTTATTTACTTGTTAAAAGCCTCAATCAATATTGAACACAATATAACATGTTTTTCAACCATTTAAACCGAGTGATTGTGGGTTCGATTCCCACACAGACTAGTTGATATTTGTCTGGTCTGAATATTTTTGTAATACGTTTCTCACTACTATTAATTTAAATGTGATGTGTCTTATCATATAAATTTATCATATAGGTTTATTACTAGCCTTCGAACTATCGACTTCATTCCCAATAACAACATCTTTGGTATTTCAGTTTTAGAATTATAGTTTAAATATCTTAATTAATAAATATAACAATGAATATAATAACCGAAAATTATAATAATATTTATAATTTTTATTAATATATTTTTAATAATAGGTATTTATAATTGTATTTTATAAATCAATTGTCGTAGTTTTTTGTAATGTTTAAACATAGATCAAAAACTTCTATCAACTTAAAATGCTAAAAAATAGTTTTAGATAAAATCTAAATTTGAATAGGTTCCACTATCATATGCGTATTTACATCTAAATACAGTGTCAAATAAATTATCATGTATTTTTTTCTTTACAGGTCGAAACTTGTAGACGACATTTACCCAACGGACGAGGTGTCATCCGCTGAAGAGCCGGAAAAGAAGCGGGTCGAAAAAAAGAGCACGAAGAAGAGATCTCATCGCTCAGAGCCGTCGAGCAGTGGTGTACGCACCGGCGGCGGTGCCAGCGCTCGCTCCGACCGGGACATTAAGCGGGCTAAAGCCGAGAAAAGGAGCAGCGCGGCGGCTCTGTTTGGCTCTGATAGTGAAGATGATCACACTTCTCTTGATAACGAAATCGGTAAAAAAGTACCCCCTTTAACTTCTTATGTAATGAGACGCGTTACGAATGGATATTCGCGCCAATCTAATGCATTAAAACCGGGGACACATTTCATTGAGTTAAAAATATACAAATGTGAGGAAATAGAAAATGTGTCCCCTATGAATAGGTGGCGTCATGCAATTGTTACCGTAAAGAATAGAACAGATATTGATACCGAAAGTTGGCGTCACTTATCTGCTTATTTGAGTGCCATTCGTAAAGAATTTAAAAACTACCCCTCTATGATTATTAATTCTTATAATTAATTAAATAAAACATAATAGCATACATTAATAGCTGTGTAGTTTAACTATGCATAACTACACACATTATATAACTATTATACTATATAACATTTCTAGTAAAACAGTTTTATGATTTATAAAATAAAACTATGTATTCGTTAGGTGTAAGAGATATAGTGGGTTTAAGGTTTCTTTTTGAACCCATAACATTTAGATAAATAGTGAAATATTATTGTATAAATATATACATAATAATATATTATTCTTCTTGTTACTTATTAAATAATAAAATATTCTTATAAATTTTTAATTGTTTACAGTTACCCTACATCATGAGGATGAACCCGATAAAATTAATTTTATGTTATGTGAGAAATGCAATTTAAGAATATTAAAACGAAAATTCAAAAATCATACCAGATCTAATTTACATAAGTCGAACTGTCTATTGAGTACCGAATTTGAAAGTATTAAAATAATTGCTACTGCATTTAAGAATAGAATAGTTACATACAGACTAAGTCCACTACAGGAAGACGAGCACCTCACACCAGAGGCGTTCCTGTGCTATTATAAGAATGATATAAATAGAATTATTGAACTATCATTAGCAAAACATAAGTGTATCAAAGTTAATTTTGAGCTATTTGCTTATTTTATTTTACCCAAGTCAGATGAACAACAGCTTAAATCATTTAATACAAAATTTGAAATTGTATGCTGTAGTACAGATATAAATTGTATGATTATTAAAATAATAAATATTTTGGTAGAAAAAATGATTGCATTTGAACACTGCGAGTCCGGTTGGTCATTTTTTAAAGTAAATCATTTAGAAATTAATATAAATAAATATTCACCTATGAAAGGAGGTAGTTATTTAGAATTACCTTCAGTTATAAAAAATACTAAAAGTTGCATAAACATTAAAAACGATGATAAATACTGTTTGTTATGGAGCATCGTAGCTTCGCTGTATCCTGCTAGAAGTAACGTATGTAGAACTACATCCTATCCTCATTTTTCAGAAGTTCTCAATATTGAAGGGATCACATTTCCGCCTACTATTAATGATTTGAAACTTTTAGAGAAACAAAATCCTGATTTAAGTATCAATGTTTACGGACTAGATAAAAAATGTAATGTTACTGGGCCTCTTTATTTGAGTAGTTTAAAGAAAGTTAATCATATAAATTTATTATATATAGAAAAAGAAGAAAAGGGTCATTACTGTCTTATTAAAGATCTCCCCCGACTAGTAAGACGTCAAATTACTAAACATAATGGAAAACTAGAGTTTTGTGATTCATGTTTACAGTTTTTTGCAAGTAAGTCTCGATATAATTCCCATAAATGTTCTGAAATTTTAGCAATATTACCAGGTGAAAATAGTAAATTAAAGTTTCAGCACTATGAAAGAAAATTAAAAATTAATTTTATAGTATACGCAGATTTCGAAAGCATATTGTTAGATTGTGATACAAAATCAAGTGTTAATAATACAACTAACATAAAATTGCATCAACCGTCATCTTTTGGTTATTATATTTGCTGTTCTCATGATTGTAGCTTGAATAAATATGTTTGGCATAGAGGTCCAGACTGTATTGAAATATTTATAAAAAACTTAATTAGAGATGTGAAACGAATCTATAGAATATTATCAAATAAAAAGTCTTTGTCTTCATTATCTGAAGAGCAAAGAGACAACTATGATATGGCCAATGTATGTCATATCTGCGAACAGCCTTTATTAGGAGATAAAGTTCTTGATCACGATCATATTACTGGTGAGTATCGCGGCGCAGCGCATACTCATTGTAATTTAACTTACAAAGTATGTCCATTCATTCCAGTAGTTTTTCACAATTTATCTGGATATGATAGTCATCTTTTTATAAAAGAATTAACTAACTATGAGGGCGACATCAAGGTAATACCTAAATCGAAAGAAAAATATATGTCGATAACGAAAAACATCTATTATGAAAAGTTGTCTCGCCACATACAAATAAAATTTATAGATTCATTTCAATTTTTAAGTTGTAGTTTAGATACATTATCAAAATCTTTAACAAAAGAAGAAAATGTACATCTTGCCAGTGAATTCAGAAATTATGATCAATTCGTGTTACTGAAAGAAAAGGGTGTTTTTCCTTACGAGTACATTGATTCGTGGGCTAAATATGATGAAAAGGAGCTTCCAGCTAAATATACATTTTTTAATAGTTTAACATCAGAGCATATAACAGATGCTGAATACCAACGTGCACAAAAAATTTGGAATGTTTTTAAGATTGATACTCTTGGTAGATATAATGACTTATATTTAAAGAGTGATGTATTATTACTTTGTGATATATTTGAAAAATTTAGACAAATGTGCTTGAAATATTACAAATTAGACCCAGCTCATTATGTATCTTCACCTGGCTTAAGTTGGGATGCTATGCTTTTATACACAGGAGTTCAATTAGATTTGATTTCTGATTTGGAAATATACGAATTATTAGAAAATGGAATACGTGGCGGTTTGGCTCAATGTTCACTTCGATATGCCAAATCTAATAACAAATACCTACCAGATTATGACGTAACTGAACCTTCTTCTTTTTTAATATATCTTGATGCTAATAATTTGTACGGGCATGCCATGACCAAAAAGATGCCGATATCAAACTTTTATTTATTAAATGAAAATGAAATATCAAAATTTGATCTGTTTAACGCCGCAGATGATGCAGATTATGGTTATATTTTAGAAGTAGATTTATGTTATCCACATCACTTGCACGATTCTCACAGTGATTTACCTTTTGCGCCCGAAAAAATAATACCTCCAGGCGGAAAAACTTATAAACTAATAGCAAATTTATATGATAAAACCAAATATGTTATTCACTATACAAACTTAAAACAATGCATAAAACATGGATTGATTTTAAAAAAGATCCATCGTATATTAGCTTTTCGTCAAGACTGTTTTCTGAAAAAATACATTGATTTGAATACTCAGTTACGTCAAACATGTAATTCAACATTCGAAAAAGACTTTTTTAAATTACTAAATAATGCTATTTTTGGTAAAACAATTGAAAATAGACGAAAACAAAAAGACGTGAGGTTAATATCACAATGGGCAGACACGAAAAATTTAACGAATAAAAATGTAGGTGCTGAAAAGTTAATTTCAAAACCAAATTTAAAAAACATCTATATATTAAATGAAAATTTTGTAGTTATTCAATTGAATCAGGAAAAAGTAACCTTAGATAGGCCAATATATATTGGTTTTACTGTTTTAGAATATGCAAAACAACATTTGTATCAGTTTCACTATGATTTTATTAAAAATAAGTATAAAAATCAAACAATGCTTTGCTACACAGATACCGATAGTCTACTTTATTATATACATACTAATGATTTTTATGCTGATATTAGTCAAAATATTTCACAATTTGATACTAGTAATTTTTCTGAAGATAACCCTTATGGAATTTTAAAAATGAATGCAAAGGTTCCTGGTTTATTTAAAGACGAACTAGGAGGTGATGTAATTTCTGAATTTGTTGGGCTTAGAGCTAAATTATATTGTATAAGCAGTGTTAAAACACATATAAAGAAAGCAAAAGGCATTACGAAGAATGTAACAAGAAAATTATCATCAGCTAACTACAAGACAGCCTTGTTGAATGACAAGACATATAAACATAAAATGATGATTATAAAATCGATGAAACATGTTCTGTATACCCAAGAAATTAATAAAGTAGCATTAAATAGAAATGATGACAAAAGGCAAATTTTACCAAACCAAATATATACTTTACCTTGGGGGCACTACAAATCTATCAAATGAATTTAAGATTATGTTGTATGTATAACTGCGCTACATTTAATTTAATCTATATTTAAATGTATTTTAATCATTAAGAATGAGAAAAAATATATTATTCATATACAACCTTATATTTTGTTTACTATATTGTAATTATAATTGGATTACATAAATATGGTTATAGTTCAAACATAGATATAAGTACATATTTAGCATATAACATGTTTTATCATACTTAAATAAAATACTTTTTACCTACAAACCTGTTTTTATTTATGTTACCTTTAAAAATAAAATTAAAAAAAGAATATATTAATCTGTGATAAGAATAACATCATTCTTGCAAAGGTGGCATACTTGAATTAAATTTATTTTTAATTCGTCCTAATATTTTGCATATTATGTATATATGTGAATGCTAAACAGTATTTGATTTAATCGACAAGATGAAGTTGATCAAGCAACCCATATCCCTAAATGTTAATAATATAAGATTAAGTGACTCTACCCACTACATCAGACATAGCACTTTATTGCCGAATACCATTCGCTGTATAATATGTGGTCCGTCGAACTGTGGTAAAACGAATGCTATGATTAGTTTACTGCTGCATGAAAATGGGCTCAAATTTAGAAATCTGTATCTTTACTCGAAAACTTCTTTTCAACCTAAATACCGTTTCTTGACTGAAGTATTGAGACGAGTACCGCAGGTTAATTTCTACGAGTTCAATGATGATAAAGATGTCATTTCTCCGAGTGAAGCTTTAACAAATTCTGTATTTATTTTCGATGATGTTGCTTGCGAAAATCAAATAAATATCCGCAATTATTTCTGTATGGGTAGACATAAACAAATAGATTGTTTCTATTTATCTCAAACTTATTCAAAAATTCCGAAGCAACTGTTACGAGACAATGTTAATTTTCTTATTATATTCAAACAAGATGATGTAAATTTAAAGCATATTTATGAAGAGAACGTTAGTTCTGATTTACAATGGAAAGAGTTCAGAAATCTTTGTCATACCGTTTGGAGTAAACCTTACAATTTTCTACTTATTAATAAAGAATCATCATTAAATAACGGTAGGTATAGACAGAATTTTGATATGTTTTTTAAATTTGACTGACTGTTTATATGTACATATAAGTAAAAACATGCAAAATTAAATTCAGTATAATTTGATCTTTAGCTTAATACAGGTGTTATAATAGGCACAACATGGAGAAAAATATTAAAATAGAATTAATGAAGTCTGTAGATTCCATAAAGAAGAAAATAAAACAAATGAAAAACCAGGAACACTTAATGAACTTGTCACTTGACAAAATGTTAAAACCTGTCACAGATCCCCTTAAAACCCTAGTTGATTCGAGCAAAACAATGGAAAAAATACAAAATGTAGAAAATACACACTCTAATTTTGAAGACATGGAATCGGATGACATTAATAATACTAGCTCATCTACAAAGTTTGAAGAATGCTGCGATCCAGAACTGAATTCTATACAGTTCGTTAAAAAGTCTCCCCAGACAGAACTACTGGAAGATTTAGAAATATCATTAGAGGGCTGTGATATCCATGATATTTATGATGGGGTAAATATACCATTTGGAATAAGGAGTGCAAACAAAAAATTACTAATGGGTAATTCAATAGTTTCATTTTCTAAAATAGATAGTGTGAATGATGATAATGTCATTTTAATTAAAGTTGGTGACAAAAGCTACAATTTAACCCCTGGTTTAAAAGAACTCTTACTTCGAAGAAAACCTGATTTGAAACTAATATCGAGCAAAGATAAACTTGTCTATAAAGATATGTTGCATTATACAAATGCACATAAGAGAGATTTCAATCCTAATGGACAAATTAGAGGTGATAAAGGTATAAAATATCGTGAAATAATTAGACCATTGTTTTCTGAATCGTTAAACAATAATATTATCACTAAATTTGGAGGAAGCTTACCAACGCTAAAGAAATACAAAAATAACACTGACTTGGTATATTGGGATGATCCTAACGAACTGGTTGAGAGATTGAAACTATTAATTGCTTCCCGAGATGCTGGTAATACTAACCATGATAATGAAATTTTATCAATAATCGAAGAATTAAAAGAAGCTGATATAATTAAATAATAAATACTCATAATAATATGCTTTTTATTCAGTATAATAGCTGAGTTCAAGACAAGTATACTGAATTGTGAACATGAGCAAAGCTGACGTGGTAAACGAAATTCATAAAAATGCGAGGGTGAACTATCCACGAAGACATGTTATCATGAAAGATATAGATGACTTGTGGCAAGCAGACTTAATTGATATGCAATCAATTTCAAAAGAAAATAAGAATTACAGATATATTCTTGCCGTTATTGATACATTTTCGAAATATGCTTGGGCCTTTCCTATGAGAAGTAAAACCAAAGATGATGTGTGTAACTCTTTCAAAACTTTGTTGGATAAAGGGCGTGTTCCTAAAAATCTGCAAACGGATAATGGAGCTGAATTTTATAATAACAAATTTCAGAAGCTTATGAAATCATATAATATTAACCATTATTCAACCTTCTCAACAAAAAAGGCTTCAATAGTTGAACGATTCATCAGGACATTGAAATCTAAAGTTTATAAGGAATTTAGTTTAAAAGGCAATTACAATTGGATAAATAATACCCTAAATGACGTCATTTACAAATACAATCACACTCACCATCGCACTATTAATGAAATCCCTGCTAATGTGGACAATATTAATAAAAAAATGATATTAGAAAGGTATTTAAAGTTGCATAAAAAATATAATTTAAAAAGCAAGTACAAAGTAGGTGATTATGTGCGTATCAGTAAATACAAAGGAACATTTGAAAAAGGTTACACTCCCAACTGGTCAACAGAAATATTTAAAATTCGTAAAATACAAAAAACAACTCCCATAACTTATTTAATTGAAGATACTATCAGAGGTCACCCTATTTTAGGCGCATTTTATACGCAAGAACTTCAAAAAACAAAACATCCTAATGTATATTTAGTTGAGAAAGTTCTTAGAAGAAAAGGTAACAGAGTTTTAGTAAAATGGTTAGGTTTGTCTTCGGCTGAAAGCAGTTGGATTGATAAATCGAATGTAATATTATAAATAATATTAGCAACAAACTTGAATCGATAACTATTTATTAAAGTATTCAAACCGGAATCATCAGTCTTATAATGTGTTTTGGAGAGAGTAGTCTACTCAATTGGCTTATTAATAATTTACCATTTGAATTACACTTACCAGGATATAATTACTATGGTCCTGGCACTAAATTAATAAAAAGGCTTGCACAAGGAGATAACGGCGTAAATAAATTGGACGAATATTGCAAAGATCACGATATTGCATATCACAAGTCATCAAACTTGAAAGATCGACATAAGGCTGATTTAATTTTGTTAAAAATGGCGAAAGAGCGAGCGTTTGCTTCCGATGCTAGTATAGGCGAAAGACTCGCGGCACGGTTAGTAAGGAAGGCTATGTCAGCAAAAATTAAAACTGGTTCTGGTTTGAGCAAAAAGCGTTTTCCAAAAGTTACATCTGGAAAAGGATTAAAAAGTAAATTAAAAACTGTTATTACAAAAGCAAAAAGACACATAAAAAAATTAAAACCTAAGAGCAAGAAAATGGCTATAGAATTAGCTATTGCTGCTACCAGAGAATTAGCTGATGATTCATCGATTAAGCTCCCTCGTGTTATTCCTATTCCAAAAACTGGGGGAGTACTACCTCTGATTCCTATTTTTGCGGGATTATCAGCGGTGGGAGCTTTAGCAGGCGGTGCAGCTGGTATTGCCAAAACCATAAATGAATTCAAAATGGCTAAAAAGCTGTATGAGGAATCGAGGAGACACAATGAAAAAATGGAAGCTCTATGTATCGGGAAAGGACTACACCTTAAACCACATAAAAGCGGCCTTGGAATTTTCGTATCAAAAGAAAAAAACTAAGATATCGGCTACCCAAACGGGCCTTAACTAACTTTGACATTTTAAAGTATGGAAATAGAATTCCTTATTTTAGAGGTGTCTTTATGAGAGATGAGCTCCCTAAATATCCATATAAAAAAGAATGTGGAGTTATTAATTTAGATAGTTCTAAAAATACTGGTTCTCATTGGGTAGCCTATGCAAAATATAATGATTATGTTGAGTATTTCGATAGTTATGGAAATCTTAAACCTCCAAAGGAATTTATAAAATATGTAGGTTCTAACATTCAATATAATTATGAAAATATACAACGTGATCACCCCTTCAACTGTGGACATCTATGTTTAAATTTCCTAAAGAATTTTTGGTATAATCAAGAAATAAAATAAACAGGCTCATTTAAAAGAGCTCAGTATGCAAGCATGTCTACTACGGTTACCATCTCTGGAAATAAATCAGAACTGGTCTCGTATTTTCAACCACCTCTTCATTTAACTGATAAATACGAGTGCGGTTTACTATACTTTTCAGTATTAAAAACAAGGCCGAATGTGCCCGTTAATAACAGCAGTTTACCAGCTGTAATCAGAATTGAATGTGATCTTGTGTGCGGTTCATATTACAACGGATTACCGACTCATTTTATTCATGAATTCATATCTAATACTGCTTCGAGTCAGTACACAGAAATACCCCAGAACGTTATTTACTTCCCAGTGAACAAAAATATAATTTCATCTATATCTATTAGGATTGTTGATCAACTTGATAACTGTATTAACTTTGGTGAAGAACATATTCAATTGCGCCTTCATTTAAGAAAAACAAAATGATAGTTTATTATAAAAACACTCCTGTGAAAATCAGACGTCTTATTCCATCTACGACCATTAAGGTGCATAGACGTAAGAAAAAAGTCAAGAAATTGAGTGAAGCAAATAAAGCTTTTCTTAAAGCTCTAGGTTTTAAAGTATGAATATACTACAAATTACTGAATTACCTCACTTCGATAGTTCGATTGAAAGCTATGAAGTCCACACATACAATCCCTACACTAACAGCTTTAGAGAAAACGATGAAATCAGAATTCCCATACACCAACAAGACATATACGTGTTACCATCAGCCAGTTCAATTTACGTCGAGGGTCAAGCAAAGTTCTTCGACAAAGATGGAAAACCGATTAAGAAAAATATTACGTTCAGTAACAACCCTGTTATGTTTTTGTTTCAAGATATCCGATACGAAATAAATGGCATTGAAATAGATCGCATTAAAAATTCTGGAATAACGTCGACAATAAAGTCATACGTTTCAATGAATGATGGAGAAAATAAAGTTGCTGCTCTGTGGGGTTGGAACCTAGATGGATTCAAAAGTGATGGTCATTTTAGTGCTATTGTACCTCTTAATAAGATTTTAGGATTTGCGGAGGATTACAATAAAATTGTGATAAATTGTAAACATGAACTTATTTTGAACAGAAGTAACTCTAACTTAAACAGTATCATAGCAACTGATGATATTGCGAATTTTCAAATAGACATACAAAGATTGCAATGGCGTGTACCACATATAAAAGTGTCAGACCGTGAACGACTGACACTACTAAAACACTTGGAGAGAGATAAACCTATTCAAATAGCGTTTCGAAATTGGGATTTATATGAGTATCCTTTGCTCCCTAAAACTACAAAACATTCTTGGTCAGTTAAGACTGCATCGCAATTAGAGAAACCTCGATATGTAATTTTTTGCTTGCAAACCAACAGAAAAAATAATAAAACCAAAGACAGTTCTCTGTTTGATCATTGTGGGGTTACTAACGTAACACTATTTTTGAATTCACAGTATTATCCTTACGAGCCTCTAAGCTTAAATTTTTCTGAGAACAAATACAATATATTATATGAAATGTACGTGAAATTTCGTCAGTCGTATTACAATTGTCCTGCAGACCCCTTGCTTAATTTGGTTGATTTCAAGGAGAAAGCCCCTCTCTTTATTATAGACTGTTCAAGACAAAACGATAGTTTGAAAACAGGCCCCGTAGATGTACGGTTGGAGATTGATTGTTCAGCACCAATACCAGATAACACAACTGGATATTGTTTAATTATTAACGATCGACTTGTGGAATATAAACCTTTAAGTAACATAGTGCGCAGATTATCATGACAGCCATTGTAGATGTTCAAGGTTTTAAAACAGAAACAAATGAATTTATAATTAAAGAATTTGCTGTATTGTTAAATAAAAAAATTCAGGTGTTCTTAATTAAGCCACCATTTCCATTTTACGATTTAACGAAACCTGAAAAACGACAAGTCAGTTGGATTGAACGTAATAGAAGGATATACTGGAGAGACGGATTTGTGCCCTACTCAAATCATCAGAATTTGATTGTAGATATTTTAAGAGATAAAAGTGTTTACACCAAAGGTTTAGAAAAAGTGTTGTGGCTAAAAAATATTTTGAATAATAATAATAAGAATATAAATAATTTAGAAGATGAAGGTTGTCCTAATTTATTAAGCTTGTACAATAAATATGAACATTCTCATGATGTGTATAGTTGTATTTATCATGATAAAATATGTGCTTTAAAAAATGTAACATGTTTAAATAAATGGTGTATAGATAATAAATTTTTGAAATAAATATTCGCTTCTTTAATTTTAAAATTCTCTATCCCTACCAATTCCCTCAAATGTTAATCATTATAAATTGCTGGCTACAGCAGTACGATATCATTTCACCTTTATAATTATCTGTATGAAGAACTATATAGCGAGTGAGAAAATGTCTCAAAATAAATGTAGCCCTCGTTATGACATGTATAATGCGTATAAAATGCGTGAGATTTCATTTAGACATTATTGGGCAACGGCTAATTCAAGGAGAAGGTTGGTGATGGAAATGGCTGAAGCCGGATTTTTTTATTATGGAAATAGTGTAAATGATAAAGCAGCGTGTTTCTCATGTGGAGGTGTTATAGAAGATTGGGAGATTTACGATGATCCCTGGATGCAACATGCTATACATTTTCCTCAATGTTTTTATTTGAATGCCGTGAAAGGAATATATTATATTAATAACTGTCTGAAACAATTACTCTATTAGAATATGCGCTATTGCATTGTGCTCCGAGTCGGATTATATTTACCCTATTAGAATATATTATGTATGTATATTGCACTTAAAATGAGTTAAATTTGTGTACATATTATAGAGATGTCGTGCATCGCAGCCATTTCACTACAGTGTAAAGGTTCAATTTTTAAATTTATCTCATAAATAAATAACTATATTTATTGATATTAATCTATAATGTCTCAGTCAGTGAAATCTGATTTTGATTGCTACGAGATACTGCCGGGAAATGAAATTTGTTTCATATAAATTGTACAATAGTAGTAATGTAGAACGCAAATAAATTGTTAAATTAACATTTTTAGTTTTATTTAATAAAAGACTTGTGAGACCCCTAACACCAATCACACAGTTTTATACTTGAATCATTATCCATTTGGAATGTAATGCAGATCAGAATCTATTTAGGCTATCGTACCAAATATTATTATATTACCCATAAATAAATAAATATATTTCAATTCTCGATATGATAAGTTCTCATCATACATACTTTATAGAGTTGCTGCGTGCTGAGCGAGAGCAACTGATTCAGTATACCGTATGTTTAAATTAGTATCAATCAGAAACAGACACCAGTTTTCGAGAAGTAAACTGTTTCTAGTATTGTTAAGTTATAATAAAAATTGATTAATTATTTATCATTGAGTATTATGGAAGATTTATGAACATGTCCGTTCCGCAGTTCTCAAACAGATTTTAGAGGATATTTTTTTAGTAAGTATTTGAATGATCGAGACAAAAAGGATGAATGATTCAGTTCTGTAGATGTTGCTAAAAAACGGCTTGAATAGATCAAGTTATTAAAAGAACAGCAATCAGTTCTCAAAAACTAAAAATCGCTTCTCGAGTAGTTAAAGTTGTGTGTATCTGAATCTTCGTATTTGAATGATCGAGACAAAAATGTTTGAATGATTCAGTTCTAGAGAAAACGAAATCAGTTCTGTAGATGTTGCTAAGAAAAGCGGTCTGAATAGATCAAGTTATTGAAAGAACGACAATCAGTTCTCAAAAACTCAAAATCACTTCTCGAGAAGTTAAAATTGGGGTATCTGGATCTCCTGTGATCCAGATAGCCCAATTTAACACTACTCGCCGCAACTGCTCAAAATAATTATTCAACTTATTTATGTAATACACAGTTGGCCTAGTGGTTAAGAAAGCTACCTGTTTTTTACCAATTTACTTGCGTCGCACAGGAACTCGCGAGTTCAAATCTTACTTCGATATAAAATCACTTTTAAGATTTTGAATAGTTCATATTTATTTGAATTATAAGTTTCAACAGAACAAAACACAAAAGTGTCATAAATATACCCCAGGTGGCAGCACTAGTTACATGCCATACAACAATAAAAGTTGACACAATAAATACTGCTTTCGCCAGGTGGCGCTGTGATGTAAACAAAGAATTCGAAAGTGCTCCCGAAAAGAAGGTTGGTTTCGAAACTCACCCAAGAAATTATTTTTTAAATACAAAATTATTTGAACATAACCATGAACTTTTTAGAAAATATTACGTTCCGTCGTACACGCACACGTTCGGAACCAAATGATGATAGCATTATATCACAAACAATAAACGAAACCAATTATAGCATGCCTGACTTGTCCGAGGACGAAGATGGCTCACGAACATTGACAAATGAAATTGAAAAACCAACATCCCAATTAAACAGTGCGCACAAAGAAATTAAATAATGTCATTAGAGAATATCAACTTAAACAAATAAAGAATTACGGAAAAGAAACGAGCTTCTCAAGAAAATTAACAGCCCAGATTAAAACTAAGAGGCACACCAAAAAAATCCATTCAAGACATAAAGGAGACTCAAACAGAAACAAATATAACAGGTTCTCCTAGTAAAAGTACTCAACTTATAAGTTTAAAGAGTAATTCTCAAATAAAATCGCAGAAGAAGCAAAACAAAAAACAATTCACAACAGACAAACCAATCACACCGAAGGAATGTTGTACAAATATGTCAATAAGGGAAATAACTCAAAGGAAGGACACAGAGGTTACCAAACCAGAACCCACTAGGAATAAACTATGCATCGTTAGTGCCAATAAAACGAATAATATTTTATCCATCGCAGAGGAGACATTTCAAAACTGTCAGATACCTATGTCACTACATCTCACCAAACTGCCAACTGCCAACTGTGGATTATTACAAGTAATTAGTACATATATACATAAACTCACGCCTTTTTCCCATGGTGGTAGGCAGAAACTACAGAACGCCACCTGCTACGATCCTTACATACTCCTTTCGCCTCATCTACGTTCATACATCTCGTCATACAAGCACGCCGGTTACGAGTACTCCGCACCTAACCTTTCTGAAGGGCCTTACCAATAAGGTCAGTGTAGGTCTTCCTAGGGCGAAATACCTTTATAAATACCTTTTGTCAATCGTCTATCACTC
Source organism: Hoplodrina ambigua (assembly GCA_949774945.1). Taxonomy (NCBI): domain Eukaryota; kingdom Metazoa; phylum Arthropoda; class Insecta; order Lepidoptera; family Noctuidae; genus Hoplodrina; species Hoplodrina ambigua. The sequence goes on from OX458964.1 coordinate 16,271,311, forward strand.
ATCCTCTCAACATGACCGAACCATCTAAGCATACTGTCTTTGTCACTATATCTTCTTTTAATCCGCAACGGTTTCGTATAACCTCATTCCTCACTCTATCGTTCAAAGTTACACCACACATACTCCGCAAGGAACGCATTTCCACAGCATTAATCCTACTCTCATGCCTCGTTTGCCATACCCAATATTCACTTCCATACATAAGCGTAGGCACCAGCACGCCGTTCGAACCTTTTTGGACATGGACTGGTTGGTCACAACCGCATGTATAGCACCATTCACTTTATTTTCCACAGTTACTCTCCTTTCCACATCAGCATCAATCTTTCCATCTCTAGTAAACATACTGCCCAAGTATACAAACTCATTCATTTGCTCCACACTCTTATCATTTATTTTCACATCACACGCCGATACATCCCCTTCTCTTTCAAAAAGCATCACTTTCGTCTTGTTCACATTTATATTCATCCGTTTCCTCTTAAACGCGTCATTCAATACCGTTACCATGTCTTGCAACTGATCTGCCGAGGATGCAAGAAGAACTTGATCGTCTGCGTATAACAGGCATTTGCCAGTTCTGCCAAATGGAAAAATTACAGTATTTGCTGATGACACTGTCCTCACCTTCTCAGCTGACACTTGGCATGAAACATTTGAAGCTGCGCAATCAGGAATGAACAGAGTGGTTGACTGGCTTAACGAGCATCTTCTTACTCTAAACCCAGATAAAACAAAAAAATGACGTTCACCTGTCTCCAAACCACAAAACCCCCAGATTCCTTTGTTCTCGCTGCTCACTCTTGCCAAACGCCTAGCTACGTCGCGTGCTCTTGCCCAGAGCTTCAAAGGGTGCGATCTATAAAATATCTCGGGATAGCTCTCGATGACGGTCTGACCTTCTCTCCGCACATAGACCTATTGAGCTCGAGAATCAGGAAACTGATTTTTGTTTTTAAAACCCTTCGCCATGTCGCTGAGGGAAAGATTGTTAGGAGAGTCTACCTTGCTCTCTGTCAGTCGCTTTTAACATATTGTATCTGCTCTTGGGGTGGAGCGCCTAAAAGCATTCTGCTAAAATTGGAGAGAGCCCAGAGAGCCGTTTTAAAGGTTAGCACCTTCCGTCCAGTCCTTTTCCCAACTGAGGAGCTTTTTAAATCCTGTGGTGTACTCACTGTAAGACAGCTTTTTATCCTCCATACCGTTGTTTTACAGCATCTAAACACCCCGTTTGCTATAGTCACTAGAAGACGTAAGGACACAGTATGTAAACCACATAGATGTAGGTTGGCTTTTACTAAGAGATTCTTTTGCTTCCAAGGTCCACATCTATATAATAGACTCAATAAAGTTCTAGATTTCTATTCTTATTCAAGTAACACTTTAAAAGAAACTGTAACAAAGTGGCTACGCACACAGAATTACACAGACACAGAACGGCTTTTTCTTTCTGGAGAGAAGTCCTTCTAATCGTTTTCAAAACTAGTAACCTTTCACACTTACAAACACATATAACACTAAAACATTTCACCATCACATTTAACTCAACAACTTCTTGGCTTTTGCTTTCTCTGTTTTTATTTTTAATCTTTTATTAGTAACCTTTTATTTATATAGATTTTGTTATTGGAACCTAAATAATACTTTTTCATTTTTTTTTTGGAATGTCTTAGAATAAACGAATTAAGGGTTGGGACTAGTGCCTTTAATACAAGTTATCTTGATAACTTAGCAAGGGTGCTAGTAACGACAACTTCTAGTGTGATTTTATAAATCTAAGTCTTAAGTATGTATATGCTAAATAGTCCTTGTTGATGCGAATAAATACTTATTATTATTGTTATTTGACAAGTAACTGATCCATCCTTAATCCACACTCACTCTCTCTCAAATCCGCCAAACAACTATCCATGTATAAGTTGAACAGCCAAGGAGACGCTACACAGCCCTGTCTTACACCTCTTGAGATGCAAAACCAGTCAGTGTATGCCCCATTTATCCTAACACAAGCACTGGAATCTTTGTATAAAGATTTCAGTGCTCGTATCAAGCGTCCGTCCACACCATACATGGATAGAGTCGACCATAATTCTTCCCTCCACACACTGTCATAGGCCTTCTCCAAGTCTACGAAAGCGCAATAGACGCTTTGCCAGATGTTTTTCGGCTGTGCACCTTAAAGAGAAGATCTGATCCATACAGCCTATTGTGACTGTATGTCACGTACTCTTATAAAATAGCCAAATATTATATTTGTTTTAAAAACCTTCACACGGTCGCGGGCCACTCAGGAACTCATAAATTCTCTATTTAATGGGAAACAAACTAGGGACAAGTGCTAGCCGTCAGGTCAAATGTAATATTTCATCAAGTTCTAAGAAAACGATTATAATATTTACTTTCTAAGCGCAACTCACAATACTAGTGCCACATCTGTACCCCGAGTGTGAGTTTCTTCATACAGAAAACGCTACTACTACGTTTTTGTATCGAGCAATAAATGTATGAAAACGTAAAAAGCGCCCCTAGTGGGAAGTATTGTAAACCGAAATAGCGAGTGTAAGATTTTAACTGTACTACAATAGTTCGGTGTTTTAAACGTGACATTCATAGTAGCGTTTCGATAAACATTTTGCGGGTTATTGCGAGTGTGAGTTAGAATTTGACGTTTCCAAACGGTGTCCGGTATCGAGCAATAAATGTATGAAAACGTAAAAAGCGCCCCTGGCGGAAAGTATTGCAAAGCGAAACAGCGAGTGTAAGATTTTTAACGGTACTACAAAAGTTTGGTATTTTAAACGTAACTACATACTAGCGTTTCGGTGACCATTTTGCGAGTGTGAGTTAGAATTTGACGTTTCGAAACGGTGTGTAAGCGTTTACAAACGTAAACTATAAAGTAAAGTCACTCACTTGGTGTGTGGCAGGTGAAATGTAGTTTACATTGGATATGTTCGTATTATTTGCGTGTAATTTTGTGATAAATTGTGTCAAGAATGACAGCACGTTATTTTTTCGTATGAAAAATGATAATGACTCCTCATTATTATGATGAACGGAACCATCTCCGTAATCGTTTCTCAAAGGAAGTTTTTGTTTCTAGAAGAAAAGTTTATTTCTTTGTCAAGAGCTAGAGGAATTGACTTTAAGGTCGACCTAACGAGTTAAACTTCAAACCAAGGTGTTGTAGGTACCTAGGCAATGATAATTGTCAAATACCTAACCAATTCCTTGTAAGTGCATATCATCGTATTACATTATTTCATAAGTTTACGTAGATAGGTAGGTACTCGTCGCTCAATTATTTTGTGCGACAATTTGTACCTACCAACGGCCTGTGGGAGTAGCCAAAGTCTGTGGCAAAAGATGTGCATTGTGTAGGTACCTATGTATATTATTCATACTCAAATTAGGTTTTATTTTTATTTATTTGGATCTCCAACAGAGGCTACACAATTGAATATTAATAATAAAAAAATGCTTTATGCTATGTTTATAATTTCAACGGAGTTTTAAGTAGTTACATGACACCACACACAACTTCTTTCACATCTCCCTTACTCACTACACGATTAAACGATATAGGAACATCTCATTCATCAAAACTATTATACGTTTAAATTACGCAGGGCACGCAAAACGTTTGTTTACATAGTCGCAATAAGATATGTATTTTGGTCGTATTATGTCGCCGAAACCATTGTAAGTTCAATGTAGGCAACATTAAGAAAAGAACAAAACGTTCGGGATACTTTGAAAACAAGTGACGATACGAGCGGCCGTTCGTATGCCAAACTTCAACTCGCACTAGGACGAATTTTAAATACTATCGCTTAATAGTTTGCTCGATCAACTTGATCGTCACTAAACTTGATGTGTGATAGGTGAATTGTTGACGTTGTTGTTTACAATAGCTAAAGTTCGTAATATTTGCGTGTAATTGTGGTGAATTGTGTTAATAATGGCAGCGCGTAATTTTTGATTACCTACTACTGATTACTACTGCTCATTATCAAGATGAACGGAATCATCTCCGAAAACAAACAGCCGATTTTCGTTCCTGTTTTAATCCAGTGGAGTATCTAAAAGATACTGAATTCAGGAACATTGGTGTGCATTGTGTACGTATAATATTCATACTCAAATTAGGTTTTATTCTTATTTATTTGGATCTCCAACAGAGGTTACACAACTGAATATTAATAATAAAAAAATCAAGGATCAATTACTTGCGTGCTATAAGCTATGTTTATAATTTCAACGGAGTTTTAAGTAGTTACATGACACCACACACAACTTATTTCACATCTCCCTTACTCACTACACGTTAAAACGAAATAGGAATATCTCATTCATAAAAACTATTATACGTCTAAATTACATACGGCATTCAAAACGCTTGTTAGCATGGTTGCGATAGAATTTGTATTTTAGTTGTATTATCTCACTGAAACCACTCTAAGTTCAATGTAGGCAACATTTAAACGAAAAAAACGTTCAGAATACTTTCGGACAAGTGACGATACGAGGTGCCGTTCGTATGCCAAATGTCAACTCACACTCGCACCTTTTTTAAATACCATCGCTTGTTAGTTTGCTCGATTAACTTGATCGTCACGTATTTCAAGATGTGACAACTAACTCACACTCGGGGTACTGGTTATCCATAAACGAGCCTCGAGTAGTACTTAAAAGGATCCTTAGAACAATTGAGAAATTGTACAAAAAGGGCAATAAATCGTTGTGAGCAAAAAAGTATGTGAACATGGTGAGTGTGAGGATCTCGAAGATGCTGGAGGCGAAGGGGCAGTCGGTTTGGGACGCTAATAGGAGACGGTCGTGGTAGGCAGGGCGAGTTAAGTTAGGAGTCTGATGCGGCGGCTACGTCCATGGTGAGAGTGAATGTTAAGGCGCAAAAGGCGGTTGAGGCAGACAGCAGGTCTAGTATCCAAGGCTGCAGGGTTTAGTAAGTGTATAGTAATCTATGTGCGTGTGGTGTGAGGGCCACTTTGTTAAAACTCTTTGAAAATGTGCTTAGGAGTTAGTGTACATTCCCAAAGGAATGTGAAAGTTGGAATCGGATTTTGTGAAAGTCTAATAAGCGAGTTATAGACTGTAAAGTCGGGCCCTCAGTTCGCACATTGTGGATTGAGGGCCCACCTATACCGGCTAAACTATAGACACTACAGAAAATGTGTTTATGCCGAAATCTAAGCTAAAGCCAAACAAAATTTGTGGAAACAAGATATTAACGCAAAACACTGTCCTACTTCGTATATCTTCGTTCAAAATGGGCCCTCAGTTCTCTTAAACGTCAAAGTTTATTACACAAATTATAATGAAACCATTGACTTGCAGCTCCTGTTTAATATCTTATGAGCTACTAAATAAATTGTGCAAATTCGTGAAAGCAAGATCAGAACACCACTTCCTGTTGTTTGAAAGTTATGACCATTTTAAAATTCGGGCCCTCAGTCCGCCATTTTATTTTGTTTTCGTGTTATTACGCATAACATATGAGAGATATGTTAAATACAAAAGCGTCACTTCTTGTGAAATAATTTGTGCAACAAATTCGATACCAGAAAGAAATAAGATGGACCCTCTATTGTATCTAAAAATCGAGTTTTATTTTTGCTGTATGAATTAGGTTATAGGGTGACCACAATTTCTATTGGTTTATACTAGAAATCCCCACCGACCTCGCCCCACCAGTGGGGATTGTTACTTTGGCACTGATTTAAAGAGGCAGTTGTAAATAGCGGTATTGGTAAGTTAAAAATTATAAAATATTAAAATAAATTAAATTATTAAAATTAAATAATAAAATAATTGAACTGCCTCGTTGGTCTAGTGGTCGCAAGCGCGACTGCTGTGCATGAGGTCTTGGGTTCGATTCCCAAGTCAGGCAAAGTGTTATTGGGTTTTTCCATCAGGAATTTCTCAGTAGCAGCCTCGGAGTCTGGATTTGTGCCCGGTTGATGGCAATAGGCTCGCCCCCTATTACATGGGACTAAAACATAACTGGCGAAATGTGGGTGTACTAATAGGTAAACCTCTGCCTAACCCTTCGGGGATTACAGGCGTGATGATATGTTATGTTATGTTAAAATTATAACATCTTGAATATTTAAATAACAACTCAAAAAATATGCGTTAATCAGTTACAATAATTTACAATACACACCACTTAAAAGAAGGAGAATAGATTTAAATGCATAGTTCTACTGTTTTAACAGTCGCGTCTAGGGTAGTTATACAAAATTTTAGTTACTCCAGGGTATAAAAACAAAATATATTATGTAGGTAGCCTCTTTTACTTGACTTATATATGTGGGAAATCTGTTATTACAAGCGTGAATTACAAGTATCTACTGAACGTAATATGTAAATACCTATTCTCTTTCGTTTTAGTGATATGTATTGTAAATTATTATATTTGTATTGTTACTGATTAACGCATATTTTGTTTAATAATATAAAATAACAAACAACACCTGGTGGGGATTTTTACTTATTTTTCCAAAAATCCCCACTAGGCTGTGCTTATATACCTAGTGGGGATTTCTGGAAGAAAAAGTAACAATCCCCACTGGTGGGGGAAGGTCGGTGGGGATTTCTAGATTAAACCAATTGAAACTGTGGTCACCCTATAACCTAATTCATACAGCAAAAATAAAACTCGATTTTTAGATACAATAGAGGGTCCATCTTATTTCTTTCTGGTATCGAATTTGTTGCACAATTCTTTTCACAAGTGACGCTTTTGTATTTAACATATCTCTCATATGTTATGCGTAATAACACGAAAACAAAATAAAATGGCGGACTGAGGGCCCGAATTTTAAAATGGTCATAACTTTCAAACAACAGGAAGTGGTGTTCTGATCTTGCTTTCACGAATTTGCACAATTTATTTAGTAGCTCATAAGATATTAAACAGGAGCTGCAAGTCAATGGTTTCATTATAATTTGTGTAATAAACTTTGACGTTTAAGAGAACTGAGGGCCCATTTTGAACGAAGATAGACGAAGTAGGACAGTGTTTTGCGTTAATATCTTGTTTCCACAAATTTTGTTTGGCTTTAGCTTAGATTTCGGCATAAACACATTTTCTGTAGTGTCTATAGTTTAGCCGGTATAGGTGGGCCCTCAATCCGCAATGTGCGAACTGAGGGCCCGACTTTACAGTCTATAACTCGCTTATTAGACTTTCACAAAATCCGATTCCAACTTTCACATTCCTTTGGGAATGTACACTAACTCCTAAGCACATTTTCAAAGAGTTTTAACAAAGTGGCCCTCACACCACACGCACATTAGTAATCTAATCCAATCGAGACGCCATTTGGTAAGCATTATCTTTATTTAAATTTGAATATAGTTATAGTCCTAGATAATATTCTTAGTGCAGGTCTGTTTGTATGGGGTGCTTGGACAGAAAACCTCCCCGTGTGCCCGTGAACTGGAGTTCCCTTTCGGATACGTCCGGGGGGAAGGCCAGTTTTTCGGTACGGCGCATCCTGGGGTGCGGGCAAAAACTCCCCTTTTAGGGGTCTCTTTGCCCGCATGCAAATATTCTGTCGGGTGGTCGCTCCAACGCGTGCCCCTCTGTTTAGCAGAGGGCACAGTGGCGGAGTAAGAGTGGGCTCGGTGTGCACTTACCCTGCCGCCGGGCTGGCAGGAGGAAGTCTCGTACCTCCTTCTGCCACCGCTGTTCTCGTAGCCCCGAAGATCGTCAAGGTCATGTCTCTGACTTTTGACGGGGGTCGAGGGTCTTGGCTTAACCGCCCGGGCCGCGAGGTAGAAAACCTCTAAAAAAAGTCACCCCAAACCTCCAAGCGGCGGCGCACCGCGAAGGGGGTTGTTAGCTTGGCTAATGGGTAGCTAAATTAGTCTCTAGTGCGAACCACGTTTATTGGTTGGATCATTTTCTTACTCGTGGGATCAATTATGGACAATTCACACCCAAAAAAATCTTTACCGGCAGTCGCCGCAACGAGCCAGGGTGGCTCACGTGCCCGTGGTGGGGGGTCGCTGGACTCGTCCAGCACGCCCTCATCACCGGCACCAGAGGAGTTGGCACATAGTGCCAGCTCAAAAAGAGAGAGGGCGATGGTGCTCGAGTCGGAGTCCGACTCGTCATCAGACGCCTCGAGCGTCCGGAGCGTGGCCTCTGGACGCGAACGGGCGGAGGCTGAGGAGAGGAGGCAGTCCTTCCTCAAGCGCCCCCGCCCGGGGAAAGGGCAGGGTACATCCTCTAAGGGAGAGGTGTCCTCTGCCCGCAAGAGGCCCGCGACCGCGGCGTCTGGTGTGGAGTCCGACATCAGCCTGACCTCGAGGCAGGAGGGGCGGATGAATCTGGAGGAGGCCGTGGTGAAGGCCATACGGGTGGTGGCCCTGAAAAAGACGAAGGCGTCAAAAGACAGGGCCATCACCGAAGCCACGGCCTCCATCTTGGCGGCGGCGGCGGCCTCTTTCGCCGAGCCTCGGGTGGCAGGCCTGATGTCGGAGCTGTGGAAGTGGAGGCAGTCCGGAAGGAGAACCTCCGGCTGAAGGCGGACCTGGCCGGGCTCCAAGGAGCTGGTCGTCGGGGGGCGCCTCAGGAGGAGACCGAGAGGCCAAGCCAGCCCACGCCAGAGGAGAGCCCTCTCCTCAACCTGGTGCGGCAGGAGCTGGCCTCCTTCAACCGGAGGTTCTCGGTGCTGGAGAACCGGGTTCTGCGCCCCCCACTTGCGACGACCTCTTACGCTGCAGCTGCCGCCGCCGCAAAACCGGCAAAGACGGCAAAGGCGGCTCCGGGACCGGCCCCGGCACGGCCAGTTCCGGCGGCATCGGTTCCAGCAAAGCCGGCCGGCCAAGCCGGCGACAAAAGGTGGCCGGCGAAAGAGGGGAAAGGAGGCTTCGGCGGCAAACCCGTCGACCCAGCCTCCCCCGCCCCTGGTGCCCCGTGCAGCCAATGCCGGTTGGCAGGTGGCTGGGGAGGCGAGGAGGGCTGGCAAGGAGGCCAGATCTGCGAGGAGGAGGCGGCAGCGCAAAGAGCGCAGCGTCGCGGCGCGACTCCGCGCCCCGAAGACCGCGGCTGTAGTTATCACACTACAGCCAGACGCGGTAAAGAAGGGCGTGTCATACCGCGACGTGCTCGCGAAGGCGAAGGAGGAGGGCCGAGTGTCCAGGCCCATCAAGTGCGCCGACATGCGCATAATGGGCCTGGACGACTCCGTAACGGAGGTCGACCTGAGGGCCGCCGTCGTCAGGACTGAAGAGTGCGCTGCCGACCAAGTCAAGGTCGGCGCCATCCGCCCTGACTTCGCGGGGCTTCGAACCGCTATGGTTAGTTGCCCCGTGTCGGCGGCCAAAAGGATAGCGGAGGGTCGAAGGCTCCTGGTGGGCTGGGTTTCGGCGCAGGTCAAACTGCTCGAGCCCAGACCCCTGAGGTGCTTCCGCTGCCAAGTGGGCAACCATGCGGCATGCGTTTGCACCTCGGAGGTGGACCGCAGCGACAAATGTTTCCGCTGCGGTCAGCCCGGTCATATGGCCGGCTCGTGCGACGCCGCGCCGCATTGCTTTGCATGTGCGGCTGCTGGCAAGCCGGCCGATCACCGGGCAGGAGGCAAGACCTGCGCCCCACCCGCCAAGGCTAGTGGTAGAGGGAGGCCCTCCGCTGCCGCCGCCACTGTCGCCGCCGTCGCCGCCACTAGGGCGATTCCGCCCTCGAGGAGGGCCCTGGAGGGGTAGTCACGGCCCCATTGCGCCTCCTCCAGGCTAATATCAACCACTGCGCCGCCGCTCAGGATCTCTTGGTCCAGAGCATGGCGCAGTGGCTGATCAACATCGCGGTGGTCGCCGAGCCGTACTTTGTCCCACCCAGGGATGACTGGGTGGCGGACCTCGACGGCTCGGTGGTCATAATCGCGTCGGCCGCCGCCGGTACCCCGTCTCTCGAGAGCGTCAAGAGAGGACGGGGCTGGTGGCATGCCAGAGGGTCATGGCCATCCGGATGATCTGGGGATATTGCACGGTCTCCGGCGAAGCGGCAAGCCTCCTTGCCGGATTGCCGCCGTGGGATCTGGAGGCAACAGTCCTCCAGCGCGTCTACGAGTGGCGTGTGGACGCGCAGCGCCGGGTTGAAACCCCGCTGCCGCGGCAAATCGCGGCACTGCAGAGTGAGCTCCGGTGCGATCTCATGGCGGAATGGGAGATGCGACTGTCGCAACCCAAGTTCGGGCACGCCGCAATCGCGGCGATAAGGCCCCTCTTTGAGGAGTGGCTGGAGAGGCGCTGCGGCGTCCTCACCTACCGCCTGACGCATGTCCTCACCGGACACGGTTGTTTCGGGAGGTTCCTGTGTCGGATAGGGCGGGGGGAAACGCCCGGGTGTCACCACTGTGTGGATCGCCCGGAGGACACGGTGGAGCATACGGTGCAGGACTGCCCCGCTTGGGCAGAGCACCGCCGTGCCCTCACGGAGGTGATAGGCGGCGGCGACCTCTCGCGTCCGGACCTGGTTCAGGCCATGCTCCGGGGCGAGAGGGAATGGGATGCAGGCACCTCCTTCTGCGAAGCAGTAATGCTAGCGAAGGAGGAGGCGGGCCGCGTGAGGGAGAGAACCACCTCACGCCCCAGCCGCCGCGGGAGACGCCCAGGGCGTCGGACGTCGCGAGGCGACATCCGGCCACCGTAGGCGCGGGCTTGCGGATGGCGAGTAATGGGTAGCTCGCCGTCCGATCAAGGACCAAGCCCGGGTCGACGGCGCGTTCTGTTCGCGCGCACCTCAAAGAGCTGTCAGCACAGGGACGGGGCTCCCAACGGGGCCAACGCCTGCCGGGGTTGCGGGACGTCTTAACAGGATACCGTGGCCCCGGAACGTAAAGGGCAACAGAAGGAACAGGGTGGGTTTTTAGTCAGTAAAAGTCTGACAGTCCCTTCCACCCCACCCAGGGCGGAAGGAGTCATTTGATGATTTTTACCACCTAAAAAAAAAAAAAAAGGTCTGTTTGTATAGTAATTTATAGGTAGCAGTTTGCAGGTGTCGCATACTATCTATTAATAATACTTTATTCTAGAATGACGAGATTACTACGTTATGTTATTGCTATGTTTGAAATTATAAGTACTCGTATATTATGTGTCCATCTCCTAATCCGCACCTTGGCAGCGATTCATCATAGCGTTTGGTTTTAGGGAAACGGGGAAGGCCTTCCTATACACTCCACACTCTTCCACACACATGTAAACTGCACACTAACACATCCGACTATTGACTTTCAATTGACGCACAAAATATGGAAGGCAGAACCGTAATACTCAGATCATTAAAATGATCTAAGAAGTTATTTAAGGATTAAATTCCTTAAACGACTAATGCTAGCGGTATAATTACCATGAAACAACCAAATTCTACTGATGATAACTGCTTCCTATAGAAGGTCTCGCACGGAGTACTTGCGTTGGGCTTGTTGTACGTACATTCCCGGGGAGGGGGGTAGGCTCTACTAAGTTCGCAAACTTACTTGGAATAGCCGTTCTAAAGAACGCTAGGGTCCGTGTCTCGTTAAAATCCCACCCGGCTCTGATGCCTATTCCTAAATCGTCACCCTTTAGCGAGACACGTGATTTGGATGCTGAGCTTCTGAAATATGTTGTGAAGCATCCTCTAACCGGGAAGTTTAGAGGAAATGAGAAGTGACGATATGAACCACCTCGGCGTATACAAAGCACAACCGCAATGAATTCTGCTACAGACTGAGTCTACGGTACACTTGTGCTAGTTTTGTATTATTTTAGTAGAGGGCGTAGTCTGTAGTAAGAGGATCAATCACACTAGTACGCGAATAGGAGATTTGCTGAAACTTGTCTTCCTTAATGGCAGTGGACTTCGCAGTCCTCTGTCTTAGGATTGTGAAAGACACGTAGATAGAGCTTAGGGAACGTGTTCCGCTAGAATCGTAGCAGTGTCTCTAGTGGACCTATGCGTTCAGGTCTAGCCGTACACGTACGACTGGGCAGCCATTGACAGATGGTTGCAAGTCACTGAAGTGGGTCTTTAGTACGTTGTAAAGAATAAATTAACGTAGTCCGAAATGATGAATTTATTAAGCGCAAGTGTAACGATCCCGCCATCAATCCTTACATTTTATATTATACTTTTGCATATCCTCTTGTCTTTTCAATCACATTGCATTATGTTATATTATGTATGTCTATCTAACTGTGAATTCCCATACTAACATCCTTGGTCCCCTCCTTGTCCCCCAGCTTTCACAGTCGGGACAAGGCAGTATTAATGGTGGGAGAGTGACCAGTCTAGGACGAGCTCTACAGGGCCGTGCGGATGGTGGGGCACGGCCCCTTCCCCTTCGGGGGAAGCCGACAATCACCCTAATACCTTATATTTCAGAAAAAACAAAAATTTTATTAGACTAGGCATTTCAGGAACAGTCATACTGTCTAAATCCCGCTTGCACATCCCAAATTTTCTCATCAATCACTCCTATCACTCTATTAATTAGAACTTTCGCATACAGTTTGCCGACAACGCTTAAAAGACTTATGCCGCGGTAGTTTTTACACTCCTGCTGTGAGCCTTTTCCTTTATATAGTGGAACAATTACAGCCTTGCACCAGTCATCCGGCACACGACCATAACTCCAACACATATTAAAGATCAAGCAAAACAGACTTGCTACCACCCCGTCACCGTTCTTTAACATTTCGACAGACACTATCATAGCCTGCAGCTTTGCCAACTTTCATACCTCCCAGTGCTCTTACAATCTCATCCATCGTTATTTAATTCTCTTCATCTACATGTAAGTGTGGGTCTTCAAAACTGGCTTCCGCCCAGTTGCCCACTCCTTGCATGTTATCCTGATCACGAAACAAACTTTCAAAATATCCCTTCCAGCGTCCCAAAACCTTACATTCTTCACTTAATAAGCATCCATCTTCTGCTCTCACAACATTCATAGTTGATGTTCCTGTCACCCCTCGAGCCAATCTTACCTGTTTCTAGAACAGTTTAACATTGGCCCTGAAGTTATCAGCGAACTTCCTGTTATACTTTTCTTCCTTCTCATCCTTCTTCCTTTTTTACAATCTCTTTCACTTTCGCTTTTATTGCGGTGTACCTTTTCTTCACTCTAAATAATCCGTTGCCTGATCCGTCCTACTTTGGGCCTTACAAGCTAACACCATTAAGCCATGCCTCTTTCTTCTTGCTCACAACCTCTTTCACTTCACCATCCACCCAAGAATCATCCGTCCTACTAACATTCTTCCTCCGTGCAAGACCACACACTGACAGACAGAAAGATGACTGAAGATGTAATTTTGGCTTCATCTGTTCTTAAACCGTCCTTATAGTTATATGTCACAGTCATGGGAAGAACACGCAGCTTTCGGCTTCAATGCATTTTACACCTGTTAAACCTGTGGATCTGGTACACTTGCGCGAAAGCTTTCGCACTTCTTTTGCGATATTTCAATTCAAACAGTCCATAACCGTTTGCTCCCGGATTTTTTTTTTTGAAAATATGGTTTAAAGTGTTGTTTTAACTTAAATTTTGAGCAGAAACTAAATAATTAACGTTTATTAACTCAGGGTCAAAATAACAAGCCATTGCAACCAGTATTTATCAGTGATATTTGGATTTTAACAAAAAGTTTGCTACATAAACTAGGTGTTTGAGTGAACGTTACCCCGCATCGATCGAAACGCGTAAGCGACGCGCATTTCACGGCGCTTACGACCTTCTTGCCAAGAACATCATTCGCAGTTTGTATGAAACTTAATACTCTAAACAGCGCTTCTATTTTTATTCATTGTTAGACGCATCCTGCTTTAATCGCTGTAAGCGCTTTATATTGCCTAATTTGAAAATTATTTCAACGTACTATCGGCCAAACTTAAGCATGCTCAGTTAAGAAAATAGTCCTGCGGAAGCGCAGATAGTGACAGACCACGCCCCTTCCTTGCTCCACCCAATTAGAGACAATACATATTTGTGTGAGTGCAGTAAGTGCGTGCGGCAAAAAATATCAACAAACATTAGCCAGTGCCAATTTGCATCTCGCTAATTGTTCACGCTTCCCGTTTCCATCCCAATTTTATTTTACGACCTGTTTATTTCTATCGGACCCTTGTTCTTATCCTGGACTGTGTATCGTGACTACCTACTATCGTGGCTGTGTTTTGTCATTAACGACGACAACCCGAAACCTCAATCAGGAAGAAAGAAATGAAATCATTGTCTTGCACAGACAAGGATTGAATATACCCCAAATTGCGCTGGAGTTAAATCTACAAGTAAGTTATTTTTTTTCATCTAGAGATAGAAACAAATTAAGTGCATGTTGGTTGCCTTTACTGAGCTATATATTTATTGTTTGCATTATTATATAGATCTAATTTTTTTTCTTCTGTTACCGTTAAGTCACGCGAGCCGACGCCAACGTCGCCGTCGGCCCGACAACAGAGTTTTGTAGATTAAATCGTATGTTACAAACAAAATTTTAATAATTCATATTATATTTGAATGCCTAAAAGAAACCTACATGCATTTTTTATATTTCGTATATTTGTTGTAGTTATTAGAAATTTTATTCTAAGGAAATCGTGTGTTATTGAGTTTCTGTGTAAAAGAAATACACAAATATATTAATGATTGCTGACTGCAAACATATTTAATGTCAAATCTCTACCTCGGGTCTCCAAATACTTGTAGTATAAGCAAAGTCGCTGTTTCTGTCTGTGTGATTTTCCGCTATTTTTTTCTAAACAATGCAACGGATTTGTTATGGGTTCTCACTCTCATTTAGAGATTTTTTTTGGAAGGTTTTTATGCGCATGCAAATTATTATAGAGCAAAGCCGAGCATGTTAGAGATTTGTAAGACCCGTGCTAAGGCGAGGTAGATTGCTTATTTGCGATAAATATTAATAAAATACATAACTTAGAATTTTGCAAAAATAAAATAAGAAATTACGTTTACACAATATTCAAAATATTAAGTTAAAAAGAGGTTTGTTTTTTCCTTTCTTTTTTTAATATCGGCGCGTTCAAAGACATTGTTAGGACATTTTATGACTCGATAACAAATCTATTGTTTAACTAGTTTTTGCCCGCGGCTTCGCTCACGTTAATTTAGAATTTGCCAATCAATTCGGGTTGTACTCGGCTTGAGTGCATGAGTGAACCCTTCATTTTCTGACACCCTAGTACTTTTTTGGATAAATCCAGAATGTTGACCCTTCCACTCTGACTAAATTTTTTTATTTCTACTGCCATAGAGATATACCTTTTTCATGACACCCTAGTACTTTTTTTTCTTGGGTAATCGTAAGTTGGTTGTAATAATCCCGAATTATCAATAATCGATTTTATGACACCCTAGTTGAAGCTGGTCCATCGACACTCAAAACTTACAAAATGTATTAGGTACTTAAATTTAAAATTCGAACATGATTCGAAAGACATGTGGCGCCATCTATCACTATAAGTAGGTTATTGTGATTTCCCTCGGGAATAGGGTTGCCAGGCCATAAAATGCAAAGGCCGGACTGCGCACTATATAAGGCCGGACATTTTGCCCTAAAAGCCGGACATGTTTTTTTTTATTATTAAAACTAAAAAACAAACGAATATAGCTCTCTTTTGGCATTCATAATACTATAAACTAAAAAATATAATAAAACAAATAAAAATAATCATTCTTCTGGAAAGTAACAAAAAGATAATATTAATTTTACGGCACGATTCGTACGACGATGGGCGCCATCGTCGTACGAATCGCCACTCTGACAAAAAGCCTGACAAAAGCCGGACAGGTCAAACACGTACATATTTGGCCGGACGCGACTGCAAAAAGCCTAACATGTCCGGCTAAAGCCGGACACCTGGCAAGCCTACTCGGGAACAGTACTTTTTTTCGGGATGAAAGGTACCCTATGTTCGTTTCTGTACACCTGGCAATGTATATGCAAAATTTCAGGATGATCGGTTTAGTGGCTTAGGTGTAAAATGGTAACAAACAAACAAACTTACTTTCGCATTTATAATATTAGTTAGGAAGTTAGGATTCCTATATTATGTGACAATTCGATGCTAACAGGAAATTTGAAAAAAAAAATGGTATTTTTTATGTATTTAATTTATTATTAATAATGTTGATATTAAATGCAAAAACGTTAAGAAAATTATTTCAATTAATTATGAGCAATTAAAAATTGTTGAAATTTCAAAAAATATCACATGACTATAGTTGTGACTTCATTATTTTTACTTACTTCATCTGGCAACTAAACGTATGACGTCACACGCGCTCATGTTTATTCGGGGGTTTTCGGTACTGGATTTAAAAGTAAATTTTTATTTTGAAATAACTTTTGAACTACAACGAAAATAAAAAATTAAAAAATAGTTTTGCAATATTTTTTTTTTTTGTATATCTTTCCATTTATCACAAAAAAAATTGATCAAGAACCTAATTGTTACTTTTTTTTACAGAGAACCACAGTGCGCCGTTGGGTGCGTAGATATGAAGAAGGAGAAGATCTAACTCAGCGTGTTCGTGCACATCGACCTCGGGCTATCAACGAAGGGCAATTGGCCAATATGATAGCTACATTTCAAGAAAGCCCATTTACCTACTCGCAATTTCGCACAAGAATTTGATATTTGTTTGATAATAATACGGCAGAAAGAACCAAGGAAACACCCATTGCGAAGAAGCTTGGAATACATTAAGGGTTCAAACTTGTGTAAATTCTTGGTTAGGTCCATGCGTAGCCGGTGCGATGCAATTATAGACGCGGGAGGAGCAGCGACAAAGTATTAGTTATTTAATAATGTATAATTTAATTTTAACATTCAGGTGGCCCAAATAATGACGTTAAAAATATTTATTTGCAATCCTTGATGGTTTTATTGTTACATTTATTTTAAATTTCTTGAAATTGATATGAGATCCACTTAAAAAACTTTACTGCGCTTATGCGATTTTTTTACGTAATATATTTTTGCAATTTGTATTGTTTTAAAGAATCCTTGAGATACAAAATGGTTACTTTCCTAACGATTCCTTTCTATCAAAAGAGGCAAAAAATTGTGATCGATTAGGAAGAATTTATGTTCGAGTGATACAGAAACAAACTTTTACTTCAAACATTTTTTTTTTAATATTACCATTTAATAAAGTAGAAATTTGCAAAGCAACCTGAATGTAAAAAAGGGTTAGGTTAGGTAGGGTTAGGCTTATTTGTTTTCAAAATAATAAAACTCGTAACAATCAAGAATCCGTAGAGTATTTTTGACTACGCTTGGGTATAAGAAACCTAATTTATTAATTTATGACGTCACTATTCCTAGATATAAAAAATTATGTTAAACACTCTGAAATTTTAATGGTTGTTTCTCCGCGGCAGAATGATTTGCCCTCAGTTAAGTAGTACTAAAGATGTTTTTGTTTTCAAAAATAATAAAAAATATTCATTATAATACCTATTAATTGTTTCGAAAGAGATCAGTTTTGAGTTTTTTTTTATGATATTTCAATTTTTTTTATGGATTTTACTTCCACGATAAATCATTTCTTTGTAGGAAAAATCATTTAAATTTAACGGTGGTGTCAGTTTGATGCGTTTTTTTACAACATTTTGATATATTATTTCAATCATTCTAACAGTTATTATTCTAATTCTTTATAATATTATTTTAATGTTATTTTGTCCAATGATTGTGCCAGATATTTTAAAGTCGTCCTGTTTAATCAATGTAAATAAATGTGTACTAATAATATAGTAAATCTGAATATTTGTTTGTTTAATCGCGCTAATGTCTGAAACTGCCAGTGTTATTGTATATGATATTATAGTCTAGTAATTATTTTTGTATGATAGCCAGATTTAGGAAAAATGTTATAAACAACGTGTTCCATGAATGCCTGCTCATATTTGACACATACACACACGTCTATACACATATATGTCGGAGACGGTCATTAGTATGGACACTCAACGACACGCAGCACAAGTTCCGACAGGTGGCAGCACCGTCGCGATGACGTGTGCATACGCAGCGAACTTCGTGCTATGACGGAGCCTAGCTGGTGGAGGAGCGCTAAGACGAGACTTCACTTATTTGTCTGCCGTCGTGAAGATCACTACCTCCATCCTAGGAACTGTCACCCGTATCGCTAAGTGTCCCTTACTTTGTAAAATTGATTGTGTTAAGTTTAATTTAAATTAAAAATAACGTTTAAAGTGTACCCGCTGTTTCTCTGTCTCGATTACCCTGCTAAACGCCCGCACGATGTCTGATGATGGTGCTAATAAAATGGATGCTCCGTCATATATAACAAAATAAACTAGATAAAAACTAAATAACTAACAAAAAAAAAAACAACAAAAAAAATGGTTGAGGCAAAGAAACACTAAGACTCAGTATAGTATGATATGGGAATAAGCCACGCATTTCTAGAACACGTAAATATCACGCTCATCACGGAGCAATAACTATATATAGACGCGTGGAAACCGCGCGAGGCAGCTAGTATTTGATAAATAACGTAATAAAGTAAGTGTAATCTATAATATTATGTGGTATGTAAAAATAACGTGTGTGTAATAATTAATAAAAGATATGTATACGTAGTCTTTAAAAATATATATTTCTTATGTTAATAATTAGGTAATAAATTGTTGTATTATTTATTTCTACCTATAAATATGAACAACCTGCTAGGCTGATTGCCTGACAAGACAATTATGCTATTAATGCTATTTCGCGCGGTAGTGGCGCATATTTCTTTTTTGTATTTTTTTTTTCTTTAGTTTTTTAGACTTAATACCAACTTGTTTTTATTTTGCTTTTTCTTACATGTTTTCTTGTGTAATGTGCGTCATTTATGTGTAAATAAACAGTTTTTCTTTCTTTCTATGTAATTTTATCATGAAAAGATGCATAAAAATAAATTATAATTTAAATTGTTGTTTTATTTTTCTAAAAAAATTGGCAAATCGTAAGTGAATTATAAAGAACCCACAAGCAACCAGTGCATATTTCACACTAAGAGTTACTTTAAAGCAAAAATCTCTTACCTACTATACATGAGATGAAAATATTTAATAACTACCTAAAATAAACAATAATTTAAAAAAACTAAACAAGCACTTTACTACCCATAGAGGTAGGATTTCCAATATTTTATAATAGAGTTAGTTACAGATGAAACTAATGAAAGCGTGCTAATAAAAAAATTCTAAACAGTTTTTTATTGAGTAAAAAACTGTTAAAATATTTTATAATAAACTAAAAATGGGGATTTTATTAGTCAATATCCGTTTTCAATTCTCCAGTATTAAATGCTCTGTAAGAATAGAATTTTCAAGCGGAAAAAATTCTTATCCTTACATATAATTAAAAAAAGTCTCAAATACTGCAGTACTGATTTTCGTAGGATTTTACCAATATACAGAATTTATAGAAATTTAGATGTATAAATTATATTAGAGAAAAACTGAACGTTTCAGTGATTTGTAACACCCGTGCAAAGCTGGGGCGAGTCACTAGTAGTTGTCTACATGTTATCTTAGTACGAAATATATTTTTTTGTGGAAGGTTTATACTTATTAAATAATACCAATAACACATTTTCTAAATCAAACATAATATATTATAATGAGTACGAAATAAATTCTTAGCAATAATGATTTATAAAAGAGCTCACGCGGGCCATAATATCATAGTTTGAAACCGAAACGACAATTAGAATTTGTGACCATTGAAAAAACATTTCACAAAACGAGGGAAACAGGTTACTAATGTGCGTCCGCACACTAGTGTGAGTGTCCACTTCTACACGTCATTGTATTACGACGAACACAACTAAAATTCGCTTCCTATTGGTCAAAACGCATGCATACGGTGACCGAGTCGACAGCGGTGCTATGCGATAATCGCCTTAAAGGTGAGCATGCGGAAGTTTGGCCGATAGTACGTACGCACGCAATAAAAATTTCAACAATAAATTGCGCTGGCTGTATAAAAGACTTTAAGGCTGGGAAAGGTTTGCGATACTTTGCATGCACAATAATCACAATAATTTTCTTAATAATTTACCTTCCGTCTCGATTCCGGTTTTACCCATCGATGACTTTTCAATCCTTCCTGAAGCAGTATTTAAGAAACTCTCTGGACTCGACATATCTAAAGGTGCTGGACCTGACAATGTGCCCCCAATATTTTGGTTAAGATGTGCAGAATATTTGTTTTATCCACTGGCGAAAATAAAGGTAAGTAAAATCTACAAACACAAATCTTGTTAATTATGTCACTGAACTAAAATCCGCAGTAGATAAAGCTCTTCAAGTTGATGCAGTGTACACCGACTTTTCGAAGACCTTCGACAAAGTAAATCATGAATTGCTGTTAAATAAGCTCCCGTCGTCGAGTGTAACCGGTATCACACTGAGCTGGTGCAGAACTTACCTCGAAAATAGGACTTCTTCAGTGGTTGTAGACTGTAATGAGTCAAATCCCTACATAGCAACATCCGGTGTACCTCAGGGGTCCAATCTAGGGCCGTTATTTTTTAATATATTTATTAACGACATATTTAAATACTCCACACCATACCTATTTGCTGATGACTTAAAACTGACCCGTGTAATTTTGAATAATTTTGATACACAGCTATTACAAATTGATATAGATAGTCTGAGTCAATGGTGTACTAACAATAAAATGTACTTACTTGAATTGTACTAAATGTTTTTATATTAAATTTACTAGAAAACACAATAAAGTCGATCTGTCTACAATGTTCAGGGAAACACACTAACAGAAGTAACAGTTATTCGTGACTAAGGAGTATATTTGGATAGTCCCTAAACTTAATTTTATAAATCATATAGACCAAATACTTAATTCAGCTTACCGAGCACTTGGCTTTATTTTGAGATCTTCAAAAGAATTTAAAAAACCATCCACCACATTACTTTTATTTAACAGTTACGTTACAATGCCAACTTGAATATTGCAGCACGGTGTGGAATCCTTCGTACCAAGTCCACATAAGTCGCATTGAAAGGGTTCAAAAGAGACTTGTTCGTCATCTAGCGTTTAGGTTTAAAGTTAGAAATTGTAGATCTTACGAACATAGACTAAATCACTTCAAACTTAAAGATTTAAAATCTCGCCGCACTATCTCCGACATGATGTTCCTGTTTAAATTATTCAACAATGGCATCGACTATCCAGACCTTCTAAGCAAATTATGCATTAACGTCCCTTCGCGTATTCCTCGCTATCCAGGCCCTTTACTGAAAGCCCCTCAACACAGAACAAATCTAGGTAAACACTCGCCGATTGTAAGGATGACCAATCAATACAACTCTCTATCATGTTCTTCCGACGATATCGACATTTTCTCCAACAGCCTAAGTAAATTTAAGTTGCTGTTACACACAAATCTCAATATTGAGTAAGTGTTGACCGACCTCCCTGTAGTGTATGCGCAGACGCATTGGCGGAACAGTCGCTTACCGGCCGTAGGCGAGTGCGCACGTGTTCTGGTTGTGCATATCTACTGTACATCTACCTAATTCTCTAAAAGTGTGTGTTTTACTGATCCTTGAGACAATACAGTGGCGACAAGGATAAAAGTGAGTACAATACAGCCTAACCAAAAAGAAAAAAAAAGAATGAAGGAAAAAAAATAACAAATTATTGTTTATTGCCTATCTGTTGTTTTCGTGTAGCTCGTTTTGAATACCTTATTAGAAATAAAAATTTTAGAATGTAAATATTGGTTTAAAAGCAAATGAACACTCATTGAACAATGAGTTATATAACCAAAATTACTTTTGAGCCTAGTCAATACGTAAACAATTGAGACTGATAAGCAAAATCATACTACTATCCTTCATTGCTAATGGCCATGCATCGTATCAGATGGAAAGAAAAAAGCTTTTTTACAAAAAAAATATGACCGCCTTCAAAAACTACAAAATAAAAAAAAATAACTTTAGCGTGAAAGTCGGCGGCTTTGGTTTTGTTTCTTGTTATGTAGGTATTGCCACCGACTTCCAAGCTAAAGTTATTTTTTTTATTTTGTAGTTTTTTAAGGCGGTCATATTTTTTTGTAAAAAAAGCTTTTTATTTTTCATTCTTTAGTGCTTGTGTGTTAATGTTTGAAATCCTTACATAAAGCCCTTTCAAACAATACCTCACACGATATATTAAATTTTGGTTTATTCTTCGTTCGGCCCACATAAAAAATTCCTGGTTCGTCCTACACAATATGCTTCCTTCGTCCCAAATTATAATTTTAAATATTTTATTCTTGGTTCGTCCTATTTTATATTCCTTCTACGGCCCATATTTTTTTTGTATGTGAAAAATTTACGTTTTTGTACAGTCTGCAACAAAAACTGACGTATTATTGAATATTATATTTAACATCAATCAACTATTTAATTTATCACAACCGCTCCTCTCTGTTTTCTCCTTGAGAAAAAAATTACTCGCGTTATTTTATAATACACTCTTTAGGCGCTCTTAGTAAGTAAGTTGTACGTATACATCTGACGTCATTGAAATCTGTTTAGAAGTGCAGGTAAAAAAGGTCCATCCCTTTGTTATTGCGTCCTTTGTTTTTTACTTGTATTGATTCATTTGGCCAATAGCTTTACTTTTCGTTATCAGCAAAACGGGCTTCCCGCTTGCTCCCGTGATGCACAGCACAGTGTCAACTCATTCGTCACCTGGTTATAGTGTGTTTAAAGTGGGATTGAGAATTGATCGAGTTTGTCATAGGTAAGTCAATATCTTTAGTCTAGATTTCAACGTCCTATTTAACTTACAAATTATATAACTATATGGGCAACTAAATCATTTATGCTTTAATTTCAGTTGTTCTACAATGGAAGCAAATCTTAGTTTACCATCAACCTCACAGGAGCCGCCGATCTCTTTTATAGAATCCAAAAGAGGTGAACCTGTTCTGCTACATTGTGGTTATGAATACACACAAAAACGAAAGAACAAAAATGGATCAATAATTTGGAGATGTGTGAACCGAAAGTGCCGTGGTGGTATGCTAACGGTGAATAATAGTGTTCAAAAGATTATAAATCATAACGTTTGCATATCTAGTGTATCAAAAAATGACATTAAAGTGGAATTATATCGCTGTAAGAAAGAAGCAAGAGCTGCGGATGGAAAATCGATCCCATCTATCTTTAATGCCAGTTTAAGCAGATTAAAGGACAAAGGAACCGACATTGTAGGAGAAAAATTACCAAAATTGTGTAACGTTAAGGGCAGTCTCTACAGTGCACGTAACAAATCGCAGCAAATCCAAAAATCTACATTTCAAAAACCGTCTGAAGTTCAAATTCCAGTATGTTACAAATCTTTTTTATTTTTTGATTATTATTATAATAAAACAAGAATAATAGCATTTGCTGAAGAAGAAAGCAGAAGACTTCTCCACGACGTCAAACATTATCTAGCGGATGGTACATTTAAATGTGTGGTGAAGCCATTTAAACAATTATATATAATTTACGGTGATCTTGGAAGTACCAGTAAAACAATTAATGTTGTGCCATTAATATATGTTCTATTAATGGACAAAAAGCAATCCACGTATGAAACTCTGTTCGCTATGATTAAATCACAAATCCCTGATTGGAATCCCATTTCATTCAGAACGGACTATGAAAAGGCGGCCATGAATAGTATCCGTAAAATATTTCCAGATGTCAAATGCAAAGGTTGTTACTTTCATTTCTCTCAAGCTGTTTGGAAAAGAGCAAAGGCGTTAAAATTAAATAAACAGAGAATCTTCAAGAATCGAGAATCTTCGAGATCTTTTGCTCTTTGTTCATCGCCTAGCTTTGCTTCCATCAGATCTCAAATGTGATGGCTGGCTATACATTATGGAGGATTGTCCCAGAACCGACAATATCGATAAATTTAATAATTATTTTGTATCAGCTTGGCTTGATAATGAGTATTTCAAAGGAAAGTGGGATTTTTACGAAGACATACAGAACGAATAACCCAGTAGAAGGTGGTAATGCCAGATTAAATAGAACATTTTCTGAAAAACTGAACATGATCAGTTTTTTGCATAAAATTAAAAATGACACTCAATTTCGAGTGTTAAATCAAGGCAGACCACGACATAAAGACTGTGTTATGTATGACAAAATCATTAATGATTCGATAGCAGCAATGTTAAATGGATCTATATCCTTGGGACATTGTTTGGAAAAAATATGCCTATATATATATATATATATTATTTATCTCTTATTTTACTGTTGATTAAAATTTTAGTTTATAACTGCTGTTTTTAAAATGTCTGTTTTATACATGATTGTTTTGTTAGTACTTTTTACCAGTACTTTTTGTTAGTACTATTGTTGAAATAATTTTAAAAGGTGCGTGGTGTTTTTGAAATTTTAGAAATTATGACAATTATTAATTATTTAAACCTTTATTAAACATGACGCTCAAATTCGAGTGTTAGGACATGGTAGACTACGAGGTAGACTATGTTCTTTAAAACAAAATCATTAATGATTCGATAGCAACAATGTTAAATAGTTCTACACTTGAGAGCAATAAAATCGCACACGTTGACTTTTTGTTGTTAAAGCAGTTTTTTTCATAAATGTGAATACATATTAAAACAAAACTTACACTATTTGAATGTTTACTTCAGTACCTTTCTAATGATATCAAATACAGTGTAAAAAAAGTACCCATAGGGAGTTTTAGGGCACAAAACCCAACATACGGATAAAATTACCCAATTTAGCTTAACAAAGTATAAAAATAAAACTCAAAATGCTTGATCAAATTGTTTTTTAATAAGGTGTATTCCCTCCCCTAGCCTTGATTACAGCTCTTAATCGGTTTTTCATGGACCGTATTAATTTCACCATGAAATCTTGTGGTATGGCGTTCCACTCCTCTTCAATGGCAAGTTGAAGCTCTTGGAGGCGCGTAGGAGCAGGGCTTCTTGCTCGAACTCTTCTTTTTAGCTCATCCCAGACATGCTCAATCGGATTGAGATCAGGACTACGAGCTGGCCACTCCATCGCGGTGATTCCAACATCTTCCATGTAGTCGCAAACTGTTCTAGCGACATGCGGTCTGGCGTTGTCGTGCATTAAGAGAAAATCTTCTCCCATAAGCCACGCAAGCGGCCTCACATGTTCTTCGAGCACTTCTTCGACGTATCGTGCAGCCGTCAAACTTCTCGATCTCGGGCCGGTATTCGCCGTAGTGATGAATACAATGTCAGTTTTAGTGTCCAACATTATGCCACCCCAAAACATACACGATCCACCTCCAAAAGCCACACGTTCGCTTATGCAGCATTGTGAAAATCGCTCTGATGACCTTCTGTAGACCCTAGAGCGTCCATCATGACCATGTAAAGTCATTCTGCACTCATCAGAGAACATAACAGCCCGCCATTGGTCATACGTCCAATTTAAATGTTCCCTAGCAAATTGTAGCCGGGCTTGTCGGTGAGCTGTGGTCAATTTGGGACCATTTGCTGGGCGATGTGAAGTCATTCCTGCTTCACCTAGTCTTCTTCGAACTGTCCACCGACTTATACTGACATTGCGAACTTCTCGAAGCTGTTGTCCCAGTTGAACCGCGTTCAGTTGCCGATTTCTCAAAGACCTTGTCACAAGAAAGCGGTCATCACGCTCTGATGTTGTGCGTCGCCGGCCAGATCCTGGTCGCCGAATGTAGCCACCGGTCTCTTGGAACCTCTGGTATACACGACGAACAGAGTAGCGGCTCAAATTTAGCCGTCGAGCAACTTCACTTTGGTTATGGCCTGCTTCGAGCAAGGCAATAACTTGAGCGGCTTCTGCGGGCGTGGTATCCATATTTTTCCAGTAAATCCGTATGCTTCCAGTAGAGATGTTATCACGTTGACCGTCGGTATGCAACTGAATAAAAATTCTTTTTTTTTTTTTTTTTTTTTTTTTTTTCGGTATTGCACCTCGCAGGTCAACCTATGAGGTTGTCGGCTGCTTAACCGGGCTTTCCTGTGGTGCCTTAAATGAATTTAAGGCCTCCAGCCAGGGCTTAAAATAACTTACAAACTAAGCGACTACACGCTAAGGGCACCCCCTGTGGGGTACGGGCCTCGGCTTAGGGCGTCGCTGGGGGAGGACAGCAAAGGGACAGGCTGGATCTGGTCAGTATTATTTAGGGACGGATTTAAAGCTACAGGCTCAGCGGCGCGGGCTGGCACGAGCAAGGGACGGGGCGGAGATGAACAGGGACGTCGCGACGGACCTCGGCGGCGAGGTCGGAATGACGGCGGTCTGTGTTTGTACTTTCGTAATGTACTGGTTTCTTTGTTACTCTCCTGGAGGAGAGTAATGGCATCGTCGGGGATGGTCAAAGTATGTCTCGGTCGGCGAGTCTTACTAATACGGGAGGGGGCGTATCGGGCGGCCGATGCGATCAGGGGATTGGGGTGTTTTTCAGCAGTGTCGAAGAAGCGCTTGGCGGTGCGTTTCATGAACTGCTGGATGGTGGGGATTCTCAGATCGAGATGGAGATTCTCGTTGCGAAGGTAGTACGGGGCTCCCGTGGCCTTACGCAAGAAACGGTTTTGTAGGGTTTGCATCCTATCGAGACGGTATGCCTTTGCGTGTGCGAATACGGCACAGGCGTAGGTCATGATGGGACGAATGCACGCCGTGAAGATGCGCAATTTGCACTTGAGTGACAACTTGCTGCGTGCATTTAGCATGGGGTGAAGCCTACCGAGAGCGAAAGCGGCGCGCGAACGAACCGCCTTAATGTGCTCTCCGAAAGTGAGGTGGTGGTCGAGGATCACACCGAGGTATTTGGCTCGCTTTTCCCAAGGGATCGGCTTGCCGTACATGGTGATGGGACTAGGGGGGGTGAGGGATGAGCGCGGTTTAGAGAAGAGGACCGCTTGGCTCTTGTCCGGGTTGACCTCGATTCTCCATTTCCGGAACCAAGCGCCTAGGGCGCTTGCGGCGATTTGGAGAGTGCGGGCGATGGAGGCTGGGCTGCGACCGGTGTAATAAATAGCCGTATCGTCAGCGAAAAGGGCCAGCTGGGTCTTGCTATTTTTTGGGATGTCGCTGGTGAACAGCGTGAACAGAAGCGGGGATAGGACGGAGCCTTGAGGGACTCCGGCGCGTATGGGGTGGGGAGAGGAGAGCGCACCTTCAATGCGGTAGCGAAAGGTACGATTAGACAGAAAGTCTCGTATGATGAGTACGAGGCGGTCAGGCACTCCGATCTGGTAGAGCTTGTATATTAAGCCATTGTGCCAGACTTTGTCGAAAGCTTTCGCTATGTCGAAGAAGAGAGCGCCCGTCAGAGAGCCACGTTGAAAGCCAACGCTTATGTGCTCGACGATGCGGTGGACTTGTTGGACGCAACAATGGTGGGAACGAAATCCGAATTGTTCGTCCGGGATGAGGCTCTTTGCTTCGACATAATCTTTGAGGCGCTTATAAATAAGCCTCTCGTAGATTTTGCCGAGAACGTTGAGCAGACTGATGGGTCGATAGCTTGAAGGCTCCGACTTGGGTTTGCCGGGTTTGGGGATGCCAATGACGGTGGCTTCCTTCCACGTCCCGGGGAAGATGTTGTTGCTCATGGCGCCATTGAAGATGGCAGTCATAAGCATTATGAGAGGGGCAGGGAGGAGTTTGAAAACCCTGTTCGTGATTCCGTCAGACCCAGGGGCTTTCCGGGGTCTGAGGTTTTTGATGATGTCCTGCACCTCGTCGGGGGTGACGGGGGGCAGTGGGTCGTCGGGGTCTTCGACGGGTGGAATGGCAGCTCTACGTTCGACTTCGGCGTCAACCCTGGAAAGGTGAGCTTCGTCTACAGGTTCAGTGCTCGGGGTGCATTGGGCCTCAAGACTGTCGGCTAGACATTCAGCCTTTTCATCGTTGTCGAAAGCGACGGTTTTGTCGGGGCGAGTGAGAGGAGGCATGGCGGCCTCTCTGGTGGAGCGTAACCTCCTCTGTAGCTCCCAGAAGGCTAGGTGGGTGGGCTCCAGTTCGCTAAGCGTCTTTTCCCAGCTAGCGTTACGCCACTCATCTATGCGGTTCTTTACAGCACGCTGTAGAGATCGCATGTGAGCTTTGTTCGCGTCACAGGGGAAAGCGCTATACGCACGGATGGCCGCGTTCTTCTCGGTCATCAGAGCACGCACATCGTCCGGTAGTTTCCAGCGGTGATCGTTCACCACCGGAACCTCCCTTGAACAATCGTTCAGGACGGATTGTACGTGTTCCGTGAAGGAGTTGATCGCGCCCGTCGTGTCTGCGACTGAAACGATGTGGTCGGGGATAGCGTCCAGGTGAGGCGACGTGACGGACTTTAAGCTTTCGCTTACTTTCCTCCAGTCGGTTATCACTTGGGTCGGGGGGGATTGGTTGGGATCATAGGGACCTGAGCGAGGAGCTAGTTCCATGATGACCGGACGGTGGTCGGAGTCGAGCTCGGGGAGCGCTTCAATAGAATGCAAACGGAGATTTACATTCTTGAGGAGCGCTACATCGAGGATGTCGGGGAGGTGGTTTGGGTCGTGGGGGAAGTGGGTGGGAGTCATCGGAGCGATGACGTCAAAGTTGAGGGTGGCACAGAGGTTGAACACGATTTTACCTCTGGTAGAGGTCGTGTTGCAGTTCCAGGCGGGGTGTTTGGCGTTGAGATCGCCCGCTAGTATAACGGAGTCACTCAGGCCAAGAACAGCGGAGAGATCGTTGGTGAGCAGAGTTGAGTCCTCTGAGGACGAAGGAGGGATGTAGGCAGAGATAATGGTAATCGGCTGATGACCAGTCATGCCGAGCCGACAGAGTGAGACCTCGAGGCGAGAGAGGGGGGGAGGGTCCATAGGGATGCAGTACAGTTCCTTTCTGTAGTATATGAGGGTGCCGCCCTTGTGACAGCGAGACCTATCGTTGCGAACTAACCGATAGTTTGCAATTCTCGGGTCACGATGGCGGGGCTTCAGGAATGTCTCCTGTACTAGGAGTATGTCGAGATGATGATCGCGGAGGAAGGTGGCGATCTCATCCCGCTGACCATTGATGCCATTTGCGTTGAAGAAGCCTAACTTGAGGGAACGGGGTTTGGTACTACAAAGCTTTTTACTATCCATTATGGTTTAGGACGGTAAAGCTTTTCTAGGACACGCGTAATTGCGGGGTACGCGTCGAACACTTTCCCTATGGCTGTAAGGTCAGCATTGCAAGCAATGATTTCCTGAGCCATAGTTACGGCATCCGGGTTAACGTAGATGCTGAAGGCGTCCGATAAGATTTGGACGTGTTCAGCGTTGGGGGTAGCGGCCACGGGGCCGCTGCGGGCGGGAGAGGGCGCGGCTGGGGCTGCAGGGGCAGCCTTTGTGGGAGGAGGAATCTTTTTGGAGGCGGATTGAGGAGCGGGGACGGCAAGGGCCGGCGGCGCTGAGATAGGGGCTGGCTGTGGGGTGGCCAGTGCTGGAAAGGCTCTTTGGTGGTTGAGCGTGTTCCAGGGGGAGGGCCTCTGAGGGCTGAGACGCTCGGGCATCTGTGAGGAGGGAACCTTCACAGATGGGCTTTCCCTTTGCTGGCGGGCGTTTGCACGCTTTACCAGCTTGGGAGAAGAGGATTTTGGGGCCTTGGGACAGCCGCGGTAGTTAGCCGGGTGTCCTGACTGGCCGCATAGCACGCAGCTAGGCGGTTCGGTACATAACTCACGCTCCTTTGGGCGTGGGCAATCGGCAGTGCCGTGCTCCCCCAGACACTTAACGCATCTCGGGGTCGCGAAACAGTTGCGCTGTACGTGGCCATACAGTTGGCAACGGTGACATTGGCCGACTACTTTGGCCTTGTAGGGCTTCTCTATGGAGATGCCAGAAAGGGAGCAAATTGACTTCACCTTGAATATGGGGTGATGGCCTTCTGTGGGGTCACAGACGACCAGGACGGTGTCGAAGGCGGGGCCGCCCCTCGCTTTGTGCAGGCGATGGACTGCCGAGACGGGGACCTTTTGGGAGTGGAGGTCGTTGAGGATGTCCTCAACTGGGATCTCTTTTGGGATGCGCCGGATCACCACTCGGGTGGGCGCTTCCTCGGGGAGGGAATAGGTGTGGAACGAGACGTTCCTCACCTTCAGTAGGCTGGTTAGTTCCCTGTGGTCTTTTGCCGTGGGAACTTGGACTTTAATGCCCTGCAGGGTAGTGCGGGCGTTGGTGTAAGTGATCTTGCGATCATTACACCACTTGGAGACCTCCGTCCATTTGGCCTTGTCTTGAATGAACAAGGGCGGCGGGGGTTTGAGCTTCTTCTTCGAAGCTAAGGCGGGGTTGGGAGTGAGGGGGCTAGGGGGGCGGCTGGTCTCGGAAGTCGAGACAGCGTTGACGGTGGGACTAGGGGTCGGGGGGGACGCGGGGGAGGTCGTTGCTACGACCTTTTTGGCTTTGGTAGCCTGAGACGGAGACTTTCCCTTCTTCCTCTTGCCTCCGCTGCCGACGACTTGATA
This sequence comes from Hoplodrina ambigua, assembly GCA_949774945.1. NCBI lineage: Eukaryota > Metazoa > Arthropoda > Insecta > Lepidoptera > Noctuidae > Hoplodrina > Hoplodrina ambigua. The sequence goes on from OX458964.1 coordinate 16,301,873, forward strand.
GTCGTCGTCCGAGGAGGAAGCGGAGGAGGATAAGGAGTCTTCGGAGTCGGAGACAGGGGCAGAAGGGTGGTCACGTGGGACCGAGGTGTCCATGCTTTCGGACGAGTCGGGGTTTGCAGCTGCGACACGCAGCTGCGAGGCGCCCATTGTTTGCGAAACAATGGCGGCGGGAACAATGGCGGTCGGCACATTGTGTGCTTCCGCGTAGGGATTTATTGTCTCGATGGACAATAGTGAAGGAATGTTCCGTGAAGGCATTGATGGTGCCGCCACTGGAATTCCTTTGTCAACGGGCGGCGGGGAAGCGGGGCTGTCGAGTACAGCGCTAAAGCTAGCGATGCTTTCCTCGATCGGGGAAGAGTTTTGCTGCAGAGCAGCAAACTTTTTGCCATACTTGGCAATGAATTCGGGGTCCTTGAAGAGGACCTCCTTGACGAACGCAACGATAATTGCGTCCGACATCATCGAAGAGGGAGGGGAATCGCGGGAGAAATTTTCGCGGGGGAACCTAACTGTATCCTAACTGCCTAGCTCCCCGGGTGGACAGGCCCGGGGATGTGTGACCCTCCCTGCCGGGTGTAGGCAGGGAGGTGAGTACCTACTGGTGTGCCCTAAGCTTGTAAACCCGACGCCAGTCTTATTGTGCGAACGGGGCCCTGACCAGTCTAGTGCGAAGGGTGTAGACACGCCCAACTGACACTAGGTGTGTAGCTGTGAACGAAACCAGAGACTAGGCACGACTAGGAGACCCCCCAAGGCCGTGACACTAGCTCCCGACTCCAATTGACTGCCTCACCCTGAAGGGGGTCGGCGGGTGTGATTGGGGCAACACCCCCTCGGCTTCGTTGGCACCGTAAGGTATCCACCGCGGACCACGAAACTGTGGATTTAAGCCCTGAAGGGGCCAAGTGAAGCTAACACAACAACACGCGGGTTAAAGAAATAATTAATCGTCCGCTGCCTTGAAAAAGGCGGCTTCCGATCGAATAGGTTGTAGTCTGCTGACTACAGGAGTCGTCGCGGCGGGCGCAACGAGAAGTGGCGGGAAGTCGAGAGCGGGCGCGGAGCGAAGCGCAGCACGTCCGTTCGCGGCGAGCGTCGAGCGAAGAGTGAATAAAAATTCCAATAAACTGACCTTTTTATACCTGCGGCTAAGGGTGCAAGTAGTGACAACGCAAACGCGTGAATTTGGGGAATTCGGTGTACGGTCGGTTTTTGTATAAGCATAAGCCACGCAAGCGGCCTCACATGTTCTTCGAGCACTTCTTCGACGTATCGTGCAGCCGTCAAACTTCTCGATCTCGGGCCGGTATTCGCCGTAGTGATGAATACAATGTCAGTTTTAGTGTCCAACATTATGCCACCCCAAAACATACACGATCCACCTCCAAAAGCCACACGTTCGCTTATGCAGCATTGTGAAAATCGCTCTGATGGCCTTCTGTAGACCCTAGAGCGTCCATCATGACCATGTAAAGTCATTCTGCACTCATCAGAGAACATAACAGCCCGCCATTGGTCATACGTCCAATTTAAATGTTCCCTAGCAAATTGTAGCCGGGCTTGTCGGTGAGCTGTGGTCAATTTGGGACCATTTGCTGGGCGATGTGAAGTCATTCCTGCTTCACCTAGTCTTCTTCGAACTGTCCACCGACTTATACTGACATTGCGAACTTCTCGAAGCTGTTGTCCCAGTTGAACCGCGTTCAGTTGCCGATTTCTCAAAGACCTTGTCACAAGAAAGCGGTCATCACGCTCTGATGTTGTGCGTCGCCGGCCAGATCCTGGTCGCCGAATGTAGCCACCGGTCTCTTGGAACCTCTGGTATACACGACGAACAGAGTAGCGGCTCAAATTTAGCCGTCGAGCAACTTCACTTTGGTTATGGCCTGCTTCGAGCAAGGCAATAACTTGAGCGGCTTCTGCGGGCGTGGTATCCATATTTTTCCAGTAAATCCGTATGCTTCCAGTAGAGATGTTATCACGTTGACCGTCGGTATGCAACTGAATAAAACCGGTCGGTGGACTTCTCATCGCCCCAGAGTGGGGCGCGAGGAATCGGTATCGGGGCTGTATGCCCCTTGCCCGAGGCATCAGGTTCGCGGTCCCCAGAAATAGGGACCGGGCGTTGGGTTTGCCTCCCCTCTCCCGGTGAGGAGGGGGGGGGCATGTTTGCACCTAGGCGCTTTCGGGGGGCTCCTGCCCCCGGCGCCCGTCAGTGTCTGTGGTGTGTGATCGTGGGAGCGCCCTAAGTTCTTCACGGCGCCCGTGCGACCAGACCCCTGCCGGGTGAGATCCCTGGTGACCCAGGGAAGGCCCAGCAAAGGTCGATCTAGCAACAAGGGCGCCGGTTTTGGTTGGCGCTCACCCACGATGGAAGCTGACCGCGCCCCGCTACTACGTAATCAGGTCTAGCCCATAGCGCAGCAGGGGGCGGGACGTCGTAGTGTGTGGCGAGCGATTTGATGGTGTGTGTACGTCGCTCGATGGGTTGGCATATGTGTGTTTGTATGCGTGTGGAGTTCTCGAGTGTGTGCGCTGCGATCGTGCGACGCCCGTGTTAACTCGGCGCGCCGCTTACGCAGTGTGGCGTGGTGTTGTGCGTGTGGAGTTCAGATGTTTGAGTGAGCGGCGTGTAGGGTGGTTGCGGCTCACTCAGGCGTCAAGTCCGGTAGGGGCACGTCAGCGATCAGGTCGCGCGGGAACCGCCTGTAGTCCGGCGGTCGCGCGTGCCAGGGCGCTATATCCGCGATGTGCGGCAGCGTGGAGGCGTCGGCGCGCGCGAACATTCTTCGCGCCATGTCGGCCGCGAACTCTTCGATGCTCTCGACGCGCAGGTCCCGGTGGAGGACGTCGTTCCTCACGAACCGAGGGGCATTTGTGACGCGGCGCAACACGAGATTTTGTTGCGTCCGCAGCTTCTTCCTGTGCACCTCGGCCGCGAGGGCGAGCCAGGCAGGGGCGGCGTAGGTGAGCTGGGGGCGGATGTACGTCTTGTACACCCCCAGCTTCACCCGGGTCGGTAGGCGCGACGAGAGCACCGGGCGCAGTAGGTGGCGGGTGTGCTTGACCCGCGCGACTGTTGCGCTGACGTGCGGGCCCATGGTGAGGCGATGGTCGAGCGTGACCCCCAAGTACTTCGCGGTACTCGTCCACTCGATGTCGCCCCCCATGAGCTTGAGGTTCGGTGGGTGAGTGCGGCTCCGTGCCGTCACTATCATCGCCTGTGTCTTGCCCACGTTCACCGACATTCTCCACTTGCTGAGCCAGTCCGGGAGATCGTCGAGCACGCGCTGCATCTTGACGGCCGCGTGTTTGGCCGAGAGCGACGTGGTGATGTACGCGGCGTCGTCCGCGTACAGCGCGAGCGTAGAGGTGTGCGTGGCGGGAATGTCGTCGGTGTACGCTGAGTATAACACAGGCGAGAGGCAACTCCCCTGCGGCACGCCTGCCGCGATGGGGCGCGCGGCGGAGAGTTCGTTCTCCACCGAAACCTTGAAAGTCCTGTCTCGCAGGAAGGAGGAGACCACCTGTATCAGGCGACGGGGCGCTGTGGTGTGGGCGAGTTTGTACACCAGCCCGGCGTGCCACACTCTGTCGAAGGCCTTTTCCATATCCAGGAATACCACGGCGGCGTATTCCCGCTTGTTCACGGCCGCCGTGAGTATGTGCAAGACCCTCGACAGCTGGAGCGTCGTGCTATGCTCGCTCCGAAACCCGAATTGCTCCGGTCTGGGTGTGAGATGCGGTGTGAGGTGGCGCAGCAGGAGCGCTTCGAACACCTTGGAGGTCGTGGGCAGGAGAGTGATGGGCCGGTAGCTCTCCGGCTTCAAAATATTCTTCCCGGGCTTGGGCAACATTATCACCTTCCTCGCGATCCTCGTCGCGAGTTACCGGCGGCTTGAAGTACTCTCCAAGGTGTTGCTCGACTGCCGCGACGTGTTCTCGGGCTTCGGTCGGGTTCGGAGCGAACTGGCGCTCCAGGTGTGCGGCGAATATCTCGGCCCGGTCCGGGGCTGTGTAGCGCAACGCCCCGTCGCTGTCGAGTAGCGGGCGCACCGGAGATGGGGTGTTCTTTAGACGTCGGCACACGCGATGTACCGAGAGGGCCCCCTCGCCCCCGCTCGCCCGAAACAACCCGCGCGCCCCGGTGGCGCGCCGTCCGCCGGTAGTGAGCGAGTGTAGTGCGTCCACCCGACCGGCCGTGCCCAGACCGGTCGCCGAACTATTAACTTCGCCGACCGCCCCTCGCTGGTCGGCCCCGCCGTCGCCCCTGTCGCGCTCGATGTACTCGCCGTACGCGGGCTCGGACACCTCCCTCGCCTCGGTGCACTCCGCTGCGAGTGCATCGGGCGCGAGCATGGGCGGCGTCGGCGAAGGCGACGTCGACCTGGACGAGGACGACGACGACGAGGAAACTTACCCGGCTGGCGGCGGCAACCTGCGGATGACCCGGCCCAGCCACGAGCCCCGGAGGGTGCCGTCGATGCCGGAACTCTCGGCGCACCCCCGCGACCCAAGGAGACCGCAGGTTAGCTCCCAAAACTTTATAGACGCCCCCCCCCGTGCCGCGCAACGCAGACAGCGTAGCCCGGACGAGGTGGTGGAGGAGGCGAAGCGGCCGTGCGTGAGCGCGCCGCCGCCACAGCCGATGCCCGGAACGTCGTTCGCGGAGGTAGCGCGGCGCACGTCGCCTACCCCGCCCCGGACAACCGGCGCCGCAGCCCCCGCGCACGCTGCCCCTCCTGGCAGCGCTGCAGAGGCAGCGAGCAAAAAGAAACCCCGCTACCCTCCGCTGGTAGTGGAGAAACTCCCCCAGTGGGCGCACCATTTCCGCGCCCTAAAGGAGAAGCTGGGCCGGGCCCCCAACGCGCGCCCATTCGGTAGCGGGGTGAAGTTCACCCCGCAATCGGACACCGAACTGGAGAAGAGGGAGAACGTATCCTGGTTCTCCTACTCGCTGCCGGCGGAAAAGAGCCTCAAGGTGGCCATCCGGGGGTTGCCCGTAGACACGGCGCCGGCGGACATAGAAGAGGAGCTCCGCAACCTGGGCTTCCAGCCGGAGTACGTCCGCCACATTAGGGCGAGAAAAGGACGACCCGGCTGTATATTCCACGCCGTCCTAACAAAGACACAGGATACCATCCCGGGCATCTATGAGGTACGGGAGATGATGTGCATGCCCGGGATAAAAATCGAGGCCTGGCGTGGCAAAAAGGGACCTGCGCAGTGCCACAGATGCCAACAATTCAGGCACTCCTCTGCGCAGTGTCACCGCCCGCTCGCTTGCGTGAGATGTGGCGGCGCTCATGCGGCACGAGACTGCCCGAGGCCGCGGGAAGAGCCCGCCACCTGCGCAAACTGCGGGGGCGACCACCCCGCAAATAACAGCAAGTGCCCCGTGTTGCGCAAGGAGGTGCGCAACAAGCGAGCGGGCACGGTCGCCATCACCGGCAACGCTCGCCGGCCAACACAGGCGCCAGAAAGGCTGCAGCCGACGCCGAGAGGTGAAGCCCAGACGGCGACACTGATGGCGGCCGCAAACGAGGCCCAAAAACGCGGAGCGGCCACCTCCTCTTCCGGACGGAGGAAAAACAAAAAGAATCGTGGCGGTAGTTGCAAAAATACCGCACCCGAGAGTGTAAACGGCGGCGCTACAAATGTCCCGTTACACGACGAGCGCCGCCAAGCGGGCAGTAGCGGAACTCTGCCGCCACGCCCCGCCCACATAACGGTGCAATCGAGCGCAAGGCCGCCATGCCCCGCCCGGTGGGCGGAGCCAACAACCCATAAGGACGGCCCCCTCGGCCCGTCGACCAATCCGCGCGAGACGAGCGTGCCGCTCGCGCGCCCACCTGTCGCCGCACCTGTCAACGCGACAGGTGCCACTGATAACAAGAAATTCCACGCCGCACAAACGCCGGGAGGCCGTGCAAACGCACAGACGGCGCAGAAAGTCGCCAGGTCGACGGGCGCCCCCGGGGAGGTACATCACACCAAATTCCCCGGGGCGCTGACAAAGACACAGCCGGTGCAGCCCTCTGCGGCATCGGCTGACATTATTGAGGTCGCGATACGGGTCCTGCAGGATATCCTGGTTGCCATTAGCACAGGACAGGACCCGTTGCACGCTGTCCTTAGCGGCATGACACAACTCCTCGTCCATCGTAATGGATAGGCCGCTAAGGATACTTAGCTGGAACGCCCGCGGCCTCAGAGGCAAGGCCGTACTCCTCCGTCCGTTACTGCAGGAACAAGACATAGACGTGGCGCTAATAAATGAGACCTTCCTGGGACCTGCAGACAAAATAAAATTCCCAGGATACATCATCTACAGGATGGATGGGCAACTGGCCGCAAACGGCCGGTATTACCGCGGTCTGGCAATACTGGTGAGGCGCAGAGTCGTACACCAGGAGCTACCCCCGCTGTCGCTGAGTTGCATGGACGCGCTCGGCATCCAAGCGCACGTCGCCGGCGATCACATATGTATCTACGCGGCATACAAGGCGCCTCAAGTCACCATGGACACTACTGACATCAACAAGATCCTGCAGGCGTCGCCGCACCCTACAATCATCGCCGGCGACCTAAACTGCAAGCATCCTGCCTGGAACTCAGCGACCGTCAACGGAGCGGGACGACGACTCTTCGCCGACGCAGAGGCCCGAGGATACGACGTGTCCGGCCCCGAGGCGCCCACCCATTATCCGGACAACACCACCCACCCACCCGACGTGCTGGACATCGCCGTACACAACGGCCTAAAATGCCAGATCGCGCTGGACGTACTGGACGACGAAGTGCAGTCTGACCATCAGCCTGTACTAGTCGTCCTGCAGGATCACCCCGCTAGAGTTGCCCATCTAGCGCCACGTCGCCGCCTGGACTGGACAGCCTTCGCGGCAGAGCTGGAGACCACCACACCCACTCGGCCTGTCACCAACGTCACGGACGTGAATGAGCTGGCGGACGAGATCACCGCTTGCGTGCAACGCGCCTTAGAATCGGCGACGTGCACTCCCACCGCGCCCCAGGGGCGCTACTCGACGCTCCCCGCTCACATCGCAAACATGATCGCCGAAAAGAGGCGCCTACGCAAGCGGTGGCAACAAACAAGATGCCCAACCCTGAAGACCCAGCTCAACCGGCTCACGGACAAGGTGAAGGCCGAGCTACAAGCGCTCTCCACCGAGAGATGGGAGGACTTCATTCACTCAGCGGACAGCGACTGGACGTCGGTACATCGCGTGTGCCGACGTCTAAAGAACACCCCATCTCCGGTGCGCCCGCTACTCGACAGCGACGGGGCGTTACGTTACACAGCCCCGGACCGGGCCGAGATATTCGCCGCACACCTAGAGCGCCAGTTCACTCCGAACCCGACCGAAGGCAGTCGAGCAACACCTTGGAGAGTACTTCAAGCCGCCGGTAGCTCGCGACGAGGACCCGCTCTTTTTCTCCCCGAGCCAAGTACTACGGGCGATAAAAAGAACTAAGCCAAAGAAGGCCCCCGGTGCGGACGGCATCACCAACACCGCCCTCCGACACCTGCCACCCAAGACGGTGGCGGCATTAGCACGCCTCTTCAACGGGATACTCCGCACCGGCACCTTCCCCTCCTGCTGGAAAGAGGGGAAGGTGATAATGTTGCCCAAGCCCGGGAAGAATATTTTGAAGCCGGAGAGCTACCGGCCCATCACTCTCCTGCCCACGACCTCCAAGGTGTTCGAAGCGCTCCTGCTGCGCCACCTCACACCGCATCTCACACCCAGACCGGAGCAATTCGGGTTTCGGAGCGAGCATAGCACGACGCTCCAGCTGTCGAGGGTCCTGCACATACTCACGGCGGCCGTGAACAAGCGGGAATACGCCGCCGTGGTATTCCTGGATATGGAAAAGGCCTTCGACAGAGTGTGGCACGCCGGGCTAGTGTACAAACTCGCCCACACCACAGCGCCCCGTCGCCTGATACAGGTGGTCTCCTCCTTCCTGCGAGACAGGACTTTCAAGGTTTCGGTGGAGAACGAACTCTCCGCCGCGCGCCCCATCGCGGCAGGCGTGCCGCAGGGGAGTTGCCTCTCGCCTGTGTTATACTCAGCGTACACCGACGACATTCCCGCCACGCACACCTCTACGCTCGCGCTGTACGCGGACGACGCCGCGTACATCACCACGTCGCTCTCGGCCAAACACGCGGCCGTCAAGATGCAGCGCGTGCTCGACGATCTCCCGGACTGGCTCAGCAAGTGGAGAATGTCGGTGAACGTGGGCAAGACACAGGCGATGATAGTGACGGCACGGAGCCGCACTCACCCACCGAACCTTAAGCTCATGGGGGGCGACATCGAGTGGACGAGTACGGCGAAGTACTTGGGGGTCACACTCGACCATCGCCTCACCATGGGCCCGCACGTCAGCGCAACAGTCGCGCGGGTCAAGCACACCCGCCACCTACTGCGCCCGGTGCTCTCGTCGCGCCTACCGACCCGGGTGAAGTTGGGGGTGTACAAGACGTACATCCGCCCCCAGCTCACCTACGCCGCCCCTGCCTGGCTCGCCCTCGCGGCCGAGGTGCACAGGAAGAAGCTGCGGACGCAACAAAATCTCGTGTTGCGCCGCGTCACAAATGCCCCTCGGTTCGTGAGGAACGACGTCCTCCACCGGGACCTGCGCGTCGAGAGCATCGAAGAGTTCGCGGCCGACATGGCGCGAAGAATGTTCGCGCGTGCCGACGCCTCCACACTGCCGCACATCGCGGACATAGCGCCCTGGCACGCTCGACCGCCGGACTACAGGCGGTTCCCGCGCGACCTGGTCGCTGACGTGCCCCTACCGGACTTGACGCCTGAGTGAGCCGCAACCACCCTACACGCCGCTCACTCAAACATCTGAACTCCACACTCACAACACCACGCCACACTGCGTAAGCGGCGCGCCGAGTTAACACGGGCGTCGCACGACCGCAGCGCACACACTCGAAAACTCCACACGCATACAAACACACATATGCCAACCCATCGAGCGACGTACACACACCATCAAATCGCTCGCCACACACTACGACGTCCCGCCCCCTGCTGCGCTATCGGCTAGACCTGATTACGTAGTAGCGGGGCGCGGTCAGCTTCCATCGTGGGTGAGCGCCAGCCAACCAAAACCGGCGCCCTTGTTGCTAGATCGACCTTTGCTGGGCCTTCCCTGGGTCACCAGGGATCTCACCCGGCAGGGGTCTGGTCGCACGGGCGCCGTGAAGAACTTAGGGCGCTCCCACGATCACACACCACAGACACTGACGGGCGCCGGGGGCAGGAGCCCCCCGAAAGCGCCTAGGTGCAAACATGCCCCCCCCCTCCTCACCGGGAGAGGGGAGGCAAACCCAAACGCCCGGTCCCTATTTCTGGGGACCGCGAACCTGATGCCTCGGACAAGGGGCATACAGCCCCGATACCGATTCCTCGCGCCCCACTCTGGGGCGATGAGAAGTCCACCGACCGCTCGCCCTCTTTGGCTGCGCGGCGCTTGGATCGAACGGACGTATACATTTTATTTTAACTTAGAATTGTTGATTATATTTGCTTGTAATTGATGTACTTAGTTATTTAAGAATAAATCGTTTTGGTTAGGCTAAGTGGCCGTTATTTTTAAAAAAACCCAATTTCACTTCTGTTTGGTAAGATCAGAAGTGGGATTGACTTCACGTGTCGGGAGCTCGATTGCCATCAGGATTTTGTGTTCTTTTCAATCTTATTTTTTTATGTTTATAAGTGTTGTGCAAATAAGTATTTCGTGTGGTAATTAGTTTATTGTGCAAAAATGTCGCGTAGGTCAAAACATCGTGATCACTCTAAAAATAAAACTCGTGAACGTGATTCAAGCGATAGCTCGACTGAGCATCGTCATAGATCCCGTAAGCGTCGTGAGACCTCACGTAGGCCTCGCAATACTCCTCATAGATACCGTTCTCGCAGCCACCGCTTTGATTCGCGCGATGAAGCATTGAGTAAAATTATTGCGAGGTTGGATGCGATCGAAAATAGGACAGAGCCCACGGTGTCGACAACACCTATTAGTTCTCCGTCACAACCACGTAACGAACACAACGTAACATCATTAATGACGACAATTCCTGTTAACGAGTTAGGCTCTGGTATAGCGGAGGGTACGCCGCGCGTATGTGACGTTAATAACACCACGGAAAAAGACGCAACAGATAAAATAGTCAGGGCACTGTCATCTGTACTGGTTCATGTGCGCTCACAAAACTATTACATATCCTCTTTCGATCCTAGTATACATGACTTTGATGTGTGGTGTACGGAGGTCGATCGCGGGCAACGAACAAACAAATGGGATGACCGCGAGTGTCTCGGGCGCATAGGCGGTTGTTTACGTGGTGACGCAAAGTCATGGCTTAATGACTGGGTTACCCACGATAGGTCATGGAGTAATTTTAAAATTGAATTTCGTTCATTGTGTCCACGTAATGTTGACATTGCAACGGTTTTGTTTGAAGTTATGTGTACTAATTCAGATAAATTCACGACGTACGCAGAGTATGCTCGTAAGTCGCTTTTACGTCTCAACATAGTAAAGGGTTTATCGGATGAATTAAAAGTTGCTATCGTCATACGAGGTTTAACCGACCCTCAAGTAAAAGCTGCGGCAAGTAACGCTAAGTTAAAGTTGAGAGATTTAGTTGAGTTCTTGTCGGTGTACAATAAACCCAAAAGTGATTTACGAAATTCTGGCAGTACCTTGTTGTACCAGTTGGAGACTTTGGCTATTGTGCGGGCTCTTCAGCATTTCCGCCACTATCTTATTGGCATTAACTTTAAGATAGTGACAGATTGTAACTCTTTAAAGCTAACCGAACGCAAAAAGGATCTTTTACCTCGAGTAGCGCGCTGGTGGGTCTATTTACAAGATTTTAGATTTAATTTAGAGTACAGAAAAGGGTCCTTAATGCAGCACGCTGACTTCTTGAGTCGACATCCTCCAGCACGTGTCTCTCATATCCGCAATCCAAATAACTGGGCCAAGATCGCTCAGACCGCAGACTCAGAAACTCAAGAGTTAATGGCTAAACTAAGAGAAGGGCAATTAGATTCAAACCGGTATTCCATTAGGAATGAACTTTTATTTTACAAGTATATACCAACCGGGGAAGATTCCCGCTTCTTATGCTTCATTCCAAAAGGTCATAGACTTAGTCTGTTGAGGGTCTTCCATGATGATCATGACCATATTGGTATCGACAGGACGACTGACTTAATATTACGCCATTTCTGGTTCCCTGGATTACGCCAGTTTGTTAAAAAATATGTGAGCCACTGTCTCACTTGTTTAGCACACAAAAAAGTTCCAAGGGCCCCTCACCAACCAATTCAGTCTTGGACCAAACCAGACACTCCATTTTTAATCATTCATACAGATGTTCTTGGTCCACTTCCTCAGTCTAACGGGTTTAAATACATTTTGATAGTAATTGATTCCTTTTCAAAGTACTGTCTACTTTATTCACTGTATAGGCAAGATTCTGATGAACTAAAACGTGTATTTTCAAATGCAATATCCTTATTCGGTACACCTATTACTATAGTATGTGATAGAGGGAGAATGTTCGAAAGCGCAGCCTTTAAAGAATGGGTTACAGAACTAGGTTGCAGTATTTATTTCATAACACCCGGTATGCACAACGAAAACGGGCAGGTAGAAAGATATTGTCGGACGGTCCTCAACATACTGCGCATTGAGGTTGGCCACAAGGGTGTTCAATGGTCCGATGTGCTGTGGAAAGTGCAACTTAATTTGAACATCACAAGACAGGCCACTATCCAAGCTTCACCACTGCAGCTCTTGGTGGGTATTGATGCAGCAACTCCCGCTATCAGATCCTTGGTGCGAGATGTAGCGTTAGAAAGTTCCAGTCCCAATCGAGAAGCTCTGATGCTTCTTAGAAGACAGCGAGCATCTGAATTGCTCACATCAAATCAACAACGTCAGGATGCTTATGTCAACGAAGGTCGACGGCAGCCACGAAGTTTCGTGGTAGGCGACTTCGTGTTTTTAAACAAGGCATCTCAAAGTACTGGGAAACTGGATTCCGGTATGCGCGGCCCCTACAAGGTTGTGCGCGTGCTTCCACATCACCGCTACGAGCTGGAGCTGCTTGCTGGCTCGTACGGCAAGAAGACTCAAGCAGCTGCCGAACATATGTCTCTGTGGCGCGGTGAGTGGACGCCGGAAACTTGTTCAGCGTTCTTCATGACTGGTGAGTTAATCAAGTTATGCGAACTTTTGGGCCTCTGACCTGATGTTATTATGTATGTCATGCAAACGTTTGGGCCTCTGACCTGGTGATTACGTCATGCGAACTTTTGGGCCTCTGACCTAATGTTATTATGTATGTCATGCAAACGTTTGGGCCTCTGACCTGGTGATTACGTCATGCGAACTTTTGGGCCTCTGACCTAATGTTATTATGTATGTCATGCAAACGTTTGGGCCTCTGACACTTGAAGGCAAATTTATTTGTGCTTCTGATCACAGTGCTATTTGTTAATGGGTGTAAAACGAATGTTGAGAGTCCGGAATCTTATCATTTGGTGTACATTCATTTTCAAACATTAAATCATTGCTCTTGGCATGAATTATCTTCATCAGCCTGTAAATACAACGTGGTGTTGTTGATAGTTACTCAATTTCTAATTAAATTGTTTTGCGTGTTTTAGAAGGTGAAGACTTTGATGACTCAGGATCTGGTACGGGAGAAGTTGCGGTCGAGAACGCCTCGCTGTCAGGAACGGCCGTCTTAGCAAATTCCCCTACCCCCGAAGCTGGACCTAGCGGCGGTGTATAAAAGCGCCTGTCAAGCATTGCTCGCCCTCACACACACTCTTCGCTCGACGCTCGCCGCGAACGGACGTGCTGCGCTTCGCTCCGCGCCCGCTCTCGACTTCCCGCCACTTCTCGTTGCGCCCGCCGCGACGACTCCTGTAGTCAGCAGACTACAACCTATTCGATCGGAAGCCGCCTTTTTCAAGGCAGCGGACGATTAATTATTTCTTTAACCCGCGTGTTGTTGTGTTAGCTTCACTTGGCCCCTTCAGGGCTTAAATCCACAGTTTCGTGGTCCTCGGTGGATACCTTACGGTGCCAACGAAGCCGAGGGGGTGTTGCCCCAATCACACCCGCCGACCCCCTTCAGGGTGAGGCAGTCAATTGGAGTCGGGAGCTAGTGTCACGGCCTTGGGGGGTCTCCTAGTCGTGCCTAGTCTCTGGTTTCGTTCACAGCTACACACCTAGTGTCGGTTGGGCGTGTCTACACCCTTCGCACTAGACTGGTCAGGGCCCCGTTCGCACAATAAGACTGGCGACGGGTTTACAAGCTTAGGGCACACCAGTAGGTACTCACCTCCCTGCCTACACCCGGCAGGGAGGGTCACACATCCCCGGGCCTGTCCACCCGGGGAGCTAGGCAGTTAGGATACAGTTAGGTTCCCCCGCAAAAATTTCTCCCGCAATTCCCCTCCCTCTTCGATGATGTCGGACGCAATTATCGTTGCGTTCGTCAAGGAGGTCCTCTTCAAGGACCCCGAATTCATTGCCAAGTATGGCAAAAAGTTTGCTGCTCTGCAGCAAAACTCTTCCCCGATCGAGGAAAGCATCGCTAGCTTTAGCGATGTACTCGACAGCCCCGCTTCCCCGCCGCCCGTTGACAAAGGAATTCCAGTGTCGGCACCATCAATGCCTTCACGGGACATTCCTTCATTATTGTCCATCGAGACAATAAATCCCTACGCGGAAGCACACAATGTGCCGACCGCCATTGTTCCCGCCGCCATTGTTTCGCAAACAATGGGCGCCTCGCAGCTGCGTGTCGCAGCTGCAAACCCCGACTCGTCCGAGAGCATGGACACCTCGGTCCCTCGTGACCACCCTTCTGCCCCTGTCTCCGACTCCGAAGACTCCTTATCCTCCTCCGCTTCCTCCTCGGACGACGACTATCAAGTCGTCGGCAGCGGAGGCAAGAGGAAGAAGGGAAAGTCTCCGTCTCAGGCTACCAAAGCCAAAAAGGTCGTAGCAACGACCTCCCCCGCGTCCCCCCCCACCCCTAGTCCCACCGTCAACGCTGTCTCGACTTCCGAGACCAGCCGCCCCCCTAGCCCCCTCACTCCCAACCCCGCCTTAGCTTCGAAGAAGAAGCTCAAACCCCCGCCGCCCTTGTTCATTCAAGACAAGGCCAAATGGACGGAGGTCTCCAAGTGGTGTAATGATCGCAAGATCACTTACACCAACGCCCGCACTACCCTGCAGGGCATTAAAGTCCAAGTTCCCACGGCAAAAGACCACAGGGAACTAACCAGCCTACTGAAGGTGAGGAACGTCTCGTTCCACACCTATTCCCTCCCCGAGGAAGCGCCCACCCGAGTGGTGATCCGGCGCATCCCAAAAGAGATCCCAGTTGAGGACATCCTCAACGACCTCCACTCCCAAAAGGTCCCCGTCTCGGCAGTCCATCGCCTGCACAAAGCGAGGGGCGGCCCCGCCTTCGACACCGTCCTGGTCGTCTGTGACCCCACAGAAGGCCATCACCCCATATTCAAGGTGAAGTCAATTTGCTCCCTTTCTGGCATCTCCATAGAGAAGCCCTACAAGGCCAACGTAGTCGGCCAATGTCACCGTTGCCAACTGTATGGCCACGTACAGCGCAACTGTTTCGCGACCCCGAGATGCGTTAAGTGTCTGGGGGAGCACGGCACTGCCGATTGCCCACGCCCAAAGGAGCGTGAGCTATGTACCGAACCGCCTAGCTGCGTGCGATGCGGCCAGTCAGGACACCCGGCTAACTACCGCGGCTGTCCCAAGGCCCCAAAATCCTCTTCTCCCAAGCTGGTAAAGCGTGCAAACGCCCGCCAGCAAAGGGAAAGCCCATCTGTGAAGGTTCCCTCCTCACAGATGCCCGAGCGTCTCAGCCCTCAGAGGCCCTCCCCCTGGAACACGCTCAACCACCAGAGAGCCTTTCCAGCACTGGCCACCCCACAGCCAGCCCCTATCTCAGCGCCGCCGGCCACTGCCGCCCCCGCTCCTCAATCCGCCCCCAAAAAGATTCCTCCCACAAAGGCTGCCCCTGCAGCCCCAGTCGCGCCCTCTCCCGCCCGCACCGGCCCCGTGGCCACTATCCCCAACGCTGAACACGTCCAAATCTTATCGGACGCCTTCAGCATCTACGTTAACCCGGATGCCGTAACTATGGCTCAGGAAATCATTGCTTGCAATGCTGACCTTACAGCCATAGGGAAAGTGTTCGACGCGTACCCCGCAATTACGCGTGTCCTAGAAAAGCTTTACCGTCCTAAACCATAATGGATAGTAAAAAGCTTTGTAGTACCAAACCCCGTTCCCTCAAGTTAGGCTTCTTCAACGCAAATGGCATCAATGGTCAGAGGGATGAGATCGCCACCTTCCTCCGCGATCATCATCTCGACATACTCCTAGTACAGGAGACATTCCTGAAGCCCCGCCATCGTGACCCGAGAATTGCAAACTATCGGTTAGTTCGCAACGATAGGTCTCGCTGTCACAAGGGCGGCACCCTCATATACTACAGAAAGGAACTGTACTGCATCCCTATGGACCCTCCCCCCCTCTCTCGCCTCGAGGTCTCACTCTGTCGGCTCGGCATGACTGGTCATCAGCCGATTACCATTATCTCTGCCTACATCCCTCCTTCGTCCTCAGAGGACCCAACTCTGCTCACCAACGATCTCTCCGCTCTTCTTGGCCTGAGTGACTCCGTTATACTAGCGGGCGATCTCAACGCCAAACACCCCGCCTGGAACTGCAACACGACCTCTACCAGAGGTAAAATCGTGTTCAACCTCTGTGCCACCCTCAACTTTGACGTCATCGCTCCGATGACTCCCACCCACTTCCCCCACGACCCAAATCACCTCCCCGACATCCTCGATGTAGCGCTCCTCAAGAATGTAAATCTCCGTTTGCATTCTATTGAAGCGCTCCCCGAGCTCGACTCCGACCACCGTCCGGTCATCATGGAACTAGCTCCTCGCTCAGGTCCCTATGATCCCAACCAACCCCCCCCGACCCAAGTGATAACCGACTGGAGGAAAGTAAGCGAAAGCTTAAAGTCCGTCACGTCGCCTCACCTGGACGCTATCCCCGACCACATCGTTTCAGTCGCAGACACGACGGGCGCGATCAACTCCTTCACGGAACACGTACAATCCGTCCTGAACGATTGTTCAAGGGAGATTCCGGTGGTGAACGATCACCGCTGGAAACTACCGGACGATGTGCGTGCTCTGATGACCGAGAAGAACGCGGCCATCCGTGCGTATAGCGCTTTCCCCTGTGACGCGAACAAAGCTCACATGCGATCTCTACAGCGTGCTGTAAAGAACCGCATAGATGAGTGGCGTAACGCTAGCTGGGAAAAGACGCTTAGCGAACTGGAGCCCACCCACCTAGCCTTCTGGGAGCTACAGAGGAGGTTACGCTCCACCAGAGAGGCCGCCATGCCTCCTCTCACTCGCCCCGACAAAACCGTCGCTTTCGACAACGACGAAAAGGCTGAATGTCTAGCCGACAGTCTTGAGGCCCAATGCACCCCGAGCACTCAACCTGTAGACGAAGCTCACCTTTCCAGGGTTGACGCCGAAGTCGAACGTAGAGCTGCCATTCCACCCGTCGAAGACCCCGACGACCCACTGCCCCCCGTTACCCCCGACGAGGTGCAGGACATCATCAAAAACCTCAGACCCCGGAAAGCCCCTGGGTCTGACGGAATCACGAACAGGGTTTTCAAATTCCTCCCTGCCCCTCTCATAATGCTTATGACTGCCATCTTCAATGGCGCCATGAGCAACAACATCTTCCCCGGGACGTGGAAGGAAGCCACCGTCATTGGCATCCCCAAACCCGGCAAACCCAAGTCGGAGCCTTCAAGCTATCGACCCATCAGTCTGCTCAACGTTCTCGGCAAAATCTACGAGAGGCTTATTTATAAGCGCCTCAAAGATTATGTCGAAGCAAAGAGCCTCATCCCGGACGAACAATTCGGATTTCGTTCCCACCATTGTTGCGTCCAACAAGTCCACCGCATCGTCGAGCACATAAGCGTTGGCTTTCAACGTGGCTCTCTGACGGGCGCTCTCTTCTTCGACATAGCGAAAGCTTTCGACAAAGTCTGGCACAATGGCTTAATATACAAGCTCTACCAGATCGGAGTGCCTGACCGCCTCGTACTCATCATACGAGACTTTCTGTCTAATCGTACCTTTCGCTACCGCATTGAAGGTGCGCTCTCCTCTCCCCACCCCATACGCGCCGGAGTCCCTCAAGGCTCCGTCCTATCCCCGCTTCTGTTCACGCTGTTCACCAGCGACATCCCAAAAAATAGCAAGACCCATCTGGCCCTATTCGCTGACGATACGGCTATTTATTACACCGGTCGCAGCCCAGCCTCCATCAAAGTCAAAGTCAAAGTCAAAGTCAAAAACATTTATTTCAATTAGACCGATTACAGGCACTTTTGAATTGTCAAGGAGTCTGTCAGTTAGTCCGAAAATTGAAGCTAGTTGCTCGTTCCAAAACGGAGGTAGGCCTCTATGGAGAAGAACGAGCAAGAAACTCCACGGCACTCTTTTAAATTAGGTTTTTACAAAATCCTGGTTTCATTATTCTTGTTGATTCTACATGTGAACACAATGAAGGTGAATATAAAACTGAAGTTAAATATAAATTAAAGATGTAAGCTATAGCAGTTAAGAGATGATCAATCCCAACTGACAGCACTCGTTCACGAGCATGACGCATGGATCAGCACCACCTAGCTCAACCATTATGGAGGGAGCCAAATGATCCAACACACGCGCCACCATCAGCGAGACATTTGAGTGAGCATGACAAGCTCTCAACTGCCATGCTCATTAAGCCAAAGCACATAGTAACTTAATAAACAAAAAGCTCCAAGGTACTCACATTTACAGAATTGAAATAAATGATATTAAATTGTACAACACTAACACTTCAGTGTACTTCATCGTTAGATGAACTGTGGTATGTAAAAAAGAAATAGTAATAGTATTGATAACGAAACAAGTTATTCAGGTCAATAAAAAGGGGGTAAGAAACATCATTATCTTAAAAAAAAAAAAAAAAACTAATTAGTGAGCCCGAGTGGAGCAGGACTAGCATTAAGCCAAGCATTTTTATCTGTCATATAATCTTCTAACTTATAGTATGCTCGACTATATAGTGTGCGTTTAATGCATGTTTTAAACTTTCTCTCATTTAGTTGGAGAATATCCAGAGGTATTTTATTATAGCATTTAACACAGTACCCCATAAAAGAAGTGCTTACTTTTGACAATCTGAAACTTGGTTGATCTAATTTGTTCCTATTTCTAGTATTAAAATTATGTCTATCACTAATTTTCTTAAAAAGTTGAAGGTTTTTCCGAACGTGCATGATGTTTTCATATATATATTGACAAGGTACCGTCATGATGTTAATTTTTTTAAACAATTCCCTTAGAGTATCTCGACTGCCAAGATTATAGATGGCTCTGACGGCCCTCTTTTGCAGGATAAAGATAGAATTTATATCTGCAGCCCGTCCCCAAAGCAAAATACCGTAAGACATGATGCTATGAAAGTAACTAAAATAGACTAGTCTCGCGGTATCCACGTCTGTTAATTGACGGATTTTTCTGACAGCGTAAGCGGCTGAACTTAACCGCCCTGCAAGAGATGTTAAGTGGGGACCCCACTGCAGCTTAGAATCGAGCGTAATCCCCAGGAAAACTGTCTTTTCGACGAATTCAAGTATATCCTTATTCAATATAACGTTACGTTCAGTACTTCTAACATTCGGTAAAGTGAATCTTATGCATTTCGTTTTTTTCTCATTTAACACTAAATTATTAATAGTAAACCAATTGTGAACCTTAAGCATGGCGTTATTTACGTCGTCAAGGTGTTGTGCTCGTCTATCTACTCTAAAAATTAGTGAGGTATCATCAGCAAATAACACCATTTGTGGTTG
The DNA here is from genome assembly GCA_949774945.1 of Hoplodrina ambigua. Lineage (NCBI taxonomy): Eukaryota > Metazoa > Arthropoda > Insecta > Lepidoptera > Noctuidae > Hoplodrina > Hoplodrina ambigua. The sequence goes on from OX458964.1 coordinate 16,320,945, forward strand.
GTTTTCTAGTAAATGAGGTAAATCATTAATGTATACCAGAAAGAGGAATGGGCCCAGTATTGATCCCTGTGGAACCCCCATCTTTACTTTTAATCCTGATGAAGTAACACCGTTTACTTGAACTTGTTGTTGTCTATCATTCAAATACGATTTTACTAAGCTAAGTGCTAGTTCACCAAGTCCGTAATGCTCAAGCTTCAGCAACAGTGTTTCGTGATTTACGCAATCAAAAGCTTTAGAGAGGTCGCAAAAAATGCCAATGGCATCCTGTGAGTCCTCCCATGCATTAAAGATGTGCTTAATTAAAGTAACACCAGCGTCAGTAGTACAACGCCCTCTGGTGAAACCATACTGTTGATCGTGTAAGATGTTGTTACAGTTAAAATAATTGAGCATTTGATTTAGCATTACTTTTTCAAACACCTTGCTAAAAACCGGCAGAACCGAAACAGGTCTATAATTATTGGTGTCCTTGCTATCCCCGGATTTGAAGAGCGGTATGACTTTACTGTACTTCATTAAAGTCGGGAAAATCCCTTGGTCTATACACAAATTAAATATTAAAGCTAAATAGGGTGCTGATGTCTCAATAATAGATTTACAAACATTAGTAGACATGCCCCACAGATCTTCGGTAACCTTGATCTTAAGTTCTTTAAAAGCCTTCATAACGACCACCGGGTTTATATGTTTAAATTTAAATTCCTTAGGGCAGGCTGAAACATTCGCTCTTAGTAAGTCAATCGCAAGTGAGGGTGAGGAATCTAATGTTTCAGTGGTTTTCATTGGAATATTGGTAAAGAATGTTGCAAACTCCTGAGCCACATCGATATTACTGCTTATGACACCTTGGGCAGTCTCAAGAGTGTAATCAGTATTATGTCTTTTGCTCCTATTTGTTTCGTTATTGATGATTTTCCAAACTGTTTCTATTTTATTTTCTGCCGATTTAACTTTGTTGCTAATGCACAAGGATTTAGCTGCATTACACGCATTTTTAAAAATTTTTGAGTAAGAAGCAACATACTTATTAAATGTTTCAGTGTTTTTATAAGGTTTAAGGCCATACAGCTCAAAAAGTCTTTCTCTACTTCTCCTGATACCTTTAGTCGCCCAGTCACTGAATAAAAACTTAGGGCAAACAGACTTAGTTTTTTTCTTAAAGATATTATTAAACTCTGTATGCACAACTGAAAAAAATTCTTCATACAGAATACTACCGTTGTTCATGTTATAGTCCTGAACACCTAACTTATTAATTAAAGTGCTATTAAATTTATTTAAATTACCAGATGTTATTGGTCTTGACTGTATTTGCATTTTTTGTGTTGGTGTGCTGTACTCAAACGTAACGGTTTGTCCGCTGTGATCAGAGGGAAGATAATTTACTATGGCTTTATTTAAGTAGTTGCAGCAGCAAAAGACATTATCAATACATGTAGCAGTAGTCGAGGTTATTCGTGTTGGTTCTAAAAACACATTTGACAGATTAAATGATTTAAAAAGATTTAATAACCTACTGCTATTTGAATTGTTTTCTAAAATATTAATATTAAAGTCACCACAGATTATTACTGATTTGTTACCAGTTGCAAGATTAGTCAAAACGTCTTCCATTACAGCCTCAAATAGTGAGTAATTCTGATAATTTGGGGGTCTGTAAACGCACACTATAACATGCTTATCTAGCTCAACACTGGACAATTCAATGACATGTTCAATTGATAGTTCCACTATATCTTTACGGGGCTTACATTTTACACTATTTTTAATTAAAATTAGCGAGCCACCACGAAGCATAATTATCATAGTTAATTAACGTTTCATAATCTTTTAACCAATGTTCAGTTATACAAATAATATCGAACCTAGTCTTTTCTAAAAACAGTTCAATTTCTAAATGCTTGGAAGAAAAACCTTGAATATTCTGATGAAATAATTTCAAGGAATGTTGCTTAGCCCCTTTTTTACAATTTGGTAAGTGATAGCTAGAAGATACTTTGCTGTTGATAAGTTTATCTATACTGTTATTGGTACCTTCTGTTGTCTTACTTACTAGTTTAAAAAAATATTTCTGCTTACCACCTTTACATTAGTATTATTACTAAATGAGGTGCTAATTATAGGTGACTTCGACATACTAATTATGTCTGAGTTAATATTAAAAGCTAATAGCCAAGCTATCTGACGTCTAAAACTAATGGGCAGATACACTGTATCCCTAGTCGATCTTAACTTTTCAACAAAACTGTTGGTGTCCAAAAACAAAAGCTTGTCACTATAGTGACTTACAAGGAAATGAATATGATTATTTAACCTATGTATGTAATTATTTTTCCTGTTTGATAGGTTCTCAAAATAAGGGAAAGCACACAGTATTATTTTTTGACAATTAATTTTCAACATTTCAGTGACATAGTCAGTTATATCTTCTTTTGTTACATTTATGCTATTTCCTACTAATATTGTTATAATTGAATTAGGATCATATTCCCTGTTTATTACTGCAGACATAATGTCCTTGTAGGAAGTACCAGGCATACAATAATTTAAAACAGAATGTGTCAGGTGGTTGTTTAATAACTTTCCTATACCTTTCCCAAAACTATCAGAAAACATAATGGGACAGTAACAAACATCATTATAAGGCAGAGAACTACTGATCTTCTGCAAATCAAGAGATGAACCATGTATAATATCTGGTGTTACTATTTTATCCGGGAGGCACTCCATGACACTTCCAGACTGAGACAGGTCTCTCATGACCTCAGGCTGGACAGCCGGAAGATGAGATTCCATCTCCAAGGTACAAAAAGTGGAGCTGAGAGGCAGAAGGTCCACTCTGTCTGTGTTTGAATTACACATATCCACTAATTCATTTGTAGCAAGGATATGTTCTTTTATTTGCTTTTGAGATGTTTCATATTTTATAGCAAGAGAATGTAGTGACTTTTCAAGCACCTCAATTTGTGATTGTAGGTGTTGAGTGTCTACCTCATAAATGTTAGTACTATCTTCTAATTTAATTTGAAAATTATTAAGTTTTTTAATAAGAAAAACACGTTCCTTCCTTAATTTAATATTATTGGAATAGTGTTTCTGCTGTTTCCTGAATTTATTACATTTATTAATAATTTTATTGAACTTTGCATATTTTTTTATTTTATTATGACTCACTGTGTAGCTACTATTATTATATTTAACTAATGAATCTTCAGTGAGGTCTATTGTTATTAGGGAATTTGGATTGCAATTACTATTAATCAATTCATTATATAAATGATCAGTTTCCTTAACCTGAGAACATTCTTTTTCTTTTTGCAACCTAGTAATTTGCATATTTGCATGAATTAATTCTTCCTCTAAGTCCCTAACCTTACATAAAGCCTCCTCATACAAATTACTACAGTTGTTGAACCCGTCGGTGACCACCCGCAGTTTGTCCCGTTCATCGACAACATCCATGAATTGTTGATGAAGGTCTACGAGCTCCCGCTTCAGGCTTGTGTTTTTGGCAACTATGGATGTTACTTCCTCTTCACTTTCGTCCCTCTCCTGTAGTAGTTGTTGACATTGGATGTTAGAAGCCTTAAGTTCTTCGAGGGCCGTTCTCAATTTTACTTCCATAACCTGAGCAGTTGCCTTACAGGTCATCACAGACATGGTTCCATGGATAGATGCTGGAATGAGAATTGAAGAGACGGTGAGAACTAGGTAAATAGACAGAAGTAGGGAAGGTGTGTTAAATGAAAGAAAAAATGAGAAAGTGTTTGTTTGTGGAGAATGAGTGACAAATGAGGATGGCTGCCGATAATAAATAGATTTAGTGATTAAATTAAATGTAAAGTTACAATGACTCAAATTAAATTGATTTTACTTTTTTCTTTGTGGGTAGTACCTATGCTAAGATAATAGTTAAAGTTTTACAACAATATCACAATACAAATAAGTGATAAGTTACGTTATTGCTGTTATGAATTATCCTAAAGAAAATTACCGCTATTTTAATAAACCGCACTTAGATTCGTTCTCTGTATGAGAATCAAGTGATAAAGAATCAGTGCAGTACTAAGTCTATCAAAATAAATTATGTAGGGACTCAATGAGAGCGTGTTACTAAGTATGAATAATAATTGTGTGCTAATTTATGGCTACAGAATAAAAGTAAACAACAATACTCCCCAATTAAATCCGCAGGTTGACATCAGCTGTTCGAAATAGGTTACCGGTAACGGTGGATAACCAAACACTGATATTATACTTTGTTTATACACAGGAAAACACTAATCCCGCTTATTTATGCAGTTATATTCCTAATTGATATATAATTACACCTTAATTTTACTTAAATATTAATTAAAACTAATTTTAAAATACGGATTACAATTTTTACATGTCACTCGGGCAGTGTTGCCAATTAATTCATCGCCCGCACTCTCCAAATCGCCGCAAGCGCCCTAGGCGCTTGGTTCCGGAAATGGAGAATCGAGGTCAACCCTGACAAGAGCCAAGCGGTCCTCTTCTCTAAACCGCGCTCATCCCTCACCCCCCCTAGTCCCATCACCATGTACGGCAAGCCGATCCCTTGGGAAAAGCGAGCCAAATACCTCGGTGTGATCCTCGACCACCACCTCACTTTCGGAGAGCACATTAAGGCGGTTCGTTCGCGCGCCGCTTTCGCTCTCGGTAGGCTTCACCCCATGCTAAATGCACGCAGCAAGTTGTCACTCAAGTGCAAATTGCGCATCTTCACGGCGTGCATTCGTCCCATCATGACCTACGCCTGTGCCGTATTCGCACACGCAAAGGCATACCGTCTCCATAGGATGCAAACCCTACAAAACCGTTTCTTGCGTAAGGCCACGGGAGCCCCGTACTACCTTCGCAACGAGAATCTCCATCTCGATCTGAGAATCCCCACCATCCAGCAGTTCATGAAACGCACCGCCAAGCGCTTCTTCGACACTGCTGAAAAACACCCCAATCCCCTGATCGCATCGGCCGCCCGATACACCCCCTCCCGTATTAGTAAGACTCGCCGACCGAGACATACTTTGACCATCCCCGACGATGCCATTACTCTCCTCCAGGAGAGTAACAAAGAAACCAGTACATTACGAAAGTACAAACACAGACCGCCGTCATTCCGCCCTCGCCGCCGAGGACCGTCGCGACGTCCCTGTTCATCTCCGCCCCGTCCCTTGCTCGTGCCAGCCCGCGCCGCTGAGCCTGTAGCTTTAAATCCGTCCCTAAATAATACTGACCAGATCCAGCCTGTCCCTTTGCTGCCCTCCCCCAGCGACGCCCTAAGCCGAGGCCCGTACCCCACAGGGGGTGCCCTTAGCGTGTAGTCGCTTAGTTTGTAAGTTATTTTAAGCCCTGGCTGGAGGCCTTAAATTCATTTACATTCAGGCACCACAGGAAAGCCCGGTTAAGCAGCCGACAACCTCATAGGTTGACCTGCGAGGTGCAATACCGAAAAAAAAAAAAAAAAAAATTGCTCGCCCTCACTCTTCGCTCGACGCTCGCCGCGAACGGACGTGCTGCGCTTCGCTCCGCGCCCGCTCTCGACTTCCCGCCACTTCTCGTTGCGCCCGCCGCGACGACTCCTGTAGTCAGCAGACTACAACCTATTCGATCGGAAGCCGCCTTTTTCAAGGCAGCGGACGATTAATTATTTCTTTAACCCGCGTGTTGTTGTGTTAGCTTCACTTGGCCCCTTCAGGGCTTAAATCCACAGTTTCGTGGTCCTCGGTGGATACCTTACGGTGCCAACGAAGCCGAGGGGGTGTTGCCCCAATCACACCCGCCGACCCCCTTCAGGGTGAGGCAGTCAATTGGAGTCGGGAGCTAGTGTCACGGCCTTGGGGGGTCTCCTAGTCGTGCCTAGTCTCTGGTTTCGTTCACAGCTACACACCTAGTGTCGGTTGGGCGTGTCTACACCCTTCGCACTAGACTGGTCAGGGCCCCGTTCGCACAATAAGACTGGCGACGGGTTTACAAGCTTAGGGCACACCAGTAGGTACTCACCTCCCTGCCTACACCCGGCAGGGAGGGTCACACATCCCCGGGCCTGTCCACCCGGGGAGCTAGGCAGTTAGGATACAGTTAGGTTCCCCCGCAAAAATTTCTCCCGCAATTCCCCTCCCTCTTCGATGATGTCGGACGCAATTATCGTTGCGTTCGTCAAGGAGGTCCTCTTCAAGGACCCCGAATTCATTGCCAAGTATGGCAAAAAGTTTGCTGCTCTGCAGCAAAACTCTTCCCCGATCGAGGAAAGCATCGCTAGCTTTAGCGATGTACTCGACAGCCCCGCTTCCCCGCCGCCCGTTGACAAAGGAATTCCAGTGTCGGCACCATCAATGCCTTCACGGGACATTCCTTCATTATTGTCCATCGAGACAATAAATCTCTACGCGGAAGCACACAATGTGCCGACCGCCATTGTTCCCGCCGCCATTGTTTCGCAAACAATGGGCGCCTCGCAGCTGCGTGTCGCAGCCGCAAACCCCGACTCGTCCGAAAGCATGGACACCTCGGTCCCACGTGACCACCCTTCTGCCCCTGTCTCCGACTCTGAGGACTCCCTATCCTCCTCCGCTTCCTCCTCGGACGACGACTACCAAGTCGTCGGCAGCGGAGGCAAGAGGAAGAAGGGAAAGTCTCCCTCTCAGGCTACCAAAGCCAAAAAGGTCGTAGCAACGACCTCCCCCGCGTCCCTCCCGACCCCTAGTCCCACCGTCAACGCTGTCTCGACTTCCGAGTCCAGCCGCCCCCCTAGCCTCCTCACTCCCAACCCCGCCTTAGCTTCGAAGAAGAAGCTCAAACCCCCGCCGCCCTTGTTCATTCAAGACAAGGCCAAATGGACGGAGGTCTCCAAGTGGTGTAATGATCGCAAGATCACTTACACCAACGCCCGCACTACCCTGCAGGGCATTAAAGTCCAAGTTCCCACGGCAAAAGACCACAGGGAACTAACCAGCCTACTGAAGGTGAGGAACGTCTCGTTCCACACCTATTCCCTCCCCGAGGAAGCGCCCACCCGAGTGGTGATCCGGCGCATCCCAAAAGAGATCCCAGTTGAGGACATCCTCAACGACCTCCACTCCCAAAAGTTCCCCGTCTCGGCAGTCCATCGCCTGCACAAAGCGAGGGGCGGCCCCGCCTTCGACACCGTCCTGGTCGTCTGTGACCCCACAGAAGGCCATCACCCCATCTTCAAGGTGAAGTCAATTTGCTCCCTTTCTGGCATCTCCATAGAGAAGCCCTACAAGGCCAACGTAGTCGGCCAATGTCACCGTTGCCAACTGTATGGCCACGTACAGCGCAACTGTTTCGCGACCCCGAGATGCGTTAAGTGTCTGGGGGAGCACGGCACTGCCGATTGCCCACGCCCAAAGGAGCGTGAGCTATGTACAGAACCGCCTAGCTGCGTACTATGTGGCCAGTCAGGACACCCGGCTAACTACCGCGGCTGTCCCAAGGCCCCTAAATCCTCTTCTCCCAAGTTGGTAAAGCGTGCAAACGCCCGCCAGCAAAGGGAAAGCCCATCTGTGAAGGTTCCCTCCTCACAGATGCCCGAGCGTCTCAGCCCTCAGAGGCCCTCCCCCTGGAACACGCTCAACCACCAGAGAGCCTTTCCAGCACTGGCCACCCCACAGCCAGCCCTTATCTCAGCGCCGCCGGCCCCTGCCGCCCCTGCTCCTCAATCCGCCCCCAAAAAGATTCCTCCCACAAAGGCTGCCCCTGTAGCCCCAGCCGCGCCCTCTCCCGCCCGCACCGGCCCCGTGGCCGCTATCCCCAACGCTGAACACGTCCAAATCTTATCGGACGCCTTCAGCATCTACGTTAACCCGGACGCCGTAACTATGGCTCAGGAAATCATTGCTTGCAATGCTGACCTTACAGCCATAGGGAAAGTGTTCGACGCGTACCCCGCAATTACGCGTGTCCTAGAAAAGCTTTACCGTCCTAAACCATAATGGATAGTAAAAAGCTTTGTAGTACCAAACCCCGTTCCCTCAAGTTAGGCTTCTTCAACGCAAATGGCATCAATGGTCAGCGGGATGAGATCGCCACCTTCCTCCGCGATCATCATCTTGACATACTCCTAGTACAGGAGACATTCCTGAAGCCCCGCCATCGTGACCCGAGAATTGCAAACTATCGGTTAGTTCGCAACGATAGGTCTCGCTGTCACAAGGGCGGCACCCTCATATACTACAGAAAGGAACTGTACTGCATCCCTATGGACCCTCCCCCCCTCTCTCGCCTCGAGGTCTCACTCTGTCGGCTCGGTATGACTAGTCATCAGCCGATTACCATTATCTCTGCCTACATCCCTCCTTCGTCCTCAGAGGACCCAACTCTTCTTGGCCTGAGTGACTCCGTTATACTAGCGGGCGATCTCAACGCCAAACACCCCGCCTGGAACTGCAACACGACCTCTACCAGAGGTAAAATCGTGTTCAACCTCTGAGCCACCCTCAACTTAGACGTCATCGCTCCGATGACTCCCACTCATTTCCCCCATGACCCAAATCACCTCCCCGATATCCTCGATGTAGCGCTCCTCAAGAATGTAAATCTCCGTTTGCATTCTATTGAAGCGCTCCCCGAGCTCGACTCCGACCACCGTCCGGTCATCATGGAACTAGCTCCTCGCTCAGGTCCCTATGATCCCAGCCAACCCCCCCCGACCCAAGTGATAACCGACTGGAGGAAAGTAAGCGAAAGCTTAAAGTCCGTCACGTCGCCTCACCTGGACGCTATCCCCGACCACATCGTTTCAGTCGCAGACACGACGGGCGCGATCAACTCCTTCACGGAACACGTACAATCCGTCCTGAACGATTGTTCAAGGGAGGTTCCGGTGGTGAACGATCACCGCTGGAAACTACCGGACGATGTGCGTGCTCTGATGACCGAGAAGAACGCGGCCATCCGTGCGTATAGCGCTTTCCCCTGTGACGCGAACAAAGCTCACATGCGATCTCTACAGCGTGCTGTAAAGAACCGCATAGATGAGTGGCGTAACGCTAGCTGGGAAAAGACGCTTAGCGAACTGGAGCCCACCCACCAAGCCTTCTGGGAGCTACAGAGGAGGCTACGCTCCACCAGAGAGGCCGCCATGCCTCCTCTCACTCGCCCCGACAAAACCGTCGCTTTCGACAACGACGAAAAGGCTGAATGTCTAGCCGACAGTCTTGAGGCCCAATGCACCCCGAGCACTCAACCTGTAGACGAAGCTCACCTTTCCAGGGTTGACGCCGAAGTCGAACGTAGAGCTGCCATTCCACCCGTCGAAGACCCCGACGACCCACTGCCCCCCGTCACCCCCGACGAGGTGCAGGACATCATCAAAAACCTCAGACCCCGGAAAGCCCCTGGGTCTGACGGAATCACGAACAGGGTTTTCAAACTCCTCCCTGCCCCTCTCATAATGCTTATGACTGCCATCTTCAATGGCGCCATGAGCAACAACATCTTCCCCGGGACGTGGAAAGAAGCCACCGTCATTGGCATTCCCAAACCCGGCAAACCCAAGTCGGAGCCTTCGAGCTATCGACCCATCAGTCTGCTCAACGTTCTCGGCAAAATCTACAAGAGGCTTATTTATAAGCGCCTCAAAGATTATGTCGAAGCAAAGAGCCTCATCCCGGACGAACAATTCGGATTTCGTTCCCACCATTGTTGCGTCCAACAAGTGCACCGCATCGTCGAGCACATAAGCGTTGGCTTTCAACGTGGCTCTCTGACGGGCGCCCTCTTCTTCGACATAGCGAAAGCTTTCGATAAAGTCTGGCACAATGGCTTAATATACAAGCTCTACCAGATCGGAGTGCCTGACCGCCTCGTTCTCATCATACGAGACTTTCTGTCAAATCGTACCTTTCGCTATCGCATTGAAGGTGCGCTCTCCTCTCCCCACCCCATACGCGCCGGAGTCCCTCAAGGCTCCGTCCTATCCCCGCTTCTGTTCACGCTGTTCACCAGCGACATCCCAAAAAATAGCAAGACCCATCTGGCCCTATTCGCTGACGATACGGCTATTTATTACACCGGTCGCAGCCCAGCCTCCATCGCCCGCACTCTCCAAATCGCCGCAAGCGCCCTAGGCGCTTGGTTCCGGAAATGGAGAATCGAGGTCAACCCTGACAAGAGCCAAGCGGTCCTCTTCTCTAAACCGCGCTCATCCCTCACCCCCCCTAGTCCCATCACCATGTACGGCAAGCCGATCCCTTGGGAAAAGCGAGCCAAATACCTCGGTGTGATCCTCGACCACCACCTCACTTTCGGAGAGCACATTAAGGCGGTTCGTTCGCGCGCCGTTTTCGCTCTCGGTAGGCTTCACCCCATGCTAAATGCACGCAGCAAGTTGTCACTCAAGTGCAAATTGCGCATCTTCACGGCGTGCATTCGTCCCATCATGACCTACGCCTGTGCCGTATTCGCACACGCAAAGGCATACCGTCTCCATAGGATGCAAACCCTACAAAACCGTTTCTTGCGTAAGGCCACGGGAGCCCCGTACTACCTTCGCAACGAGAATCTCCATCTCGATCTGAGAATCCCCACCATCCAGCAGTTCATGAAACGCACCGCCAAGCGCTTCTTCGACACTGCTGAAAAACACCCCAATCCCCTGATCGCATCGGCCGCCCGATACACCCCCTCCCGTATTAGTAAGACTCGCCGACCGAGACATACTTTGACCATCCCCGACGATGCCATTACTCTCCTCCAGGAGAGTAACAAAGAAACCAGTACATTACGAAAGTACAAACACAGACCGCCGTCATTCCGCCCTCGCCGCCGAGGACCGTCGCGACGTCCCTGTTCATCTCCGCCCCGTCCCTTGCTCGTGCCAGCCCGCGCCGCTGAGCCTGTAGCTTTAAATTCGTCCCAAAATAATACTGACCAGATCCAGCCTGTCCCTTTGCTGCCCTCCCCCAGCGACGCCCTAAGCCGAGGCCCGTACCCCACAGGGGGTGCCCTTAGCGTGTAGTCGCTTAGTTTATAAGTTATATTAAGCCCTGGCTGGAGGCCTTAAATTCATTTAAGGCACCACAGGAAAGCCCGGTTAAGCAGCCGACAACCTCATAGGTTGACCTGCGAGGTGCAATACCGAAAAAAAAAAAAAAAAAAAAAATTGCTCGCCCTCTTTGGCTGCGCGGCGCTTGGATCGAACGGACGTATACATTTTATTTTAACTTAGAATTGTTGATTATATTTGCTTGTAATTGATGTACATAGTTATTTAAGAATAAATCGTTTTGGTTAGGCTAAGTGGCCGTTATTTTTAAAAAAACCCAATTTGACTTCTGTTTGGTAAGACTATATTTTTATTTTTAAGGTAGGTAAAAAATTATGTAGTGAATCAACATGTTATATGTTTAGAAATATAATATTTCTTTTTCATAATAATAACATCACCACATTAACTGTCATACCTACTTATAAAATAAAAGTGAAAATAGCACTAAATACCTTGGTGTTTTACCTACTTTATAGATTTTGTATTAGTATATTTGATTTTTAATATGGTTATGATCGTAAAAAGGACCTGCTTATTCAACGTTTGAAACACTTCCTTAGAATTTATGATAACAACAGTTTATTTAAAACACACCCTGACACTTTAGTATTGTGGGCTGCTAACGGTGGTGCTGTCTTATTAGCGAAGTGGAGCACCATCTCTTGAATAACATGTTCTTCCCAATTAAAATCTATATATTCTTGGGCAAAGTGGACTTTCACTTGGCGATGAACAGCACTTCATTAAATTTTACGTGTCGGCTTGTATTGTTTCAATCCAGCAGCATGCATGAGTATGTCTACTAACAATCCGTTCTAATACGGGAGAAAACATTACAGGTTTTGGTCACGAACGAAACTTTTGAACATTTCCTGTTTCTTCAAAATGTCTTAACCACAATCTGACTGTATTTCTCTGAAACAAATAAATAAAACGGGTGTCACTTACGTTTAAGTAAATATATAAAAAATAATAACACAGCATTGTCACAGCATAAGGAATACTTAGGTATAAAATTAGACAAACACACTTACTTATATGTTAAATCTCCAAGCAATCTCTCTGATCAACAACATCCAACATTCTCCTTCAGCAAATAGAATATTTTTTTTTGTATTTCAAATAATCACTCAATTGAGACATTGAGACATGATAATCAAACAATAGAATATATATAAAAACATTGGAAAAGAAGATTTTTGCAATTTACTAAGTCAAGGCACAGATAATATAATACTACGTTCAAGCCAAGGTAAGAAATGTTTGCGCGTAGTCACTGCAATTGCGCGTTGGCTGTCTTGAGGTGTCACGGTTCATTTTTATTTTTCTACCCACATCCTTACTAACATTTGAATATCAGTTTTATAATGAATACGCAAATTGTTTTTCAACTACCCACTTTTGCCCCAATATTGTATTCGTTCATCGAGTCTTACTAGTCTAATTAACTCATACGAATTGAATAACTTTTAATGTTATTTGCAGAGGGTTCAAATTAGTTTGTTTTAAGGGTGGGTCAGGGAACAGCTATCACCGACTGTACCTCTTTGTTTACTGTTGATTCAATTTTTCGTTTATGAATGTTGATTTTTAAAATGCTTGTTTTATATATGATTGTGTGTAATAATTACAATATTTTCGACTTTTCGTTAGTACTTATTGTTGATTTAATTTTTAATTGTTCATGGTGTTTTTGAAATTTTAAAAATTATAATTTGTTTTGTTTTTTTTTTTAAACCTTTTTGTTTTGATGCTGTCATTTAATTGCTGGTCGGTAAATTTTTCAGTAGGTAATTAAAATTATCATGTCTTAGTTTTGTTTAATATAGATCTGACTGCTCTGTATATTTAAACTGGAGTAATAATGATAAGATGATCATTATATCATTTCTGTGATTTTAATTGTGATATTCGATAATAAAGATGATTCATACCTAAATATTTAGGACTGTTTTATTTTTTAATTACCCTTTCAAAAATTTAAACTACGTTTCTTTTTTTTGTTGACTGTACTTTTAAAGTACTTGTAATTTGGGACGAAACACCACTTCAATAGTCATATGGGACGAACCAAGAATTTTTTGGAATGTGGGACGAAACTTCGGGACGAGCGAAGAATAAACCTAAATTTTGGAAAGTGGTAGGAGGAGGGTTGACGTACCCCCTCCCCACTTCCTTCAGTCAGTCATCGACTACACGTATAAACAAAGCAATTTGTCTTGTTACGGCGGTTCTGCTGTGATTTTATAAGGAGTTCCGTTCCATATCTCCAAAGTTCATCATCAGATCATGACAATATTCCTATGGGACCTATTCGGAACTATACTCTTTCCAACAAAAAAAGAATCATCCAAATCGATTCATAATTGGCGGAGTAATCGTAGAACAAACACAAAAAAAACATACGGGTCGAATTGAGAACCTCCTCCTTTTTGAAGTCGGTTAAAAATAAGGTCACGCAAAACTATGGTTACAGGTATACTATAAATATTGCGCACGAATACAACCTAACGGTACCCAGATACCCACAAAAAAAAAAATATGACCTACTTAGTGAGAAATGCCTACTCAACCGTTCATTATTTATTATTATAATATCTTTCCGATGTATAATTTTTAATTTCATCTTAATCTATACACTTAGATAATGTAGATTATGTGGCTAATATTTTGCGTATTATTATATAGTAGGCATTGGTGCCGATTCTGTTGTACACCGAACTAAACTAAATTATCTCTAAAATTCTCTATTTTTGGTTTAGAGAATTATAAAAGCTATTCTGCAAACGATTCTCTAAACTTAAAAACATTTTTGACACATCTATAATCGAGTTTGACAACTGCTAAGTTGAGTTGACCATAAACTAAGATGTGTCGGAAAATATTTTAAAGAGTGAATGAAAGTGAACGATATGATCCAAAGTGCAAAAAAAACTGAGTTAAATTAATTAATTATCTTTAATTGTTTATCAATAATTATTTAAATAAAATATGGGGAGCATAATGACGCCATAAAACTATATTTTTGTTTTTAATTTAATAAATTAAGATGTTACAATATGTACTTGTCTTCATTATCTGTGATCATTAAGATACAATTTATAGTCTGTGCTTATCAACGTAGGGATGTTCGATCCGGGTGCTTTGTATCAAAATTCTGGATCGAAATGAAACGTAACACAGTCTAATATTATCCAATTGATAAGTTACAATTTTTCATATCAAATCAAATATTTTAAGAAATCAAAGATGTTGCCTTTTTTTACATCATAATTTAATTTTATAGAAAGATATGAATAAATTTGCCAATCTTTGGTTATTAAAGAATCTTTATTTTCAAAAGAAATTTTACAAAAAAGTACGCAAGTATAAACAGTAACTTCGATAACCGCTCCGGATCTAGATGATTCAGACTTTTGTTTAAGGTACGATTGGCCAACGAGAAAAGACGTTCGGAAAGCACAGACATTCCTACCACTGATAAATAACGTAAGGCTATGTCACCCCAAACGATTCCTCTCGCTGACCAATATTTTTTTGAATCTGACTTTCCGTTTAACAAAGGTTCAGACAAATATTGCTTGAAAAATATATAGAAGCCTTCTTGTGGTCTACTACTTGTATTTAAGAAATGCGGTATTAGTATTACTTATAAAATCATAAATATTTAGGCCTACTATTCCGTAATTCTATCTTTAAAACAAGAATCTAATACGATGTTTGATGTGTTCCTCAGTGCATGTGTATCGATTCGCGATTACTGATCGAATACTATTGTATCAATACAAAAATCGAGCGAACATCCCTAGATCAATGACAACTTAATTTTATTTATTTACTCTTTACGAATTTATTATTCTAACAATTTATAACAATTATTTACGTACATTACGAATTCTTTTCGAATGAAAATTGTGACTGGAGATGAGTCGTAGATGACCGATTATACGCCTGAATCAAAAAGACAAGTCACCACAGTGGAAAAAAAAACAAACAAAAAGCAATAAAATTCCCTAACTGACAAAACATGTAGAACCACAATTTTGGAAGAAAATCACGGCCTCAGTGGTTTGGGATCGACAAAGCATCATTATGGTCGAATTTCTGTATTAGGAGGAGACTATCAGTGCACAAAGCCACTGTAAGACCCTGAAAAACCCAAAAAGAGCATTGAAAACTAAAGGTATGCTTGTTGAAGGACAAAACCTGATTTCGCATAGCTTAGCTAGTCACCAAGACGCTCTTGGACTAATTTGTTTAAAATGTTTTAAACTATCTCCCGTATTCGCCTGACAGATATTTATCTTTGCAGCTCCCTGAAGACACGCATGTGTGGAATAAAATTTTCAACCAAAGAGCAGTAGCAAAAAGGTCCTCTTAAGTAGTAGCTGGCTGAAGAGCTTTTCAACATAAAAAAACATAACATCACGCCTGTAATCCCCGAAGGGTTAGGCAGAGGTGAACCCATTAGTACACCCACATTTCGCCAGTTATGTTTTTAGTCCCATGTAATAGGGGGCGAGCCTATTGCCATCCATCGGGCACAAATCCAGACTCCGAAGCTGCTACTGAGAAATCCCTGATGGAAAAACCCAATAACACTTTGCCCGACCTGGGAATCGAACCCAAGACCTCATGCACAGCAGTCGCGCTTGCGACCACTAGACCAACGAGGCAGCTTTTCAAGGAGGTCTAAAAAAGCTCATGTCACAACTCAGCATAATCATAGTATTATTACAAGCTATTAGCACCAGACCTGGAGTACAAAACAATAACCGAAGAGTATCGAACGTGAATGGTGGCGATGTTAGCATTCGGAATGATGAAACCGGGAAAGAATATCGCCGAAATATAGTTCACTTAAAGAAAGTAAATGATTCATGGACTGTGGTTACTCAAAATAGTAATAATGATTTGAAAATAATGAACTAGCAAATTATTTTTTAATTGATATACTTTTATATTATTGTCTACTGTTATCAACTCACTCATTATGTGACTACACAGATTTAAACTTAAGTACAATCAAAGCTGTTTAGTTAAACTTTGTATTAAATAATGGCAGTTTAAGTTAGAATACTAATTACCTTAATTGTATTTTTAAACATTTCAATTCAATAAAAATAAAGGAGAGATGTAGTGTATGGGATTTTGGTTTGACTCTTCGCTTGCCGCGATCGGACGTGCTGCGCTTTGCTCCGCGCCCGCTCACGACTCCCCGCCACTTCTCGTTGCGCCCGCCGCGACGACTCCTGTAGTCAGCAGACTACAACCTATTCGATCCGAAGCCGCCTTTTTCAAGGCAGCGGACGATTAATTATTCCTTTAACCCGCGTGTTGTTGTGTTAGCTTCACTTGGCCCCTTCAGGGCTTAAATCCACAGTTTCGTGGTCCTCGGTGGATACCTTACGGTGCCAACAAAGCCGAGGGGGTGTTGCCCCAATCACACCCGCCGACCCCCTTCAGGGTGAAGCAGTCAATTGGAGTCGGGAGCTAGTATCACGGCCTTGGGGGGTCTCCTAGTCGTGCCTAGTCTCTGGTTTCGTTCACAGCTACACACCTAGTGTCGGTTGGGCGTGTCTACACCCTTCGCACTAGACTGGTCAGGGCCCCGTTCGCACAATAAGACTGGCGACGGGTTTACAAGCTTAGGGCACACCAGTAGGTACTCACCTCCCACACATATCCCCGGGCCCATCCATCCGGGGAGCTAGGCAGTTAGGATTAAGTTAAGTTCCCCTCGCGAAATTTTTCCGGCGATTCCCTCCCTCCCTCTTCGATAATGTCGGATGCAATTATCGTTGCGTTCGTCAAGGAGGTCCTCTTCAAGGACCCCGAATGCATTGCCAAATATGGCAAGAAGTTTGCTGCTTTGCAGCAAAACTCTGCTCCGACCGAGGAAAGCATCGCTAATTTTAGCGATGTACTCGACAGCCCCGCTTCCCCGCCACCCGTTGATAAAGGAAGTCCAGTGGCGGCACCATCAATGCCCTCACTAGAAATTCCTTCCTTATTGTCTATCGAGACAATGAACCCCTACGCGGAAGCACACAATGTGCCGACCGCCATTGTTCCCGCCGCCATTGTTTCACAAACAATGGGGGCCTCGCAGCTGCGTGTCGCAGCTGCAAACCCCGACACGTCCGAAAGTATGGACACTTCGGTCCCACGTGACCACCCTTCTGCCCCCGCCTCCGACTCTGAAGACTCCCTATCCTCCTCCGCTTCATCTGACGACGACTACCAAGTCGTTGGCAGTGGAGGCAAGAGGAAGAAGGGAAAATCTCCCTCTAAGGCTACCAAAGCCAAAAAGGTCGTAGCATCGACCTCCCCCGCGTCCCCCTCGACCCCTAGTCCCACCGTCAACACTGTCTCGACTTCCGAGCCGCCCCCCTAGCCCCCTTACTTCAAACCCCGCTTTAGCTTCAAAGAAGAAGCTCAAACCCCCGCCGCCCTTGTTCATTCAAGACAAGGCCAAGTGGACGGAAGTCTCAAAGTGGTGTAACGATCGCAAGATCACTTACACCAATGCCCGCACTACCCTGCAGAGCATTAAAGTCCAAGTTCCCACGTCAAAAGACCATAGGGAACTAACCAGCTTACTGAAGGTGAGTAACGTCTCGTTCCACACCTATTCCCTCCCCGAGGAAGCGCCCACCCGAGTGGTGATCTGGCGCATCCCTAAAGAGATCCCAGTTGAGGACATCCTTAACGATCTCCACTCCCAAAAGGTCCCCGTCTCGGCAGTCCACCGCCTGCACAAGGCGAGGGGCGGCCCCGCCTTCGACACCGTCCTGGTCGTTTGTGACCCCACGGAAGGCCATCACCCCATTTTTAAGGTTAAGTTAATTTGCTCCCTCTCTGGCATCTCCATAGAGAAGCCCTACAAGGCCAACGTAGTCGACCAATGTCACCGTTGCCAACTGTATGGCCACGTACAGCGCAACTGTTTCGCGACCCCGAGATGCGTTAAGTGTCTGGGGGAGCACGGCACTGCCGATTGCCCACGTCCAAAGGAGCGTGAGCTATGCACTGAACCACCCAGCTGCGTGCTATGCGGCCAGTCCGGACACCCAGCTAACTACCGCGGCTGTCCCAAGGCCCCCAAATCCTCTTCTCCCAAACTGGCGAAGCGTGCAAACGCCCGCCAACAAAGGGAAAGCCCGTCTGTGAAGGTTCCCTCCTCACAGATGCCGGAGCGACTGAGCCCTCAAAGGCCCTCTCCGTGGAACACGCTCAACCACCAAAGGGCCTTTCCAGTGCTGGCCACCTCACAACCCGCCCCAACATCAGCGCCGCCGGCCCCTGCCACCCCCGCTCCTCAACCCGCCCTCAAAAAGGTTCCTCCCACAAAGGCTGCCCCGGCAGCCTCAGCCGCGCCCTCTCCCGTCCGCACCAGCCCCGTGGCCGCTATCCCCAACGCTGAACACGTCCAAATCTTATCGGACGCTTTCAGCATCTATGTCAACCCGGATGACGTAACTATGGCTCAGGAAATCATTGCTTGCAATGCTGACCTTACAGCCATAGGGAAAGTATTCGACGCGTACCCAGCAATTACGCGTGTCCTAGAAAAGCTTTACCGTCCTAAACCATAATGGATAATAAAAAGCTTTGTTGTACCAAACCCCGTTCCCTCAAGTTAGGCTTCTTTAATGCAAATGGCATCAATGGCCAGCGGGATGAGATCGCCACTTTCCTCCGCGATCATCATCTCGACATACTCCTAGTACAGGAGACATTCCTGAAGCCCCACCATCGTGACCCGAGAATTGCAAACTATCGGTTAGTTCGCAACGACAGGTCTCGTTGTCACAAGGGCGGCACCCTCATATACTACATAAAGGAACTGTACTGCATCCCAATGGACCCTCCCCCCCTCTCTCGCCTCGAGGTCTCACTCTGTCGGCTCGGCATGACTGGTCATCAGCCGATTACCATTATTTCTGCTTACATCCATCCTTCGTCCTTAGAGGACCCAACTCTGCTCACTAACGATCTCTCCGTTCTTCTTGGCCTGAGTGACTCCGTTATACTAGCGGGTGATCTCAACGCCAAACACCCCGCCTAGAACTGCAACACGTCCTCTACCAGAGGTAAAATCGTGTTCAACCTGTGTGCCACCCTTAACTTTGACGTCATCGCTCCGATGACTCCCACTCACTTCCCCCACGACCCAAATCACCTCCCCGACATCCTCGATGTAGCGCTCCTCAAGAATGTAAATCTCCGTTTGCATTATATTGAAGCGCTCCCAGAGCTCGACTCGACCACCGTCCTGTCATCATGGAACTAGCCCCCCGGTCAATTCGCTATGATCCCAGCCAACCCCCCCCGACCCAAGTGATAACCGACTGGAGGAAAGTAAGCGAAAGCTTAAAGTCCGTCACGTCGCCTCACCTGGACGCTATCCCCGACCACATTGTTTTAGTCGCAGACGCGACGGGAGCGATCAACTCTTTCACAGAACACGTGCAATCCGTCCTGAACGATTGTTCAAGGGAGGTTCCGGTGATGAGCGATCACCGCTGGAAACTGCCGGACGATGTACGTGAACTGATGACCGAGAAGAACGCGGCCATCCGTGCGTATAGCGCTTTTGTCTGCGACGCGAACAAAGCTCACATGCGATCTCTACAGCGTGCTGTAAAGAATCGCATAGATGAGTGGCGCAATGCTACCTGGGACAAGACGCTTAGCGAACTGGAGCCCACCCATCAAGCCTTCTGGGAGCTACAGAGGTTACGCTCCACCAGAGAGGCCGCCATGCCTCCTCTCACTCACCCCGACAAAAGCGTTGCTTTCGACAACGTCGAAAAGGCTGAATGTCTAAAGCCGACAGTCTTGAGGCCCAATGTACCCCCAGCTCTCAACCTGTAGACAAAGCTCACCTCTCCAAGGTCAAAGCTGAAGTCGAACGTAGAGCTTCCCTTCCACCTATCGAAGACCCCGACGACCCACTGCCCCCCGTCACCCCCGACGAGGTGCAGGACATCATCAAAAACCTCAGACCCCGGAAAGTCCCTGGGTCTGACGCAATCACGAACAGGGTATTCAAACTCCTCCCTGCCCCTCTCATAATGCTTATAACCGCCATCTTTAATGGCACCATGAGCAACAACATCTTCCCCGGGACGTGGAAAGAAGCCACCGTCATAGGCATCCCCAAACCTGGCAAACCTAAGTCAGAGCTACCGTCCCATCAGTCTGCTCAACGTTCTCGGCAAAATCTACGAGAGGCTTATTTATAACCGTCTCAAAGATTATGTCGAAGCAAAGAGCCTCATCCCGGACGAACAATTCGGATTTCGTTCCCACCATTGTTGCGTCCAACAAGTCCACCGCATCGTCGAGCACATAAGCGTTGGCTATCAACGTGGCTCTCTGACGGGCGCTCTCTTCTTCGACATAGCGAAAGCATTTGATAAAGTCTGGCACAATGGCTTAATATACAAGCTCTCACCAGATCGGAGTGCCTGACCGCCTCGTACTCATCATACGAGATTTTCTGTCAAATCGTACCTTTCGCATTGAAGGTGCGCTCTCCACCCCCCACCCCATACGCGCCGGAGTCCCTCAAGGCTCCGTCCTATCCCCGCTTCTATTTACGCTGTTCACCAGCGACATCCCAAAAAATATATTCGCTGACGATACGGCCACTTATTGCACCGGTCGCAGCCCAGCCTCCATCGCTCGCACTCCCCAAATCGCCGCAAACGCCCTAGGCGCTTGGTTCCGGAAATGGACAATCGAGGTCAACACTGACAAGGGCCAAGCGGCCCTCTTCTTCAAACCGCGCTCACCCCTCACCCCCCCCTAGTCCCATCACCATGTACGGCAAGCCGATCCCTTAGGAAAAGTGAGCCAAATACCTTGGTGTGATCCTCGACCACCACCTTACTTTCGGAGAGCACATTTCAGCACGAAAGATATTTGCCTCGTCCTTAGTGACTATAAACATAATCATTATGGACTGTTGTGACAGGACTCCCACAGTCCCCTCCACTGTCACCTATCTTTTTTGCATTTCGCCGGTGGGATCTTTGGGCGGGACGAAAGTGTTACATAATTACTCGAATGGGGTGTATAACGGTCGTGGGGTATTTCGTCCCTGGGCCCGGCGGCGGCCCACTACACACAGGAGCCCGAGCACCCGTTCCCCGACTCAGTCGATTCGGGTAGTAAGGCGATTGAACCTTGTCCAGTTCATGTGCGAGCCCCTCAAGACCATTGATGGCAAGCTGGCCAAGACTCCTTCGTCGATCCCGACATACCTTTTTAGCACCTTATAGGAAGCTAGGCTCCATACACCCCTCCAGGACAGAGTGCAGGAGGTCGATAGGACGCTCTGTCTACAAGGGAGTCCCAGTATATCTGCGACTTTCTCGACGAGCTCATCGTGATTCCCGTATTTATTACGCTTCTCACGATGAAGCTCATTCAAGGGCCGCTGACCTGAGACCACCTGCGCATCCACAATCACCCCCACACCATTCCTGGAGGCGATGATGTCGGGTTTTCGAAGGCCCAACGCGGTCCTAATCTTCGGCTCCTTCACCACCGTCCATCCTTTCTCCACCATGGCGGAGCTGACGACGTCCACCACGTAGTTATGGCGTTCAATCCGGCCGCCGTGCGTTCTGTGGCACTGCTGAATGGTGTGAGCCGTCGTCTCCCTGACCATGCAACCAGCACGGCAGTTCAACTCCGACTCGCCACCAGTCCTGCGCCCCCGTGTAGTGCGAACACGCGACGGGAGCGCATTAATGTGCGTGTGCACGAACTGCACGAAGTCCCGGCCGGTAAACTGCATGCTGCGCTCTCGCATCCACTTAGTGGACGAAGGTACCCGTGGACATTCCCGCAGTTCGAGTCCGTCCACAGCAGCATGCAGAGCTTCACGCCAATACTGAGCGGTCGTCCGCTCCCCGGATTTCGGATTTTCAGCGGTGAACCGCAGGAGCTGCCTGTCAGCCCACACCAGCTTCTTTCGGATCCTATCGGATCTGGCGGCAGCTCTGGCCACTGGCCATCTCGATGAGTCCAAACGACCGAACCTCTTACGAATGAGGTCCGGCACGCATGTTCTCAGAGACGGGATCGCCAGGCCGCCGTCCGTGGAAGCTGCGTGAAAATAGCCGACAGGTACATCCTGCGGAAGCCGAAGCCAAGTCCGCACTGCCCTCCGGATCTGTACGTCGAGCAACCTCAACCTATCATCCGTGATGTTCCCCAACACGAGACCGTGTAGGAAACGCGGAATCAGGTGTACCCTTGCAATTTCGAGCCGCTGCTGCGGCTTAAGGGGAGCCCTAGTGATGTTGTCTAAATTTTTAATCCGTATTTTAAAATTTGTTTTAATTAATATTTAAGTAAAATTAAGGTGTAATTTTATATCTATAACAAATATAAGTGCATAATAAACCGGGATTATTGTTTTCCCGTAAAAAAACAAAGTAAAACTTGAGTGTTTGGTTATCCACCGTTACCGGTAACCTATTTCGAACAGCTGATGTCAACCTGCGGATTTAATCGGGGAGTATTGTTTACTTTTATTTTATAATAGTCATAATTTAGCACACAATTGTCACTTAAGTTAGTAACACACTCTCATTGAGTTCCAGTAGAATTTGTTTTAATTTAATTGGTAGGTACTCCACTAAGTCTTCATCATTTGTCTTCACACAGGAGAGGAAACTTGGTACCTATCTTAAAAACGTTAACTGTTGTAGGAGTATACTGATCAATACAGTTTACCTAATTTACATTGTAGTATTGATATAATAGTTTAAACTTTTATCATAACATAAGTACTAGGTACCCACAAAGGGAAAAGTGAAATTAGTTAACTTTATTTAATTATTGTAACTTTGCATTTCAAGTTAACATAGTTGTTGATCATCAATCAGCATCCTGCCTCACTTCTTCTCCACATATAAACACTAGCTATCTTATTGTATTTTCACTTATTTTCTTTCATTTCACACACCTTTCCTACTTTTGTCTATTCGATTAGTTCTCACCGTTTCTTTTATTCTAATTTCAGTAACTATTCCTGTAACCATGTCAGTGATGACCCGTAAGGCTACTGCTCAGGTTATGGAGGTTAAATTAAGAACGGCCCTCGAAGAACTTAAGGCTTCAAACATCCAATGCCAACAACTGCTACAGGAGAGGGATGACTGTGAAGAGGAAGTCAAGTCAATCATTGACAAAAACACAAGCCTGAAGCGGGAGCTAGTGGACCTTCATCAGCAATTCCTGGATGTTGTCGATGAACGGGACAAACTGCGGGTGGTCACCGACGGGTTCAATAATTGTAGCAATTTGTATGAGGAGGCGTTGTGTAAGGTTAGGGACTTGGAAGAAGAACTAATTCATGCAAATGCACGAATTACAAAGTTGCAAAAGGAAAAAGTATGTACTCAGGCAAGAGAAACAGACCACTTATATAATGAATTAATTAAAAGTAATTGTAACCCAAATTCCTTAATAACAATAGACCTCACTGAAGATTCTTTAGTAAAGTATAATAATAGTAGCTACACAGTGAGTCAAAATAAAATTAAAAAATATGCTAAGTTCAACAAGATTATTAAAAAATGCAATAAATATAAGAAACAACAAAAACTAAATAATATTAAATTAAGGAAAGAACGTGTTTTTCTTATTAATAAATTAAATAATTTTCAAATAAAATTAGAGGACAGTAAAAACATTTATGAGGTGGACACTCAACGCCTTCAGTCAGAAATTGAGGTGCTTGAACAGTCACTACATTCTCTTCATATAAAATATGTGACATCTGAAAAACAAATAAAAGAGCACATCCTTGCCACAAATAAATTAGTGGAGATGTGTAACTCCAATGCAGACCAAGTGGACCCGCTGCCTGTCAGCTCCACTCTAGGTACCATCCAGGAGGAATCTTATCTTGAGGCTCTCCAGCCTGAGAAAGACAGTAGTTCTATACCTTTTGATAAAGTTTGTTACTGTCCTATTATGTTTTCTGACAGTTTAGGGAGAGGGTTAGGTAAATTAGTAAACAACAACCTGATGCATTCTTCTGTAAATTATTGCATGCCTGGTACAGCTTATAATGAACTTATGTCTACCGTACTAAGGAAAGAATATGATCCTAATTCAATTATTTCTATATTAGTAGGAAATAGTACTAATGTTACAAAAGACGATTTAACTAATAGGATCACTGAAATTTTGAAAATTGAGTGTCGGAAAATAATACTGTGTGCTTTTCCGTACTTTGTAAACCTCTCAAAGAGGCAAAATAATAACATACATTTATTAAATAACCATATGCAATTTTTGGTTAATCACCATAGTGACAAACTTTTATTTTTTGACACCAACAGTTTTGTTGAAAAATTGAAATCGACTAGGGATACAGCGTATCTGCCCATTAGTTTTAGACGTCGGATAGCTTGGCTATTAGCTTTAAATATTAACTCAGACATAAGTAGTATGTCGAAGTCTTCCACTATATGCACCACAATATTTAGTAATAATACTAATGTAAATGTGGTAAGCACAAATATTTTAAACTAGAATGTAAGACAACAGAAGGTACTAATAACAATATAGTTAAATTTATTAACAACAAAGTATCTTCTAGCAATCACTTATTAAATTGTAAAAAGGGGGTTAAACATCATTCCTTAAAACTATTTCATCAGAATATTCAAGGTTTTTCTTCTAAACAATTAGAAATTGAACTTTTTTTAGAAAAGACAATGTTCGACATTATTTGTTTAACCGAACATTGGTTAAAAGATTATGAAATGTTAATTAACTTTGAGAACTATAATGTGAGTAGTTGTTTTAACCGCAAATCCATGCTGCGTGGTGGTTCACTAATCTTAATTAAAAATAGTATCAAATCTAAACCCCGTAAAGACATAGTTGAACTATCAATTGAACATATTATTGAATTGTCCAGTGTTGAGCTAGATAAGCATATTTTAGTGTGCGTTTACAGACCCCCAAATTATCAGAATTATTCTATATTTGAAACTATAATGGAAGATGTTTTGACTAAACTTGCTACTGGTAATAAATCAGTAATAATCTGTGGTGATTTTAATATTAATATTTTAGAAAATAATTCAAATAGCAGTAGATTTATTAGTCTCATTAAATCATTCAATTTGTCAAATGTGTTTCTTGAACCAACACGAATAACTTCGACTACTGCTACATGTATTGATAATGTTTTTTGTTGCTGCGACTACTTAGATAAAGGCATAGTTAATTATCTTCCTTCGGATCACAGCGGACTAACCGTCACTTTCGAGTGCAACACACCATTACAAAAAGTGCAGATACAATCGAGACCAATAACATCTGGTAATTTAAATAAATTTAATAACATTTTAATTAGTAAATTATGTGTCCAGGGTTTTAATATGAATAATGGTAATACTTTGTATGAAGAATTCTGTTCAGTAGTGCATACAGAGTTTAATAATATTTTTAAGAAAAAATCCAAAACTATTTGCCCTAAGTTTTTATTTAGCGACTGGGCGACTAAAGGTATTAGGAAAAGCAGGGATAGACTTTTTGAGCTGTATGGCCTTAAGCCTTACATAAATACTGAAACTTTTAATAAGCATGTTGCTACCTACTCAAAAATTTTTAAAAATGCGTGTAATGCAGCTAAATCCTTGTGCATTAGCAACAAAGTTAAATCGGCAGAAAATAAAATAGAAACAGTTTGGAAAATCATCAATAACGAAACAAATAGGAGCAAAAGACATAATACTGATTACACTCTTGAGACTGCCCAAGGTGTCATAAGCAGTAATACCGATGTTGCTCAGGAATTTGCAGAATTCTTTACTAGTATTCCAATTAAAACTACTGAAATCTTAGATTCCTCACCCTCACTTGCTATTGACTTACTAAGAGGGAATGTTACAGTCTGTCCTAATGAATTTAAATTTAAACACATTAACCCTGTGGTCGTTTTAAAGGCTTTTAAACAGCTTAAGATCAAGGCTACCGAAGATCTGTGGGGCATGTCTACTAATGTCTGTAAATCTATTATTGAGACAATAGCACCCTATTTAGCTTTAATATTTAATCTGTGCGTAGACCAAGGGATATTCCCGGATTTAATGAAGTACAGCAAAGTTATACCGCTCTTCAAATCCGGAGATAGCAAGGACACCAATAATTACAGACCTGTTTCGGTTTTGCCGGTTTTCAGCAAGGTGTTTGAAAAAGTGATGCTCAATCAAATGCTCAATCATTTTAACTGTAACAACATCCTACACGATCAACAATATGGTTTCACCAGAGGACGTTGTACTACTGACGCCGGTGTTACTTTAATTAAGCACATCTTTAATGCATGGGAGGACTCACAGGATGCCGTTGGCATTTTTTGCGACCTCTCTAAAGCGTTCGATTGCGTGAATCACGAAACACTGCTCCTAAAGCTTGAGCATTACGGTCTCGGTGATCTAGCACTTAACTTAGTAAAATCGTATTTGAATGATAGACTACAGCAAGTTCAAATAAACGGTGTAAATTCATCAAGCTTAAAAGTAAAGATGGGCGTTCCGCAGGGTTCAATATTGGGTCCGTTCCTCTTTTTAGTATATATAAACGATTTACCTCATTTACTAGAAAACCAACCACAAATGGTGTTATTTGCTGATGATACTTCACTCATTTTTAGAGTAAATAGACAAGCACAGCACCTTGACGACGTAAATAACGCTATGCTTAAGGTTCACAATTGGTTTACTGTTAATAATTTAGTGTTAAATGAGAAAAAAACGAAATGTATAAGATTCGCTTTACCTAATGTTAGAGGGAGTAAATGTAACGTTATATTGAACAAGGACATGCTAGAATTCGTTGAGAAGACAGTTTTTCTAGGGATTACGCTCGATTCAAAGCTGCAGTGGAGTCCCCACTTAACATCTCTTGCAGGGCGGTTAAGTTCAGCCGCTTACGCTGTCAGAAAAATTAGACAATTAACAGACGTGGATACCGCGAGACTAGTTTATTTTAGTTATTTTCATAGCATCATGTCTTACGGTATTTTGCTTTGGGGACGAGCTGCAGATATAAATTCTATCTTTGTTCTGCAAAAGAGGGCTGTCAGAGCCATCTATAATCTTGGCAGACGCGAGTCTCTAAGGGAATTGTTCAAAAAAATTAACATCATGACGGTACCTTGTCAATATATATATGAAAACATTATGCATGTTCGAAAAAATCTTCATCTTTTTAAGAAAATTAGTGATAGACATGATTTTAATACTAGAAATAGGAACAAATTAGATCAACCAAGTTTCAGATTGTCGAAAGTAAGCACTTCTTTTATGGGGTACTGTGTAAAATGCTATAATAAAATACCAGTCGATATTCTCCAACTAAATGAGAGAAAATTTAAGACATGCATAAAACGCACACTATGTAATCAAGCATATTATAAGTTAGATGATTATATCACGGACAAAAATGCTTGGCTAAATGCTAGTCCTGCTCCACAGCCACTCGGGCTCACTTAATAGGATTTTTTTTTTTTTTTTTTCTTAAGAGAATGATGTTTCTTACCCTTTTTTTATGTCGACCTGAATAACTTTTACTGTTATCAGTACGATTACTTTTTATTTTATTTTTTACATATCAAAGTCATCCATCGAATAAGTACACTGAAAGTGTTAGTATTGTATAATTTAATATCATTTATTTCAATTTTGTAAATGTGAGTACCATGGAACATTTTTATTTATAGTAACTTTACTATGTGTTTTGACTTAATAAGCATGGCAGTTGAGAGCTTGTCATGCTCACTCAAATGTCTCGCTGATGGTGGCGCGTGTGTTGGATCATTTGGCTCCCTCCATAATGGTTGAGCTAGGTGGTGCTGATCCATGCGTCATGCTCGTGAACGAGTGCTGTCAGTTGGGATTGGTCATCTCTTAACTGCTATGGCTTTAATTTCTTTATTTATTTATTTTTTTTTACTACCATTTTATACTTATTCATCTCCATTGTGATCACATATAGAATCGACAAGAATAATGTAACCAAGATTTTGTAATAACCTAATTTAAAAGAGTGCCGTGGAGTTTCTTGCTCGTTCTTCTCCATAGAGGCCTACCTCCGTTTTGGAACGAGCAACTAGCTTCAACTTTCGGACTAACTGACCGACTCTTTGACAATTCAAAAGTGCCTGTAAATGGTCTAATTGAAATAAATGTTTTGACTTTGACTTTGACTAGGGCTACTTTAATATCATGCTCTAACGTAACGCATCCAGACGCCTTGAAGTCTACTCCGAGATAGCGCCATCGTTCCACACAAGAAACTTGCCGCAACCATCGCGACCCCACCTTAAAGGTGCGATCGGTCAGGAAGTGCTGCTTTTTGCGCTTCCCATCTGGCACCATCGAAAGCACAGCGCTTTTCGCATGGCTGATGAAGAGTCCCATCATCCTCCCCGTGTGCCAAACACTGTCGATGGAGGATTGCATGCCCACCTTTGAACCTGCAAGCAGGACTAGGTCATCGGCATAGGCAAGAGCCGAGACAAGCTCGCCCTCCAACCTATAACCGACTCCCTTCGGTAAAGCCGCTAGAATCACATCCATCGCCATGTTGAACAACAACGGCGACAACGGGTCCCCCTGGCGAACTCCCTGACCCACTCTTGCGGGACCGCTGCGGGCTCCATTCACAACCAAGACAGTCTCGGAAGTGGCATACAGCCTCGCAACGTAGTTGCAGAACCCCTCAGGCAGGCCTCTTTTCCTCAGCAGATCGATTAGGGCCGCATGCGACACCGTATCGAACGCCTTGGCAAAATCCAGCACAGCAACATGGCATTTAAGGCGGTGCGTTCGCGCGCCGCTTTTGCTCTCGGTAGGCTTCACCCCATGCTGAATGCACGTAGCAAGTTGTCACGCAAGTGCAAATTTCGCATCTTTACGGCGTGCATTTGTCCCATCATGACCTACGCCTGTGCCGTATTCGCACACGCAAAGGCATACCGACTCCATAGGATGCAAACTCTCCAGAACCGTTTCTTGCGTAAGGCCACGGGAGCCCCGTACTACCTTCGCAATGAGAATCTCCACCTCGATTTGAGAATCCCCACCATCCAGCAGTTCATGAAACGCACCGCCAAGCGTTTCTTTGACACTGCTGAAAAACACCCCAATCCCCTGATCGCATCGGCCGCCCGATACACTCCCGTATCAGTAAGATTCGCCGTCCGAGACATATTTTGACCATCCCCGACGATGCCATTACCCTCCTCCAGGAGAGTAATAAAGAAACTAGTACTCTACGCAAGTAAAGACACAGACCGCCGTCATTCCGCCCTCGCCGCCGAGGTCCGTCGCGACGTCCTTGTTCATCTCCGCCCCGTCCCTTGCTCGTGCCAGCCCGCTGAGCCTGTAGCTTTAAATTCGTCCCTATATAATACTAGCCAGATCCAGCCTGTCCCTTTGCTGCCCTCCCCCAGCGACGCCCTAAGCCGAGGCCTGTACCCCACAGGGGGTGCCCTTAGCGTGTAGTCGTTTATCAAATCAAATCAAATCAAATCATTTATTTATTTGCAAACATGGGTAATGTAAGTACATAGATGTCATTTTATAGTAAGGTTCTCCATATTTTACCGTCAATGGGCATGCAAATAATGGGTTTATAATTATAAATTTGAAATAAATGGCATGTCATTGGAATTACAATAAAATAAAAAATGTCAGCCTGGTCAAAGTCATAAAAAATTCAAAGTAGGTACTATCAATAATGTCAAACGGATTAGAATTATGCCAATTAGAATAACAATTAGTCAATTTTAGTATAAAAAATCATCATAAGAGGACATGTCACATAATTATAGTAGGTACACAATTTCATTTCAATAATAAATAATTTAATTCAAAGTCAAGTTTTCACTAATACAATAAATCGGATGTAGCAGGTCTAGTGTCTTTCATTTAAATACTCGTTTATTGTATAATAACATTTTGCAACTAGAAATTCAGTTAGATATTTTTTGAACAGATCTTTATTGGTAATATCTATGATTTGTTTAGGTAATTTATTATAGATTTTGGGTGCCATACCTAACAGATTTTTACTGAATACAACTTTTTTGTGCTGTGTTATGCATATTGTATTTTTGTAGCGTATGCTCTTTGGGTGGTTATATAGATGTAAATTTGCCTTGACATAGTTGGCTACTTCATATATATAAAGACACGGAAGTGTAAGTAGCTGGAGCTTTTGGAAATGCGGCTTACAACTGTCTGTGCTTTGCACGCCACATATCGCCCTTATGCATTTTTTCTGTGCTTTGAATGCCAATTCTCTGTCTGGTGAGTTCCCCCAAAACATGAGCCCGTATCGTAGTGTTGATGAGACATATCCGTGGTACGCCGTTAATAGAGTTTCCTGATTTGAGACTTTTCTTAGGTTATATAGGGCATAGGAACATTGGTTAAGTTTTTTGCATATATTTTCGATATGTACTTTCCAATTCATGTTTTTGTCGATCCAGATGCCTAAGAACTTAGTATGATCCGTCTCCTGAATACTTTTGTCACCATACCGAATGTTTAGTGTTTTCCGAGTTGTTCTTTGTGCAAATGAGATGTAGTTTGTTTTTTCTAAGTTAATTTTTAAGTTATTTTCGGTTAGCCAGGTTATTATGTCATTAAGGTTGTCGTTTATCTCTTTTTCAAATGTCTCATCATTTTGACTTTTGAATAAAATTGTGCTGTCATCCGCGAATAAAATCATAGGGTTATTAATAATTTTGGGCATGTCATTAATATAAACGATAAAAAATAACGGTGCAAGGACACCACCCTGCGGTACTCCAAATAAACATTCGCGAAGCTCAGAAGTGTATATAATTTCTGTTTTTGTAAAAAGGGTGACTTTATTGATGCATGTACATTGCTGCCGATTTGTAAGGTATGATTTAATGAGTTCAAGGATATTTCCTCTGATGCCATATTTTTCCAATTTGTTTATTAGTATTTTATGGTTAACGTGGTCAAAGGCCTTTGACATATCCATAAATAAGGCAACTACAGGAGTTCTGTTATCTATATTCGTCAGAACGTGTTCCACAAGTGCATATATTGCAGAATGAATACTTTTATTTTTCCTGAAGCCGTATTGTTCACTAAATAAGATTTTGTTGGCTTCTAGAAATGAATATATATTTTTATGCAATATTTTTTCAAATATTTTTGAGAAGACCGGAATAAGTGCTATAGGTCTGTAGTTGCTTGGATCTTTCCTATCACCTTTTTTAAACACAGGTTTAATTACTGAGATTTTTAGTCTTTCCGGGAATACGCCTTTTTCAATGCAATTATTTATAATGTGACTGAGTGTTGGTGCAATAATGGTGGATGTAGCTTTAATAACTTTGGTGGTTATATCGTCATATCCAGCGCTGTTAGTGTTTTTCAGAGATTGGATTATTTTGATAATGTCAGAAGGTATTGTCGGTATCATGAATATTGAATTGGGATTTATATTAAATGTCGAAGTATTATTATGGTTAATGTCATTCTGGGATTGAATTAGATTAATAAAATATTTATTAAATGATTCCGCTATTTGTTCTGGACTATTTATAACTTTACTGTTTATTGTTATGCTGCTGATTCCTTCATTTGGGTTATTTATTTTCTGTTTATTAATTATACTCCAAGTAGCTTTGCTCTTGTTTTCTGAAGTATTTATAAAATAACTGTTTTGTGCCTTTTGTGTTTGCTTGGTTATGTGTTTTAATCTGTTAGTGTAGGTTTTGAGTTTATTTTTATTTTCTGGGTTAGGCGATTTTCGATACTCCCATAACATATCCCTTTTCCGTTTGGAACATTTTTTTAGTCCCGTTGTTATCCACTTCGGTCTTTTGACTACTGAAACTTTTATTTTATTAATTGGAAAACATAAGTCGTAGAATAGTTTATATAGATCATGAAATGAAATGAAATGAAATGAAATGAAATGAAATGATATTTATTCAGTAAATTGGTTATAAATAACACTTTTACACGTCACATTTTAAACTAGATGAGTCCAGTGTTTCCTAGCCGACTGCTCTGAGAAGAAACACCGAAACAAACTCAGAGGTCAAAGTCTCTTTTAAAGTCCATACAATTATTTGTATTGGTCAAATCATATGCGAACCAAGTAGGTTAATGTCCGAGGTGCTCCCTTGAGGAGAGAGGCACACAAATTTGAGTCGGCCTGTCCAGTCAATGCACGCATTTGTCAGAAATCGTCAAGCTCGACTCAGAATTTAAGGAGCTCAACGACACGACGAACAATACCAAAGAAAGGACATTTGGGTAGGCCGCATCGAGTACTCAAACTGTCAGACAACCATAAAATCTAATCAGAAAAAATGCAACAACCCACATAGTTCACATATTTACAACATAACATATAAAAAAAAATACTTTTCAAAGTATATCCCAATGAGAATAAAAAACAAAAAATAAATAATAAATATAAAAATACAAGTCTCTAAATGTCATATTAACGTTAAATTAAAAGATCATGTTTAGTATAATATGTCAAAAAGAAAAAATGTAATTTACAAAGGGCATAATCACAAGGCTTAGCAGAGCGAGCAGCTCAATCCCAAGCTTTTTTATCATCTAAATAATCCGAAATTTTATAGTAGCCCTTTTTGTATAGTTTGGCTTTAATACAACTTTTAAATTTTTTAATTGGTAAATTTCGAACATCAATGGGAAGTTTATTGTAAAAACGTATACATTGACCCATGAACGAGTTGCCTACTCTGTGGAGACGAGTGTGATGTAACACAAGATTGTGCTTATTTCTAGTATTAAGTCCATGGACATCGGACACTTTCTTAAAATTTGAAATATTCTTGTGTACATACATGAGGTTTTCAAATATGTATTGTGAGGCTACAGTCAGAATATTTATGTCTTTGAATTTCTCTCGAAGGGAATCCCGTGGACCTAAGTTGTAAATGGCCCGAACAGCCCTTTTTTGTAGAACAAAGATAGTATTAATGTCCGCACAGGTTCCCCAGAGAAGAATCCCATACGACATGAGACTATGAAAATAACTAAAATAAACGACTCTGGCTGTATCCACATCAGTTATTTGTCGAATCTTTTTAACAGCATAGGCGGCCGAACTGAGCCTGCCTGACAATTTTTGTATGTGCGGGCCCCATTGTAATTTGGCGTCAATGGTAATTCCAAGAAATACCGTTGACTCAACAGGATTCAACTCTATTCCATTAAGCTGTACATTGGTGCTTAGCTGCCTGACATTTGGCGTTGAAAATTTAATGAGATTCGTTTTTTTTTCGTTTAACAGAAGATTATTTACATTAAACCAATGGACAACTTTACAGAGTGCATTGTTAACTTCGTCAAAATTTTCTAACTGTCGCTTGATTTTAAAAATTAGTGAAGTGTCATCCGCGAACAATACAATCTTGTGATTATCCCTTACGTGATAAGGTAAGTCATTAATATAAATCAAAAACAGGAAAGGTCCTAGAATTGAACCCTGCGGAACGCCCATGGTAACCGCAGATCCTGCAGACATTTTGCCATTGACATCAACCCTCTGAATTCTGTTGTTCAGATAAGAAGTCAGAAGGTCGAGAGCTCTGTTCCTTATACCATAGTGGTGCAATTTCCTGATGAGTGTATTATGGTCTACGCAATCAAAGGCCTTGGATAAGTCACAGAAAATGCCAAGAGCATCCCGCGATTCCTCCCAGGCCTCAAATATGTTTTTCAGTAACTCCACGGCCGCATCTGTGGTTGAACGACCCTTTGTAAAACCGTACTGTCTCAGATGGAGTGAAACTCATTAAATGCATTATTGGGATCAGAGCACATAAGAACATCATGAAATGTTATATTTTGAAGGGATTCTTTAAATTTTTTTATATTTTCATTACAATAATCACGTTTATGTATGAACCAATAAGACAGTGTGCAGGTTTTTTTGACACGACATTTGAGCAATTGCGCTGTATGGTCTGATAATGCTAATTCTTTAACCTCGCATCTGCTGCCTCTGATATTGTGAGCAATGTTGTCAATGCAGGTTCCACTGCTTAAACGTGTCGGGGATCGAGTACCCAGAATCAAATTATAACTGCACAGTAAATTTTGAAAATTGACAGAGGTTTTACTATTTTTGCAGATATCTATATTAAAATACACCTTAGTTTAGTTTAGTTTGTAAGTTGTTTTAAGCCCTGGCTGGAGGCCTTAAATTCATTTAAGGCACCACAGGAAAGCCCGGTTAAGCAGCCGACAACCTCATAGGTTGACCTGCGAGATGCCATTCCGAAAAAAAAAAAAAAAAGTAGTGTATGCACAGACGCATTGGCGGAACAGTCGCTTACCGGCCGTAGGCGAGTGCGCACGCGTTCTGGTTGTGTATACTGTACATCTACCTAAGTCTCTAAAAGCGTGTGTTTTACTGATCCTTGAGACATTACACTCCCTACTGTTTCATTCAATATATATATATATATATATATATTTTATAATTTTAGTTTGAATTTTTGTTATTTCTTTTTTAAAATTTTATACTTTATTTCCATATAATACTTAATAATTGATTGTTTGATATCTTAATGCAAGTTGTGGTCTCCTATAATTGAACATGCACAAGGATTTGTATATGTTTATGTTATTTTTAGCATGTAAGGTGTAATCTTTCTTGGAGATCCAAATAAATACAAATTCAAAGACATTTCCGCGCAAGACACTTGTGCGAGTCCCTTTGCGCACCAAGACACTTGCGCGATAGGACACTTGCGCGAAAGACATTTCCGCGACTGACATTTGCGCGCTTACACTTGCGCGATAGATACTTCCGCAAATCCACTAGCGCTAAGAATATTTTTATAAAGGATAATGGGCAAATTTTTAAAATAGGGTTCCGTACACACATTACTTTATTTACAAAGTATGCGTCATGGGTGTCACATCCATGGTTTTCGAGGGTGCTGATGACGAAAATGAGGTCAAAATGAAAATCCAAGATGGCGGCCACAAAATTTTACAAAGTATGCTTCATGGGTGTCGTGTCCATGGTTTTCGGAGGTGCTGATGACGAAAATGAGGCCAAAATTAAAATCCAAGATGGCAGCCGCAAAATTTTACAAAGTATGCTTCATGGGTGTCGTGTCCATGGTTTTCGGAGGTGCTGATGACGAAAATGAGGTCAAAATAAAAATTCAAGATGGCGGCCGCAAAACTTTACAAAAATGTTTCATGGGTGTCGTGTCCATGGTTTTCGGGGATGCTGATGACGAATATCGGTCAAAATTAAAATCCAAGATGGCGGCCGCAAAATTTATAAAGTATGCTTCATGGGTGTCGTCCTTGGTTTTCGAGAATGCTGATGACGAAATTAGGTCAAAAAGAAAATTCAAGATGGCGGGAGGAAAATTTTCCAAGATATGCTTCATGGGTGTTACGTCCATGTTTTCGAGGGGGCTGATGACGAAAATGAGGTCAAAATGAAAATTCAAGATGGCACCGTGTATACCTACTACATCATATTTTGCCATATGATTTTAATGCATATCCAACGTAACTTTAAATTAATTTAGCGAAACTTAGTTTACAGCTGGTTAAACGTGTTCAATATTGATTTTAGATACTTTTTAAAATGTTTAGTTCCATCAGTTATTTAGTTACGTTTAGTAACATGTTACAGTTATATGTATTGAGTTTATCAACCTATGGAGAAATTTATAAAAAAAAAACACGATACATAGTGAAAGTTAGTAAGTAGAAAGTAGAAAGTTAGTAGAAAGTAGTAAGTAGAAAGTTACAAGTTTCGCAAATTAATTTACCGTAAAGTAATAAAGGTGCGAACTTTTTACCAAGTAATCTAAAGCGGTCCGACCTGTAAGTAGGTACACTAAGAACGTACCTTACCTACTGTCATGTTTCCTATGTACCTAAAATTGCTTTATCAAAAATCAATAACGTCAGCCTCTTAAATTATTTATGATTTGTATTCTGTTTGAACGTCGGAGAGGCTTTTGCACATCAGTGAGAACATTAAGACACAATTTAAATTGTATTAAAATGTGTTATTTATAAAATCAATTTAGTGCCAACCCTAGACCTAGGCAAAGTTGTGTCACACAAGTTTTCAAAACTGCGCGCAACATTGACTACTAAGTTATTTTGATGAAATCTGTGCCTTTTCATTAAAATATCAAATGATTCGGAAAAAAGACAATATTTTCTTACCTTAAAATGTTATTCCTTCGCTGAAACACCGTTACTATAGCCAAAATGTTGAAAGTTGTAGGAGGCCAAAAAAATCCACTCACTCGCACCGGTGTTTGCCGACCAACTGACAATGGAGTTACAATTATAAAAATAGAAAAATTTGTTGCCCTATTCACAAATAGTTCCTACCAAATGGTAGAAAATATTATAATTGAAATGAAATAGGCAAATTTGCGCATAGTTGGCAAAGTTGCAGCGTTTTATGGTACTGCAAAACAATTAATAAAATTCTTACTGGAAAGCAAGAAAACTGTGATGACACCGATAAATACCAACTAATGGCAAAAGATTACCATAAAAAAAAACATTGTAAAAGGCCTCATAGTAGATATAATAAATAGAAAATGACAATAAGTTTGATGTTTTATTTTGTTAATGAATGTATGTATGGATTACAATAGTAATGGTTTTAATTATGATATTTAATATCCATACATGCATTTAGAACCTTAAAAAAGAATAAGCAAGCTTTAAAAAAAAAAAGTATAGAGTATATGCACTAGTTATAGAGTCATGGTTATATTTATATATTTAAAGTTTTTGTCGGAGAAAACTAGATGGCGCTGTTGCTATTGCTTGAAAAACCCTTAAAGTCAGATCTCTATGCCCTTACAAAAAAAGTACTCTGTGATTGAATGCCAAATGTTTGCTGATCACTGTTGTAATGACCCCACTCACAATCTAATTATAGATAACTTATATTCCGACTTTGTGCTTGTGTTATCTCAGGCGTCAATGGAGGGGGCGGGAGGCAAGCGTAAACAGCATAATCGTCCGCCTAAAACCATTGTTGGATGGAATAAATTTGTGAGTGACAGTCACGGGGCGGCTAGGGCGACTTTTAGTGAATGGCTATTATGTGGTAGCCCTGCTACTGGTGTTATGTTTAATAAGATGTGCGAAACTAGGAAAATAATTAAGTCTCGCTTAAAATGGTGTCAAAACCATCAAGAACAGTTAAAAATGGATCTTCTGGCAGCTAAACATAGCGCTAAAGACTTTAGTGGTTTCTGGAAAAATACAAACCGTTTGAGGAATTGCCCTGGCTTTTCGGTGAGTGTTGACGGTACGAATGATTTTAAAAACGCTGATAAATTCAAAAATAGCTCCCTTGTTAGGTCTCCGCTAGGACCGTCCTCGTCACAGCAGGAGGGTGGGGTGGGAGGGGAATACGTTGGTACCAGAATTACGGCTAGGGATGTGTCAATGGCAAAAATCCAGTGGCAGATCCCCCGGACATGACGAACTAACTGTGGAACATCTCCAGCATACTGGGCCTTATATGTGCAGAGTGTTGGTGATGTTGTACAACCTTTGTATTTCTCACTTATACCCTGCCTGTTGACTTGATGAGGACTATATTAGTGCCTGTAGTGAAAAATAAAGCTGGAGATTTATCAGAAATGTCTAACTATAGACCCGTTTCTTTAGCAATAATAATTGCAAAGGTGTGTGACAGCATTCTTGATACACAATTAAACAAATACCTGAAATTGCACGATAATCAGTTTGGGGTTTCGGCCTGGACTGTCTAAGGAAACTGCAATATTGTGTTTCAAGAGTGCTGTTAAATATTATACTGAGAGAAGTACTCCTATTTACGCTTGCTTCCTTGACCTCTCTAAAGCTTTCGACCTGGTCTCAAATGACAAGTTGTGGGCCAAAGATGAGATCATTTCGAATACCGTGTGAGCTTGTGAACATCTTCAAGTATTGGTACGGGAACCAAGTGAACAACGTTAAGTGGGCGGGCGTGCTGTCGGACCCGTATAGTTTAGAGTGAGACAGGGGGAGGGTTGAGAGGGTTGAGCTCTCCATCTATTTTTAATTTGTACGTTAATGGACTGATCGAGGCGCTCAGTGAGCAGAGCAGTAAGCAGTGGTTGTCACCTTGTCACGTAGATGGCGTGTCTTTTAATAACATCAGCTAGCGGACGATATGGTGCTGCTGAGTGCCTCGGTCTGTGGGCTCCGAAAACTGCTGACTATATGTGAAGGTTATGCGGCTGACCATGGGCTACTGTATAATGGTAAAAAAGCTAATGTATGGTTTTTCAGGGTGGGCTAAGGAAAGTCAAAGACATGCCACCCATTAGACAGAATGGCTCGTTACTATTAAAAGTAGACCAATTTAAGTACCTAGGCCATTTGTAAACATCTGCCCAGAAGGATGATGCAGACATGGAACGGGAGCAAAGGGCGCTGTCGGTCAGAGCTAACATGGTGATTCGCAAGTTTGCTCGGTGTTCGGCGGAGGTCAAGTTAACATTTAGCATACTGTACCACGCTGTACACGCTGTACACCGCGCTACTGTAGCGCATCCGGAATGTTTGCGGACGCGCGTGTGGATTGCTTCCACACTGTTATGCGCAAGAGAAGCTCATCGTTGTGAGGCGGGTGCGCGGGAGCGCTAACAGCGTACTTGCTACGCTTACTGACAGATTTGATTGTTCTGTTGTAAATCGCTGTTGTGGCACGTGACGCGCTTAGCTTCAGTCTAGGCGCTGCGTGTCGCTCACAGCGGGGGTGTGCAGCAGAGCAATCAATAGAATGTAATTATTATTTATTTAATTTTTACTTAATTTATTATTAATTGTGACTATTGATATTAATTTATGTAAATGATTCTTTGTTACTTGACAATAAATGAATTATTATTATTATTAATTATTATATCATTTCGAAAATCCAATTTTGAATCACATTTCGAGCGTTAACAACTAATATAATCGTACTATACCACAACCGTAAAGATTCTTAAATCTCGGATATTTATTGACTAGCTTTTGCCCGCGACTTCGTCCGCGTTAATTCCGAGTTGTTGCGAACGCAGGCGACATTGTAAAAAGCAACTTTATTCAGATCTAAGCTTCTTTTTGTGAAATTTAATTACGATCGATTCAGTCGTTTTGCCATGAAAAGGTAATAAACAGACAAACAGTTCGAGTTACTTTCCCAGGGATCCCTTCTTTTCGCATAATATTCTTTTTCCTTATATACTTAGTCATAACGGTCTGGATTTTTAACGGCCGATGGACCGGTTTTTGCAGAGACATGCTGCCTTAAATCACTGAGACGCTGCGCACGTTCAGCGTGCACGGGCCTGCGATGTTTTCCAGCTTTGGTTAGCAAGCCGCTGTGAATGCACGGAGCTAGATTCCCCAGCGCGTGCTTGCGAAATATTTTCTCTATTCCTCGAGAGGCGCTGATGATTTTCAAGAGCAGACGCACGGCGTCCGTACGGGCGGCGTACTCGAGCTGCTCGTCTGGGATGTCTGACGGGAAAGTTGTGATTTCCTTTTAGGCATGATAAGCAATCGCTGAAATTGTCCGATATCCTAAAAACAGAAATACCACAGCTTAGAACTCGAAGCATGAGAACGAAGTAGTATTTGTGTTTTTAGAAGCCAAGCAACCAAAACAATTTTATAGACCAAAAACATCCAACCAACTACCGTACTTACAAATCACCTACCTAACGACAAAGTTAAATTATAACTGGAGAGGGTCATTAATCCGCGGAAAATCTTAACACCGCGATTCAGAAAAATGACGTAATTGCACAACGCATTTTCTAATGCGGTTCGTGAATGGACGGCGGCATTTTGCGATATAGTAATTTTATATTATCTTCGAAACTATTTAACCAATTGACATACTGTTTCGGGCAAATCGTATCTCTATGAAGTTCTTGTGATCATAATAATATTTTTTTCGATAAGGTTTAATATTTTGTTGTTTAAAAAATCGGCCAAAGATAAATACGTCGAAAAATACTTTTTTTAACACATAAAAGCAATAACATATCTGCTAAAATCTAAAAGATAGAAATACTTTCGCGGACTTTTTTGTAGAATTATTCAAAGCGGACCAGGGGGCCAACCACAAGCTCTAAAAACAGTATTATTATAATATTACTTTGACTTTTCGTACCATGACGTCCTTAAAATAAGCATAAAATATGGTTAGAGTAATGTTATTTTCTTAGTAGTTTTGGTGACGTCACCTCTAAAAGTTCATTCATTTTCCTACCACGACGTGACTTTTGACAACCAGTAATATTGTTTTAACTCTTTCAGTCTTGGTGGTTAGTGTCACTAACCACCTCTTTCGGAATTTTTAAATTAAAATCCATGCCATCTAGCGACAATCTGTTGAATTATTATGAGAGTTCGAACCATTTTTGACAAGATGTGACTGATTGGCGGTGTATTGAAGGAATGACATTTTATTTGCGTTGCATTGAATATTGCGCTAACGTACTTTTATTCGTGTGTTTAATAAAAATAACTGTGAAACAGGTAAGTGAGCTTTTTTCTTCTATGTTTTTTACTCAATGTATTCGCAATTATCTATTTTATACGTGTTCACATAAAAATATCATTACTTTTGTGTTTTCAATGTGTATTCACAACGACAATTCAGTGGTTAGTAAACTAACCACCGTGACTGTATGGTCATCATCTACACGAAACTTATGCATGTAATTATATGTGTCTTTTTGAATTTATTACAGTATGCCGCGCCCGCTAAAGGATAAAGAAATCTCAGAATGCTTGTTGGAAGACATTCCTTCAGATGGCGAAAGTATTTGCAGCGATGAAGATAACGAAGAAGATACAGAAGATCAGCCAAATCCGCTGGTGTTAGGCGATTTGATTGAAGAAGTTCAAGTAACCGATCATGACGAATTTGAATCCAACACCTTAGATTCTAACAGACCGACTCCAAGAGCTCCAAAATGGAAGAAGAATTATAGCATGGACATACCCGGTGAGTTTTCTGAAAGTGTGGGAGTAGCCGATCATATTCTTAGCATGGAAAATGTTACACCTCTTTGTCTATTTCGCCTTTTTTGGACAGAGCATTTACAAGATGTGTTATGTTTTCAAACTAACCTTTACGCTACTCAATCCGGAAAGTCTTATACACCCACCACAACAGAAGAACTTGATATTTTCATTGCTTTGAACTTGGTGATGGGGATAAAAAAAATGCCGCGCTACCGAGATTACTGGTCTTCAGCACCTGATTTGCATGACAGCTATGTTTCTAAGTTTATGACCTTCAATAGATTTAGTTGGCTTTTGAACTACTTGCACGTAAATGACAATAGTGTAATGCCCAACAGAAATTGCCCAGATTTTGACAAGCTTTATAAAATTAAACCTCTACTCAATATTCTGCTATCCAATTTTCAAAAAAACTACAAGCCATCAGAAAGAATTGCGATTGATGAAAGCATGATCAAATTCAAAGGCAGAAACTATTTGAAACAATACATGCCCAAAAAACCGACTAAACGAGGGTACAAGGTTTGGATGATGTGTGCACAGTCAGGTTATTGCCTAGATTTTGAAATTTACACAGGCAAGCATGGTACTAATGTTGAAACTGACTTAGGTGGTAAAGTTGTCAGGAATTTTTGCGAAAATTTGAAAGATAAAAATCATAAAGTCTATTTTGACAATTACTTCAACAGTTACCCTTTACAAGTAAAATTACAAGAGGACAAAATTTTCGCCTGTGGAACGGTGAATGCGAAAAGAAAGTTCTTGCCAACGCTAAAAGAAGACAAGCATTTACGTAGAGGGGAACATGATTACCGGATTAGTGACACAAAAGTAAGTTTACTGAAATGGAAAGACAAGAGATCAGTATTTATTTTGTCAAACTATCATGATCCTAAGAATGTCGGAAAAGTTAACCGCAGAGAGCGCGATGGTACCATTGTTGAAGTGTCCTGTCCTGAAGCCGTGAAAGACTACAACGCGAATATGAATGTTGTTGACAAATTCGATCAACTAAAAGGAAGTTATTCTATTGACAGAAAATCCCACAAGTGGTGGCATAGGATTTTTTTTCATTTCCTTGATTGTTGTATTGTCAATGCTTTTCTAATTTATAAAGAACTGCAGTCCTCTTCACACCCGGACCTAGAAACATTGACTCTGAGAGAATTTAGACGAAGCGTATACCAGGGACTACTAGCGCCAGCATATGTCAAAGACAAACAAAGGCCCGAATCAGTAAACAGCAACCGTACTTCTGCGGCTTCTTCACCAGGACCTGCATTTATAAAACGCCACAAGCCTACAGTCCCTGAGGAAATTCGTCTAGAATGCAGTCGCCATCAACCTGAGAGAAGCACTTCGAGAAGATGCTGCAAATGTAGCACTAAAGTATCTCCTGTGCGTACTATATGGCAGTGCAGTATATGTAAAGTGCCCCTTTGCCTACGCAAAGGAAAAACATGTTTTTCAGATTTTCATAAAAAGTAATTTTTAATTATAGATAAAATACATAATTTATCATTGTTTTATTTGTATCAATAGTCATGGTGGTTAGTGTCACTAACCACCTCATTCCTCGAAAGCCTTAATACCTAAATTTTTTTTTCCTACTTTCTGTGTTAAAGTACGTGTAAATGATGCTCAAACTATAATTTATACGATCAAAATATTCTTAATGTAAAAGCGTGACTCAAAGAGTTAATGTCAAATTTAGCATTCATAAAAAAGTTCCTCGGACTCGACGGAAGTATTATCGTCTTGCAAAGGAGAATGACCACGACAATATGGACCACGGTACAAAGTTGCGTCAATTCCAAAGTTGTTTTAGATGGTTTATAAATTAACCAAATAACCATCTACATTTGCCATTTTGGAATCAAAACCCGCATTTTCAAGTTTTTTTTTGAAAACGTAACTTAACCTCAAAATAGAAATATCCGTCGTGTATAGAGGTAAGTTTATAGGTCGTAGTTTGGAGATCAGATTAATTAGCATATCTGATGGGATAGAGACTTAAATAAATCAGTACCTTGCCTTTATATTTCCTGTTAAAACAGTTACAAATGCAAAAAAAAGGAGAGCTGTAAAAAAAACTAATAGAATTAAAAGAGATCTTTAATTTGATCCAGTGACACTGGTAGCACTTTAAACATGTAGGTAGGTATATAATCAATCATAGTATATCTAACCCTTACAGTTAGTAGGTAGGTACCTATACATATAGGAACAGCGAATGACTTCATTCATCATTTTCATAAAAAAAATCATCTAAATAAGATGCTGGAGCAGTCATGTACGACTGTTCACATGCCTGGATTTAATCCTAACAGCATAACATAATATCACGCCTGTAATCCCCGAAGGGTTAGGCAGAGGTGTACCCATTAGTACACCCACATTTCGCCAGTTATGTTTTTTTTTTTTAGTCCCAAGTAATAGGGGGCGAGCCTATTGCCATCAACCGGGCACAAATCCAGACTCCGAGGCTGCTAATGAGAAATTCCTGATGGAAAAACCCAATAACACTTTGCCCGACCTGGGAAACGAACCCAAGACCTCGTGCATAGAAGTCGCGTTTGCGACCACTAGATCCGATCCTACCTCTTAACAAATAATTATTTAGGCCTAAAATCAGAGGAATATCCTCATCAATTTCAGTATTCACTTCCACTGAATTGATTTGAATCATGCTGCTGTTGCCTCTGTACTTCTCTCGTAGCTGATCTCCAACATGCAGCACATACACGTTCCATTCTGGGAACCTAAAAAAAATAAGGTGCTTAAATATTTTTTCTGTTAGCCCCAGTAGACAGATTCTGTATTAGACATTCCATATTCTCAATAAGATACTAAAAAATATTTACCAAGTGCAGTGGAACCAGCCTCATTAAAATGTTTCTTTCTTGTCGATCATGTCGCACAGGGTATGTTCTTGGTGCTCGTAAAATACAATTTCCACAAGGAAAGCATATTCTTCTATGTCCAAGAGCAGGCAAAGGCATAGCACTTCCATCGTTCATTGTGTTAGCTCGATTTTGAAGCAGTCCAAAACACTCGGAACAAATTATACTTCCTGGAGACAGCTGCAATCAAAAAAATATATTTGAAATGAAATATAAAAAAAAAGGTCATTAAAATATAGTATAATAGAATGAACAAA
This sequence comes from Hoplodrina ambigua, assembly GCA_949774945.1. Lineage (NCBI taxonomy): Eukaryota > Metazoa > Arthropoda > Insecta > Lepidoptera > Noctuidae > Hoplodrina > Hoplodrina ambigua. The sequence continues at coordinate 16,365,265 of OX458964.1, forward strand.
GAAATGTCACAATCACCGACTTCAAGCCCAACTGAATGGGCCGCATAACATAATTATATTTTGTACTTACAACAGGGAGTGCTATCAATTTCAGCATTGTGACATTGATTTTATGCTATCATTTGTCTATAGTTTTTAATATGTGATTATAAAAAGCAAAAATTAAAATATAAAAAATTACTGGGTAGGTTTAAACTGTCTGAGAAATAAAGAAATAGACTGATAGGTATGAAAACGTCAATAGAATGTGCTTACCTGAGTAGGAGTTATCCATGACTGTAACACATTGATCATCTGAGTAGTAGCTTGTTCTTAGGATTGCAAAAAAACAGTTGATACACCGGTTTCGCCGGTCGATTGTTCTTGTTGTCGGTACCTCACGCGAAATGGTCGACATTTTCAGTAGTCGCTAAGTAGTATAGTACAGTACAGTACAGTACAACAAAATATGAATCACACACAAACTTCAAACAAAGTGAAAACTTCCTGGCGTAAAAACGTCCTGGCGTAAGATTCACAATTTCACATTAAAGTTAGCGATAGTGACTGAAAACAAGAAATAAACAAATAGTTACAGTTAATATCACAATTACTGTGGAGGGTAGGACTCGATCAACACAAAAAAAAACCTAATATTTAAATCGCAATGAACAAACTTAGCAATCTTAGCTAGCATGCACCACGCGCAATTGACATTGGACTTTTTGACAATGACAATTCAATTTGAGACACCAACACCAATGTTGCCACTTTAGATTTTAAATGAAAATCGATTACTCGAATAAATACACTCGACACATAATTATTTGAAATGATAATTAAGATAATTAAAAAAAAATCCATGCAATCATTCATACATATCGTTAGCCAACAAAGTGAAATTGCTTTAAAAAGTTTTGAAAGCAAAGTAATACTACTGTGTGTGTGTGAAATACTAATTATTTCACACCACAGTAGTATCATCTCGCTTCATTATTTATAAAAAACCCCGCGATTTACCTTTCCAATGACTTTACATTTATATTTAGTTTGTAATCGTAAACAAAAAAAATCGATTAGAGTTGTCAATATATTTACTTATTTTGATTATGGCAACACTTTAACGTAAGAATAGCCGGCAGTAGGTAATTCATTTTATCAAAACAATTTCATAACTTATTAAGTTTACAAAATAAACCCCTATACAAAATTGGCATTCTAATTGCAGAATGACTTCAAAAATAAAGAAAATAATTGTGATATAACTTTTATCTTGATGCATGAGAAAAACCAGTAGGTACCGTCGATGGTCATGATTCTTTATATAATTATTTAAATGTCGTTTTTTGGAGTGCAGTGTGTTGCACGTAACGAATTTTATTCGCATGTTGCGCGGCCATAGCCGCTGCCCGGAGACGCTTAGTTCCAAACAACTAAATCAGTCAATGTTGGCTTTCCATTGTGGCTTTTTTATTGACTACATGCGCGAGGTGAGCGTCCTGCAGATATTCGGTCCAATTTCAAGGAGGACAAGATCAGCAGTGGTAAACTGTTGCTGTTCAAGTCGCTTGAAAAGCTGTACCAGATGCCGCTGCGATGGAACTGAGAAGAGCCTTCAGGATGTCATTGACATGTTGAAGAGGACAGACCCGGATGACGTGCAATAATTCGTGGCAAGAAATCTCAGTAAACTGCTCCGTCACGTTAGATCACATCGACGTTATATATACGCTTCTAAAGGACATTACTAGTAGTGTTAAATTGGGCTATCTGGATCACAGGAGATCCAGATACCCCAATTTTAACTTCTCGAGAAGTGATTTTGAGTTTTTGAGAACTGATTGTCGTTCTTTCAATAACTTGATCTATTCAGACCGCTTTTCTTAGCAACATCTACAGAACTGATTTCGTTTTCTCTAGAACTGAATCATTCAAACATTTTTGTCTCGATCATTCAAATACGAAGATTCAGATACACACAACTTTAACTACTCGAGAAGCGATTTTTAGTTTTTGAGAACTGATTGCTGTTCTTTTAATAACTTGATCTATTCAAGCCGTTTTTTAGCAACATATACAGAACTGATTTCGTTTTCTCTAGAACTGAATCATTCATCCTTTTTGTCTCGATCATTCAAATACTTACTAAAAAATATCCTCTAAAAATCTGTTTGAGAACTGCGGAACGGACATGTTCATAAATCCTACTACTATTATAAAGGCGAAAGTTTGTAAGTATGGATGTATGGATGTATGGATGTTTGTTACTCTTTCACGCTTAAACGGCTGAATGGATCTGGATGAAATTTGGCACAAAGATAGATTATAGTCTGGAATAACACATAGGCTACTTTTTATCCCGGGAAAATGTACGGTACCCGTAGGATAACACATCAACTGTGACGCGGACGAAGTCGCGGGCAGAAGCTAGTCTTCCATAATACTCAATGATAAATAATTAATCAATTTTTATTATAACTTAACAATACTAGAAACAGTTTACTTCTCGAAAACTGGTGTCTGTTTCTGATTGATACTAATTTAAACATACGGTATACTGAATCAGTTGCTCTCGCTCAGCACGCAGCAACTCTATAAAGTATGTATGATGAGAACTTATCATATCGAGAATTGAAATATATTTATTTATTTATGGGTAATATAATAAGAATAATTATATTCTTACATATCAAGGTATTGTAGTGAATCTTTTAACAAATAAAACAAAATTTATATCTAAGCATTTATTTCTTTAATTCTCTAAATTATTTTGAATTTTTTGAATTAATTCATTTGCGGATTTGTAAATATCATCAAATAATACATGTTTTACGACATGCTGCGCACACAACTCCGCTTTACATTTGCAGAGGGTGTCTTCCCGGTCCATGAAATCTTTGGCATCATATATTTCAATGCGTACAACCTTGAATCCCAGGGCAGGTTTTTTTATAAATGTATACGAAGTCACGTTGTTATCTTCACCATTTGGTCTTTTAAGATGCAATCGATCCCCCTTGTTTCTTTCTGAATGTACTGCTTCCATGGGAACAAAGTTGAATAATGGTTCTTCTGAATCCTGAAAAAATAAAATTTAAACAATGAGATATGCATCGCGACAGTTCCAAAGTTGAATCGAGAGAGAAGAAAACAGTGTTCATAATTTTATAATAAGTATTGCGAAACAAATATAGCAATCACGGTACGAGGTGACTTATATACATTAGAAAAAAAGTGGAATATTTATAAGTACGTAGATAAAATTGTGTATTACATATATAACATACACAAAATACAAAAAATACAATAAATGTATGTATGTGTAAAAAGTACAATAAAATACTTACCGAATTCATAATTTAACAATTTCTGTCACACACGGCTTACACGTACCAAATATTATTAAAGAATAACAACTAAAGAATAACATACTCTAGTCTGTAGTTTAAAGCTTCATTTTGGAACATTTTTTGTCTTTGTTACTCACCTTTGTACAGTACACCGACACATAGCTACACATTTCCAATAAAACATGGTCTCACATTGTATATGCTTCCCGTGTAATAATGGTTCAGTTTATACTGGAAAGTTCAGCTTGTTGTGTCGTTGTGTGTGCATTGATTTAGGATTTGAAAATAGACTCACTCCTTATTTAGACTTTGTGTAGACTTAGTAGCGCCAGAGAGGCGTCGGATGCAATCTGAGCCTGCCTGTGTTTACAAATTTCTCTAGTAATAAATTAATAAGTGTCGTACGAATGTACACCCATAGTAATGTATTGTAATGAACGACTTTTTTCATAAATTAAATGCAAAGCAAAACCACGTGAAACTAGTCGTATATTCATTGCGTATTATTGCTACCTTAGCAATATTTTTAGAATTCCGTCGGGGAGGTATCATCCTCGTTGAGCAATGACTAATCTCAAGTTATTCGAACATTGATTAATATAAATCATAAGGAATTAATGTGGACAGAACCCTCATTCGTATAAGTAGTCAAACTTGACATAATTTTCCTTCTGGTCATCATTTTTTTACACACACGTATAGGGATGAAATACTAATGCGTTCACACTAATGAAGTATTGGTGCCTATTAATAGAGATGTTAAATTCTATGGTTCAATACTTTCTGCTTAGAGCTGCTAGTAAACACTTCAAGTTACGTACGTGTTTGTGACAGTGCATATACTCATCAAGAAGTATTAGTTTTTCTAGTGAAATAACTATTCAATAACTTCATCATCAAGAAGTATCAGTTTTCGAAACAACTATTCGATAAATTCATCAGTTCATTATGTAAGTATTATTTTAATGTTATTTACTTGTTAAAAGCCTCAATCAATATTGAACACAATATAACATGTTTTTCAACCATTTAAACCGAGTGATTGTGGGTTCGATTCCCACACAGACTAGTTGATATTTGTCTGGTCTGAATATTTTTGTAATACGTTTCTCACTACTATTAATTTAAATGTGATGTGTCTTATCATATAAATTTATCATATAGGTTTATTACTAGCCTTCGAACTATCGACTTCATTCCCAATAACAACATCTTTGGTATTTCAGTTTTAGAATTATAGTTTAAATATCTTAATTAATAAATATAACAATGAATATAATAACCGAAAATTATAATAATATTTATAATTTTTATTAATATATTTTTAATAATAGGTATTTATAATTGTATTTTATAAATCAATTGTCGTAGTTTTTTGTAATGTTTAAACATAGATCAAAAACTTCTATCAACTTAAAATGCTAAAAAATAGTTTTAGATAAAATCTAAATTTGAATAGGTTCCACTATCATATGCGTATTTACATCTAAATACAGTGTCAAATAAATTATCATGTATTTTTTTCTTTACAGGTCGAAACTTGTAGACGACATTTACCCAACGGACGAGGTGTCATCCGCTGAAGAGCCGGAAAAGAAGCGGGTCGAAAAAAAGAGCACGAAGAAGAGATCTCATCGCTCAGAGCCGTCGAGCAGTGGTGTACGCACCGGCGGCGGTGCCAGCGCTCGCTCCGACCGGGACATTAAGCGGGCTAAAGCCGAGAAAAGGAGCAGCGCGGCGGCTCTGTTTGGCTCTGATAGTGAAGATGATCACACTTCTCTTGATAACGAAATCGGTAAAAAAGTACCCCCTTTAACTTCTTATGTAATGAGACGCGTTACGAATGGATATTCGCGCCAATCTAATGCATTAAAACCGGGGACACATTTCATTGAGTTAAAAATATACAAATGTGAGGAAATAGAAAATGTGTCCCCTATGAATAGGTGGCGTCATGCAATTGTTACCGTAAAGAATAGAACAGATATTGATACCGAAAGTTGGCGTCACTTATCTGCTTATTTGAGTGCCATTCGTAAAGAATTTAAAAACTACCCCTCTATGATTATTAATTCTTATAATTAATTAAATAAAACATAATAGCATACATTAATAGCTGTGTAGTTTAACTATGCATAACTACACACATTATATAACTATTATACTATATAACATTTCTAGTAAAACAGTTTTATGATTTATAAAATAAAACTATGTATTCGTTAGGTGTAAGAGATATAGTGGGTTTAAGGTTTCTTTTTGAACCCATAACATTTAGATAAATAGTGAAATATTATTGTATAAATATATACATAATAATATATTATTCTTCTTGTTACTTATTAAATAATAAAATATTCTTATAAATTTTTAATTGTTTACAGTTACCCTACATCATGAGGATGAACCCGATAAAATTAATTTTATGTTATGTGAGAAATGCAATTTAAGAATATTAAAACGAAAATTCAAAAATCATACCAGATCTAATTTACATAAGTCGAACTGTCTATTGAGTACCGAATTTGAAAGTATTAAAATAATTGCTACTGCATTTAAGAATAGAATAGTTACATACAGACTAAGTCCACTACAGGAAGACGAGCACCTCACACCAGAGGCGTTCCTGTGCTATTATAAGAATGATATAAATAGAATTATTGAACTATCATTAGCAAAACATAAGTGTATCAAAGTTAATTTTGAGCTATTTGCTTATTTTATTTTACCCAAGTCAGATGAACAACAGCTTAAATCATTTAATACAAAATTTGAAATTGTATGCTGTAGTACAGATATAAATTGTATGATTATTAAAATAATAAATATTTTGGTAGAAAAAATGATTGCATTTGAACACTGCGAGTCCGGTTGGTCATTTTTTAAAGTAAATCATTTAGAAATTAATATAAATAAATATTCACCTATGAAAGGAGGTAGTTATTTAGAATTACCTTCAGTTATAAAAAATACTAAAAGTTGCATAAACATTAAAAACGATGATAAATACTGTTTGTTATGGAGCATCGTAGCTTCGCTGTATCCTGCTAGAAGTAACGTATGTAGAACTACATCCTATCCTCATTTTTCAGAAGTTCTCAATATTGAAGGGATCACATTTCCGCCTACTATTAATGATTTGAAACTTTTAGAGAAACAAAATCCTGATTTAAGTATCAATGTTTACGGACTAGATAAAAAATGTAATGTTACTGGGCCTCTTTATTTGAGTAGTTTAAAGAAAGTTAATCATATAAATTTATTATATATAGAAAAAGAAGAAAAGGGTCATTACTGTCTTATTAAAGATCTCCCCCGACTAGTAAGACGTCAAATTACTAAACATAATGGAAAACTAGAGTTTTGTGATTCATGTTTACAGTTTTTTGCAAGTAAGTCTCGATATAATTCCCATAAATGTTCTGAAATTTTAGCAATATTACCAGGTGAAAATAGTAAATTAAAGTTTCAGCACTATGAAAGAAAATTAAAAATTAATTTTATAGTATACGCAGATTTCGAAAGCATATTGTTAGATTGTGATACAAAATCAAGTGTTAATAATACAACTAACATAAAATTGCATCAACCGTCATCTTTTGGTTATTATATTTGCTGTTCTCATGATTGTAGCTTGAATAAATATGTTTGGCATAGAGGTCCAGACTGTATTGAAATATTTATAAAAAACTTAATTAGAGATGTGAAACGAATCTATAGAATATTATCAAATAAAAAGTCTTTGTCTTCATTATCTGAAGAGCAAAGAGACAACTATGATATGGCCAATGTATGTCATATCTGCGAACAGCCTTTATTAGGAGATAAAGTTCTTGATCACGATCATATTACTGGTGAGTATCGCGGCGCAGCGCATACTCATTGTAATTTAACTTACAAAGTATGTCCATTCATTCCAGTAGTTTTTCACAATTTATCTGGATATGATAGTCATCTTTTTATAAAAGAATTAACTAACTATGAGGGCGACATCAAGGTAATACCTAAATCGAAAGAAAAATATATGTCGATAACGAAAAACATCTATTATGAAAAGTTGTCTCGCCACATACAAATAAAATTTATAGATTCATTTCAATTTTTAAGTTGTAGTTTAGATACATTATCAAAATCTTTAACAAAAGAAGAAAATGTACATCTTGCCAGTGAATTCAGAAATTATGATCAATTCGTGTTACTGAAAGAAAAGGGTGTTTTTCCTTACGAGTACATTGATTCGTGGGCTAAATATGATGAAAAGGAGCTTCCAGCTAAATATACATTTTTTAATAGTTTAACATCAGAGCATATAACAGATGCTGAATACCAACGTGCACAAAAAATTTGGAATGTTTTTAAGATTGATACTCTTGGTAGATATAATGACTTATATTTAAAGAGTGATGTATTATTACTTTGTGATATATTTGAAAAATTTAGACAAATGTGCTTGAAATATTACAAATTAGACCCAGCTCATTATGTATCTTCACCTGGCTTAAGTTGGGATGCTATGCTTTTATACACAGGAGTTCAATTAGATTTGATTTCTGATTTGGAAATATACGAATTATTAGAAAATGGAATACGTGGCGGTTTGGCTCAATGTTCACTTCGATATGCCAAATCTAATAACAAATACCTACCAGATTATGACGTAACTGAACCTTCTTCTTTTTTAATATATCTTGATGCTAATAATTTGTACGGGCATGCCATGACCAAAAAGATGCCGATATCAAACTTTTATTTATTAAATGAAAATGAAATATCAAAATTTGATCTGTTTAACGCCGCAGATGATGCAGATTATGGTTATATTTTAGAAGTAGATTTATGTTATCCACATCACTTGCACGATTCTCACAGTGATTTACCTTTTGCGCCCGAAAAAATAATACCTCCAGGCGGAAAAACTTATAAACTAATAGCAAATTTATATGATAAAACCAAATATGTTATTCACTATACAAACTTAAAACAATGCATAAAACATGGATTGATTTTAAAAAAGATCCATCGTATATTAGCTTTTCGTCAAGACTGTTTTCTGAAAAAATACATTGATTTGAATACTCAGTTACGTCAAACATGTAATTCAACATTCGAAAAAGACTTTTTTAAATTACTAAATAATGCTATTTTTGGTAAAACAATTGAAAATAGACGAAAACAAAAAGACGTGAGGTTAATATCACAATGGGCAGACACGAAAAATTTAACGAATAAAAATGTAGGTGCTGAAAAGTTAATTTCAAAACCAAATTTAAAAAACATCTATATATTAAATGAAAATTTTGTAGTTATTCAATTGAATCAGGAAAAAGTAACCTTAGATAGGCCAATATATATTGGTTTTACTGTTTTAGAATATGCAAAACAACATTTGTATCAGTTTCACTATGATTTTATTAAAAATAAGTATAAAAATCAAACAATGCTTTGCTACACAGATACCGATAGTCTACTTTATTATATACATACTAATGATTTTTATGCTGATATTAGTCAAAATATTTCACAATTTGATACTAGTAATTTTTCTGAAGATAACCCTTATGGAATTTTAAAAATGAATGCAAAGGTTCCTGGTTTATTTAAAGACGAACTAGGAGGTGATGTAATTTCTGAATTTGTTGGGCTTAGAGCTAAATTATATTGTATAAGCAGTGTTAAAACACATATAAAGAAAGCAAAAGGCATTACGAAGAATGTAACAAGAAAATTATCATCAGCTAACTACAAGACAGCCTTGTTGAATGACAAGACATATAAACATAAAATGATGATTATAAAATCGATGAAACATGTTCTGTATACCCAAGAAATTAATAAAGTAGCATTAAATAGAAATGATGACAAAAGGCAAATTTTACCAAACCAAATATATACTTTACCTTGGGGGCACTACAAATCTATCAAATGAATTTAAGATTATGTTGTATGTATAACTGCGCTACATTTAATTTAATCTATATTTAAATGTATTTTAATCATTAAGAATGAGAAAAAATATATTATTCATATACAACCTTATATTTTGTTTACTATATTGTAATTATAATTGGATTACATAAATATGGTTATAGTTCAAACATAGATATAAGTACATATTTAGCATATAACATGTTTTATCATACTTAAATAAAATACTTTTTACCTACAAACCTGTTTTTATTTATGTTACCTTTAAAAATAAAATTAAAAAAAGAATATATTAATCTGTGATAAGAATAACATCATTCTTGCAAAGGTGGCATACTTGAATTAAATTTATTTTTAATTCGTCCTAATATTTTGCATATTATGTATATATGTGAATGCTAAACAGTATTTGATTTAATCGACAAGATGAAGTTGATCAAGCAACCCATATCCCTAAATGTTAATAATATAAGATTAAGTGACTCTACCCACTACATCAGACATAGCACTTTATTGCCGAATACCATTCGCTGTATAATATGTGGTCCGTCGAACTGTGGTAAAACGAATGCTATGATTAGTTTACTGCTGCATGAAAATGGGCTCAAATTTAGAAATCTGTATCTTTACTCGAAAACTTCTTTTCAACCTAAATACCGTTTCTTGACTGAAGTATTGAGACGAGTACCGCAGGTTAATTTCTACGAGTTCAATGATGATAAAGATGTCATTTCTCCGAGTGAAGCTTTAACAAATTCTGTATTTATTTTCGATGATGTTGCTTGCGAAAATCAAATAAATATCCGCAATTATTTCTGTATGGGTAGACATAAACAAATAGATTGTTTCTATTTATCTCAAACTTATTCAAAAATTCCGAAGCAACTGTTACGAGACAATGTTAATTTTCTTATTATATTCAAACAAGATGATGTAAATTTAAAGCATATTTATGAAGAGAACGTTAGTTCTGATTTACAATGGAAAGAGTTCAGAAATCTTTGTCATACCGTTTGGAGTAAACCTTACAATTTTCTACTTATTAATAAAGAATCATCATTAAATAACGGTAGGTATAGACAGAATTTTGATATGTTTTTTAAATTTGACTGACTGTTTATATGTACATATAAGTAAAAACATGCAAAATTAAATTCAGTATAATTTGATCTTTAGCTTAATACAGGTGTTATAATAGGCACAACATGGAGAAAAATATTAAAATAGAATTAATGAAGTCTGTAGATTCCATAAAGAAGAAAATAAAACAAATGAAAAACCAGGAACACTTAATGAACTTGTCACTTGACAAAATGTTAAAACCTGTCACAGATCCCCTTAAAACCCTAGTTGATTCGAGCAAAACAATGGAAAAAATACAAAATGTAGAAAATACACACTCTAATTTTGAAGACATGGAATCGGATGACATTAATAATACTAGCTCATCTACAAAGTTTGAAGAATGCTGCGATCCAGAACTGAATTCTATACAGTTCGTTAAAAAGTCTCCCCAGACAGAACTACTGGAAGATTTAGAAATATCATTAGAGGGCTGTGATATCCATGATATTTATGATGGGGTAAATATACCATTTGGAATAAGGAGTGCAAACAAAAAATTACTAATGGGTAATTCAATAGTTTCATTTTCTAAAATAGATAGTGTGAATGATGATAATGTCATTTTAATTAAAGTTGGTGACAAAAGCTACAATTTAACCCCTGGTTTAAAAGAACTCTTACTTCGAAGAAAACCTGATTTGAAACTAATATCGAGCAAAGATAAACTTGTCTATAAAGATATGTTGCATTATACAAATGCACATAAGAGAGATTTCAATCCTAATGGACAAATTAGAGGTGATAAAGGTATAAAATATCGTGAAATAATTAGACCATTGTTTTCTGAATCGTTAAACAATAATATTATCACTAAATTTGGAGGAAGCTTACCAACGCTAAAGAAATACAAAAATAACACTGACTTGGTATATTGGGATGATCCTAACGAACTGGTTGAGAGATTGAAACTATTAATTGCTTCCCGAGATGCTGGTAATACTAACCATGATAATGAAATTTTATCAATAATCGAAGAATTAAAAGAAGCTGATATAATTAAATAATAAATACTCATAATAATATGCTTTTTATTCAGTATAATAGCTGAGTTCAAGACAAGTATACTGAATTGTGAACATGAGCAAAGCTGACGTGGTAAACGAAATTCATAAAAATGCGAGGGTGAACTATCCACGAAGACATGTTATCATGAAAGATATAGATGACTTGTGGCAAGCAGACTTAATTGATATGCAATCAATTTCAAAAGAAAATAAGAATTACAGATATATTCTTGCCGTTATTGATACATTTTCGAAATATGCTTGGGCCTTTCCTATGAGAAGTAAAACCAAAGATGATGTGTGTAACTCTTTCAAAACTTTGTTGGATAAAGGGCGTGTTCCTAAAAATCTGCAAACGGATAATGGAGCTGAATTTTATAATAACAAATTTCAGAAGCTTATGAAATCATATAATATTAACCATTATTCAACCTTCTCAACAAAAAAGGCTTCAATAGTTGAACGATTCATCAGGACATTGAAATCTAAAGTTTATAAGGAATTTAGTTTAAAAGGCAATTACAATTGGATAAATAATACCCTAAATGACGTCATTTACAAATACAATCACACTCACCATCGCACTATTAATGAAATCCCTGCTAATGTGGACAATATTAATAAAAAAATGATATTAGAAAGGTATTTAAAGTTGCATAAAAAATATAATTTAAAAAGCAAGTACAAAGTAGGTGATTATGTGCGTATCAGTAAATACAAAGGAACATTTGAAAAAGGTTACACTCCCAACTGGTCAACAGAAATATTTAAAATTCGTAAAATACAAAAAACAACTCCCATAACTTATTTAATTGAAGATACTATCAGAGGTCACCCTATTTTAGGCGCATTTTATACGCAAGAACTTCAAAAAACAAAACATCCTAATGTATATTTAGTTGAGAAAGTTCTTAGAAGAAAAGGTAACAGAGTTTTAGTAAAATGGTTAGGTTTGTCTTCGGCTGAAAGCAGTTGGATTGATAAATCGAATGTAATATTATAAATAATATTAGCAACAAACTTGAATCGATAACTATTTATTAAAGTATTCAAACCGGAATCATCAGTCTTATAATGTGTTTTGGAGAGAGTAGTCTACTCAATTGGCTTATTAATAATTTACCATTTGAATTACACTTACCAGGATATAATTACTATGGTCCTGGCACTAAATTAATAAAAAGGCTTGCACAAGGAGATAACGGCGTAAATAAATTGGACGAATATTGCAAAGATCACGATATTGCATATCACAAGTCATCAAACTTGAAAGATCGACATAAGGCTGATTTAATTTTGTTAAAAATGGCGAAAGAGCGAGCGTTTGCTTCCGATGCTAGTATAGGCGAAAGACTCGCGGCACGGTTAGTAAGGAAGGCTATGTCAGCAAAAATTAAAACTGGTTCTGGTTTGAGCAAAAAGCGTTTTCCAAAAGTTACATCTGGAAAAGGATTAAAAAGTAAATTAAAAACTGTTATTACAAAAGCAAAAAGACACATAAAAAAATTAAAACCTAAGAGCAAGAAAATGGCTATAGAATTAGCTATTGCTGCTACCAGAGAATTAGCTGATGATTCATCGATTAAGCTCCCTCGTGTTATTCCTATTCCAAAAACTGGGGGAGTACTACCTCTGATTCCTATTTTTGCGGGATTATCAGCGGTGGGAGCTTTAGCAGGCGGTGCAGCTGGTATTGCCAAAACCATAAATGAATTCAAAATGGCTAAAAAGCTGTATGAGGAATCGAGGAGACACAATGAAAAAATGGAAGCTCTATGTATCGGGAAAGGACTACACCTTAAACCACATAAAAGCGGCCTTGGAATTTTCGTATCAAAAGAAAAAAACTAAGATATCGGCTACCCAAACGGGCCTTAACTAACTTTGACATTTTAAAGTATGGAAATAGAATTCCTTATTTTAGAGGTGTCTTTATGAGAGATGAGCTCCCTAAATATCCATATAAAAAAGAATGTGGAGTTATTAATTTAGATAGTTCTAAAAATACTGGTTCTCATTGGGTAGCCTATGCAAAATATAATGATTATGTTGAGTATTTCGATAGTTATGGAAATCTTAAACCTCCAAAGGAATTTATAAAATATGTAGGTTCTAACATTCAATATAATTATGAAAATATACAACGTGATCACCCCTTCAACTGTGGACATCTATGTTTAAATTTCCTAAAGAATTTTTGGTATAATCAAGAAATAAAATAAACAGGCTCATTTAAAAGAGCTCAGTATGCAAGCATGTCTACTACGGTTACCATCTCTGGAAATAAATCAGAACTGGTCTCGTATTTTCAACCACCTCTTCATTTAACTGATAAATACGAGTGCGGTTTACTATACTTTTCAGTATTAAAAACAAGGCCGAATGTGCCCGTTAATAACAGCAGTTTACCAGCTGTAATCAGAATTGAATGTGATCTTGTGTGCGGTTCATATTACAACGGATTACCGACTCATTTTATTCATGAATTCATATCTAATACTGCTTCGAGTCAGTACACAGAAATACCCCAGAACGTTATTTACTTCCCAGTGAACAAAAATATAATTTCATCTATATCTATTAGGATTGTTGATCAACTTGATAACTGTATTAACTTTGGTGAAGAACATATTCAATTGCGCCTTCATTTAAGAAAAACAAAATGATAGTTTATTATAAAAACACTCCTGTGAAAATCAGACGTCTTATTCCATCTACGACCATTAAGGTGCATAGACGTAAGAAAAAAGTCAAGAAATTGAGTGAAGCAAATAAAGCTTTTCTTAAAGCTCTAGGTTTTAAAGTATGAATATACTACAAATTACTGAATTACCTCACTTCGATAGTTCGATTGAAAGCTATGAAGTCCACACATACAATCCCTACACTAACAGCTTTAGAGAAAACGATGAAATCAGAATTCCCATACACCAACAAGACATATACGTGTTACCATCAGCCAGTTCAATTTACGTCGAGGGTCAAGCAAAGTTCTTCGACAAAGATGGAAAACCGATTAAGAAAAATATTACGTTCAGTAACAACCCTGTTATGTTTTTGTTTCAAGATATCCGATACGAAATAAATGGCATTGAAATAGATCGCATTAAAAATTCTGGAATAACGTCGACAATAAAGTCATACGTTTCAATGAATGATGGAGAAAATAAAGTTGCTGCTCTGTGGGGTTGGAACCTAGATGGATTCAAAAGTGATGGTCATTTTAGTGCTATTGTACCTCTTAATAAGATTTTAGGATTTGCGGAGGATTACAATAAAATTGTGATAAATTGTAAACATGAACTTATTTTGAACAGAAGTAACTCTAACTTAAACAGTATCATAGCAACTGATGATATTGCGAATTTTCAAATAGACATACAAAGATTGCAATGGCGTGTACCACATATAAAAGTGTCAGACCGTGAACGACTGACACTACTAAAACACTTGGAGAGAGATAAACCTATTCAAATAGCGTTTCGAAATTGGGATTTATATGAGTATCCTTTGCTCCCTAAAACTACAAAACATTCTTGGTCAGTTAAGACTGCATCGCAATTAGAGAAACCTCGATATGTAATTTTTTGCTTGCAAACCAACAGAAAAAATAATAAAACCAAAGACAGTTCTCTGTTTGATCATTGTGGGGTTACTAACGTAACACTATTTTTGAATTCACAGTATTATCCTTACGAGCCTCTAAGCTTAAATTTTTCTGAGAACAAATACAATATATTATATGAAATGTACGTGAAATTTCGTCAGTCGTATTACAATTGTCCTGCAGACCCCTTGCTTAATTTGGTTGATTTCAAGGAGAAAGCCCCTCTCTTTATTATAGACTGTTCAAGACAAAACGATAGTTTGAAAACAGGCCCCGTAGATGTACGGTTGGAGATTGATTGTTCAGCACCAATACCAGATAACACAACTGGATATTGTTTAATTATTAACGATCGACTTGTGGAATATAAACCTTTAAGTAACATAGTGCGCAGATTATCATGACAGCCATTGTAGATGTTCAAGGTTTTAAAACAGAAACAAATGAATTTATAATTAAAGAATTTGCTGTATTGTTAAATAAAAAAATTCAGGTGTTCTTAATTAAGCCACCATTTCCATTTTACGATTTAACGAAACCTGAAAAACGACAAGTCAGTTGGATTGAACGTAATAGAAGGATATACTGGAGAGACGGATTTGTGCCCTACTCAAATCATCAGAATTTGATTGTAGATATTTTAAGAGATAAAAGTGTTTACACCAAAGGTTTAGAAAAAGTGTTGTGGCTAAAAAATATTTTGAATAATAATAATAAGAATATAAATAATTTAGAAGATGAAGGTTGTCCTAATTTATTAAGCTTGTACAATAAATATGAACATTCTCATGATGTGTATAGTTGTATTTATCATGATAAAATATGTGCTTTAAAAAATGTAACATGTTTAAATAAATGGTGTATAGATAATAAATTTTTGAAATAAATATTCGCTTCTTTAATTTTAAAATTCTCTATCCCTACCAATTCCCTCAAATGTTAATCATTATAAATTGCTGGCTACAGCAGTACGATATCATTTCACCTTTATAATTATCTGTATGAAGAACTATATAGCGAGTGAGAAAATGTCTCAAAATAAATGTAGCCCTCGTTATGACATGTATAATGCGTATAAAATGCGTGAGATTTCATTTAGACATTATTGGGCAACGGCTAATTCAAGGAGAAGGTTGGTGATGGAAATGGCTGAAGCCGGATTTTTTTATTATGGAAATAGTGTAAATGATAAAGCAGCGTGTTTCTCATGTGGAGGTGTTATAGAAGATTGGGAGATTTACGATGATCCCTGGATGCAACATGCTATACATTTTCCTCAATGTTTTTATTTGAATGCCGTGAAAGGAATATATTATATTAATAACTGTCTGAAACAATTACTCTATTAGAATATGCGCTATTGCATTGTGCTCCGAGTCGGATTATATTTACCCTATTAGAATATATTATGTATGTATATTGCACTTAAAATGAGTTAAATTTGTGTACATATTATAGAGATGTCGTGCATCGCAGCCATTTCACTACAGTGTAAAGGTTCAATTTTTAAATTTATCTCATAAATAAATAACTATATTTATTGATATTAATCTATAATGTCTCAGTCAGTGAAATCTGATTTTGATTGCTACGAGATACTGCCGGGAAATGAAATTTGTTTCATATAAATTGTACAATAGTAGTAATGTAGAACGCAAATAAATTGTTAAATTAACATTTTTAGTTTTATTTAATAAAAGACTTGTGAGACCCCTAACACCAATCACACAGTTTTATACTTGAATCATTATCCATTTGGAATGTAATGCAGATCAGAATCTATTTAGGCTATCGTACCAAATATTATTATATTACCCATAAATAAATAAATATATTTCAATTCTCGATATGATAAGTTCTCATCATACATACTTTATAGAGTTGCTGCGTGCTGAGCGAGAGCAACTGATTCAGTATACCGTATGTTTAAATTAGTATCAATCAGAAACAGACACCAGTTTTCGAGAAGTAAACTGTTTCTAGTATTGTTAAGTTATAATAAAAATTGATTAATTATTTATCATTGAGTATTATGGAAGATTTATGAACATGTCCGTTCCGCAGTTCTCAAACAGATTTTAGAGGATATTTTTTTAGTAAGTATTTGAATGATCGAGACAAAAAGGATGAATGATTCAGTTCTGTAGATGTTGCTAAAAAACGGCTTGAATAGATCAAGTTATTAAAAGAACAGCAATCAGTTCTCAAAAACTAAAAATCGCTTCTCGAGTAGTTAAAGTTGTGTGTATCTGAATCTTCGTATTTGAATGATCGAGACAAAAATGTTTGAATGATTCAGTTCTAGAGAAAACGAAATCAGTTCTGTAGATGTTGCTAAGAAAAGCGGTCTGAATAGATCAAGTTATTGAAAGAACGACAATCAGTTCTCAAAAACTCAAAATCACTTCTCGAGAAGTTAAAATTGGGGTATCTGGATCTCCTGTGATCCAGATAGCCCAATTTAACACTACTACTATTACTACATTGAAAGTGGAGATAACCAAGGTGCAATCCAGAATAGAGGTTTCAGAAGAATCCAATGCTGAACTACGTACGAAAAAAGCTGCACATGCTGCTGGGTCCTGCTGTGCCTACGTCGCAGCTGTAGGATTCACGTCTACAATACTCCACGAAGGTTGAGGAAGTCGTGGAGTCTATCATAGTGAAGATCAATTGGACTCTGGAGGGTTGAAAAGTTGTAATCGCGCCACGACATCAACTATAGATCGTTCGTGGTTTTGAGGATAAGAAGAGGATTCCTGGCCGGGTGTCGTATACCGACGTTTCCGAGATCGATTACGTAACACCTCGCAGCGAAACACGACGCCGGCGAGAAGTGTATACGACGTGCTTGCTTGAAGCTAGTTTATATTAAATAAGTATTTTATATTTACTCAGAAGTTTAATTTTTTCACTGCTTCAAGGGGTAGAACTAAGTATTTGATATTAATATCAGCTTGATACCTTCACGCGTTCTGAGAAAAACGGTCTTGACAGACGGTGAGACAAGACAAGAACAAAGTAATCCTAAAAGGGTTAAGTAAAATGTGTTTATTTACGTAAACTTGCCGATTGAAATATATTGTCTCTCTTGTACAGCAGCTGTGAGGAAGACGCCATTTAAGATCCTGAAACAAAACAATTTTGTTTTTTTTAATAATTTAAAGAGTGTATTACTAAACGCCGATAGACTGAACACCGACAAGATTTTACTTCGACGGGTCTCTTCGCTGAAGGGTCTCTTCGCCGACAGAGCTCATAGCATATGTTTTTCCTATGGGGTAGGCAGAAACCAAAGAACGCCACCTCCTACATTCATACATCTCGTCATACAAGCACGCCGGTTAAGAGTACTGCGCACCTGACCTTTCTGAAGAACCTTACCGATAATGTCAGTATAGGTCTTCCTAGGGCGACTCCTCCCTATACCTCTGCCATAAAAATACCTTTTGTCTTCGTCTTTCACTCCTCCTCTCAACATGACCGAACCATGTAAGCATACCCTTTTTTATGTTTATTTTACATTATAAATAACAATAAATTATGCTTAACTACTTATGTTTTACTAGTTCCACCCGAACACCTGGCATATCCCTGGCCAATATCTTCTCCCAGTATTTGAAGACATTATTTTTTTCATATTTGTCATAGCGATTGTTGGCAGTAGTTGTTGATCGGTTGGAATTTAAAATTTCCCAGAGTATCTCTAGCTGTCGCCAGGATTAACTCTTAACTAGATTTACTCTTCGGCTGCAAAATTAATAACAAAACACTTATAACTGAGTCTGAAAACATATTTTTTCGAACTATCATAATCAAAACATTACAGATAAATATTTCCTTGTTATAAACGTATTCACTGATTTACCGTGACACGATCACAGTTCTTAAGTAACTAAGATAAAATAAAATAAGTTTAACCACAAAAAAATCCATTTTTAAATTTTTGACTTTTAAAAATTCTGTTCGCGTTAGACAGCTGACATTGCTGACAAGACAGAATCTGTTCCGATTCTTATTGTCACAATTTAGCCGCAGCTTCTTTTTTATTTTATTTTTTCTGTTTTCAATGCAAAATCTTTTAATACTTGGATTAATTTTATGGAAATTACTCGTAACAATTAGATTCTAATACAAAGTAATGTTAAAAAAAAAAAAAAAAAATTACTCAAGATCATAACTTCATAGTAGGAATTTGGACCGATGTGTGAAAGGGCCAGTGTTATACAGTTCATATAGCGTTGTTTCTTTTCTACTATAGCAAGCAATAGACAAATCTTAGAAATAGTTCTTTCCCAGCACTTTAGCAGGAATAAAACAACATTAAAAGTTGAAGTTCATGGTACGAATATGAGTAATGTTATTATAAGCTTGAAACAAAACTTTATCGAAATAAGAATGTTTTGTAAAAGATTTTGGTAAGGCCCCAGGTTGCCATACATTGTTTACAATTATAAACAACTGTTAAGGCACCGCGTGCAAATAACTTTGTTACAACAAAGTTATTTGCACGCGCTGACTTCAAACAGATGAGCCCATAATTATAATAGTATTTTATTTATTTAGGTTAAGAGCTAGCATTGTTCTGAAAAACGAATATAGTGTAAAAAATTAGACATCCATTATAATACTTTTCTGATTATTCTTTTGGATTAAATATCTAGTCCAGTTTATTTCTTGCTTTTTATTGCAGAAGTGTTTTTTGGTTAATAGTTTTTAGTACAGTAGTACTCTGCTTTTTTTTTCGGTTATTTTTTTTCTAAAAAAGGTTTTTTATTTTTCAATTTTTTGTGTAATTAGAATTTTTGCCCTTGTTAAGAATCACTATGGGCAGACCAACTAAAGGGGCCGCCCGCATGAGGGCAAACAAAATTAAAGAAACTAATACTGCAAATAAGGAACGATTAACTAGGTGTCGCGAACGGAGCGCTATGTCCCGTTCCCAAGAATCAGAGTTAGCTCGTGACGCTAGGTTATCTCAGATGAGAAATTACGGGTCTTCTCAATTATAACAAGAGTCGCCAAATAATAGGATCTGTCGACTCTATCGTATTCAAGAACGATTGAGTGACGAGTTGTGTGAACAGCGTGAACACCGACTCGGTGTTGTACGAGAGCGGTTGAGTAATGAGACTCCCCCGGCAACCTTTGTTAGGATAATTATACAAAAGAAAAACTCGCAAAAGAATTTCTCTTTAAGAAGTATTTATTAGTTTTTAGACTAGATGCTGATAATCCTGGCTGCAGCATCAGGCCAGACTTATGTCAACATTGCATTGAACTTAAAATTTAGTTCCATTTAAAATGAGCGCACACGACTACGGTGCTGTAATTTCAAGGTTTGTACTTTTTCTGATGCTCCTGGCTTCAGCATCAGGTCTCTGTAATTCGGTGTTCCTCATTAACAGTACGTTTATCCACACATCAAGCCCTTTTCAATGAGCTTAAACACTATATATCTGTTGTTAGTTGTCGAGGAGTTAGGTACTCTGCAGACTACCCTGACTGCAGCATCAGGTCATGACTTGGTGATCATGAGACCAAATGTGGAAAATGCCCATATCAAACATCAAAACAATAAACTAAAACAGTCCTTGCCTGTTCGAGTAACTTGTTAAGGAGTTGTACCTTCCATCATCAGCCCAGCTACCTGAGATGGTGACAACCATACGCAAATACACAAGATACTATAATTATATATAAGTGTGCCTATAAAATTTGAGGGTTGCCCTCGATATCTCTAAGATCCCATCATCAGATCCTAACTTGGTGACAGTGGGACCACCTCAGAACTATCTACTTTCGAACAAAAAAAGAATTTTGAGAATCCGTCGACGATTGGCGGAGTATTTGATGAACAAATATACAAAAAAAAAAAACATACAAACATCGGAACATAGTACCTCCTCCTTTTTGTGAAGTCGGTAAAAATAGAGACCATTATAAAGTATGTACTTATTTACAAAACCTTCAGAATAGACACGAAAATGGGCAAACAGCAGTCTAAAGAGGAGACCTTGATCGTTCAGAACGCGGCTGGCAGTAACCAAGCTACAGCAGAAGAACTTCGTTTTCATATGTCTACGTCGAATATTATTCTATCCTGTATCCTGCTTATACTACTGCTCGGCATATTGGGCTTCACATATCGGCTGTATAAAAGGTGCCCCAAAAAATGGATCACCAACGAGATAAATAGGACGACTATGAGGAGATCTCTTTTCCGTCGACGCATGCGGCTGGGGAACACAGAGCCATCTTCAAAAAACTACGATGAAGAAATGGTGTAAAAATAAAAATAAAAGTGTTAAAAAAAAAGTGAATACAAGTGTCAAAAATAAAATATAATAAAAGTGCGAAATAAAAGTGCTTTACTATAAAAATAATCAAGTGTATAAATATAATCATATTATTAATCGGGATAACATTCCAATACAATCACCTCTTACCAAATAAGGACGATGCGCTGATTGAACTTTGGACTTGGTGAAGTTAAGTGCGGTGTTTAATCATAATACTTCTACTAATCTTTAACAATGAATATCAATAACATTATAATTACTCTACGTTATGGTGGTAATAAGGTATGGATACTTTTTTTTTTTTTTTTTTTTTTTACCGATGGGAAATCATCAAATGACTTCCCCCGCCCTGGGCGGGGCGGGAGGGAGTGTCAGACTTTTACTGACTAAAACCCATCCATGTTCCTTCTTGTGCCCTTTGCGTTCCGGGGGCGCGGTATCTCTTTCGAACAACCCGCAGCCCCGGCAGGCATCGGCCCTTAGTGGCCCCTTCAATTATTGCTGACATCTCTTTGAGGCGCGCGTGGAACACGAACGCGCCGTCGACACGGTCTGTCGTTATCAACGAACGGACGGTGAGCTACCCATTGCTCACCGCCCACAGACCCGCGTCTACGGTGGCCGGGAGTCGTCTCGCGACTCCCGACGCCCGGAGCGTCTCCCGCGGCGGCTGGGGCGTGAGGTGGTTCTTTCCCTCACGCGGCCCGCCTCCTCCTTCGCTAGCATTACTGCTTCGCAGAAGGAGGCGACTGCATCCCATTCCCTCTCGCTCCGGACCATGGCTTGCACCAGGGCCGAACGCGAGAGTTCGCCGCCGCCGATAGCCGCCACGAGGACGTCGCGGTGCTCCGCCCAAGCGGGGCACACCGCCACGGTATGCTCCACCGTGTCCTCGGGGCGATCCTCACAGTGGTGACACCCGGGCGTTTCCTCCCGCCCGATGATGTGCAGGAACCTCCCGAAACATCCGTGCCCGGTGAGGACCTGCGTCAGGCGGAAGGTGAGGGCGCCGTGGCGCCGCTCAAGCCACTCCTCAAAGAGGGGACTAACCGCCTCGATAGAGGCGTGCCCTGCACGGGGTTGCGACAGTCGCTCTCTCCATGTCGCCATGAGATCAAGCCGGAGGTCTGTCCGCTGAGCGGCGATTTGCCGCGGCAGCGGAGTTTCCCCCCGGCCTAGTACCTCCACGCGCCACTCGTGCAGGCGCGCGAGGACCAGCGCCTCCAGATCCCACGGCGGCAATCCGGCAAGGAGGCTCGCCGCCTCACCGGAGATCGTGCGGTATCCTCGGATGACCCTTATGGCGATCACCCGTTGGGACGCGTTTAGGTAGTGGGCGGCACGTCGCCTCAACCCCCGCGCCCACACCGGGGCCCCGTAAAGGGCCATCGACCGCACGACCCCCGCGTAGAGCCTCCGGCAGGAGGCGTTTGGACCCCTCAGGTTGGGTAAGAGCCGCTTGAAGGCGGCCCCAGCCCGTTCCAACTTGGGAGCCAAACGTCGGAAATGCTCAACGAAGTTCCACCGGCTGTCGAGGACGAGTCCCAGGTACTTCATCGTTGACCCGACGCCGATGTGAACCCCTCCCACCGTGATTTGGGATCCCAACGGTGGCGCGTTCCGAGGCCCATGAAAGCACATGACCTCGGACTTGTGCAAAGCCACCTCGAGTCCCAATTGCCGGATCCTCTCTACGACTATCGCAACCCCGCGTGTCATGACGTCGGCCGCCGCCTCGTGCGACCTCCCCTGCGCCAGGACCAGGGTGTCGTCCGCGTAGCAGACAACACTGGCGCCCTCGGGGAGGTCAGCACGCAGCACCCAGTCGTAACCGATGTTCCACAGGAGCGGCCCCAGCACCGATCCCTGTGGAACACCGCACGACATCTCCCGCCGGTTCCATTCTCCAGTTCGACCAGGGTAGATCACGGCTCTATCCGTCAGATAGGCCCCGACCACTTGACGGAGGTAGTTCGGCACCCGGTGATACCGGAGTGCTTCCCTAATGCAGGTCCAGGGCAGGGTGTTAAAAGCGTTGGCGATGTCCAACGACACCGCCAGCACAACCCCACCCCGGGACACAGCATCCCCCGTCGTGAGAGCTCTCACGCGCATGATGGCGTCCACCGTAGAGCGCCCCCTGCGGAAACCAAACTGGTTGTCCGCAAGGTCCGGCCCCATCCCAGACAGGTGCCCGACGAGGCGGCCCGCAATGACTCTTTCGAAGAGCTTGCCCACCTCGTCGAGCAGCACGATGGGCCGGTATGCAGACGGCGAGTCCGCAGGGCGCCCCGGCTTCCGAATGAGGACCAGTTTCCCCGTCTTCCAACGAAGTGGGAACTGGCCCCTCTCCATGCATGCGCTTAGGAGCCCCTCCAGTCGGGGCCCTAGAGCCTCTGAGGCCAGGACCCAGGCTTTCCCAGGCAAGCCATCGGGTCCCGGGGCGGTATTTTTGGCCTTCAGCCGGCGTACCGCCACCCTCAGGTCTACCCCAGTCACCTCTGGAATGTCGTCGTCGGTGTGGTCCGCTTCCGGCATCGCGAGCGGCGGAGCCATGGGCGGGGGAGGATGTTCCCCCCGCGAGGGGAACAGAGCGCTCACCACGTCCTCAACGAGCTCCGGCCGGAGACTCTGCGTCAGCGGGGGGGCCCAGGTGCGGAGTTTGCCCCGCACCGTCTTGTAAGGGCGCCCCCACGGATCTCCGTTGAGAGTCTCCAACAACTCCTCGCGGGCCTGAGCTCTTGCCCGCAGGATGGCCTCGTTGAGGGCGGTCTTCGCCTCTCTGTACCCCTCGTACAGCTCCGCCTCAATGACTGCCGCATTCGGTGGCCGAATGCGGAGTCTGCGATGCCTGGCGTACGGGTGCCGCGCAGCGACGCATGCCTCGCGCAGAGACGTCAGCTCTCGCGACCACCAGTACACCTGCCGGCGGGCGCTTACTGCCCGAACTCGGGGCATTGCCACGTCGCATATCTCGGACATGGCCTCCTGGAACCACTCCACCTCACTGTCGATATCGGCAGGCCTGACCGGTGATGACACCCAGGCCTGCACGATCGAGGCCTCCAGGAGAAGCTCCCGGTCCAGCTGCTTCAGCGCCCACCGCGGACCACTCGGGGCCTGTATGACCGGCGCGCTGGAGTTCTGGGCGGAGACGTCAAACCGGATGTACCGGTGATCGGAGTAAGTCTCCACCCCCTCCATAACGCGCCAGTCAAGCACCCGCGGTGACAGAGCGGGGCTGGCAAACGAAATGTCCACCACCGACTCGCCCCGCATCCGCACGCACGTTGCTACAGAACCCCGATTCAGGACGACTAGGCCCCTCTCCAGGGCCCAGTCCTCCAGCATCCTGCCCCGCACATCCGTGCAGCGAGAACCCCAAGCCACGTTCTTGGCATTGAAGTCCCCGAGCACTAGCACGGGGAGGGAATGGCTTCCGACGACGACACTCAACTCCACGAGGGAGTTGTGGAACTCGGCGAGAGTTCGGTTCGGGGAGAAGTAGACACCAACTACAACAATCCCCCCGAACCGGGCTGCTACGCACCCCTGTCCTTTCTTGACTCCCTCAAGGGACGGGGTGCCGGCGGCGGCCGACGCAATTATGGTCACCGAGCCGCTAAGGTCCTCCACCCAGTCTTCCCTGGGCGGGACGAAGTACGGCTCGGCGACCACGGCGATATTTATCGACCACTGCGCCATGCTCTGGAGCAGCAGATCCTGAGCGCAGGCGCAGTGGTTGATGTTCGCCTGGAGGAGGCGCAATGGAGCCGTTATTGGCAATCCATTGCAGCCCCCTCGAGGGCCCCTTGTGAGGGCCCTTGTACGGCCTTTGCGGCGACGGCGGCGACAGAGGCCGTGGGTGCGACCGCGGCGGCGGCGGTGGCGGCGGCGGCGACAGCGGCGGGGACGGTGGCGCGGGGCCCTCCCCGGGCCCTGGCAGGTACGGCGCAGGCCTTGCCCCCAGCCCGGTGATCCGCGGGCTTGCTAGCCCCCGCACATGCGTCGCAGTGCGGCGGGGCATCGCATGTCGCGGCCTTATGACCGGGCTGACCGCAGCGGAAGCAGAGAGCGCTGCGGTCCACCTCCGAGGCGCATCGGCATGCCACGTGATTCCCCACGTGGCAGCGGAAGCACCTCAGGGGTCTGGGCTCCAGCAGTTTGACCTGCGCCGCGACCCAACCCACCAGCAGCCTTCGGCCACCAACAATAGCTCTGGCCGCCGTCACGGGGCAGCTGACCGTGATGGTCTGCATGCCCGCGCGCCCCGGACGGATGGTGCCTGCCTTCACCTGCTCGGCAGGGCATCCACCCGTCCTGGCGACGGCGGCCACCACCTCCTCCACGGTGACCGAATCGTCCAGCCCTAGGATGCGCATGTCTGCGCATCTGACGGGTCTGGACACTCGGGCTTCGTCCTCGTCTAGGGACGCTCTGAGCTTTTCGGCCAGAGCGTCAGCAGACGGGCCGCTGGTGGCACCGGGGATCTCCAACATTCGGGCCCCTGTTGCGGTGACCCTGAGCTTGAGTCCCCCGGTGATCCCGAGCTCGGAGAGGTTCACCGCCGCTTTGGCCCTGGTGAGAACCTCCCCGTACGTCACGCCCCTATTGGCCGCCTCCGGCTGTAGCGTTATTACTACAGCCGTGGTCTTAGGGGCGCGAAGTTTTGCCGCGGCGCTTCGCTCCTTGCGTCGCCGCCGCTCCTCCGCTCTTTTCGTGGCCGCTCTGGCCGATCTGGCTGCCTTTCGTCCCTTCTCCTTCGCTCCGGCCACCTGCCATTCGGCTTCAGTGGCGGGAGGGTTAGAGGGCAGAGGGGGAGGCGGCGGCTGGGGCGCCGCCTTGCCCCTCTTTTGGGACGCCACATTTTGTGCCGGCGCCGGCTTTGCCGGAGCCAGTTTCGCAGGGGCCGGCCCAGCCCTACTGGGGGGCTGGTTACCCGGCTTCGGCACTGAGGCGGCGGCCGCATAGGTGACCCTTTTGCCACCGCCTGGGGCCGTCCCACTCGCCGCCAGAGGGGGGCGCAGCACGATACCCTCCAGGACGGAGAACCGTGCCTTGAAGGCCGCCAGCTCCTGCCGTACCAGGTCCAGAACCTGGTTTTCAACTGGCAAGGGCTGGCTTCGCTGGCCCCCCGATTTGGGCGCCTGGCGGGGGCTGGACCCGCGAAGCTCAGCCAGGTCCGCCTGGAGCCTCCTATTCTCCTCAACTAGGAGCCCCATGGCGGCCGACAGGCGAGCCACCTCCGCCCGAAGTTTGGGGACTTCCCCTGCTGCGCCCGTGAAGTTAGCCTCCGCCGCCGCCATTATGGTGGCCGAAGCCGCGTCCATGGCTTTGGACTTCGACCCCTTCACCTTTTTCCGGGCCACACTTGCAACGGCCGCTTCCACAGCCTCCACAAACCTGGCCTTGCGCTCACCATCGGAGCCGCCAGTTGCGCCTACCTCGTCGCAAGATGACCCGGAATGGGCCATGTCGACACCGGTCTCGCCCAGGTGCCGACCTTCCGCAGCAGGCGTCGCTGGTCGCCCGGCAACGCTGCCCCTCCGGGCAATTCCCCTTCCTAGGCCTCGCTCTTGGACCCCACCGCGTTTGCTGGTGGGGATCTTGCGAGACGAGGCCGACTCTTCCTCGGAGAGTGACGCCCTGTCGTCCTCCGGTCTGGGCCGCTTGCGGAAGAACTTCCCGTGCCCATCTATCGCGCGGCGTGAGCTCCCTGAGCTACCCACGCTCACCACTCTGGGGGCCGAGTCGGACTCCGACCCAGCATCCCCCTTCCTCCCATCTACGTCTGTATTTGTTTTTATATAATTTTTTTCCATTGCTGTTCCCACGAGTATAAATATTATCCAACCAACCAACCAAAAACAAGTGGTTCGCACTAATGACTGATTGTTCCATAGGAACACCCGTCAGCCATACATCCCCTCACGGTGCGCCGCCGCTTGGGATTCGGGGTGACTTTTTATAGAGGTTTTCTACCTCGCGGTCCGGGCGGTTAAGCCAAGACCCTCGGTCCCAGTTGAAGCCGCGAGACGTGATCCACGACACTCCAACATGGGTTACGATATTACGACGGTGACAGAAAGGGGCGACATCCCTCTCTGTCTGCTCGGTGGCAGGGTAAGTGCACGCCGAGCCCGTCCTCACTACTCCGCTGTGCCCTCTGCTTATCAGAGGGACACGCGGAGAAACGCCCATGGTCCAAAATGGACCCCTCCCGTCAGAACTTTTGCCACGGGCAGTGACATTCCCCAGAGGATAGGAATCGCTTCACATTCCTCAGGGAAGATCACTACCCGCGCCCAGGGTGCACCAGTCTATCAGCTGCCGTTCCCTCCAGACGAGTCCAGAAGGACAAGCAGCCGATAGGCACGCGGGGAGGTATTCTGACCGACACCCCAAGGTATGGATACTATATTCAAATTAAAACACAGCTACCAGGAGAAACGCACACTCAATAGGCGGCTAGGCTCAGAGGATTAGCCACTCACTGTGCTTTTAAGAACTTGGAGGAGGCCTTGCTGGATAGATTTATCATGGGCATGGCGGCAGGACGAGAGCGGGACAAATTGTTCGTGCAGGACCAGCGGGAGCTGAGCCTCGCGAAGGCCATCGACTTGGCGGAGAGCGTGCGCTGCGCGCGCCTGGCCTCGTCGCAGGCAGCGCCAGGCGCCAGTGGCGCCGGCGCAGAGGGCCCGGACGGCGTCTTCACTATATCCAAGAAGGAAAAGTGTAGTGTGTGTGGGTACAACAATCACAAGTCTGAGCAGTGCCGTTATAAAAACTACAAGTGTAAAAAGAGTAATAACAAAGGACACCTACGTAAAATGTGTCCTAACGCGGGCAAAGTAAAGTAGTACGTAGATGAGACTGCGGTCGTAGATGACGACGACGGTGAGTGTTTTTATAATATTCGATGCGTGCGCGGGAAACCAATGTCAGAGCGCGTGATGATCGGTGGTCTATCTTTGGAGTTCGAAATTGATAGTGGCTCAACGGTGTGTCTAATATCAAAAGAAATCTAAAATCAAAGTTTAACGGGCCATTATCAGACACCAACAAAAGATTGTATAGCTATACGGGGGAAAATATCAAAACAATAGGAGTCGTTTCATTGCCGGTATCATATTTCGGGCGTACACATACACTGAATGTTTACGTGGTGAACGCAAGCGGCCCGCCGTTGCTCGGTCGCGATTTTATTCGAGAATTTGACTTGGAAATAGGACCGGCGCGAGCAGCTGTGCAGGTACACGCCGTCACCCAAGGTACATCAATACGCGAGTGTAATATCCTCGGGACATAAGTGAATATGTTTTTGCTAGGACCAATGTTGAAATAACACCAGAAAAAATGTCAATGAAACAAGCTAAGGGTTACGAGGCATATAAATTCCTAATACCAAAAGATAAATTATGTATGTTCATGGATGAAAACCTATGGCCGGACGGAGTTTCATTCAGGCAATTTGTGTCGTTTAGCAACTACAAAGGACAGACACTAAAAACTGGAAATAATATTAATCAAAACATTTAATGGCTAATAGTAATTGTAAGCTAATTAGTTACAACTGTAAATCTATTAAAAGGTCTATTGAAGGTGTTCGTCACCTATGCAAAATCGGCGACGTGATAGCACTGCAGGAAACCTGGCTTATGCCCTATGACCTGTCAATACTTGGCACGATCGATGGAAATTTTGGATCGACTGGAACCTCTGCGGTGGATACATCAGCGGGATTGTTGACAGGGAGACCATACGGTGGCGTCGCACTGTTGTGGAGAAAAAGTGCGTTTGACTCTGTGTCAGTCATAAAGTGCAACAATGTGAGAGTGACGGCAATAAAAATAACCGTGAGTAGTAGATGTATGGTTGTATTTATTTATTTATTTATTTATTAAAACTTTATGCACATGTAAAAAATACACTGTACAAAGGCGGACTTAATGCCTTAGGCATTTTCTACCAGTCTACCTTAGGGTGATGCAGAGACAAAAACAAAGTAGGTGCACAGATACAGAAAATACATACATATATACATACATACAAAAATATATATATATAAATATATAATATATATAAAGTGGGGAGAGAAATAAAATACATAGATGTTGAAGTACAGCAAATTAATTGTGGGACGAGTCTGCCAACTTCTTTTGTAAGTGTTCGCGAGCTTTTACCTTGAATGTGAACCGATTGGTGGCCATCCTGATATTCAGAGGGAGTGCGTTCCATAAGAAAACCGCCTGGCCAGGAAAAGAGGATTTGAGAAAACCAGAGCGGTGGGAAGGACATCGCAGAAGACGATTATTGGAGGAACGAAGGTTCTTGCTGTGCGCAGAGCATAAATATTGAAAGTGAGAAGTCAGATAAGAAGGAGAACTAGGTTTGTCTAGGAGAGAAAATAAGGTTGTTAAAGCCCTTAACGCTCTGCGCTGTCTGATGGGTAACCATTTTAAGAGCGATGACCGATGCGCGGACACGTGGTCATACTTACGGAGATTAAAAACGAATCGAATGCAGTTGTTAAGAAGTCGGTCTAATTTATTGAGGAGATCTGCATTCAGGTCATAGTAACACACATCACCATAATCGAGTAGGGGAAAGATCAGGGACTGTACTAGCATTGCCTTTATGTGTGATGGAAGAACATTTTTCAATCTATAAAGCGCCCGCAACGTCCCGGTGACTCTCTTGCTCACATTGGCGACCTGCTTACGCCAGCATATACGCTTATTTAGTGTATATATGCCTACTAATAGTGTTGAAAATATTCCTCTGTTTACTGAGTGTCTTGGGACTGTGCGATCAATTATAGAATATGAAGAAAACCTTGGCGTTGATACTTTTTATATACTAGGGGATTTTAATACCCACCCGGATGAAATATTTTATAATGAATTGTTGAACTTCTGTAATGATTATTCGTGGTGTTGTGCAGATGTAACCTTGTAGGGGCTTCAATCGGATACGTTTACGTATCGTTCAGATTCACATCGGGATTGTGTTAAATGGTTGGACCCTGCACTTGTCACTCAATCAGCACTGACCACAGTCAATAAGGTATGGGTACAGTATGACGTGTTTTGGTCCGATCATTTTCCACTCATAGTTGAGTGTAATTGGGGAAAGGTGAACAAAAAGAATGTAGTTTCTGACGAGGACGTTAGAAATAGACATGTAATCTGGGGGGAAAGAAGGCCTGATCAGATAAATAAATATCACAACATATGTAACTCAAAACTCCGAGATATTGACTTTCCATCTGATTTGCACAAATGTTGTGACTATGTGTGTTGCAATAAGTCTCACCACGAAATAATTGATAGACTGTACACTGATATAATTAATATCCTAACTAAGGCTGCGATACTTACCGTTACCCATAAAAAGTGTAAAAGAAAACGGGGCTATGTAATGGGATGGAATGCGCTCGTTGCTGGCGCGCACGGGGAGGCACGGTCTAAATTCATGGAGTGGATTCTGGCGGGGAGACCACGTACCGGACCTGTTTTTGAGGAAATGTCCGAGTCACGCAAAATCTTCAAAAACAAATTGAAGACATGTCAAAACAGGCATCAACTGTCTATGGATCTTCTCGCAATGAATTATTTCGATAAACAATTTAAAAACTTTTGGAAAAACACCAATAAATTAAATGGTAAACCGAGTCTCCCCGTGAGTGTTGGTGGTGTGCGCGAACACAAACATATTGCAAATTTGTTCAAAGAACATTTTATTGTGCAGCCTGCCGTGGGTGCCTCAGGCTGCTGTGTGGCCGATGCTGCGGCTGCCATGACAGAGCGAAAAGTATTTTTCACCACCAAAACCATTTCCAAAATCATTAAGAGCATGCAGAGAGGAAAATCGCCCGGTCATGACGGCCTCAGTATCGAGCATTTCAAGTATGCTGGAGTGCATCTGCCTCGTGTACTTATGATGCTGTTTAACCTCTGTCTCGGTCACTCTTATCTGCCTGAACCTCTCATGCGTACAATTGTAGTACCGATTCTAAAGAATAAAACCGGAGATGTATCGGACAAGACTAACTATAGGCCTATTTCACTTGCTACAACAACAGCCAAGATACTTGACAGCTTGCTCAACGTTAGTGTAGCGCAACATGTCACGATACATGATGCTCAATTTTGGTTTCGTGCTGGCTTGTCGACGCTATTTTGAGCCTAAAGCATGCTGTCAGGTTTTATACTGACAGAGAGACGCCGGTGTACGCGTGCTTCCTGGATATGTCAAAAGCTTTTGACCTTGTCAGATATGATCTCCTATGGGACAAGCTAGGAAGTGCGGGTGTACCGGTAGAGTCTATTTCTTTGCTGCAGTACTGGTATGCAAATCAGAAAAACCAGGTGAAGTGGGCCGGTAGCCTGTCTGATGAGTATAGGCTCGAGTGTGGTGTGAGGCAGGGGGGACTCAGCTCCCCTTTGCTGTATAATGTGTACATCAACCAGCTGATTGAGCGGCTCAGCAGCACTCATGTGGGGTGCCATATTGACGGCACCAGTGTTAATAATATTAGCTATGCGGACGACATGGTGCTGCTGAGCCCCTCGGTAGGGGGTTTGAGGACATTATTGTCAATTTGTGAACAGTACGCGATGGAGCATGGGTTATTTAGGGCGGGTAAACATTACCCCACCCATGTTCCTCCGGTACTTTTGAACGGTACTGCACTCAAACAGGTTGAGAATTTCAAATATCTTGGACACATTGTGACAACTAATCTAAAGGACGGCGAGGACATTGAGAGAGAGCGTAGAGCTCTGGCGGTAAGGGGCAATATGCTGGCCCGCAGGTTCGCTGGCTGTACGACAGAAGTCAAAATAGCTTTATTCAAAGCATACTGTACGTCATTTTACACCAGTGGCCTGTGGGTGAGATATACCCAACTGCCTACGGAGCCCTACGCGTTCAATATAACAATGTCTTCAGGATGCTGTTGGGGTTGCCGTGGCGCTGCAGTGCCTCTGGTATGTTCGCTGAGGCGAACATTGACGGGTTTCCCGCATTAATGCGGAAAAAAGCAGCATCTCTACTGCAGCGCCTACGAGACAGCGGCAACAGCGTCCTGAAACTCATTGCCTCACGATGGGATTGCCCCTTCCAACAGCACTGGGTGCGGGTGGGTATTGGCCTTAAGTAATTTTATGACATTTTTGTTTTATCTTTAGATCTTAATTGGTAATTTTATTTATTTTAACATTTTAATTGAGAATTTTATTTATTTTATTATTTAATTTAATTGTACTATTTTTATTGTATTTCATTAGAATTTTATTTAATACATTTTATTATTAGTGGATTTTAAAGTATGTTTAAAGTATGATTATTTTCAATGTTGAATTTGAACTCTTATATGGATCGTGTCCGAAATAAATGCTTTATTATTATTATTATTATTATTAATATCGGTGAACGACTTACTAACATGTTTCCGAAAGTTTTCTCAAGCAATCTAGGAGCATTTAACAAATATAAAATAGATTTACATTTAAAAACCGATGCGAAGCCTATTTTTTTCAAAGCGAGACCTCAAAGATAGAATGAACTCGACAGATAGATACAGATAGACCCTACGCACTCAAAGATAGAATAGACAAGGAACTAGACCGGTTATTATCACTAGGGATTTGTGGAAATTTGTAAAAACATGCAGCCGTAGATCTAAAAATCCCGAACCTCCGCTTATCTACTATCACTTCGCTTATTACTATCAACAGAGATAAACCCATCCGAAGCAATCAATAAAGCAAACAATTTTTTTGTTAACGTTGGTAAAAACCTTGCTAAAAAATCATTAAACTCAGGTATTTTTTCACAACAAAACCCGACCACTACATGTAACACATTAAAATCGTTTGTTTTATTAGATACCGACGTTGTCAGAATGATAAACGAGTTAAAGGAAGTTTGTGCCACTAGGTGGGATGATATACCTAACAGTATACTAAAAAGATTTAAATACCTACTTGCCCCTCCTCTAACACAC
Source organism: Hoplodrina ambigua (assembly GCA_949774945.1). NCBI lineage: Eukaryota > Metazoa > Arthropoda > Insecta > Lepidoptera > Noctuidae > Hoplodrina > Hoplodrina ambigua. The sequence continues at coordinate 16,398,567 of OX458964.1, forward strand.
ATTTATCAACTGTGCCTTTCTAAAGGAATTTTCCCAAAATTGCTTAAAAAGGCTGTGGTCACACCTGTATTCAAATCTGGAGATAAAAACTGTGTAAATAATTACAGACCCATTTCAGTGTTAACAGGACTCTCAAAAATTTTTGAAAAAATCATTAACAGTAGATTAATAAAATATTTAGAAGATAACAGACTATTATCAGATAGTCAATTTGGTTTTAGGGCCAAAAGATCAACTAGCCAAGCAGTCCATGAATTGACTAACTATATTACTACTAACCTTGATAATGGTATGCACACAATTGGGATCTTTTTAGACCTTGCGAAAGCCTTCGACACAATTTCTTGTACTTTACTTTTGCATAAGCTTGAAACACTTGGGATAAGAGGAGTACAACTTCTGCTATTTTCTGATTATCTCAGCGATCGTCATCAACGTGTAAAAATTGGTCAGTACACTAGCTCTGATCTTAAAAATAGTAGTTTTGGTATCCCTCAAGGTAGTATTTTGGGCCCTACTTTATTTTTAATTTATATAAATGAACTATGCAGCCTGAGACTCCAAAATGGTACTATAATGTCTTATGCAGACGACACCGCGCTATTGTTTTCAGCGGAATCAAGAGTTGAGGTCTTTGAATATGCTCAAAATGGTTTTAACACTGTCTCCAATTGGCTTCGTAATAATCTCCTAACATTAAATACAGATAAAACAAATTACATTTTATTTACAATGAGAAATACTAACATACCGTTTACGAATCTAAACATTCACGTACGTCGTACATAATTGTTGCACGTATGCTGACACTGCATGTTCTTGCCCTACTCTAGTTAGAGCTGACCATGTAAAGTATCTAGGTATCACCATTGACACAAATCTAAATTCCGTAAACATATCGATTTATTGTGTACACGAGTGCGCAAATTAATGTATGTTTTTAAAAAATTACGGAACATAGACGACTTTAAATTAATTAATCAGGTCTATTTAGCTTTGTGTCAATCCATTCTTACATATTGCATAACTTCTTGGGGCGGTGCGGCCAAAACAAACTTACTTCCATTAGAGCGTGCTCAAAGAGCAATTCTAAAGGTGGCCACATTTCGCCCTTTTCGATTTCCCACGCACCAGCCTTACACATCTTGTAATGTGCTTACGGTCCGCCAATTATTTATTTTGCACACAATACTACACCAGCACACTGCACTTCCTTTCGAACATGTACCTTCTAACAAGAGAAGGAAGGACTTGGTTTGTATAAAGCCTCAAACTAAACATGCGTTTGCTCATCGTTTTCATGTGTTCTTAGGACCTTTTCTATATAATAGGCTCAACAAGGTACTAAGCCTCTATAGTGTAAGATATAAAATATGTAAGAAAATGGTATCAGCATATTTAGCGTCACTAAATTACACAGACACAGAACAACTATTCGAAATTTTGTCATGATGATATTTGATACCTTCGTGAGTGTTTACTTTTGTATAATTCCATAGTTTTAGGTACAAATGTTTGTAAGCTTATTCTCGTAGTTATACTTTTAATTTAAATCTTACTGTCTCAATGTAATTGGATTGATATGTGATGGCCTGAAACACAGGTTTAAATTAACCTAGATCGGGCGGGTCGCTACTTAACATTGCAATTCCGAATTATCGATACTTGCTCCTTTAATTATTTAGTTTTAGTTAATTTTTAGGCACTGTAATTTTATGGAAAATCTTTTTATCTGTTTGGTTTTATGTACACTTTTTGTAAACATTTTTATTTGAATAAATTATTATTATTATTATTATAAATTATTAAAAATTATTATTATTCATCTGTTTCACTACCAAGGCAATACATTTAGAACTGGTAGGTGATATGACGAGCTCCGGTTATTTATCAGCCTTACGTAGGGTTTATTGCACGTAGAGATTAACTGGCACAGAAGTTCTCTGATAATGGGACAACATTTGTCGGAGCATACAATGATTTGGCAAAGTTTTTAAAGAATAACTCGGATGGATTATCTAGTGACTTCGCAAATGAAGGAATAGAATTTCGTTTCATTCCTGCCTATTCACCACATTTTGGTGGCATCTGGGAGGCGGGGGTTAAATCAACAAAATTTAATTTGCTTAGAGTGCTGGGAAATTGTAACCTCACTTAGGAGGAATTAAATTCCACTTTGGTCCAAATTGAAGCCATTTTAAACTCACGGCCACTCACGCCTTTGTCTTCGCACCCCGACGATATGACGCCGTTAACCCCGGGACATTTTTTGATCGGACGCCCTCTTACTTCTCTACCAACAAACGATCTTCAAGATCATAAAGCTGCCTATCTCACCCACTTCCATCGTATCGAGCAATTGCGACAGCATTTTTGGACAAGATGGAGCAAAGAGTATGTGTCGGAACTCCAACAACGGACAAAGTGGCAGACTTCCAACCATCCTTTGAAGATCGATTCCCTTGTTTTGTTGAAGGAAGATCATTTGCCTCCCCTCAAGTGGAAGCTAGGCATAATTATGAGGTTGTACCCTGGTGCTGACCAAGTTGCGCGCGTGGCGGAGATCAAAACCTCGACTGGAGTGGTCAGAAGATCTTTCAGCAAGATTTGTCCCCTTCCGATCAGTAATAATTAATAAGTGGTTGAAAGGAAGGCTTTCAACGCCCGGGGGCATGTCGGAGCGCCTACTGCTTTCATAGAAGCAATTTTACTACCCATTGCTAATGATGCTACGCGCGAACATTAAGTTAAATAGCGGTTAAGTTTAACTGTTCTTTGTAACCTCTCACTCTGATTTTTGTCATTGTACGGATTAAACCAGATTAATGCTACTCGACTGTTTTAAATTATTTCTACACCTTACAAAGATCTTTTATCCAATTTACCTTCTCCAAACCATTTACCACCACCTTATTTTCTAAATATGGAACAATTATAGGTCGAAATTCTCTGTAGTCAATATATCCTTCATTCCAATAAATTCCCCTATTTCTTTCCAACCATTTAACCTGCTTCTTTTCATCACTTGTTAAGTATTTAAACAAGTATGGTGGTTTTATTAAAAATGTTTGAGTATAATCATGACTAGCAAAAGCTAATTCTTTTATTAAAAAAATATTGTACAGGTCTTTAAACCCTTGAACATCTAATATGAGTATTCGGATTCATGATATTTTTCTCACAGTATTACTTAGAGGCTTATACTCAATTATACAGTCGTTCAATATAAGACAATATGCAGAAGTTTGATCTGGTATATCCGAATCACTCTCTATTTCCACTCGTACATCCACAATAGGACTAGAGCAATCTATGATAAAGAGCGGCGCCAAATCTTTAAATTGTTTTTCACTTAATAAGGGTTCCGGACGACGTCCGTAATAAGACTGTTGAAATCGAATGTATTGCTCGTATAATAAAGCGATTCTGTTATTCGCGAAACTGACATTTAGGTTTTCATACGGGAAGTAAGTTGAATTTAGGTATACTCTAACATCACGAACATGGCAGTGATCGAACTGAGACATATCAGAACTTGAATAGTTTTTTTCTATTTGTTTGTAGGCCCATAATTATGTATCTAGGTTTCTCTATTTGCGAGGAAATTTTGATAGACCAGGTATGTTTTGTAGTTTTAGGTAAAGCTGGATATTCGTACAGATCCCAATTTCTGAATATCATCTGGAGTGGTCGATCTTTTCCTAACAGTTTGAGTAAACTTAAACTTAAACGGACACTTTAACATGCGGTACACGCCAGATGATTTTATTTATTTGAACGTCTTCTACAAATTCACCGGTGTTAAGTTTGACCGCATTCAGGTTAGTATTACTTCGAACCAATATCAGTTCGTGCCTACAATTTATCACGACTTTCTTGAAATCTTCAGCGAAACCGATGATGTTACAGAGTGGTATAGACGCGGAAAAACTACCCCCATTTATATTTTTATGCCATCGATATTCCAGCCCCATGCATTAGATATCTTTGATTCACTTTCACTCATTGATATTAACGATTTCATGGTGGTAGTTATGCCAGCATTTTTTATTCTATCAATTTCCACTCCATTTAGCTCGAATCTTATATCTTGGAACAGGTAAAGTAGAGCATTATTCGTAAAATTAACACTAGTGGCTTTCTCTTTCATATCCTTTTTGCTTACGATAACAGTCCCTTCCAAATACAAGGTACTAGCTGACGGAAGTATATACAAGTCTTGTTGGTTAATGGGTATACGAATTTCATCGTTCCTATTGAAACTAGTTACGTAGGGCTTGTAAGAATGAAATTCGATTCCTTCAACCGTGTTGTCGTAAGTAGGGGCGGATAAAACGTCTAAGATATTCATTTTAGTAAACCGATAGCTTTGAGAAATACCTTGTTGTCTTTAGTTGATTTTATTTTCTTCTTAGGGCGAGCTCTTATATGGTTGAAAGCTTGAGCGGAACTGATATTTTTGATTTGCTGATGCACATATTTATTGTAGTCGATCATGTTTTTCTTCTGAGATGCAAATACAGCTGCACTTCTTCACCGCGCAAGTTTATTAAGCGGTTATTTATATCTAACAGCCTGATATGATTGCAGCTAATGTTGTTTTGGTTGATTGGAAAGTATATCGCGTTTTTCGGGATTTCTATAATCCTATATCCGGGAGGAACGTTGAGTGCAAATTCGTGGATAATGTGACTCGGTTCTCCGTTTGTGTACGAGCCGCTTACAATATCACTTTCGATCCTGAGTTGTAGGTAAAATGTTGACTGGCAACTGTGACTCATGCCATTTATTTGCTTTGAAGATCTGTTTATTAAACCCTAACAAATTCCTGAAAGTACCTTCTTTATTAAAATTTATGTCCTTTGTACAATATACAGCAGCTTTCAAAGTATTGTTATTGCACTGTAGTTTGGTTGAGGCATCTTTCATTTCAGGTTTTAAATATTCATTAATATCTTGCAATTCATAGGTGCCCTCCGGTATTTCAATAACTTCGTTAGAACCATAATAGAATTTATTATTCGTTTTGTCAATGTTTGGAATCAAATTAAATGTTGCGAAATGCAATAAGGCACACTCATACTGTTCATATAGTTACAACGTGTTGGGATAGTAAGTAGATAAAGTTGACGAGTTTCCAGCTATCGATAATGTTAGTGACATCTTGCAAATGATTGAAATAAAAGAAAATCATATATTTTATACGTTTTTATTCCAAAAAGTCCACAGATATTCTAAACATAAGTGTCCACAATTTACAGCGTTGAATTTCTGATATCTTGTATAATTATAAAAAACATTACAATTCTTAAAATATCGTATTAATTCCATTGGAGGTTTTTTTAGAGGACGATTAGGTAGCTAATTTTCCAGTTTTTTGGAGATTTCACGAATAAACCTTTTCCATTTTTATGTGGCTTAATATATAAACCCTGCCCTAACCTTAAAGACTCCATAGCCCTATTATGTCGTTGTATTTCTAGTAAATTTTGCTGACCAGCTTTGTAATCGTTAACAGATTTTGCAGTACCAGCCGCACCGCCAGCTAAAGTTAGCTAGGAAATATTTTTATTGCTGCTGAGTAAGCAGCGTTAATTAAAGTTTTACTGTCCTTTGGTTTCAGTTTCTTTATCTTCGCTCTTATTTTTGATACAAAACTTTTAAACGTTTTAACGCCGGCACCAGATTTCAGTTTGGCTTTTATAACTTTGCTCACTAACCACGAACTAAGTTTTTCACCTTTCCCTGCATCGTTCGATTTAAGTATTTGTTTAGCCATATTTAGTCGTTGTAAATCAGCTTTGTGACGATTGGGTAGGTCTGTATGGTTTGCATATGCAGGTTCGGTCATAGACCGCTGACGAGGAAACATCTGTGCAAGTTGGCTCAAAACTGTTGAAGTGACAATTCTAGTAGTGAAATTAAAATTCGATTCCATCTAACAACACCAGAGATATAAGCAAAATCATTTTAAAATTATTTGTTAACCGTCTAAAATCCTGACCTACGACAACCCGCGCGACGCCCGCTGCTGCTGTGAATCATCACCTTTGCGCTCGGTACATGTTACCGCTGTACTGCGGCATTGCAAAACCGACCTACTGTGGATCGCAATAAGATGGCATCTAGGACAGCTCCGTGCGCGGGCTGCCGCGGCGAAGTAAGTGAAGATGGCCCGTATATGAAATGTGCAAAATGTAAGCAGATTTTTGATTTATTGTGTGCAAATATATCTATAGATGTATTTAACACTCTGTCTGTGGAGCATAAGAGGTCTTGGATCTGCGTGGAATGTCGCAGTGGAGAACCAAAACGAGATAATTCTCATACTCCAGTGCGTCAACACCTTATGTACGAGCAGTATAAGGCTAGGGATTGCCTCGACATGTCTATGCAGACTCCTGATAACGTGACTATGCGTGCTAAGCCACGGTCCATGGAATCTGACAACAAAAACACGAACGAAAACATTTTACGTGCCTTGAAGGATTCTGTGGTGCAGGAATTAAAAACTTGCAAGTTGATTTTAAAGCGCATCTAGTAAGCAAAATTAATAAATTGCTTATTGAAGAATTTATGACTTTTAAAAACGCATTTATGGATAAAATTAATTTTATAACAAATAAGGTATTACAATTAGAAGAGCTGCAGAAATCAAGCATCAATAAGGCTTCCGTAATTACCCCAATGACTGAGAACTTAACGGCTGGAAGTGCTACTACATGTCCAGCTCCGGTAAATAAACCAACTCCAAAAAATAAGCCTCCTAATCGGAAACCACAGCCGAACATTAAATCTATTGTTATTGACTCAGAACCATCCACGATTTCTGTCCCTACTACAACTATAACCCATGCGGCTCCTGTCCTTAGTGCCCGTAAGGTTATACCGACAGAATCTTCTGTATCGGCCTCCACCAAAAACATCCTTGACTATGAAGACACGGATCAAGGAAACTGGGATGTAGTAAAGAACAGACGTTCGCGATCTTCAGTTCTCGGGGTACTCAAAGGTACCGCTGCGCCCGGCTCGACGAGGTTGCTTGCTGCTGAGAGGCGAAGATACTTGCACCTATATTACGTGCTGGAAGGCACAACAGTTGAGCAAGTACGTGAACATCTTACCTCTATATGTGGCGTTGACGTTTGCACATTAGAACAGCTGAAGCCTCGTGGGCACTACGCGTCGTTTAAGCTTGGTGTTCCATTGAAGCACGCAGAGAATATAATGTCATCCGAAAATTGGGCAGAAGACATATGTGTTAAGCCATGGCGTTAGAACTTTCGTGCGAAAAGTGACAACCCTTAAGTCTCAATCGCGATTCCGTGAAATTAAAGTGTGTTATCAAAATGTTCGTGGACTAAGAACTAGGTTAGGTTAGGTTAGGTTAGCTGGGCTGTTTCCGCACTTAGCCTCTTTATTGGGCCATTGTACGTATGAAAAGGATATCCTTGAGGAGTTACTCCAACCATCCCAGATCCTCCCAGAATGCCAGCAGTCTTTTCAGACTGTTGCAGGCTTCGGGGAGCGATACCGGCGATTGGAGAGTCCGTGCCCGTTGATCTGCCACGCTTCTGCACTCCAAGAGCACGTGCTGTGGTGTTTCTTCCGCCTCCATGCATCCTCTGCACAGAGGGCTGTCTGTCACACCTATGGTGAATAGGTGTTTGTTTAGGGGACAGTGGCCGGTTATGATGCCTATGATCATCCGAATTTCGTCCCGTTTCAATCTAATAAGGCTGCGGGCAAATCTTTTTGATGCTTCCGGAACTGCATTCTTTGTTTGCCTGCAGGTTACACTGTTTCTCCATTCCGTATGGTGTGTTTCCTCGGTTTTCTTACGTAGCCATGATTTGATTTGGGCTTGAGGTATGGGAAGCAGCGGTTCCGGGCCGTATACTGTTGTCTGTGGACTAAGAACTAAGACTAATACCTTTCTCAATAAGGTTACACAAAGTGAATACGATATAATAGCTGTAACTGAGACCTTTCTTACGAGCTCCGTATCAGACAGTGAACTTTTCCCTCCGGGCTTTTATGTTGTACGTGAAGACAGCGTTTGTGACTGTGGTTGGGGAGGGGTCATGCTTGCGTTTCGCAATTATTATAATGTAAAAATTATTTCTGACAATGTTAGTACACTAGACTAGAACAACTAGTAGACTATTACAAACAATAGTCAATAGTCAATATAATAGTCAATATTCGCCTATATAAGAATTAGTATTCGCCATTGTGACATTTAAGGATGTAAAATTTTTATGCAGTGTTGTATATCTGCCTCCTAACTACAAGGATGAGCAATATTTGAATGTCTTGACATGTATAGAAAATGTGATTTGTACTTACCCTGACATGAATATTCTAATCCTAGGTGACTTTAATTTAAACTCTTGCAGTACGTTCGTTAAAACTAATTTTGATTTCTTTTGTGACTTTTGTTTGCTAAGGCAATATAACACAATTCATAATAATCGTGGTAGTACGCTTGATCTCGTGCTGAGCAATTTTGAGCCCTATCAGGTGGCGGTATCCCTCGGACATGATCCCTTAGTAAATATTGACCAATACCATCCTATGCTGGATATAGTTATATCCATATATTGCGATATCACCAAAGACATTATCACCGCAAGCAGTAACGCGTCACAGGGAAACCAGTCCAGAGTGGAACTGGCGCAAGGCGGATTTTCAGGGCTTATATAAGTCTTTAGCTGAAATAGACTGGTCTGATTTGCGAACAATAAGTGATATCAATAATGCAGTTCAGTTGTTTTATGATAAGTTATATGAAACCATAACTCAGTTTGTGCCATTTAAAAAGCAAATAGAGTATAGTCGACGATACGTATATTCAAAATGGTACAGCGTAGAAATAATAAAAAATATACAAAATAAGCACTTCCATCACAAGAAATATAGGTGTGTGCGATGTGCACCTATGCGCTGGGTTGGAGGAAGATTGGTTCAGTAAAACTCTTGATCACTATTATTGAAGAACTATTTATTTTTCTATGATCTGTTCACTATTTACAATTTTGCACTGTTCTGTCGATCGATGTTTCGTTCCGGACTGACTGTGGCGAACTAATTGCCGGATTCTGGAATGTGCGTTCTGCACTGTCGACTATTCCGTTCTGGACTGTGCGTTCTGCACTGCCGACTGTTCCAGGTTCTTGTTCTTCTGTGCGATGGTTCGTTCCGGACGGACTGTTGCGTGCGTACTATTAAAACTGAGCGGCCACAACTCCAAAAAGGACTAAACTGGGGACGGTATTAAATTAAACTTGGTTAGATATCTTAATATGAAACTTTAATAAAAAAGGTTACTCTTAAAATTAATACTCCTAACTTCTAATCCTTTACCAAACCAATGTCTCTCGACGGTATGGGCGGCAAAAAGTCCCTTCCCGCCCATTTTACCTCAAACATTTTGAAGTTATGGCGGGTAAATCGAGCTCTCCCATTGGCCCATGTAATATCAGTCGCGTCGTAAAACTATCGAGCGTTCTATTTCCCCGCCATTGCTTCCACCAATCAAAATTAGTTCAGTGTTGATATTGCAAAAATGAACAGAATACAAAACAATATTTGAAATTAATAAAGACATTATAAATATTTATTTCTATAAACAAACAACAAGTAAGGAATTAAATTATTTAAACCATTATTCTTTTAAAAATACAATTGAATATTTAAATTTAAAAAGTAAAACCTAACAGTACTGATTGTCGGAGTTCAAAAGGCGCTATACTTATACTAAATTGTGTGGTGCAATCCACCAATCAAATCGTCTTATTTACATACAGGCTCCGATAGGTTCGTACAGGTTTCGACCTGTCGGGAATTCGGGTTTGCGCTCAACTCCCTGTAGGTTCCGACAGGTTCGTACAGGTTTCGACCTGTCGGGAGCAGTGCGCGTTCGCGATCAATCGAGCAAATTATAGCAGGTTCTTACGTGTACTTCTTATACATACTTATAGCTACACTATACACTAACACTTATTTACTAATGTTCAAAATACGAGCGGTCGTCCTGCACATTTCTCCCGCCGTGCGTCGTCTGCCGTGCGCCGTCCGCCGCTGACGTCGCAGTAATAGTAGACGGTGCAGGATGGTCGCTCTCGATCGGTGCGGGTTTATCTTCCTTTTGCAGAGGCAGGAGTACCAGCTTCTTCACTGGCCGGCGCAGCACGCCTCCCTTGGTGCGTACGTCGACCGTACGTACGGTGCCGTCAGGACCTGGGTACGTGGCGATGACTCTGCCGCGTGCCCATGTGTTGCGGGGCAGGTTTGCATCGACGATCTGTACGAGGTCACCGCATTGTATTTTTGGCCCTCTGCCGTGGGGCTCCCGCCGGTGCTGTAGCTCCGGAAGATACTCCTGGACCCAGCGCCTCCAGTAGAGGTCGGCAAGCCTTTGTGCTGTTCGCCAGCTGGATCTAGAGACGGTGTCTTTTTCGGTGAATGTGCCCGGTTGAGGCACACGCCCCGGTCCCCCTAACAGAAAGTGATTAGGAGTTAGGGCCTCCGGATCTTCTGCGCTGACTGATACATGGGTCAGCGGGCGACTGTTCACGGTGTACTCCACCTCGGCTAAAAGGGTGGTGAGTACTTCTTCTGTAGGATGGCGTTCATGCAGTGTTGCGGTGAGTGCTGTTTTCACCGATCTGACCATGCGTTCCCATGCTCCTCCCATTAAAGGAGCCCCTGGTGGGATGTAGCGCCACGCAATGGTTCGCTTCGCAGCTTCTTCTGCCGTGGCCTCGTCGATAGCTTGCCTGAGCTCTTTGTCAGCCGCCTTCAAGTTGGTCCCATTGTCTGACCATATCTCTGTTGGACATCCTCGTCGTGCTAACATTCTTCTGAGAGCCATTATTGCCGAGTCGGCACTGAGTGAGCCGGCTACTTCCAGATGGATGGCTCGTGTAGTAAGGCATGTGAATATTGCCACATAGCGCTTTTGGCGAGCGCGTCCGACGGTCACTGATAGAGGTCCGAAATAGTCGACCCCAGTGTAAGTGAAAGGTCGCTTGTGGTGAGCTAGGCGACATGCAGGTAGGTCCCCTGTCGTACTTGTGTTTTCATCCTGCAAAACAGGCATCTTCGAAGTAGCGCCCTTGTAGTGGGGCGCAGTCGTAGTACCCAGTACTGCTGCTTGCACTCGTTCACGGTGGCTTCGACGCCGGCGTGATGTAACCTTCGGTGTATCGATTGTACCCACAGTTTGACCGTGGGATGGTCGCCGTCGAGTATTATCGGCGTTTTGAAGTCTTCTGTCATGCCTTGGACGGCTTGGATGCGGCTTCTGAGTCTTATAGCGTCGTTCACATATTCGATGCTCAGCTGATACAGACGACTTTCTCTATTTATTGTCTTCTTCTTTTTCAGGTCGGTTATTTCTTCTGGAAAGGAGTCTTCTTGCGAGGAGCGCATCAGTAGATCTTCGGCTGATTTGAGAAGTTCGGCGGAAACGGGAAGTAGCTTCTTTCCTTTTAAAGAAGCTATTTTCTTTGTCGCTGTAGCCCGTTTCTTTGTTGGTTTGTTTATTTTATTCCAACTTGGGTCTGCTTCTGCGTTCTTCTTTGTCTTTCTGTAGTTCACGTTCTGTTTGGCAGGTTTGCAGAGCTCAATGAATTGAAGAACTCGCGCTGCTGTATATCGGAGGCGGTCCCAGTTGGAAAATCGGGACGGATCAGGTAAGCCTTCTGCTAACTTCACTTTTCTATTGCTTACATAATGTATTTTTTCTTCGCTAGAAGATTCTTCTGTTACAGGTGCGGATGTATCGATCGGCCAGGAATCTTCGTTTTCATAAAGGAAGTCGGGACCTCTGTACCAGCGATGGTCCTTGTCAAAGGTTGCTGGAACGTCTCTCGTCGCGTCGTCTGCTACATTTAGCCTGGTTGGAACCCAGCGCCAGTCGTTTACCTGGGAACTTTCTTCAATCGCTGCTAAGCGATGTGCCACGTAAGGTTTGTATGAGCGTGACCCTGTCTTTATCCAGGTGAGTATTGTTCTGCTATCTGTCCAGAACACCTTGCGGTCAGGTTTCCGTTCGTGTTCTTCGATCACGGTTTCTGCGAGTCTCGCTCCCATGACCGCTGCTTGTAGTTCCATTCTTGGTATCGACGTTAACTTTAGCGGTGCTACTTTTGCTTTGGCCATTATGAGTGACAGTCCGACTTCGTTGTTTGCTGTTACTGTCCTCCAGAATAGAACCGCAGAGTAGGCAGACTCACTGGTGTCGGTGAAGACGTGGAGCTGTAGTGAGACGGCGTTGCTGTAATAGAGGTACTGTCTCGGTATCGTCACGTAGCAGAGATTCTTTAAGTGAGTCATCCAGCCTTTCCATTGGTCTGCTAGGTCTTCATCGATTTCGTCATCCCATGCTGTTCCTCTGCGCCAGACTTCTTGCAGGAGCTGCTTTGCCCTTATGGTAACAGGCGAGGCGAAACCGAGTGGGTCGAATAGCGACATAACTATTCGGAGTGCTTCTCTTTTGGTAGGAGTGTTGTTCTCTAGGATGTTCTGAGGTATGCGTGCCAAGTTCAGGTTGAAGGCAAGCGAGTCTTCTTTTGGCTTCCATATTAAACCGAGAACTCGTTCTGTCTGAATATTGTCTTCCAGCTTAATCGTGTCTCCGACTTGGACAACTTCCCCTAGTGCTTCGAGAAGTGGGGTAGAGTTCGATGCCCATTTCTTGAGTTCGAAGTGCGCTTCTTTGTGAATGTCACGCACTGCTTGTGATACTCTCACGGCTTCTTCTAGCGTGTCAAAGCTGTTCAAGTAGTCGTCCATATAATGCTTTCTTTTGATAGCTTCGACTGCTTCCGGATGTTCGTGCTGGAATCTCTCAGCGTTCGTATTCTTTACATATATTGCTGTTGCAGGTGAGCAAGAAGCCCCGAAGATCAGCGACTTCATGCGGTACTGTTCCGGCGGCTGGTTGTCTCTTCTGTCTCCCCGCCACAAGTAACGAAGAGCGTCCCTGTCTTCTGGTCGTAGTTCTATTTGCAGGAACATTTCGGTGATGTCAGCGGTCACAGCGATTAAATGCTGACGGAAGCGCATGATCACATCTGGTAGCGACTGAAGTAAATCTGGACCAGTGAGTAGTTGATCGTTTAGGGAAACTCCTCTGGTTTTGGCTGCAGCGTCGCAGACAATCCTCAATTTGTCCGGTTTCATGGGGTTGACAACCGCAAAATGAGGTAGGTACCACGTTCGTTGCTTCGATGTTGCAGATGGAGCTGGTTCGTCGTATCCTTTTGATACAAGTGCATCCATTTGTTCCGAGTACCTTTTCTTTAGTTCAGGATCTTTGTCTATCTTTTTCTCTACGCTGATGAGCCTTTTCAGAGCACTGTCATAGTTGTCTGGCATCTTGACATTTTCATCTCGCCACAATAGAGCAGTTTGATATCTTCCTTCTTTGGTTCTTTTGGTGTGCTGTTGAAGGATGCGAAGTGCCTTTTCTTCTGGATCATTGTTAGGCTTCTTCGGGTTGACATGCATGTTGTCCATTGTGATGTACTTCTTCACCAATTCATGGAGGTCATCATCTATGTTGGCGTGTTTGACGAAGTTCACTTTATGTCCAAGTGCTCGTGTGTGGCTTCCATGTAGGACCCAACCGAGTGGTGTTAGTGATGCCACTGGTTGGTTCTTCTTGCCTGTTCTGGTCTCCGTTGAGATGAGAAGATGCCAGTTATCTTGGCCGATCAGTATTCTGGGTCTTGCATCTTTAGCCACTATATCTCCGGCGATGTCTCGAAGATGCTTACAGTCCCGTACTGCCTCTTCGGGAATCCTCTGTGCAGTTAGCTTTAGCTGCTTGATTGTTCTAGCGCGCAGCTTATGTTTACGTGTGTGGAGTCCTCTTATGAGGAAGTTCACTTGTCGGGAGGTCACGTCGACTGTTGACTCTCCGTCGAATGATGCTATTCGCAGTGGATCGTAGGATCCTTCTGCTCCGATTTCATCGGCCAGGCTCTCGTCGATTAGGGTTACAGTAGAGCCGTCGTCTAGGAGTGCGTAGGTGTTCACAGCTCCCGCCGGTCCGGAAAGGTGCACTGGTATTATCTTGAGAAACGATACCATTGGTGCCCATGCTGAATGTACCTTCTCTTGTTCATCTCCGGAGCAGTCGTTTTGTTCTTTCTTCTTAGTCACTGTACTAGTGGCATGTAGCATCTTGTGATGTAAATACGTACAGCCGTCTATTTCACATTTCTTCGGTTTACAACTATGTTGCTTCGTTCGAAGTTTGAGGCAACGAAAACACAGGCGATGTTTCTTTGCAATGTCCCATCTTGCATCAGTAGTCACTTTCTTAAACTGATCACATTCGACGATGCTGTGTCCCCGATTACCACACACACTACACTTTTGTTTGTTTTCAACATGTGTGGCGTGTACCCGTTGCTGGCGTCGCTGCGTGTTCTGCGAAGATGGTGCGGTTGCAGCGATGTTTTCAGGCAGAGCATATGGGCTGCATATCTCTGCTTCGATCTTGATGAATCGGGTAAACTTCAGAAGATCAGGTTCTTCTTTGGGCTGTACTGCCGAGAACTGGTACCACTGCCTTTTCAAAGTTGGTGTGAGCTTCTCAACAATAGCCTTCGTGACTTCTGGATTGAAGAGATAGTGTCCACAGTTGAATGCTCGCAGGGTCCCAACAATACTCTCCACTTTAGTAGCGAAGGTGCAGACATCTCGCGGAGATTCGGTGAGGCGTGGCAAGGTTCGTAGACGCTCCATTTCTGCCATTGCGATGGAGTCTGGGCGTCCGAAGCGTAGCTCGAGTGTTCTCATGACTTCGTTCGGGTCTGCGTTCACAATCAGCAGACCTTGTACAGCTTCTTTTGCTATTCCGCGAAGGCTTCTTCTTAGTCTAGACATGTTCTCCACTGCTGTTAGTCGATGCGCTGTCTCACAGTATGCGGCACGGAAAGTGATCTTGATGAGCTCCGTTGAAGCAGGGTAGTTCGGTGTGCTTCAATGGCTGCTGGTACTGTGCGGCTTGCGTGATCGCAGCAGCAAGTTCTTTCATGTCCGTCCTTGGTTCTTGGGCGGCTTGTGTTGTGGGCTGTTGCACGTGGGCCGTTGGCATAGACGGCGGCACCCAGGATGCGGCGGCAGGTCCCGGAGTGTAGCTGTGACGCGGTGTCGTTGTGTAGATCGGTTGCCATGATGAGTTCGTGGCCACGTGCGTGGAGTTCTGCGCCCAGGATGTGGCGGTGATCGCTGGCGGCAGGTTTAGTTGCGTCTGTACGGGCGCGAAGTTCGGCTGCCAGGATGCGGCGGTGATCGCTGGCGGCGGGTTCAGGAGCGTCTGTACGGGCGCGAAGTTCGGCTGCCAGGATGCGGCGGTGATCGCTGGCGGCAGGTTCAGTTGCGTCTGTACGGGCGCGAAGTTCGGCTGCCAGGATGCGGCGGTGATCGCTGGCGGTGGGTTCAGTTGCGTCTGTACGGGCGCGAAGTTCGGCTGCCAGGATGCGGCGGTGATCGCTGGCGGCGGGTTCAGGAGCGTCTGTACGGGCGCGAAGTTCGGCTGCCAGGATGCGGCAGTGATCGCTGGCGGCAGGTTCAGTTGCGTCTGTACGGGCGCGAAGTTCGGCTGCCAGGATGCGGCGGTGATCGCTGGCGGCGGGTTCAGGAGCGTCTGTACGGGCGCGAAGTTCGGCTGCCAGGATGCGGCGGTGATCGCTGGCGGCAGGTTCAGTTGCGTCTGTACGGGCGCAAAGTTCGGCTGCCAGGATGCGGCGGTGATCGCTGGCGGCAGGTTCAGTTGCGTCTGTTCAGGCGCAAGGTTCGGCTGCCAGGAGGCGGCGGTGCTCACTGGCAGCATGATGCTCATAGGAACTCCCTCCTGCTTGGGGACGAAGTTCCTGGGATCAGTGCGAAGGTTCTCAGGCGGCGGAGGCACGTTGCTGACTCCCGCCGGTAAAGTCGCCGGGATGTCCCAGGACACGGCGGCGGTCACTGGAACTGCAGGTTCGATCGACGACTTCACTTCAGGTTCATATGGTCTGTTGGCGATGAGTTGACTTGATTGTAGCCAAGTAGTCACACGATGATCATTTTCGGCTTCCGAGGCGACAGAGGATAAGTCTTCGTCTGAAGATTCGGCTTTGATTTCTGCGAGGCGCGCGGTCGCTAAGTCCACTTTGAGTTGAGCTAGCTCCGCCTCGGCCTTGGCTATGCAACGCGCTTTCGAAGATTTGTTGCTCTTCCGTGACGTACACTTGCTGCGGTGACCACACTCCTTTTGTTCGGCTGTGGCTTCTTGCTGCGGCGTGGCATGTTTGATCGTAGGCACGGTCGCGACGGCCTCTTCTGCGGTGTGAGTTGCAGGCGTGGTCTCTGTGATGGTCTCCGTCTGTTCTGTGACGGTGGTCGTCAGGCCGCCTCTTTTCCCCGTAGACCTCGTAACTGGCATTGTTTCTATTTAAATTCTTCAATGAGTTCGTAATGATCTTCGTAAAAATCTTCCTCTAGATCCGGCTCGAAGGACCAATGTCCCAAAAATCTTCCTCGGAATCCAGCTCGAAGGACCAATGTGTGCGATGTGCACCTATGCGCTGGGTTGGAGGAAGATTGGTTCAGTAAAACTCTTGATCACTATTATTGAAGAACTATTTATTTTTCTATGATCTGTTCACTATTTACAATTTTGCACTGTTCTGTCGATCGATGTTTCGTTCCGGACTGACTGTGGCGAACTAATTGCCGGATTCTGGAATGTGCGTTCTGCACTGTCGACTATTCCGTTCTGGACTGTGCGTTCTGCACTGCCGACTGTTCCAGGTTCTTGTTCTTCTGTGCGATGGTTCGTTCCGGACGGACTGTTGCGTGCGTACTGATTGTCGGAGTTCAAAAGGCGCTATACTTATACTAAATTGTGTGGTGCAATCCACCAATCAAATCGTCTTATTTACATACAGGCTCCGATAGGTTCGTACAGGTTTCGTACCTGTCGGGAATTCGGGTTTGCGCTCAACTCCCTGTAGGTTCCGACAGGTTCGTACAGGTTTCGACCTGTCGGGAGCAGTGCGCGTTCGCGATCAATCGAGCAAATTATAGCAGGTTCTTACGGTTACTACTTATACATACTTATAGCTACACTATACACTAACACCTATTTACTAATGTTCAAAATACGAGCGGTCGTCCTGCACAATAGGCAAGAGGGTAAAGAGTTTAACAAGGCAATGTTTGTATTCTATAGAGACATAGTGAAAAAAATGATTGACCATGAGTATCGGAAATATATAACAGGACTTCAAAAAAACATCATTGATGACCCGGTACAATTTTGGAAATTTGTGAAAGAGAAAAAAAAAGACAGAAGGTACACTGACACATATATATTTGAGGATGCTGAAGTGAAGGATCAAGCAGCAGCTGACGCTTTTGCTGGATATTTTGCATCTGTATTCCATGCTGAAATACCTATGTTGAACCCGGATGTGGCTGTTAAAGCTGCACATAATACCGCTACCGTTTCGATTGTAGTAGTTGACGAATTCGACCTGAGAAAGGCAGTGAAACGACTCAAGCCGCGGTCGTCTGGTGGACCAGACGGCATACCTGCTTTTCTGGCAAAGGATTGCATATCGGTTTTTCGAGGGCCCCTACTGTATCTCTATAACCTTTCGTTAACTCAGTCGAGGTATCCGGAAAGCTGGAAGTTATCCAGGGTGACCCCGGTTCCTAAAGGAGAGGGAGGCACTAACGTCTCTTCTTTCAGACCTATTGCAGTCCTGTCGGTGTTTGCCAAGATCTTTGAGGCAATACTAAGCACTCGCATTAATAGCCAAATCTGCCACCACCTACATAACAGTCAGCATGGATTTCGTAGTGCTTGCTCCACCACTACCAACTTGGTCGTACATGTAGACTATGTATGCTCGCAAATGGACAGGCGTAAGCAGGTCGATGCGGCTTACTTTGATTTTAAAAAAGCCTTTGATCTGGTAGATAATGATAGACCGTTGGAAAAATTGGCAGTCATTGGATTCACGCCACAGCTCCTCAGTTTTTTTTCTTGTTATCTCAGCAATCGCCGTCAGTATGTGCGGCTAAGTGGATATGAGTCCAGTGACTATTTTACAAGGTCCGGAGTAAGTCAGGGCAGTATATGAGGACCTTTGCTATTCGTGATATTTATCAATGATTTACCGGAAGTTGTGTCAGCCTCCGAGTGTCTTCTGTTCGCAGATGACCTTAAGCTAAGCTTGGGTATTGAAACAGAGGCGGACGCGGTGGCATTGCAAAGAGATATTGATGCAGTAACCAGGTGGAATCAAGACAACCACCTCCCGTTCAATAGTTCCAAATGCAAAATTATAACATTTTCACGAAAATCGCAGCTCAAGACTACTGATTATAAATTAATGGACGCTCCTTTGGATAGAGTTAGTAAAATTAGAGATTTAGGTTTGGACTTAGACTGCAAATTAGACTTCCATATGCACATAATCAATAATTGCAAGTCAGCGAACAAAATATTAGGGTTTGTTATAAGGACTGCTTCACAGTTCGACAATATAGGGGTTGCAAAAGTATTATATAATGCTTATGTGCGCAGCAAACTCGAATATGGTGCTGTTGTCTGGAATCCTTACGAGGAAAAGTACGTTCTATTTATAGAAAAAATACAACGTAAATTTGCTCGGTGGGTATACAAGAAACAGTACGGATACTATCCCTACTTATATCCATCTTTATTCGTCTCAGGTATGGTGGACATTGATACGCTAAAATATAGAAGGGCCATGTCTTAAGTTGCACACATTCTTTCGATAATTCGGAATAGAATCGATAGTCCCGAAATACTAGAGCGAGTCCGTATCCTAGTCCCTCGGAACATATCGATGGACTCTGCGGGGCAGGTAGCGCCGCGCCGATACCCGCGCCTGCTGGAGCCGCCCGCCGCGCGCGGACGACACGCGCCTATTAACCGCGCACTTCGCACTATTGGGGACATACTTGTGCAGCACCACGAACTAGATTTATTTGCCGATGGATTTGGACATTTGTTTAATAAATTCCGCATAATTTTAAATAGTAGTATAAACATATAATGACCATAATTATAATTATCTGACACTAATTCCGTTTTATATATTAAATTCCTGTTCTGACATTCAATTAATCATTACCTAATAAACTTATCGCTATTATTATATTTTATTGACTTTATAACAATTGACATTTTTAACAAATTTATTGTAAAAGTGACTGTTATGAATTTTGTCTACTTTGTCATATCATTAATTATGTTCGTTAAATTAATTAGTTTCCTAAATTAATCTTGTAAGCGTTTTGGATGTATATCTGTTAGCTTGTAAGATCAAATAAATAAATTATAGCACATTATATGCAATGTCGTGATGCATGCAAGCTTCGTCTAGTTTATTTACACCTCGGTCACCTCGTAGCAAACGTTTCTGCAGTTTTGTTCCCGGACCGCAATAATTGTAGCCTGGTAAATGAAGTTCTAACGGCAGATTATTAATAAGGGTATTAACAAGTTCACCTCCTTGCATTGTCTAAAGTGTAATGAAAGAAATAGTGCAAAATTAACTGTTATATAAATATTTTATTCCACTATTGCAGTTTTGTTGATCCAACTGTTTTCTTCGTTGTTTAGACCCAACCATTTCACAAACATTTTTGTTCCTTTCCTTTTTAAAACCTTTTCTACCAAATAAATACCCGGATAGTAAGATTTTTGAAGTTCTTAAAAAGTTTCCAATATGGCTTGCTTTCGCTGATCTTGTATATGAAATGTTACTGGTATGGTATGATTAACTTTTTTTTATATATACTATATAGTACTATATATAGTATATATATATATATATATATATATATTATTATAATATATTATTATATTACAAACAAATTTTACCTCTTTTTATATAATATTATAAAGAGGTAAAACTTGTTTGTAAGTTTGTTTGTAGGGGGGTAATCTCCGGAAGTAATGAACCGATTTTAAAAATTGATTCACTGGTAGAAAGCTACATTATTCGTGAGTGCTATAGGCTATACATTATAAAAATATCATGCATAATAGCCGAACTATCTCAATTTTTATCTAGCCAGGCGGAAAAAAAAAGCTCTTACAACAAAGTTTTTTGCATGCGCTGCCTTAACAGTTGTATATAATTTAAAACAATGTATGGCACCCTGGTCCGCCTATAATAGTTCTACAAAAAAGTCCGCGACACCATATTTCTATCTTTTATATTTTAGAAGATATAGTAGCTTTTATGTGTTAAAAAAAGTATTTTTCGACGTAGGTTGGACCTACCTTTGGACGATTTTTTAAATAACAAAATATTAAAGCTTATCGAAAAAAATAGAGATACATCATAGAGATACGATTTGCCCAAAACAGTATGTCAATTGGTTAAATAGTTTCGAAGATAATATAAAATTACTGAATCGCAAAATGCCGCCGTCCATTCACGAACTACATTAGAACATGCTTTGTACGGACGTTTTATTTATTTACCCATGGTACTTCTGTTTTTGGGATATCGGACAGTTTCAGCGATTGTTTATCATGCCAAAAAAAAAAACACAACTTTCCTGTCAGACATCCCAGAGCAGCTCGAGTACGCCGTACGGAAGAGTCTGCTCTTGAAAAGCATCAGCGCCTCTTGAGGAATAGAGAAAATATTTCACAAGCACGCGCTGGGGAATCTAGCTCTGAGCGTTCACAGCGGCATACTAACCAAAGAGAACGTCGCAGGCCCGTGCTCGGGCATCTAGCGCTGAACGTGCGCTGCGTCTCAGTGATTTAAGGCAGCATGTCTCTGCAACAAGGGATAGGGAGTCTAGCACTGAGCGCTCGCAGGGGCTCGCTAGCCAGAGCGTGAGAACATCGCAGGCCCGTGCTCGGGAATCTAGCGCTGAACGTGTGCAGCGTCTTTAGGCAGGAAATAAATCATAGCACTCAGTACTAACCGAACCACACTCATAATTTCATCACAAGTTAAAATGGTTACCGCCCAACGAAGTGGGCACGGGTCAGCTAGTTGTAAATATTTTGATAGCTTTGGATATTTGAAATCCCCAATGGAATTAATACGATATTTTAAGATGTCACTCACATTATCGATAACTGGAAATTCGTCAACTTTATCTACTTACTATCCCAACACGTTGCAACTATATGAACAGTATGAGTGTGCCTTATTGCATTTCGCAACATTTAATTGGATTCCAAACATTCACAAAACGAATAGATAATAAATTCTATTATGGCTCTAAATCTATTGAAATACCGGAGGGCACCTATTAATTGCAAGATATTAATGATTATTTAAAATCTGAAATGAAAGATGCCTCAATCAAACTACAGTGCAATAACAATACTTTAAAAGCTGCTGTATATTGTACAAAGGACATAAATTTTAATAAAGAAGGTACTTTCAGGAATTTGTTAGGGTTTAATAAACAGATCTTGAAAGCAAATAAATGGCATGAGTCACAGTTGCTAGTCAACATTTTACCTACAACTGTGATCAGGATCGAAAGTGATTATAAGATAGGTGTCTTTATAAACGTTTAGTTGTAAGTATCTTCGTAAAAATAATGTTTCCTTTTTCTACCACCGATGGCGTTGTTGTCTCTTCCCTTTGTAAAAAAACGTCAAGTTGTTTGTGTTCAACTATTATTAAAATAAATATCGCGTTTATAGAAGTCTACGAGTTTTTATTGAAATATCGTCAAATCCCAATAGGTTATGGGCCCAGGAAACACGATATGTTAATATTTCAAATAAAAAACAAGTTAAGAGCAAGATTACAACCGGTGAAAAACTAACCTACGTAATGGAGGTGACGAACGCGATGAAAATTGAGAAGTTTGATAGCAGAAATTTCAAACAATGGAAATTTCAAGTAAAATGCGCATTAAGAGCAAAGGGATTTAATATAGAGAAGCCAAGACCCTTAGAAACCAGTTCGCAAGTGCAATGGGATAAAGATGATGGCATGGCCATGTTCATTTTAACATCGTCAATGGATTTGAACCAAATATCTCTTATAGAAAACTGCGAAACTGCTAAAGAAGTTATGACGAAATTAGAAGCAATCTATGAACAGAAATCAGAATATAACAAAATGTTAATTCATGAGCAGTTCTACAAATATTCATATAGTGCTAGTGACACGATGGCTCAGCATGTGTCCAAGGTGGAAGGCTTAGCAAAGCAGGTACGAGAATCTGGTGAAAAGATCAGTGACACAGCAGTAATGACAAAAATTCTAAGTACATTACCTCCAACATACCGTTCGCTTAGACAAGCATGGTTGTCACTTGATGAAGATAATCAAACAATTCAAAACCTCACTTCTCGCTTAGTAGATGAAGAAGCCAGCCTTGCCAATGATACAAGTAGTAGTGAGACTGCGTTGGTGACGTCAAAAGAAAATTCCAAATCAAAAATTGGAAATAAACAGAATACTTCAAATGACCAGAGAAATTCAAATCATAGATTTGTATGCTACAATTGCAATAAAAGAGGTCATTTCGCTAGTGATTGCAAAATGCCAAAGAAAAAGTACAATAACAAGAAACCTAACAATATGTTGGCATTCAGCACTGAGAGTTACTCATTGGAACATGATGAAGAGGCATGGATATTAGATAGTGGAGCCTCAATGCACATGACCTTTAAGCGTGACTACTTCTGTGAGTTGAACGAGTCTGAATACAACAATGCTGTTAAATTGGGTAACAAACAGAATATCAAGGTATTTTTTTTTTTTTTTGGTGGTAAAAATCATCAAATGACTCCTTCCTCCCTGGGTGGGGTGGAAGGGACTGTCAGACTTTTACTGACTAAAAAGCCACCCTGTTCCTTCTGTTGCCCTTTACGTTCCGGGGCCACGGTGTCCTGTTAAGACGTCCCGCAACCCCGGCAGGCGTTGGCCCCGTTGGGAGCCCCGTTCCTGTGCTGACAGCTCTTTGAGGCGCGCGCGAACAGTACACGCCGTCGACCCGGGCTTGGTCCTTGATCGGACGGCGAGCTACCCATTACTCGCCGTCCGCAAGCCCGCGCCTACGGTGGCCGGATGTCGCCTCGCGACGTCCGACGCCCTGGACGTCTCCCGCGGCGGCTGGGGCGTGAGGTGGTTCTCTCCCTCACGCGGCCCGCCTCCTCCTTCGCTAGCATTACTGCTTCGCAGAAGGAGGTGACTGCATCCCATTCCCTCTCGCCCCGGAGCATGGCCTGAACCAGGTCCGGACGCGAGAGGTCGCCGCCGCCTATCGCCTCCGTGAGGACACGGCGGTGCTCTGCCCAAGCGGGGCAGTCCTGCACCGTATGCTCCACCGTGTCCTCCGGGCGATCCACACAGTGGTGACACCCGGGCGTTTCCTCCCGCCCTATCCGACACAGGAACCTCCCGAAACAACCGTGTCCGGTGAGGACCTGCGTCAGGCGGTAGGTGAGGACGCCGTAGCGCCTCTCCAGCCACTCCTCAAAGAGGGGTCTTACCGCCGCGATTGCGGCGTGCCCGAACTTGGGTTGCGACAGTCGCATCTCCCATTCCGCCATGAGATCGCACCGGAGCTCACTCCGCAGTGCCGCGATTTGCCGCGGCAGCGGGGTTTCGCCCCGGCGCTGCGCGTCCACACGCCACTCGTAGACGCGCTGGAGGACTGTTGCCTCCAGATCCCACGGCGGCAATCCGGCAAGGAGGCTTGCCGCTTCGCCGGAGACCGTGCGATACGGGGCCCACACAGGGGCCCCGACCGCACGACTCCGGCGTAAAGCCTCCGGCAGGAGGCGCCTGGTCCCCCGAGGTTGGGCAGGAGGCGCCAAAAAGCAGCCCCAGCCCTGTCCAATCGCGGAGCCAGACGTCGGAAATGCTCCTTGAAGCTCCACCGGCTGTCGAGGACGAGACCCAGATACTTCATCGTCGCCTCGACGCCGATGTGAACCCCTCCCACCGTTATTTGGGAACCCGACGGTGGCGCGTTCCGAAGACCATGAAAGCACATGGCCTCGGATTTGTGCAATGCCACCTCGAGTCCCAATTGCCGGATCCTTTCGACGACTGTCGCAACCCCTCGCGTCGCTAGGTCGGCCGCCGCCTGGTGCGACTCTCCCTGTGCCAGGACGAGCGTGTCGTCAGCGTAGCAGACCACGCTGACAATATCAAGGTATGTGGTGAAGGAACCATACTGATAGATAAACAAGTTAATGGCACATGGGAGAGATGTATACTTGAGCATGTATTATATGTACCTGATTTAAGGAGAAATCTGTTTTCCGAAAGCGCTGCCACTAGAAGAGGATATACAATTGTAAAGAATAATGAAAAAGCAATGATAATAAAGAATAATGTTGTTGTCATGAGTGCACAATTAACTGAGAATAATTTATATGAATTGGATGTCAAAACAATCAAACAAGAAAATTGTAATGTAGTGCAAACTGATATAAAAGTTTGGCATGAAAGATTAGGACATTTAAATGTCAAGGAACTTCAAAATATGTGTGAAAATGGTGTGATTCCAGTTAAATTGAGTGGAAACCAGAATTTTGTTTGTGAAGCGTGCCAATATGGGAAGCAAGCAAAACGTCCCTTCTTGAAATCAACCCGAGGTCCAACACGGCCTGGTGAAATTGTGTACAGCGATGTGTGCGGTCCTATAGAAGAACCTTCAGTGTCGGGTATGAAATATTTTGTTTTGTTTAAAGATGGTGCTACAAGCTATCGCCATGTTTACTTCATGAAACATAAGAGTGAAGTATTTCAATGTTTTCGGAAGTACAATGCATTTGTAAAGAACAAATTTCAATATTATTTGCATATACTACATACAGATAATGATAGTGAATATGTAAACCAAGAATTTACATCATTTCTGGAGAATAATGGAACAAGACATGAGCGTACTGCTCCATATACCCCTCAACAGAATGGGAGAGCAGAGAGAGAGATGCGTTCTATTATGGAAACTGCAAGAACAATGTTATATGCAAAGGACATGCCCTTAAACATGTGGGCAGAAGCTGTCAACTGTGCAATATATTTATTGAATAGAAATACATCAAGCCAGACTGGAGATGTGACACCATTTGAACTGTGGCATGGAGTAAAACCTAACTTACACCACATCAGAATATTTGGATCCACTGGTTATGTACATGTACCAAAAAAAAGCGCAGAAAGCTTGCAAAGAAAAGTGTGAAAATGTTATTAGTTGGATATGATCATGATAATTACAGAATCATCATCATCATCATCTGCCTAGCCTTTTCCCAACTATGTTGGGGTCGGCTTCCAGTCTAACCGGATGCAGCTGAATACCAGTATTTTACATGGAGCGACTGCCTATCTGACCTCCACAGCCCAGTAACTGGGTAATATGATACCCCTAGGTAAGACTGGTTGTCAGACTTTCGGGCTTCTGACGACCCGTAACGACTGTCAAAAATCCACGTATGACAGCCGGGACCAACGGCTTAACGTGCTTTCCGAGGCACGGAGGAGTCTCGGTATGTAAAGATGGTCACCCATCCACGGACCAACCCCGGCAAGCGTAGCTTAACCTGACGGATCGACCCGTGCGGCTGTTATTACTTAGCCACGAGCTCCTGATAATTACAGAATGTATGATCAAAATACTAGGAAGATTACAGTGTCACGGGATGTAAAGTTTGATGAATATAGTAAACACGAAGAAAAACAAAATTTTATAGAAATGAGAGTTGAACAAAAGGAAGAACATACTAAAAACTCTATCTCACAGAGTGAGTCTCAACATGAACATGATGTACCTGAAGAAATCTCTTCAGATGATAGTATGAAGAGTTCAGAGACATAGATGAAAGTTATAACATAACATCACGCCTGTAATCCCCGAAGGGTTAGGCAGAGGTGTACCCATTAGTACACCCACATTTCGCCAGTTATGTTTTTAGTCCCATGTAATAGGGGGCGAGACTATTGCCATCAACCGGGCACAAATCCAGACTCCGAGGCTGCTACTGAGAAAATCCGGATGGAAAAGCCCACTAACACTTTGCCCGACTTGGGAATCGAAAAAAAAAGTCGAAAATCGAAAGTAATATCCCTCCAAAAGGTTTATGTTTGGAACAGGAGGAACAGAGAATCATCACATTACGTCCTCGTCGAAATAATAAGTTAGAAGCTAATTTCACAGAGTTAGAAATACCTAATACTTATGAAGAAGCGATGAGTAGTCCAAATTCTCACCTATGGAAGAAAGCTGTGGCTGAAAAGCTTCAGTCACATGAAGAAAATCAAACTTGGATACTGACTGATAGAACTGAGAAGAAGCCTGTTTCTTGTAAATGGGTGTTCACTATAAAAAAGAATAGAGATGGAGAAATAGTACGATTCAAAGCAAGACTGTGTGCACGAGGATTCACACAAGTCAAGGGCTTGGACTATAATGAAACTTTTTCCCCCACTAGCAGGTACGATTCCATCAGGGTGCTGCTTAGCATTGCTGCGAGAGATGAACTACTGATTGAGCAATTTGATGTGAAGACGGTCTTCTTGTATGGTGAGCTCTCTGAGGAGATATACATGGAGGTGCCAGAGGGTTTGGAAACACAGTCTTCAAAAGTATGTAAGTTAATTAAATCTATATATGGTCTTAAACAATCTTCAAGATGTTGGAATGAGAAGTTCTGTTCTTTTTTAACTACTTATGGTTTCAAAATGTGCCAATCTGATAGTTGTGTATTCATAGGGTATTTTAAAGATATTAAAGTAATATTAATCCTGTATGTAGATGACGGATTACTACTGGCTAAAAGTAAAGTAGTTTTGTATGATATCTTAAATGATCTTAAACAAAAGTTTGATAATAAGATTCTAAACTGTGATTCATTTATTGGAATGGAGATAATTAGAGAAAAAGATTGTATTAGTGTAAGTCAAAAACAGTATATTAAAACAATAATAAAAAGATTTAATATGTTAGATGCTAAGAGTTATAGTACTCCTGCTGATGTAAATGTTCATCTAACCAAGAATATGAGTAATGAGTCTATTAATTTTCCATATAGAGAAGCAGTGGGAGCATTGCTATTCTTGTCATCAGTATCTAGACCTGACATAGCATATGTTGTGAATGTTGTTAGTAGATATGTCAATGACCCAGGTCCTTCACATGTTACAGCTGTGAAAAGAATCTTACGTTATTTAATTAATTCCAAGGATATGTCTATTGTTTTTAAAGGTAATGCTGAATTGGTTGGCTACTCGGACTCTGATTTTGCAGGTGACTTGGACACTAGAAAATCTAATACAGGTTATATATTTTTAATGAATGGAGGTCCCGTTACTTGGTCTAGCCGTAAGCAAAATACAGTGGCATTATCCACCACTGAATCTGATTAAATGGCTGCTAGTGAAGCCGCTAAAGAAATTTTATGGCTTAGGCAAATTCTGTATGATATTGGGGAGCCACAAGACTTAATTACTTTAAATGTTGATAATCAGAGTGCAATTAAGTTGATTAACAACCCTGTGTTTCATAGAAGAAGTAAGCACATAGATATAAGATATAATTTTATCAGAGAGAATGTTATGAAGAAAATTGTTGATATTAAATATGATGAGAGTTCAAATCAGTTGACTAATTTTCTGACTAAAGCTTTGCCTGTAAACAAATTTAACTCAATAAGAGATAAGATGATGAGAAATGTTTAATACTTGTGGATCAATACTATGTTTGTTTTCTGAAATTGTTATTATAAGAAAGTTAAATTTTGAAGAAGATATGAGAAAAGAAATATCTAATAAGTTGTTATGTCTACGTTATATATTTAAGTGGGAGTGTTGAATAAATATAAATTTATAAGATAGGTGTCTTTATAAACGTTTAGTTGTAAGTATCTTCGTAAAAAGAATGTTTCCTTTTTCTACCACCGATGGCGTTGTTGTCTCTTCCCATTGTAAAAAAACGTCAAGTTGTTTGTGTTCAACTATTATTAAAATAAATATCGCCTTTATAGAAGTCTACGAGTTTTTATTGAAATATCGTCAAATCCCAATATATTGTAAGCGGCTCGTACACAAACGGAGAACCGAGTCACATTATCCACGAATTTGCACTCAACGTTCCTCCCGGATATAGGATTATAGAAATCCCGAAAAACGCGATATACTTTCCAATCAACCAAAACAACATTAGCTGCAATCATATCAGGCTGTTAGATATAAATAACCGCTTAATAAACTTGCGCGGTGAAGAAGTGCAGCTGTATTTGCATCTCAGAAGAAAAACATGATCGACTACAATAAATATGTGCATCAGCAAATCAAAAATATCAGTTCCGCTCAAGCTTTCAACCATATAAGAGCTCGCCCTAAGAAGAAAATAAAATCAACTAAAGACAACAAGGTATTTCTCAAAGCTATCGGTTTACTAAAATGAATATCTTAGACGTTTTATCCGCCCCTACTTACGACAACACGGTTGAAGGAATCGAATTTCATTCTTACAAGCCCTACGTAACTAGTTTCAATAGGAACGATGAAATTCGTATACCCATTAACCAACAAGACTTGTATATACTTCCGTCAGCTAGTACCTTGTATTTGGAAGGGACTGTTATCGTAAGCAAAAAGGATATGAAAGAGAAAGCCACTAGTGTTAATTTTACGAATAATGCTCTACTTTACCTGTTCCAAGATATAAGATTCGAGCTAAATGGAGTGGAAATTGATAGAATAAAAAATGCTGGCATAACTACCACCATGAAATCGTTAATATCAATGAGTGAAAGTGAATCAAAGATATCTAATGCATGGGGCTGGAATATCGATGGCATAAAAATATAAATGGGGGTAGTTTTTCCGCGTCTATACCACTCTGTAACATCATCGGTTTCGCTGAAGATTTCAAGAAAGTCGTGATAAATTGTAGGCACGAACTGATATTGGTTCGAAGTAATACTAACCTGAATGCGGTCAAACTTAACACCGGTGAATTTGTAGAAGACGTTCAAAGAAATAAAATCATCTGGCGTGTACCGCATGTTAAAGTGTCCGTTTAAGTTTAAGTTTACTCAAACTGTTAGGAAAAGATCGACCACTCCAGATGATATTCAGAAATTGGGATCTGTACGAATATCCAGCTTTACCTAAAACTACAAAACATACCTGGTCTATCAAAACTTCCTCGCAAATAGAGAAACCTAGAAACATAATTATGGGCCTACAAACAAATAGAAAAAAACTATTCAAGTTCTGATATGTCTCAGTTCGATCACTGCCATGTTCGTGATGTTAGAGTATACCTAAATTCAACTTACTTCCCGTATGAAAACCTAAATTTCAGTTTCGCGAATAATAGAATCGCTTTATTATACTAGCAATACATTCGATTTCAACAGTCTTATTACGGACGTCGTCCGGAACCCTTATTAAGTGAAAAACAATTTAAAGATTTGGCGCCGCTCTTTATCATAGATTGCTCTAGTCCTATTGTGAATGTACGAGTGGAAATAGAGAGTGATTCGGACATACCAGATCAAACTTCTGCATATTGTCTTATATTGAACGACTGTATAATTGAGTATAAGCCTCTAAGTAATACTGTGAGAAAAATATCATGAATCCGAATACTATCATATTAGATGTTCAAGGGTTTAAAGACCTGTACAATAATTTTATAATAAAAGAATTAGCTTTTGCTAGTCGTGATTATACTCAAACATTTTTAATAAAACCACCATACTTGTTTAAATACTTAACAAGTGATGAAAAGAAGCAGGTTAAATGGTTGGAAAGAAATAAGGGAATTTATTGGAATGAAGGATATATTGACTACAGAGAATTTCGACGCATAATCGTTCCATATCTAGAAAATAAGGAAATCATTGTAACTGGTTTGGAGAAGGTGAATTGGATAAAGAATCTTTGTATGAATTATAAAGTATCAGACCTTGGTAAAGAACAATGTCCTAATTTCTCTGTTTTGCATAAAAAATACTGTGAAGGAAGATCTAATTTTAATTGTAATAAACATTTAAATACTTCCTTAAACAAAGCACATTTTTAAGCGCACAATCGCTTAAAAATGTGCTTTGTTTAAGGAAGTATTTAGAATGGGCATAAAATGTATGTACTAATGTGTGTAATGTAGATTATTAGTTTTTAGGCTTTTTAAATAAAAATCGAAATAAGTTAAACATGTTTTTATTTTGCTAAACACTCCCCACACTTCTCCAAATAACTTAACACTACACGCAATTGAATAGAAATATCTTAATAAAATTATAAATTTTAGTTTACAAAACGATTATTAAAAGTCAGTATCTATTAAAGATTTCGATATTTTCTTAACTAAAGACTCAGTTTCATCCATAACACTGTCAATAGCATCTTGAACAATATATTGTGCGTTCATAATAACGTTCTCACTGTCACTATCCCTGTCTACGGTTTGAGGATTGTTATTACATAGATCTACGACTGAAATTTTTATTAATTTAATCCCTCTTCGCTGTAGTCGACTCATCACGTAGGATTTGGTTGGTTTTAGCTTTTTCGACTTTTCCCTGCATCGTTGTTTTGGTTTTTTATCTTTCGTGACTGGTTTGCTGTGCTCGGGTTCGCTGCGAAACATCTCAGAGAATCCTTCGTAAGGATCCTGCATACTGGCTGAACATGATCTCGGATTCAGACATCTGGAACAAAATATAAACACAATTATACCACTATTCCACAATTATGCACTATTAGCGCTCGAAAGCGTTATAATTGGGTTTTCCGTTGAGCCCACTATATTCCTTTATTATATTAATTATTAACACTACCACGATCACAATTGTTAGTTACGAAAAAATATTTTACTCACCGACATGATTACTTTTGTTGAAAGTTAAAAAAAAAAATGAAACAAGTGTTCGCGATGAATAATATTTCGTTAATGATTGCAAAATAATTAAATACTGTGTAATAATTAATTACATGTCATCTAAGCATTTGTGTCTCCATGCTAAGGCCAATGAACTGCAACGTAGACAATAATTATACAATGAAGAATAGTACCTTGCAAGCGTGTTACTTAATCGTAAACTTTAGTTATTCAAAAAGTAACCTTATGATGCACGGTATCTAGGTGCATAGTGCAACTGAAATCACTGCAATCGGTATTTACTTCATTTACCGATTGAAAAAAAAGAGTGTAATGATATTTTAAAATAAATAAAATTTCATAAATGAAACAAGTTACAATAATTCCAAATTTATTCAATTGTTGTATAATAGTTATTAACATTTATTATTATTCGAAACTAAACTTAATACATGAGTAGCCTTAGATAATTACGTAACACTAAACTTAAATTATGATCAGAGTAATACATTCTTAAAAATAAACGCATGACCCCAGGCTCGAGTGGATATTTGATCTACAGATATCGATCGTTTGTCATAATTTCTAGATAAAGCAACTTTGTTGACAGTACGAGTAAATATTTCATCTTTTATCATTTTAAACATAACATTTTTTCTCCGGATTACTCCGCCATTAAATAAAATGGTTTCATAGTCTGATAAGGTTAAATCCCTGACCACGCTTGCTTTCACCCCTTTTGCTTTTTTAATAATATTATTATGGGTTTATATTTGAGGTATATTTTCCTCCCATTTCATCTTTAAAGAGACGGGTATTTTTTTTTTTTTAGCGGTATCTGTAAATCATTTGCCGCTTCATAGTTACTGCTGTCAAAATATTGTAAAAAAATATATTTCAAATCATGGTAAAAATCGTTCGTGTCTATTTTATAAACAAAGGAATCGGTATCTGTGCAACATAGCTGCACTCGATCTTTTAAAAAAGGCTTTACAATATCGTAATGAAAGTAATAATTGTGTGCTTTTGAAAGTTCCAACACAGTGAAACCTATGTAGATAGGCTTATCTAAAATAATTTGATCAGGTCTCATTTGTACTGCAACTAAGTTTTCAGATAAAATAGATGCACTGTGGAAATAGGGGTTGGCTATAAGTTTCTCAGCGGATATAAATTTCTTAGTTCGATTGGACTGATCGCACCATTGATTAACTAAATGCACAGTTACTCTATTTTCAGTATTTTGTAATTGTGCGGGACAAGTAAAGTGCAGTGACAATGTATAATAGTGTCTAATAAGAAAATGTTAGTGTGAATCAGAATTAGTTCCTATTTGCTTTGTACATAGTTGATTCTACTTGTGCTATTGATTTATTATGTTGTTTTCGGATTATGATGTTGTTTTCGTATTATTTTAATTTTCTTATATAGAAATAATGTAGTAGATTAAGAAAATATATAGTTTCGACTAGAAATTAGATAAGAAATTAGATATAAAACGAGAAATTGTAACACGGCTCTCGGTAGGGTAAAGTTTCGCCGTACTTAAGCTGACATAAAACGAGAAAATTGTAACGCGGCTCTCGGTAGGGTAAAGTTTCGCCGTACTTAAGCTGACTGCGTCGAAACCAATTGGAATCTGATTGGTCAAAATTCCTGTGTTCTGATTGGTCGACCAATCAGAGGCCACACATTTTTCTAGTAAGATTCATATAAATATCGGGCCGATTTTCGGTGCCGACACAGTCAGCGGGCGGCAAATAAGAAAACAACTAGCAGGAAGAAATTAAACTTCAAGACCTCAAGCAAGTGTTTTATTTCTCACCAAGTCCAGCATAGTGAATGTGCATCCCGCACATTTAATGGTCCTTCGAGCCGGATCTAGTGGGAAATAGTGCATGAAGATCGAAGATAGTGCTGCTGCTTGAAGATTGAAGATAGTGCTAGTGTTTGAAGATTGAAGATCGTGATCAGCTGACATCATGCCCGTTACGCGCTCCGAGGGAAAGGGCCGCAAGCCGTCGAGTGAACAGAAGCCGTCATCGTCCGAGGCCACTCCAGAGACCTCTGCGACCGGCACCAGCGCAGAAGCCACATCCGAATCGACACAGACGGGGACGACTGCCACGGAGAGTTCCGAACAGACCTGCACCTCCGCGACGACTGACCCAGCCACCGTGACTTCTGCTGCCACCGCCTCGACCGCGGCCTCCGCTTCAGCCGCCAGCGCCCCCCCTGCGCCGGCAGCCACCGTGCCCCCCCCCTCGGTCGCCAACGCGCCATCCGCCTCGCACCCCGCCGGCGTCGTCGCACCTTCCGTTGCCCCCTCCGCCGCGACTACGCTCACCGCGGGTGTGAAATCGAAACAGCTGATGAAGCCGCCCGCCGCTGCCACATCGACAGAAAATCGCCGTGATACCGACACCTCGACTGTGAAACGAGTTGTCAAGAACGCCGCCGCCGGTACGTCGAGACCAACCGGCCCACAGCTCCTCCGCCCCCCTAGCAAGAAAGGGGGAGGGGGGGGGATCGACGCATAGCAAGACGAAGATACAGAAAATCGCCAGAGCAAAGGAAGATTTGCTCCGCCTCCAAGTGGAACTAGCTGCTGCACGCCTGGCCGCGCTAGAAACGGAGGACACCGACAGAGAAGATGAAGAAGAAGAAGAAGGAGAAGAAGATGAAGTCTCCCTCTACTCCGAAGTCAACGCCCGTGTGGACAACTGGTTGGATAATCAGGTGACTCACCCCGTCCTTGCCATCGCCAACGAGCCTCACCAACTTCCACCAGAGCCGACGATCGTCCACGAAGAACCACCGAAACAAGAAGAGGTTCATCAAACACCGGCGGGAGGTCAAGGGGGCCTCGCCTTCCTAGCTGAAGCCATCACTCGGGCTGTCAGCGCCGCCCAACGACCTAGATTCATCGAGTTACCTTTCTTCAGCGGGTCGCATCAGGAGTGGCTACCCTTTCGCGCCGCCTACTACGAATCTGAGCCGACGTTCAGCACCATCGAGAACATCAACAGACTACGAAGAAACTTGAAGGGGAAGGCCAGAGAAGCAGTTGAAGGATTGCTCATCACCAACGCGCACCCTGCAGAAGTGATGAAGACTTTGGAATCAAGATTCGGAAGACCAGAGTCAATCGCCATGATAGAGATGGAAACGCTTCGAGGTCTACCACGTCTCTCCGAGTCGCCGAGGGACATCTGCATATTCGCCACGAAGATCTCCAACGTCGTAGCAACATTGAAGACATTGGGTTGCTTCAACTACATGTACAACCCTGAACTTGCGAAGACATTGGTGGACAAGCTGACGCCGACGCTCCGGTACCGCTACTACGACTTCTCATCGACACAACCCAAAGAAGATCCCTGCCTCATCAAGCTGGAGAGATTCTTCAAGAGGGAAGCAGAACTGTACGCACCCTACGCGCAACCTGAACAAGTAGCAGCATCATCGGCAGCCGCACCTCAGAAGAAGACTCAGCGGGTCACCAACGTCACCGAGAAGAGCAACACACCGAAGTGCTTCGTGTGCGACGAAACAAGCCATACCAACGCGACGGAGTGCGACACATTCAAGAAGATGGAAGTTAATTCAAGATGGGATGCTGCGAAGTCCAAACGCCTCTGCTTCAGATGCCTACGTTATAGGAGCAAGACTCACAACTGTAGAACGAAGCCGTGTGGTGTCAACGGGTGCAAGAACACACACAACAAGCTGCTTCATTACGAAAAGAAAACAGAACAGGCTGAGAAGACAGAAAAAACCGAAAACGAAGAGAAAACAGAAGTCATCAATTCGACGTGGACAGTAAAGAAGCAATCTTATCTGAAAATCCTGCCGGTCCAGGTTGTAAGATCCCGTAGTAGCAGGCACCTTACACTTGCAGTTTTAGTAAGAAGTTTTAAGTTGGAGTTACGGTCGAGATGAGTTGACGTAAACACGCACAGATTTTGTAGCACTAAAGTTTATTAGATGTACCGATCACAACTAAGTTTGAGTAGGATGCTAATCCGCGGTGTTCGTAGTAAGTAATTAATTGTCAACTAACTAAAATTGTATTGAGAATCATTATAAATACGGTATAAAAAGTAGGTTGCTGCGTGAGCAGTCTGACAGTATGTACGTAAACCGTACATGCTCCCAAGGGAAAGGGCGAGATGAGCATCCAGTACATAAAAATATAAAAAGTTCACAAACGTAAAAGTAAAAAGTGTAAAAGTAAATATTAATTAAAAAAGTAAATATAAAGTAAATATTAAACATGTTCACAAAACGTAAAAGTAAAAAGTGTAAAAGTAAATATAAAACATGTAAACATTAAAATCATAAATTTTACAGCTCCTCAAAGTGAAATAGTTTTTTCGGCCTCGCATCGCTGTATAGTGGCTCCGGCGGTGTCGCTTTTCGTATTTCTTGCATTTCGATTTCGACTTGATTGTCGATTCCTTTAAGCTGCTTTGGCTTCTTTGTTTTCTTATACCATCGTTTTATAAAAATGTAGAGTATAAACGAAGCAGATCCTCCCAACAGCAAAGAAGTCACAGAGTAAAGGTATATGTCGTGGCTCGAGATGTCTGACTCTTGGGGTAGTCTTTCCTGCTCTTTCTGCTGAGTTATTTGCTTCTCTATAAACTTGATGCTTTTTGCAGATGTTTCCAGTTCCGTTATATTCAACTGTGCATTTTTCCAACTTATGTCGAATATATTGTTGATGGTGGTGTTAAGTACGGGTACTTGAATATCCGCCTCCATGTAAAATTTGCTTCCTAAGTGATTGTATGTGAATATAGTTGCATCTTTCTTTTGTAGTATGCATTTTGGTTTCAAGACAATCACTCCAGTGCCATTGATGACCGTCGGCGTAACTTGATCGTTACATATGACGCGCATCAGCTGTGTATCGCACAATGTAAACAACCACCAGGGGGCCAACCACAAGCTCTTAAAACAATATTATTTTAATATTACTTAGCCTTCCACACTGTTGGATTTTCAACGCTCGGATCAGCGCCGAAAGTTGAAAATGCAACAACAGAAATTACAAAGTAATATTAAAATAATATTGTTATAAGAGATGGCGGTAGGCGCCCTGTTAGGTTTATGTAATTGGATCCATGTCTCTTTACAGGTTACGTCCTTGATGACACATGATAAAGACGTCTGTTGACTGAATACCTTGGCCTCGCAAGGTGCATCTTTGTCGTGTAAGCTAAATACTGGCTGACGTGAAATACAAATGTACTCGTCGTTTCCGTATGACGTACATTGACGCATATCTTGCTCTTCCATGGTGATGTACGAATTTTTCACGAAGTTTATGGCGATGAAATTGGTGAAAGACTGCACAATTTTTAATTGTCCTTGTCTCAGGAATGGTATGGGTATTACCCGATATATTCTGTAGTCCTCATCACTTAAAAGTGGAATATGTAATTCGAAAAGTAGAAAGTTATTTGTAATTCGAGCTTTAACATGGATCAGTTCGTAGATATCTCGGAAGTTTTTTTGTATATCCTGTATTGGTAAAGCTAGTCCTTGTGGCAGTTTTCCAGAGATGATGTTGAGCTGTTCTATTATTTGAGATGCTGGAAACAAGTGCGTATCCAAATGACCTCGGTAGATGTTGGCAAGAGCATTCATTAACATTTCTTGAATTCGATGCAAATCGTTCAAAATTAAAGTTGATGCTAAGGCAGCAGAATTCACGTCGTTTACTGTGTATAGTATTTGCGCTCTGTTTTCAATTTTTGTGATTGCGTTGCTAGTCTGGCTCATGTAGGTTTGTATTGCGTGAAATTGTTTGTCCATGAATTCCGTATTGTTTTTAATAATGTTGTTTTCAGCTTCAATAATCAAAGTTTGATTCTTCATCAACTGCAACAGATAATTATCGTTGGTTTGCAAATTTTGGATATCTTTCTCGTACTTTTGCGCAAAGTCTTCATCCAAAACTCCGAATAATGTTCTGGCTAATTTTCCGATTCCATCAAAGTAGCCTCTTTTTTGTCGCGAATGCTGAGAAAGTAACATGGTATTGTAATTTTCAAGGTGATGCAATTCATGACGTAGATGGTTGACGACTGTTTCGCATGCTGTAAACTCGTGGGCGATTCTTTGACAGAGTCTATCAATTTGATTGATATAATTATTAATATTTTCTGTAGCTTGCCAGTAGGATGTTAAGTTAAAATAGATAAGTAATGTCCATTCATCGTGGATTAATTGTAATTTTCCGGCTTCATCAAAATAAATAGGTTGACTGTTGGGTATAGAGGTCATCTTAAAGTTATTTGTAGTTGATGATGATTGTGCCATTCCCATCGTTCCTATCAAAGTCATAAGAACGAGAGTCAGGAAACTGTACTTATTGGTTCTTGTGCTCCTTTTTCTTGTTAGGTTTTCAGGCATCTCTTCGTCTTTCTCACTTTTGCTGCTCGTAGTTTCTGCAGTAGCGGGCAGGTTTTCTTGTAGTGGTAATGGTGTCAGTTTGATAGTAGGTCGTTTTATCACTCCAGATTTGGTTTTAAGGGTGGCCACTCGTACTAAACCGTCCTTGCCGGGATGAGTTTCTATGACTCGTCCCATGGCCCATTTGCCAGGCGGTAAGTTTGTTTCCTTTATTAGTACGACGTCATTTATTTGTAGATTTTTTACTGTTTTGTTCCACTTGCTCCTAGACTGTAGAGTATTTAAGTAGTCATTGGACCACGCCTTCCAAAACTGATCTAGCATGTGCTCTGTAAGTTGCCAGCGTTTTCTCAAATCCATCTTTCTGTCATCAGGCTCCGGTTGAGGTAATGACAACGTAGCACTGCCAGTTAGAAAGTGACCAGGAGTAAGAGTATTATAAAATTCCTCCGGATCTTCTGTTAGCGGACACAGAGGCCTCGAGTTCATGCAAGCTTCTATTTTTGCTAATAAGGTCGCAAATTCTTCCCAGGTGAGTTTTTGATCTCCGAGAACTCGTCGCAAGTGGTGTTTTAACGACTTAACGGCCGCTTAAAATATCCCGCCCGCACTAGGCCAAGCAGGGGCGTTGAAGTGCCACTGTACTTCTAATTTGCCCACTTCGTCAAAAAACTCAGGAGAAAGTAGCTTTTTGTAGTTTCTAAAATCCTCTCTCAGCACTTTGGATGCCCCAACGAAATTCGTGCCGTTGTCTGAGCACATATGTGCGGGCGTTCCACGTCTCGCGCACATTCTTTGAAACGCCGCAATAAATGCTTCTGTGCTAAGTTCTGAGACTAATTCGATATGTACGGCTTTCGTAGCCATACAAACGAAAACAGCGATATAAGCTTTTGAGGTCTTCACTCCTCTTCCTTTGTTCAGTTTCACGTCTACATGGCCAGTAAAGTCGACACCAGTATGAGTGAACGGGCGACTTGGTGTTACTCTTTGTTTTGGAAGATCGGCCATTAGTTGAGCGTTGTCGGTAGAGTTGAAACGATGACATTTCACACAGCGGCGTATTCTTCCCTTTACAGCTCGATTTCCCGAAACTATCCAGTATCGTTGCCGTATATAAGTCAGGGTCAGCCGGGCTCCTCCATGAAGAGTCATCAAGTGTGCTTGGTCGATAAGTAGCTCAGTGAAGCGGCTTTTGTAGGGTACAATTGCTGGATTCTTCATATTAGTAGGTAGTTCGGAGTGTTGTAGTCTTCCGCCCACGCGAATGATTCCTTGATTGTCCAGATAAGGTTTGAGCTTGTAAATGCTGCTTCTAGGTGACACTGACTTGTTTTGTTTCAAATGTTTGTGTTCTTGCGCAAACTCACTCTGTTGAACATATTTTATTATATATTCTGCTGAGTTTTCTATGTCAGTTGTCGTTAAGTAAGTAGTGCTTGGTTGCAATTTTTGCTTAAGTGATGCAAAATATCGCAATATTCGAGCAGTAATTCTTGTTATTGAAGTTAGCGAACTGTGGGTCGTCAATAGCTTGTAAACAAAATGTTCAGTATTGTAATTTTGCAAACTGATGTCAGTGGGTTCGATTCTGAGTGCTTTGCTAGTAGTAAAATGGCAATTCGCACTATGAGGACTTTCTGATTCCACGAAGTTTCTTAGGAATATAGGTCCGTCCCACCATAAATTGAACTCGATTATCTTGCTCGGTAACAAGCCTCTCGAAGCGCAGTCAGCGGGATTAAGTTCAGATCGTACGTAACACCATTGCTGCGGTGGAATTACGTCTTTTATTTTCCCCACTCTGTTGGACACGTATCTTTCCCATTTTGAGAGGTCTCCCTGAATCCAGGCTAGGACCACTTTGGAGTCACACCAACCGTAAGCTGATACCTCATGCTCTGTCAGTGATTCTTTTGCTTTCGCCATGAGCTGAGAGAGAAGTAATGCGCCGCATAACTCAAGTCGAGGCAATGTTACTTTTTGAGTAATTGGCACCACCTTAGTTTTTGAAACTAATAATGTGATCTTAGGATTGCCTGTTTCATCGATTACTCGGCTGTATATGACGCAAGCGTATGCATTTTCGCTTGCGTCACAAAATCCATGTAGTTGTATACTTTTCTGCGTACTGCCAATCCATCTGTTTATTTTAATATTTTTAATTTGATGTAGTTCTTTGTTTAGATGCCACCATTCGTTTTGGAAGTCAGTAGGTAGTTCAGCATCCCAGTTAATTTTAGTCAGCCACACCCTTTGGAATAGTAATTTAGCTAACACAGTTATCGGTGCCAGCCAACCCAAGGGGTCGTATATTTTTGATATCTGTGACAGTAATTTTCTTTTAGTTAATGGTGTTTTGTTGTAGTCGTCTATAGTCCAGTTGAATATGAAAACATCTTCCTTTGGATTCCAACTTAACCCCAACGTTTTCATGGGTTCATCGCCTTTAAAATCAAATGTATTTCTTGAAATTTGATCTTCATCTAAGTGTCGTAAAAGCTCGGAGTCATTGCTTGACCACTTGCGCAGATTCATTCCACCTCCCTTTAGTAGTTTAATGATAGTTATTTGAATGTCCTTTGCTTGTTTTGCCGAGTTAGGACCGCTAATTAGGTCATCGACGTAAAAGTGACGGAGTAATATTTCAGCAGCCTTTGGGTATTTGTTACCATCGTCGTAAGCGAGTTGTTTGAGTGTTCGCATTGCCAACCATGGCGCACTCTTTGTTCCATATGTTAATGTTTGCAGTTCATATTCTTGTAAGTTATCTGTGGGTTGACTTCGCCATATTATCTTTTGCAAATGTTGTTGTTCAGAATGACACCAAATGGAACGGTACATTTTTTCAATGTCTGCAGTGTAGACATATTTATACCCGCGCCATTGTAATATCAATGCTTGGATGTCCTTTTGCAGGTTTGGACCTTTTTCCATCACATCATTGAGGCTGCATCCACCCATGGTCTTTTGTGAGGCATTAAAAACAGCTCTTAATTTAGTTGTTGTCGATTGTTCTCTCAGTACTCCATGGTGCGGCAAGAAATGTTGACCTTTGACGGACGTCGTTGTCGAAAGCTTCATGTGACCTAAATCGATGTATTCCTGAATGAAATCTTTATACATCGAGGCAAGTCTGGGATTTCTCTCAAATTTCCTTTCGAGTCGTAAAAATTGTGAGATTGCGATTGGCTTTGAGTTTCCCAATTTTTCTTCATAACCAGGAATCAGTGGCATTTTCACTACGTATTTTCCGCCGCTTTCTTTCTCAGTAGTCATTTTGTAGTATGTTTCGCACCAGTCGTCCTTAGAAGTATCTTCATTGTTTTGTATAATATCTTCAGTCTCCCAAAATCTCTTTAAGTCGTCCATGTCCACAAGAGCAACATGGCAGTTGAAAGTTTCTAGCTTCCCGCATAAAATCCATCCTAAACGGGTTTGCTGAGCCGTCGGTGTTTGAGTATCTCCCTTTAGGACCCCCTCTAATATTACTTGCGAATAGATATCTGCTCCCAGCAGCAAATCCACGCTCCTTGACAAGTTAAATTCAGGATCCGCTAGTTTTAAGCCTTGAAGATGAGGCCAGTTGTTTTTCTCGAACGTTTTATTAGGTAAGTTGTTCGTAATCTTTTTCATTATAAGTGTGCTTGCTGAAAATGCAAAATCAGTGCAAAGTGATTTGCATTCCAATTCCAGACGTCCTTTACAATCTCCAGAAATAGTACCCACGCCGGAGATTGTGGCGTTCAACCTTTTTCTAGGAAGTTTTAGTCGTTGAGCTGCGTTCTCCGTGATAAGGTTCACTTGCGAGCCTTGGTCAAGTAAAGCTCGCAATTTAATGTAGTTTCCTGTTGTATTCTTAACTTGAAGTTCCACTGTTGTAAGTAAAATTTCCGTAATGTTATTGTTGGATATGTGGTTCGAATTATTTTGATCAGCTGAAGTTGAAGGTTGCTGCTCCCGTTGTTATTTTATTTATTTATTTATTTATCATCATCACTTACAACTATTTTTACAGGTAGAACCCAATGTAATAGTGAAGCAAATCTAACACAAGAACACAAACTTATCTTCTAAAACTTATTACATATAATGCTATCCTTGTGAATTCACTCAGTGTACAAGCAAAAATGTCTATCTCATCTGCTACAATGTTAAGAGTGCGAAGCGCTCGCGTCAGGGGCGCCTCATTTAACAGATTAGTGCGGCCACGAGGTACAGCCAGCAGCTGAGGCCGACGTCGCCGCCACACATATCTGTCAGGCACACTCAAACACACTAACTCTAAAATGTTGGCGTGATGTATCTTGCCTCTAATTAATTTAAATAAATATAGGACAAGTGCGAACTCACGCCTAACTCTCAGCTCGTTGTATCCAACCATGCCTAATATAAACAGTGTTGGATACATAAGCGGGTAAAATGGATACACTCCATAGAGCCTCAAATATAAAAATCTAACAAATTTATTTTGTATTCGCTCCAACATGAGACTATATTTAGTCTCATGTGGGGCCCAGATGACTGCATTGAATTCTAATTGGCTTCTCACCAGAGTGTTATATAAAGCGATGATCGCCGTAATATTTGTGAAATCACGAACGGTACGTAGAATAAACCCTAGATTTCTGTAGGCCTTTTTGCAGCACTTGACTATATGATCACGAAACGCAAGCCCCGCGTTAAGCGTAACTCCTAAGTCCCTAACCTCTGTAACCCTGATCATCGGCATCCCATCAATGTTGTAGTTATGTACAATAGGACTATGTGCACGCGAGAAAGTGATGGTGACACATTTTTTGGCGTTGAATTGTAGAAGGTTTTCCTTGCTCCAAGTAACTACGCTATCTATGGCCTTCTGTAAGCGTTCACAGTCATCATCGCCCCTTACTGCCAGGGATAACTTAAGATCGTCTGCAAATAATAGACAGTTTGCATCTTTAACGACTTTGGGCAAATCGTTTATCATAATTATAAATTGCAGAGGTCCGAGGTTACTCCCTTGGCTTACACCAGACCACGTAAAGTACGGCTCTGACTTGCGTCCCTCGTACTCTACGTATTGCTGCCTATCCCTCATATAACTGGCGAAGAAATGAAGCAGGTGTGGAGTGAAACCAACAGCTGCTAACTTCTTGAGCAACACGTCATTATCGACTAGGTCGAATGCTTTTTTGAAGTCGAAGTAAGCAGCATCAGCTTGCCCCCCACTGTCTACAATCGGCAGCACATGAGTCATGTAACTCAGTAAGTTACTGGTGGTGCTCCTCATTGGTCGAAACCCGTGCTGTGCATCTGAGAGTTGCGTTTTCACTTGCATATAAATGCTGTTATGAATAGCGCACTCTAACACTTTAGCCGGTGATGACAGTACTGCAATAGGTCTGTACCCACTAACATTGTCGTTGCTTGTACCTCCTTTCGGTACCGGCACGACACGAGTGATTTTCCATCTCTCTGGAAACACGGCTGCCTTAAGACACTTATTAAATATATGGAGCAACGGCTCAGCCAGCACAGATCTACAGTCTCTGAATATGTAAGGCGGAATACCGTCTGGTCCCGCGGATCTCTTCGGCTTAAGCTGTTCAAGCGCACTGCGCACATCCTTCAACTGTAATTCTTGCAGGTGAATCCGCGCTGCTCCATTCTCACCACCCGCCCCTTCTATCGCCGCAGCAACATTCAATTCGGCCTGCCTCGTGCTATAAACCGAGTGAAAGTACTGAGCAAACTCTTTCACACATTGCCCACTGGACAAGACCTCCCCGTTTTTTAAAATCCTTTGTGGATTTCGACTACCTCTTTTGGACTTTACAAAGTTCCAAAATGATTTTGGATCTTTTTGTAGTTGATTTTGAACCCTGTTGCTATGTTGTTCATGTGCTAATTTAATCAACTGTTTTACTTTAGCCCTACACTGAGAAAACGCCTTGTAATCATCCTGGTTCTTACTCGCCTTATACCGTTTATGGTGCATAGCCT
This sequence comes from Hoplodrina ambigua, assembly GCA_949774945.1. Taxonomy (NCBI): domain Eukaryota; kingdom Metazoa; phylum Arthropoda; class Insecta; order Lepidoptera; family Noctuidae; genus Hoplodrina; species Hoplodrina ambigua. The sequence goes on from OX458964.1 coordinate 16,441,851, forward strand.
TATAATGTATGTTGCGAATTATTTCAGCAGTGTAAAACTCGGGGTAAACATACTTTGAGCTTACATGACTTCGCTGTTTTCTGGGAACACAGTCATCTATTTTCGCATTAATTTTTTCATAAAAATAATTTAAACTCATTTCTAAATCGAGATCATAAATATCAGTCCAATCTATTGCCGCTATTGATGAGTACAATGTAAAAAAATCAGTTTTATTAAAATTCCAACCTGTCGGTACAGTACTCGACTCGTACGCGAATGAATCCGTAATCCGGTCCACCCGCAGTTCAACCAGCATGTCTAGTGGCGGATGGTACGCATCTACAGGCACAAGGGGCGCCCCCGCCTCACGCACATTCACACTCTCTCCTTTCGGAAGTGTACTCAACACTAAATCCAAACATCGATCATTACAATTAACGATCGTGTTGTACTGAGTAAATCCACAATATGATAAAAAGTATTCAAAATAATTACATACGTTTATCGAAGAGGAATGCAAATTGAAGTCACCAATTACGATGATATCACTATATTTGTTACACATCTGTTCTATTATCCTAAACAATATCATATACTCATTCTCACAACTGTTTGGCGGAATGTAAATAACACACATTAAAAACAAAAGTCTACTTTGTAAGTAAACGGTAGCACAAACTAGTTCGAACACCTTATCGTCAATGTTGACGTCACTCGGGACGGACACTCGCCGCAGTTCTAAACGCGGTGTGGCCACGAGACACGCGCCGCCCTGTTTTCTTCCGTCCGCACGATCGCAGCGCAGTATTGTATATCCAGGTGGCACTATTTCTGCGTCATTAATAGATTTGTTGCAGCCTGTTTCAGTAATGGCAAATAAATCTGCTTCTGAAGATGACACACCCGCATAGAACTCTTCCAATTTTGTACGTAAACCTCTCACATTCTGGTAGTAAATTTTAATAGCTGTGCTAGTAATTTTATGCTTTTTTGGTTGTTTTACGAAACCACACCCATTCACAGAATTCGATGTTCACTGCCCAATTTTCCGATTGACACAAGGTATCATAACTGCTTTCAGGTACACCAATAATAAAAGAAGCATAATCCCTTTCAGTCTTATGTTTTATTACTTCCACCGTGACTGGTACTAACGACCCACATATATTCTTCACGTATTTTTCTAAGTTTTCTACTGTAGTTTCTTTACAAAGACGCCATACATGCAAAAATTTTTTACGTTCCGTTCCCTTTATGTCTACGGCAGTCGTGCTTCCACCTTTTTTTACCTCAGTGTTTGGATATCTACTTTTTTCCTTATTTACTGTTCGGTTTAATCGATTTCTCTTATTATTTACGACTGTCCAATTTTCTTCTGTATCCAGTCTTTTCTCCTCTTCTTTATGTACCTCAACTAAGCTAATACTCATTTCACTATCTTTATTTATTGTTAGTGGTGTTTTGTTCTCCGATATTAAACGTGTGGATTTAGTGGCCACACATTCTATTCTTGGTTTAATATTGGTGGAATTGTCAGCTACCCCCTTTTGTTTGAGAATGTCTACGAACGTTCTAGATGACTGTGTTTGACCCTTAGGTGCTTGAAATCCCTCTGTAGTATCCAACTTTACACTTTCACTGTGACGGGCTCGTAGAAGTTCGTTTGACTTTATTAAATCTTCGATTTTTGCTTCTAACGTATCTACTTTGTTTGCCTTTTTTTGAAGTACCTCCATAATTTTTCGCAAATCTTGCAATTCGGTCTCAGTTTTAATAAATCTATTTTGTAGCAAGGCATACTGCTTAATTTGTTCATCCAGTCGCGCTATTATTTCCAATTGAAATTCCCGTAGTTCTTCACAATTCTTATCAATTCCTGGTTCATTCGGGTTGCGACGACTACCGCGCTTTGTGTTTACGTAACAGTCGCTCGCACCGGCCGTAAAAGTTTTATCCGCTGTAATGCTTCCTCGAACTGGTGTTTCGGAATTTCCTCGTTTTGGAAAAGTGCTAACACATTCTGGACACACCCATTTCTCCTTGTATTCCTGTGTAAACGCCTTGTGATTCTCCGTCGTCACCGCCAGACATTTCAAATGGTAAGGCTTCTTACACTTTACTTGAGAACACGTCATATATATCTCCTGGTTAATATCGGCATCGCAGCCGTTACATTTCGTACCCATCTAGCAAGAATACGAAGTAGTGAATTAACACAACAATATATACGTCCGAACGCTTCCGCCGCTGCGGAACTATATGTTGAGAACGCTGACCCAAATTGTTCGTATTAAACCTCGATGTCTGTTTTTGCGCTGAGTAATGTAATAGCGTATGATGAGGTTTATTGCATTCTTTGCACGTTTTGCGTGACGTGCATTCGGTTTCGCTATGTTTATATAAACAGTTTTTGCATATTTGTAATTTCCTCATTGTGTCATTTCTTTGCCGTGTGTCCATTTCAATGAACTTCGAGCATTGCATGATCACGTGAGAGCCGTTGCACAAGAGACATTTTCCGAATGATGTATGATAAATCCTAGATGTTTCTCTTCGGTTTGATTCAGATGATGGCTTAATTGCGTTAAATTTAGTTTTGTTGTTAAATTGTTGTTTTTGTTGGTTTGAAGTATCTTTCTGGTAACCCTTTGCAGCTTCTAATGCCATAAATTTAGTTTCCAAGAGCTCCAGGAATTCACCCAGCTCTGGGACTTCCTTTGGGTGCTCTAATTCTCTCGTATATTCAGTATAAGATGTTGAGTCCAATTTCTGTGCCATCAGATACACGATAATTGGATCCCAGCTTGATGTATTTAGACCGATGTTAAGAGGGCCATTCATGCATTCGTTGATTACGTCATGCATTTTCTTCAAAACAGCAGCAGATGCTTGCTGTATGGATGGTAACTGCATCAAGGTATTCATCAAGTTTGTGAATTGGAGTCGTTTATTGTCATATCGCTGAATAAGAATATCCCAACAAGCTTCATAGTTTTCAGCGCCGACTAAATGTTGGACTAGTCGTTCAGGCTCTCCTTTCAGTTTAGATTTTAAGTGTTGCATTTTCTGTGACTTCGAACAATTCGCATTGTTGTGAATTGTCTCCAAAAACATATCCTTGAAAGTAATCCACTGACTGTAATTTCCAGTGAATTCCGGTAGTTGAATCCTAGGTGCAGAGTTCTGGTAATTAGCGTTAGTCCATAGCTTTGAATTAAGAGATCTTTTCATGACATCGTATTGACGTTCTTTATTGGCAAATAAGTCGTTGTACACTTCGTTTGATCCTTTTAAAACTGCTTCTAGCTCCCAGTGACATCTTTCTACGGTATCCCACTTGCTCTTCAGGACGCTCAGCTGATCCTCTAACTCCTATTTTTCAGTTATAGAGTCAATGCTTATCTTTGACATTGCTTGTTCAAGTGCTTTTATGTGACATTCTTGTCGGTCAAGTAGTTCCTTGGTTTTAGCGTCTATTCCCTGCGGATGCGGGATGACAACTTCAGGCTGTTTTCCTTCACAGGCCAACAACCGTTGTAACAGATCGACTCTGGTAGTTTCGTAAAGTTGTTTTGTTTTTTCAAAAATATTTTCAATAAAATAGTCGTTTCTTTTATCCTCACGTTCAAGTAATAAATTGTGTCTATTGTTAAAGTCTTGCCAGAGATTTTCCAATGACACTAACCGTTGAGTCAAATATTCCTTCCCCTTTCGCGATGCACTATCCTTTTTGTAGTTAGTACAGAGACGCTTGATGGATTCGAAGACTTCGTTTTGTAAAGTAATTTCGCTCATCTTGAGTTATTCGATGAAATAGTCGAACGTAGTTGTAGCAGTAGAAGTAAAGTTGGATTTGAAGAACACGTAGTTGGGTGTCTTCTAGTTTGCAGGCCTCGGATTACTCGCAGTTCACGTTGTAGTCCGGACGTAGTAGTAGTAGTTGCACTAGTAGTAGTTGCACTAGTAGTAGTTGTATTTGCAGTAGTAGTAGTTGCAGTAGTAGTAGTTGCAGTAGTAGCAGTAGTAGTTGCAGTAGTAGCAGTTGACTGTAGTCGCCACTAAAATTGTTGTTCACGAAGAGTAATTTGCTCTTCGTTGATTGCTCAAAGCTCTTGTACTCTCGCTACGAATATGCGCGCTTTCTCAACTTGTCTGGGGCGACCCGCTTGTGGGAGACCAGCCAAGCCGATTCGCTGTCGTTTCAAGAGACACAATTACTCCGAGCGGCTCGAAGGACCATTAAATGTAAGATCCCGTAGTAGTAGGCACCTTACACTTGCAGTTTTAGTAAGAAGTTTTAAGTTGGAGTTACGGTCGAGATGAGTTGACGTAAACACGCACAGATTTTGTAGCACTAAAGTTTATTGGATGTACCGATCACAACTAAGTTTGAGTAGGATGCTAATCCGCGGTGTTCGTAGTAAGTAATTAATTGTCAACTAACTAAAATTGTATTGAGAATCATTATAAATACGGTATAAAAAGTAGGTTGCTGCGTGAGCAGTCTGACAGTATGTACGTAAACCGTACACAGGTGAAAGGGCCGAAGGGAACGATCAACACATTCGCATTGATGGACGACGGATCAACGGTCACGCTCGTCGACGACGACGTCGCTGCGAGCATCGGAGCTACAGGACCTGTAGATCCACTGAAGATAGAAACCATCAACGAGTTGAAGACTGCGGAATCGGCATCAAGAAGAGTGACCATCGGGCTGAAGGGGGTCAACGAACGTGAAGAGCAGATTCAAGCAAGAACAGTGAAGAACTTACAAGTCTCATCTCAACGGGTACCACGCGAATTAGTGGAAGGATGTCCACACCTATCGGACATCAAGGGACACCTCACATACTCCAATGCGAAGCCACGCATCCTCATCGGGCAAGATAACTGGCATCTCCTGCTGACTGAAGAGACCAGAAAAGGGGACAAAGACCATCCAGTGGCATCTCTCACGCCGCTCGGATGGGTACTCCACGGAAGTCAAACGAACTCCTTCGGCCAGAAGATCGACTTCGTGTCCCACATGAAGGAAGCAGAAGATGACCTCGAGGACCTGGTGAAGAGATACTTCGAGATGGACGCCCTCTGCATCAACCCGAAGAGACCGAAAACCGACCCAGAAGAGAAGGCACTTCGAATTCTCGAGCAGAAAACCGAGAAGATCGACGAAACGAGATACCAGACTGGCCTCCTCTGGAAGAAGGAAGACATTAAGTTCCCGGACAACTATGAAAACTCACTGAAGAGGCTCTTCAACATTGAAAAGAAGATCGATCGCGACCCAGCCCTCAAGAAGAAGTACGTCGAACAAATGGACGCTCTTATAGAAAAAGGCTACGCCGAACCCGCGCCGCCGCAGAAGACTCCTGAGAAAACTTGGTACCTGCCTCACTTCGCAGTCATCAATCCCATGAAGCCGGAGAAGCTACGCGTTGTGCATGACGCCGCCGCCAAGACCAGAGGGGTGGCTCTCAACGACATGCTCCTCAAAGGTCCGGATTTGCTTCAGTCGCTGCCGGGTGTCGTCATGCGCTTCCGACAGCATCTCATCGGGGTCACGGCAGACATCAAGGAAATGTTCATGCAGGTCAAACTGCGCACCGAAGACCGAGACGCACTGCGGTACCTGTGGCGCGGGGATCGCCGCGACAACCAACCTCCGGAAGAATACAGAATGACATCGCTAATCTTCGGGGCATCGAGTTCGCCGTCTACAGCAATCTACATAAAGAACTTGAACGCCAAGCAGCACGAAGACACTCATCCGGAAGCCGCAGCTGCCATCGTAAACAAACACTACGTCGACGACTACTTAGATAGCTTCAGAAGCCTAGAAGACGCAGTGAACGTGACAACGAGTGTGCGCGAAGTGCACAAGAAGGCCAGTTTCGAACTGAAACAGTGGAAATCAAACTCAGCGTCACTCCTAGAAGCACTGGGAGAAGAAAACCGAACAGAAGACTTAGAGCTATACAAATCAGAAGAGCAAACTGAACGAGTACTGGGTGTCATTTGGAAGATGAACTCGGACGAGCTGACTTTCAACCTCAACTGGGCGAGAATACCTCCGACACTCATCGAAGGAAAGCAACCAACGAAGAGAGAAGCCTTGCGCATCGTCATGTCACTCTTCGACCCGTTAGGATTCGCCTCGCCTGTCACCATCAGGGCGAAACAGCTACTCCAAGAAGTTTGGCGCAGAGGAACAGCGTGGGACGACCGCATCGACGAAGACTTGGCAGAGCAGTGGGAGTCGTGGATGGGACACCTGAGAAGTCTCCACGACATAGCGATTCCGCGGCAGTACTTGAACTATAGTGACGCCGCCTCCCTCGAACTCCATGTCTTCAGCGACGCCAGCGAGTCGGCCTACTCGGCAGTCCTATTCTGGAGGGCAGTAACACCGGACGGCGAAGTGGGAGTGTCTCTCATCATGGCCAAGGCAAAGGTAGCTCCGCTCAAGCTGACAAGTATACCAAGGTTAGAGCTACAAGCAGCAGTCATGGGCACCAGGCTCGCCGAAGTAATCATCGAAGAACACGAAAGGAAACCCGACAGAAAGGTGTTCTGGACCGACAGTAAAACAGTGCTCACATGGATAAGGACCGGGTCACGTTCCTACAAACCATACGTGGCTCACCGTCTCGCAGCAATAGAAGAAAGCTCCAAGGTCAACGACTGGCGCTGGGTTCCGACGAAACAGAACGTCGCCGATGATGCAACACGAGACGTACCAACTGCCTTCGACAAGAATCATCGATGGTACAAAGGGCCGGATTTTCTCTACCTGACAGAAGACTCCTGGCCAATAGAACCCGTGAAGACCCCAGAAGAAGTACCCTCCGAAGAAGAGAAGACGCACCACATAACCAGCAAAAGAAGACTGAAGCTAGCAGAGGGTCTGCCTGATCCAACGAAATTCTCCAGTTGGGACCGCCTCCGGTACGCGACAGCACGAGTTCTGCAGTTCATCGACCTCTGCAGAACCACCCGCCAGAAGGTCAACTACCGACGAACGAAGAAGAACAAAGAAGTGGATCCCACATGGAGGAAGAATAAGCCTACGACATCGAAACCACAGGCGCCCACACCGAAGAAGAGATCAACTCTCAACCTGCTTCCAGTCACCGCCGAATTCCTCAAGAAAGCCGAAGAGCTCCTGATGCGATCTTCACAAGAAGAGGCCTTCACAGAAGAAATAGAATGTTTGAACAGCGGGAAGCCGGTTGCCAAGGAGAGCCGCCTTCACCAGCTCAGCATCGAATCAGTCAACGGCTCACTCCGACTTCGGAGCCGTATCCGAGCAGCCAAAGAAATCGAAGAGAATGTCAAGAGCCCGCTAATCGTCGACGGAGAACATCCAACAGTGAAGCTATGGATACGGGCAGTTCATCGGCAGCTACATCACGCCGGCGTCGAGGCAACCATCAACGAATGCCGCCAACAGTACTGGGTACTAAGATTGCGCCCCATCACACGCGCGATCCTTCGACGGTGCCTCTTCTGCCGCATGAAGACTCAAGCGCCGCCACATCCAAGAACCGGGGACCTGCCAGCGTGTCGCCTAGCGCATCACAAGCGACCCTTCACCTTCACTGGGGTCGACTACTTCGGACCTCTCTCCGTGACCGTCGGACGCACCAGACAGAAGAGATACGTAGCCATCTTCACGTGTCTCACGACGCGAGCCATACATCTCGAAGTCGCCGGCTCGCTCAGCGCCGACTCAGCAGTAATGGCGGTCAGACGAATGATCGCACGACGTGGCTGCCCGGCTGAAATTTGGTCGGACAACGGCACCAACCTAAAGGGTGCCGACAAGGAACTACGACAAGCAATCGACGCGGCTACAGCGGAAGAAGCAGCGAAGAGGACCATCTCCTGGCGCTACATCCCGCCTGGAGCGCCGTTCATGGGCGGCGCTTGGGAGCGTATGGTACGCTCCGTGAAGACCGCACTCGCAGCAACGCTGCACGAGCGCCACCCCACCGAAGAAGTCCTCGCCACTCTACTAGCTGAAGTAGAGTATACCGTCAACAGTCGCCCGCTGACCCACGTCTCCGTCAGCGCAGAGGATCCTGAGGCCCTGACTCCCAATCACTTCCTGCTGGGGGGTCCTGGGCGCGTGCCACAGCCAGGCACATTCTCCGAGCAAGACACCATCTCCCGGTCCAGCTGGCGAGCTGCACAGAGGCTCGCAGACGTCTTCTGGCTCCGCTGGGTAAAGGAGTACCTACCCGAGCTCCAACACCGGCGGGAGCCCCACGGACGAGGTCAAGAAGTCAAGGTGAATGACCTCGTGCAAATCGTCGACCCGAACCTACCCCGCAACGTGTGGATACGAGGACGAGTCACCGCGGTGTATCCTGGTCCTGACAACATCGTGCGGACGGTGGACGTGCAGACCAAGGGAGGTGGCGGCCAGTGAGGAAGCTGGTGATCCTGCCCCTGCCTACGGACGACGTGCCCGCACCGGAACGAGATGCGACGCAGTCGCACGGCGGGAGTCATGTGCGGGACAAGTAAAGTGCAGTGACAATGTATAATAGTGTCTAATAAGAAAATGTTAGTGTGAATCAGAATTAGTTCCTATTTGCTTTGTACATAGTTGATTCTACTTGTGCTATTGATTTATTATGTTGTTTTCGGATTATGATGTTGTTTTCGTATTATTTTAATTTTCTTATATAGAAATAATGTAGTAGATTAAGAAAATATATAGTTTCGACTAGAAATTAGATAAGAAATTAGATATAAAACGAGAAATTGTAACACGGCTCTCGGTAGGGTAAAGTTTCGCCGTACTTAAGCTGACTGCGTCGAAACCAATTGGAATCTGATTGGTCAAAATTCCTGTGTTCTGATTGGTCGACCAATCAGAGGCCACACATTTTTCTAGTAAGATTCATATAAATATCGGGCCGATTTTCGGTGCCGACACAGTCAGCGGGCGGCAAATAAGAAGACAACTAGCAGGAAGAAATTAAACTTCAAGACCTCAAGCAAGTGTTTTATTTCTCACCAAGTCCAGCATAGTGAATGTGCATCCCGCACAGTAATGTCTTTCCAAAAACACTGTTATTTAATAACTTAAAAAAGTCTTGCTCGAAGGAACTTTTTGCTTTTTGTCTTAATTGAGTATTTAACTCTATGTATTGTTTTAAATATGGAGCCTGTCTAAAAGTAATAGCTCTATAAATTTTACGTAAAATTAAACCATGTTCCAAACATTTTTTCAAATGAACGTAATGAATCACATAGTTGTACTTATTATACAAATTTGCTATGAGATTCTTGGTTTTACCTCCCGGGGGTTCACAATTTTTTAGGACAGGACATAGGTATATGGATAGGACATAGGTACGTCATTATGATGGTTATGTAAATTTTCGGGATACATTAGATCGATTTCTAATATGAAACCCCATTTTGCGTTTTCTTCTATAGCGGTAACATCAAAATTAACTAATTCGTTATCACCTAAAAATCTGAAACTAGAATATGGTAAATACTGACACATGCTACAACCGTAAAGATTATTACTATCTAAATATACTATGAAACTCTCAGGTTGTGATGGATTATATTCAGGCATGTACTTGTGATTAGCTCTAGCATGCCGATGGGAACACATGCACAAACCACCGCGTATACCGCTTTGTATCATTCTGATGATAGCTAAGTCCGACACTAGCTCTAATTGAACGCCTGTTTTTAGCAACATCGCATCGAAAGATAAACTGGGTGCAGTAATGTAAAACGCGGGGTCAAGACTGTAATATTGTCTGTTAACAAAAGCACATCCGTTTTTAAGTATAGATCCGTATACTCGCCTAGGTTATTAATATTGAATTCAGCCCAAACAGCCTGCGCGTGATTATAATCTTCATCACTAATGACTTCTTTAGTCAAATAATTATAAAAATTATCCTTAGACGGCAAAAATGTTTGATCGTAACATCCCCAAGTGGTCATGTAATCATATGGATAAACACCTTTTCTTCTCAATAAATTAAACTGTCTTTCTTTGGAAAAATGAGATCGTAGATTAACGAAATCTTCCACCTTCAATGTTTTAGCGACCTTGTTTAAACTTGTTCCTAAAAAGTTGAAGGAATCTAGAAACCTTATACAAATGTACTCGTTATCAGCAATAGGAATAAATTTGGTAAATGCTACATATTTTTCTTTAGTCTTGGGGATTATTTTAATTGAACCTGGAATTTCACCTAACTTTTTTATAAATAAATGACAATCGTATTCGGATAAATTGTGAAAAAATATTGGAATAAATTTTGGTACTCTATGCTGTAAATTACAGTGTCGATGTGCTGCACCTCGATATAGACCTGTTATATGACAATGATCTTTTACTTTATCGGTCAAGAGTAAATTGTCGCAAATATGACACTTAATAGCGCGTTTAAAATCACGAGAATTTTTATCAGTGAATATCATAGGCTTGTTTTTGGATATAATTCTATGTATTTGTTTTACGTCCTCAGTAAGAAAATGTATAAATTTCGAAACACAATCATTACCCCGATAACTTCTATAGCCCTCAACGGTGACATTTTTATTTGATGACACGACATTGTAAGCGAACGCCGCTGGCACGTGGCGTTTTAAGTATGACGTGTTAGCGGTGTTGAATTCAGCGCCGGAAATTGATTCAAGTAACGTTTCAAAGTCGGCATATATGACGAATGGAATATTTTGTTTTCTATCATAATTTTTGAATTTTAAAAATGTTCCTTTTTCCGGTAAAACAGTGACAATCCCCCCACACAAGTGCGATTCAATTTGACTAAGAGTTGGAAAAAACAATAAACATGTTTCACAAAAATATAGTTTACCATGATGTTTGGTCATCTGATTTCTAACTAAACGAGATAAATCTGTGATGAGACAGTAATGAGAATTATTATTGTTTTCTAAAAACAGTAGATGGATACTTTTATTAGACTTGTTATTCAACGTTGTATACAATGGCCCAACAATTGTTTTCTCATTTTTTAAACCATATACTAATATATAAAGAGAAGGATTATTTCTCTCAAAGATAGCTATGTCCGAGAATGTAATTGGAAATGTTAAATTATTAACATTCAAAGCATCCTGAAAGTATGTATAAGACAAAATCCTATCGGGATGTCTGTTTGTGGGGTACAATGCCGCCACAACACACCACAAAAAGCAATACTAATCATTGTTTCGAATATTCAAACAAGCTCTTTTAGCCTTTATGGATTTCAGCAAAGTTAAAAATTTAGATCCGCTGAGTGGTTGATATTTATTAATATTTAATTCTAAATGCGAATTACTTAAAAATGTCCAACCACTATCTCTTTCCTCAAATTCTTCAATTTTTTTTAGTAGTACATTAACAGCTGATTTGTAAGCAGAATCAAAATCGTAATTAATTAGTGTAATCATTTTTTTTGTTCGGAATGATTTTATTTCTTGTTGATCATTTTTAAACATAAGAAAGGAAGAAAACAGTTCGAAGTTTATTTTGACAGAGGTGTGTTTCTGTATTGAACTATCTATTTAATGTTCGATTTGTGGACTAATACTATTGAGAAACATTTCAGGAAAACTATGTATTTGCTCGCCTGTCGCTGTGATTTTATAACTTTTGATTCGTTCTTTAAAAGAAGAATTAATAATTGCAACATTATCATAAATAGGAGTTGAACTATTGTGTTTATGTACATTGCTACGTAAATGACCAGACCATCGGCGATTATCTACAAATACTTTGCAATCACAACAGTGAGGCATTATGTTATTGTTGAAATCACTCGTGTCGTAGCGGTATTCGTTTTGAACGGACGCGTACGGTGCAATACTTTGTTTTTAACTCATTAGCTAATGAGCTTATTGCTATCGGGCGTCGGCTGACCTTGAAACCGATTATCACATTGTGATATTTGTGAGAATGTCGGATCATAGTGATGGGGATAATACAAGTGATATGGAGATAATAACAAGTAATGAAAATAATCACAAGGATTTGGAAGCGACCAACTTGCAAAGCAAAGAAAGCTGTGAAATTAGCAGAAGGAGTGCAGAGAAGAGGAAAGAAATGGAAGATGGAAATAGTGACGAACCAAACGATGAAGAATTTATAACGGTAAATAGAAGAAGAGCGAAACGTCTGATTACTGGTGAATCAGTTGAATTAGCAAGGAATATGAGGGTAGAAACAGAAAATAATGTTTTTTTGCGAGATTCTGTTATTAATGAAGTGTGTGTCACATCGGTCGATATTTTACCTAAGCAAATAGCGATGGCCAAGTTACTCAGATCAGAAAATATCACGGGTATCATTAGGATCAAATATAAGAGCTCCTTTAACGTATTAATCCAATTTAAGGATAAGGAAGCTGCGGTAAAATTATTGGAGTGTCACAAAATTAAAGAAAAAGGACTGCGTTGTCAACTAACTCAAGATTTGACTATGACGTATGGTTTGGTGAGAGGGGTCGATTCGGACCTGACAGAAGATGAGCTTACGAAAATCTTTGAGTCATCGGCTGAAATCTTATCGGTTAAAAGACTGAAACGATTAAATTCGGACGGAAAATGGGTGGAAAGTGAGTCGATACGGGTGTGCTTTAAAAGCAATTGCATGCCTCTTTTTATTTATGCGTACGACTGCCGCTTCAAAGTTGAGCCATATGTGTTTTCAGTGACACAATGTAATGGTTGCTGGCAATTTGGTCATTTCTTAAAATACTGTCCAATAAAAAAAATAATTTGTCCAAAATGTGTGGGAGACCACGTTAATTGCAATATGCAAAATTATAAATGCCTTAATTGTAAAGGCGATCATTTTGTTTTAGACAAAACGTGTCCATTTTTTATGAAAGAAAAGTCTATACGAAGCATCATGAGTAAAGAACAAGTAACATATCGCAGAGCCCTACAATTGTTCTACGAAAATAAACAAAAAGAAAAGGTCATTAAGGACCTTTCAAATGAACACGCCGTGTCTCCTTACTACCAGTCTAGTTATCTACAGAATAATAATGAATCATACCGAGATAAACTTGTGATGGGATCGCAACGGCAGGATGCGGTATGCGATGATCAGAACATAGAAGAGGAATCGGAAAAAAGTTCAGGTGAAATGTCTACCATTCTTCAGCCACCAAATCCAAAACGTAAAAGTAATAAGAAGAAGAGGAAGTTTTATGATTCTAGGAAGCAAGCAATGGAAACCGTTAAAGAGCAATCACAGAATGAGGAAGAAAGTGGTGAAAGGGATGGCGGGTTGACCTCCAAATTTGAATTTAAGAAATTTTGGTTAAAAATTAAAAATATTATATTGTCAGAGGGTACTTTTGAAAAAAAAATTATGTCTGTTTTAAAAATTATTTCTGGTGAACTCAACAAGTTTTTGACAAATATGTTTTTAAATGGGAGATTTATTGAGCGATTAATTAATTTCGTAAATGGATAATATACCTAAACATATAAAGTTAAACATATTCCAATGGAATGCTCAAAGTTTCTGCCCCAAATTAATTAGTTTTAGAGATCTACTAACACGTGAATGTATTCATATTGCCATTATCAGTGAGACATGGTTTGACATTGATTCTATAATAAATATAAGTGGCTACAATGTTTATCGAAATGATAGATACGATTCGTACGGAGGAGTAGCAATACTAGTACACAAATCCATTCATTCTCATATTTATTCTTTTAGTAATAATAATTCTGGCATTGAAACTTTATGTGTAAAACTTCTTAACTGTAAAGATTTAGAATATGTTCTGTCTATCTATTGTCCATCTTCCGTACAAACGCAATTGGCTGACTGGGATACACTTTTTTCAACTTTCTCCGCGAAAACAATAATTGCTGGTGACTTTAATGGTCATCACACTAACTGGTCCGTCAAAACTGATACGAGAGGTATTCAGATTATGAACTCAGCGCTTGAAAATGATTTTATTTCTCTTAATAGTGGTGCGGCCACGCGAGTAAAGTTGGTCAACGGAATTTTACGACAAACCTCGCCTGACATTTCCTTTGCTTCCTCAGACATAGCTATCAAGTTTATGTGGCAGGTATATAATGAGAACTTAGGAAGTGATCACTTGATAATTAAAATGTCGATTCACATTATTAATGACTTTAGATTGATTAAAAAACGGAACCTGAAAAATGCGGATTGGACTGGATACTCTCAAACTATCGCCGATAATCTTGTTGCATATAGCGACGGGTCGGACAAGATTCAAAATATGTATGGTATTTTTGTTAACGAAATTAATAATGCGGCAGACAAGCATATTCCATATGTAAAATATTGTAACAAGCCTACTGAAAACTTTAGCCCAAAGCAGTATTGGAACCCTCAATTATCGAAAATAGTTGCACAGCGTAGACTAGCTTTGACCACTTTTCGTCGTAACCCTACACCTGAAAATTTAACAAAATTAGAGAAACTCACTCAAGAGTCACAAGACCTCATACGTAAAGAAAAAATTCTAAGCTGGCAGAAGTTCTGTAATTCTATTGATGAAACAACCTCAGCCTCTGATCTTTGGCGTCGTATGAGATGGATAAAGGGCTTTAGACAAAATAAAATGTATTGTTCTCTTGAAAACCAAAGCGAGTTGCTGTGTTCACTGACTCCTGATTATGTTACAAATGTGATGCCAATTTTTGAATCTAAAAATTTAACCTTAGAAACTGACTTTTCCATGCAAGAACTTAAAAGCTGTGTAAAAAAAAAAGACACAGCTCCGGGCGAAGATGGCATAACTTACTCAATGATTTATCACTTACCTGACACGGCTAAAGATTTCATGCTTAAATTATATAATCATATTTTCAAATTTGGCATTATTCCTAGACATTGGCGAAACATACAGGTAATTCCCATCCCAAAGGCTAACTCCGCTTCCAATGGTGAACCGAAATTACGACCTATATCCTTACTTTCTTGTCTGTCTAAAATTTTTCATTTATTAATATTTAGACGTTTAGAGTGGTATATTGAAAATACAAAAGTCCTTTCACCACACACAGTAGGCTTTAGAAAATCACAGTCCTGTTTAGATTCCATAACACGTTTAGTCTCATATATTCAAGTAGGTTTCTCCAAAAATGTTCCAACGTTAGCTTGTTTTCTAGATATTGAAAGTGCCTACAATAACGTTTCTATTGATGTAGCGATGAAAATTTTAGATAATCTTCAAATAGGAACGAAAATTTGTACTTATCTTTGGTCCTTTTTAAGCGAAAGATATCTCAATATTAAATCGGACGCTGGCGAAACTATTCTCTCTAGATGGACCAATAAAGGCCTTGCACAAGGGGATCCTCTGTCCCCATTGCTTTTCAATTTGATAACACACAAAATATGTTTTCAAACACAAAACACAATATTATCGCAGTATGCCGACGATTTTGTTTTGTATACCAGTGATAAAGACATTAAAAGGTGTGAAATACGCATACAACAAGCGCTTGACTCTGTAATTATTTTATTAGATGAATTAGGTTTAGTTTTATCTGCAAGTAAATCTCACTACTGTCTCTTTAGTAAAGGCCAAAGAAGAATTTTCCCCAACCTAACAGCAAACGGACAAATATTGGCAAGAATGGATTGTGTTAAATATTTAGGGATTTGGTTGGATAGGAACTTGCGCTGGGGGAAACACGTAAAGGAAATTATAGATAAATGCTCAAAATTTTTGAACATTTTAAAAGTTTTGGCCGGTAGTTCTTGGGGTGTACATACTACACATTTACGTAGGTTGTATATTTCATTAATAAGAAGTAGGCTTGACTATGGTAGCTTCATTTATGATTGTGGCGCCAAGATTCACACTAACAAATTAGACAAAATTCAAAATCAAGCATTGCGAATCACGGGAGGATTTATTAAAAGTACCCCTATCCATGTTATGGAGTGCGAGTTAAATATAATGCCTTTATTTTTAAGAAGACAATACTTAGCCTATAAATTTATGTTGAAAAGTGTGTCCTGGTCTAAAAATACAACTGTTGATATGATATTGGATTTGAGAGAGCTTTGCCATAAAATATACTGGAAGAACAAAAAAAAGCCTTTACTCGCCGAAATAGTTGATGATATAATAACATTTCAAGTTTTCTCATCAGATACGCTGAGGATGTTTAGTTTGGATATTTGGGTATCAGCCATTGACTTGCAGGAGCATATTAAAAGTGATCTAGAATGCGTAGGGGGTAGTAAAACTTCATTTGAGCCAAACTTTCTACTGAATAGTGTTGTAGAAGAACTAAATACGAAGTACAGTGGTTGGCATAAATTCTATACGGATGGGTCGAAAAGTGTGCATGGACAGGGGTTTGGGTATTTTTATCAAAATTTTAATGTTAAGGCTGGTGGCAAAATAAATGTTTGTGTATCCATCATGACGCTGGAGCTTATTGCAATCTTTCAAGCCATGTCATATGCAAGTGAACAAAAAGTAAATAAAATTGTTATTTTTTCTGATAGCAAAAGCGCTTTGCAACACGTGGCTCGATGCACCTCTGGTATCAGAGGCTTATCGATAGCCTACGATATTATTAGTACCATTCATAAATTCAATGAAAATGGCATTGAATTTAGATTGCAATGGATTCCAGCTCATATTAGTGTGACAGGCAATGAGGAGGCTGATCGAATATCTAAATTAGCAGCAGTACAAGGAAATGAGATTAGCTATTTGCCGGACTACTCAGATTTGATCCCTAAATTTAAAATTAGATGTTACGAGCACTGGAAGAATCATTTTAATGTAAAATCAGAAACCAAAGGAATTTGGTATAAAACCATTCAGCATGAGCCTCCTCGTTATCTTTGGTTTGATGATGGCAAGTTAAGTAGATGTTATGTTAAAACAGCTTTAAGACTCCGATCTGGACACTATCCATCGGCAAAGTTTGCGTTCTTGATGAAAAAAGTTGAATCACCAAATTGCACTACTTGTAATAAAATCGAGGACGTACAACATTTGTTGATGGATTGTGCTAGAAATAAGATGGAGAGAGAAAAGATGGAAAGACAGTATGGTTTGAACAGACTAGATATTGGCTTAATTCAGACGATATTATCATACCCCAAGTCTGATCTAGCAAAACAACTTTGTAGTCTGGCAGTAATCTCGAATCCGTAATATTATATTTCATTTTTAGTATTAAATAATTTTAAGTGCATTTAGATTGTTTAAGGTACAATGGGGTTGACGTATCCTTGTGGATAAAAACCCCCAAACTAAAAATAAAGATTAAAAAAAAAAAAAAAAAAAAAATCACTAACAAAAAAGAACACTAACAATTTCAATAAAATTAGATTAGATAATACTTACAACTATTATTCACGATCTTAGGTATACCAGTAACAAAATATTTTATATAGGTAATTAGTACAACTTGATCAGGACTATTTTATGTTCGTTCCAAGATCCCTTGTGTAATTTCTTCTCAGGCAAGTCGGTAATTATGTTTAGGCAGAATGTTTCTGAAATAATAAAAAATTGGATGCATTAGACACGTAATTTAACATAACATAACATAACATCACGCCTGTAATCCCCGAAAGGTTAGGCAGAGGTGTACCCATTAGTACACCCACATTTCGCCAGTTATGTTTTTAGTCCCATGTAATAGAGGGCGAGCCTATTGCCATCAACCGGGCACAAATCCAGACTCCGAGGCTGCTACTGAGAAATTCCTGATGGAAAAACCCAATATCACTTTGCCCGACCTGGGAATCGAACCCAAGACCTCATGGACAGCAGTCGCGCTTGCGACCACTAGACCAACGAGGCAGTCACGTAATTTAATTAGATAGATAATAGTATAATCTGGAGAGAAAAATATAGATAACTAGCTGACCCGTGCCCACTTCGTTGGGCGGTAACCATTTTAACTTGTGATGAAATTATGAGTGTGGTTCGGTTAGTACTGAGTGCTATGATTTATTTCCTGCCTAAAGACGCTGCGCACGTTCAGCGCTAGATTCCCGAGCACGGGCCTGCGATGTTCTCGCGCTCTGGCTAGCGAGCCTCTGCGAGCGCTCAGCGCTAGACTTCCTATTCCTTGTTGCAGAGACATGCTGCCTTAAATCACTGAGACGCTGCCCACAGAGTACAGAGCACAGAGTATCTATACTTATTACTTATCTATACTTATACTTATACTTTACTTATCTATACTTCTATATCTATATCTATACTAATACTAATAATACTAATATCTATACTAATATTATAAAGAGGTAAAAGGCAATCGGCAGGATTCGTACAACATACTTTTTTTGTTGTTTTGTGATAAAAATTTTACCACTTATTAAGGCAATTAAACCATTCATTTTCATGAAACATTAGTATTTTTAGAAGTCGGAATTAATTAATTATATCAATTCAAAGATTCAAGTAATTAAACGTAATATAATCATAAACTAAACGCAACTAAACGTAGTTCTGTTTTTAGAAATTGCCATTTGTAAAATATCGCGAGCCTCGAAATGATAAATAATTATTTAAAAATAGAAATAATAGTAAATATAATTAACCAATTACACATTTTACTTTAAAATGAATAATTATTGCATACAATCTTAATAATTAACTATTTCATGAAGGGAACCTTTTTACCATCAGTGTTTTTTTGTGTTGGCAATCATTTTATTGACAGGTTACGGAAATCTTTTTAAATCTCTGTTCAGTTCTTTGCTGTTGTTTTGGAGTGTGGTTTGTAACTGCATCTGAGCAATTTAGCGAATTATCTGGCCATTTTTACGTTGAGTCGAGCCGCTGCTCCTCCGTACTCTATCTGTTGATAGTACTTTCGCGAAAGGACGCTTTATTAATAGTGCTGTGTGTGTACGTGCTTTAAAATGACGAGTTTACAATGCATCAATTGCAACGTTCGCTTGTCGCGAATAAGAAGGCACGCTTTATCTGATGAGAGTGAAGACATCGTCAATACTATTCGGCTGTGGACATATCCTAGAGATGTAAGTAGTTTTCAAATAACATTTTGCGTACGAGTGTGCTAGTTACGAAGTGATAACTTTTACGTGTTAAAACGTAGACTTGCCATTTATACTATGCGATCACATACTAAAAATAATATTTATGTAACTAATACTAATCTAAACATTATTTGAAAAAAATAAACACTGTTGTGGTTGAAAATGTTTACAATTTGTCTTGAAAACGATCACGTTTGTGTTTGTACATTAACAAACACATAAGTGATCTTTTACATGTATTGTTTACTTGCCTAACACTTGGTTGTCTAACTTGGTTTGCTTAACACTATTATAATAGTTATTTCTTTGTTAGTATGACTGTCATAGTCATAAAAAGCAATGTTGAACCATTACTCATACTCAAAGTCACTTCATTATTTCCAGATAACACCTGCTGACCATGTTTGCCATGCATGTTGGCAGCTGGCTACTCATCCACGTTCTTCTGATAATATGCCGAGGAGACGCATAGGCCATCAATGTGTTTGTGTTGTATGCGGACGATCCATACTAAGAATCAGTCGACGCAGGATTTTGATTGAAGGTGCAAATGAAGAAGAACGAAGAATTGCTAATACAGTTGCTACTTGGATCCAACCACGAGAGGTATAACAACATGTACCTATTATAACTTAGAACAATTAGGTATCTTGATTTGATTTAAACTAAGAAATAAGTCAATGTATATATTTTTTCACTAATACCATGTATTTTTAAATGCAAGCTTTTCTTTATTTATATTTTTTATTTTAGCTTCGTTCTGAAGATGAAGCTTGTGTGCCGTGTTGGCTAAGAGCTAGAAGAACTAGGGTTGTTTCACCAATTGAAGAAATTCAACCCGCTGTACCTGATCATCTGGAGGGTGATCATTCTGATTTGATGTGTGCTGTATGTGGTCAGAGTCTATCCTCCCCAACATCAGATCAAGAGTGGAATCCCGATAATACTGCTCGTTTGTTGGAGCACCAGCAGGTATTTTATGAAATAATGATTATTTTTATAGTAATTAGCTTATAAATACGTGTCATGCAAAGGGCAATTGGACTGCTGCGCTGTGTGTCACTGATTCAATCCCCGCACGGAACAAATATTTGAATGATCTATAAGTAGTTGTTCCGGGTTTGAATGTTTGTGTACGTGAGTTTCTATGTTTATAAACACACCCACGACACAGGAGACATTCCTAGTGTGGGGAAAAGCTTTTTTTTTTGAAAAATACTATTTTCTTTTATGCTAAATCTGGAACAGTCATGATGTTGGCTTTACTAACAACAAAAGGATACTGATTTTTCCATTGTCACATAGCCCTTCTTCTCTACTCCAGTGAGCAATAAATCTATTCACTCATATTAATATAACATAGATTATGTTTGGTAACGGTTTTCTGAAAGGTGAAAATCAATAATTGTATGTCAAGAACTATTCTGTAACTTGGCCATGATGGGCGCAATTTATGTCTTCAAACTACTAAGTTTGAAGAAGTTTAATTTTTGTTTCATCAATGTTATTTAATATTCACAGATGTCATCCATGAATGAAGTTTGTGGAGTTTGCTGGGGCCAAGCTCGAGATTTGAGCTTCAATGTTCCAGAGGAACCTGAAGAAAGACCCCAACATATTGTGTTGCCCAATATAAGAAGAGCAGCTGAGACACCAAGGCATTGCATTTTTCAAGAGTGCATGGAACCGGAGCGAAATATTGTGCCTGAAGAAACCAGGCAATATGTATTGGTTAGGTATCAATATTTTATACCAAGAGGTGCTCGTATTTGCTCCTTACATAGACAGGAGGCTAATTATGAAAACCTTTATACTGCCGAGTATAGCCTTAATAGCTTTACTTCGACACACATAGAGGAGATAATTTTTATATTAATGGAAGGGTTACGTAACATCTCTTATGAGAATATTCAAAACTACCCCGATAACCAAGTTCAGTATTTTATAGGCATAAATAAGCAACAACATCAACAAATATTAGATGTAACACCGAGGCTTAAGAATATGCATCGGGGTAGTTTTGCATTAACAGTCTTGTTGTGTAAATTAAGAACTGGGGATTCAGGGGATAGATTGTCTTGTCTATTTCAAGTTCCGAGAAGGACCCTAGAGACATTAATGTCTGTAGCAAGAAATATATTGCTAACTGATTATGTTCCACAATTTCTTGGTTTTTCTCATTTAAGAAGGGAGCAAGTGGCAGCAAGAAATACTTACATTGCCGATCACATTTTTGGTGAGCCTAATGCACCAGCTGATCAAAAACCTGCAATCACAATAGCTGATGCAACATATATATATACCCAAAAAAGTAGTAACTACTTGTTCCAAAAGGATACATATTCCCTTCATAAATATAGGAATTTATTAAAGCCATTTATCCTCTGTGCCTCTGATGGATATATTATAGATGTACGCGGACCATATAGTGCCACTACAAATGATGCCACCATAATGAATAATTTATTAAACGAAACTGAATTTAATGATTTTTACAACGAAAACGATATCTTTATTGTAGATAGAGGTTTTCGTGACTGCATGGATAGTCTGCATCAGAAAGGATACATAGGTCATATGCCTGAAACCAAAGAAGACGACCAATCACAGCTATCTACTCTTGATGGCAATCGTTCACGCTGTGTCACTATTAACAGGTGGGTAGTAGAAGCTGTGAATGGCCGTTTCAAGAGAGATTTCAAAATATTCCGCCATGAATATTTCAACCGTGGTTGTCGCCATTTAATGGCAGATTTTAAAATAGCAGCTGCTCTGCTGAATGCGTTTACTCCGCCATTTACGGAAAATATACATGCAGAGCAGTTTGTTTCCATCATATTTGAGCGCCTGTTTTTACCGAATACTGTAGCTGAATTAGTTAGGTTACATAATTTAAACAGGCGCGGTTCCTGGTTTGTACCCATAGACGCGACAACCATCTCCTTTCCGCGGCTATCCATGGAGGAATTAACGTTATTTGCTTGTGGTATATACCAAATTCGCCAGGCTCGTTCATATGTGGGTGAGCATTTTCGCTTTCATGGAGTATATACATTAGAGGTATCTCGAGAAAGAATACATGGCTTAGAGGGAATAAACCCAATGTTGCTTCGTGCTAAAATAAAGTCCCGCCATTCTTCTGCTAGAACTTATTTTGTTTTTATAGTAGCAGAAACAAATATGAATGGTCGGGACGCAATAAAAAGTTATTGCTGTAATTGCATTGTAGGTTTAAGAACGGTGGGATGCTGCTCACATGTTATGAGCATTATTTGGTACCTTAGTTACGCTCGCCATGAAGGTATGACCCGACCTGCCCCTTTCCTAGATGAAGTAATATTAAGAATAGATTAAGAAACTATAACAACAATAAAATAAATGTATGTTCCTACAAAAACAAAGTTGTTTTATTTACCCACACTCAAAACTCCATCAGCACATCATCATTCATCAAACTATTGCAGACCGCTGCTGGACGTAGGTCTCGCCTAAAGCACCCTTACTGAATAGATACAATTCTCATGTCAATTTGCCAACGTAAGGATAAGTAAAACACTACAAAAATAGCACCAGCTATCTACAACATCCTTTTTCACCAAAACAATGTTTATGTCCTTACACGTAATAATATTTATTGGGACTTAACCTCAAAAATAAAACTGGTTATAACTTTTAGGTACTAACTTCTAAAAATCTAAGAATTTTATAAGGGCTTGCCTATCGTATTGACTACTAATTAAAACAAAAGATATCTCAAAACACGATATTTTATTAGGTGTACGAAACTCCCATACAAGCTTGCCGATCGCCTTTGTTTGTAAGTTTGTAAGTTTGTTTGTAGGGGGTAATCTCCGGAAGTAATGAACCGATTTTAAAAATTGATTCACTGAAAGCTACATTATTCGTGAATGCTATAGGCTATAAATTATAAAGATATCATGCATATTAGCCGAACTATCTTAATTTTTGTATAGCCAGGCGGAAAAAAATTGCTCTTACAACAAAGTTATTTGCATGCGCTGCCTTAACAGTTGTATATAATTGAAAACAATGTATGGCAACCTGGTCCGCCTTTAATAGTTCTACAAAAAAGTCCGCGACACCATATTTCTACCTTTTATATTTTAGCAGATATAGTAGCTTTTATGTGTTAAAAAAAGTATTTTTCGACGTACTTACCTTTGGACGATTTTTTAAACAACAAAATATTAAACCTCATCGAAAAAAATATTATTATCATCACAAGAACATCATAGAGATACGATTTGCCCAAAACAATATATATATGTAATATGTAAGATGATACGGGAGTAAAAAAACGCACAATTTGATTTATCTAAAAATAGAAAAAGTTAAGTTTATTATGTAATTAAAATACTCAAATTAATTGTAATCAAATATTTACACATCGTGAATTCTGGCCTACTAACCTAAAAATAGAAAAATCGACAATTAAAGGTTTTTACTTCCAATATTTTAGTAGATCGACACTAAATTACTTTACTCAGTTAAACTAGCTATTTTATGAACTTTACTTCTTTTCCATAATACTTTTATACAATGAGAAATAAATCACTTCACGAGCAGGCTTAAATTCTCTATCTCAAGTCCTGTCATTGTCATTCTTCGTGTGCAACGTCATGCTCATTAGGCGGTGTACACATACTCGTACATTAGGCCACGACCACAACATACAGTGTACAAAGCTTACATCTCCCCCCTCAAAAGTGCAAATTAGCTGGGGTTAATTTGAGTGATCAAACTGGGGAATGAGCTTTGTCACATGGTACAACCCCAAGGATTTTTTATTCTTTCCAGTGTTGATACGACATAGTGAATCTGATATCATTTCTTCGATCTCAAAAGGACCAATTCTAATTTCATCCATTTTAGATCTGTTTAACTTATTACAGTCCATTATGTAAACCATATCACCTTTTTGAAACTTGTAATGTATTCTATTTTTGTCAAAAATGGCCTTGTTAAATTCATGTGATTTTTTTTATCTGAGAAATGCTATATGTCGGTCTTTTTCCAGTTCTCCGGGTTCCATTTGTTCTTTCTTTAGGTACATTGGTAGTACATCTGTTTGTTCTCCACTTAACAGATAAAGAGGGGAATAACCTGTCACTGTGTGGTTTGTTGTGGCTTTCACACAATCCATTGCCACGGTTGTCCAAGCTGTGTTTTTTCCTTTGCTATTCAGGGCACATCTAATCCTATTTACCAGCGTTTGGTTCAACCTCTCATTATGACCATTAGAAAAAGGAGCATCCACTGCTGTAAAAATTAAATTAACAGAGTGGTCCTTTAAATATTTTTTAAACTCTTTTGAATTCAGTGCTGGATATTGATCGGAGAGCAATATCTCCACTTCATTATCCTTGATTACTTGATCTACCAGTTTTATAAAGTCCTTAGTCAGTTGTGTCTTGGAGCATGAAATGTATGCATAACGTGTGAAATGATCCATCAACAAGTGTAGATACTTTTTTGAAGACCTGTTACCACCAAATCCTCCTATTGTGTCTATGGACATGATTTGGAAAGGTTTTTGTGCCGGTCCTAATTGTGACATGAGTCCATAATTTCTATTTATTCTTGATTTGTTTTTTATACAAACTTCACATTGGCGGCATATCAATTTTATATTATCCAGTAGGTTTGGTGCCGTGTAGAATGGTCTTATTTTTGACTCAATTTGATTTATTCCAACATGACAGAAATGCTCATGCACCTTTTTAATTAATCTTTTACTATAGTTCTCGGACTAAATGATTTTTTTTTTCTTGTTGTTCCATTTGTAATATATACCATTTTCTCTTATAACACTATGTTTGTTCTTTATGTTTGGATTTTTGTTCTGGTCGTCCAAAATTTCCTCAATCCTTACAATATTTACGGTTTTTAAGTTATCTTCTTCGTTTTCGTGGCTTTCATACACAGGATTTCTGCTTAAGCAATCCGCTTCTGTGTTGTTTCTACCTGGGTTGTATTTAATTACAAAGTTGTATTGTGATAGGTAATGAGTCATGTCTCCTAGTTCATCATCTGTTCTATTTTTTATGTTTAGATTTTCTAGCGGCTTGTGGTCTGTATAAATTGTGAATGATTTTCCTATTAGCCAGTGTTGCCAAAACTTTAAACTTTCTTTTATGGCTAAGCATTCTAAAAATATGGCTTTCTTCTTCTTTTGTGATTCATTCAACTTCTTTGAAAAGTATGCCACTGGTTTGATTTCTCCACATTTCTGTGTTTGTTTTAGTATTGCACCAATTCCTTTTATACTTGCATCAGTGTATAAAAAAGTTGTCGCTTCTCGGTCGAAAATAGCCAGAATTGGGGCAGAGCATAAATTATTTTTTATTGTTTGGAAAGCTTTTTCACAATCAACTGACCAATCGAAATTTGTGTTTTTCCTAAGTAAATTGTGTATTGGGTCAAGAGTTATTGCAGCATTAGGAATATATTTATTATAAAAATTTACTTTACCTAGAAATTGTCTTACTTGTTTCTTGTTTTGTGGTGCTGGAAATTCTGCTATAGATCTTAGGTTGTCTTTTAAAGGTGTTATTGTATTACCCTTTACTATATGTCCAAGAATTTTACAGACTGGGCTGCAAATTTACATTTTGTTAATTTCAGACGGAATCCTTCTTCAGCAATTGCATTCAGCAGTTTCGATAAATGATCTATATGTTCATCAAAAGTTTTTGAGAACAACATAATATCATCGATGTAGTTTATCACAAAATTAGACAGGTTATGTTTTCTTATAACATTATTCAGGATTCTTTGGAAAATTGCTGGAGATGTTTTCAGCCCAAAAGGAAGGCAAGTCCATTGATAATGACATTCTTGTGTAACAAAACCTGTCTTTTCTCTGTCGCTTATCCTCAATGGTATAGACCAAAAAGCAGAATTAATATCAAGAGTAGTAAAATACTTACAGTTTATTGTTTTTACCATTAGATCTTCTATTAAAGGAAACGGCTGTGGCTGTGGGATAATAATCTTACTAAGATCTCTAAAGTCGATACATAATCTTGACTTTTTCCCTTCATCCCGTTTGAATGCCAATGTTACTGGTGCTGCGAATGGACTATAAGATTCTTCAATCAATTCATTCTTTAGCAATTGTCCAATTTGCTTCTCGATTTCTTCCTTATCATCTAAAGAGCATCTATATGGTCTTTTTGAGCAATATCTCTCTATTTGTAGGTCTATAAATGCTTCATAGTTTTTTACTTGGCCTACATCGTATTTATCTTTGGCAAATATGTGTTTGTAATCATTTAATAATGTACTAATTTTCATTCTTTGGTCATGTTCCAAATCAGTAGTATCTATATCAAATTTATTTACATCTATGCCCTCATTGAAATTTATTTCAATATTAAATATTTCTGAGTTAAACTCTCTGGCTTCAATTTCTTGATTACCATTTTTTTTATCTTCAGTTGGGATGATGTATTTATTTGCACTTGGGTTGGCATTTTCCTGCAGTTGGATGTTTAAATTCCCATCATGGGTCAATCCAAACCGTTTTATTGTATCCAGTCCCAAAAGCAAATCATGGGTGAAGTTTTTATCCTTGCAAATAAACGCATTTATTTCTTTTTCAATATTCAGTATTTTTCCATTTAATGTTATTAACCATTTAACCTGTTGTTTTTCCCCCCCCACCAATTGTGTTGAATTTATTTTCAAAGTAGTTTTTCTTTGATTTTGTTACTTTTATTAATTTGGAATTTATCATGGTTATATTTGAGCCAGGGTCATAAATACCTGTGCATTTCAGTGTGTCATTCAGTATAACCTCAACTTCTATTAGTGGGGGAAAATTTAGTTTTTTGTATCCTGAAATTCATCAATCTCCAACATGTAGTTTTTAGAGTTTTTTTACACTGTCATTACTCTTCTTGTCTTCTTTGAACCAGCACATATCTTCAGAGTGAAATCTGTTTTTCTTTCCCATCTTGTTACATATTTGACAAGGTGTTTTTTTTCATTCTGCTTCTGTTTTAGCAGAGCTTTTTTTCTCAGTGAAATATTTTTGTGTATTTTTATTCTGATTTTCATGCATCCGTAGGGCACTAAACAGATGAGTTGGGTCTGTCACCTCTTGTCTATCTAGTTTACTTATAATATAGGTTGGCAATCCTGCGACAATTAAGTCAGTGAGAGTTCTGGTATCTATATCACAATTATATTCTAGTAACAGTCTCTGTTTTTTTAATGCATATTCCAGCAGAGAGCCATTAAGATGTTTGAAACTCAGTGCATACATTACAGAGGACCAACTTTTATCTGCAAACGTGTCTAGAAAACTCACTTGCCATATTTTCCACGGCGAGTTTAAACTGTATTTAATTAACATAGACTCATACCAGTCATTTTCTGCGTCATTCAAAAATAATCTCAATGCACTAATTTTCTCTGTATCATCATTTATATCAAATCTTGTACATTCACTCTCAAAACTTTGCAACCATTGTTTGGCATTAGTGATCTTGCTATCAAACTTCTTTAAAACAAATTTTTCATTTAATTTACTTAAATAATGTTTTTCTTTGTTGACATTGGATTTATCACTTAATTTCTCTAAAATTTGCAATAATTTTCCATCTGTAATAGATTGGCTCGTGACTTGAGGCAATTCTTGTAAAAAATAATCATTAAACATCATATTTCCAGCATCATCTATGTAGGGCACGCCTCTATCGAGGCGGTAAGTCCCCTCTTTGAGGAGTGGCTTGAGCGGCGCCACGGCGCCCTCACCTTCCGTCTGACGCAGGTCCTCACCGGACACGGATGTTTCGGGAGGTTCCTGCACATCATCGGGCGGGAGGAAACGCCCGGGTGTCATCACTGCGAGGATCGCCCCGAGGACACGGTGGAGCATACCGTGGCGGTGTGCCCCGCTTGGGCGGAGCACCGCGACGTCCTCGTGGCGGCCATCGGCGGCGGCGAACTCTCGCGTTCGGCCCTGGTGCAAGCCATGGTCCGGAGCGAGAGGGAATGGGATGCAGTCGCCTCCTTCTGCGAAGCAGTAATGCTAGCGAAGGAGGAGGCGGGCCGCGTGAGGGAAAGAACCACCTCACGCCCCAGCCGCCGCGGGAGACGCTCCGGGCGTCGGGAGCCGCGAGACGACTCCCGGCCACCGTAAACGCGGGTCTGTGGGCGGTGAGCAATGGGTAGCTCACCGTCCGTTCGTTGATAACGACAGACCGTGTCGACGGCGCGTTCGTGTTCCACGCGCGCCTCAAAGAGATGTCAGCAAACAATTGAAGGGGCCACTAAGGGCCGATGCCTGCCGGGGCTGCGGGTTGTTCGAAAGAGATACCGCGCCCCCGGAACGCAAAGGGCACAAGAAGGAACATGGATGGGTTTTAGTCAGTAAAAGTCTGACACTCCCTCCCGCCCCGCCCAGGGCGGGGGAAGTCATTTGATGATTTCCCATCGGTAAAAAAAAAAAAAAAAAAAAAGCATCATCTATGTATAGTTTCAAAACATCACTTGGCATGGAGATCCACACTTTTCTATTATTACCTCTTTTCTGTAATGTTTTTTTTATTTTCAAAAATTCTGGTAATTTTGTTAATTGAAGGTGGTGTTTTGCTGCTTGGAAACATGGTGGTATGAGATATGTTACTCCATCCTCTTTTGTTATTGATTTTATAGTTATAATGTTATTCTTCGGATCTTCATCTGCTGCCAGTTCAACTTCAAATTGTAATTTTGCCATTATCTACTATTATCCAATCAAACTCTGACAATTGTCGATTTGTAATATGTAAGATGATACGGGAGTAAAAAAACGCACAATTTGATTTATCTAAAAATAGAAAAAGTTAAGTTTATTATGTAATTAAAATACTCAAATTAATTGTAATCAAATATTTACACATCGTGAATTCTGGCCTACTAACCTAAAAATAGAAAAATCGACAATTAAAGGTTTTTACTTCCAATATTTTAGTAGATCGACACTAAATTACTTTACTCAGTTAAACTAGCTATTTTATGAACTTTACTTCTTTTCCATAATACTTTTATACAATGAGAAATAAATCACTTCACGAGCAGGCTTAAATTCTCTATCTCAAGTCCTGTCATTGTCATTCTTCGTGTGCAACGTCATGCTCATTAGGCGGTGTACACATACTCGTACATTAGGCCACGACCACAACATACAGTGTACAAAGCTTACATATATATATAAGGTGTAAAAAAATTAACTGCAAGAACTTCGTCCACATACTCGACATCGAAAAACAAACACATTACAAAAAAAAAATGTTTTTTTTGAGCACTTTCTTTATTTTCACATTAATAAAACAATTTAGTATCATATTTTTTGTGCACTGTACGCAGGGCTGCATTAGCGGCTCGCTCCAATACCGCGCGCGAGCGTCGTACCCCCGCCGCCCGCTACTGTTCCCTCCCGCAGCCCGCTTTATGGCCCTTCGCGCCCCGTTCAGTCGTCCGATATCCGTCGCGCGACTAGGGTGTATTTCCCTGATTTATTACGGCAAACACGTACGTTCGCGAATACTTCAATAATGCCTTTTATGTATTCCAATCGAGAGTACTTGGATATGATAGTGTGTTACATTACGACTGGTGAAAGTTTAGCTGCGGCTCGTAACCGTTACCGTGAACTGTTGGGTGAGCAACGACGAGTGCCTGCTGTCCAAACAATCCTAGGAGTCTACCAGCGGTTATTAGTGGCATAGTGGCAACAACATTCGAAACGTGGACGAATTAAAAACCCGTATTATTAGTGCATTTGACTCAATTAAAAGTGACAGAGACACATTAATCGAAGTGCAAGGAAACGTTATGCGTTGTGCATTAGACAAAACGGCGAACATTTCCAGCACCTTTTGTAAATAAGATTTAAATTAAGACTTCTTGTAAGTAGTTTCTAAATTATTGTAAATAGGTTGATTCAAATTTTTTAAACAACCAACTTATCGAGCTACTCGTAACTTAATTTAAACAGTCATTTAGTAGTTCGATGATTTGCCAGTCCAAAGTCTGAGAAATGTGATGTGAAAATTAGAATCAGCTGTTTCAAATTTGCGCCGTCGCGTGTCGTACTGCAGGGGTGAACGACCCACGCGTGCAGAGCGGCGCGCGCGGCGGCCGGTCGCGGAGGCCTAGGCCGCCGTCGCTGGCGCGCGTGCGGTGTACAGTGCGTATATTCAATAATTTTGTGCGAAGTGAAAATATTGCTTAGCTCTGAAACGGGTTGTTATTTTGAAAATTTTTTTCGCAATTCTTTTTTATTTATAATTCTAAACAAGTACTTAATTTTCTTGCAGGTAATTTTTTTACACCTTATATAGTAAACCACACAAGAACATGCTTTGTACGGACGTCTTATCCATTTACCCATGGTATTTCTGTTTTTTGTATATCGGACAGTTTCAGCGATTGTTTATCATGCCTAAAAGGAAATCGCAACTTTCCCGTCAGACATCCCAAAGCAGCTCGAGTACGCCGTACGGAAGAGTCTGCTCTTGAAAATCATCAGCGCCTCTCGAGGAACAGAGAAAATATTTCGCAAGCACGCGCTGGGGAATCTAGCTCCGAGCGTTCACAGTGGCTTGCTAACCAAAGCTGGAGAACATCGCAGGCCCGTACTCGGGAATCTAGCGCTGAACGTGCGCAGCGTCTCAGTGATTTAAGGCAGCATGTCTCTGCAACAAGGGATAGGGAGTCTAGCGCTGAGCGCTCGAAGAGGCTCGCTAGCCAGAGCGCGAGAACATCGCAGGCCCGTGTTCGGGAATCTAGCGCTGAACGTGCGCAGTGTCTTTAGGCAGGAAATAAATCATAGCACACAGTACTAACCGAACCACACTCATAATTTCATCACAAGTTAAAATGGTTACCGCCCAACGAAGTGGGCACGGGTCAGCTAGTATATTATAGCTGACCCGTATAATATAATATTATAATTATAATTATAATTATAATATTATATAATATACACATAGGAATGTGTATCTGCGTGATCCAAATATGGAGATATATTTCTGGTAATTAAATAATTCTTCACAGACCAGTCGGTAATTAATATTTTGTTTAGGCATTATGTATCTGAAATAAGAAAAAATGGTTTATTAGGTACTGATAAAGAATCAGATATAATATAATTATGTTAATTGAAATTAAAAAATGATATTTGATAATTACCTGTACAATATGAAATGATTTATACATAAGAATATGTATCTGCTTTATCCAAATAGGTGTATTTCAGGCCCCCCACGATATACCGACACCGTTATTCCTGATAAAATCGTTCGTATGTACTTTCTGGTGTGTGATCAATAAAATATTTATTTTTAATAATTGACTTAATTTTTCGGTGACAGTTTAGAAAATATTTCATCATAAAATTTGTTTTTGCGCAATTGTTACACGTGTGCTTAACCTAATTATTTATTTCACATTCGCAATAATCAGCTATTTTAGTTAGGGTTGTCAATAACTTAGTAGGTATCTTTCTATGTATCAGCAAAATACAAAATTTACACAATGCATTATGTCGACTTGTGCGCACGATTGCGATCGGACGTGCTCGTTACTGACCGGTCGGTGGCTCATAGCTCGAGGGCAATGACCTCTAACACTGTGAAGTGCGTGAACTGTAACATTGTGATTAATGAACTATTAGCATTTTTACGAAATGTGCTGGGATACATGGACGAACAGAGCATACACCAGTTGTGTACTACGTCTTTTACAGCTGATGACATAGTGAAAGCGAAATCAATGTTGTTTGAGTCGCTTCCCAGTGCGAAAAAAATGCCACTCCGACGAAAGGAAGGAAAAAAGAAGATGTCACGAGATCTGGATGACATCATCAGGCTTATGACTATGACGGACGAAGAGCTGATCCCAATATTCGTAGCGAAGGAACTTCATAAGTTGCCGCCTGTAACTTTCGATCACGAAGATGTGACGCGACTCCTAAAGGATTTATTAAAACTACAGAACCAGGTTGGTGCATTGGAGGAAAAATTTGTAAATTCTGAAAAGTTCGATTTATTAAAACTAGATTTTGAAAATTTAAAACATACCACGATGCGGGATAGCGGTTCATCGAATGTTTATGTGAATAAAAGGCGAGGAGCGTGCTTACGAGGTAGCCCTCCCGATAGTGGACCCATAGGTCTACGATATGTGCCTAATAGTACATCAGAAACAGCTGAGAAGTTCAACGACCGCGCAACACCTGCAAGTCATTCCCCGATAACTGATATTGGCGAGGAACGTCCTATCTCCTTCTCGCAGAAGTTAAAAGATGCGATAAAAGCTCAAGGGCACGTGGAGGCGCGTGCGACGACGCGGGTTTCGAGCGGTGCGAGCGAGATGGGTCTTGAACTGTTGCAAGGACAGCGCAGAGGTATGGAAATGAGCGAGACGCAAAATGATCAGCGGCGCGCGGAGGCCGAGGCGAGCACCGCGGTTTCGCACAAACCAGTTATCGTCGCACGGACCGCGTTGGAACGATCCCCGACTCGAACCAGCGCCAGTCCGCCAGTAGGCACGGCAGGGGAATGTCTTTCTATTTTCAACGCGGAGGTGCCTTCTTGTTCGCAGTTGTCAGCGAGTTGTATGACCGTGTCGGGAACGCAAGCGGTTAGTAATGAAGAGGTAAGGAATGATAACACGGAATGGACGTTAGTGGCACGAAAAGAGCATAAACGTTATAAATTGATTGGGCAACGAGGTCGCGCAGCTACGTCCCCGGGGGGCAAGTTTAAGGCGGCGGACGTAAAAATACCTTTATTCATATCAAATGTTAGTGTAGAAGCAAGTGAGCAAGATATTATTAGTTATATTAAAGAAAAGACAAATGAAGTTGTATCGTTAAAAATGATAAGAATGAAAAAGTCAAGAAATTATAATGCGTTTAAGTTGTTTGTTTCGAAGAATAAACCAGAACTGTTTTTAAATGACAATTTGTGGCCTAACGGCATAACATTTAGACGCTTTATGCGATTTATGTATAGTAATAAACGCGAATCAGCTATTACAGAATGATAAAGATTTTTGTGTGTTAATATAGATTGAAAGTTTGTTATAGTTTAGAAGCCGTATTGTTATGAACAAACACCAAAACAAGTACTCAAAGTTGTTTAGCTTTAATTGTAAATGTATTAAGCGCTCAATTGATAGTGTAAGAGATATTTGTAAGATGTCTGATGTAGTGGCCCTCCAGGAGACATGGCTTCTCCCGCATGACATACCTTTATTAGGAACTATAAGCGACGATTTTGAGTATACCGGTAAATCGTCTGTAGATACATCTGCGGGTCTACTTGTAGGCAGACCATATGGGGGAGTAGCCATTCTTTGGAGGAGGGGTATGTTTGAAACCGTTTCCGTGTTGGAGTGTGCAAGTTCTCGGTTGGCTGCCATCAGGGCTTCTGTCGGCGGGCGCTCAATTATTGTTATCTCAGTTTATATGCCAACAGATTCTTCTGACAATTTACCTGTTTTTACTGAGGTCTTAGGTGAGATCAGTGCGATTGCCGCTAGCGGAGATGTTGAAAGTATATATATCCTGGGTGATTTTAATGCGCACCCTCAACAACAATTTTTTAGGGAATTGTTAAGTTTCTGCTCTGACCAATCGTGGATTTGTGCCGATATAAAAAAGCTAGGGTATGAAGCAGATACATACACTTTTATGAGCGATGCTCATGGGTGTAAAAGATGGCTTGATCACTGTGTTGTGTCACTATCGGCATGGCAAACCATTGTTGGGGTAGGTATAAAAGAGGACGTATACGTGTCAGATCATCTACCGTTATACGTTGAGTGTGATCTTAACATGGTAAGGCCAAAACTGGCATCACATAACAGTCCGCGCTCTGGAGTAATCTGGGGGGAGAGGGAGGAATCTCAAGTTGTAGAATATCGTAGACTGTGTACTGAGAGATTGCGTGGCCTTGACTTTCCTCAGGAGTTCTCCAGGTGTGCGTATGGGACATGTAATTTAATGGAGCACAGAATTATTTTGGATGATTTATATAGCGAAATTGTTAATACATTAAGCACCGCTGCAGAACAAACACATCAAACGGGTAGGCATAGGCCAAAAAAGGGGAAAGTGCTATGTGGCTGGAATAAACATGTGAACGATTCTTACCGAGGGGCCAGGCTTAAATTTGATATATGGGTACGGAATAACCGTCCAACGTCTGGAATAATTTTTGAACAAATGAATGAGGCACGTAAATTATTTAAGGGGCGCCTCAAGTGGTGCCAGAGAAATCAGGATCAGATCAAGATGGACATAATAGCTAAGCAGAGGGCAACCAATAACTTAAGTAAATTTTGGAAATCTACAAATAGTCTAAATACTCGGCCTGGCCTACCAGTAAGCGTTGGAGGAAAAGGAGATCCAGAGGGGATTGCTAACATGTTTAGGGAGTTGTTTGAGGTGCAGTCTCCCCTTGGTCCCTCAGTTGAGATGTCAGGTGCTGGGTCCGCCAGTCCGGGGGTGCAACCATTAGTATATGTTACAGCTGAACAAGTTAGAAATGTAATTAGAAATATGCAGAGAGGAAAATCCCCTGGGCATGACGGACTCAGCATCGAGCATTTCAAATATGCGGGGGTCCATCTACCGAGGGTCCTGTCTCTATTGTACACAATGTGTATTAGTCATGCCTATCTGCCCGCTGAGCTTATGAGGACAATAGTAGTGCCCATTGTTAAAAATCGAACAGGTGATATCTCTGATAAAGGCAACTATCGTCCTGTCTCTCTCGCAACTACGATTGCCAAAGTTTTGGACAGTATTCTTGATTCATGCTTAAAAGAATATCTGCATATGCACGATGCACAGTTTGGTTTCCAGTCCAAATTGTCGACAGAGAGTGCGATCTTAAGTCTCAAGAATACTGTCCAATACTATACTGACCGCGGAACCACGGTGTATGCCTGTTTCCTGGATCTCTCCAGAGCTTTCGACCTAGTGTCATATGATGTGCTCTGGAGGAAGCTAGGGGACAGGAGTATACCACCGGGAGTTCTCAGAATTATGCAGTATTGGTATGCAAACCAAACAAATATTGTGAAATGGTCAACAACACTCTCTGATCCATATAGGTTGGAGTGCGGTGTGAGACAGGGGGGTCTGACGTCTCCTAGACTCTTCAACCTATATGTGAATGATCTTCTGGTCGGGCTCAGTAGCATGCGAGTCGGATGCCGAGTGGGTGGTGTGACCATTAATAATATTAGTTACGCGGACGACATGGTGCTGCTGGGTCCGACTGCGGGATCGATTAAGGAGATGTTGAGAGTATGCGAGAACTATGCAGCTACACACGGACTCGTTTATAATGTCAAAAAGAGTGAATACATGGTTTTTAAGGCCGCTGGTAAGGCCCCCGACTATGTACCAAGCTTTACTCTGAATGGCTTGAGTATAAAACGAGTAAATAATTTTAAGTACCTGGGGCATATACTTACCGACGACCTTAAGGACAATGTGGATATAGAGAGGGAGCGCAGGGCACTGGCGGTCAGAGGGAATATGTTGGCGCGCAGGTTCTACCGTTGTACTAATCAGGTTAAAATAACCCTTTTCAAAGCTTACTGTCAGGGTATGTACACGGGGAGTCTGTGGGTCAGCTTTACTAAAAGATCGCTGGAGGTCCTGCGTATCCAATATAATAACGTTTTCAGAATGCTGTTGGGACTGCCCCGTTTTTGTAGCGCATCAGAGATGTTTGCGCTGAATCGAACTGACGACTTTTATGCGGTCATTCGAAGAAAAATCTCGTCTTTAATAACAAGACTGCGGGACAGTGACAACAGTATTCTGAGGACAGTGGCGGAGAACATCTACTCTCCTATTCTGAGACGTTTTGTGGGGGTGATGAGCGAGTAGAGTTGTTTACTTTCGCTTGTGTGTCGCCCTCATGAAACGATCTCAAGTAAACATGTTTTTTTTTTTTAAATCAATATTATTATTATTACTTTACTAACATTAGTTAATAAGCCATTTACTAACACAAGGGATCTTATGTTGTCCGAAATAAAGCATTATTATTATTATTATTATTACGATTAAAATATATCATAGCGTATCGACAGATATGGATTTCCATGGTTTGGCTCATGGCTGTTAGTGTAGTTATGAGAACTATATCATGTATTTATTTCAGGAAGTCTAGAAAAGTACTAGGTTGACGGCAATAGGTTCATCTTTTCTATTAGGTTGGGGAAGAAGTCTTTTCGCATTTTAGTATGTATGAACTTGTATTAAAATCTCTTTGGCTATACTATTTTTATCTGGCTGGTTTTGGTATCATTGAAAGTTTAAATTTTAAAGAACATAATTCTAAATTCAAATTTGAAAAATGTGTGATTTTCATTTGTTTTTCGTACTGTCAAGATGAGTGAATCTAATGAAGAAATTCGATACATTTTAAAATTTTATTACAAAAACGGTGTATTTTAAAATACACAAGCGGCGAAAAAAATTTGCGATGTGTATGGACCTAGTGCAGTGTCTGTGAGGGTAGCACAAATTTGGTTTAAGCGTTTTCAATCCGGAAATTTTGATGTCCAAGACGCACGTCGCTCTCGTCGCCCTATTACGGATAAAATGGATGCCATTTTTGAAAAAGTGGAGCAAGATCGGCATGTCAGTAGTTACGACGTAGCTGAAGAACTGGGAATTGAACACAAAACAGTTATGGCGCATTTGAATAAAACTGGGTACACAAAAAAGCTCGATATTTGGGTACTTCACGAGCTGACTGAAAGAAACCTAATGAACCGTGTAGTCATTTGTGATTCTTTATTACGATGTAATGAAACTGAACCATTTTTGAAGAAGCTGATAACTGGTGATGAAAAGTGGATCACGTACGACAAGAACGTGCGAAAAAGGTCGTGGTCAAAGGCCGGTCAGGTTTCACAGACTGTGGCGAAACCCGGGTTAACTCGCAACAAGGTAATGCTGTCTGTGTGGTGGGATTGGAAGGGCATTATTCATTATGAGCTATTAAACCAGGCAGGACCATCGATTCTGAACTCTACTGCGAACAACTAATGAGATTAAAGCAAGAAGTTGAGAGAAAGCGGCCGGAATTAATCAACAGAAGGGGTGTGGTTTTTCATCATGATAACGCTAGACCTCACACATCTTTAGCCACTCAGCAAAAATTAAGAGAGTTTGGCTGGGAGGTGTTAATGCATCCGCCGTATAGTCCTGACCTTGCACCTTCAGATTTCCACCTGTTTCAGTCTCTTCAGAATTCTTTAGGCAGTGTCAGGTTAACTTCACGAGATGACTGCCAAAACCACTTATCGCGGTATTTTGATCATAAGTCCCAAATTTTTTATAGCAATGAGATCATGTCCCTACCTACAAGATGGCAAAAAGTTATCGAGCAAAATGGTGTCTACATACTTCTAGCAGCATAGCTAGCATTACTGCTTCGCAGAAGGAGGCGACTGCATCCCATTCCCTCTCGCCCCGGAGCATGGCCTGAACCAGGTCCGGACGCGAGAGGTCGCCGCCGCCTATCGCCTCCGTGAGGACACGGCGGTGTGCTGCCCAAGCGGGGCAGTCCTGCACCGTATGCTCCACCGTGTCCTCCGGACGATCCACACAGTGGTGACACCCGGGCGTTTCCTCCCGCCCTATCCGACACAGGAACCTCCCGAAACAACCGTGTCCGGTGAGGACCTGCGTCAGGCGGTAGGTGAGGACGCCGTAGCGCCTCTCCAGCCACTCCTCAAAGAGGGGTCTTACCGCCGCGATTGCGGCGTGCCCGAACTTGGGTTGCGACAGTCGCATCTCCCATTCCGCCATGAGATCGCACCGGAGCTCATTCCGCAGTGCCGCGATTTGCCGCGGCAGCGGGGTTTCGCCCCGGCGCTGCGCGTCCACACGCCACTCGTAGACGCGCTGGAGGACTGTTGCCTCCAGATCCCACGGCGGCAATCCGGCAAGGAGGCTTGCCGCTTCGCCGGAGACCGTGCGGTATCCCCGGATCATCCGGATGGCCATGACCCTCTGGCATGCCACCAACTTGGCTGGTGGCCGCCGCCTGATGGTAGGGGCCCAAACAGGGGCCCCGTAGAGGGCCATGGACCGCACGACTCCGGCGTATAGCCTCCGACAGGAGGCGCCTGGTCCCCTGAGGTTGGGCAAGAGCCGCCAAAAAGCGGCCCCAGCCCTGTCCAATCGAGGAGCCAGACGTCGGAAGTGTTCCTTGAAGCTCCACCGGCTGTCGAGGACGAGACCCAGACACTTCATCGTCGCCTCGACGCCGATGTGAACCCCTCCCACCGTTATTTGGGAACCCGACGGTGGCGCGTTTCGAAGCCCATGAAAGCACATGGCCTCAGATTTATGCAATGCCACCTCGAGTCCCAATTACCGGATTCTTTCGACGACTGTCGCAACCCCATGCGTCGCTAGGTCGGCCGCCGCCTGGTGCGACTCTCCCTGTGCCAGGATGAGCGTGTCGTCAGCGTAGCAGACCACGCTGACGCCGTCAGGGAGGTCGGTGCGCAGCACCCAGTCGTATCCGATGTCCCAAAGAAGCGGTCCCAGGACCGATCCCTGTGGGACACCGCACGACATCTCTCGTCGATCGACATTCGATGCAGCATAAAATTTTCCTTCGTCTTCATTTTACGTATATGTATAATACGACTATAGAAAAAGTTACTTCAACACAACAATGCTAGATTAATTGAAGTGTTTTTGACATGCTTTATTTATAATTTGATTTTAACTTATAAGCTACAAGTATGTGTTCGGTTTAAAATTGTCGCCTATAGCTGACTATACATTCATGTGTTGAAGTTACGCATTCTTTAGTTCCTAAGCAGTGTCCAATAGAGCTTTGTACAAACCACACGTCGTTTCATTCAAAATTCAAACAAGCAAACCTCGACCTTATCACCTTAACATATGGTCCATAATCGAGCCGAATACCAGTCCTCGCTGCCGACATCGCCGGCCGCCCGAGAACAAAGAGATTGCGATAAGATAAGACGACCCAAGTGTTCGAGTTGTTTAGTGCAAAGTATTTAATTATTAAAACTTATTCATTTCATTACGTTTGCTACGATTGAAGTTATTACATACTTACGATGGCTATGGAATTGGAAAAAGCGTTGAATATCGTGGAAAACCTTGCACATACTTTAAAGAAGACTCAGATCAACCTAAAGAAGACCCCGAAGGTTAGATTAACCCAAAAGAATTATGTTGAAGCTCGCATTAAGTGTGTAGAAGATTACTGGAGTGAATATACACAAGCTTACGGTGAAATAATGCGAAGCGTAACGAAGGAGAAGCGCGACAAAATACCTTACATAGTAAATGAAGAATATTTTGAACATGAAGAGCTGTATTTCAGGTTGATGACAGATTTAAAGGATTTGTTGGATTCTCAACCAGTTAACGTTAGTGGATCGTTGCCTAATATACCTAGTGAGACTCAACAAACACGAGTGGTTTTGCCGAAAATGCAACTACCTTCGTACAGTGGACAATATGAAGAGTGGTTATCGTTCCATGATTTATTTAATACACTTGTGCATAAAAACGAGTCATTAAGTAATGTACAAAAATTGCATTATTTAAAAACAAGTCTTAGTGGAGAAGCGGCATCGATATTAAAACATATACAAGTGACAGATTCGAACTACGATCAAGCATGGAACATTCTAAAAGCAAGGTATGGCAACAAACGTATAAATGTCGACGCAGTTATGAAAAGATTCTTTTCTCTAAAAAAAATGAATGTGTGTAATTCCAGTTCTGTCAAGAATTTACTGGATACAACATTTGAATGTTTACATCAATTTAAAAATATGAATGTGCAGACTGACAACTGGGATCCTTTGATATTATTCGTCATAGTGCAAAAATTAGACCGTGAAACCCACAAAGATTGGGAAGACCATGTGAGTAGCAATTGCGAGGAACCCGACAGCCTGCCATCCCCGGATATGTTTCGTAAATTCCTGGAATGCCGATTTCGTACGTTGGAACTTACAGAACCAGCAAAACAAAAGGCAAGTTCAGTTCATGTTCGAGAAAAATCATTTCACGCAGCAACTAATGTGGAGAATAGTAAAATATGTCAATTGTGCAAAGAAAACCACACACTTAGTCATTGTAAGGAGTTTGGAAAACAATCACCAACACAAAGAAGCGAGTTTATAAAAATCAACAATTTGTGCTTCAACTGCTTTGCACCCGGACACTCTGTAAGGCATTGTCGCATACCAACAAGTTGTAGAATATGCAAAAGACGTCATCATTCTCTTCTTCATGAAAATAGAGAAGATAACACAATAAAACTAACCACAACGGGCAACACTGAAAACAAACAAACAAAACAACCCGAAGTGGCACTACATACCAACGTAGAGAAGATCGAAGAAACAGAGAAAGACATTACAATGGTGACATCGCACGTTTCTACGAAACAAAGCACATCGTTGCTGGCAACGGCAATCGTAAAAGTGAGAAGCGAAGACAATCACACAACGATATTACGAGCTTTAATCGACCAAGGCTCACAAGCAAGTTTTATTAGCGAACGAGCGGCTCAACGACTCATGGCCAAGCGATATCCTATCAAAGGTACAGTTGTAGGTGTGGGATCAACACGAGAAGATATTAAGTAAGTAGTTCAGATCAATGTAGAATCAAGATGTGAAGATTTCAACTTGGAAGTTAGAACCTATGTCATGTCGAAACCACTGACTACTAAAATACCATCCCGCACAATTCACACAAGCTATTGGCCTCATCTAGAAGGACTAGTCCTGGCTGATCCTAACTTCTGTCAGCCAGGATCTATTGACTTGCTTCTGGGTGTCGACCTGTATGCACAAATTGTACAGAACCAGTTAATTAAAGGTCCGCCAGGGTCACCATGTGCGCATAAAACAAACCTTGGCTGGATTTTGTTCGGAAAGGTGGAAGATAGAAAACAACAAACAGAGTCGGTTGTTGTTATGCATCATCAAATCATGGGGGATAAATCTTCCCCTCCTCTTTAAAAACACTCTGGGAGATAGAACCAGATTTGAAGAGGACATATACAAAAGAAGAAAGCCAATGTGAAAGCTTCTATGCAAATACACACAGAAGAAACAGCAATGGACAACACGTTGTGAAACTCCCATTTCGCACCAATGAACCAAAAGCAGCGGATGGTAACACGAGACAAATTGCAATGAATCGCTTAATTACACAAGAAAGGAGACTTCAAAAAGAACCTGAACTGAGAGAAGAATACGACAAGGTACTAGAAGAATATTTAACAATGGAACACATGGAAGAAGTTCCGAAAGATGAAGTAAACAACCGGTGTGTTTACCTACCACATTACGCCGTAGTACGAAGAGATAAAGAGACCACGAAAATCAGAGTCGTATTTGATGCGTCA
Source organism: Hoplodrina ambigua (assembly GCA_949774945.1). NCBI lineage: Eukaryota > Metazoa > Arthropoda > Insecta > Lepidoptera > Noctuidae > Hoplodrina > Hoplodrina ambigua. Next base: position 16,483,338 of record OX458964.1, read on the forward strand.
TGCAAAGGAAACAATGGCATATCCTTAAACGACGAGCTCATGACTGGCCCGGTACTACAAGAAGATATGCGAAGTATAATAATGAGATGGCGCATGCATAAGGTGTGTTTCGCAAGTGACGTCATAAAAATGTATAGAATGGTACTCATGGATAAGAAGGATATAGATTATCACAGAATATTGTGGCGTGGCAGCGTCAGACCCAACCTTGAGCCAAACCGCCAACCACCTGAAGTCAAGGATTACAGACTGAAAACAGTTACGTTTGGTACAGCATCAGCGCCTTATCTTGCCATAAAAACGTTAATTAAACTAGCAGAAGATGAAGGTGAACCATATCCTGAAGCTGCCAAAATCATACGTGAAGACTTCTACGTCGATGATCTGACTTCTGGCTGCGACACAACAGAAGAAGCCATTCGTGTTAGTAAGCAAATCATTACTATTCTGAAACGAGGAGGTTTTGAACTTCAAAAATGGGCGTCTAATGATACCGAGTTTCTTAAATCTATGGATGCCCACAAGGTCACTACAAAAGCCAACCTAGACTTGAAACTAGACGGCACCATAAAGGCTCTCGGTCTGTCATGGAATCTCGGAAGAGACGAGTTTCACTACCAATTACCACTAGAACCTATATCATCAGATCATATAACAAAGAGAACTATTCTGTCAGATTTACAAAAATTATTTGATCCACTAGGGTGGATAGCACCAGTTATTGTAACAGCAAAAATTCTAGTACAAAGATTGTGGCTAGAAGGAGTTGGATGGGACCAAGAAATAAGCAATGAACTGAAAGAACAATGGAAGTTCATTAGAAAGGATTTAGAAAATGTCAATCAATTAAGAATCAGACGTTGGTTGAACACCGTTAGCACTGAAAAAGAACGAATAACGTTACATGGGTTCTGCGATGCGTCTGAAAAGGCATATGCAGCTGTGGTTTATTGCCGTGTGCAAACGAGTGAAGGTGACATAAAGATAAATATTATCGCATCAAGAACAAGGGTAGCTCCTGTCAAAACCATTACGCTACTACGACTAGAACTGAGTGGAGCTACACTACTAGCTAAATTGTTAACCAAAGTCAGTCAAGCTATGAGGATTCCTTCACAAAATGTGTTCGCATGGACTGACTCAACTATAGTTTTAGCGTGGCTGGTTGGAGAACCAAACCGATGGAAGCCATTTGTCGTAAACCGGGTAGTAGAGATACTAGAAAACAAAAGCAGTAGCCAATGGTTCCACGTGCAGTCGGCACACAACCCAGCCGATATAGCGTCAAGAGGGTCGTCTTTATCAGAATTATAACAGAAAACGTTGTGGTAGAACGGCCCTGCCTGACTGGTAGAGGAAAATATCGAATTCACAAGACCATTAAAGTCAACCACAGATTTAGAAAGAAAGAAACCCATACAGTCATTCGTGAATGTAACAGAAGGAGAAGAGAAATTCATAAAATTTGAAGAATATGATACACTTAGTGAGTTATTAAGAGTAATAGTACATTGCAAAAGAGTTTTAAATATGAAAAGAAATCCTAGCAAGCTGGGTCAAGAGATGACAACGGATGAAATGTAAAACGCTTTAGAATTTTGTATAAAAAGAGTACAAGAAGAAGAATTTTCAGATGAAATTAGAAGAATAAAACAAGGGGGGAATGTAAAAACCACTAGCATTCTCAAGTCACTGAACCCAATCTTCGACAGCCAAAATATCCTAAGGGTGGGCGGAAGGTTGAGAAACGCAGACGCCGATGAGAACTTTAAATATCCCGTGATACTGGGCAAGAAAAGCAGCTTTGTATCACTAGTGTTGGCTGATGCACACCTGAAAACACTACATGGCGGAATAAAAATGATGATTACTTACCTGATGAGTAAGTACTGGATTATTGGCTGCAAACGTCTGGTGAAGAAATACATTCATGGATGTCTTACCTGTGCGCGACAACGAGCTGCTTGTAGACAACAAATAATGGGTGACTTACCTGAAGCTCGAGTGACTCCTTCCCGTCCATTTTCTCGAAGTGGAGTGGATTTTGCTGGCCCTGTGTATGTTTTAAATTTCAAAGGAAGAGGATCGAAAACCCGCAAGGCTTACATTTGCATCTTTGTCTGCATGGCGGTAAAGGCTATACATTTAGAGCTAGTACGCGATCTGACGGCGGATGCATTTATCGCAGCTTTCAAGCGTTTCGTGGCCAGGAGAGGAAAATGCAATGAGATTTGGAGCGATAATGGCACGAACTTTGTAGCATCCAACAAGGAATTAGATAGAATGTGGAAGGAGGCGGGATTACAATTACCCAGTTCTATAGCTGATCAACTGGCAAATGAAGGAACACAGTGGCACTTCACTCCGCCATATAGCCCAAACTTTGGAGGGCTTTGGGAAGCGGGCGTTAAGTCCGTCAAACAGCATCTACGAAAAATATTGACAATGAATTTAACCTTCGAAGAATTCACCACAGTGCTCACACAGATAGAAGCCTGCCTCAATTCTCGCCCTTTAACGCCGATTAACACTGATGTCGATTTGATGGAAGACAATACCCCTGGACATTTTCTCGTTGGTGAAGCACTAATTACTGTACCTGATCGTGACTATACCACGGCCAATAGGAATCAGTTATCAAGATGGCAACATGTCCAAAGACTCGTTCAAGGATTTTGGAAACGTTGGCAAACAGAATACTTGTCGCGCCTAAACCAAAGAACAAAGTGGCTGAAAAGAACAAAAGAGTTCGAGGTCGGCGACATTGTTTTGCTTAAAAACGTAAATATGCCTCCTAGCAAGTGGGCATTGGCACGGATAGCAGAAAAACATCCCGGACAAGATGGAATAACTAGAGTATATACAGTACGTCACAATGGTAAACTGACACAGAGATCAATTTCAAACTTATGTGCGTTACCGATAAGTACTGAAGAATAGATTAATTAATTACCTTTGTTTGTAAGCCCATGTTTATATAACTTTAGTAATAACGTTTACTTTATTATCACTTATGTAGTCGAGTTAAGTTTCTATGTTTCTAAATGCCTAAATTTTAAATTCTTATTGTTAGCTTCTAGTAATTTGAGTAATTTGTTCATGCTTTTAGTTTTAAACTTCAAGCTTCCAGCTTTAGTTTTAGTTGTAGGTATTTACTTAACTTGTTACTTATTTGTAGTTAGACTGCCTCGTTGGTCTAGTGGTCGCAAGCGCGACTGCTGTGCATGAGGTCTTGGGTTCGATTCCCAGGTCGGGCAAAGTGTTATTGGGTTTTTCCATCAGGAATTTCTCAGTAGCAGCCTCGGAGTCTGGATTTGTGCCCGGTTGATGGCAATAGGCTCGCCCCCTATTACATGGGACTAAAAACATAACTGGCGAAATGTGGGTGTACTAATGGGTACACCTCTGCCTAACCTTTCGGGGATTACAGGCGTGATGTTATGTTATGTTATGTTATGTTGTAGTTAGTGTAAGGTAGAATCATTTAATGTTATGTTAGAAAAGGCCTTAAGCCCTTTTGGTGGGCGGTATGTTTGGTTTAAAATTGTCGCCTATAGCTGACTATACATTCATGTGTTGAAGTTACGCATTCTTTAGTTCCTAAGCAGTGTCCTTTGTACAAACCACACGTCGTTTCATTCAAAATTCAAACAAGCAAACCTCGACCTTATCACCTTAACAGTATGCGTGACAAAGTATTCACAGTCTGCAAGTGCAACGAAGTGCTCTGTTATCATCGGTAAACAAACAGTCTGTCATCATCATCTGCCTAGCCTTTTCCCAACTATGTTGGGGTCGGCTTCCAGTCTAACCGGATGCAGCTGAATACCAGTATTTTACATGGAGCGACTGCCTATGTGACCTCCACAACCCAGTAACTGGGTAATATGATACCCCTAGGTAAGACTGGTTGTCAGACTTTCGGGCTTCTGACGACCTGTAACGACTGTCAAAGATCCACGTATGATAGCCGGGACCAACGGCTTAACGTGCTTTCCGAGGCACGGAGGAATCTCGGTGTGTAAAGATGGTCACCCATCCACGGACCAACCCCGGCAAGCGTAGCTTAACCTGACGGATCGACCCGTGCGGCTGTTATTACTTAGCCACGAGCTACTCCATATACAAACAGTCTGTGTTGTCTACAATATCAGCGACGACATTGTCGATAGCCACCCGCTGCCGCCATCACCGACCAAGTCATCAAACCGAGTGAAACTTCTGATTGAAAAATGTAAGTCTTATAAAATATTCTGTTCGTTGTCATGGCTCACACTTGTGATCCGCTTGTAATTTATAGTTATGTTTGTTTGTGGGCGCGTCACTTCACAGATCACCCGAGCTGCTCATAGTATATCGAGCTCGGTCCCTCGAAGGAGTCATTATTTTCGTCCAGTCTTCCGTGCTTTGAACAACATGTAAAGCCATTGATCCTGCACCCGATCTCTCTATGGTTTTGCTATCCCATGGTCATATAGGAAAACCAATGTTTGCGCACACACTTGTGTTGTATAGTATGCCCTACTCAATGGACACTACTCCATTGAGTTAATTAATAATAATTGTGTGACTAAATTTTCCCTATCTTTATTTCAGGTCAGACTCTGAGTGTGATTACTCGCTAGCATCGATCACTGGACAAAAAGTGAAGTGCAGCCGTAAACCGTCTACAGACAGCAATGGGAAACGCAAGATGCAGTCACAATCAACAACCGTAGCTCGTGCCAGGTGAATTAATTATTTATTTACTTTAGTCACAGATCTACTAACTAAATTATAATCGCGCAATTACTATTACGTATTATTTTAAAACAAGTGCAGATTCACTTGATTATTGTTTGAATCGATGGATTTGATTTGATCCATTATAGTATTGATCAAAGCCGAGACAGTTGTTATATTTTTACAGCAGATAGTTTTCATTGCGCATGCATCTCTCGTTCTAAACATTAACTAATGACCGTTTCCGTTATTGTTTCAGTAAAAAAGTCAATAGTGGCATCGACATATTCAGCATTAGTAACAACCGCAACATGTCACACAAAGAAGATGCATCGGACCACCTAACTTCATTCTTTGTGAACCGCGTAGCCAGCGGCTGCGAGCGCCGAGCAACGAGCACCGACGGAGAGTACTACATCGACTGTAAGGTGTACAAGGTCGGTGGTCGTCTCATCACCCCAGAGTGGGGCGCGAGGAGTCGGTTACAGGGCTGTTTGCCCCTCGCCCGAGGCATCGGGTCCGCGGTCCCTAGAAATAGGGACCGGGCGTTGGGTTTGCCACCCTTCTCCCGGTGAGGAGGGGGGGGCATGTTTGCACCTAGGCGCTTTCGGGGGGCTCCTGCCCCCGGCGCCCGTCAGTGTCTGTGGTGTGTGATCGTGGGAGCGCCCTAAGTTCTTCACGGCACCCGTGCGACCAGACCCCTGCCGGGTGAGATCCCTGGTGACCCAGGGAAGGCCCAGCAAAGGTCGATTCAGCAACAAGGGCGCCGGTTTTGGTTGGCGCTCACCCACGATGGAAGCTGACCGCGCCCCGCTACTACGTAATCAGGTCTAGCCGATAGCGCAGCAGGGGGCGGGACGTCGTAGTGTGTGGCGAGCGATTTGATGGTGTGTGTACGTCGCTCGATGGGTTGGCATATGTGTGTTTGTATGCGTGTGGAGTTCTCGAGTGTGTGCGCTGCGGTCGTGCGACGCCCGTGTTAACTCGGCGCGCCGCTTACGCAGTGTGGCGTGGTGTTGTGAGTGTGGAGTTCAGATGTTTGAGTGAGCGGCGTGTAGGGTGGTTGCGGCTCACTCAGGCGTCTAGTCCAGTAGGAGGCACGTCAGCGATCAGGTCGCGCGGGAACCGCTTGTAGTCCGGCGGTCGCGCGTGCCAGGGCGCTATGTCCGCGATGTGCGGCATTGTGGAGGCGTCGGCACGCGCGAACATTCTTCGCGCCATGTCGGCCGCGAACTCTTCGATGCTCTCGACGCGCAGGTCTCGGTGTAGGACGTCGTTCCTCACGAACCGAGGGGCATTAGTGATGCGACGCAGCACGAGATTTTGCTGCGTCCGAAGCTTCTTCTTGTGCACCTGGGCCGCGAGGGCGAGCCAGGCAGGGGCGGCGTAGGTGAGTTGGGGGCGGATGTACGTTTTGTACACCCCCAGCTTCACCCGGGTCGGTAGGCGCGACGAGAGCACCGGGCGCAGTAGGTGGCGGGTGTGCTTGACCCGCGCGACTGTTGCGCTGACGTGCGGGCCCATGGTGAGGCGATGGTCGAGTGTGACCCCCAAGTACTTCGCAGTACTCGTCCACTCGATGTCGCCCCCCATGAGCTTAAGGTTCGGTGGGTGAGTGCGGCTCCCTGCCGTCACTATCATCGCCTGTGTCTTGCCCTCGTTCACCGACATTCTCCACTTGCTGACCCAGTCCGGGAGATCGTCAAGCACGCGCTGCATCTTGACGGCCGCGTGTTTGGCCGAGAGCGACGTGGTGATGTACGCGGCGTCGTCCGCGTACAGCGCGAGCGTAGAGGTGTGCGTGGCGGGAATGTCGTCGGTGTACACTGAGTATAACACAGGCGAGAGGTAACTCCCCTGCGGCACGCCTGCCGCGATGGGGCGCGTGGCGGAGAGTTCGTTCTCCACCGAAACCTTGAAGGTCCTGTCTCGCAGGAAGGAGGAGACCACCTGTATCAAGCGACGGGGCGCTGTGGTGTGGGCGAGTTTATATATTAGTCCGGTGTGCCACACTCTGTCGAAGGCCTTTTCCATGTCCAGGAATACCACGGCGGCGTATTCCCGCTTGTTCACGGCCGCCGTGAGTATGTGCAGGACCCTCGACAGCTGGAGCGTCGTGCTATGCTCGCTCCGAAACCCGAATTGCTCCGGTCTGGGTGTAAGATGCGGTGTGAGGTGGCGCAGCAGGAGCGCTTCGAACACCTTGGAGGTCGTGGGTAGGAGAGTGATGGGCCGGTAGCTCTCCGGCTTCAAAATGTTCTTCCCGGGCTTGGGCAACATTATCACCTTCCCCTCTTTCCAGCAGGTGGGGAAGGTGCCGGTGCGGAGTATCCCGTTGAAAAGGCGCGCTAATGCCGCCACCGTCTTGGGTGGCAGGTGTCGGAGGGCGGTGTTGGTGATACCGTCCGCACCGGGGGCCTTCTTTGGCTTCGTCCTCTTTATTGCCCGTAGTACTTGGCCCGGGGAGAAAAAGAGCGGGTCCTCGTCGCGAGCTACCGGCGGCTTGAAGTACTCTCCAATGTGTTGCTCGACTGCTGCGACGTGTTCTCGGGCTTCGGTCGGGTTCGGAGTGAACTGGCGCTCCAGGTGTGCGGCGAATATCTCGGCCCGGTCCGGGGCTGTGTAACGTAACGCCCCGTCGCTGTCGAGTAGCGGGCGCACCGGAGATGGGGTGTTCTTTAGACGTCGGCACACGCGATGTACCGACGTCCAGTCGCTGTCCGCCGAGTGAATGAAGTCCTCCCATCTCTCGGTGGAGAGCGCTTGTAGCTCGGCCTTCACCTTGTCCGTGAGCCGGTTGAGCTGGGTCTTCAGGTTTGGGCATCTTGTTTGTTGCCACCGCTTGCGTAGACGCCTCTTTTCGGCGATCATGTTCGCGATGTGAGCGGGGAGCGTCGAGTAGCGCCCCTGAGGCGCGGTGGGAGTGCATGTCGCCGATTCTAAGGCGCGTTTCACGCAAGCGGTGATCTCGTCCGCCAGCTCATTCACGTCCGTGACGTTGGTGACAGGCCGAGTGGGTGTGGTGGTCTCCAGCTCTGCCGCGAAGGCTGTCCAGTCCAGGCGGCGACGTGGCGCTAGATGGGCAACTCTAGCGGGGTGATCCTGCAGGACGACTAGTACAGGCTGATGATCAGACTGCACTTCGTCGTCCAGTACGTCCAGCGCGATCTGGCATTTTAGGCCGTTGTGTACGGCGATGTCCAGCACGTCGCGTGGGTGGGTGGTGTTGTCCGGGTAATGGGTGGGCGCCTCGGGGCCGGACACGTCGTATCCTCGGGCCTCTGCGTCGGCGAAGAGCCGTCGTCCCGCTCCGTTTACGGTCGCTGAGTTCCAGGCAGGATGCTTGCAGTTTAAGTCGCCGGCGATGATTGTAGGGTGCGGCGACGCCTGCAGGATCTTGTTGATGTCGTTTGTGTCCATAGTGACTTGAGGCGCCTTGTATGCCGCGTAGATACAGAAGTGATCGCCAGCGACGTGCGCTTGGATGCCGAGCGCGTCCATGCAACTCAGCGACAGCGGGGGTAGCTCCTGGTGTACGACTCTGCGCCTCACCAGTATTGCCAGACCGCGGTAATATCGGCCGTTTGCGGCCAGTTGCCCATCCATCCTGTAGATGATGTATCCTGGGAATTTTATTTTGTCTGCAGGTCCCAGGAAGGTCTCATTGATTAGCGCCACGTCTATGTCTTGTTCCTGCAGTAACGGACGGAGGAGTACGGCCTTACCTCTGAGGCCGCGGGCGTTCCAGCTAAGTATCCTTAGCGGCCTATCCATTTCGATGGACGAGGAGCTGCGTCATGCCGCTAAGGACAGCGTGCAACGGGTCCTGTCCTGTGCTAATGGCTACTAGGATATCCTGCAGGACCTCTATTATATCAGCCGATGCCGCAGAGGGCTGCACCGGCTGTGTCTTTTTCAGCGCCCCGGGGAATTTGGTGTGATGTACCTCCCCGGGGGCGCCCGTCGACCTGGCGACTTTCTGCGCCGTCTGCACGTTTTTATCGCCACCGGAAGACCGATAAAACGCGATGTTGTTCGCGTCTGTATGGCCTCCCGGCGCGTGTGCGGCGCGGAGTTTCTTATCAGTAGCACCTGTCGCGTTGACAGGTGCGGCGACAGGTGGGCGCGCGAGCGGCACGCTCGTCTCGCGCGGATTGGTCGACGGGCCGAGGGGGCCGTCCTTATGGGATGTTGGCTCCGCCCACCGGGCTGGGTATGGCGGCCTTGCGCTCGATTGCACCGTTATGTGGGCGGGGCGTGGCGGCAGAGTTCCGCTATTGCCCGCTTGGCGGCGCTCGTCGTATAACGGGACACTGATAGCGCCGCCGTTGCTACTCTCGGGTGCGGTATTTTTACTTCTACCGCCACGATTTTTCTTGTTCTTCCTCCGTCCGGAAGAGGAGGTGGCCGCTCCGCGTTTTTGGGCATCGTTTGCGGCCGCCATCAGTGATGCCGTCTGGGCTTCTCCTTTCGGCGTCGGCTGCAGCCTTTCTGGTGCCTGTGCTGGCCGGCGAGCGTTGCCGGTGATGGCGACCGTGCCCGCTCGCTTGTTGCGCACCTCCTTGCGCAACACCGGGCACTTGCTGTTATTTGCGGGGTGGTCGCCCCCGCAGTTTGCGCAGGTGGCGGGCTCTTCCCGCGGCCTCGGGCAGTCTCGTGCCGCATGAGCGCCGCCACATCTCACGCAAGCGAGCGGGCGGTGACACTGCGCAGAGGAGTGCCTAAACTGCTGGCATCTGTGGCACTGCGCAGGTCCCTTTTTACCACGCCAGGCCTCTATTCTTATCCCGGGCATACACATCATCTCGCGTACCTCGTAGGTGCCCGGGATGGTGTTCGGTGTTCTCGTTAGGACGGCGTGGAAGATGCAGCTGGGTCGTCCTTGTCTCGCCTTAATGTGGCGGACGTACTCCGGCTGGAAACCCAAGTTGCGGAGCTCCTCTTCTATGTCCGCCGGCGCCGTGTCTACGGGCAACCCCCGGATGGCCACCTTGAGGCTCTTTTCCGCTGGTAGCGAGTAGGAGAACCAGGATATATTCTCCTTCTTCTCCAGTTCCGTCAGGTAGCTTTGCACCTGACGGAATTCGGTGTCCGATTGCGGGGTAAATTTCACCCCGCTACCGAATGGGCGCGCGTTGGGGGCCCGGCCCAGCTTCTCCTTTAGGGCGCGGAAATGGTGCGCCCACTGGGGGAGTTTCTCCACTACCAGCGGAGGGTATCTAGGTTTATTTTTGCTTGCTGCCTCTGCAGCGCTGCCAGGAGGGGCAGCGTGCGCGGGGGCTGCGGCGCCGGTTGTCCGGGGCGGGGTAGGCGACGTGCGCCGCGCTACCTCCGCAAACGATGTTCCGGGCATCGGCTGTGGCGGCGGCGCGCTCACGCACGGCCGCTTCGCCTCCTCCTCCACCTCGTCCGGGCTACGCTGTCTGCGTTGCGCGGCACGGGGGGGGGCGTCTATAATTGTTTGGGAGCTAACCTGCGGTCTCCTTTGGTCGGGTAGACGCACTGCACTCACTCACTACCGGCGGTCGGCGCGCCACCGGGGCGCGCGGGTCGTTTCGGGCGAGCGGGGGCGAGGGGGCCCTCTCGGTAACGGCGGTCTTGCTCGACGGCGGCGCGCGGGCTAGCGGAGCTGTGGGACTGGTGCGCGCAGCGCGGCATTTGACGTCGGCGGCGCGCGCGGGCGCGCGGGGCAGCGAGGGCTGCGCGTCATAAGTGGCGGCGGCGGGCGCGCGGCGGTCGACGGGGCACTAGCGCAAGGCTTACGTGCCTGCGCGTGCGTGTGCACCGAAGAAAGCGTGTCGCGAGGGGACGGCGCGGTCGCGGGGCGCGCGGTTTGGTGGCGCGCGATTGGCTGGTTGACCTCCGGCCGGTGTTTTGTGTTTTTGGCCGCAACGGGCGGCGGCTTCGACCCGGGTTTTGCCTGTGGGGCGTCCGGGGAGCGTGGCGAGTCCTGCACCGGGTTGTTCTCCCGTTGCGGACGAGGTGGGCGCAGCTCCGGGTTCGTTGCCGATCTCCGGAGCGCTGGTGTTGGTTTTGCGGCGGGTGGTGGTGCCGCGGCTGTTGCTGCTGTTGTTGCTGCTGCTGATTTCTGCGGTGGCGGCTGGCCCCTGGCGGAGCCAGTCCGGGATAGCCCTGGGGGGGGCATCCCGACGGGAACGCGGCGGTCCGCGACCCCTAGCGAGCTGGAGGCAACGAGCCGTCGGCTTCCCACTGTGTACGCGACGATGCCTGGAACAAGCACCGGCGCGCACACTGCGGAGAGTGACGGAAAACTTTTTAAAACTTTGGGGTCCGTACGGAACTGATTCGCTCACGCGCGCGTAGCGAATCCAAGGTGTACAAGGCTGACGACGCTCGCCATACCTACTCCGCCGAGCTGTAGAAGAAGGCGCTCGTCCGAATCAAGTTCAGACCCACACGGATTCTCCTCAGTGGCAAAAATTACAAGAGCTCGTGCGTGCAGCTGATATCTTGTTTCCAGGCAAACCAACATTTTATGATAATTAAACCAAATACCGTACCTTACAGTTGTTTTTTATTTACAATAATAACCCGTTAACGCTTTTTTCACTACTTGTAATTTCATTGGTTTGTTACAATCATCAACGCGTTCGCTATTCTATGTTAACAGTGAATGCAACTCGAGTGACCGGTCAAATGCAGTGGTAAGTAAATGGTTGATTGTTCATCGTGCTCGGAAACGCGGCATACTGACCAGCCGTATGGAAGATAGTGGTAAGGAGCAAGTTACTAGTCATTGGTCGAGTAAATCGTTCCTAATCAAGTACCGTTACAACAAACTGTCTCGTTCGAGTTTATCGGTCGAGTGGAGAGTCGAGTCGAGTGTTGATTATTGGGCATTCTATACCACTGTCGGCAGCGAGGCGCACTCGCCGAGCTACTTGCCGATAGTGCAACATACATCCATACATCCATTGGCGTTCTCGATCAGAAAGTTTATAAAAATTATCAAATAAGTCTTGCCTCTTTGAAGAGGTAAATTTGCTGCCACAGTTCATTAATCAATTGTAGAACTATGTTTATTATTTATTTTATAAATGGTGGTAGAAGAAGCGATTAAATCGTTGTTTGTTAAAAGTAGCGATAAATTAGAAATAGTAGAGGGAGTATCAATTACTTTTGAGATGTTTTTAAATTCTATCTATGCATTGGGAATCTCCGCTATGACCCGAAAATGTACTTGAGTCGCCGAGCGCGACCAAGTTACCGCCAATACACATAGTAGGTATACATATATGTCCCGGACAAGAATTTAGCCACAGAATTTAATTTGTAATAATGTATTGCGTTATTTTTCTAGTAAATAAAAAATGGAAAATTTCCAACGAACAAAAGTGTTTTAAGAAAAACCGTAGGAAATTACCGCAGAAAAAAACTGCATAGGTGTATACCGGATCCATAGATTCCGAAAATGGAATAACAGTAAAAAGTCAGTAATAGTATAATACAGGTTTATTCCCTGGGGGCATCGATGTTTAGAAATATAATATTTCTATTTCATAACAATAACATCACCACATTAACTGTCATACCTACTTATAAAATAAAAGTGAAAATAGCACTAAATACTTTGATGTTTTACCTGCTTTATAGATTTTTTTTAAGTATTTTTTATTTTTAAGATGGTTATGATCATAAAAAAGACCTGCTTATTCAATGTATGAAACACTTCCTTACAATTTATGTTAACAACAGTGTTTAAAGTAGTTTAAAACGTTAAGCAAATTTATTGAACATTGTGTCGATAGATGGCGTTGTGCCGCATTCCTTAAAACCTGAATCGCGGTGTTAAGATTCTCCGCCGTTTACATAACATAACATAACATCACGCCTGTAATCCCCGAAGGGTTAGGCAGAGGTGTACCCATTAGTACACCCACATTTCGCCAGTTATGTTTTTAGTCCCATGTAATAGGGGGCGAGCCTATTGCCATCAACCGGGCACAAATCCGGACTCCGAGGCTGCTACTGAGAAATTCCTGATGGAAAAACCCAATAACACTTTGCCCGACCTGGGAATCGAACCCAAGACCTCATGCACAGCAGTCGCGCTTGCGACCACTTGACCCACGAGGCAGTCGCAACTCAGGTGTTGGAAGGGTGTTTCCCCCGAAGAGGGAGACAACGTCAGGTGGCGCCACAAGCGTGACGTCATCAGCCAGTCCTGAGAAGAGGAAGTACTGTCAAGCAGAGCACCGCCGTCAGCAGCGCATCGTGACGTCAATGGTGGCGTGCAGCGTGACGTGTCCGGAGAACAGGTGCAATATTGTGTGTGGTGTTGTGAGTGAAGATAAACTGTGGGTACATTTTGTGTTATATCATCGGTGAAGAAATAGTTCAAATACGTTGCAAATTCCACACATTCCATTAACTTTGTCGTTTTCTGCATGAATTCGGGACTTAGAAAAATCAGTGCGTAAAAATTAAGGACTTAGAATTGTAAGCGAAAAAACGAGGGAACGGGGAACCTATGCCCGATTTCGCTCAGAGTTCACCAAACACTTATAAAAATTCGAGATTTATTGATGAGGAGATAAGTGTTGCCAATTATTCTAAGTTCATTATTTATTTCAAAACATGGAAAAATACGTCAATTTGCAAAGAAATTTAAAGACAACCATTGAAAAGTCAAGATCTAATTTTAAGAAGACACCTAAGGATCGTCTATCACATCAGTACATTGATGCTAGATTAGAGAAGTTAGAACGCGATTGGCAAGTATTTTGTAAAAATCACTACGAGATATTAGAATTGGATAGTGCAACTGTAAAATCATTAGAATGTATTGTGAGTGATGTTTATGAGGCAACAGAGGAAATTTACATTGCTTATAAATCGGAACTAAAGATCGCATTATGTAATTATCCTGCTCCAGTCCAAGACACATCAGTTTGTAAGAATACCCAAGATGGTTGTGTGCCAATGTCATCTGGTTCTTCTGTAAGATTACCTAAAATAACTATTCCTACTTTCTCTGGGAAATATTCGGATTGGACGTCTTTTCGCGACTTGTTTATTTCTTTGGTGCATAGTAACCAATCTTTAGATTCAGTACAAAAATTACATTACTTAAAGGCTCATCTTACAGGAGAAGCAGAACAATTGATAAGGTTTGTACCTATTACAGCAGCTAATTATAATCAGTGTTGGTCACAGTTAGAATTGAGATATAATAACAAACGATATTTGTCAAATTGTATTTTGAAAAGACTATTCAGTCAACGTAATTCGAATGTCGAATCAGCTACAAATTTAAAAGAGTTATTGGACACTACAACTGAGTGTTTACATGCATTGAAAAATTTAAATATTGATGTGAGTTCATGGGACATAATAATTATACACATTGTAACTCATAAATTAGACCCAGAGACAAGGAAGCAATGGGAACTACATGTCACAAGTGATAACTCAAACGAGTTGCCAACTTTTGATCAGTTTTCAAAATTCTTGGAAAGTCGTTTTCGAGCTTTAGAGTTTATAGAACCTAAATCAAAATCTATTCAGCCAACTACTTCTCAAAATAAAGGTCAAGTCAATAAACCTAAGGTTTTTCATGTTTCCAATCAAGCTATGGCGTGTGAATATTGTTCAGATAATCACAAATTATGTTTTTGTAAAAAGTTTGCAAAAATTGATTATGATAAAAGGCATGACTTTGTTATGAAAAATCATATGTGTTTTAACTGCTTAGGTAGTAATCATTCTGTAAAACAATGCCAAAAAACCACTAGTTGTCGTCTTTGTAATCGGCGTCATCACTCTCTCCTTCACCCAAACAACAGTTCAGTAACTACTGTTACTCAAAATAATAGCAATGATCAGGTCACAAAGGACAACCCGTCGCCCCCAGTGGCGGGATCATCATCAAATGATAGTTCACCAATTGTCTCATGTTTTTCGTCAGGAAAGAGTAGTCAAGTGTTGTTAGCCACCGCGTTAATCAATGCTGAGTCGAAATTCGGAGGCAAACAGGTCATCAGAGCCTTGATTGATCAGGGCTCACAGGCCTCTTTTATAACAGAGGCCACAGTACAAACGTTGGGCCTGAAAAAGGTTCACGCGAATGGTATAATTTCAGGTGTTGGTGGAGATAGCACCATCACTTCAAAATCAATAGTTTCTTTAAAAATTCAATCGAGAGTGGATTCGTCTTGTGAAATTGTAGTCAGAGCGTATGTATTGAAATACATAACTACTCTTCTCCCAGTTATGAAAATAAGTGAGTTGCAAGAGTTGGATTTGCATACGATTACATTGGCCGATCCCCAGTACAACAGGCCTAATAAAATTAATATTTTATTAGGTGCTGAAGTTTACTGTCAGATTATACAACAAGGGCTTTTGAAAGGTCCTACCGGTACTCCAGTGGCTCAGTGCACCTCTCTCGGCTGGATTCTGTCGGGGTTAGTATCTAATAAACAAACTAATAACAAAGAAACTAAACTGGTAGTTATGAATGCTACTATAAATGAAGACGAAGTGCTGAAAAGGTTTTGGAATTAGAGTCAGATAATTCTTTAATTTCACAAAAAATCTTAACTGAAGAACAACAGAAATGCGAAGAGTATTTTAATATTACAACGCGTAGAGCGCCTGATGGACGCTACGTAGTTCGATTACCTTTCCGCGAAGCTGATCCTGCTTGTAAATATGGTAGATTTCGGGAGATAGCTGAAAAGAGATTAAAATCGTTAGAAAGAAAGTTAAATAAAAACAAAGAAATGAAGAAACGTTATACAGATGTTATAAAAGAGTACTTACAGTTAGGTCACATGATAGCGGTTCCGGAAAATGATGATAAGCAGTCGGAAGCTGTGTATCTTCCTCATCACGCGGTCATAAGAGAAGACAAGTCCACCACAAAGGTGAGAGTCGTTTTTGATGCGTCGTGTAAGGGAGCAAATGGCATATCTTTGAACGACACATTACTGATTGGTCCACCATTACAGTCTGAGTTACGACATCTAATTATCCGATGGAGAGTACATCCTATTTGTTTAGCGGCTGATATTATAAAAATGTATCGCCAGGTTCGAGTCCATGATGATGATGCGGTGTTTCAGCGAATATTGTGGAGAGATAATCCTGAAGACCCGGTGCGAGAATACCAGCTGGTCACTGTAACGTTTGGAACGGCTTCAGCCCCATACTTAGCAGTCAAGGCACTCCAGCAGGTAGCACTTGATCATAGAGACAAATTTCCAGAAGCTGCAAAAAGGGTTCTTGAAGACTTTTATATGGATGACCTTATGAGTGGCTGCGAAACGCTAGAAGAAGGCATTAAATTATTCAAAGAAATTGACATGTTGCTAAGCAAAGGTGGATTTAAGACGCAAAAATGGACCAGTAATGATGAAAGGATAATAAAGGAAATAAACTTAGGAAATAAAGAACAAGACATAGTAAAGGAAAGGGATTTAGGACAAAATTTAGAAATTAAACTAGATTCTATAATGAAAGTTTTAGGACTCACCTGGAACCGTAGAGATGATGTCTTCCAATACTCCGTGAAATTTATGAAGACCGCAGGACCTGAAACAAAAAGAACAGTTATTGCTAATATATCACGGTTGTTTGATCCATTAGGTTGGTTGGCACCAGCGTTGATTACAGCAAAGGTATTCATCCAAAAGCTGTGGTTAGCGGGAATAAGCTGGGATGAAGAAATTCCAAACCAATTATTAGATGAATGGAATACTTACTGTAGTGAGCTGTCACAACTTACGGGGTTTAAGATTCCTAGATGGCTAGGAACAAAGGCGAGTGATATCAAAGTAGATTTGCACGGCTTCTCTGATGCTTCCAAGGTGGCATATTCGGCAGCAGTCTATATCCGTAGAGTTGATATCACTGGCAGTGTTCATGTTTCACTAGTTGCGGCTAAATCACGAGTCGCACCTATAAAACAAATAAGCATACCGCGCCTAGAGTTGTGTGGCGCAGTATTGGTGACACGTTTGCTTGTTGAGATGGCAGAAGTTTTAAACATCCCCAAACCTAACTTGCGAGCATGGACAGATTCGACGGTCGTACTCGCATGGTTAAACAAACATCCAAGCCATTGGAAAACTTTTGTAGCCAACAGAGTCTCTGAAATTCTTACAACGTTAGACGCATCTCAATGGGCACACATACCTTCGAAGCAGAACCCTGCTGATTGCGCGTCTAGAGGAATACGACCTGTAGAACTTATAGATAATAGTTTGTGGCTACAGGGTCCAGTGATTCTACAAGAAAAAGATATAAGTTACCCGAGGCCAAAAGAATTAGAAGTAGATTTAGAAAGGTCAATAGTAACAAATTGTTCATCTATTGATAATTTTATATGGGACAGATATTCTTCGCTCTCTAAATTGTTATGTATTGTGGCATATTGTAGACGATTTTTAAATTATAAAACCGATACTGATCGGACTAAACACTTGCGTAAATGGGAAATCGATGAAGCTTTAAATTGTTGTATTCAGCAATGTCAAAGACAAGAGTTCGAAGTAGAGCTTACAGAATTAAAACAGAAAGGGGAAATTAAGTCAAAGGGAAGTAAAATAAGAACACTTAACCCGTACATAGATGAGAAAGGTATAATCAGAGTGGGTGGAAGACTACAAAAGGCTCAATTAGAAGAGAAAACAAAACATCCAATTGTATTACCCCATCGATCTCATTTCACGCAATTAATCATCAGAGATGCTCATTTTAAAACCTTGCATGGAGGACCTCAACTCATGCTAACTTACATACGTTCAGCATACTGGATTATTGGTGTAAAAAATTTAGTGAAACATCATGTTCGGCGATGTGTTTCCTGCGTAAAAAATAGTGGGACTGTGAAGACTCAAATGATGGGTTCATTGCCATCAGTTCGCGGAACTCCATCCAGAGCGTTCTTGCACAGTGGAGTGGATTACGCAGGCCCTATCAATGTTAGGACATCAAAGGGACGAGGACATCGATCTTATAAAGGCTACATATGTTTATTCATATGTATGGCAACACGGGCCATACACTTAGAGATGGTTAGTGATTTAACTTCCCAAGGCTTTTTAGCAGCCTTTAGACGATTTGTATCTCGTAGAGGTCATTGTACGGATTTATGGAGCGACAATGGCACCAACTTCGTTGGAGCGTCCAAAGAATTAAGAGAGTTACTGATAGCACAAGAGTCCAACCTGTCTGAGGAAATCGCCAAGAGCTTAGCTCTCATCGGCACAACGTGGCATTTTATTCCCGCACACGCTCCCAATTTCGGTGGACTATGGGAAGCAGGCGTAAAATCCACCAAGTTTCATTTAAAACGGGTCATAGGTAACTCTACACTAACCTTTGAAGAGATGACCACTCTCCTGACACAGATTGAGGCGTGTCTAAACTCCCGGCCGCTTTCGGTAATAAATGGCACAGATCCAGATGAGTGCATACCGTTGACTCCTGGACATTTTTTAATAGGAGAGCCAATACTTACTGTGCCTAATACAAATTACGATACCAGTCCAATTACTAACCTGAAAAGATGGCACTTAGTGCAATGTATGTTGCAAACCTTTTGGCGTCGATGGGCTAACGAATATTTGACACATTTTCTTCATAGATATAAATGGAATAATAAGATACCTGAACCCCAAGTAGGAGACGTTGTTTTGGTAAAGGAAGATGATTTGCCACCTGCAAGGTGGCTTCTTGGCAAGGTTGTAGAGAAACACCCAGGCAGTGATAATCTTACCCGAGTGGTAACATTAAAATGTAAATCTTCTTATATAAAAAGACCCACTTCAAAATTGTGCATTCTGCCTGTCACAGAATAGAAAATGTATTGATATTGTTTAGTTTTTAAGAACAGTTGTTAGACTTATAATAAAGTAAAGTACATTGCACTTCCTAATATTGTAAAGGGTAATGTATTACGTGCTGTGTGATATAAGTATGTAGAGATTTCCCACCAAGGCTAATGCTAGTATTGCTTTGTATTCTTGTTGCTTGTGTCTTCATTAAGTTCGTCACGGTGGGCGGTTCTTTAAGGACAAATGTCCTTGGTGGGCGGTATGTTTAAAGTAGTTTAAAACGTTAAGCAAATTTATTGAACATTGTGCTCGATAGATGGCGTTGTGCCGCATTCCTTAAAACCTGAATCGCGGTGTTAAGATTCTCCGCCGTTTAATGACCCTAATGAGACTTTGTTAAATAAACCAATTTATTTTCTTGCCCTACTTTCGAGTATTATTCAACCCTATAAGATTCCTAGATCATCCCAATACAAACAGTTTATTTAAAACACACACTTGACACTTAAATATTGTGGGCTGCTGACAGTGGTGCGTTTTTTTTAGCGAAGTGGAGCACCAACTCTTGAGCAACATGTTCTTTCCAATTAAAATCTATATATTCGTGGGCAAAGCGGAGTCTTGCTTGGCGATGAACAGCAGTTCATTGACTTTTACGTGCCGGCTTGTATTGTTTCAGTCCAGCAGCATGCACAAATATGTCTACTAACAATCCGTTCTAATACGGGAGTAAACGTTACAGGTATTGGTCACAAACGGCCCTTTTAAACATTTCCTGTTTCCTCAAAACGTCGTAACCACAATTTGACTGTATTTCTCTGAAACAAATAAATGAAACGGGTGTCACTTTACTTTTAAGTATTTCTACACTAATATTATAAAGGGGAAAAAAATATATATTTGTTTGTTTGTTTGTAATGGATAAACTCAAAAACTACTGGACAAATTATAAAAATTATTTCACCATTAGTAAGCTATATTATCTGCGAGTAACTATATTTTATTTTATTTTTACGCGGTCGTATCACAGCTTCTAAAGCACATGAGGTCAGCGTTTGCCATACTACAGATGGTTCATTAGTTGCTGCCATTATGGGTGCCAAAATACCTGATACAGCAGCAATGAAAAGGGGAAGAAATTTGGAGTTATCTGTTCGAAACGCTGTAGCAAACTAAGTAGGGAAAAAATTTACATCATGTGGACTATTTGTTTCTCTTTGAAATAAAATATCCTACAAATAACAAAGTGATGAAAAATTACATAAAAAATGGAGTCATCACTGATAAATATAAAGCTCAAGTGCAATTACAAATGTATATTTCAGGTAAAAAAAAATGTTATTTTTGTGTTGCTGATATAAATTTTGAGAAATCGAAAAAAGTTAAAATTATTTTAATAACCTATGATGATACATATGTCGCTAACTTATTAAATAAACTAACTTCATTCTGGACAACAATTATTTATCCAATTTTGTACCGTAATACTAATCTGGATTTGTGAATAGGATATATAGTATAGGTTTGTATAAAACAAAATTTGTTTTAGCAAGTACATACTAGGTTAGTACTAATTTTAATTAAACCATGTCATGTAATATTAAATTTTAACGTTGATACCTAGATGTATGAGTAAATTGTGTATTTATTATATATAACAGTAAAGTAGTATAATGCCAATGACATAATAATAATAATAGTTTTAAGTAATAATAAAATTAACACTGTAACATATGGGCCAATTCAGTTCAGAACTGTTTAAATAAAAGAAACTGTTCTTATGTAGATAAGGTTGATTATTGACTGCTCAGGATTTCGATTCGCGGCGAGAGAAATGAAACGCGGGTTTAGTAAACGAGGTCTGTATTGCAACTGTGTTGAAGGAAACAAATTGACATTAGGAGCGGTTACGCACACATTCAAACTTAACATTCCACAAAACACATTGCCACCAAAGGACCTAGTCCTTTACTAACTTAATTAACACAGTAAACAAAGATATAAATAAGACTTAAGTGGACTGTATACTTAAATTACAATAATGTAGTTTTATATAAACAATTTTTTTTTTTTTCAAAAGTTAAACATAAAGTTATTGCTAATATTAATCTTTATCAATTGGTAAAGCACAAATCCTAGAGATTGATCTTTTAACAATATTATTGCGGTATCTAATACTATAAACTCGAGTAAGGCCGTCTTCTCCTGGATGTTTGGCAGTTATTCTACCCAAAGCCCATTTAGGAGGTGGCAATTGGTCTTCCTTCAAGAGCACGATATCTCCAATTTCATATTCCTTTTGCTGTTTAATCCACTTTGGTCTTGTTTGAAGGCGTGTTAAATATTCACTCTGCCAGCGATGCCAGAAATTGGCTACCAGACGTTGGCAGAGTTGCCATCTGGATAAATGGCTAATGTTGATTTCATTCAAGTTTGGGGTAGGTATTGTAACAGGAGCTTCGCCTATCAAAAAGTGTCCAGGAGTTAATATTTCTAGCTCAGTGTCAGCTGTATCCACGGGTATCAACGGGCGTGAGTTGAGACATGCTTCGACCTGGCATAATATTGTTGTCAACTCTTCGTATGTCAGGTGAGTGTCCAGGATTCTCTTTAGGTGGAACTTTGTAGATTTGACCGCGGCTTCCCATAGTCCACCGAAGTTCGGGCTGTACGGTGGTATGAAGTGCCACTGCGTACCGTCTACGGCGAGCATATCTGCTAGATGGCCTGGTAAATTTAGATTGGCTTCTTTCCATGCTGAATGTAATTCTTTATTAGCTCCTACGAAGTTACGTCCATGATCGCTCCAAATATGAGCGCACCTTCCTCTTCGAGCAACAAATCTGTTGAATACTCCGATAAATGCATCAGATGTTAGATCGCCAGCCAACTCTAAATGGATGGCCTTTGTGGCCATGCAAACGAATATGGCGATGTACGCTTTGTGAGTTTTTGCACCTCTACCCTTTGACATCAGTACTTGTAAAGGGCCGGCAAAATCTATTCCACTGTTAATAAATGGACGAGCAGGAGTGATACGAGCTTCAGGAAGGTCACCCATAAGCTGAGTTCTCGATATTGCTCTGTGTCGAGCACACACAATGCACTTATGTACATGCGTCTTTATAATGTTCTTTACACGTATGATCCAGTATTGTGATTTAATGTAGCTGAGCATCAATTGAATGCCTCCGTGTAATGTCTTCTTATGTGCATCAGCTACAATAAGATGGGAAAGTTGATTCTTCGTACCTAGAATGATTGGATGCTTTTGATCATTATTGATATTTGCGTTTCGTAATCTTCCGCCCACCCTGAGAATATTCTTGTCATCTAAATATGGATTTAGTGTTTTTAAACAACTTTCTTTCTTTACGTATCTTCCTTTCTGTAAACTTTCTATTTCTACTGGAAATTCTTCGCTTTGTGCTATTGTTATGCATATTGTTAATGCTTCTTCCAATTCAGTAGTTGTAATAGATGTATCTAGGTTTTCAGGCTTCTTCTTAAATCGTAAAAATCTTAAACTGTAAATTATTGTTTTCAAAAGTTCATGGAGCGTATTGAAGTCTTCAAATTTCATTCTTAGCGTTTTAAAATTCACTGATATGTTCTTCATTTCTAGTTCTGTAGGTTTTATGTTTGGTTTATTAAATTTTATATTTTTATCCTTTAGCCAACCTGGCCCTTCCCACCATAGTTTATTGTTGACTAGGTTGTCTACATATGTTCCTCTAGAACCAATATCGGCTGGATTGTCTTTTGATCTTACATGGTACCATTGTGAATTGGGAACATTATCCAATATTTCAATAACACGGTTGGTGACAAATAATTTCCATCTATTTGGATCACCTGCCAGCCACGCCAAAACCACTGTGGAATCGGTCCAGGCGTAGACTTCCTTGTCTGGTAGCCTCATTGCTTCTCTCACTTGCGTCAAGAGTTTGGCAAGGAGAACGGCGCCGCAGAGTTCGAGGCGGGGAAGGGAAACTGTCTTAACTGGTGACACCTTAGTGCGGGATGCGATTATTCCTGTGTTAACTTCTCTGTTTTCTTTTTCTACTCTATAATATACTACTGCACAATATGCTTTGATTGAAGCGTCACAATATCCATGTAAACTTATCTTCTCATTTTCTGTCTCTGTATATATCCATCTTTCTATTTGTATCTCATGTAAATTGTTAAAACTTTCTCTAATTTTATTCCATTCTTGTTTATGTGTATTCTTAACCTCTTCATCCCAGTCAAGTCTATCTTTCCAAATATTTTGAATTAAAATTTTAGCAGGAATGATAGCTGGTGATATCCATCCTAACGGGTCAAATAAGCGTTGTAAATCTGCCAGAATGTTTCTTTTCGTAATCAAAGCTGATTTAGGTGGTAATTTGATTTGATACTGAAAGGTATCTGTTTTCATATTCCAGGTTAAACCCAATGTCTTAACAATACTCGCGTTTGTCTCAACACTTGCACTTCTCAGTGATTGTGGAATTGAATCTATAAATTCTTTGCTATTTGAAGCCTATTTCTGTAATGTGAACCCTCCACATTCTAATAATTGACTTAATTCTTGACTTGCTTTTATTGCTTCTTGTACTGTGTTACTCCCACTGATACAATCATCTACGTAAAATTCTTCTGCTAGTATTTTGGCTCCTGCAGGATATTTATCCCCTTCATCAATAGCTAACTGTTTTATTGTTTTGATTGCTAGGTAGGGCGCGGAGGCGGTACCAAACGTTACTCTTAACATGCGATAGTCTTCTATCTCGTGCGTGGGATCCTGTCTCCACAATACTCGTTGATAATCTGTATCTTCTTTTGTAACCAATATCATGCGATACATTTTCTGTATGTCAGCTATAAAGCAGATTTTCTTCATACCACATCTCATAATTAAACTTCTTAAATCTTCTTGTAGTTGGGGTCCAACTAATAGCAAATCATTGAGTGAATTGTTTTTTGAACTTTTGCACGACGCGTCAAAAACAATTCTGACCTTCGTGGTCTCGCTATCTCCTCGAATGACTGCATGGTGTGGTAGATAAATTGACAATTTATTTTTCTCTTCTTCAGGAACTTTCTCCATGTGATTCAATTGTATATATTCTTCCATAACTTTACAGTAATCTTCTTTTAATTGTGGTTTATTTTCTAATCTTCTTTCTAATTGTTCCAGTCTCTTCAGAGCTATGTTTCTTGTCGATCCAATTTCTTGTGGTGGTATTTTAAAGGGTAATTTTACGATGTATTTTCCAGTTAAATCTCGTGTATGTGTTGTTTTATAAATATCTTCACAAGTGCGTTCATCGAAGGTAAGTTTGCGATTTGTAGTATCATCTATGTTCCAAAGATTTTTCAAAAGATTATCCATATCTATTTCTATATGTTGATGCATTACTACTATGTCGTTGCTAATATGTTGACCTTCTGAGATATTGCCGAACAATATCCATCCCAAACTTGTTTCTTGAGCGGAAGGTGTGCCTGGTGGTCCCTTTATTAAATTATCTTTCACAATCTCGGTGTATACATCAATGCCAAGCAACAGATCAATTTTGTTTGACTTGAAGTATTGTGGATCAGCTAACGTTAAGCCGTTTAGATGTGACCAGTTTGATCTATTTTCAATTGTAGAACTGGGCAACTTCGACGTTATGTGTGATTTTAAAACATATGCCTTCAGAGGGAGATTGAATTGTTTATCACGTCTTGATGAGATCTCCAACTGTACTGCATAACGTACTGGAGTTGTCGTAGATCCTACTCCTGTAATAGAACCTCGTACAGGAGTTTTCTTTAGTCGAATCAATTGAGTTGCATTCTCTGTAATGAATGATGCCTGTGAACCAGGATCGATTAATGCTCTTAATGTAGTCTCGCGACCACACTCACTCTTGATCGGTACCAGCGCTGTCGCTAGTAACGCTCTTCTCTGCGTGTATGCGAAGTTCACTATAATTGACTCATCCTGATGATTTTCTTGTATGTTACTAGGCGTTTGTGTTGAGGAGATTACAGGTGGGTTGTTATTCTTCTCTGTATCCTGAGAATCTTCTCCCTTCTTCTTAAGATGAAGAAGTGAATGGTGACGCCGTCCACAAATCTTACAAGAAGTCTTCTGTTTACAATAATGCACTGGATGGCCTGGTAATAAGCAGTTGTAGCATAATCGATTGTTTTTAATGAACTCATGTTTCTTATCCATATCAAGTTTCACAAATTCTTTACAATGGCATAGAAGATGTTGAGCGTTACATAATTTGCAAGTAATTGTTACAGCTGACGTATGACATGCACGCTCCTTATTAGTTTTTTGAGTGCTAGATGAAGGCGAACACGTTAACTCGAGTGTATGGATTCGATTTTCCAAAAAAGTAATCATATTTTGTAATGTAGGTAGATCAGTTTCACATTCGCGACTTACGTGTGATTCCCATTCTTTGTGTGTGTCAGAATCCAATTTCTGCACAGTAATGTAAATGATTACTGGGTCCCATGATGTTGTTGAAATATTCAAAGAATCCAAACTATTTAAACACTCCTTTGTACTATCTATCAGAACTTTCAATTGTCCCGGCGATTGTGTGCTAAACTTTTTAAATGAAAATAGCCTTTTCAGTATTGCATTCACTATGAGCCGCTTGTGGCTATATCTATTTTTCAAAGTTTCCCATGCCCTATGATAATTCTGTTCTGTGACTGGAATGTGTTTAATTGTATTTCTAGCTTCGCCAGTCAAGCACGAATTAAGATAATGACCCAGAATCATTGCTTCCATAACCTGGAACAGGCCTGCGAATACCAGAGGTTGCCCTTGGAGCACTTGCACAGTGCGTAGTAAGATATTTGAAGACATAAAAATAATAATAATATTTTCTAAAGAGAATACATCATATCAGTGTTCCATTCTTCAGTTAAGCACATCTATGTAAATAGTGTAATAGATCTATAGGGAAATGTTATAATTTTACTTGCAAAGTAATATCTGGTGCATTTGAGGCTGGAAGATTTACATTTCTACGCTTAAATAGCTGCTGTTCTCTCTTTTGTTTTCGCAGCTGTACACCTTCTTCTTCTCGACGGCGACGCAGCTCATCTGCGCTCAAGCCTGCGTTCTTGTAACGATGCTTGTGTCCACCAGACATCTTAAACAAGAAAGAGACTAGTGTAAATAAGAGCTGTCAAATTTAGTTACTCTGACACATCCATACAGTCATAGTTGACATCTTAAAACGTATGGATTAAAAATACGGAAAAGTTCAAGGCAAAACTAATTTGACATCGCTAACTTAGTTCTTTGATGTCACCGTCCTTTTCTTTCGCTGTATGTTAGTAAGAGATGTTAATTCTCTAAATTTAGTCTAGTTTGTGTACAAGGGAATCGGCACCATTGACACTTAAATATTGTGGGCTGCTGACAGTGGTGCGTTTTTTTTAGCGAAGTGGAGCACCAACTCTTGAGCAACATGTTCTTTCCAATTAAAATCTATATATTCGTGGGCAAAGCGGAGTCTTGCTTGGCGATGAACAGCAGTTCATTGACTTTTACGTGCCGGCTTGTATTGTTTCAGTCCAGCAGCATGCACAAATATGTCTACTAACAATCCGTTCTAATACGGGAGTAAACATTACAGGTATTGGTCACGAACGGCCCTTTTAAACATTTCCTGTTTCCTCAAAACGTCGTAACCACAATTTGACTGTATTTCTCTGAAACAATTTTTTTTTTTTTTTTTTTTTTATATTATCTGCGAGTAACTATATTTTATTTTATTTTTACGCGGTCGTATCACAGCTTCTAAAGCACATGAGGTCAGCGTTTGCCATACTACAGATGGTTCATTAGTTGCTGCCATTGTGGGTGCCAAAATACCTGATACAGCAGCAATGAAAAGGGGAAGAAATTTGGAGTTATCTGTTCGAAACGCTGTAGCAAACTAAGTAGGGAAAAAATTTACATCATGTGGACTATTTGTTTCTCTTTGAAATAAAATATCCTACAAATAACAAAGTGATGAAAAATTACATAAAAAATGGAGTCATCACTGATAAATATAAAGCTCAAGTGCAATTACAAATGTATATTTCAGGTAAAAAAAAATGTTATTTTTGTGTTGCTGATATAAATTTTGAGAAATCGAAAAAAGTTAAAATTATTTTAATAACCTATGATGATACATATGTCGCTAACTTATTAAATAAACTAACTTCATTCTGGACAACAATTATTTATCCAATTTTGTACCGTAATACTAATCTGGATTTGTGAATAGGATATATAGTATAGGTTTGTATAAAACAAAATTTGTTTTAGCAAGTACATACTAGGTTAGTACTAATTTTAATTAAACCATGTCATGTAATATTAAATTTTAACGTTGATACCTAGATGTATGAGTAAATTGTGTATTTATTATATATAACAGTAAAGTAGTATAATGCCAATGACATAATAATAATAGTTTTAAGTAATAATAAAATTAACACTGTAACATATGGGCCAATTCAGTTCAGAACTGTTTAAATAAAAGAAACTGTTCTTATGTAGATAAGGTTGATTATTGACTGCTCAGGATTTCGATTCGCGGCGAGAGAAATGAAACGCGGGTTTAGTAAACGAGGTCTGTATTGCAACTGTGTTGAAGGAAACAAATTGACATTAGGAGCGGTTACGCACACATTCAAACTTAACATTCCACAAAACACATTGCCACCAAAGGACCTAGTCCTTTACTAACTTAATTAACACAGTAAACAAAGATATAAATAAGACTTAAGTGGACTGTATACTTAAATTACAATAATGTAGTTTTATATAAACAATTTTTTTTTTTTTCAAAAGTTAAACATAAAGTTATTGCTAATATTAATCTTTATCAATTGGTAAAGCACAAATCCTAGAGATTGATCTTTTAACAATATTATTGCGGTATCTAATACTATAAACTCGAGTAAGGCCGTCTTCTCCTGGATGTTTGGCAGTTATTCTACCCAAAGCCCATTTAGGAGGTGGCAATTGGTCTTCCTTCAAGAGCACGATATCTCCAATTTCATATTCCTTTTGCTGTTTAATCCACTTTGGTCTTGTTTGAAGGCGTGTTAAATATTCACTCTGCCAGCGATGCCAGAAATTGGCTACCAGACGTTGGCAGAGTTGCCATCTGGATAAATGGCTAATGTTGATTTCATTCAAGTTTGGGGTAGGTATTGTAACAGGAGCTTCGCCTATCAAAAAGTGTCCAGGAGTTAATATTTCTAGCTCAGTGTCAGCTGTATCCACGGGTATCAACGGGCGTGAGTTGAGACATGCTTCGACCTGGCATAATATTGTTGTCAACTCTTCGTATGTCAGGTGAGTGTCCAGGATTCTCTTTAGGTGGAACTTTGTAGATTTGACCGCGGCTTCCCATAGTCCACCGAAGTTCGGGCTGTACGGTGGTATGAAGTGCCACTGCGTACCGTCTACGGCGAGCATATCTGCTAGATGGCCTGGTAAATTTAGATTGGCTTCTTTCCATGCTGAATGTAATTCTTTATTAGCTCCTACGAAGTTACGTCCATGATCGCTCCAAATATGAGCGCACCTTCCTCTTCGAGCAACAAATCTGTTGAATGCTCCGATAAATGCATCAGATGTTAGATCGCCAGCCAACTCTAAATGGATGGCCTTTGTGGCCATGCAAACGAATATGGCGATGTACGCTTTGTGAGTTTTTGCACCTCTACCCTTTGACATCAGTACTTGTAAAGGGCCGGCAAAATCTATTCCACTGTTAATAAATGGACGAGCAGGAGTGATACGAGCTTCAGGAAGGTCACCCATAAGCTGAGTTCTCGATATTGCTCTGTGTCGAGCACACACAATGCACTTATGTACATGCGTCTTTATAATGTTCTTTACACGTATGATCCAGTATTGTGATTTAATGTAGCTGAGCATCAATTGAATGCCTCCGTGTAATGTCTTCTTATGTGCATCAGCTACAATAAGATGGGAAAGTTGATTCTTCGTACCTAGAATGATTGGATGCTTTTGATCATTATTGATATTTGCGTTTCGTAATCTTCCGCCCACCCTGAGAATATTCTTGTCATCTAAATATAGATTTAGTGTTTTTAAACAACTTTCTTTCTTTACGTATCTTCCTTTCTGTAAACTTTCTATTTCTACTGGAAATTCTTCGCTTTGTGCTATTGTTATGCATATTGTTAATGCTTCTTCCAATTCAGTAGTTGTAATAGATGTATCTAGGTTTTCAGGCTTCTTCTTAAATCGTAAAAATCTTAAACTGTAAATTATTGTTTTCAAAAGTTCATGGAGCGTATTGAAGTCTTCAAATTTCATTCTTAGCGTTTTAAAATTCACTGATATGTTCTTCATTTCTAGTTCTGTAGGTTTTATGTTTGGTTTATTAAATTTTATATTTTTATCCTTTAGCCAACCTGGCCCTTCCCACCATAGTTTATTGTTGACTAGGTTGTCTACATATGTTCCTCTAGAACCAATATCGGCTGGATTGTCTTTTGATCTTACATGGTACCATTGTGAATTGGGAACATTATCCAATATTTCAATAACACGGTTGGTGACAAATAATTTCCATCTATTTGGATCACCTGCCAGCCACGCCAAAACCACTGTGGAATCGGTCCAGGCGTAGACTTCCTTGTCTGGTAGCCTCATTGCTTCTCTCACTTGCGTCAAGAGTTTGGCAAGGAGAACGGCGCCGCAGAGTTCGAGGCGGGGAAGGGAAACTGTCTTAACTGGTGACACCTTAGTGCGGGATGCGATTATTCCTGTGTTAACTTCTCTGTTTTCTTTTTCTACTCTATAATATACTACTGCACAATATGCTTTGATTGAAGCGTCACAATATCCATGTAAACTTATCTTCTCATTTTCTGTCTCTGTATATATCCATCTTTCTATTTGTATCTCATGTAAATTGTTAAAACTTTCTCTAATTTTATTCCATTCTTGTTTATGTGTATTCTTAACCTCTTCATCCCAGTCAAGTCTATCTTTCCAAATATTTTGAATTAAAATTTTAGCAGGAATGATAGCTGGTGATATCCATCCTAACGGGTCAAATAAGCGTTGTAAATCTGCCAGAATGTTTCTTTTCGTAATCAAAGCTGATTTAGGTGGTAATTTGATTTGATACTGAAAGGTATCTGTTTTCATATTCCAGGTTAAACCCAATGTCTTAACAATACTCGCGTTTGTCTCAACACTTGCACTTCTCAGTGATTGTGGAATTGAATCTATAAATTCTTTGCTATTTGAAGCCTATTTCTGTAATGTGAACCCTCCACATTCTAATAATTGACTTAATTCTTGACTTGCTTTTATTGCTTCTTGTACTGTGTTACTCCCACTGATACAATCATCTACGTAAAATTCTTCTGCTAGTATTTTGGCTCCTGCAGGATATTTATCCCCTTCATCAATAGCTAACTGTTTTATTGTTTTGATTGCTAGGTAGGGCGCGGAGGCGGTACCAAACGTTACTCTTAACATGCGATAGTCTTCTATCTCGTGCGTGGGATCCTGTCTCCACAATACTCGTTGATAATCTGTATCTTCTTTTGTAACCAATATCATGCGATACATTTTCTGTATGTCAGCTATAAAGCAGATTTTCTTCATACCACATCTCATAATTAAACTTCTTAAATCTTCTTGTAGTTGGGGTCCAACTAATAGCAAATCATTGAGTGAATTGTTTTTTGAACTTTTGCACGACGCGTCAAAAACAATTCTGACCTTCGTGGTCTCGCTATCTCCTCGAATGACTGCATGGTGTGGTAGATAAATTGACAATTTATTTTTCTCTTCTTCAGGAACTTTCTCCATGTGATTCAATTGTATATATTCTTCCATAACTTTACAGTAATCTTCTTTTAATTGTGGTTTATTTTCTAATCTTCTTTCTAATTGTTCCAGTCTCTTCAGAGCTATGTTTCTTGTCGATCCAATTTCTTGTGGTGGTATTTTAAAGGGTAATTTTACGATGTATTTTCCAGTTAAATCTCGTGTATGTGTTGTTTTATAAATATCTTCACAAGTGCGTTCATCGAAGGTAAGTTTGCGATTTGTAGTATCATCTATGTTCCAAAGATTTTTCAAAAGATTATCCATATCTATTTCTATATGTTGATGCATTACTACTATGTCGTTGCTAATATGTTGACCTTCTGAGATATTGCCGAACAATATCCATCCCAAACTTGTTTCTTGAGCGGAAGGTGTGCCTGGTGGTCCCTTTATTAAATTATCTTTCACAATCTCGGTGTATACATCAATGCCAAGCAACAGATCAATTTTGTTTGACTTGAAGTATTGTGGATCAGCTAACGTTAAGCCGTTTAGATGTGACCAGTTTGATCTATTTTCAATTGTAGAACTGGGCAACTTCGACGTTATGTGTGATTTTAAAACATATGCCTTCAGAGGGAGATTGAATTGTTTATCACGTCTTGATGAGATCTCCAACTGTACTGCATAACGTACTGGAGTTGTCGTAGATCCTACTCCTGTAATAGAACCTCGTACAGGAGTTTTCTTTAGTCGAATCAATTGAGTTGCATTCTCTGTAATGAATGATGCCTGTGAACCAGGATCGATTAATGCTCTTAATGTAGTCTCGCGACCACACTCACTCTTGATCGGTACCAGCGCTGTCGCTAGTAACGCTCTTCTCTGCGTGTATGCGAAGTTCACTATAATTGACTCATCCTGATGATTTTCTTGTATGTTACTAGGCGTTTGTGTTGAGGAGATTACAGGTGGGTTGTTATTCTTCTCTGTATCCTGAGAATCTTCTCCCTTCTTCTTAAGATGAAGAAGTGAATGGTGACGCCGTCCACAAATCTTACAAGAAGTCTTCTGTTTACAATAATGCACTGGATGGCCTGGTAATAAGCAGTTGTAGCATAATCGATTGTTTTTAATGAACTCATGTTTCTTATCCATATCAAGTTTCACAAATTCTTTACAATGGCATAGAAGATGTTGAGCGTTACATAATTTGCAAGTAATTGTTACAGCTGACGTATGACATGCACGCTCCTTATTAGTTTTTTGAGTGCTAGATGAAGGCGAACACGTTAACTCGAGTGTATGGATTCGATTTTCCAAAAAAGTAATCATATTTTGTAATGTAGGTAGATCAGTTTCACATTCGCGACTTACGTGTGATTCCCATTCTTTGTGTGTGTCAGAATCCAATTTCTGCACAGTAATGTAAATGATTACTGGGTCCCATGATGTTGTTGAAATATTCAAAGAATCCAAACTATTTAAATACTCCTTTGTACTATCTATCAGAACTTTCAATTGTCCCGGCGATTGTGTGCTAAACTTTTTAAATGAAAATAGCCTTTTCAGTATTGCATTCACTATGAGCCGCTTGTGGCTATATCTATTTTTCAAAGTTTCCCATGCCCTATGATAATTCTGTTCTGTGACTGGAATGCTATAGCTTCGCCAGTCAAGCACGAATTAAGATAATGACCCAGAATCATTGCTTCCATAACCTGGAACAGGCCTGCGAATACCAGAGGTTGCCCTTGGAGCACTTGCACAGTGCGTAGTAAGATATTTGAAGACATAAAAATAATAATAATATTTTCTAAAGAGAATACATCATATCAGTGTTCCATTCTTCAGTTAAGCACATCTATGTAAATAGTGTAATAGATCTATAGGGAAATGTTATAATTTTACCTGCAAAGTAATATCTGGTGCATTTGAAGCTGGAAGATTTACATTTCTACGCTTAAATAGCTGCTGTTCTCTCTTTTGTTTTCGCAGCTGTACACCTTCTTCTTCTAGACGGCGACGCAGCTCATCTGCGCTCAAGCCTGCGTTCTTGTAACGATGCTTGGGTCCACCAGACATCTTAAAAACCATAATTTAAATAAGTAAATAAATGAACCTCTGTGTAATAACTAAAT
The DNA here is from genome assembly GCA_949774945.1 of Hoplodrina ambigua. Lineage (NCBI taxonomy): Eukaryota > Metazoa > Arthropoda > Insecta > Lepidoptera > Noctuidae > Hoplodrina > Hoplodrina ambigua. The sequence continues at coordinate 16,515,830 of OX458964.1, forward strand.
AATATTTCATTAAAAGGTAATCGATAAAAAAGGAAAACAATAACATTATAATTGTTTTTTTTTCTATCATACCTCAAAATGTATAATACTAATTAAGTCTGTCACTATAATTTACATGAAAAATATTTCACTAATTCATAGGAGAACGTTTTTCTATAAACCATCTGACATATTCCACCCCTATCAGAGATGCACTTGAATTATCGAACTATTAAAATTCATATTCGGCAGCCCTGACACTATCAATAACATATTTTATGTTGTCAACTCAGTAGTAATATGCCATTAAGAATACGTATAAAATGGAAACCCTTCTATTTTTAGATAAAGTAGTAAATAATTACAAACTACAAGCACGAAATAAACGAAAATAATATACAGACAAGTCAAAATTGAAAGCACAGCAGCTCAATCGACGACATAAAACTGCAACCGAAATTACAACAAACAATGTGTTTTCCAATGATACATCTTCATCAAAAAGTACTTACAATTATTTTAGGAACCAGAAGTATGAAAACAAACAAAATTAATAGATACCTATTGCAAATCAATCCACCATCGATTAATAAACTCAAAAAAATATTTGATGCATGCAGATTGTAGGTATTACTAGTAAAACCATCGGTTCATTCGGATCGGAATCGAACAGATGAGACATAATCCCTATCATTCACATTCACACGTCACTTATGTTGCAAGGTGCTAAAATTAGACTTCCGTGCAGGATAGTAAATCGTCAAAATATCTCCTAAATAAAGTTTTCCCTCAATGAACTAGAAAGATATTGTATCTTTGTACGTCACTTAATGTCTTATTCTTCGAAATTAAAGCCGTAAACGTATCCTCAAAAGATTGCCATTCTTCATATATGCCCGTAAATGTGGGTAAGTTGATCCTCGGAAGTTTGACCTCGGTGTTGTTCGAACTGTCCTGTTGTGATGAACATGATGATGTATTTTGAATCACATCTCCTTTCTCTGTATTCAATAACTGAAGCGTATCCGTCATGTCTGTCTTCACATCCAAATATTTTTCTTCACACTGGCTGTATAGATCGTCGGTGAAATAGGTTATGTTTTTCCGTTGTTCTTTCTTAGTAATCTTTAATAACTGCTGATAATTATTCCGGTATGAATTCCAATAGTCTTCTAAACACTGTAGTCTTGCTTCAACGTAGCCTTTAGTTAGTCTTGCTTTCGGTGTCTTCTTAAAGTTTGCCTTAGCCTTCAAAATGTTGTCCGAAAAGTGTTCCAAAAGATCTAATGTTTGTTCCACGTTATCCATTATAATAACTTGACGATATTAACAGTCTTTATAACACGTTCACTTCGTTATTTTAAACAGTAATGTTCATCACACCATATAACTGCGATTTGTATAACAGCTGTCGATACTCCTTTGTTCCGCTAATGAGCTTCTTATAGAAAAAACTACTCGGCGACGATTCCGAGAACTCGGGTCACTGATAATATTATTTCTTCGATCCGTCTCGTTTTGGACCATGTTCTTATGTAGATAAGGTTGATTATTGACTGCTCAGGATTTCGATTCGCGGCGAGAGAAATGAAACGCGGGTTTAGTAAACGAGGTCTGTATTGCAACTGTGTTGAAGGAAACAAATTGACATTAGGAGCGGTTACGCACACATTCAAACTTAACAGAAACCATTTACTAATTTCATATTGTTTTATTGCTTATATAGTACCTATCTAAGAATTCAGCCGCTACTTTTATACTATCTGTATGTTAGACATGTTAGGAAAAATTACTTACTATGTATAGAACTAAGAGGGTCTTCACACACACATCCAACTTAGCTCGTCAACTAAATCGAAGAGGCATAGTGACATATGGTGTGTTGGATGTGTGCCCGAAAAATATACCATAACTTTATAATAACATAGTGGGTTCGATTCCAAAAGTAGGTATCAGTTGTAAGAGTAATGGACCTGGGATCCATTTGCATCATGAATTGATATTATTTGATAAGAGTCCTGTAAATTGATAAGTGCACAAGCTATAATAACCACATGATCAAGAACACGAAGTATATTTGAATTTATAACAGAATGTTGTTTTAACATATGAAATTCTCTTAAACGCCTTATAACCCTTATAACCCTTTCTATATGTATTCTCAAGCTAGCAATTATTTTGGTTCGGCGGACTTCTGTTTTTGATAAATTGGAACCTGCTGATACGCTAGGTGGCCTCAAGAGCTTTATGTTTTTTTCATTAAGTATTGGTTCTATGTGTTTGAACCCTCGATCAGCTAAGATAAAAGTACCCTCTGGCAACCCATCTAGAAAGTTGCAGTTTTGTACAACAGTCACATCACTTGTTCGACCTCCAAAACCAGGAGAAATGTAATTAATTAATCCATTAGGTGTGCATGATATCAAATACTTTATAGTATTACCTTTCTTATAATCAGACCACGTTAGAGCCTGATGAAGGGCCTTTGAAGGTTTTTGAATGTCAATTTCTAGGCAGTCTATAATACAGCTGACATTATAGTAGTTATGTCTGAATGCAACAGGAAGATTCTTTTTTACCAAATGATTATCTATGCTTACAATAAAGGGACGTAATACACTAGCAATTATTAGAACATTTTTTTCAAATAATTTACTGGCATATGATAATGATATTTCGAAATTATCTTCAAGTTCAGAAAATGTGCTGTTTAATCTAATTTTTTTTAGACATAACAAAATGTATTCTATTTCAATGCCTGTTTGTTTGTGTATCAACTCTATCAAAAAATAACATTCCTCAGAAATACCTATATACAATAAAGGCTTTTTGTGGATTAAACGCCTTGTATTTTTGAGGGACTGCAATTTTTCAATATTCACATTGGTCTCTGTGACATTGCTATCGGAGTCAGACACCCTTGATGACGATGGAGCTACTGAAGATGACATATTATCATCTGTCAAAGCTTCAGTGCTACAAGAAACATCGCTATCAGATTTTTCACAACCGAGAAAAAGAGTTCTTTTAATTCCTTTAGTAGCTCCAGATGTTGAATGTTGTGGACCGGATGGTTTGATCTTGAAGGGAGAAGTGAATCTAGATATTACAGAAACTTTAAATGGAGAGGTGGAAACAGTTTTACTTGTAAACACTGTCTGAACGCATTTGCTCCTATAATGAACATTCTTTTTCATCGCTACTTGCACAGATTTCACTGCAGTTACTATAGAGTCAGTTATTGTCTCTTTATCATCATGTACATTAAAGTTGGTGATTGTCTCTTCATCCTGTGTTCTCGGTGATTCTGAAAAGAAAAAAATTTTTACCTATTAAACACATACAAAAAATAATTTATTCATAAACATACATTCATGTATATACCTCACCTAGGATCATGCAAAAAAACATTAAACAAACAAAAATGTCAACTTGAGTTGTTACCTACCTGTACAATGCGGTATATTTTCTTGTTCGCATTCTTCAACAAAGTCCTGTTGTTGCTTTTGCCGTTTGGAAGAAGTATCTGGAGAAGTACTAACATCACTTAGTCGTCTCTTGCAATCTTGTTGGCAATCAAATTTTGATGGTAATGCTCCATCCACTACAAGTATTTTTTTGGCGAATCCCAATTTCACCTTCATGTAGTTGACTACATCCTTCTCCATCTGTAATATAACACACTAGTTAATATAAATGCGGAGCACAGATTGAAGTTTCACTGAAATAAATACATTGGACATTGTAATCACCTCTAAGTAAGTCAATGGCCTGATTGTACTGTTATCTTAAAGGTTATGTATAGGTATGTTAGCGTGAGCTTGCTTCTCTAGTAAAAGCTACTTATTTTAATATATTTTTTGACCAATACAAATATTACTTACGTTAAAATGATCTTCACACATATAAACACTTGAATTAGGTCCAATGCTTTCAGGGTTTCGACGAGCTACAGTCAACCACTTTTTTCGTTTCACAGGATCTATCGGAACAGGTACAAATAGTTTTTCCGGAGTCTTTATTGATGTACTTGTACATTTTGATACAACACACCACTTATAAACCATTATTTAAGCAATTAAGTTCAAAACTATTTCAACAGTTTGTTGTTTACTTATGTGTGACGTCATCTGTCAAAAATTTGGTTTTGAAACGTAATTTTGCAATTCAAACTTTATCATTGATTTTCTCCGATCTCCAGGAAATATTAAAATGGTTTGCATTTTATACAATAACAAATAATATAAAACTATTTTCCAGAAGTAGGAGAATAGCCTATTTATAGTTTTAGCAGATGTATTTGACTTTGACAGTTTGACACACCTAGAGACGGTGTTGCTTATTTTAATGTTTCCATAAAATTCCCGTTTATTTTTTTCGTGATATTAAAAATGGCTCTCTATTCAGACTCAAATTTAAGATCAAAGAGTATGTTTGCGTTTAGTTTCGTCTGAATCGTTCGTAGGCACTATTGAAACTATGAGCAATAAGTCAAATAATAGAACTGTCATTTGCTGTCATTGCGACAGTGTCATTGCGACAGTGTCATTGCGACAGTGTCATTGCGACAGTGAATGGAATGAGCTTGCAACAGATAGAAGATGTCCATAGCACAGAGAGCTACGAAGACAATAATATATTGTCTTCGATTATGCCGCAGTTTTTATGACGGAAATAGACTTATAACACGCCGAGGCAGTTAATTTGTCATTTGAACACATAGAACAACACGGGCCACCTAACGGAAGTTTGAACATGCATTGGATGGCGTCAAGTGTTATAAGTGTGCACAGGCCTTTATTTTGAATGTTGAACTATTTTGATTATAGTGCCATCTATATGCTCTATGTGGTACTACAAATGAGTGCCATAATATCATACGTACAGAACACTAACCTCCAATCGCCATCATAGATGCTCAGAGTACTTTACATAGATGTCACTAGCATGCACGACTTAAAATTAAAAGTAGAATACATAGCGGTTAGGAAGGTTTCAGTTCTGCAAAGTTCTATAAGGCTGCAGCCGTTAGATGGCGCTACTAATACATTGATATACCTATACACATATAATAGCAACACGTTTACCGGAGGGTTAGCCCCGCAGACTCCCCTGAGCGTTAACTCCGGTAGGGCGGTACCTTTAACGTTCTTGTACCCTTGGTAACGGTTGATAACAGTTCGCGCTCAATTTTAAATCGGCTCAATTTCGAAGTCTCAGTGCCAATTTACCAGCTCAAAATGGAAAATAATCAGGGGCAGGAACTGCTGAGAGTAGTAATTCGATTTGCTCTGATAATAAACAAGCTGCAAAGGCAGTTTCGGTTCAGATTTAACCACCGTGTGCCAGTGTTGATAACATACGGGTCTGACGATTTTAGAGGTAAGTTAGTATAGAATACCTACTTACAGCCATTAACAGTGAAACAAGTGTATTGTTGTTTATTTTTTCATCTTTATTTGTTTTGAAATTATAACCAAAGAATATTTTTGTTATAATTATGGCTAGAACAGCGTGTATAGAATGAAGGAGTGATGCGTATCAAAATTATTTATTTATTTAAACTTTACCTAACCCTTTGTGGATTACAGGCGTGTGTGATGTTATATTATGTTACAGAGACTAATTAATTTTAAAGTCGTTAAAGTAGGTATCTAAGTCAGACTTGTGAACATAATGATGTACGATTCCCAAGTAAAGCAAAGTGTTTTTAGGTTTTACAGGGTCCTAAACTAGGTAACTCTCTAATTTAGGCAAAAAGAGCTAAATTAGTCGTATTTTTTATAATAAATATTCTTAAAGTGTTATTATGTAAAGGTGTAAACCTTTACATAATAACACTTTAAGATTATTGTGCAAATGTGTTAAAATAAAGAAGACATTATAATATATTTAGTAAATTAACTGTTAATTACCAAATTAGCTCAATGCTCGAAGTAGGTTTTACATAAAAATGTAGATATAATTACTTTAGCACAAATAGTAAATTGACTGAATCTCCGTAGGACATGTATTGGAGAAAATTCTTAAAAGTTCTATAAAATGTATGTATTTTTATGGAATAAATCTGAAACTTGAACCAATTCGAGTGTTTGTATAGTAGTCTTTAATACTAAATAGGATTGAAATACTTGTAGATGTAAGGTGTTTAACATGAACGACAAGATCTAAAATCTATTCTAAAATAGTTACTAAAGCTGAAGAATCTTTATGTTTGTTTAATAGCGCTAATCTTTGGAACTGCCAGTTGGATTGTAAAAAAGATTTTTTTATTGTATAATTTAAGCTATATAACATCGCGCTACGACTCACGGGAGCGGAGTAGTAATCAAAGACGTAACGGGAAAATTGCGGGGTATATATAGGTAGAAAAAACACTACTTATATATAAATAACTGCCTCGTTGGTCTAGTGGTCGCAAACGTGATTGCTGTGCATGAGGTCTTGGGTTCGATTCCCAGGTCAGGCAAAGTGTTATTGGGTTTTTCCATCAGGAATTTCTCAGTAGCAGCCTCGGAGTCTGGATTTGTGCCCGGTTGATGGCAATAGGCTCGCCCCCTATTACATGGGACTAAAAACATAACTGGCGAAATGAGAGTGTACTAATGGGTACACCTCTGCCTAACCCTTCGGGGATTACAGGCGTGATGTTATGTTATATAAATATAAATAACAATTATTATTATATATATTATATTATTATTATTTTATTATTATTATATATTATTATTATTATATATATATAGATATATATATATATATATATATATATAACTAACATTTGCTTTTTTATACTTTCCTTGCGGATTTATAAATTAAATATTAAATAATATTTAATTTTTATATACTTAAATAGTAATTTAGGAGTAAGTAATACTTTCTATTACTTACTCTTAAATTACTTGAAGGATTCCATTAAATAACTGCGGGACTTAAATAAATGAAACAATTTTACAAAGTAGCTTCCTTGAAAAGGATTTATCAACGCCCCTAAAAAGTTCTACACCCAACGCCCATTTACTACGGGTATGCTATAAGCCTCATAATGTAAAACCACAATGCTTGATACGAACAAAATACTATGTAGATATGTACTCGACCTCGATCAAGGCCCTTCGTAATTAATTAAGAACTCATTAATTATGAGCGTTAACGCGTTACGGTATTCAATACAACCTTTCAAGTCGTTATTTTACGAAATGAATGAACCGATTTTAATGTGTAGGAAACACATAAGATAAATATAATAGGTCTAAAAAGTTAGTTGAGAACTCTGTCTGCTACGCCACTACTAAGTTACTGTTGTGTTAATGGCTGCAAGTCAATACTCGTCTCTACTCGTTCGTAGGACCCAAAAGATGGACAGACGACCTGGAGAGGACCGAGGGATCGCGCTGGATGCAAGCCGCTTCCAACCGGTCCTATTGGAAATCTGAAGGGAAGGCCTATGTTCAACAGTGGACGTTCTACGGCTGATATGATGATGATCATGACGTCACTACAAAATTGCTGCAAGGCCTATACTACGTTGCTGGTACGCCACTAATTCGAAGCAGCTACGCCACGACTACGTTGCTGCTACGCCAATACTTCATAGCTGCTACGCCACTTATAAATCAATGCTACGTCACTGCTACGCTGCTACGACGCTGCCATAACACTACTAGCCGGCTGCGACGCTACTACAACGTCGCTACTACATCACTGTAACTGTGCTACGATCTTACAAAAATTTTATGGCTGCTTGTGCATTTAACAGAAAGTTATCACCCTATTTTGTAAACTTAATAGCCAGTTTACATGACGAGTGTTTAAAGGATAAATCACCCTTTTACTTTAATGTAAATTGGATAATTAACACATCGTCACACTGTCTGACATGTTTATCCCCCTTGATGACCATAAACTTATCAAACAACAATCTAATATAAGGGGAGGGGAATATCAAGCGACGTATCGATTCGTTTACGTTTTCGAATAAGCAACTAGCTTCCCGATCGACTCTTTGACAGTTTAAAAGTAAATGGTTTATTTAAAACTTATGCATTGACTTTGAGACCTCAAAGCTTATTTTTAACAGAATTATACATACTAGTGTCGTAGGTGAAACAAAAAATAAGATTTAATAAAATGTACACATACCAAGCTTGTTATAGAAAGAGACAGAGAGAAAAATAATCAAAAAGGAAGGTCGCCTGAGGGCATAACGTTTTTTACTAACGTGACGATTACTGCAAATAAACTCCTACCGCAAGCCGCATTACGGAATTTGGTCTCGTAATGACGACATTTTGAATCACCTACTCAAATAACGTTATTTAATTTAAAACAAAAAACTGTACCAAATTCATGTTATAATGCGAAAGTAACTCTGTCTGTCTGTCTGTTACGCTTCCACGGCTAAACTACTGAACCGATTGTGTTTAAATTTGGTATGGGGTAAGTTTACACCCCAAGAAGCGACAATGGTTACTTTTTGTTCCGCGACGCCGTCTGCATTCGCGTAATGTTTTTTTTTTTACTCTTATGTTATTTAGTACTGATATTAAAAACGGGGCTGCTTCGTTAACATCTTCTTTTTAATTGCCATTTACAGACAACCACACCACACACACACCACACCACACACGCTACAGTATGACGCATTTTCGACGTTACCAGCGTTAGCTTTGAAGCCTAATTGATATATAAATAAGTATGAAGCATTGTAGCGGTAAATCGTCTGAAGACAACTTTAAACATGTAAAGTTCGTTAATAACTGTCCTTGACTGCACAAAAGAGACAGGCGATCAAGTGTGCGGTTCGAATGATCCTGGTTTAGGAGAAGAAGACGCTGAAAATGAAATACTTGATGAGGAAGAATCTCCAGTAACACTTGGAGAAAATGGGCCAAATAATGTCATCAAAACAAAGAATCTTGTGGTAGTGGATGGGACGATGTTCGATCCTCGAAATATTAACGAAAGCATTAGACATTTCTTTGCCGCTACCCACATTCTAGATTTACCGATGAAAGACATCAAGCCGATGTTCAATGAGAGTACACGAAGGAAATTGGTTCGTATCTTCGGTCCCATGCAGGTGTTTACACCTTGGATCAAAATACCGAAGAATATCAGCGATGATTACTGTCACATTGTCATCTTGCTTTCATAAATGTCCAACTGTAAGTAGGATACCTACTGCAATTTTGAGAACCAGTTGGAAGTGAACATTCAAGATCAATTCGTGTCGGGTCTTCGCAGCGAAGAGATACGGTCACGCTTGTTTGCGGAGACCACTCTCGATTACAAAAAGGCAGTGGGGCTGGCGCTGGCGCTGAAGGCGGCCGAGCAGCACGCGGCTAAGGCCGTGGCGCGCTCGCCGGCCGCGCCGTGGGCAGCAGCCAGGCCAGCGGGACTCCCGGCAGACGCGGGCGAGCGGGTGCACCGGGTGAGCGAGGCCAGGCAGGTCAGCGCCGCCGGTCGTGACGCCGAGGTTCCGCGACGCAAAGGGTGCTGGCGCTGTGGCCGAGACGGCCACGCGCCGCACAAGTGCCGTTACAAGTCGTATGTGTGTGACAAGTGCAAAGTGAAGGGCCACTTGGGGTCCGTATGTGATAAAAAGGATGTGAGTGCAGGCAGGTCTGGTTCTAAATATCAAAACTTTATGGACACAGATTCATCGGAGTCGGGAGGTGAGGAGTTCGAAGGGCTGTATAATATCAAAGGTCGGTCAAAATATAAAAGACGGTCCATATAATTGTGAACTTATTGTTGAAAATCAAAATGTGTTATTCGAAATCGACACAGGCAGCAAGATATCGGCGGTATCTAAATCATTCTACGATCAACATCTATCCACTTTACCGATTGAAAAAGATAACATAAAATTACAATCTTAAACAGGTGACGCAATAATACCGTTAGGCCGGGTCTCGGTGCGAATCAGCTGTGCGGGCGCAGAGGACGCCAAATTGCCATTGTATATTATTAAGCACGGCGGACCACCGCTTATTGGGCGCACCTGGATGCGCGAACTTAATTTAAAGTCATTAAAGTTATATCATCTAAAGGAAGACGTCGATCCTGTTGTTTTAGAATTAAAACAAGAATTCCCAGAAGTATTTACGGAAAAAATTGGTACTTATAAACATAATTTATCATTGTACTTGACTGATAACACGCCGGTATTTTGCAAGTCTCGCCCCCTTCCACTTGCGCTGCGCGTGCCAGTAGAAAATGAACTTAAACGATTACAAAATGAAGGTATTATTTACAAAGTAGACAGATCTGACTATGGTACGCCTATAGTGCCAATCATTAAGCCGGACGGTTCAATACGTTTATGCGGTGACTATAAAGTGACTGTGAATAAATTATTAAAAGATTTTCATTTTCCATTGCCGAAAATTGAAGAGTTATTTGCAGCGCTAAGTGGTGGGGAGCAATATAGTAAGGCGCTTTGCACACGGAGCAACTTAAGTTGAGGCAATTGGCAACTTTTTAAACGATTCTTGTAAAAGTTGATAGTTGCTATAACGTTGCTGGTTGCCGCAACTTTTTTGCAATTTGTAAGCAACTTTCATAGCCGAGTTACCGTATGCCGTTGCTGTAGCGACACTGGCATTGCCGGGCACACGCAGAGGGAGGGAGGGTGTGAAATCGCCCGAAGCGTTGCAATTGACGGTTGAGAAAACCAGCAACTTTAAAAACCGGTACAATATTTAAAAGTTGCTAGTTGCGGCAACTAGCAACTAACTTAGTCATCGATTGCAGCAACTAAAAACTGTTGACGATTGCCGCAACTCGAAACTCAAGTTGCTCTGTGTGCGCAGTCCAATTGAAATGTATGTAAACAGCTTGTTGTCAGTTGCTGCAATAGTTGCTCTGTGTGCAAAGCGCCTAAATTAGATTTAAAAAACGCGTTTATGCAACTAGAATTGTCAGACAACTCACAACCGCTAACAGCAATTACTATGCACGTAGGGACCTTTGTATATCTCAGAGCTCCTTTCGGACTAAAATGTCTACCTGAAAAGTTCCAAAAAATTGTTTTCGACACGTTAAATGGTCTTAAATTTGTGGTAGCCTTTATTGATGACCTTTGTGTGAGTGGTAGGAACAAATCTCACCATATGGAAAACTAACGCGCGTTGCTCACTAGATTAAGAGAAACCGGATTAACTATAAAGTTTTCGAAATGTGAGTTTTAAAAAAATGAGGTTTGTTACTTGGGTTGCAGAATTAACAAACACGGTCTTTATACAGATACATCTAAAGTTAATGCCATAACGAAAATGCCCATCCCCGAAAATGTGTCACAGTTAAGAGCTTTATTAGGTTTCATAAATTACTATGCACGTTTTATACCCAATCTAAGCATGATTTTACATCCACTACGCGCCCTTTTAAAAAAGGGAGTAAAATGGGCGTGGTCGGAGGGCTGTAACGCCGCATTTGAGGAAATCAAGGTAAGATTGACGAGTGACCCGGTATTGGCTCACTACTCGCCGGCGCTGCCGCTGGTACTGGCTGTGGACAGCAGCGCGTACGGCCTGGGCACCGTGCTAGCGCAGCGTCACCCCGACGGCAGCGAGCGCCTCGTGTGCTGCGCCTCGCGCACGCCTAACGACGCCGAGCGCCGTCACAGCCAGGTAGATAAGGAGGCATTAGCCATCGTATATGGAGTCACGAGGCATCATCAATATCTCTTTGGTAGGCATTTCACGTTACGGTGCAATCATAAAGCTTTAAGCTATAAATTTGGGCCCAAAAAGGGTACATACCGCAAACTGCAGCCGCCTGCAGAGATATGCCGTACGCCTAGCGGCATATGATTTTAACATCGTGTTTGTAAGTAACAAATGAATAGCAATGCAGACGGGTTATCACGATTACCTATAGCGAAAACCAAGGTTGAGGACCAAGACGACGCAGCATACTTACATTTTGTTGAGGACAGTTTTCCTCTCAGTCACAAAGATGTAGCACAGGCGACTAAAAATGATAAAATATTATGTAAAGTGTACGGTTACATAATGAGTGGATGGCCTCTCATAGGCGACTCAAACAATGAGAAGGCATATTTTCATCAACGAGAAAATCTACATATAGATCACGGGTGTATAGTCTGGGGGTACAGGATAGTGGTGCCGGAGCAGCTGCGGGCGCAGATCCTGGAGGAAGTGCACGCGGGTCACGTGGGCGTCGTGCGCATGAAGAGCATCGCGCGCGGCTACGTGTGGTGGCCGCGCCTGGACGCCGACATCGAGGCGCGCGCCGCCGCCTGCGCCGCCTGCCGCGCGCAGCTGGACGCGCCGCCGCGACACACACCTGTACCGTATGTATGGCCTTCTGAACCTTGGACGAGACTCCATGTAGATTTTCTACAATATCAAGGTAAATATTACTTCTTGATACTTGACTCGCACTTAAAGTGGATCGAAGTATTTCTGATGGGTACGGTTACATCGGCTAACTTAGTATCAAACAAACTAAGAGAATGCTTCAGCCGATTTGGACTGCCTAAGTGCTTGGTGAGTGACGGGGGCCCGCCATTTCGATCCGAGGAATTTCAGTTATTTTTAACTCGAAATGGTATCAAACACATTTAAATAGCCCCATACCATCCGTCGAGCAATGGCGCCGCCGAGAACGCTGTCAAAACTGTCAACAAAGTATTAAAAAAGGCGGCTTCTGAAAGTGAGAACATCGAGCGAGCAATAAACAATTTCCTTTTAGTGTATAGAAATAGTACACACTCAAGCACCCAGCGCGAGCCAGCCGTGTCACTCCTTTTTTTTTTTTTTTTTTTTTGAGGTGGTAAAAATCATCAAATGACTCCTTCCGCCCTGGGTGGGGCGGAAGGGACTGTCAGACTTTTACTGACTAAAAAACCACCCTGTTCCTTCTGTTACCCTTTACGTTCCGGGGCCACGGTATCCTGTTAAGACGTCCCGCAACCCCGGCAGGCATTGGCCCCGTTGGGGGCCCCGTCCCTGTGCTGACAGCTCTTTAAGGCGCGCGCGAACAGAACGCGCCGTCGACCCGGGCTTGAGCCGTGTCACTCCTGGGACGGAGGTTGCGCATGCGTTTGGACTTGCTACGCAGCAACCCTGTGGATGCGGTCGAGGCAGCGCAAACCAAGCAGCTTGAACATGCTCAAGGTACAAACAGACAGGTCCAACTTGGTGATGAAGTTCTGTTTCGGGACTACTCGAAGAATAATCCTAAGTGGTTGGAAGGAGTGGTCACTGAGCGCACCGGAGCAGTGACATATAAGGTAAAATCCGGCCAGGGAGAACTTCGGAAACATATAGACCAAATTATGTAATTACGTAGACACACACGGTACTTTAACCCTATTATCATTGATACTAATAATCAAACAGATGACACTGAAAAAGAAACATGGGAGTCCGCACCTAACTCACCAGTTACGTCATCACCTCAGAGTTTACACGACTCGCCCGCCATGCATGAGACTAAAAACGATGACGCAGCAGAACCGTCCACTTCCGGGGATTGGGTCAATACTAGACTTAGAAAGAAAAACATAAATATTGACTAAATTAATTAATCCCCGAAGGGTTAGGCAGAGGTGTACCCATTAGAACACCCACATTTCGCCAGTTATGTTTTTAGTCCCATGTAATAGGGGGCGAGCCTATTGCCATCAACCGGGCACAAATCCAGACTCCGAGGCTGCTACTAAGAAATTCCTGATGGAAAAACCCAATAACGCTTTGCCCGACTTGGGAATCGAACCCAAGACCTCATGCACAGCAGTCGCACTTGCGACCACTAGACCAACGAGGCAGTCATATTCGAAGTAGTCCTATTATATTGTCTAAGGAATATAGGAAGTTATCAATATTTCTAATAGCAGGAGACCGATATACAGGGTTACTGGTAATTCGACGTATATCCGGCAGGGGCTGATAAGGGGGCCAAAATGCAACAAATTGAACCCCCCATATGTATGGCCGAAATTCAATAGTTTTCGAGATATTAGAATTTTAAGGGTTTTTCGATATTTACCCAAAAATTTACATTTAATTCCAAATAAAATAAAAACTACATATTTGAATGGATACCATTAAAAATGATGTTGTAGCTGGCACTTCAATTAAGCTATGGACATAATTAAAACTACTTAATTTAACAAAATAATGAAAATAATGAGCGATATAAGAATAATATCTCACCAATATTTTCATTTTACGCTTCAAAAATGTTGTCTCGTCACAAAAATTTCTATGACATTAATCGTACAAATAACTAAAACAACTTGCTTATCCTGTAAGCTTTCCAGAAAGGTATAAAAGTCAATTTTAAAATACATAATTCGTGGCATGGCATGTGTTTGAACCGGCGCGGGGAGAGAAATTATCTGTGTTTTTAGTTTATGATCCTCGCTAAAACAACCGATTTTCCTGGCGAAATTCTTCGCGATGGGGCGGGGTGTGCGGGCGGGGGAGTACACGGCGTCTGCTGCGCTCGCGTCGCCTTCCTTAGTAAGTTTTGACTCTCCGCCGCGCAAGCACGTGTGTTGTTATCTTGCTACCAATCTCTCATCCCGTTAATTTGTTATCGATCATTATTGTTAATTCTTGTTTCTCTTGTTATTCTTTTTGTTATCATTGTTATTTCGGATAACATGGCTTCGTATCCTAATAACGAATACGCAGACATAATGTTTTGTTATGGTTTTGCCGATGGAAACGCGGCTGCGGCTCGGCGAGAATACCAACGCCGCTTTCCCGATCGTCGACTTCCCCACGTTACTGTTTTCGGGAGCACCTATCGACGATTATCTGAAACTGGCAGTGTTCAAAGAGCACAATTCAACGCAGGCAGACCTCGACGGTACACGGCTGACGAAGAGGACACCATTCTTCAGTGTTTTATTGATGACCCCAACATCTCAACGAACATTGTTGCAAGACAGCTCGGTATGTCCCAGTGGAAAGTGTGGTCGGTAGTACATCTATCAGGTAGACACCCGTACCATTATCAACCTGTTCAAACATTGCACGAGGGAGATCCTGCCAGGCGACTCGAATTTTCTCGGTTTATGTTAAACGCTGACGCTGACCAGGAACATTTCCTAAGAAATATTTTGTGGACTGACGAGTCAAAGTTTGACCGGGATGGAATAACGAATTACCATAACTTACATTTTTGGGCACCTAAAGCAGGCAGGAATCCAAAAAAACTAAAAGAAACTGCGTCGCAAATGAGATTTTCCCTGAACGTATGGATGGGTGTCGTTGATAATTATTTGGTGGGCCCTCATTTCTTGCCCCAAAATTTGAACGGCGAAAATTACGAGGAGTTTTTGAGAAACAACCTAGACGATTTGTTGGCGGATGTTCCCGAAGAAATAAAAAACAACCTCATGTTTCAACATGATGGTTGCCCAGCACATTACCGGATTACTGTCCGACAGTGGCTAGACGAGAGATATCCAAACCGATGGATTGGGAGGGGAGGGCCAATTCCGTGGCCAGCACGAAGCCCTGATATCACAACACTTGATGTTTACGTTTGGGGTCATATGAAGGCATTAGTTTATGTGACCCCAATAAATTCAGTCGAAGAACTTCGACAGCGAATAATAAACGCGGCGCAACAGATGAGAACAACGTTCACATCAAGAGTGACGAAAACCGAAGTTAGGAAGAGAATTCGAACCTGCATTCGTAATCGAGGGGCTCATTTTGAACAAGATGTGTAAAATTTGTAATAAAATTTGATGTACATTTTTTTATGCATTTTATTTCATACAAATACAAATGACCCTTTCTCTCCCCACGCCGATTCAAACACATGCCTTGGCACGAATTATGTATTTTAAAATAGACTTTTATAGCTTTCTGGAAAGCTTACAGAATAAGCAAGTTGTTTTAGTTATTTGTACGATTAATGTCATAGAAATATTTGTGACGAGACAACATTTTTGAAGCGTAAAATGAAAATATTGGTAAGATATTATTCTCATATCGCTCATTATTTTCATTATTTTGTTAAATTAAGTAGTTTTAATTATGTCCATAGCTTAATTGAAGTGCCAGCTACAACATCATTTTTAATGGTACCCATTCAAATATGTAGTTTTTATTTTATTTGGAATTAAATGTCAAATTTTGGGTAAATATCGAAAAACCTTTAAAATTCTAATATCTCGAAAACTATTGAATTTCGGCCATACATATGGGGGGTTCAATTTGTTGCATTTTGGCCCCCTTATCAGCCCCTGACGGATATACGTCGAATTACCAGTAACCCTGTATAGATATAATTGCGGTATGATTGTCGAGTTTTGTGACTATACAATTGCCGTCTGTAAATTCAGGTTCCTCAACATTTACATTCAGCGAGTCCCTTATATATAAGGTGTAAAAAAATTAACTGCAAGAACTTCGTCCACATACTCGACATCGAAAAACAAACACATTACAAAAAAAAAAAATTTTTTTTGAGCACTTTCTATATTTTCACATTAATAAAACAATTTAGTATCATATTTTTTGTGCGCTGTACGCAGGGCTGCGCTAGCGGCTCGCTCCAATACCGCGTACGAGCGTCGTACCCCCGCCGCCCGCTACTATTCCCTCCCGCAGCCCGCTTTATGCCCTTCGCGCACCGTTCAGTCGTCCGATATCCGTCGCGCGACTAGGGTGTATTTTCCTGATTTATTACGGCAAATACGTACGTTCGCGAATACTTCAATAATGCCTTTTACGTATTCCAATCGAGAGTACTTGGATATGATAGTTACATTACATAGTGGCAACAACATTCGAAACGTGCACGAATTAAAAACCCGTATTATTAGTGCATTTGACTCAATTAAAAGTGACAGAGACACATTAATCGAAGTGCAAGGAAACGTTATGCGTTGTGCATTAGACAAAACGGCGAACATTTCCAGCACCTTTTGTAAATAAAATTTAAATTAAGACTTTTTGTAAGTAGTTTCTAAATTATTGTGAATAGGTTGATTAAAATTTTTTAAACATACCAACTTATCGAGCTACTCGTAACTTAATTTAAACAGTTATTTAGTAGTTCGATGATTTGCCAGTCCAAAGTCTGAGAAATGTGATGGGAAAATTAGAATCAGCTGTTTCAAATTTGCGCCGTCGCGTGTCGTACTGTAGGGGTGAACGACCCACGCGTGCAGAGCGGCGCGCGCGGCGGCCGGTCGCGGAGGCTTCCGTCGCCGGCGCGCGTGCGGTGTACAGTGCGCATATTCAATAATTTTGTGCGAAGTGAAAATATTGCTTAACTCTGAAACGGGTTGTTATTTTGAAATCTTTTTTTCGCAATTCTTTTTTATTTATAATTCTAAACAAGTGCTTAATTTTCTTGCAGGTATTTTTTTTACACCTTATATATGTATAACCACTCCATCATTCTGTCTGAGGTGGATTTTTGTGGCATAAGAGTGATTGACTGCCTCGTTTGTCTAGTGGTCGCAAAGCGCGACTGCTGAGCATGAGGTCTTGGGTTCGATTCCCAGGTCGGGCAAAGTGTTATTGTGTTTTTCCATCAGGAATTTCTCAGTAGCAGCTTAGGAGTCTGGATTTGTGCCCGGTTGATGGCAATAGGCTCGCCCCCTATTACATGGGACGTAAACATAACTGGCGAAATATGGGTGTACTAATGGGTACACCTCTGCCTAACCCTTCGGGGATTACAGGCGTGATGTTTTATGTTAAGAGTGATAGCCGTCTAGCTGTGGAATGATAGAAGTTTCCTGGAGCCAACATTCGTTAGTATATCACATTCTATATTCAATCGCCTTAACAAAGTTTCAAAACCAGCTATGTTACAATTTATACTGCGTATGTTTTGAGTTAATATTACAAGACCACTGGATGACGCCTTTTTTTTTTTTTTTAGGTGGTAAAAATCATCAAATGACTCCTTCCGCCCTGGGTGGGGCGGAAAGGACTGTCAGACTTTTACTGACTAAAAAACCACCCTG
The DNA here is from genome assembly GCA_949774945.1 of Hoplodrina ambigua. Taxonomy (NCBI): domain Eukaryota; kingdom Metazoa; phylum Arthropoda; class Insecta; order Lepidoptera; family Noctuidae; genus Hoplodrina; species Hoplodrina ambigua. The sequence goes on from OX458964.1 coordinate 16,533,786, forward strand.
TTCCTTCTGTTGCCCTTTACGTTCCGGGGCCGCGGTATCCTGTTAAGACGTCCCGCAACCCCGGCAGGCGTCGGCCCCGTTGGGGGCCCCGTCCCTGTGCTGACAGCTCTTTGAGGCGCGCGCGAACAGAACGCGCCGTCGACCCGGACCTGGTCCTTGATCGAACGGCGAGCTACCCATTACTCGCCGTCCGCAAGCCCGCGCCTACGGTGGCTAGATGTCGCCTCGCGACGTCCGACGCCCTGGGCGTCTCCCGCGGCGGCTCCCGCGGGCGTGAGGTGGTTCTCTCCCTCACGCGGCCCGCCTCCTCCTTCGCTAGCCCCGGAGCATGGCCTGAACCAGGTCCGGACGCGAGAGGTCGCCGCCGCCTATCGCCTCCGTGAGGACACGGCGGTGCTCTGCCCAAGCGGGGCAGTCATGCACCGTATGCTCCACCGTTTCCTCCCGCCCTATCCGACACAGGAACCTCCCGAAACAACCGTGTCCGGTGAGGACCTGCGTCAGGCGGTAGGTGAGGACGCCGTAGCGCCTCTCCAGCCACTCCTCAAAGAGGGGTCTTACCGCCGCGATTGCGGCGTGCCCGAACTTGGGTTGCGACAGTCGCATCTCCCATTCCGCCATGAGATCGCACCGGAGCTCACTCCGCAGTGCCGCGATTTGCCGCGGCAGCGGGGTTTCGCCCCGGCGCTGCGCGTCCACACGCCACTCGTAGACGCGCTGGAGGACTGTTGCCTCCAGATCCCACGGCGGCAATCCGGCAAGGAGGCACTGGATGACGCCTGGGTAATGTATTGCTGACATTATTCCCAGGCCAGGGGAAATTACCCAGAAGCGGTACCTCCAGTTAAGTTGGGCGGTGTATCGCTTGTGAAGGTAGACCGCTTTAAATATCTGGGTCACTTATTGACCACTGGCCTCAGGGATGATGAGGATATTGACAGGGAGCGGAGGGCGCTGTGTGTGAGAGCTAACATGATTGCCCGCAGGTTCAGGCGTGCCTCTAAGGAGGTCAAGCGCGCTATATTTAGTGCGTATTGCACGTCTTTTTACACTTGTGCACTGTGGGTACATTATACTCAAAAATCATACGGCGCCCTTCGCGTCCAGTATAATAATTCATTCAGGGTGCTGATGGGGTTGCCCCGATACTGCAGCGCATCAGGGATGTTTGCTGAAGCTCGCGTAAACTGCTTTTTCGCGACGATGCGGAAGCGATGTGCATCCTTGGTCCGTAGGGTGCGGGGTAGTTCCAACAGCATCCTGTCTATGATAGCAAGTACGTTGGATTGTGTTTTTATTAACCACTGCTGCAAGATTTCGGCTGAGCCTGTAACCTTGCAGTAGTCATCATCTGCCGTCATCTGCGTTGTTTATGTTTTTATGTCTGGTTTTTGTATCTGTGATTGTTTTACTAACATAGTTTATAAGTATACAACATGTAACAAAAACCCTGTTGTTCCTTCTACCTACGTTTTAAGGTTCTACATACGTAATAAAGCAAGTCATTTATAAAAAACTGTTAAAAAAATTAATCAAAAATTTTTTTATTTATTAACATTTGTAATGATAAACTGGTTTCTTACCTCTGCAATTCTGTATGAATGAAGCGATGACGCGAAACCAGAAAAAGATAGAACGATTCCGCCGAATCCCGCCACTTTCTTTGATCGGTGCCACTTTCTTTGATCGGTGCCGCTGCGCCTTTGCACCGCCGCCGCTTTTTTTTTTTTTTATTGGGACAAGCCCGCCACACTTTTCTCACCCACTGCAACTACTGAAAGCCAGAATCAACAGTGGAGGCCACCAGAAAAGCGTCGAGGCAATGAAGCTCGACGACTCCCAGAGAAACGATTAACTGTCTTGGGTCCCGCAACGAAATTAATCAGAAAATAATAGCGGAGGAGTAAGAAAAAAAAAAAAAAAATTGTTTCCACTTCCCTCCATACAAGCCGGAGACAGAACAGAACTAGGCCAATAGGCACAAAGGGACGTTTTGCAACTGGGAAAAGCCCAGATTGCCAAGCACCACGGATTGCAATTATTACAAAATTAATGGGTCCTAATGTGAGCTGTTACTTTTGATTCCAGTAATAGGTATGGCAAAAACGCTTGAACGCACGGAAATTAGTTCTAGTTTACCGCCGCCGCTTATCTGCCTATTTTTCTACACAAGTTCGTGACCTTATCAGCTGTTGTTTATCACTTTAACGAATGAATCTTTGAAAAAGTGGCTTTACCAGGTAATTTTATGCACAATTTTATTGATAATTATTGAAACTACATTTAACACTTCACTACATTCAAAAAAAACAAAGTTGTCGCGTCTGTCACATTATTTTAATTTATTATGATGTCTACTTGACGGCCACGGAGTTGCTGTTCGATGTGATCACCTTGTACCTCTACACATTTGTTGCAACAACTAATGATATCCTCACGTACGCTTCGCAGTACGGAGGTGTCGGCCATAATGTGGTCAAATGCTACTACTATGCGTGAAGTGAACGCATTTCGACCTCCGTATCGCACGTTTTTTTGAACACCTGTTGCTTGACAGTGCCCCAGAGGAAATAATCTAAAGGGGTCAAATCCAGGTGATCTTGCGGGCCAATTAACGGGTCCACCGCGACCAATCCATCTCTTTCTCCAGAATGTAAATAGCTTCTTTCAGGGCGGAAGAAGTGTGACGGCGCGCCGTCTTATTGGAATCACATACGACTAGAGATGGGTTTTTGCCTGGGCATTTACGGACGTATTGAGTAAATGCCCAATAAGCGTCCATTTACGCCCAATAAATGACCAAAAACAGGGCATTTATTTTATTTGTAAAATATCATAAATTATTACATCATAATAAGTTCAAATAACTTTAAAGTGTTTTATTTTTGTAAAATAAAACTATACTTAATTCCAAATTTTAATACCTAGTTTTGTAGACACATACCTATTTCTTATTCTCACCTAGATGTGGATACCTATTTTGTGTTCCAATTTAAAAAATAAAAATATTTTGATTACCACCAGCTTGCACCACAAGCTTTAGAAGGTAAATATGTAATTAAGTTTACATAGTACCTAAACACACTTAGACATGGACACGTGTAGTGAAAAAAATATAATTTCCAAATTTCTCTCCAAACAAGACAGGAGACAGAACAGAACGAGGCCAGTAGGCACAAAGGGATGTTTGTAACTAGGAGAAGCATTACTATTAGACGAATTATTATTAAATTAATGGGTCCTAATGTGAGCTGTCGCTTTTGATTCCAGTAATAGGTAGGTATGGCATAAACGCTTGAACGCACAGAAATTAGTTCTAGTTTCTACAAGGTCCGCATAATAATCAACACCGGATGTAACCTGTACACTATCTAGCATAATATTGCGTTCGTTCTGCCAAAGAATACACTCCCATAAGATGTGATGAGCAGATTATTCATATTCACAGTCGGATGTAGAACATTGACACAAAGGAGAAGCAACAAGCTTGAAAGAAAATAATTTAATCTTAAAGTTGCCATGTTACCTGTGAGAAATTGGGCAACACAGTGGTCCACCTCCAGCCATGTTCTGGCCAGCCGCTCACAAACTGATGAAAAGAACTGAGGAAGGCCCTTGATAGAATCATCCCACAGACCTACATTGATTAAAAGTTCTTCCCAGACGTCAGCCTGCGATTTAAATAATCTGGAGATCTTAGCTCGGTCACGTTGTGTTAGAAAGTTTGCGTCCATGGTCTCTCGCGTGGAATAGTACATTGCAGCACGTCGCTGCACCTTGAGATCGACTGGAAGTACACCTGCAAGTACTGGTAGGGCTTCATTACTGACGGTCCTATACGCTTTATTTACTTAAAAATATTAAAGCTAACCGTTGACTTTGAAGCAATTTACGTCGTACCGCCCCTATGGTGGCCCTATCGGCCCAAACAGGTGCACCGTGCTCCGGTGCGATCTCATGGCGGAATGGGAGATGCGACTGTCGCAACCCAAGTTCGGGCACGCCGCAATCGCGGCAGACCCCTCTTTGAGGAGTGGCTGGAGAGGCGCTACGGCGTACTCACCTACCGCCTGAAGCAGGTGCTCATCGGACACGGTTGTTTCGGGAGGTTCCTGTGTCGAATAGTGCGGGAGGAAAGGCCCGGGTGTCACCACTGTGTGGATCGCCCGGAGAACACGGTGGAGCATACGGTGAGGGACTGCCCCGCTTGGGCAGAGCACCGCCGTGACCTGATTCAGGCCGTGCTCCGGAGCGAGAGGGAATGGGATGCAGTCACCTCCTTCTGAGAAGCAGTAATGCTAGCGAAGGAGGAGGCGGGCCGCGTGAGGGAGAGAACCACCTCACGCTCCAGCCGCCGCGGGAGACGCCCAGGGCGTCGGACGTCGCGAGCAGACCCGTGCCCACTTCGTTGGGCGGTAACCATTTAAACTTGTGATGAAATTATGAGTGTGGTTCGGTTAGAACCGAGTGCTATGATTTATTTGCTGCCTAAAGACGCTGCGCACGTTCAGCGCTAGATTCCCGAGCACGGGCCTGCGATGTTCTCTTTGGTTAGTAAGCCGCTGTGAACGCTCGGAGCTAGATTCCTCAGACCGTGCTTGCGAAATATTTTCTCTATTCCTCAAGAGGCGCTGATGCTTTTCAAGAGCAGACTCTTCCGTACGGCGTACTCGAGCTGCTCTGGGGGAATGAATGTCTGACGGGAAAGCTGTGATTTCCTTTTACGCATGATAAACAATCGCTGAAACTGTCCGATATCCCAAAAACAGAAATACCATGGGTAAATGGATAAAACGTCCTTACAAAGCATGTTCTAATGTGGTTCGGCATTTTGCGATTTAGTAATTTTATATTATCTTCGAAACTATTTAACCAATTCACATACTGTTTTGGGCAAATCGTATCTCTGTGATGTTCTTGTGATGATAATAATATTTTTTTCGATAAGGTTTAATATTTTGTTGTTTAAAAAATCGTCCAAAGGTAAGTACATCGAAAAATACTTTTTTTAACACATACAAGCTACTTTAACTGCTAAAATATAAAAGATAGAAACATGGTGATGCGGACTTTTTTGTAGAACTATTAAAGGCGGACCAGGTTGCCATACATTGTTTTCAATTATATACAACCGTTAAGGCAGCGCATGCAAAAAACTTTGTTGTAAGAGCTATTTTTTTCCACCTGGCTAGACAAAAATTGAGATAGTTCGGCTATTTTGCATGATATCTTTATAATTTATAGCCTATAGCACTCACGAATAATGTAGCTTTATACCAGTGAAACAATTTTTAAAATCTGTTCATTATTTCCGGACATTACCCCCTACAAACAAATGTTACCTCTTTATAATATTAATTATTATTAATTATTATAGTATAGATAATATAATATTTATCTTATATTAATCTTATCACTACTTAATGAAAAAGTCTTAATAACTATGAAATTTAACTAATTATAGTTTCCGCCCTGTTTTTGGGCATTTAAAAGGACGTCAATTCGTTTTTGCCCTATTTGCCCAGTTTATGCCCTTTTTGCCCAGTTGGGTTTAAACCCACTGCCCATCTCTAATCATGATTGTAAATCCCCTTAACGTTCAAGAGTGAAAAGCAACAGTTTCACAAATGTCACCGGCACCAACCCAGAACGTGAGGAATATAGCCATATATTTTGACATTTAAGAATGTTTTAACTGTAACTTTAAGTTTTTTTTTAACTGTCCCATCGGTCTTTATCGGTTTCCAAGAAAACTTCAACTATCTCTTTTGTTGACTGTACAAAAAAAAAGAAATCTCTTTATTATCATTTTCCAGGTCTGCTTTTGGCACAAGAAGTGTACGAGGACAATGAGTAGCATGACCACGTTGATGTTTGTAAAACGATTTCAACGTCAGGGCAGAATATGGTTTACTTCCAGGTATACCATGACGGTGAACAGCTTGACGAAAAGTGTGAATCTGAAACAAAATGGACGTCAGTTTTTTCCTTCAATTAAAATAAAATAAAAAATTAGCTGCAGCTTGAAGGAAATGGCAAAACGTGCCCCAGTTTTGTACCGAAATAAAAGAATATTACAGTCCAATTATTAAAAAAAGAAAATAGAAAAGTAAATAACTATTTACAATATCCACGCAGATGTTAAAAAAAAATCATAAATAAAAATATTTTTCTCTTTAAAGGTCAAACTTTATTTTTATTTTACCACATGATCCCATATAAGTAGATCCTCAACGACCCCACACACCCTACTGTGAGAGTTTCTAAACCGCCTTAAGGGTTGGTTTGAGTGGGAAAATTGTTGTAATATTAATTGATTGTGATACCTATAGTCTGTAGTAAAACAAGATTAAATGGCTGTCATTAGTTATAATATAATACTTAAGAGTACAACACGTAATATCACAAAACCAACACATAATAACGTATATCAAAACTATTATAGACTGATTACGAAAAAAGTGTATCTGATTGTTTAATTTTTAATAATAAATATTTTGATTACCGATTCAATTCGTTTCACTGCACAATTATTCTATATTCTATATCTATATCTATCTATTATTCTATATTCTATAATTATTCTATACACCATACTAAATTTAAGTCCAAAACTGCTATGTCCTCAAGCAAATTGAATCTTAACCTTGAAAAACTGCTAAATAATTGTTTTATCGATTTTTATAAAATGTGTATAAGTTATGCTACTAATTATATTGTTAAAATGTCAAGAAAAATTATAGAAACCAACGGGATTTTCAGAATTTTGATTGCTAAATTAATATAGATATTATACACTTTTTTCTTCGTCCTGTAAACTATGAAAAAATGGACTTAGGAGGTTAACGAATTAGGCCGACGAAATATTAGATAAACATACTCAATTATCAGTATTTGATTTTAATAATGCATTTCCTGACAAATATGCATGCCATGTTATGTTGACCGACTATTAATACGGGTTACCTGCATGTACTTGTATCTATTGAAGGCGCCTCCTCAGGGAGGGTCGTAGAGAGTGAAATATTGTACATGCTACTTTCTTTCTTTACATAAACTTTTTCTGGTCACTTAGGGAATTGAAACTAGTACAGCAACGTGTTTAATAAACGAAATATAGGTATAAGGTGTAATTTTGCAAACTCGTCAAATTTAAGGAGGTACACTATGCTAGTGATTCTTAATACGATATACATACTCACGCATTTTTCCCATGGGGGTAGGCAAAAACTACAGAGCGCCACCTGCTACGATCCTTGCATACTCCTTTCGCCTCGTTCTCGTTAATACATGTCGTCAGGTTCTTTTTTATCACAATAATCTACACGGATCAATTATTATTTTTATTTTTTTTGGCGATATTCGGTTTTGACCTAGCCTTCGCTAGGTTTAGGCAGGCTGTTGTTGTGCAATTCACAAGTTTATAGATATTCATAAATAATCTTTAAAATGTAAATATAAAAAACGTTCTTCTTTTAATCGAGTTCTTTTCGTGGGTTTAACATAACTGGCGAAATGTCGGTGTACCAACTAATGGGTTCATCTCTGCCTAATCCTTCGGGTATTACAAGCGTGATGTTATGTTAAATATAACACATAACATCACGCCTGTAATCCCCGAAGGGTTAGGCAGAGGTGTACCCATTAGTACACCCACATTTCGCCAGTTATGTTTTTAGTCCCATGTAATAGGGGGCGAGCCTATTGCCATCAGCCGGGCACAAATCCAGACTCCGAAGCTGCTACTGAGAAATTCCTGATGGAAAAACCCAATAACACTTTGCCCGACCTGGGAATCGAACCCAAGACCTCATGCACAGCAGTCGCGCTTGCGACCACTAGACCAACGACAATATATATATTTTTTTTAATTTTTTTTTTATTCTTTAATTAATAAGGGGTTTTTATCCACACGGATACGTCAACCCCATTGTACCTTATACTTAATTTACACTATACATCTATAACAACACTTACAATAGTCTTCTACAATATATATTATAGGTACTATAAAATTGAGAATGGGCATTACTGCTTAGATTTTTGCATTAGGCCACAGACAATGCGTTTAGATTTCTCTGATTTGGGGTATGCCAAAATACTTTGGATAAGTCCAACATCCCACATGTTTAGTTTAAACTCCCTAGCCAAAGATTCCCTTTCATCTTTGTTCTTCGCACACTCCATCAGCAAATGTTGCACATCTTCAATTTTATTACATGTCTCGCAGTTAGGCGATGCAGCCTTACGCATTAAGAAGGCAAACTTTGCCGATGGATAGTGACCTGAACGAAGCCTTAGCGCTAACTTTACATAATTCCTAGATAGACATTTATCGTCAAACCAGGGCTCACGAGGAGGTTCGTTTTGTATTACTTTATACCAAATGCCTTTTTCTTTAGATATTTCATTGAAGTATCTTTTCCATTCGTCGAAACATACACTCTTAAATCTGGAGAAATATTCCCAGTAATCAGACAAATATGAGGTAACATTGCCCCCCTCAACTGCCAGTTTCGACAGACGGTCAGCCTCCTCGTTGCCCCGTAACCCTATGTGCGCTGGAACCCATTGCAAGATAATTCTAATATAATCTTTGTTGTACCAATGAGTCAGTTTAAGAATTTCATAAGCTATCGATGCACCTCTGCAACCAGAGGCGCATCGAGCCACATGTTGTAATGCGCTTTTGCTATCTGTAAATAAGTATAACTACTTTATTTAAATTTTGACTAAGTGAATAAGACACCGCTTGATATATTGCATAAAGTTCCAGAGACATAATACATATATTTGCATTCATTTTGTACATAGCTTTAAAACCCGTACTATGGAAGAAAAAAGCAGCTCCACACCCATCTTTGCTTTTTGACCCATCTGTGAAGATTTTACACCAATCACTATATTTGGAAGATAATTCTGCTACCACTTCGTGTACCAGTACATTGTGATTATAACATATTTTTGGGTGCATTACACATTCTAAATCACTTTTAATAGACTCTTTAATTTGTAAGGCTGATACCCAAGTGTCTAGAGAGAACATTTTAAGACTTTCTGAGGTATTAATTTGGAGCTGTCCTAATTCTTTAAAGGAAGTAGCCAGTAGAGGTTTTTTTTTATTTGTCCAATAGCTACTATTACATAAGGAGTCTAATTCTGAAATTGTGTTCATAGTTATATTGTTAGACCATGACAAAGACTTTAGAATTATCTTAAATGCGAGATATTTCCTCCTCAAAAATAATGGTGGTATGTGTAGTTCACTCTCCATCACGTGGATAGGTGAGCTTCTTATGAAACCTCCTATTATTCTGAGTGCTTGGTTTTGTAATTTATCTAGTTTGCTAGTATGTGATTTCGCACTAGAATCATACAAGTAACAGGCATAATCCAGTCGACTTCTTACAAGCGATATATATATTTTACGTAAATGTTTAGTATGTACTCCCCAGGAAGAGCCTGCTTGTACTTTTAACACATTAAGGTATTTTCCACATTTACTAAGAGTTTCATTGATATGTTTCCGCCAGTGTAAACTTCTATCCAACCAAACTCCTAAATATTTGACACATTCCACCACTGTTAATGACTGACCATACACTTTTAATGAAGGCAATATTCGCCTTCGGCCCCTACTAAATATACAAAAATTTGATTTGGTTGGTGACAAAGTCAATCCAATCTCACCCAGTAATATGATCATACAGTTTAAAGCATCCTGTAAATATCGCTCACATTTTTTTATTTCCTTATCACTAAAATAAATAACAAAATCATCTGCGTATTGCGATACCATAACGGTTTTTATCTGACGACAGATTTGATACGTAACTAAATTAAACAATAAAGGTGACAACGGGTCACCTTGTGCCAATCCTCTGTTAGTCAATCTTGTGTCGAAGTCTTCATTATTAAAAGATTTAATTTTTAAATGCCTCTCGTTCAAAAACGACCACAAATAACTACATATTCGAGACCCAACTTGAATTTCATCCATTACTTTTGTGACAGAATCAATTGAAACATTGTTATACGCATTCTCAATGTCCAAAAAGCATGCAACTGTAGGGGTATTTTTCGTAAATCCAACTTGAATGTAAGAAACTAGTCGGGATAGAGCATCCAAGCATGACTGTGCCTTTCGAAATCCTACTGTGTACGGAGACAGGAGTTTGTTTTTCTCTACAAACCATTCTAACCGCTTACAGATCATAAGGTGAAAGATTTTACACACGCACGAAATCAACGAAATAGGCCTTAATTTAATTTCACTATTTACATTGTTTGCAGGTTTGGGTATGGGCATAATTAGAATACTTCGCCATTGTTGAGGGACAATACAGAATTTAAAAATATCATTGTATATCTTTAATAGAAGACACTTTCCTAAGTCCGGTAAATTGTATAACATTGAATAGGATATATCATCCTGCCCCGGGGCCGAATCCTTTTTTTTAAGACAATTTTCTAGTTCTTGACGTGTAAATTCGGATTCTAAGATTTCATTTCGGGATTTAAAGCTTGGAGTTAAATCAGAAACATAGTCTGGAGTCAGAGATCGTAGAAGCTGCACTTGTTTGTCAATGGGAGGGCATCATCTTTGTTGTTTTAAACCTTTCATCCACTTCATACGTCGCCACATTTCTTGAGTCGACGTAGCTTCGTCTACAGAATCACAAAATTTTTGCCAACCATGGTGCCTAGCTTTTTTAATTAATGTTTGAGATTCTAAAGTCTTGGACTCCAGTCTATTTAAATTATCTTTTTTTTTTTTTTTTACCGATGGGAAATCATCAAATGACTTCCCCCGCCCTGGGCGGGGCGGGAGGGAGTGTCAGACTTTTACTGACTAAAACCCATCCATGTTCCTTCTTGTGCCCTTTGCGTTCCGGGGGCGCGGTATCTCTTTCGAACAACCCGCAGCCCCGGCAGGCATCGGCCCTTAGTGGCCCCTTCAATTGTTTGCTGACATCTCTTTGAGGCGCGCGTGGAACACGAACGCGCCGTCGACACGGTCTGTCGTTATCAACGAACGGACGGTGAGCTACCCATTGCTCACCGCCCACAGACCCGCGTCTACGGTGGCCGGGAGTCGTCTCGCGGCTCCCGACGCCCGGAGCGTCTCCCGCGGCGGCTGGGGCGTGAGGTGGTTCTTTCCCTCACGCGGCCCGCCTCCTCCTTCGCTAGCATTACTGCTTCGCAGAAGGAGGCGACTGCATCCCATTCCCTCTCGCTCCGGACCATGGTTTGCACCAGGGCCGAACGCGAGAGTTCGCCGCCGCCGATGGCCGCCACGAGGACGTCGCGGTGCTCCGCCCAAGCGGGGCACACCGCCACGGTATGCTCCACCGTGTCCTCGGGGCGATCCTCGCAGTGATGACACCCGGGCGTTTCCTCCCGCCCGATGATGTGCAGGAACCTCCCGAAGCATCCGTGTCCGGTGAGGACCTGCGTCAGGCGGAAGGTGAGGGCGCCGTGGCGCCGCTCAAGCCACTCCTCAAAGAGGGGACTTACCGCCTCGATAGAGGCGTGCCCTGCACGGGGTTGCGATAGTCGCTCTCTCCATGTCACCATGAGATCAAGCCGGAGGTCTGTCCGCTGAGCGGCGCTTTGCCGCGGCAGCGGAGTTTCCCCCCGGCCTAGTACCTCCACGCGCCACTCGTGCAGGCGCGCGAGGACCAGCGCCTCCAGATCCCACGGCGGCAATCCGGCAAGGAGGCTCGCCGCCTCACCGGAGATCGTGCGGTATCCTCGGATGACCCTTATGGCGATCACCCGTTGGGACGCGTTTAGGTAGTGGGCGGCACGTCGCCTCAACCCCCGCGCCCACACCGGGGCCCCGTAAAGGGCCATCGACCGCACGACCCCCGCGTAGAGCCTCCGGCAGGAGGCGTTTGGACCCCTCAGGTTGGGTAAGAGCCGCTTGAAGGCGGCCCCAGCCCGTTCCAACTTGGGAGCCAAACGTCGGAAATGCTCAACGAAGTTCCACCGGCTGTCGAGGACGAGTCCCAGGTACTTCATCGTTGACCCGACGCCGATGTGAACCCCTCCCACCGTGATTTGGGATCCCAGCGGTGGCGCGTTCCGAGGCCCATGAAAGCACATGACCTCGGACTTGTGCAAAGCCACCTCGAGTCCCAATTGCCGGATCCTCTCTACGACTATCGCAACCCCGCGTGTCATGACGTCGGCCGCCGCCTCGTGCGACCTCCCCTGCGCCAGGACCAGTGTGTCGTCCGCGTAGCAGACAACACTGGCGCCCTCGAGGAGGTCAGCACGCAGCACCCAGTCGTAACCGATGTTCCACAGGAGCGGCCCCAGCACCGATCCCTGTGGAACACCGCACAACATCTCCCGCCGGTTCCATTCTCCAGTTCGACCAGGGTAGATCACGGCTCTATCCGTCAGATAGGCCCCGACCACTTGACGGAGGTAGTTCGGCACCCGGTGATACCGGAGTGCCTCCCTAATGCAGGTCCAGGGCAGGGTGTTAAACGCGTTGGCGATGTCCAACGACACCGCCAGTACAACCCCACCCCGGGACACAGCATCCCCCGTCGTGAGAGCTCTCACGCGCATGATGGCGTCCACCGTAGAGCGCCCCCTGCGGAAACCAAACTGGTTGTCCGCAAGGTCCGGCCCCATCCCAGACAGGTGCCCGACGAGGCGGCCCGCAATGACTCTTTCGAAGAGCTTGCCCACCTCGTCGAGCAGCACGATGGGCCGGTATGCAGACGGCGAGTCCGCAGGGCGCCCCGGCTTCCGAATGAGGACCAGTTTCCCCGTCTTCCAACGAAGTGGGAACTGGCCCCTCTCCATGCATGCGCTTAGGAGCCCCTCCAGTCGGGGCCCTAGAGCCTCTGAGGCCAGGACCCAGGCTTTCCCAGGCAAGCCATCGGGTCCCGGGGCGGTATTTTTGGCCTTCAGCCGGCGTACCGCCACCCTCAGGTCTACCCCAGTCACCTCTGGAATGTCGTCGTCGGTGTGGTCCGCTTCCGGCATCGCGAGCGGCGGAGCCATGGGCGGGGGAGGATGTTCCCCCCGCGAGGGGAACAGAGCGCTCACCACGTCCTCAACGAGCTCCGGCCGGAGACTCTGCATCAGCGGGGGGGCCCAGGTGCGGAGTTTGCCCCGCACCGTCTTGTAAGGGCGCCCCCACGGATCTCCGTTGAGAGTCTCCAACGACTCCTCGCGGGCCTGAGCTCTTGCCCGCAGGATGGCGGTCTTCGCCTCTCTGTATCCCTCGTACAGCTCCGCCTCAATGACTGCCGCTTTCGGTGGCCGAATGCGGAGTCTGCGATGCCTGGCGTACGGGTGCCGCGCAGCGACGCATGCCTCGCGCAGAGACGTCAGCTCTCGCGACCACCAGTACACCTGCCGGCGGGCGCTTACTGCCCGAACTCGGGGCATTGCCACGTCGCATATCTCGGACATGGCCTCCTGGAACCACTCCACCTCACTGTCGATATCGGCAGGCCTGACCGGTGATGACACCCAGGCCTGCACGATCGAGGCCTCCAGGAGAAGCTCCCGGTCCAGCTGCTTCAGCGCCCACCGCGGACCACTCGGGGCCTGTATGACCGGCGCGCTGGAGTTCTGGGCGGAGACGTCAAACCGGATGTACCGGTGATCGGAGTAAGTCTCCACCCCCTCCATAACGCGCCAGTCAAGCACCCGCGGTGACAGAGCGGGGCTGGCAAACGAAATGTCCACCACCGACTCGCCCCGCATCCGCACGCACGTTGCTACAGAACCCCGATTCAGGACGACTAGGCCCCTCTCCAGGGCCCAGTCCTCCAGCATCCTGCCCCGCACATCCGTGCAGCGAGAACCCCAAGCCACGTTCTTGGCATTGAAGTCCCCGAGCACTAGCACGGGGAGGGAATGGCTTCCGACGACGACACTCAACTCCACGAGGGAGTTGTGGAACTCGGCGAGAGTTCGATTCGGGGAGAAGTAGACACCAACTACAACAATCCCCCCGAACCGGGCTGCTACGCACCCCTGTCCTTTCTTGACTCCCTCAAGGGACGGGGTGCCGGCGGCGGCCGACGCAATTATGGTCACCGAGCCGCTAAGGTCCTCCACCCAATCTTCCCTGGGCGGGACGAAGTACGGCTCAGCGACCACGGCGATATTTATCGACCACTGCGCCATGCTCTGGAACAGCAGATCCTGAGCGCAGGCGCAGTGGTTGATGTTCGCCTGGAGGAGGCGCAATGGAGCCGTTATTGGCAATCCATTGCAGCCCCCTCGAGGGCCCCTTGTGAGGGCCCTTGTACGGCCTTTGCGGCGACGGCGGCGACAGAGGCCGTAGGTGCGACCGCGGTGGCGGCGGTGGCGGCGGCGGCGGGGGCGGCGGCGACAGCGGCGGGGACGGTGGCGCGGGGCCCTCCCCGGGCCCTGGCAGGTACGGCGCAGGCCTTGCCCCCAGCCCGGTGATCCGCGGGCTTGCTAGCCCCCGCACATGCGTCGCAGTGCGGCGGGGCATCGCATGTCGCGGCCTTATGACCGGGCTGACCGCAGCGGAAGCAGAGAGCGCTGCGGTCCACCTCCGAGGCGCACCGGCATGCCACGTGATTCCCCACGTGGCAGCGGAAGCACCTCAGGGGTCTGGGCTCCAGCAGTTTGACCTGCGCCGCGACCCAACCCACCAGCAGCCTTCGGCCACCAACAATAGCTCTGGCCGCCGTCACGGGGCAGCTGACCGTGATGGTCTGCATGCCCGCGCGCCCCGGACGGATGGTGCCTGCCTTCACCTGCTCGGCAGGGCATCCACCCGTCCTGGCGACGGCGGCCACCACCTCCTCCACGGTGACCGAATCGTCCAGCCCTAGGATGCGCATGTCTGCGCATCTGACGGGTCTGGACACTCGGGCTTCGTCCTCGTCTAGGGACGCTCTGAGCTTTTCGGCCAGAGCGTCAGCAGACGGGCCGCTGGTGGCACCGGGGATCTCCAACATTCGGGCCCCTGTTGCGGTAACCCTGAGCTTGAGTCCCCCGGTGATCCCGAGCTCGGAGAGGTTCACCGCCGCTTTGGCCCTGGTGAGAACCTCCCCGTACGTCACGCCCCTATTGGCCGCCTCCGGCTGTAGCGTTATTACTACAGCCGCGATCTTAGGGGCGCGAAGTTTTGCCGCGGCGCTTCGCTCCTTGCGTCGCCGCCGCTCCTCCGCTCTTTTCGTGGCCGCTCTGGCCGATCTGGCTGCCTTTCGTCCCTTCTCCTTCGCTCCGGCCACCTGCCATTCGGCTTCAGTGGCGGGAGGGTTAGAGGGCGGAGGGGGAGGCGGCGGCTGGGGCGCCGCCTTGCTCCTCTTTTGGTTTCGCAGGGGCCGGCCCAGCCCTACTGGGGGGCTGGTTACCCGGCTTCGGCACTGAGGCGGCGGCCGCATAGGTGACCCTTTTGCCACCGCCCGGGGCCGTCCCACTCGCCGCCAGAGGGGGGCGCAGCACGATACCCTCCAGGACGGAGAACCGTGCCTTGAAGGCCGCCAGCTCCTGCCGTACCAGGTCCAGAACCTGGTTTTCAACTGGCAAGGGCTGGCTTCGCTGGCCCCCCGATTTAGGCGCCTGGCGGGGGCTGGACCCGCGAAGCTCGGCCAGGTCCGCCTGGAGCCTCCTATTCTCCTCAACTAGGAGCTCCATGGCGGCCGACAGGCGAGCCACCTCCGCCCGAAGTTTGGGGACCTCCCCTGCTGCACCCGTGAAGTTGGCCTCCGCCGCCGCCATTATGGTGGCCGAAGCCGCGTCCATTTAAATTATCTGGAGTAGGATTTTTACGGAAATTCGACAAGGCCAACCTTCGCTGTGCAACTATTTCAGACAATTTAGGGGACCAGTAATTTTTTTGTTTAAACTTTTCGTTTGGCTTTAAACTGAATTTAAAATAGGGTATATGTTTATTAGCCGCGTATTCAATATAGTTTATAAATGAGTCATACATTTGTTGCACGTTAATATTAACAGATCCTTCATTAAACGCTTTAATATTTTCAGAAATCGTTTGACGATATTCACTCCAATTTGCATTTTTAAAATTACGTTTTTTAACCACATGTACATTACAGACTAGGTTAGCTGTAATTTTAATAATCATGTGATCACTACCCAGATTTTCATTAAACACCTGCAAACCAAATTTTATTGCGACGTCAGAAGAGACAAACGTTATATCCGGGGACGTCTTCTGCAGATTGCCATTTACCAACTTAACTCGAGTTGCGCTGCCGTTGTTAAGCGATATAAAATCATTTTCTAGGGATGAATCCATAATTTGGGTACCTCTAACGTCCGATTTAACCGACCAATTAGTGTGGTGCCCGTTGAAGTCCCCAGCTATCATAGTTTTATTAGAAAAGTGACAGAAAATATCATTCCAATCGGAAGTTTGAGTTTGAACAGATGAAGGGCAATACAGTGATACAATATATTCTAAGTCTTTACAATTTGATAATTTAACACACATTGCTTCAATACCCACATTATTACTATTAAATGACACTGGGTGAGATTGAATCGACCTGTGCACCAGGATAGCGACACCACCATAACAATCAAATCTATCATTCCTATATATGTTAAAACTACTAATATTTACGTTAACCTCACAATCAAACCACGTTTCGCTGACTATTGCAATATGTATATTTTCTTGTATTAGCAGATCCGAAAAAGATACTAATTTAGGACGTAGGCTCTGTGAGTTCCATTGTAAAATGTTAAGTTTTATTACTTCTTGTGTACTATCCATTACTGTAGCAACCTAAGTATTCCACGATATTTTCACCAAATATAATACTGACTAAGAATTTCTTAAGCTCCTCCCAAATAATTTTCAAAGTAGATAGTATTTTTTCTTCTAGTTTAAGTTCAGACATATAATACCCTTTATTTTTATACATATCTTCGTCCATTCAAAATTATTTAACAAATAAGCGCTTTGCTTGGGACCTTCTTTACTTTTCTGTGCTAACTACTTCTATCTTCACACTTGGTTTGCTCTTTCGAAACGTCACTTTTCTTTTGACCTTTTTGATTTCTTTTCTTTCTAATCTTTTGTTCTGGACTCTTAGTCTTTTCTGTTGTCCTCACAATTGCATGATTTTCTTCTTCTTCTTCATCAACTTCTTCTTCTTCATCCTGTTCCATATCCGATATCGGTCGTTGATGCACTATCGCTCTGGTCAATACATTTCTATACGTTTCTTTACCAGTATTGACGGTGTCCGTACTTTGATTGTTAACAACTCGTTGTGAGATATCGTCTGTGTTTAAAATTTCCTTCTTCTCCATATACAGTTGTAGGGCTCTACGGTATGTAACATGTTTTTCGCTCATAATAATCCGGATAGTTTTTTCTTTCAAATAAACGGGGCAAGTTTTATTCAAGACAAAATGATTTCCCTTACAATTTAAACATTTGAAGTCTGTTATGGTACAGTTCTCATGATTACCTCCACATTTCGGGCATAAAACCTTTTTAGTGGGGCAGTATTTAATTATATGGCCAAATTGCCAACAACCCGAACACTGCGTTACTGGAAATACGTACGGTTCAACTTTAAAGCGGCAGTCATAGGCATAAATATATTGCGGTAGCACATCACCTTTAAAGCTCACTCTTACTGACTCACAATCGATCCAGCTTCCTTTCGAGTGTAATCGCTTTAGTCTTTTTACGCTTAAAACTTCGACATTCGTTTCTAAAATATTAACAAGTTCTTCTTCACTTAGTTCAAGGTCAATGCCCTTGACTGTTCCATATGATATTGACATTTCTTGCACTAATTGACATCGTAAGCCCATGTCCTTAAATCTTTTACATTCAATCAATTTTATAGCATCGTCTTTTCTCTGGAACTGGATGAGAACTTTGTTTACGCTTTTATATTTAATCCTAAGAATATCCTTAATGTTTTCTGAACGTAATAATTTGGCCATAGCTATTGGTTTCGGTAAGATCTCCATTGAGGTAACACATATTTCATGACTCGCTGGTGCTGCAGATGAACTATTAGTACCTTGCTTATCTTTCTCTTTGTCATTATTTACGTCCACCGAATCACTTCTTATTAAACGTTTTGGTTTTCTTCTGATTACAGTAATAAAACCATCATCACTATGGTCATCCTCTCGTTCTTTTCTTTTCTCTGCTACTCTTATTTCACCATCAATTATCTCTTTTCCAGTCTCCCGATTTAACTCTTCCATATTTCCCATCACACTTAATTGTTGTTCACATTTCTTTAAAATCTCTGAGTCACTTAAATCTTCACCACTTAAATCCTCGTCCATTTTAACAAAATTGTTAACGTGGGTATTCGTAGAAAACTTTGTGTCACTCGATACGTAAGGCACAAATGCGTGCGCAAAGCCCAACGTCTCGCGATGCACTCGAAATATTTCTTACTTAATACGGCTACATATCGATACCAGAAGTATCAATTAACGTAAGGGACATTTTGCCGAAACAGACGTTTACATTTTTTTTTATCTGAAAAATAAAGTAAGTACCAAAAAATAAAATAAAAAAATAATAATTTACACCCTTACCTTAAACCTCAAATCAGTCGAATTAAATAATATGTCAAAGTCAAAGTCAAAAACATTTATTTCAATTAGACCGATTACAGGCACTTTTGAATTGTCAAGGAGTCTGTCAGTTAGTCCGAAAATTGAAGCTAGTTGCTCGTTCCAAAACGGAGGTAGGCCTCTATGGAGAAGAACGAGCAAGAAACTCCACGGCACTCTTTTAAATTAGGTTTTTACAAAATCCTGGTTACATTTATTCTTGTTGATTCTACATGTGAACACAATGAAGGTGAATATAAAACTGAAGTTAAATATAAATTAAAGATGTAAGCTATAGCAGTTAAGAGATGACCAATCCCAACTGACAGCACCCGTTCACGAGCATGACGCATGGATCAGCACCACCTAGCTCAACCATTATGGAGGGAGCCAAATGATCCAACACACGCGCCACCATCAGCGAGACATTTGAGTGAGCATGACAAGCTCTCAACTGCCATGCTCATTAAGCCAAAGCACATAGTAACTTAATAAACAAAAAGCTCCAAGGTACTCACATTTACAGAATTGAAATAAATGATATTAAATTATACAACACTAACACTTCAGTGTACTTCATCGTTAGATGAACTGTGGTATGTGAAAAAGAAAAAGTAATAGTATTGATAACGAAACAAGTTATTCAGGTCAATAAAAAGGGGGTAAGAAACATCATTATCTTAAAAAAAAAAAAAAAAACTAATTAGTGAGCCCGAGTGGAGCAGGACTAGCATTAAGCCAAGCATTTTTATCTGTCATATAATCTTCTAACTTATAGTATGCTCGACTACATAGTGTGCGTTTAATGCATGTTTTAAACTTTCTCTCATTTAGTTGGAGAATATCCAGAGGTATTTTATTATAGCATTTAACACAGTACCCCATAAAAGAAGTGCTTACTTTTGACAATCTGAAACTTGGTTGATCTAATTTGTTCCTATTTCTAGTATTAAAATTATGTCTTTCACTAATTTTCTTAAAAAGTTGAAGGTTTTTCCGAACGTGCATGATGTTTTCATATATATATTGACAAGGTACCGTCATGATGTTTATGTCCCTCCAAGTCATTCCAACCATTTCAATTTCACCATTAAAATAGTTTTATTTACTAATAATTATCATCATACACCATTCCTAATTATTTATTCTTGTAATAATATAAATTTCCAAAATTAATATTCATAAATTATCATTCTTATTATTTTATTTATTCATCTTTCAGGAAATTCGTATTTTTTTTATCTGTCTTTCGTTTCCAGTGCATTCATTCAATCCATACTCCATCCATATTATAAATGTGAAAGTGTGTCTGTCTGTCTGTCTGACTGTTACCTCTTCACGCTTAAACCGCTGAATCGATTTTGATGAAATTGGCATGGAGATAGTTTGAGATCCGAGGAAGGACATAGGATAGTTTTTATCCCGGAAATCACCCCCCAAGGCGGTGAAAAGGGGGTGGAAGTTTGTATGCAAGTACGATATAAACAAGTTCCACGCGGACGCTGTCTCGATGTGACGCGAATCTGTGATAGCTAAGCTAAAACTGGTGTTAAAATATGACTGTTTTGCATTAAGACAAAACAGGTATTATATGTTGAAGAAAACACAGCAATGATATGAAGAAGCAGTCCCATGATTCTGTAGAAAATCGAGAATATCATCCCTTACCGAGAATATCTTCCCTTTTTGTTTCCTTTTTCTTCCACCAGAGGGCGGTTTATTAGGTACTTTACCGCCAATTTAGACGTTAGGCGCCATTGCAGTCTTCATCATCAGCAAGCTCCTTGTTTCATTGCTGTGTTTTCTTCAACATATAATACCTGTTTTGTCTTAATGCAAAACAGTCATATTATATGTCTTCGAAAACACAGCAATGATATGAAGACCTGTTTGATATCTGCTGGTGCTCAGAAAAAGTAAAACACAAGAATGCAATGTGAAAGTAAATTGTTAAATCAAACCAAGATGACTTTTACTAACTAACCCCTGGGTTTTCTATCATAAAAATGAATAAGAATTTAACAATAATTTGAAGTATAAAATCTTTATTTTTACTTCCACAAAATTAACATAAAAACAAAAACTTAAAGTTCTTATAAAACGAAAATATGCCAATAGCAGTTGGAACTCTGCTATTACCTTCTTACATAAAAACAAAAATAATCATAAAATAAACTCTAACTTAAGCATAAGTCTTGAGATCAAAATCATATTATCACAATAACGGCATACAATCAAACTGCCTTGAAATTGTTATATAGTAGATCTGCTGGAACCTCTTCACTGACAGACTTATTTATATCCTTATAATAATATTTAGAAAAGGTCTCTATACACTTCCAATTTCCTCTTTCTAATATCTCCTGAATAGGCCTATTGTCCAGCCAACCCCTGGAGGCTACTGCTGATCTTATACTGCCTGGGGAGTAGCCATCTATCTTAGCTAGCTTGAAAGCTGATCTCACCCAACCCGAAATCATGGTTTTCGAAGCAGGCCTTATGCAACCAGTGATTGATATAAAAAGAGATTTAATATTTTTCTCCTGGCAGCGTCTGGCTTCTGACAGCCTAATCAACTTCCTTATATTAGTGACTGGGCAAATTTTAGGGTCTTGGTGCTTCATAAGAAGCCAGCCTGATTGCCTATGAGAACCTGTGTCAGTTTTTGAGCCAAATCTTGGCCAAAATGTGACTGTATCCTCAGTCTCAGCAAAACTTTGCTCACTGAGTTCTAGGAGGGTAAGGTCATGCAATCTACGGCCAGATGCAAGAAGAAGAATCAATGCAGTCCGTCTGCTTTGGTAAAATAAAGTGTCTGGAAATTCAGACAACTTTAGCCACTCAAATAAGATTTTTACATCCCATACTGGGGGCTTGGTTGGGCGTGGTTTGTCCAAACTCACAGCTTTTAACACTTGTTGGATGAAGAAGTTTTTTGCTAAATCCTCACCTTTCAATGCACAATAAGTTGAGATCGCCGATTTGTGCAACAAAATTGTGCTGTACGCAAATTTATTTTTAAGATGTAAGCTAGCCAAAAATCTAGCTACGTCCTTACCTTCTGGGCGGTTGCTATCTACGCTATGAGATTCGCACCAGTGCAACCACCTTTTTAAGGGTGCATTATAGGTGCTAATAGTAGAAGGACGCCAACTGTTTTTCAGCAATTGTTGTTCGTCCCTACTCCAGTCTTTCACTTGATCTCCCCACCCCCAACTTTCCAGGCATGAAGTACCAGCCTGTCCACTTGAGGTGGGGCCAACCCCGTTGTCACATCTAACAGGACTGTTTTCAGATTCTCTATCGGTAGCGGGGGAGCTAGCGCGCGCGCTTTCAGATCGGGGAACCAGAAACACTGGGTCCATTGTGGTGCTATTACCAGGTATGTCCCTACCGCTTTGTTCAAGTGTGCAAGGACTCTGGGCATCATGCTTGGAGGTGGAAACACCCAAGCTATCCGAAACTCCCACTTTCGGCTGAAGGCGTCGCAGAATTCTGCGGAACCATCCCTTGAGTCTAGACTTACATATCTCGAGACTACAGCGGTGTCTCTTGTTGCAAAGAGATCTATTTCGGGAATACCCCACTGCCTGAATACAGCCTCCGCGGCTGTTGGCAGCAGATGCCACTCGGGGACTAACCTTCCTCTTGACAGGCAATCTGCGATGCCGTTTAGATTCCCTGGCAGATGATAAGCTGTCATCATAATGTCTAACCGACCTGTCAACTCCAGCAACCGGGATGTCAGACCCAATAGATTTAAGGAGCGAGTTCCGCCCTGATTCCTGATGTATGCTACTAGAGTCCTGTTGTCCGATTGGACTAAGATATGGGCATTCTGTAATAGTGCGCCCTGGGACTTTATTACGGCAAAAACAGCATACATCTCCTTCATGTTCGAATGCCAGGCTTTTTGGTTTGTGGCCCATTTGCCCGAAAGGTACTGACTGTTTAGATTCGCTCCCCAGCCCGCATCCGCTGCGTCTGTGGTCAAGAAATGAGTTACTTCTTTCTTGTGTAGGGGGGTTGGACTGCCCTCTACTGCATCCAACCACCACCGCAAGTCCTCCCGCATTTTGGGACATAGTGCCTTTTTCTGGCCTTTTAGGGAAAATCTTCCCAGAAAAAGCTGTGCTCTGCGACAGTGAAGACGGCCCTGGGGGACCGCATAATTGGCGAAATTTAGCGTGCCCAACAAACTCTGGAGCTCTCTTAAAGAGCAGCTGTCCCGATCTAAAATTTTTGTCAGAGACATTTTTATGCCCTGTATCTTTCGGGTGGGCAAAGCTATTTTCTGGTTCTGTGTATCCCAGACCAGGCCCAAATATTCCAATCTGTGTGTGGGCTCCGTTACCGATTTCAGGTAGTTTATGTGCCAACCCAGCGATTCCAAGATGGTCAGCGTTTCCGCAACCTGTGCCATTAACTTGGATTTGTCCTGACAAGCCAGAAGGTAATCGTCCAGGTAAACTAAAAGGCGTATGCCCCTGCCCCGGAGGATTTCGGACACCCAGTTTGAAACTGCTGCAAATGCTCGGGGTGCCAAAGATAGGCCAAACGGTAACGCTGTCAACTGGAGAATCTCTCCGTTGTAAGCAACCCTTAAAAACCTTCTGTGGGTCTCCGCAACCCCCAGATGGAAATAAGCCTGATGAAGATCTATCTTCACCAACCAATCGTCCGGTTGGAGAAAATTGACTATGTCTGGTTGTGAAATCAGATAAAAATGTTTTGTTGCAATATGCGTATTTAAGGCCTTGAGGTTGAAAATTGGCCGTAACCCACCATCCGTTTTCTTTATTAAAAACATTTTTGATAGGAAACCTGGGTCTAGCAATGGTGGTTTCTCCAAAATTCCTTGATTTTTTAAATCCTGTATTACTTGGGTCATTTCCGGGGTAACTTGGGTAGTTAGGCATTTTACAAAATTTTTGGTTGGATATTTCAGAGGAGGCTTCTTTTTGAAAGGTAAACGGTAATTTGCTATTGTATTTAATATGAAATGGTCTGCTCCTAGCTGAGCCCATATTTTTGTGTAAAATTTTAGACACCCCCCTCTGAAAATCTGTTGTGAGTCAATCTTCTTTGGACTTAGCGGACTTTTCTGTATTGCCATGACGTTTACGAAAGGGCCGACTTTTATTGACTGTATGTTTAAATTTCTTATCTGATTTTTTAAATTTATTCTTATAAACTTTTTTATTATGGAAATGTTGGACATATTCCCCCTGCGCTGGAACTTTCTTTTCTTTTAAATAGGCTGGAGTATTGAGCCACACCTGAGACCCTCCGAGGGACTGAATAATAGGTTGTAAGGCCTCCCTACTGAATAAGAATTCCGAGCTGGGTGGAACATTTCTTAATGTGTTTCTAAGATTTGAATTAGGGATTTCTTTTAAAAGGCGGTCACGCCTAACCTCAATGCACTCAGAACGTTTTCCACATATAAGCTGCATGGTAGTTTCTGAATTTTTATGAGATAAAGAACTCGGTCCGAACAGATCAGAAAATTTTTCAAATAAAGATCTTGGATTTAAGCTTTGTGGTTCCGCACTAGCCCAATCAACAATAGACTGTAAACCTGATTTTAATAACTGTCTCTGCTCCAAAACTTTATTGGATAAGCCAGCTAACAACAACTCCGTTGATGCCAAATAGTCTTTATTTTTATTAAAGTGACATAGTTCATCATTTATATGAAGACTTGTAAATCCTGGAGTTGCCAAGCAACTCTGTAAAGCTTGCTTGTATCTTATACCCTTCCAAGCCTGAGAGTCAAATTGCTGTAACTTATTTAATTCTGCAAATCTATCTTTATCACTCGCTGGAATAATCTTTTTATCATCAATATTGGTAATTAAAGAACCCCAATTGAGAGAGAGAGATTCAGGCTGAGCAGGCAAAGTGATGAACTGCCCTGACCCACTCTCTGCAGTCCTATTAAAGTTCTGGGTGCTCGTAATTGTACTACTGGGCAAAACTTTATCGCTATTAACAGAATAGATAGGATACTGATTCAAATAATTCGAAACGTATGACATTTGAGACATTAAGGTATCAATACGAGGATCGGTACGAACAGGTTTCGACTTGTACTTACGGTTCCTGGCCGAGGTACGAGAACGTTTATTGGGCAAAGGTGACGTTATGCCCTCCTCAAACTCCGAGGATGAGGACGAGCTGCTTTCCGATGCCCTAGAGCTCGATGACGCTGATTGTCCTCCCTCCGAAGCAACAACCACGTCCTGCTCACGATTCTCGTTACCCTTACTTACCGGCTCCATTTTTTATTATGAAATACACTGCTGTGTTTTCTTTCACCACTAACAACACACTTATTACCACTTTATATCACAATAATAGTAGTTTCACTTCAAAATACTTTTTCTAAAAAGTTTCGTGGCATTTAGAGAGAATCACAAGAATGCAATGACGCCTAACGTCTAAATTGGCGGTAAAGTACCTAATAAACCGCCCTCTGGTGGAAGAAAAAGGAAACAAAAAGGGAAGATATTCTCGGTAAGGGATGATATTCTCGATTTTCTACAGAATCATGGGACTGCTTCTTCATATCATTGCTGTGTTTTCGAAGACATATAATGCTATAATTTTAGTAGATAATCTACAGTTACATCAAATTGCAACACTGTATAAGTCCTTTACAATAGAATTTCGTATAATTTTCTATTGCTCTTGCTGCTTACACTATGCTTGACGGTTTACACATAAAATATTTGTAACGTAAGGCACAACTAAACATTTTTTTTAATGTAAGGGACATGCTATATTTTAAACCGCTGGGTATTCCTAAATCTTGCGTTTATAGCATGAAAGAAGGCCCAACAATTATAGGCCTGTGTCGATTCTCCCAGTTCTCAGTAAGGTATTTGAAAAGTTAATGCTCAATCAAATGTTACGTCACTTTAATAAAAACTCCATCTTTCATGAACAACAGTACGGTTTCACCAAAGGGCGTTGTACAACTGACGCTGGTGTCACCCTACTAAAGAACATTTTTAACGCCTGGGAGGAAGCTCAAGATGCCGTTGGAATCTTTTGCGACCTCTCAAAGGCGTTCGATTGCGTTAACCATGAGACACTTTTGTTGAAGCTGGAGTACTACGGGATTAGTAAAACATCTCTTGGTTTACTAAGGTCATATCTGATAGGTAGACAGGCTAAAGTTCAGGTAAACGGCGTAAACTCATTGGGGTCTGAAACGACTATGGGCGTTCCTCAAGGTTCGATATTGGGTCCATTTCTATTTCTAGTTTATATAAATGATTTGCCTCAATTACTGGAAAATGAACCGAAGATGGTGTTATTTGCAGATGACACCTCATTGATTTTTAAAATAGACAGGCGGTCACAAAATCTTGACGACGTGAATAACTCTATTCTTCAGGTCCAAAATTGGTTTACAGTTAATAATTTAGTATTAAATGAAAAAAAAACTAAATGTATTAGATTCAGTTTACCAAATGTTAGAAGTAGCGAATGTGATATAATATTGAATGGAGAAAAACTGGAATTTATTAATCAAACGGTTTTCCTAGGAATCACGCTCGACAACAAATTACAATGGGGACCTCATATAACATCTATTGCGGGACGGTTAAGTTCAGCAGCGTATGCTGTTAGAAAGATAAGACAGTTGACAGATGTAGAGACTGCGCGATTTGTCTATTTCAGCTACTTTCATAGCATTATGTCTTATGGCATTTTATTGTGGGGTCGGGCTGCTGACATTGAAACCATTTTTATTTTACAGAAGAGAGCTGTCAGAGCCATTTACAATCTACCTCGTCGCGAATCTCTTAGGGAAGTATTTAAGAAGATTAATATTATGACAGTGCCTTGCCAATTTATTTATGAAAATATTATGTACGTGAGAAAAAATCTAAAACTTTTTAAGAAAATATGTGATAGACATAATATTAATACCAGAAATAAAGATAAAATAGCTCAACCTTATTTTAGATTGTCTAAAGTAAATACATCTTTTATGGGGTACTGTGTTAAATGTTACAACAAAATACCTTCTGATATATTAAAATTAAATGAAAGAAAATTTAAGACACATATTAAAAGTACACTTTGCAACCAAGCATATTATAAATTAGAGGATTATATTCAAGATAAGACTGCTTGGAAACATGCTGGTCCTGCTCCATAGGACAATTACTATTCATTCTAGACAAAATCAAGCTGGTTAATATTAATTTTAATATATATATATATGTGTGTATATATATTTCCTTTTTTCTTTTGTCATTTTTATTATATTTTTATTTTTTATTTGATTTTTACTATGGGATTGCGCAGGCTCACACGCTGTTTCATTGTTGGTTGAGATGTTGAGAGTGGTTGTCTACAGTTCCAATATTTGTTAACATGTGAACATGATGTAACTTTAAATATATATTTTTACCATGAATTCCTAATTTGTAATATAAATTATTTTTGTGTGTTATTATACAGTAGTTTTTTTATAGAAGGTACATTGTATTCACATGTAATTACGTATGACTATGTATACAAATAATAACATTGTAAAACATTGATTTTAAAAGAGTACGTATGGAGTTTCTTGCCCATTCTTCTCCATACAAAACTACCTTTTGGAAGGGGCAACTAGATTCAATTCTATTTTTTTTTTTCATGTAATGACGTTCAAAAGTGCCTTATAGTGGCCTAATTGAAATAAATGATTTGACTTTGACTTTGACTTTGAAGAGGAAATTCTAAGAAACTTTGATCTAGACACAATTAAAATTGGAGCAGACAGTAAAAAGTTATAGACAGATTTCAAAAAATAAAATCATTTATTGGCTCTCCTGAAAAACCGTGTTTTGTCCCTTACATTAATTGATACTTCTGGTATCGATATTACAACTAAAACATTTCCAAAAGTGCTTTTCGCGCTAGTAGTTGAAAACTGTAGTAAAATTCGAGCGGCGGAATTTGAGATTAGGCCTAACATCACAAAAGGGATGATGACTAAAAAATAATAATTAGTCCATCTTTTAGAACGCCAGAAAATAGTAGATACGTATTTTTTCTTTTGCTTCTAAAACTTAAAATAACAAAGTTACAGAGCGGCGAAAGTTCGCGCTACGTCATTATTTCGTAAAATTTTTACTAAAGAGTGACGTCACGAGCCCCTACTCCTGAATTTGAATGTGCTGTATCTTTGTCAATATTATTCGTATGGACAAATAAAAAAATACGTATCGAGTATTTTTCTATAATCTAACTGACGGACTAATTAGAATCTTGTTGTTTTAACCCAGGAGACATCCCTAATGGATGGGTTCCGGAACTTTGTTTTATGATATTCAGTGATCGCTGTTCCGATCCAGGTGAAATATGTATTCTGTTGGTTTTTTCTAGCTTCGGTAGAGTTTTGTGAGTGGATTACAGGAAAATTCTAGCCTTGGTAATAATATTTTTTTAACAATATACCTATACGGTAAAAAAAAGGTAAACACATGGTTGAAGTTTTCATAAAAATTGATAGATGTCAATAATTGAGGTTAGAGATTCTTTATTTATTCTAAAAGAACTTACATTGTTCACTTAGCGAATAAATATATAACTAGGGTAAAGCGTAGTCAGCGTAGCGCAGCAGATGTTAGTTATATTCTTAATGTAGGTAGGTAATGGGTATGTCGACATCTTGTACTTTCATTCGCATTTATAATAATTATAATAATAACAGTTCTAGATAATACTGACTGTTGGGGTGATAAATACCGAAAGTAGAATAGTTGGCGCGACATGCGCGTTTTAATTACAGAAAAGTAGATAAGGAATAGTTAGCGCGACATGCTGGTCGTCGTCGTAAGAGGAAGTTCTCGACGTGTCGACGGCGCGTTCGTGTTCCACGCGCGCCTCAAAGAGATGTCAGCAATAATTGAAGGGGCCACTAAGGGCCGATGCCTGCCGGGGCTGCGGGTTGTTCGAAAGAGATACCGCGCCCCCGGAACGCAAAGGGCACAAGAAGGAACATGGATGGGTTTTAGTCAGTAAAAGTCTGACACTCCCTCCCGCCCCGCCCAGGGCGGGGGAAGTCATTTGATGATTTCCCATCGGTAAAAAAAAAAAAAAAAAAAAAAAAAAGAGGAAGTTCTTCAAGATGGCCGCCGCCAACGCAGGATGCGCGTCGCGTTCCCTCCGCGACGCATCGGTGACCCTTTTGCATTAGTTCGTTCCACCTCCGTTGCGAACATCCTCCCCCCCCCTTGGGGACATGTTCCCCAAGGAGCTCTTGGGAATCTAGTATTGAGAGTTTTGAGACGGGCCTATGAATGACGCCGTTCTCAGTCTTCACATCAACCACTCTGCATACGCCATCAGCTCCCGGGTACAGCTTGATGATGCGGCCCATGAGCCACTTCATGGGTGGCAGCTGGTCGTCTAAGATGAGGACCAGGTCGTCCAGACGAATATGGTCCTGTGCACGCTGCCACTTGACGCGTTGTTGTAGAGTGGATAAGTAGTCCTTTGTCCATCGGGACCAGAAGTGTTGTCTTAAGCGCTCAATCAGCTGGTATCGACTGATGCAGGTCTTTAGGATAACGGGTGAAGGAAGTGAGGTCAATGGTCGGCCCACAAGGAAGTGTCCCGGTGTAAGTGCTGACAGATCAGAAGGATCAGCAGACATAGAAGTCTTGGGCCGTGAATTCTTAATGGCCTCGATCTGTGCAAATAGAGTGTACAATTCTTCAAAGGTTAAACTAGAGTTACCCGCTATCCGTTTTAAGTGATATTTAGCTGTCTTGACTCCCGCTTCCCAGATACCGCCGAAATGCGGTGCATACGCAGGAGAGAACTTAAACTTTATACCCTCTTTGCTCGTGAAGTCGCTAACTGAAAGTTCATTTTCCTTAAGCAGTCTGTTCAGCTCATTACAGGCTCCTACAATTTTTTTCCATTGTCACAGTATATGGTATGAGGTTTACCTCTTCGTGAAATGAATCTTCGCAAGCATAAAATGAAGGCATCACTACTCAGGTCACTCACGACCTCCAAGTGCCCAGCTTTCGTGCTGAAACATACAAATACGCATAGATAGCACTTGGAGGTATTAGCACCGCGATCCTTTCTATTCAGAATTAAAAAGGGTCCTGCAAAATCAGTGCCACAAGTCGCAAATGGTGGACCAGGAGTTACACGAGATTCCGGTAGATTCCCCTTAATGGGTTCTAAAGGCTTAGCTCTAAATCTCTGACAACGAACACACTTTCTGACCGTAGTCGCAGCTAGTACTTTCCCACCTGTAGGTCAAAATTGCTCGCGAATAGTATTTAACAGTTGCTGAAGGCCACAGTGTAGGAGACGAAGATGTTCTTGCTCAAATAAAAGTTTTGAGAAAGTGTGTTTGGAGTCTAGCAGTATGGGATGTCTTTTTTCATAAGGACATTGAGATGCATTGTCGATCCTTCCACCGACACGCAAGACACCGTGTCGATCCAAAAATGGGTTCAAAGACAGAACACGTGACTTAGAATTTAGTTTGTCCAAAGTTTCAAGTGAGTGAATTTCCTTTGAAAAGCATTCTCTTTGTGACGCTTTAGCCAGGAGTACCAGTGAGTTATTTAACTCAGAACAGGTAAGTTCACCGTTTAATTTAGTATTCGAATTTTTTATGTTATATATAAATCTACTGAGATTTATATATAACATAATTATATGAGATTTATATGTAAGCAAATATTCTTTGTAGTTTGTATAGTTTAGAATATTTTTCAAAGGGTATGATGTCATTAGACATAGTGTGAATATTTAAACTTATTTTTATTTCGAATTTTTTATTTATTTAGAAGGAGTGGATTTCGATTGGGGCCATTCATGTTCAGCCTTGGTCAGAAAGAAAGGACCATGCCACCAAAGAGACGTGGTTGAATGCCCCTAGACGCCATATCGGCGGGATTATGTTCAGAAGGTACATGGCGCCATGTAGTTATGTCAGTTAATTCCCCAATCTGTTCAATCCGATAGCTTACATAAGTTTTAAGAGTTCTAGGTGGAGTGTGGTCGACCCTAGGACTATGGTCGAGTCCGTCCAAAATACTGAGCGTGCAATCTTGATTTGTAAAGTATGACATACTTTAGAGTATAGTTTTGCACCAAGTAAAGCGCCTAACAGTTCCAGACGGGGAATTGTTTCCGATTTCAAAGGAGAAACCTTAGCTTTAGCACATAATAAGTTGCAGTAAACTTCGCCTAAACTGTTACTCGATTTGAGATAAACACATGCAGCATAGGCATTTTCCGAGGCATCGGTAAAGCAGTGAGCCTCTATGTAAATAGGAGAATTACAGAAAATGTATCTAGGTATCTGAATGTTAGCAAACTGTTGCGTTTCATTATAGAATTCTATCCATGAAGTTTGAATATCTTTCGGAACTTCATCATCCCAATTTAATTTAAGTAACCAGAGCTTTTGTAGTAAGATTTTATGAAAGATGGTGCAGGCTGATAAGAGACCTAAGGGATCAAATATTCGACAAGAGTTCGACAATATAGAGGCTTTACTCGGCGGGTTCAGGAGGAAAGTGATTGGCAGCGCCATCTGTAACTATAAACATACAACTTTCCTGCGATGTATATAACTATAGATCTACTATCATTTCTGCTTTAAGCTTTGTTTTTAAGTTTTGTTAATTTATTTATAAATCCCGTAATTTACTCATAGTCAATGTAAAAATACGTTTACTAATTTGACTGAGTAAATTACCTGCAGGATTAATAAATAAATTAACAAAACTCAACTGTATTCAAATAAGGCTGCAGAAAATAAAACCATAATTATGATAAAATAGTTTATTTCTCACCACAAAACAGTTACATGTATTCAACTATTTTCTACGATACAATTTTGGTCGTACATTAACCTTATATTTTATCTTATCATAACATAAAATCACGTGTTTAATCGTCCTATGTCAACGAGTATATTTTTCCGAAAAATACTCCCACCTTTGTAATTTTGCATGTGATGAAATTAAGTGCACATAACTTTTTTACAAGAAGTTAGTTGAAAAAAAAATCTCATACTGACACACTTTCTGTATAATTTATTAATATGATGTACGAATGTATCATTTAGAATAGATTACATTTAGATAGGAATCTCACAATTTTACGATTTCTGAGAAACTCCCAAATTTCATTTTTGCGTTATTACTTTTACTGAACATTGGGTCTGTTATTTGTTATTTATAGTATTTTAATATTCTGATTGCATAGCTTTGTTTATTTTTAATGCATTCTGGATAAATTCTTTTATATTCAAATCAGACTGATACTTCAGTAGAAGTTATAGAGTAAAAGTGAAATTTAGAGTTTAATTCTCTAAAATTGATAAATTGTTGGATTCATATTTATCTATACTAAGTAGTACATTCGTATGCAAGTATACAGAAAGTATTTCAGTCTGAGGAATTTTTCACAAACAGTAACAAAACTTAAAAAATAACTAACTACTTGTAAAAAAATGATAATAATATCACCTAATTTTATCAATGCCAAATTTCATAGGCGGGAGAATTTTGGGTAACATAAGCCCCGTTGATTGGACTATTTAGCACCCTCCTTTGACATTATTTCAACAATTGGATTGCATTGTTGGCACAATGCATTATTATAATAATATCAAAGTTTCCTCTTAAAACATCTTTTAAAATATTTTTGTGCTTTGCACTGCATTGCATCCTCATCGCTGTCTATATTTTTTTTGCCTGTTAAAATTTTATTTATATTTTTACAATAAGTGAACAAAAAAAAATCGGCAAACTAAATTGATTAAAAAGTCTATTAATTTATCTTTGTGTTTAGAGCATGTCATAAAATTAAAGTCTAAAAATAAAAGAATTATGGTTTTTATGTTTTCCCTTAGAAATTTATGTTTTAAATTATTAGATATTACTGTGTTTATTATATCTTGCATGTTCGATATTGATTCCAAAAATGCTGGGCTTGGGCTGGAAAGCCAGCGACGATTGGCAAATTCTCTTCTTTTTATGAAATCACTTTCAATTTCACTATAGAGATTACCCTTACAAACATCACAAGACCTAAATACTTTATTTTCCGTCTTTTTTTAAAAATATCCCGATACATACTGTAGGGGCCCCATTATTTGGGGCTGACTTTTTTCCTCTAAAGGTGTAAGGGTAATCTCATTAACAATGTCTAAAAACATATTATCACCAGTCGTCGTAGGTTCCCTATTTTTTGTAACGATGAGGGCATGTAGTGCATTGCATTGATCTTCTTCACAATTTGCTCCAGGGGCTTGGACACCGGACAGGTTATTGACCAATAACGTTGATAAGGTTGACTCATATCTTTCAGGTGTTGGATTTGTGTTACGGCACCCGTGGCTTCTTATAGCCCCAAAGATATTTTCGATTGGGTCTTGGTTTAGGTGCCGCATCCATATAGAAGTAACATTGTGGTCAGTGGCTAACATTTTATCTAAACCTTCTATGCCTTCCAGTGTTCATACCCAATTATTAATGGTAGGTACACTAGCAATTTTGTTTTTATCTGTGATAAATTTCATGGATTTTAAAACTTTTTTTTAGCTTTTCTCCAAAATTCGTGGTGTCTTGAATTTGGTGTTACAGGTCCCAGGAGTGGTTTTGAAAACCTATTTTTGACAAAGCTGCCATTTAATGAATCAAAAAGATTGTCAAAAAAAAGCAGCACATCTGCAGTCTCCTTGCATTCTTCTGGGAGGATTCCGTTATCTGTAAAACAATAACAATTCAATATTAGAATTTAAATCATTTATGCTTTAAGATTACTGTGCAGTGTATATTATATACACTTATGTGTATAAAATTGTACATATAAACCTTGGTATGCTTTGGAATATGTGTTTGCATAGATGGTGTACCAATATACATTTTAAGTTACAGAGTAACTGAACCCAGGTGATTGTAATACATAATTATGAATTAAAATCGAAATATTTAAATTCATGCATATATTTATTCTAATATTACACAAAAACATCTCTTGGTCTTACCTGCAAGGTATCCCATAGTAGAAGAGACAGATCTACTGAACACTTGACTGGCAAATTTTACTTTCATTTTCGTCCTCGTCGGATCAACATGGCTATCAGTCAACTTAGGCACTAATCGGATTCCTTTATATGCGGGATTTTCTTGATGCAATTGTTTTATGTGATCCCACTTCGCAGTCTTTTCTCTATCTGTTGTATACATTAAATTCTTCTCTAATAGGTTGTTGCATATACCTTTTAATAAATGCGGGGGATCATACAGTGGAACAATTTTTTTGTCATTAATTATAATTATTTTTGTATCTTCTCTGACTTCTTGTCCACTTCTCAGCATATGTACCCTGGTTTCCTTTAAAAGAAGATTTAAGGCACGTCTATTATTAGTGCCTTGGTCACACACTGTAGCCACTACATTGAACCCGGTTTCTTGTAGATTTTGGATTACGGTTTTAATTTGCAAAGCCAGCTCTGGGCCTTTAGTGGCCGCCTGTGCAAATGTATAAGCAACAAGTTGCTTATATTTTCTAATCAGACCCCTGATCATGAAAACCTGTGCATGGTCTGCAAAGTCTTGTTTTATTTATTTATTTATTTATTAAAACTTTATGCACATGTAAAAAATACACTGTACAAAGGCGGACTTAATGCCTTAGGCATTTTCTACCAGTCTACCTTAGGGTGATGCAGAGACAAAAACAAAGTAGGTGCACAGATACAGAAAATTACAGAGAATAAATTATAATAATAAATACATATATACTATATTATATATATATATATATTAATATATTGATATTGATATATATATATATAATAAATAGTGGGGGAAGAGATAAAATACATAGATGAAGTACAACAAATTAATTGTGGGACGAGTCTGCCAACTTCTTATGTAAGTGTTCGCGAGCTTTAACCTTGAACGTGAACCGACTGGTGGCCATCCTGATATTCAGAGGGAGGGGATTCCATAAGAAAACCGCCTGAACAGGAAAAGAAGATTTAAGAAAACCAGAGCGGTGGGAAGGACATCGCAGAAGACGATTATTGGAGGAACGAAGGTTCTTGCTGTGCGCAGAGCATAAATATTGAAAGAGAGAAGTCAAATAAGAAGGAGAACTAGGTTTGTCTAGGAGAGAAAATAAGGTTGTTAAAGCCCTTAACGCTCTGCGCTGTCTGATGGGTAACCATTTTAAGAGTGACCGATGCGCGGACACATGGTCATACTTACGGAGATTAAAAACGAATTGAATGCAGTTGTTAAGAAGTCGGTCTAATTTATTGAGGAGATCTGCATTCAGGTCACAGTAACACACATCACCATAATCGAGTAGGGGAAAGATCAGGGACTGTACTAGCATTGCATTGCTGCTGTGTTTTGTCTCGCGTACATTGTTAACTAAACCTATCACCAAATTTTTTCTCTCATTATAAGTTAAGTTAGGTTTCAGAGACATTTCATCAAACATTAATATGCAGAGTCTGTCTGCTGGCTTCATTTTATTCGCTCTTTTTCTAAGTTGATCAAATATGTTATTATTAATACCAGGCTTTATGTTGGCTTGGTTCAAAAATGTAGTCAGTATTTGCTTTGAAGGCAAAACCAACATTCTTCGCAGAAGGCGATAGCCTTTGGGGCTTTGCTTCAGCATTGCTAAAGCTAATATTTTTTTCTTCCGTGGAAAATCTTCTGCCTTTTTCTTTCTTTTTGTATTCTCTGAACTGCAACATGGTTAAAATTTTAGCAGCACTTGGCAAATTATTGACAGTATCTATGAAGTTGCTATTCTTCATAAAGTTTTTGGCTGCTTTTAACTGTAGGGATTGTTTTTGTGCTCTGTTCCGGCATTTAGATAATTTAATCCTAATGTTTACCAATTTTTGGTATAAGTTTTGCTCCTTTTTGGTCATTTTGACATAAGTTACTACTTTTTTAGCAGTGTTTGGACCTGCAAATAAAATGAAGCTTTTAAAAACAAGCTACCTTAGCTATTATTATATTAAAAGAATTATTTCAACAGAAGTACTTTCCAGCAGATCAAATGTGATAAACACTGCTGTGCCCCATGGCTTCAACGGTTCTTAAGAGTTGTAGAGTGAAAGATAAAGGCAGTGGGCATGAACATAGTACTCCATCTTCAGGGTTCTATTTTTTTTTTCTTTAAATTTAAGTAAGGGCCACTCACCATATTTATCCTGCAATTTGTATTCTTGTATTTCAAGATTCTCAAAAGTTGTATCAGGTTCAACAGTGGCTGGAATACAAAAGTTATAAATTAAGTTTATAGTTTTAAAACTACATACTAATTACTTATAAATGTTATAATATGTTTTTGCTGCTGAAATGATATAAAGCAAAACAATTGTCATAAC
Source organism: Hoplodrina ambigua (assembly GCA_949774945.1). Lineage (NCBI taxonomy): Eukaryota > Metazoa > Arthropoda > Insecta > Lepidoptera > Noctuidae > Hoplodrina > Hoplodrina ambigua. The sequence continues at coordinate 16,569,769 of OX458964.1, forward strand.
ATTATTAATTAGCAGCAAAAATTTGCAATTAGCAAACTTGTAGTAAGAAAAAATTCGATTATATTTATATATATATCAACCTTGTGCTGGTGCTTCATTTTCTTTCAAGGGTTTTTGGGAATCTTGTAGAGATAATGGTCCTGAAACAGCATACATACATACATACATAAACTCACGCCTTTTTCCCATGGGGGTAGGCAGAAACTATAGAGCGCCACCTGCTACGATCCTTACATACTCCTTTCGCCTCATCTACGTTCATACATCTCGTCATACAAGCACGCCGGTTACGAGTACTCCGCACCTGACCTTTCTGAAGGACCTCACCAATAAGGTCAGTGTAGGTCTTCCTAGGGCGACCCCTCCCGGCGTTGCCACTCACCTCTGCCATATAAATACCTTTTGTCAATCGTCTTTCACTCATCCTCTCAACATGACCGGACCATCTAAGCATACCCTTTTCTATCTTTGTCACTAATGCTTTGCGGATTAATCTGCTTTTCTGATTAAAATACTTTGCGGATTAATCTTCTTTTAATCCGCAACGGTCCCGTATAACCTCATTCCTCACTCTATCGTTCAATGTTACACCACACATACTCCGCAAGGAACGCATTTCCACAGCATTAATCCTACTCTCATGCCTCGTTTGCCATACCCAACATTCACTTCCATACATAAGCGTAGGCACCAGCACACCGTTGTGAACAGCCATTCGAGCCTTTTTTGACATGGACTGGTTGGTCACAACCGCATGTATAGCACCATTCACTTTATTTCCTGGAATTACTCTCCTTTCCACATCAGCATCAATCTTTTCATCTCTAGTAAACATACTGCCCAAGTATACAAACTCATTCATTTGATCCACACTCTTATCATTTATTTTCACATCACACGCCGATACATCCTCTTCTCTTTCAAAAACCATCACTTTCGTCTTGTTCACATTTATATTCATTCCTTTCCTCTTAAACGCATCATTCATTACCGTTACCATGTCTTGCAACTGTTCTGCCGACGATGCAAGAAGAACTTGATCATCTGCGTATAACAGGCATTTGACAGGTAACTCATCCATCCTTAATTCACACTCACTCTCTCTCAAATCCGCCAAACAACTATCCATGTATAGGTTGAACAGCCAAGGAGACGCTACACAGCCCTGTCTTACACCTCTTGAGATGCAAAACCTCCTGCAATGCAATGCAAAAACTTCCTGTTATACTTTTCTTCCTTCTCATCCTTCTTCTTTTTTACAATCCTGAAACAAGAATAATAGGACAAATTGTTATAACTGAATATATGTTGCTGATGCGTGAAATAATTATGCATCAAATATATATATATAACCGCTATAATTCTATGTGTACATAGAATTATTTATATTTATAGAATTATTTTTAGAGCAGTTTGAACATTAAAAACGCTTTTCTGTAAACCAGGATTTTTAGCATTTTAGAATTTTTAGAATTTTTTGCCAGGAACTGATATTACCTACCGGCCTAAGCCAAGTTATTATCAGCTGGGTTAAAAGTTGTAGAGGTCTTAGTAAAACAAAACATGCAAAAATAGTATATGCACCCTGAGGCCTTACAAATACATAATATTATTTTGGCGGAGCATTATTTCAGTCACTGTGGCAGTTCTAGTCAAATTACAAGTGTAAGGGTTAGGGTTGCCAACCCTACTATATAACATAGTATCCTACTATATTAAAGCCCTCACCTAATATATTTTTGAAAAAAAGATATAGTAGGCGAAACTACTATATTTTAAAGGCATCAAAGTCTTAACTCTTTCTATATTCTTTTAATTAAGAAATAAAGTACCTATTTTGGAACCTACTATATTTTTTTAAACATTTTCCTTACCTACTATATTTTTATGAGTAAGAATTTGGAACTACTATATTCGACCGACAAAGAGTTGGCAACCCTAGTAAGGCTTTTTTTTTTTTTTCTCTAGGTGGTAAAAATCATCAAATGACTCCTTCCGCCCTGGGTGGGGCGGAAGGGACTGTCAGACTTTTACTGACTAAAAAACCACCCTGTTCCTTCTGTTGCCCTTTACGTTCCGGGGCCATGGTATCCTGTTAAGACGTCCCGCAACCCCGGCAGGCGTTGGCCCCGTTGGGGGCCCCCTCCCTGTGCTGACAGCTCTTTGAGGCGCGCGCGAACAGAACGCGCCGTCGACCCGGTCCTGGTCCTTGATCGGACGGCGAGCTACCCATTACTCGCAATCCGCAAGCCCGCTCCTACTGTGGCCGGATGTTGCCTCGCGACGTCCGACGCCCTGGGCGTCTCCCGCGGCGGCTGGGGCGTGAGGTGATTCCCTCACGCGGCCCGCCTCCTCCTTCGCTAGCATTACTGCTTCGCAGAAGGAGGTGACTGCATCCCATTCCCTCTCGCCCCGGAGCATGGCTTGAACCAGGTCCGGACGCGAGAGGTCGCCGCCGCCTATCACCTCCGTGAGGGCACGGCGGTGCTCGCAGGCGGGGCAGTCCTGCACCGTATGCTCCACCGTGTCCTCCGGGCGATCCACACAGTGGTGACACCCGGGCGTTTCCTCCTGCCCTATCCGACACAGGAACCTCCCGAAACAACCGTGTCCGGTGAGGACATGCGTCAGGCGGTAGGTGAGGACGCCGTAGCGCCTCTCCAGCCACTCTTCAAAGAGGGGTCTTACCGCCGCGATAGCGTCGTGCCCGAACTTGGGTTGCGACAGTCGCATCTCCCATTCCGCCATGAGATCGCACCGGAGCTCACTCCGCAGTGCCGCGATTTGCCGCGGCAGCGGGGTTTCACCCCGGCGCTGCGCGTCCACACCACTCGTAGACGCTAGAGATGGGTCGTCGACGTATTTGCGTCAACGAAACTAGACCGTTGAATTTTGTTTATCGACTAGTCGATCAACTAGTTGAATTCGTCCACTAGTTAACTTGGTAAACGTTGTGACGAAGTCTACGGCGGCGGCACGACGGACCGGTGACGTACTGTTATAACCCTTATTACAAGGCAATAGAGCCTAAGTCAGCTTTTACTTATTGTTAGTGTACTTTCCCATTACTAAAGTGCTATGTTGCATTTTTACTCAATGCACAGAAATAATATGGATAAATTAGTTAGTTAGATTCTGAACGCTGCCGCGAGGTGAGAGGGATATTGTCGAAATTATAAGTACCCAAGAATTTGTGTATCCGTGATTTTGTGTTTGTGGTGAATTAAAGTGGTTCCAGTAGAAACATAGTTTTTTTTTTAAAAAACCAAACGGGGTCGGCTTAGTAACAAATTGGTGTCAGAAGTGGGATACCAGAGACGAAATCTTACGACGTTGAGTCAAACAGATACTGGTATCCCGAACCTACGGCCCCCCGTCAATTGACCGACAGTGAGACTTGACCCAAGGTCAAGCCTGCGTCACTACTTGGACGACGGTCAGCCTCAGCCCTTCGGCTTGAGCCCGCTCCAGCCACATCAGTAATTGGACGACGGTTAGCCTCAGCTCTGCAGCTTGAGCCCGCTCCAGCCACATCGACACTTGGACGACAGCCAGCCTCCACTGTACAGTGTGAGTCTGCTCCAGACGGCGTCAACATCAACATCAGCTTCAGGTCTAACTCACCAACCTTCAAACTCAAGAAATTCCGCAGTCAACCAACAGTGTGAAAGTTCAACTCCGATACGTCACAGCGCAACGTGAATCCGAACTCCGAGTTCCCACCGCGAACCCGATAATGCAGGTGTCAAGAATTATCGTGTTACTGTGAGTGTTTCTTGTGTCTAAAATTTTTCCAATTTAAAGTGTCTCTGAATTCGTGTCTCTGTATTTAGTATACTATATTTTAAATATTTTAACATTACGCTGCTTTCCTACCTTCACTGATTTTAATTGTTTTGGTTAGCTAGCTATTCCTTATTGTTCAAACATTATTACTTAACTGTTAAACTTAATTTTGTCCAACACTTCATAATCTTTTATGTCTATCAAACAGGAGTTATCTAAATCAAAGGAAATGTCCGACAAAATTACTCTATCTTTTTTAACCAAATTTATAAAGCCTTATAATGGCGACAGGGAAACCCTCCCTGCATTTCTTACTAATTGTGAGAATGCCATGTCCTTGGCTTCTCTGGACCAACAAACTGTGCTATGTAAATTTGTCATTTCACAGCTAGAAGGTAAAGCACAGGTCGCATGCAGCCTTAAGTCATTTTCATTATGGTCGAACCTAAAAACTTTCCTAAAAGCTACTTTCGGGGAGAAAAAGCACGCTACACATTTATTATCAGAAGACCTACAACACTGTAAACAATTATCTAATGAAGATGTCACTATTTATTCTTTGAGGGTGGAGTCAATATTAACTCGTATACAGTCGGATATACATTACAGTTGCAAAAATGACAAGGAACTGCCTGGTAGAATAGCAGCCATGGAGGACCTTGCCCTAAACACCTTTATGTTAGGGTTAAACCCTTCCATATCGTCTATTGTCCGTTGTAAAAACCCCTCTAATCTCAATGAAGCTATACAGTATGCTATTGACGAAGAAAAATTATACAACCTATCCAGATCTAATCTAAAATCTTCTAAACAGTGTTCTATTTGCAACAAATCGGGACATAATTCATCAGAATGTTTTAAGAATAAAAACCGGCATGGTAAAGATCTTAAAATTTACAAAAATTCACCGTCTCCTAATTCTAATACTAATCTCGAAGATAATCCTAAAACTTGCAATTATTGTAAAAATGTTGGACACGTGATCAAAGAGTGTCGCAAACTTCAATATAATATGAAGCAACGGCAAGCCGCTGACACTGCGCAACGTGACCGTAACTCGGCACCCACTAACTCTAATGACGCATCTATACACGCGTGTGAAAATACGGCTAAAATTAATGACGACAATTTAAACTAAGCGAGATTTTGGTTTCGTGTCGGCCAAAATCGAACAAAGTTCTAAATGACACAACCTATGCTAATTCTTATACTAATTTTACTAAATTTGCATCTCATCCTAAAGAGATGAGTTCTACTAAATTCGCATCTCATCCTAAAGAGATGAGTTCTACTAAATTTGCATCTCATCCTAAAGAGATGAGTTCTACTAAATGCATCTCATCCTAAAGAGATGAGTTCTACTAAATTTGCATCTCATCCTAAAGATATGAGTTCTACTAAATTTGCATCTCATCCTAAAGAGATGAGTTCTACTAAATTCGCATCTCATCCTAAAGAGATGAGTTCTACTAAATTTGCATCTCATCCTAAAGAGATGAGTTCTACTAAATTCGCATCTCATCCAAAGGAGATGAGTTCTACTAAACTTACATCTCATCTTAAAGAGATGAATCCTAAATATCCATCTCAGTCAATCAAACTGAGTTCTACTACGCCTAATGATAAAACAAAATGTCAATTATCTACAGAAAAATTACAAACATCTTATACTAATTCTAAACTACGAAATTAATGACTACTCTAAAAAGGTAGCTTTACCTCATATTTATCTACATACTAATCACGCTCCCGAAAAGTTATGTTTCCTTATAGACACAGGATCAACCATTAGTATCGTTAAAGAGTCCTGTTTACAAAAAACTCCAAGTTTATCTACTGAAACTGTCAAATTAAAGGGCATTAACAGTTCAGAAACTCCAGTTGAAACTCTAGGAACCTTCCAAATGGAGTTCAACTTATCGAATAATGTACATAAGTACAAATTTCATGTCACTAAAGATGACATCAATCTTGTTAATTATGATGGAATAATTGGTAGTGATTTTTGCAGTTATTTTAAAACAAACATCGATTATTCTTCAAAATCAATTTCCATATTAAATCACTCCATTCCTATTATTTATACTCAGCCTTCATACAATATTCCGGCTCGATCAGTTATCGAGTGCACTGTATCAAATTACTCTTCTAATCTTTATCAAAACAATGAAGCTCTCATACTAGATCACATCTTAAGTGAAGGCGTTTATGTCGCTAATTGCATTGTCTCAATTAAACCGAATGGAAAAACAAACGTGACTATTTTAAACACTACAGAGTGTGACATTGAAATAAAAGACTATTATGTAACGGCGACGCCCCTTGAACTTGATTGCTCAATTGTTAATTCTTATAATATTAATGCTACTTCTTGTTCTAAAAATGACCGCGTAAATAAAGTACTAAATCTTATCCGTTGCTCTCATCTAAATGATGAAGAGAAAAAATCCCTTTTAGAATGTTGCTCCCACTATACAGATATTTTTCATATCGAAGGTGAGCCCTTAACTTTCACGAATGCTATTGAACATACTATTAACACAGGTGATGCCCCACCTATTAACGTGAAATCATATCGCTTCCCTGAATGCCACAAGGAGGAAGTCGATTCCCAAATTCGTAAAATGCTAGACCAAAATATTATTCGGCCTTCAATTTCGCCTTGGAGCGCCCCAGTTTGGGTAGTCCCGAAAAAAATGGACGCTTCCGGCAAACAAAAGTGGAGGATAGTCATCGACTATCGCCGTCTTAATGATGTCACTGTTTCCGAATCTTATCCACTGCCTCTTATCACTGATATTTTAGACCAATTAGGTCACTCTAAATATTTCAGCACGCTAGACCTCACAAGTGGTTTCCATCAGCTGAGAACTAGTCCCAAGGACGCACCTAAAACAGGTTTCACAGTTAGCACAAATTCAGACATGTCGGGTCACTACGAATTTACCCGAATGCCTTTCGGGCTGAAAAACGCCCCTGCCACGTTTCAGCGCCTTATGATCACTGTATTATCAGGCTTACAAGGCCTTCACTGCTATATATATCTTGATGATTGCATTGTTTATAGTCAAAATTTACAAGATCATATACAAAAATTACAACTAGTATTTGACAAATTTCGTGAATATAATTTAAAACTTCAGCCAGACAAGTGTGAGTTCCTAAGGCATGAAGTAACTTACTTAGGCCATATTATCACCGATAAAGGTGTATCTCCGAATCCAGGAAAGGCCAGCGCTGTATCGCAATTTCCAGTTCCTAAAAATCCTAAAAATATTAAGTCGTTTCTAGGCCTAATAGGCTATTATCGCCGATTTATTAAAAATTTTTCTAAGTTAACTAAACCACTTACGTCTCTATTAAAAAAGGATGCTGTGTTCCACTGGGACACGGAACAACAACATGCATTCGACATCCTAAAAGAAAAGTTAATCACTGCCCCTCTTCTACAGTACCCTGACTTCTCACAACCTTTCAATGTTACCACTGATGCAAGTAACTATGCCGTTGGCGCAATACTGTCTCAGGGTCCCGTCGGCTGCCGGGGCTGCGGGTTGTTCGAAAGAGATACCGCGCCCCCAGAACGCAAAGGGCACAAGAAGGAACATGGATGGGTTTTAGTCAGTAAAAGTCTGACACTCCCTCCCGCCCCGCCCAGGGCGGGGGAAGTCATTTGATGATTTCCCATCGGTAAAAAAAAAAAAAAAAAAAGGGTCCCGTCGGCAAAGATAAGCCGATCGCTTACGCGTCGCGCACTCTAAATAAGCCTGAAGGTAATTACTCAACTACGGAGAAAAAGCTATTAGCTATTATATTCGCCGTTAAAACTTTCAGACCATATTTATATGGTAATAGATTTAAAATAATAACAGACCACAGGCCCCTTGTGTGGCTATTTAATGTAAAGGATCCGGGAAGCAGACTCATTCGCTGGCGCCTCAAACTTGAGGAATACGATTATGAAATCGTTTATAAGCAAGGTCGTCTCAATTCTAACGCCGATGCGCTATCCCGTTGTCCTATCAATGCTATTGACGTAAATAATTTAAATAATTTCTCCTATGAACAGTATTTCAAGGCTCAATTTACAAATCAACTACCAGTCCCGAATACTATCATCGAAGAGTGTAGTCAAGGACTACACTTATCTAAGTTAAATACAATCGCTTGTCCAGTCTCTTTAGACTTCGACTACTCTATGCCTCATTGCGAGGAAATATTATCGCAGCTCGATAATTCTGCTGACTTACTAAATTCCGAACGCGAGTCACTTACTATACAATGTATTAATGACAAAAATAAAACCTACTATTTTCTATTTACAAAAGTACATCATTATGAAGAAACTAATTATAGAGATGTTTATGACTTACTAATTAAGCTTAGAAATTTACTAATTAATTGCCAAAATATTACTAACCTTGCATTACCAGATTTCACAGACCCATTTTCAAAGCTTAAGTATTCTAAAATCTATAACATGATTTCCTATATTTTCCACGATACCAATATAAAGGTTCACATATATAAAAATCAATTAATCTATCCTACTCCTGTAGAAGTCCCTAAAATCTTAAAAGAAAACCATGACTCAGTCATAGCTGGTCACCCAGGGACACAACGAATGTACTCCCGAATTAAAGCTGCCTATTATTGGAAAGGCATGCGGTCGGACATCGAACAATTCGTTAAAAAATGCAAACTTTGCCAAATTAATAAGCCTTTAAGAAAATCGAATAAAGCTCCGATGGAGATAACTTCCACATCTACCAGGCCGTTTGAAAGATTGGCCCTTGACGTCGTAGGTCCCTTACCCGATGCAGGCTTTCAAAAGTTTAGATTCATCTTAACCTTACAAGATGACTTAACTAAATTTACTAGCGCTTACCCAATGGTTACGGCTACCAGTGAAGAAATAGCCAGAAACCTTGTTCATTTTATGTCTCTTTTCGGTTTTCCTAAAACCATTCTCACAGATTTAGGTACATGTTTTACATCTGAATTATTTAAACAATTGACCGAAATACTAAAGGTCAAGGCCCTTTTCACTACTCCGTATCATCCACAAACTAATGGAGCTCTTGAACGCTCACATGCTACTTTAAAAGAATACCTAAAATCTTTTGTCAATGAAAACCAGAACGACTGGCATTGTTACCTATTCACCGCGATTCTAGCCTATAATACTACACCTCATAGTACAACTAACTTTACTCCTCACGAGTTATTATATGGTTATAAACCATCCATTCCAAATTCGTTACATGAAAGCTCTGGTAATACATACAACGAATATATTCGAGCTTTACAATATAGAATGCGCTTTAGTCGCGAGAAAGCCATTCAAAACATACTAAACAGTAAGGAAAGATCAAAACAATACTATGACGCAAACTCTCGTGACGTTACTTACAAGGTAGGAGATATGGTTTATCTCAAACAACATCATAGGCTTCGTAAAGCCTTATCGCCTATATGGAAAGGCCCTTATAAAATTATCAAAGTTCATAACAAACATAATGTAACCTTACAAGTAGGTCGCAAGGCTATTAAATATCATACCAACGAAATTAAGCCTTCTACTTCTTAACTTATGTACTATATTTCTTTTCAGAATAATATGCTGCCATGGCACTTTATGCCTCGGCCGCACCGAATCAAACATCATCCCAATCTACCATAGCCCCGGGATTTATTTTGAACCTATTACTAATATTAATTTTTATACTGATCATTGGAAAGTGATCACCCACGTAGATTTAGTTTCTTTAGAACCTTATCTTAATAAAATTGAATCATTGTTACAAGATACCCTAAACTTGTGCAACAAGATCCAACCACAAGAGTTAGGTACATGCAAAGACATGTCTAGCCCTATCGAAGTTTTAATCCAGTCTAGTTCTATCAAATTGCAATCCTTATCTCATATCATCTCCAACCAATTAACAAATAAGGTCAAACGATCTTTAGAATTCGGAGGTGAAATTTTAAAGTTTTTTTTCGGCACATTAGACGCAGATGATGCCCGAAAATATGATGCTGCAATTGAATCATGCAAAAAGAGTGAAACAGAAATCTTTCATTTAATGAGAGATAACATTCACATTGTCAAGTCTACTATAAATAATTTTAACACTACCATATACAAACTTAATCAAAACGAGATAAAATTAAACGCCCAAATTAATCAGATGGACGAAATACTTTCCCAAATTACAAAGACCGATAACCTATTACTGTATACTTCAAAATTAAATAACCTTCTCAATATAATCGAAGGCTCTTTACTTGCTATAACTAATTTACTAGATACTACACTAAATTCTATTTTATTTTCTACGGTAAATGTACTACATCCTAGTGTTATAAGTCCCTTAAATCTATATTTAGAATTAACTAAGCATAGTAGTCAAGTAAGCAAAAGGTTAGATTTTCCAGTTCCTTTAACCATTCAAAATATTCATTCCATTATTGATGTTTCCGAATTTAGTTCTTATTATCAAGGCTCGGATACCGGTAAAAATTTTCAAACCGTTATCATGTACTTGACGCAAAACCTTTACATTCGGTTTCGTTCGCATATACCGGTTTTTTTAAACCGGTATTTTTTTTTTTTTTTTTTTTTTTACCGATGGGAAATCATCAAATGACTTCCCCCGCCCTGGGCGGGGCGGGAGGGAGTGTCAGACTTTTACTGACTAAAACCCATCCATGTTCCTTCTTGTGCCCTTTGCGTTCCGGGGGCGCGGTATCTCTTTCGAACAACCCGCAGCCCCGGCAGGCATCGGCCCTTAGTGGCCCCTTCAATTGTTTGCTGACATCTCTTTGAGGCGCGCGTGGAACACGAACGCGCCGTCGACACGGTCTGTCGTTATCAACGAACGGACGGTGAGCTACCCATTGCTCACCGCCCACAGACCCGCGTCTACGGTGGCCGGGAGTCGTCTCGCGGCTCCCGACGCCCGGAGCGTCTCCCGCGGCGGCTGGGGCGTGAGGTGGTTCTTTCCCTCACGCGGCCCGCCTCCTCCTTCGCTAGCATTACTGCTTCGCAGAAGGAGGCGACTGCATCCCATTCCCTCTCGCTCCGGACCATGGCTTGCACCAGGGCCGAACGCGAGAGTTCGCCGCCGCCGATGGCCGCCACGAGGACGTCGCGGTGCTCCGCCCAAGCGGGGCACACCGCCACGGTATGCTCCACCGTGTCCTCGGGGCGATCCTCGCAGTGATGACACCCGGGCGTTTCCTCCCGCCCGATGATGTGCAGGAACCTCCCGAAACATCCGTGTCCGGTGAGGACCTGCGTCAGACGGAAGGTGAGGGCGCCGTGGCGCCGCTCAAGCCACTCCTCAAAGAGGGGACTTACCGCCTCGATAGAGGCGTGCCCTGCACGGGGTTGCGACAGTCGCTCTCTCCATGTCACCATGAGATCAAGCCGGAGGTCTGTCCGCTGAGCGGCAATTTGCCGCGGCAGCGGAGTTTCCCCCCGGCCTAGTACCTCCACGCGCCACTCGTGCAGGCGCGCGAGGACCAGCGCCTCCAGATCCCACGGCGGCAATCCGGCAAGGAGGCTCGCCGCCTCACCGGAGATCGTGCGGTATCCTCGGATGACCCTTATGGCGATCACCCGTTGGGACGCGTTTAGGTAGTGGGCGGCACGTCGCCTCAACCCCCGCGCCCACACCGGGGCCCCGTAAAGGGCCATCGACCGCACGACCCCCGCGTAGAGCCTCCGGCAGGAGGCGTTTGGACCCCTCAGGTTGGGTAAGAGCCGCTTGAGGGCGGCCCCAGCCCGTTCCAACTTGGGAGCCAAATGTCGGAAATGCTCAACGAAGTTCCACCGGCTGTCGAGGACGAGTCCCAGGTACTTCATCGTTGACCCGACGCCGATGTGAACCCCTCCCACCGTGATTTGGGATCCCAGCGGTGGCGCGTTCCGAGGCCCATGAAAGCACATGACCTCGGACTTGTGCAAAGCCACCTCGAGTCCCAATTGCCGGATCCTCTCTACGACTATCGCAACCCCGCGTGTCATGACGTCGGCCGCCGCCTCGTGCGACCTCCCCTGCGCCAGGACCAGTGTGTCGTCCGCGTAGCAGACAACACTGGCGCCCTCGGGGAGGTCAGTACGCAGCACCCAGTCGTAACCGATGTTCCACAGGAGCGGCCCCAGCACCGATCCCTGTGGAACACCGCACGACATCTCCCGCCGGTTCCATTCTCCAGTTCGACCAGGGTAGATCACGGCTCTATCCGTCAGATAGGCCCCGACCACTTGACGGAGGTAGTTCGGCACCCGGTGATACCGGAGTGCCTCCCTAATGCAGGTCCAGGGCAGGGTGTTAAACGCGTTCGCGATGTCCAGCGACACCGCCAGCACAACCCCACCCCGGGACACAGCATCCCCCGTCGTGAGAGCTCTCACGCGCATGATGGCGTCCACCGTAGAGCGCCCCCTGCGGAAACCAAACTGGTTGTCCGCAAGGTCCGGCCCCATCCCAGACAGGTGCCCGACGAGGCGGCCCGCAATGACTCTTTCGAAGAGCTTGCCCACCTCGTCGAGCAGCACGATGGGCCGGTATGCAGACGGCGAGTCCGCAGGGCGCCCCGGCTTCCGAATGAGGACCAGTTTCCCCGTCTTCCAACGAAGTGGGAACTGGCCCCTCTCCATGCATGCGCTTAGGAGCCCCTCCAGTCGGGGCCCTAGAGCCTCTGAGGCCAGGACCCAGGCTTTCCCAGGCAAGCCATCGGGTCCCGGGGCGGTATTTTTGGCCTTCAGCCGGCGTACCGCCACCCTCAGGTCTACCCCAGTCACCTCTGGAATGTCGTCGTCGGTGTGGTCCGCTTCCGGCATCGCGAGCGGCGGAGCCATGGGCGGGGGAGGATGTTCCCCCCGCGAGGAGAACAGAGCGCTCACCACGTCCTCAACGAGCTCCGGCCGGAGACTCTGCGTCAGCGGGGGGGCCCAGGTGCGGAGTTTGCCCCGCACCGTCTTGTAAGGGCGCCCCCACGGATCTCCGTTGAGAGTCTCCAACAACTCCTCGCGGGCCTGAGCTCTTGCCCGCAGGATGGCCTCGTTGAGGGCGGTCTTCGCCTCTCTGTATCCCTCGTACAGCTCCGCCTCAATGACTGCCGCATTCGGTGGCCGAATGCGGAGTCTGCGATGCTAAACCGGTATATGGAAGAGCATTATGTAAAGTTTTTTTCGGATTAAACGGTATAGAGCAATAAAAACCGGTTAATATGGACACACTATAAAGAAACGCCGCGCGCTGTTCAGTAATAAGATTTTTTTGTTTCGGGTAGGACGTTTATGTCATCGTAAGTTGTAACAATAAGCTCCGCTGCAAAAACATAAAAAAAATGAGTAAGTATCTAATATTTTTTTGGTGAAATTAAGTTGATAATGACGCTAAATGATCGGTAAACATAATATTACTTTTCACAGATCCTATGGACCAGTTAGATAGTCAGCCATTTTTTATTGAAGACTCTCAATATCTGGGTAAGTAATCACTTAAATTCTGTATCCAACATTAAAACTCAAAATTAAAGTATGAATAGGCCACAAAACGTTTTCATCAATAGTAATTATAGATAACTAGCTTCTGCCTGCGATTTTGTCTGCGTGAAATTTCTTGGCACCCCCCGGTCCACTCCGTCGCATTACATCAAATCGCTTGCCCATTATGGAATACAACCGTTCCATTACATGAAATGATCGAACACTGCATGGAATGATCAATTCTAAGATCTATTCAAAACACATACATATGTAGACAGTGGCGAATTACCGTAAAGGCAAACTAGGCACGTGCCTAGGGGCGCGAGGGTACAAAGGGGCGACGCACTGTGGGCTGATATCAGCGTTTCATAGACATTCAAATCATTTTTTCGAAAGTGTCATTTTTTTTCACATGGAATGCTAGAGGAGACTAATTACATGCCTAAAAATATACTTTTTATGAAATGGCTGCGTAAACGGAAGTCTGAGAATTTTTTCTTTAAAAAATTGTATGGAGACAACATAAAAAAATACAATAACTCTGCTATCGCACAATTGGCCCTAATTCCCTTCTAGGGGATTAATCCTTGAATTATTTAGGATTTTTTGACATACTCGGTATCACGGCCTCAGGTGCGCTTTTTTTTTTAAAAATGTATATATTATATTTTTTCTTTTTTGGTTTATGTGGCGCTTTCGTTGGACCAGTTTGGCTTAACATACATGAATATGATCTGAACAATTAACTACAACAGTTTTATTAAAAAAAAAACGAATGAAGTCAGAAGAATCAGGTTCAGGTAGCTCCAGAAGAGTTAAAAATTCTTCCATTTTTTTATTATTTTTCTTTGCATTCATCGTATGCCTTACTGATGAAATAAGTGGATCAGATGAAAGAAGAAGAAAATTTAAAATATCCTCGTTGGAATTCACTCTGCTTTTCTTCCGAGAGTGGTGCTCTCGAAGTCGAAACCTCCTGAAATCTTTGTTACGAGCTTCCGATGCCTCTTCAGAAAGCTTTCCGATTGGTACAATTTTATTCTGGTTGATAATGTCAGATCCATGAAGTAGTAATTTGTGTACCATTGACGACATATAGTAGCAATTATACATATAATGCCACATATCTTTCAGCAGTCTTGTACGTGTATCTTTTGAATTTATCAATAGGTTCACCAGATGTCTCGGTAATGGCAGCAGATTTTGGATTATCTTGTTTCTTGCATCTCTTGAATCCTGTTGAGCTTTGGATTTACAAGACCAAACTTTATCATCCAGTCTGTACCCAATATGCAGGAGACATTCCATCATGTTGATGCATGCATGTAGAGAAGAAATTCCAAGATCCATCATGGAATCTGATGTCCCTTGTTTTTCAATTGCCTTCAAATTGTTTAATTCAGACGGCTTCTCTAGACAAACGTAGCATGACACATTTGACTTTGCATCTGAAATATATGTGCAAACCATAGCAGCAGCATGCAGCTTATGTGTCGAACAGTATTGCAAATAGCTGACTCTCTCAATGTAATGTATTGCCATTTTGACAGTTTGAGGGATAACAATAAACCAAGAGCCTTTTGAGCAGTAAAAATCTCTCTGTGAGGTGGTTTCTTTATCATGTCTTAAAATTGGTCGACTACCTCTGGATGTTTTGTTAAATATTCAATAATAGATACAAAAAGGTTTTGACCATCTTCTTTCAATTTGGATACAGCTGCATTACCAAGTTCCGTCGAATTACGGTCCATTAGGTCACCACTCCGTCTTTTTTTTGCTTTATTCCCAATTCTTCAAACGGCTTCCGAGAGCTAATTTTTCTCTTCGTCATCGTTCCACATGTTGATGTTAAAGACTCCGCAGAAAGTGATGTACCAGGGCATTTTTCATTAGCTATATTAGTTGCACTCACAAGATTTTCTTTGATACAGCTCGGCCAATCAATATCATCCTTGAGCCAGCTTCCGTATTCTATTCGAAAATTATCAATTTTCCGGTGTGCTGCCATCGTTTTATAACGGCTCTTGTAAATTTTCGGCAAAATTCTTTTCAAGTAATACAATCTACTACTGATAAACCATGCGTCAACCGAGAAACTACATTTTGAAATATTAAGTCAAACTGGTACACTAAAAATTTTAATCTTTTTTTACTGGTAATTAAAAAATAAAATTTATTAGTTTTGTTAGTTTTTTTAATATAACTGCTGTAGTTAATTGTTCAGATCATATTCTTGTTTGTTAAGCCAAACTGGTCCAACGAAAGCGCCACATATACCAAAAAAGAAAAAATATAATATATACATTTTTTAAAAAAAAAGCGCACCTGAAGCCGTGATACCGAGTATGTCAAAAAATCCTAAATAATTCAAGGATTAATCCCCTAGAAGGGAATTAGGGCCAATTGTGCGATAGCAGAGTTATTGTATTTTTTTATGTTGTCTCCATACAATTTTTTAAAGAAAAAATTCTCAGACTTCCGTTTACGCAGCCATTTCATAAAAAGTATATTTTTAGGCATGTAATTAGTCTCCTCTAGCATTCCATGTGAAAAAAAATGACACTTTCGAAAAAATGATTTGAATGTCTATGAAACGCTGATATCAGCCCACAGTGCGCCGTGTCCTAGCGGAGGCGGAAGGCGGTGTCCACCTCTCGCGCTCGGCCTTCGGCTCGGCGGTTCAAGCCATGCTGCAGTGCTAGAGTTCATGGGAAGCAGCCACCTCCTTCTGCGAAGCAGTAATGCAAGCAAAGGAGGAGGCTGGACGAGTGAGGGAGTAGCAACCCTCCTCATGCCCCAAACACCGCAGGGAACGCCCCGGGCGTCGGCTTCGGGAGTCGCAGGGGGATTTTCGGCCACCGTAGGCGCGGGTTGCGGGTGACGGGCAATGGGTAGCCCGGCGACGGATAAGGACCAGGTCCGAGTCGACGGTGCGTTAGTGTTCCACGCGCGCCTCAACGAGATGTCAGCTCAGAAGACAGGGGCGGAGGGGACGCTAGGGCCAGTGCCTGTCAGGGTTACGGATTTTGTTCGAAAGGGTTACCGCGGCCCTGGAACGCAGAGAGCACTAGAAGGACCATGAAGGATAGGTTTTAATTAGTAATTCCTTAAAAACAAAAAAGGGGCGCCGATGTGATGCTTGCCTAGAGCGCTCATAACGTTTTATCCGCCTCTGTATGTAGATGATGTAAGGTCCATTTTTCACTGGTGGTATTAAAGACCAGTGAAACTGGTCGTGTGTTTGTGTGTCTATGTGGTAAAGAAAAACTATTTCAGTGTTTATTTAAATGAATGTGTATTATTACTTTGTAACAGGTGAAGCACGGAAAAGAAGACAGGAATATTCTGATGATGAAGATCAATCCCAATCATTGCTAACACCTAAAAAGCATATCATCAACGCATCTAACACGTTTAAAATAAACACCCAAATTGTGACAGAGGATGCAGAAAATGATAGTAACGAAAACAAATCAGGCGAAGATATCAGTGTTAAACCAGGAGAAGAAACTACTTCTAATGTCGAACAATGTGTTTTATGTATATTTGATAAGGACCTCGATAAACGTAACTATTATTTTGGAAATTTGCTAATAGGTGAATTACAATTTTTGCCGCCATGTATGCGCTCTAAAGCATACATCGATATTTTAAAGTACATAGATGCTTTAAAACATCAACACCGTGAGAAATCAAACAATTAAATATTCAATTTGTAAAATGTGCCTGAACGAACATGCGAAATATCAATGTGGATCATTCGT
Organism: Hoplodrina ambigua; assembly: GCA_949774945.1. Lineage (NCBI taxonomy): Eukaryota > Metazoa > Arthropoda > Insecta > Lepidoptera > Noctuidae > Hoplodrina > Hoplodrina ambigua. The sequence continues at coordinate 16,586,821 of OX458964.1, forward strand.
ACTTAAATGTTACCAATAAAAATGAATGAAGGAAAATAAGAGCGAAGTTTTATTTTAAATTCTGGAATCTAATCATCTGCACAAATATTATTATATAAAGAAAAAGATAAATTAAACGCTTTTCAATAATTATATCAGTCATTTAATCAGTCTTCTCGTTTACATTATATTAAATCAGTCTTAAACATCTTTTTGGTTATTTCACAAAATGAGAGCTTCAAGGTAATTTTTATTAATGATTCAGTCATTCTTAAGTAGTAAAAAAACATTGTCTGGGACAACATGAAAATGTTATTTTGTTGACTTCTTCAAAGTCCTATAAGTAAAAAGTTCTTTAATAATAATCAACTTAACAAAAGACTAATGAATCAATCATTTTTGTCGAATTAAAATGAATTAAAATAATAATTTTGTCAAAACTGAGACAAATGATACAAATGGTTATTTCTAACAATCAAAATGTCGTCAATGGTTGTGTCCTTTAAAGATATTCTTAAGTTATTCATTATATATTTTAAAGATGAGAACAGCCTCTCCACACTAACCTGTGTAGCTGGTGTAGCCAAAACAATTTTAGAAAGCAAGTATAATTGTGGATCAGTAACCTTCTTTGATTCCCAATAATTTAAAATATCGGTATTAGAAGGAAGCAACGGTTCATTAAGAAAAGCAACCAAACTAATTTGTAAATTATCATTATGATTTAAATGAGGTAATTCTTGATATCGTTGCCTGAACTGCGTTTGCAAAAAATTGTCAAGCTTGGACGATGAAGTTGATGGCATGGGATCATCTGGAGTTTCATTTTCTGTTTCACCTACACTATCGCTCGAATTCAACCTTATATATCTTTGGTAAGTTTGGACTAGATGGGCACGAGCTAATTCCAGCTGTTGATTTGACATCATTGAATTTACTCTAGGATCTAGATAAATGGCACCCAGAAAACATTCATTTTCAAAAAGAGCTTTCTCTCTTTCCCTCATACAAATGGCTAAAAATATGGCAAAAACCGTGTTCATATTTTCTATTTCTAGGATACATTTAAGCCAGGCAAGATAGAAATCTCCAAAAGTCAATTGTTCATGCTGTAGGGGAAGGTTGCGATCATTGGACTAGCTCTTTCATTGGACCACCAAGGTATTTCCAAAACTGTGCAAGTTAGCAACACCTAAACTAGTCGAAATGTGTTCCTGGCGACTCAGTTGCACCCCCCTCTTACCCCAATGACGCTGTGGCATGTAGTGAGGAGTGACGCGTGTGGTTGTGTTTGCGGCGGTGGAAATCTTATAATTTGACTCAGGACAATTTGACGTAAGTATTATTGTATTTATATTTGTCTGTGAGCACTGTTATTAAATATTGGACAGTTTATTTGAGGTTCCATGAGTATTATTCAATTTTGTCTAATCATGTCCATGAATATTTTAGTTAAGTTTTTCATAACCAGTACCTTGTTGCCATCAATGGACCTCAAGAGAGTTCCATCATTGGACCGGTCCAATCATAGCAACTTTTTTTTGTATTTTATGGTCATAATAATTAATATAAATTTAAATTCCAGAATGTCGCCAAATAAAAGAAAGTACTTCGCTTGGAATGAAACTAGTATGTACCTGGCTATAGAATCAGTTCGTAACAAAGAGTTGGTTTAAACGAAGCAACTAGAATTTATGGAGTGCCGAAAGCAACTATTAAACGAAGGTTAGATGGAGTTAACCAAAAAGCAAAAAAACACGTCCAGATACCGGGTTCCGGAAGTGACCTCCTTCCAGAATTAAAGCAGGAGCTTTTTAAACACGTTTTTGATTTGTAAAATTGTTTGTATGGCATTACTCCAACAGACTCCATTATTACATTTGATAAGTATTATAATAAGTTGCCACGATTGGACCTCTAGAACAAATTTCTCGAAGTCCATTGATGGCAACTTGGTGGTCCAATTAAGGTGCTCATGGTCCAAAGAAGGCAACAGCCCAAGATTTAGTTTTCTTCGTTTTTATAAAAAAGTGTAAGCCCGAATTGTTTGTGCGTTTGATTATTATAAATAAAGATCTTACGAAATAATAATAATAAACTGCTTTCATTTTAACACTTATACTTTTTGAGATTTGGGGTTGTAAAGTTAAGTGGTCCATTCATAGCAACCTTCCCCTATAGTTTTCGACAGAACACGACATGGTTTTAAAACATCAAGAGTTTCTTTAAGTTTCTGCCATGTATCTTCTACTGCAAATGTCTGAAACACCGGTTCTATGCGTCCACTCAAGAAATCCTTGAATAATAATATGCGCTCTACCATGTCTGCTGTAGAATCCCATCTCGTAGGACAATCGATGATCGCTTGTGGTAAGCCCTGAACTCTTAACTGAAGAGCATTATTCGGTGAACGGAGTACACGAGCTATCTGGCGACATTGTTCTAACAGATCACGAAGTTCGGTACAAGCGTCTCTTATAGCGAGCTGCAACGTATGCGCTGCACAACGCACTGTAGTCAATTTGTTTTGGCCTTGATTATCAATATTGAGATTTAAGTTATCTGCTTCAGCGCACCACATCTCGTATCCGGTCTCATGCTCAGAATCCTCGTCGTCAACGTAGTCATGTTCCTCAGATGTATTCTCTTGCATCTCTTCCTCTAACTGCTTTGACACTCGAATCATATTAGCTCCATTATCAGAGGTTACGGAATATAATTGTTTAAGCTCAATACCGAAGCGACTTAGGACTATCATCACTGTTTCTTTTAAAAAATCGGCAGTGTTTCTCTCGTGTAATTCATGGACAGTAAGGTTTCTAAGTACAATTTTACCATTTGCAATATACTGAATGTTAATACCGAGGAATCTTCTTGATTTTACCGAAGCTACATCAATTTTTAACGATATCAGTTGATCTTTTAACTCATCATGGACATTCTTACGTATACTATAAGCATGTTCTTGAATCATTGTTTTAATGTTTTTAATATTCACAGACATTGGACTTGAATTTGGTATTAATGATATTAAGTTTTTAAAAGCATTATCCTCTAAAATCGAAAACGGCCGACCATGAATCGTAACTAGTTCAGAACAATGCTTCATTACTTTTATATGGTTATCATGTTTATTCGGTGGTACATTTTCTTTATTTTTATTATTGTCTTGAAGGATTTGGTCGTACAGCAGTCTATGTCGTGTGTAGAAATGTCTCATTAAATTAGCACCATGATTACCCTAAAACAAAAATTGTAGGTAGGTACTTAACAAAATCTTTCACCTTATTAATGACGTGAAAAAATGTATATCTACATAATTATAGCTAGCGTATTAAATGGATCTTTAGTATATGTATACTACATAATAAGCACATAATGGACAAAAAGGTCACAATTTGTTCTGCCGAATAATATATTTGTGTTAGGGAATGGTCCCGGGACATCCCGGTCCCGAAAATCCCGGGAAATCCCGGGATTTTTGTATAGACTAAAGAACCGGGACAATCACACCTCGTCCCGGGACTTTCGGGACCTTCGGGACTTAGTTGAAAAATATAAACTTAAATTAAGCATTTGAGTTTCGGAGTTTATCGATTGATCCTCTTCATAATAAAAATGTAGATAAATAAATTAAAGAATAAAGTTATGAAATCAAAACGCGCGCGCGATTCGCCTCCAGCGAGTGCGTCCACCCCCTTCCGCCCCGCACCGCAACTCACCGTGTAGCCGCGCCGCCGCCGCCACACCAAGCCGCCGCCATTTGCGAATCTCTGCTCTGCTCAGTCGTTACTCGTTATCAAAATAATGTGTCTTAGTTGTCGTCAAATTGTCGTGTTGTGAGTAATTTTTATGTGAAAGAAAACAGGCAACTTGCATCAATAAGAAGGTAAGTTAGCTAAGTACATTTGATTATTGTTGATAATTAATCTTAGTCCCTTGAGAATACCAAGGCGCGGGGCGAAAACCAACTAAGTTCCTACTTTGATGATAAAATAAGATTCCTACCTTGTTTACCCAGTTCTTATTCATAGACGGCTAATCATTTAAAAATTCCATTATTATTAATATTATGATATTATCCGTTTACATATTTATTGATTGTTATGATAAATTATGCCCTTTGTTTTCTTCATTCTAATAAAATAGATTTGTGGTAAAGCAAAATATTGTAAATTACTTAATATTGATAGTGAAGTTGTAATTATATGAAATGTGTAAGTAGATATTATACCTACTGTTATTACGAGTATTATTTACATTTTCTATTATAGGTAGGTGTTTATTATTATAATCTAAATACCATTAACTCTACAATCACACGTCTTTACCAACTCACACATCTGCGCGTGTATAAATGACAGCTGTCACTTTTGAGCCCGGTTGTATGGACTATGGAGCTTCTGAGGTGTGCCCGTAGCTTTGTTTCGATAAGGGAAAGTAATAAACTAAATTATTTTTACGGTAGAGTTGATAGACAGACATAGCAGTTCCTTTGTTCACGCCATGTGAACCCCGCGCGCTACCACCACCTCGCGGACGAAGAAGGAACCTGCTATGTTCACGCGATGCGAACCCCGCGCGCTAGCGCTCCCTCGCGGAATGGAGAAGAGCTAGTCCACGTCATGGTGAACCCCGCGCCGCCCGCCGCGCTAGAGCCATCATAGCCACAAGACGACGAGATCGTGCGCACGCTACGTCTGTATTATACCCGGCGCGTACGGCTAGCCCGCCATCGCCTTTTTAGTTCACTCATAAATGTTTAATGTTATAATTTTATTGTAATAAACGACGGTTTAAAGTTATTGGTGGCTCTCACCCCTTAACATCCTTTATTTATATTATACCTACATTACCTACTGATACCTGTAAGTAGTAAATTAAAATATTTTAAATTTATTGTTTTAGATACCTACCTTACCTACACGGGTTTTGAAGCTGACAAATATGGATTTTGAAGAAGTGGCTACAAAATCCAGCGATCAGTCTTCCGTTTGGCATTACTTTCTGCGCTCCAAAGACAAAAATAATGCTAAATGTAAATTGTGCCAAAAAATTTTAAAGTGTGTTGGTGGTAGCACGGGTGGCTTAATAAAGCATATTAAAAACGTGCATCATAAAAGTTTACTACTTACTACAGTTACAGAGGGACCAGTTAGTCAAACAATAGACAATGCTATAGATAGAATACCCAAAAAGAAGCCCAAAATGACCGACTATTATGAATCGAAAGCAAATCCTTCAATGGAAATTATGGTTTCGCGTATGACAGCTAAAGACGGATGTCCGTTTCGAACATTTGCGGAATCTAAAGATATGAGGAAGCTGTTTCAAAACTCCGGTCATAATTTGCCTAATTCTGCTACGGCTATCAAAAATATTGTGATATTGTGATTGGCTGATAAAAAAAAACAATCACTAATTGACGAGATTCAGAGACTGATAAAAGACAATCATAAATTCTCAATGTCCTTGGACGAATGGACGTCTATTAGAAATAGACGATACACTAGCTTGAACCTGCACTCAAAGCATTTTTCAGGCAATAATAACTTTAAAAACTTGGGGCTAATAAGAATCTACGGTTCTTTACCAGCTAAAAAGTGCGTTGAAGAAATAAGACTGAAATTAGAAGAATTTGGAGTGTCACTAGAAAAAGATATAGTAGCAGAAACAACGGACGGGTGCAGCATGATGACCAAATTTGGTAAAATGCTCAAGTCATGCCATCAGAAATGCATTGCGCATGCTCTTCAGTTGGCAATAAATGATGTCTTCTATACAAAAAATATAGAAAAGATTCCTGCAGCACCGGTAGAATCAGATGATGAAGACTACGATCTTCCCATCTCAGAATTAGCCAAAAGATATCACAACAATACTAATGATATTAACAGTCGATCTGACAACGACACTGATGATGACGAAACCGACAGTTTGCAAGTTGAAAATTCACGTCCTTCTCCATCAAGTCACAACGAACAACAATTTGAGTACCAAAACCTTCTGAAGAAAATTAAAACTGTGGTTAAATTATTCAGAAAGTCACCTACCAAAAATGATGATATTCTGCAAAAATATGTTGTTGCTGATTTTAACAAAGAATATTCTTTAATCAATGATTGCAAGACACGTTGGGGTAGCCTTGCGAATACACTGGAGAGGTTTCTGAAATTAAAAAATTGCATAGCAAAGGCACTCATTGATGTTAAGTCAGATATTACATTTACCGAAGATGACTGGACGACTATGAAACAACTACACGAGGTTCTTGACATTATTAAAGCAGTATTAGAAGCACTCTGCCGTAGAGATGCTACACTGCTAACTGCTGATATAGCTGTCAAATTCGGGCTGAATAAATTGTCTGCTATCAACACATATATAAGCACAAAAATGACCACGTACCTGAAACAAAGATATTCTGCACGCCGTCTACTAGAAACTACAGTCCTACAATATTTGCACAACCCAGAAGTATATTTTACAACTGTGCAAGACGACGTATACCCAAGACCAGACAGCGATGAAATGCGCAGCCACATTGTTGAACTATTAACACGCACCAATAGCGTTTCTTCGGTAGCTGTTCATCAATCTGAAGAGCCTTCATGACAAAATCAAGAAAATAATGATCTGTACAGAGATGCTATATTAACAAAAAAAGATGAGCTTAATACTGAAATATTGAATGCTACCAAAAATGTACGAGTTCGAAGCGATCAAGATGATTTAAACACTACAATTAGAATAGAAATGGCTCTTTTTGAGAATGGTGGTGATCGCGGCCGTTTTCTATCGTTAGCTTATGATCACCTTCTGACGATCCCTCCGACCAGCGTGGAGCCCGAGAGGATATTCTCTGCAGCAGGATTACTGTGCAACAAAATAAGATCACGCTTAAGTGATAAAAGCTTAGATGCACTTATTTTTTTAAGAACCCATTATAATGAGCAAGACAGTACTAAATAATTGAACGTTTTCATATTTTGTTAATTTCATTCTCTATAACTTTTTCATATTTTATTATTTTATATTCCTTAAAGATATGCGTCTCAGTGATATGATAACTACTGAATGCTGATGATGATTTGGTTTATATTAGAATTAAGAAAAGGATTTATGTTTTATTTTGTTTTATGGAAAGTAACTATGTTTTTGTTGATTTATATTGGTATATAATTTATGATAATAGCGTGCGTTAAATGCTAATTTGACTTGTTGTTTTCTTCTGTTGATTATTTTTTCAAAGAATAGTAAATGGTTCCGTTATCGTTGATTTTTGAAATATATATCTTTAATTAATACAATGTAGTTTTCATTACCTACGTACATACATAAATACTAAAGACCTATTAAAATAAAAATACAAGCAGTAGGTAAAGAAAAATTACCCAAAAGTCCCGAAAGTCCCGGTTCTCCCGGTTCCTTCAACAAGTAATCCCGAAAATCCCGGGACGCAAAAAGAGCACCGGTTCTTCATTCCCTAATTTGTGTCGTAGGTAAGTACTAACTGGTCGTCCAATGTTAATGTTATTGTATTGTCATAAGCTATACTTACTAGGTACAAATAAATAAAATTTACAAATACAAAAACAACCTTAATATAATTACATCAACAAAATTAACTAAGTACCTACCTATATGTAATATTAATAATATATCGGCAGATAAAAAATCTGACCTGATCCATCATGTTAACTATATATAACCACAGCATTTAGTAAAGTAATTACTAAATTCGGTACTTTATTAAATTCTGTGCTGTAACATACCTACTGTTCACTATCTACCAGTCTACCAGCGAATTTTAAACATTTAAGCAAATAATATGTATGTAATAATATGTATGTAAGTAATATGCCAATCAATTGTTTACTTACCCGTAAAACTTGTTCACAGTTTTCTATGAGACACTTTGAAGTTTTATTGTTTTCATTGTAGTCAAAGTATGTATAGATTAAATTCGTCCGCTTTCTACCCATTTTAAACACAAATAATAGAACTGATGATTATATCCCACTGCGCAGCAGTCGTCTACCTACGAAGTCACGAATCGAATGAAAAGAAATATCGTAACTAGTACCTACGTCTTCGTACCGCGCCGCTATGCGCGGCATCCATACAAGTTGCAACGCGTACCGACATGCCGTTCGTCGAATAAACCGGTTAATTTAGGTTAAAATAAAGTTCTCAAAACGTTACGTTCATCACGAAAAGTTCGGAGGAAAACCGAAATAAACCGGTGTTAACCGGTATTTTTCAAACCGGTTCCGAGCCTTGCTTATTATTACAACAATAAGGTCATTTTTATATTACAGATCCCTTTGATCACACCTGATAAGTTCATGACCTATAAAAGCATACCACTACCTACACCCCATGATGACTCACATAATACATTTGCTCTAATTCAGCCTTCCAATTCTTATATTGCACTAAGTGATGACTGCCTCGTTGGTCTAGTGGTCGCAAGCGCGACTACTGTGCATGAGGTCTTGGGTTCGATTCCCAGGTCGGGCAAAGTGTTATTGGGTTTTTCCATCAGGAATTTCTCAGTAGTAGCCTCGGAGTCTGGATTTGTGCCCGGTTGATGGCAATAGGCTCGCCCCCTATTACATGGGACTAAAACATAACTGGCGAAATGTGGGTATACTATTAATGAAGTACACCTCTGCCTAACCCTTCGGGGATTACAGGCGTGATGTTATGTATGTATGTTTATGATGACAGAATGCATTATGCTATGTTGGACACTCTTGATAAATGTAAAATAATAAATAATAACTATTCTATCTGTGAATTAAATACTATTTACTCATGTATAAGTAATCCTTATTGTGAATCTAAAATCTTAACTGAGATAATATTGTCATTACCTACAGAATGCAATGCTAAAATATTATATGGTCAGATTGATATTTGGCAAAAATTAAGAAATAATAAATGGATATATGTCCAATCAAAGACAAATAAGTTGACTATTAAATGTGATGAAAACATTAGTGACCATTCAATTACAGGAACAGGAATTGTACAACTATCGCCTAATTGTGTTGGGTATTCTAAAACGGTTCAGTTGATACCGACTAGTTCTTATACTATAGTTACTAAGTCTCCTTTAGATATAAGCTTTGATATAACAGCTGATGACTGCTGTAAGAAGGACATATTTAATATGAGTTTACCTCATTTGTCGCCAATCTCTTTGAGTAAAATTAACTTAGATTCTCTCAAATATGCAACTCATCAATTGAATAGTTTAGAGCAAGAACTAAATAATCTAGAAAAGGAATCTCATTTTATTAAATATGGCCCTTACTATTCTACTTTTACTTATATACTAATTGTGTGTTTATTTTTATACTTAGCTTATAAATTATATAGGTACTCACGTTGACTGCGGGCGAACATTCGCTACGCCGATCGCCAGTGCGGCTGGCCACACAAATGGTGTGTTGGCCGCACAGCCGAAACGCTTTTTCATAAACGAGACGAGAGTGCGGCCGCACACGCTAGGCGTGTGGCGGCCGGACTTTACGCCAGTGCGGGTTTACGCGCTTGGCGTGTTTTACTACGCGTGTGCGGATAAACACATACGGTTGTGTTTTAAAATTTTGCGTCGACTGTGCGGGCGCTCACATACGGTTGTGTTTTTCGATTATGCGTCGACTGTGTGGTTAATTTTTACAAATATTCACATGATTTATATTAAATATAAATAAATAAATAATTACTTATATATTATATCAGTTATTTTTCTCTCAAGACTTAGAAATGTAAATACTGCTCGACTTGGCGGGGGCACTAGCACTACCGTGCCACCCGATTATGTAGGCAAGTATAAAAACTAAGTTTTCCGTTTCTGGAACAAAATGATTAATTTATCTAGCTTTGATACCTAGTATTTGTACATATTTTAAACACGTCAACATTGTTGGGACTTAACACTGAACTTCTTAATTCTTGAGTTACCTACTTTTGCAATAGGCTAGTTGATAGTTTAAGAATTCGATTATTATTTTTCCTGTGTGTGGTTCTTCTTTTATTCAAAATTTAAATCTTATTCCCCACTAGAATCCTATTCAGTATCGTCTAAAGGAAACACTCATCTTCGTTAGTTATAAGCACCAGTGTAGTTCCTATATCAGTCAATAGATGGCGGTAGCAGCCGATGTTATTAAAAATTTCGTGAAGGTTTTATCATTAAAGGGCATGGAATAAAAAATCAAGAGGGACAAATTTTCATCGCAGTCCTTATTCCTCACTAGTATCCTATTCAGTGTCGTCTAAAGGAAACACTCATCTAAGTTAGTTATAAGTACTAGTGTAGTTCCTATAACAGTCAATAGATGGCGGTAACAGCCGATGTTTCTTTCCTTGGCATATCACGCGCGTATAGTGGCACATTTTAATAATTATTTCACAAAAATAATCTGAAATTAATTTTCATCATGGTATTCTTTTTTTACTAACAACTTCTCAGTATTATATTTATTGTTTTGTCCACAAACAAGTATAAACACTAGGTATCAAGTATAAGTCTATGACATTAAATGACATAATGAACGAATGGAAAAAGAAAAGTGTTGCCAGTCGGTAACAATTCTGATCTGCGACTCATACAATAATACTTAGTAACATTATAGTTTTTTATTTTAGATATATAGTACAGTTTATACTATAAAGGTCCTCATTATCGAATTAGATTATAAAAGTTAATTAAAACAATAACAATGACAGTATGACAGTGACACAATAGTTATTGTGTGTGTGGCTAGGCTATCGCATTTGGTTAAGAGATCTGTAATGGTAGTTTATAAGGCTTTCAAATATAAATTAATGTATGATAGTATAAATAAAATGTCTGTACTCCGTAAAGTTTTTTCCAAAAAGTCTAGCCCTTGCATAATAGGGTTTTCGATCCTTTGATGACACCTGGGGGCCAACCTCCACCTCTTAAAACAATATTATTTTAATATTATTTTACCTTCAGCACTGTTGAATTTTCAACGCTCGGCTCAGCGCCGAGAGTTGAAAATGCAACAACAGAAATTACAAAGTAATGTTAAATAATATTGTTTTAAGAGATGGCGGTAAGCGCCCTGATATCAAGATAACAAAAGTTAAACTAAAACAATAGTACGGGAAGATAGTATTATTGGTATTATCTTCAAAAAGGTCTAGCCCTTGTACAATAGGGTTTTCGATCCTTTGTTGACACCTGACATCAAGATAACAATAGTTAAACTAAAAAAATAGTACGGGAAGAGAGTATTATTGGTATTATCTTCAAAAAGGTCTAGCCCTTGTACAATAGGGTTTTCGATCCTTTGTTGACACCTGACATCAAGATAACAATAGTTAAACTAAAACAATAGTACGGGAAGATAGTATTATTGGTATTATCTTCAAAAAGGTCTAGCCTTTGTACAATAGGGTTTTCGATCCTTTGTTGACACCTGATAACAAGATAACAATAGTTAAACTAAAACAATAGTACGGGAAGATAGTATTATTGATATTATCTTCGAAAAGGTCTAGGCCTTGTACAATAGGGTTTTCGATCCTTTGTTGACACCTGACATCAAGATAACAAAAGTTAAACTAAAACAATAGTACGGGAAGATAGTATTATTGGTATTGGTATTATTGGTGTTGATCCTTTGTGATAAATATTTTGCTTAGTGACAAAGCCAATTTTTGTTTTCCATATTTTAAAATATTGAAATACCCATCAAACCAAAATTACCCAAATTTTATCTACATAATATATTTCAAAAAGTTCATCATTTAAATAAACGAGAATATCAGTGTAAACATTTATTCAATGGTAATAATTTTGAGCATTATTGTTCGTTCAGTTGCTCAATGTTGTTTATGAATGGGATTGTACCATTTGACGATCTTTTAATTTTCATTCTAAACGATTTATACCCTCTAAAAAAATATTTGTACATCGTGTCAATTTAATATGTAAGAATCTCCAACCAATTCACTTTTAAGTTCTCGATAATATAATTCCGAATCCGTTCAATTTCTTAATATTGGCACGTTTCAATTTCAACAGAACGACAAAGTTGTTTGTTTTTTAATGTGTTTTACTTTTGGTACGGGTAGGGGTACGTCGTACGGAGTGGTACGTTCGGTAAGGTGTAATAAAAGTCAATATTCACTTACGGCAGGTAATATAATGTCCGTACCACAACACAGTAAAATACAGGAGCACAGAAGGAGTATAGGGACAGTAGACACACAGTAAACACAATCACAGTACATACACAAATAACAAGTCCACGTAACAATACTGTAACAATAACAATCCTCGAGATTCAAGGACGATATTCGCAAAAGTAATTAGCGCAAGCGCGGGCGCAGTAGTTAGCGGCGAGGTCGTTGACCGACTGACCTCTAAGCTCGCGGCGCGCGTGTCGCCGCCGCTAGCTCCCTGGCGCGCAGGTACGTGAGTACGTCACTATCACGCTAGTCCCGCGTGATCGTGGGCATGGTCCCTCAACATCATCCGACAGTATAATGTAAACATTATAGATGCCGTGAATGAATGAGTAGTGTTATCAATAAACCTAAATGATAATAATAGTGTGGCTGTGTTTATGTTGTGTTAATTTGTGTGGGTTTATGTAATAAATATAAATAAACTATGTGGTAGGATGAACCCTACATCACCCCCCTCCAGAGACCGTCAAGGGCGATAAAAATCCGGAAACCTGACATGACGACCTGAGCGAGTGGTGTACTCCTTACTACTGCTAGGTGGAGTGACCTCTTCGGGGTCAGCTTTGTCTGCCAAAGTGTATGCTGGCTTAAGGCGGTCGATTGAGACCGTGACCTCTCTGCCCTTACATAAGATGCGGAAGACCTTGTCTCCCCTTTGCAGAACTTTGTGAGGACCAGTGTACGCTGATTGCAATGCGCCACGTAATGCGTCTTCACGAAGGAACACGTGATCAGTGGTCTGCAGATCCTTATAAACAAAAATGCTGGGCTTGTTGTGGCGGGATGCTGGGGTTGGTTGCAGGTTACGGGCAAACCTGCGGATGCGCGCGGCGAAGTCTGTGACGTCGGTCGTTCCCTCGTCACTAGGAGTGAAGAATTCACCTGGGAGTCTTAGCGGTTCGCCATAAACAAGTTCGGCTGAAGACGCTTGGACATCCTTCTTGAATGCGCTCCGTATACCAAGCAATACCCACGGCAATGCCTCTGTCCACTTGTCGTTTGCATGGCACATAATGGACGCCTTGAGTTGCCGATGAAAACGCTCCACCATGCCATTACAAGCAGGATGGTATGCCGTTGTCCGCTTGTGCTGAAAACCGGCTAATCTGGCCAGTTGTTCAAATAAGGCCGACTCGAACTGTCGACCTCTGTCCGTAATTATGTCTGCGGGACAACCAAACCGGGCAATCCATCCTGATAGCAGCGCTTTAGCTACTGTCTCGGCGGTTATGTCGACGATAGGTACGACCTCCGGCCACCTGGTAAAACGGTCGACTGCCGTCAGACAGTACCTGAAGCCTTGCGAAATTGGGAGCGGGCCCACAAGGTCGATGTGGACAGTGGTGAACCTTGCACGTGGGAGGTGATACGACCCTAATGGCGCAGAAACGTGTCGGCTAACCTTGGCCCGCTGGCACTCGAGACAAGCTCGTGCCCACTCCCTGCAGTCCTTCCTAATGCCTGGCCAAACGAAGCGTTCCGCGATCAACTTGGCGGACGCTGAGACGCCAGGATGACTGAGGGAGTGCAAGCTGTCGAAGACTTGCTTTCGTAGCGTGACGGGCACAAATGGTCTGGGAGGCGTTGTACTGACGTCGCAGTACACAGAAGTACGCTCCCCTGGGACCTGCACCTTCTGCAAATCCAGCGATGATCCCTCCTGCAGTAGCTGGGACAGCTCTGGATCCGAAGTTTGCGATTCCACGAGAGTATCGAAGCTAACCGGCACCTGTACCGCTTCCACACGTGATAAGGGGTCGGCTACGACATTGTCCTTACCGGAAATGTGCCTTATGTCGGTGGTGAATTGGGCTATGAAGTCGAGGTAACGGAACTGTCTAGGCGAGCAGTTTTTCTTCCTCTCGTGGAATGCGAAACTGATCGGCTTGTGGTCCGTGTACACGACGAAGTGCCTGGCCTCGAGCAAATGGCGGAAGTATTTGATGGCCTCGTAGATGGCCAGCAGTTCCCTGTCATAGGGAGAATACTTGGTTTGCGAAGGGCTGAGCTTCCTAGAGAAGAAAGCTAAAGGCTGCCAGCCATCGTCGCTAAGCTGCTGTAACACCGCGCCGATTGCGTTATCCGACGCGTCAGTAACTAACGCGAGATTGGCATTGCAATCGGGGTGAGCTAGAAGAGCAGCGTTAGCTAAGCTAGCCTTGCAGTCCTCAAATGCTTGCAAAGTATTGTCCGCGAGGCATATGGGTTGCGAGCCCTTTACGTTGCCAACCAAGAGGGCGTGAAGCGGCGCCTGGATCTGTGCTGCGTGGGGTATGAAACGCCTGTAAAAATTAAGCATACCCAGGAATCGGCGCAACTGACGGACATCTTTGGGCGGCGGGAAGCTGCTGATAGCGTCGACCTTGGAGTCTAGTGGTTTGGTGCCCTTTTCGGAGATGTGGTAGCCTAGGAAGGTTACCTCCGGAACACCGAAAACGCACTTGGACGTGTTGACCAGCATGCCGTAGTCCTTCATCCTGCCGAATATAATGCGGAGATGCTCCTCGTGCTCCGCCTGTGACCTAGAGAAGATCAAGAAGTCATCCAAGTAGCAGTAGCAGAAGTCCAAACCTCTGGTCATTTCGTCGACAAAACGTTGAAAAGTTTGGCCTGCGTTACGCAAACCAAACGTCATGTACGGGAATTCGTACAGGCCGAACGGTGTGGTGATTGCCGTCTTCGGAATGTCGTCTGGACTGACAGGTATCTGATTGTAGGCCTTCACCAGGTCTATAGTACTGAAAATTGTGCAACCGGAAATGCTGTGCGAGAAGTCATGAATGTGCCTGATCGGATACCTGTCAGGAACGGTCCGGGCGTTAAGCATCCGGTAATCACCACAGGGTCGCCAACCGTTGTCCTTCTTGGGTGCGAGATGAAGTGGTGATGCCCATGGACTCTCGGACGGTCTAGCAGTTCCGTTGTCCAGCATCAGCTGGAACTCCCGCTGGGCAATTTTTAGTTTGTCCGGCGCTAGTCGCCGAAATGGAGATGAGACTGGAGGACCTGGGGTCGTGCGGATGTGGTGTACGGTGTTGTGTGGTGTAGTGCGTAGTGTACCGGCGGGCCGGGTGATGTCGGGGAACCCGTCCAAAATTTTATGGTACCTCGAATCACCAGAAGAAATTTTTACAGAAAATAAAGATGAGTCTGAGTGATTCGTGGCTATTGTAAATATGTTGGTACTACTATCGACTAGTCGTTGATTACGACAGTCAACGACTAGCGAGTAAAAGCTTAAAAAATCTACGCCGATAATTGGCTTGGTTACCTCGGCAACAACAAAACGCCACTTAAAGTCCCTACGGAGTCCTAAATTTAAATTCACCTCCACAAGACCATACGTTTTAATGGGCGTCCCATTCGCGGCCACTAGGTCATAGTTTGTGCACTCGCGACGGTCACTTAATAGACGACGGGGGTAGACGCAGAGGTCGCTACCTGTGTCAACCAGGAACTGCGTCTTGGTGGTCCGGTCCGTGACGAACAGGCGACCAGTCGAGCGTGGGCAATCATCCGTCGCCATCACCGATTGCCCGCGGCGTTTCCCTGCTGGAAGTCGCAGGGCCTGATGCAGCGCTTCGCCTTCGCGCCGTGCATTGTGTGGTACCAGCAGACGGGATGCTGCCGGTAGCTGGAGTTGGAGCGGGTCGACGAGCGGTTGCGTGAGTGCCGTCGCGCGTCTCGACCACGGCTGTGGGAGCGGTTCCGCGATCGGCTGTCCCGCAGCTGCAGCGTCAGGTCCCTCATGGCAGCCTTTAACTCGGCGATCTCGGCTGCTAACTCACTGACCGTGGGTCCGGCTGGCGAGGCTGCTGCGACATGGGGTGCCGGCGCGACTGCCGCGACGTGCGGCACTGGCGCGACCATGTCCTGGACGCGGTCAGCCAGTTCGGCCAGCGCTTCCAGGGTGCTGTGGGGCTGCGATGCGAGGAGGGGCTGGATGCTGGTGGGGAGCCGGCTGCTCCAGACGGTGCGCAGGAAGTCCTCAGGCATTGCAGGTCCTGCTAACCCCTGCAGGTGTCGGAGGAACTGGGACGGCTTCCGGTCCCCGAGCTCCTCGTGCATCAGAAGCTGCTTCGCCTTCTGATCCTGGGTGGCTGAAAGTCTTCGCACCAGCTCCGCCTTGAGCGACTGGTACCGGTTGGTGGCGGGGGGGGCCCCAATAAAGTCCTTCATTGTCTTCGAAACTTGGGTGTCCAGATTACCCAAGACGTAATTATATTTTGCGGCGTCACTGGACACCCCCGCATTCTCGAACAGCGCCTCGATTTGCGCAAACCAAATTTCGGGCTCCTCGGGCCAAAACGGCGGCAAGTGTAAGTTGCCGCGGTACACGTCGGCTGACTCGACCTTTGGACCCGAGAGACGCTTGGCCGTGCGCGCGCGGTGTGTTACGTGGCTGGCGGGCTGCGACGACGCGGTGTGTTCAGTCTCACTGTCACTCATTTTATTTAAAATGTTCTGTACGGGGTCACCAGTTTGGTACGGGTAGGGGTACGTCGTACGGAGTGGTACGTTCGGTAAGGTGTAATAAAAGTCAATATTCACTTACGGCAGGTAATATAATGTCCGTACCACAACACAGTAAAATACAGGAGCACAGAAGGAGTATAGGGACAGTAGACACACAGTAAACACAATCACAGTACATACACAAATAACAAGTCCACGTAACAATACTGTAACAATAACAATCCTCGAGATTCAAGGACGATATTCGCAAAAGTAATTAGCGCAAGCGCGGGCGCAGTAGTTAGCGGCGAGGTCGTTGACCGACTGACCTCTAAGCTCGCGGCGCGCGTGTCGCCGCCGCTAGCTCCCTGGCGCGCAGGTACGTGAGTACGTCACTATCACGCTAGTCCCGCGTGATCGTGGGCATGGTCCCTCAACATCATCCGACAGTATAATGTAAACATTATAGATGCCGTGAATGAATGAGTAGTGTTATCAATAAACCTAAATGATAATAATAGTGTGGCTGTGTTTATGTTGTGTTAATTTGTGTGGGTTTATGTAATAAATATAAATAAACTATGTGGTAGGATGAACCCTACATACTCATTTTATTTTCATAATAATGAAATGTTTACAATAGAAACAAATATTTAATAATAAATAAATTAAATAGCCCACCCGTATCGAGATAAGTTATAAACGTAACATAAAAGTGTTTAAACGGACCAAAAGTTTTGATTGTCAAACAAAAACTGCAAAAACTTTGAAACTTCATTCGGCAGAGCGCTTGGTACGTACACGGATATTAGAAATTGTAAGTATAAATTCTGCATTTCCTTGGAGTTTAAATTCTGAGCCCACTATTGCTAGTGTTATATTGTGCAATAAAAATGATTGTTATTATTTACAGACACCGTTGTGGACGACACGGGTTGTTGTTGAACAAGACGTACACGATTATGGGCCTTATAAATAGGTAAGTGTGTTTTTATTCCTTACAAATTATACCTAATTATTGAAAAACATGTTGCAGTATGAAAGGTACATCGAAATATTACTCGCTATTCAAGGTTGTTTTGGTAGGTATCTACGTACCTACCTTTAGCTCGGAAAGTTTTAAACGGCTTTCATATTTGACATACAGACTTATCTGTATCTATACCTACATGCCGCCTATGATGGTCAAAGTATTTTATTACGATTGTCCGGTATGACGATGATTGAATAAAAGCTTCATAACTATAATTCCCTATTTTGCGAAGTAAAATTAAATTAACTTGGTATGGCAGCAATCTGGAATGTTTTGAGGCTTTGGACATAGGTACTAATGAAAGTGCTAAGTTTTGATCTAGGTATATTTTGTTATTGTGAATGGTCTGCCCAATGTATTTTTATTTTTATTTTTAGCATTGCTTACTGCTGCGGCGAAGGAGGTGGCTGCTTCCGCGGCACCGCCATCATAGACGATGACGACGAGTAAGTAAGACTGGCTAGTTATAGTTGTAATAAGCATTGTGTGAGATGTTGGTGAACCAACATCTCACATAATACCCTACAGGGTGTGGTGTATTATTTTCAAATTGAAAAACCTTTCTCAAAACGATATTATGGTGACTTGTTGTAGCAACATGGTAGGTAGGTATGGCCTGGGCTGCCTACCCTGGGGGTGTTTTTAAAGCTTTAGCCATTATATGGTAATAATGTAAAATATTATATTTTACACACATAACATAACATCACGCCTGCATATCCCCGAAGGGTTACGCAGAGGTGTATTATATTTCATAAAATTTCAGTTTAGCTAAAAATGTCATCTTATTATGTTACCCTATACAGATTTCTTTTGTCTTCAGGTCCAGGCCTCTAATTATAGAGCCGGCGCAAGAAGCCATTGTGTAAGTAGTGTTTGATAACTATACCTAGATATAATTGTTAGGTTTTAGTTGTATTATAAAACTAGTTTCACTACAACTTTTAATTCTGGGGTTTTCAAAGAAGGAGGCGCGAGGACCAGCGAAGTGGGGCGTGGAGCACTAGAGTAGTTATATATACAGATTACGAGCGTTTACGTCATACCTACAGTATTTCATACGAACTTAGTAACATAATTGATTTAAAAGTTACACATTGTTTTCTGTATAATTTTTGATAGTAACATATATCACATGATATTACCTGAGTACAGAATTGCCTAAACGCGCTAATGTACAAATGTGAATGTTGGTAAATAAACTAAATATTAAATTTTATTTTACAGTGTCGAGCAAACGGAGGAGCGCCGCCTAAGAGCGGCGCTGCGTTTGGCGCAGCTGCGCCTATATCAGCGCCTGCATCTGCCGGAGCTCCACGAGGAGCGGCGGCGCCTGCAGCGCGACGAATTGAGGGCGCTGCAAGCGCGTTGGCGGGAAGCGGTGGCCGCTGGCGAGGCCCGCCGCCCTCGTGGGCTTTATTGAGGGAGCTCTGTGCGAGCTCCTTGTTATAGGTCTTGCCATTCTTTGGTCATCCTGTGGGTGATGCTCCTTTAGCCAGCATCGCCTACACGATGACTACAAAGTTTGGTAAGACCTATAACTACAATTGATTGTAATTGGACTCGTATAGAGCTCCCTCATTTAATGAATTAAAAATAAAGATTTAAAAAAAATGTATGGTTGTTTTTTATGCATTCTGGTTTGCCCCAAAAAAGCTTATAACGTAGTGTTTGATTTTTTTCTTTTTTACCTAAAAATGATTGCAATCTGCCCCTGCAATTTAACGCTTATGGAATATGAAATTTATTTTCAGACTTTTTTTTAAATCTCTGTTAACAAAAATATTCTTTAGAGTGCGATATGATAATTATGATAACGAAGTACCTAGCGAACACTAAAATTTAGTACCTAAGCAAAACTTTACACGCTAACGCCTCAAACATCACAAAACATGTTATTTTACACCAATGCCTTATTATGTAAACATAATATAGGAAATGAAAAGGTGCCACAACGAATACTGGGTACCTATGCACTGTACATTAAATCTGACACTCTTTGGATAAGCTCAATTATAAATAAAAGATAAGGTTAAAATAATATCATTTATTTTTTGATTTTTTGCCCACACCTTTGCCTTTGGGTGTTGGCGTGGGCGTGGGGTCTTTTTCTCTGGCTGCTTCGGCTGGTACGTCGGCTTGCTGCGGCTCTTCCCGGATGCATTGCCTCTTAGGCATTGCTGGGTATTCCTCCCTAATTAAGACAGTGCGTTTCGCAGACTGCAGCAAGCCCGACAAGCTGGTTTCGCCAGCACCCGCCGGAAAAACTTCCTCCAAAGGGACCCAGTCGCTGGGCATCGTATCTTCATCATCCCTAATAAAGTTATAAAAATAATGAATCCTATTGTTTTTTTTTTTTCATGACAATAAACCTACTTTCATAAAAAATGACAAACCAAAAAAACTCTATTATTTATATAATAGAAGGCCAACAAACTGTAGCAAGCTAAACAAGAAAGTATAATCATCTCACAGTAGACAAAACAGATTTAAATTATTATCTCACACAGACTTCAATCTAATTCAGGTACCTGCCTAATTCATAAAAGTTGGGTAAAATACTTACATGACTGACAGAGTACAGTCAACCTGGGTAACTTTGTCCCATTATGTAGATATTTTTGTGTAGTGTGTCAATATTTTACCGATTATTTTTTAAGAATGCGGTTTTCTGGTGGGTTTTCAATGTCTTGAATTTATATTTAGGCAAATTTGTTAAGATAAACTGCATAAATCCTCCAAAATTGTAAAATTATTTGTGGGCCAATGTTATACTGAGACTGGGATAACATTGCCACCATAGAACCCAGCAAAACATTTTTGATGTATTTTTATATTTTTAGGCTGTGGATAACTTTGGCTTTACTTTTAATTATTTAATAATATATCACCATACCTACGGCGCTGTTTTCACCCAAAAAGAGGTAGTTTTAGGGTTACCAGTACAAATAAATAAGATACATACATCTGAAAATCACCTTTATTTATTTAAGTTCGAATTTGGCTTTTAATCAGTCTTAATTAATTAAAATTAACAAAAAACTATATTTTCTAATAACAAAACAATTAAAATAATTATGTAGTCAAGAAACAAAATAATTAATATTGAAAATGCAGACCATTTTTCAATCACCCCATTCCATGTACAGAAAATGGTCTTCGATCATGTAAGAATCCCCTCGTTTTATAATATTCTTATCATCTATATAACTAACAATGCTAGTTTGATTGCACACTAATAAATCAGGTTTAGAAGGCCACTTCCATCCTTCAAATGTCTTCTGCATCACAGAAATGGTGCATGTTGGGCCTTCCGCGCGTGTGATTCGACCTGGGAAAAGACATTCTTCATGCTTAACCACACAATATCGGCCACCGCTTTGTTCTTTGGTTTTCTT
The DNA here is from genome assembly GCA_949774945.1 of Hoplodrina ambigua. Taxonomy (NCBI): domain Eukaryota; kingdom Metazoa; phylum Arthropoda; class Insecta; order Lepidoptera; family Noctuidae; genus Hoplodrina; species Hoplodrina ambigua. The sequence goes on from OX458964.1 coordinate 16,607,923, forward strand.
ATTTCTATTGCCATTGTCTACTTTCTCCAATGTCCCTTGATGAACTTCATATTCTCCTGTAATATCTTTCGGTGATGTAACTATTTCGATTTCTTGAGTTGGTGACGGAATTTGAAAATTCGGTTGGTCTTGAAATGATATGTCGTGGTCCGTGATAGATAAATAGGTATGAGGCGATGGAGTGCGACATACGGCTTCAACATCGTGTGAGGTTCCGTCAATCAGCAAAGAAGGTTGATTAACGGAAGAGTCACCAACAGATGTCAACTTTATGTTCGATGGGCCAGGAACTGGTGTCTGAGAGCGAATAGAAGTATTATCAGCATCCAACGAAGTATCTCCAACATTAGTTATGGACGATACTGCCGCATTACTTTTGGGCTTATTTTTGGATCCTATTGGTCGTCCCTTTTTTTTGGTAGGCACTTGCATATTTGAGCTATTTAATTTGTTTTGCCCTTTCTTTTGTCCCTTTTCCTTAGCTTCTCTTTCTTGGTAATATTTTTCTACTTCTTCCACAGACACGCTCTTGCCCGCAACTACAGGTATCTGAAATTTCCTATTCTGCTTAATTAGTAAGTCATTGTCTCGTAATTCTGTCAAGTAATTTTTAAAAGTCTCCCCAATTGAATCGCGAACTTCTTCCATTGGCTTGGTGTAATCTTTAAGTTTCTTAAGAACTACTTCACTGTCAAAAGGGTACAGTCCACAAGCTTTGAATCCAGCAATGACGTTTTGTGCTGCAGTCTGTTTGCCTGCTTCTATAGTTTTGGAAAGCAAGGCTGCGAATACTCCTTTTGGCAGGGCGTTAATAATTTTACCTCGTTTTGTATTCCTCCAGTCACGTAAAATTTGCCGCCAATTTGTTTTCAATGCGCTAAAATACGATACATCTAATGGCTGTAATAAGTGTGTAGAATTCGGGACAAGGCATATGAATTTGATGTTATTTTCCGCGCAAAGTCTAAGACATTTTGTCGTAATGTGAGAGCTTAGGTTGTCTCCAATAATGACCTTCTTTCCTTCCTTGTTTTTCAAAATAGGGAGTAACTGTGTTTCGAACCAGTCATCGAAAGTTGTGGCATCTATCCAACCTGATGGTGTCACAGCCATTCGAGTACCTGGTGGAGCACCTTTAATCCAGTCAGACCACTTTTGCTTAGCCTTGTAAATAACATATAATGGAACAAATTCACCTGCTGCATTCGCGCAAAACATTACTGTGAAACAGGATTTAGTGGAATTTCTGATAATTTCAGGGTTTCTACATTCGCGTTTGAAAAGGAGTCTTTCCTTTTTGGGATTATCATGAAACCCTGTTTCATCGAAAATAAAAATGTGACTGGGCGGAACACCTTCAAGCTCCGTTCTTAAATTCTCAAAATATTGCTGAATTATATCTTGAGTTACCTGAGCTCGCTTACGACTTATACAATGAGCGAACTTTTGCTTAATATCGCTGTGGCGCTCTAGAAACAGTTTACCCCACTCCCATCCAGGCAAATTATTTTTAAATGTTTTTATGCTCCTGTTCTGGTCGTCAAGATATTTTTTAACAATTACCCGCACATCTTGCATGCTTACAGGTATGCCGTGGTCAGCTAAGGCTACGATGTGACTGCATATACAGTCCTCCTCTTCTGCTGAAAGAACGGGGGGCTTGCCAACTGGTCTATTATGTTTATTTTTTAATTTGTACTTTAATGTACTCCTTGGAATGTTATACGTTTCAGAAGCAACCCTTTGAGACATTTTGCAGGTTTTTATGTCATTTAGGGCTTTTTCCAGGATATCTGCGGTGTAACGGGTTTTCTTACCATATTTGCGGGTTCCAGGTGCTGGACACGGTCTTTTTCTGGGCATTATTATCAACTGCAACCAAAAGTGGCAATTCTTTATAAAAATAAACGGCACTGTGGGTAACTTTGACCCGGGCCAAAGTTACCCAATTTAATACGATATTTTACAGAACAAGCTAAAATCAAGAAAACCCAGAAAACAGTAACTTACAATGTTATAGTTTTGTTGAAAAATCATTATTTAGGACTGAAACTTAATTATTAAAAGCTACTTACCCTCACAACAAACTTTGAAGTACTCAAATGGACAACTTTAAAAAAACGTTACACTTCTGACTTGCTAACACAACAATTTCAAAGTTATGACATAAAAGTTGTGTTGACATGTGTCAAATTTTGCCGCATATTTTCGTTCAAAAATATAGTAAAGAAGTAGATGATTCATAAGTCACTGATATTCAGCATTTTGTTTAAAAATAAAAAATGATGAAATAAAATATGAATTAACGGGTCAATGTTATACGGAAAGCTTAAGTTACCCAGATTGACTGTAGGTTTCTAACTTTAATTATTAAATTCACACTTGTTTTATGTGGTAAATTTGCTAAAAATTACAATTATAAATTGACAACTTGTTTTTTTTTTTGTAGTAGGTAAATAATTGCCCTGGGCAGGCTATAGTCACCAGACCATTCTTCCTAGTTTCACGTATAATTATTGTTCCTGAAAAAGAAACACTCAGTCCATTCAGTCAGTCAGTCAGTTCCTAAGGTTGGCCTCATAACAACTCTTGGTACAATGTTTTTGTACTTAAAAATAGGTAACTAATGCGAATTCGAATGGTAAAAAAAAAAAAAATCTACGTCTATGGTCCAGTACTTTTCAGTAGTCCCACCATCCATAGACAAGACAAATTTGTTGAGACCTAATTGAATTGAAGTGAGTTGCATTCAAGCTGTAAGTGATTGGTGTTTAGTTTGAACTTTGAAGTGAACTATGGTTTGTTATCATACGTTTCGTTTCACTCCAGTCATTCGCGTCTAAATTAGCATTATAAAAAGTCGCAATTTCGTTACGTTAAAACAAAATTAAATAAAATGTCTGTGATCGTGTATGAGCTGCGCTATGTATTACAATATAATTACAATGTTTTTATACAACAGTAACCCGGACCGGACAATTTAATCTCGACTACTCGACTAAGGACGTACTAATAGCAGATTTGAATTTTGTCGACTTTGTGACTGCGAATTTTGAGAAGGTTATCTAGACATATTTAACATCGAAAAATAAAACTATAATAAGGAGGTTAATTTAAAAGTGAAGAATTCTATCTAAATATATTGTACTGAGCAAACTACAACGGCTTGAAAAAGTAATGTTTCTATGTTTAAGTACAGAGTTTTTTTTTTTTTTTTCGCAAGGGGAAACCTTCAAAAGGTTCCTGACCTCTTAGGGGAGAGGCCGGGATATGTGGGATTCTTACCCACTAAAACCACCTTGGTGGTCGCCTAAGCACTCGCGGCCCCAAAAAACTACCCAAAAACCCTTGGCCGCTCACGACAGCACATGACCACAATGTACTGCCGTCATACATGGTCGCCTGCTGGGCGCCCAGAACCCCCTGTTCCGAGCGCCCGCGACCTAAATACTCAGAGACGAAGGCGCCAAGGAGGTGACCTCCACAGCGCCTTTTTCAAAGAGTGGAGTATACAAAGTTCCTTATTTACTTACATAGCTAATTAAAATGTAATAATTCAGATTGAATATAATTAAAACTATGGAAAATCAACAGGTTGATGCATGCTAAATCAACAATATAATCAAGTACATATATAAAATCAACAGCGACAACAATTGTAAATTTACCTTATCCTATAAATATAGCTATGTTTTTTTTACAAACATACAATATCACATAAATAAACAGCAGACACGAAACAAGTATTTATAGGCCATACAAATATTTGCTCCGTGTGGGAATCGAACCCGGGACACGCAAGCGCAGCAGCCAATCGCTCGACCACTGCGCCAACCATGTCGTGAAATACATGCATAATCATGTATTGTATTATTTATACAATTAACATTTAATAATGTTTTTTTTTGTTTTTTTTTTTTGTTTGTGATTCATATAATATATTAAAAAAAAACAATTAAAGTAACGCTTAACATAGAAATTAAACAATGTGAACCAAGGAAAATATAAAAGTACAAAAAATCAACAAATATATACAACAATTCGTTAGTGTGCTATGCCACCTAAACTTACGGATACAAAGCATAACGAGCCTAGACATGAAATTCTCAAAATTCGAAAAATAATACCTAAGTAAGTATTATTATATCCGCCAATGGAAGGATGTACCTTTTACCTATTATCTACTAAGAATATACCTACTATCTACATTTTTGATCAAATGAAATGTGTACCTAACTACCTATTTTCTGTAAGAAATAATGAATGGCATTGACAAAAGAAGCAAATTGAAGAAATTAAAGAAGTAAAGAATAAAGACGGAGAAGAGAAGTGAGAAGAACAAGAAAGAGGATAGAAGAAGAAGAGCAAGTGAAGAAAAAGAGAAGTTGCAAGCGTGCGTTAAAATGGAAGAGCGAGGCGAGGTGGCAACAAGATATGTATTGCAAAAAACTAATATTTGTGATAACTACGGAAGCACTTCAAGCATAAACCGGGCTTTTTAGTGCAAAGAGGACAGTAAAATAATGTTGCCTTACGCACATTTCTACTTTCTAAACAATAGCGACAGTCTTTCCTTTTAGTTTTGCCGTTGTCATTTTTTGGCAACTCCTCTGGCAAATGAATGACCTCCCCGGCAGAGGTACGTGTTTGGTTGGTAATTGTACTAGTAGTGGGTGAAGAAGAAGGCCTACGCGTCCTCTCCCTAATATTTAATAAATTCTTTACTATTTGTATACGAAAATCATAAAACGACGTTGTTGAATTTATGTTGCCGTTGTGTCGTTGTTTTTCATTAAATATCAAAAAAGTATTTAATAACATTACTTGAATAACATGAAGCAATATCTTTTTATACCACCTCGTCGATTTGGTGTAACTGGGATAGTAGGAAAGCATTTGGTCCTTTTTGTCAACGCCTTTCATGTATTTATTATACTGCACAACCACATTCGGTTTTCTTTTTATTTGACCGCGCCTATTGGTGTACTCCACGAAATCTGAGTTATGTTCTGTGGAAATCATAAGTACATTCCGCTTGTCTCTATAATTAGTTACAGATACACCGCGAGAGTTATATTTGGATACTACGGTACCGCTTGTTAATCTAGACTTAACTATATCGGGGTTTCGAGATCTATTGGCCCTAAGGGTACCGGTGACGTGTGTTCTTTTAGACATAAGGTATTCAGAAAGCGATACGCTATTATAATAGTTATCCATGTAAAGAGAATGTCCTAAGTTCAGGTAATCCTCCATTAACATCATAAAAACCTTATCGGCATGACCTCTTCCCCGTAATTCTTGGGCATTGATGCCGCAATACATGTGCATCTTCTGCGTTATGCCGTTTGTATCCGTAAGAACGTATAGTTTAACACCATATTTATGCCGTTTCCCTTGAATATACTGCCTAAACCCTAAACGACCACGCCATAAAACAAGAGTTTCGTCTATTGTCAAATTCTTAGGTGGAATAACCAAAGTTTTCATTAAATTATTAAAAAAAGATATAATCGGTTTGACTAATCTATTGGGATCATTATTTGTGAAATTCAAACTGGGGTCAGAAAAGCAAAAATTCCGTAATATGGCTAAAAATCTATCGCGGCTCATAAAACTTTTAAATGACAAATTGAACAAGCTATCCGTTTTCCAGTAATCGTTAAGTCTATTTAACTTGATATGCCCCATATGGAAAAGTAAGCCTAGAAATATACGGAGCTCATCGACAGTGATGTCTGTCCAATTTTGCATCCTGCTATTGTCATGCGTCATTTCTAAAACGAGGCGCATCGCGTGAGTGTTAATACTAGACACTATCATATTCATAAATGTGATGTTAAACATAACGTTAAAGAAATCATACACGGTCTGAGCCGTACCAGTGGTGAAACGACCACGGTCCTCAAATGGGAATGAAGGCAGCTGGCCAGCCGAAGCCCATTCGTTGTTTCCAACGGAACTGCCTGGGGCTCCTTCTGCTTCTTCTTCTTCTTCAGAAGAAGAAGAAGATGAAGAAGAGGACGGAAACGTCTCGCCCCTTCAGAAGAACACAAAATAAAGATAACCATTAGGTGGGAATTCAAATCAAAATATCGCTTTGCCTATGTTCTAACTATAAGTTCCTACATTCTACCTTTGTCAACTATGCGCACAAAACAGAAAAGAACCTAAGTACATAGAGCTTAATCAAGAATAATATAGGTTGGTACTTACAAATCAGAATCTGCAAACATAGCCGACAGCTCATGATCAATGTCATCGTAAGAAGACATGGTTTCGTCCTCAGCAGCTTACACAGCACAGCACAACACAGAATAGCACCAAGAGAAGTTCACGACGCGAAGTCAGAAATCGAGACCGACTAAGATAGCATAAGTTCACGACGCGAAGTCAGAAATTGGACTAAGACAGCTACTGTGTAAGTCTACCTGCTTCCCCACTAAATAAATTATCAGTACCGAGCACACCTGCATGAAAACAATAGCCATCCTAAGCCCCTACAGAAAAGAAGCCCGACAGTCGGACCTCCATTGTTTTAGGTGATTAGGTGTTAAGTGGACATACAATGCTATCGGTACACCGACAAGCCTATTGTTGTGGTCATAATTGTAATCCTTACTATAGCTAGCATTGTATGTCCACTTAACACCTAATCACCTAAAACAATGGAGGTCCGACTGTCGGGCTTCTTTTCTGTAGGGGCTTAGGATGGCTATTGTTTTCATGCAGGTGTGCTCGGTACTGATAATTTATTTAGTGGGGAAGCAGGTAGACTTACACAGTAGCTGTCTTAGTCCAATTTCTGACTTCGCGTCGTGAACTTATGCTATCTTAGTCGGTCTCGATTTCTGACTTCGCGTCGTGAACTTCTCTTGGTGCTATTCTGTGTTGTGCTGTGCTGTGTAAGCTGCTGAGGACGAAACCATGTCTTCTTACGATGACATTGATCATGAGCTGTCGGCTATGTTTGCAGATTCTGATTTGTAAGTACCAACCTATATTATTCTTGATTAAGCTCTATGTACTTAGGTTCTTTTCTGTTTTGTGCGCATAGTTGACAAAGGTAGAATGTAGGAACTTATAGTTAGAACATAGGCAAAGCGATATTTTGATTTGAATTCCCACCTAATGGTTATCTTTATTTTGTGTTCTTCTGAAGGGGCGAGACGTTTCCGTCCTCTTCTTCATCTTCTTCTTCTTCTGAAGAAGAAGAAGAAGAAGCAGAAGGAGCCCCAGGCAGTTCCGTTGGAAACAACGAATGGGCTTCGGCTGGCCAGCTGCCTTCATTCCCATTTGAGGACCGTGGTCGTTTCACCACTGGTACGGCTCAGACCGTGTATGATTTCTTTAACGTTATGTTTAACATCACATTTATGAATATGATAGTGTCTAGTATTAACACTCACGCGATGCGCCTCGTTTTAGAAATGACGCATGACAATAGCAGGATGCAAAATTGGACAGACATCACTGTCGATGAGCTCCGTATATTTCTAGGCTTACTTTTCCATATGGGGCATATCAAGTTAAATAGACTTAACGATTACTGGAAAACGGATAGCTTGTTCAATTTGTCATTTAAAAGTTTTATGAGCCGCGATAGATTTTTAGCCATATTACGGAATTTTTGCTTTTCTGACCCCAGTTTGAATTTCACAAATAATGATCCCAATAGATTAGTCAAACCGATTATATCTTTTTTTAATAATTTAATGAAAACTTTGGTTATTCCACCTAAGAATTTGACAATAGACGAAACTCTTGTTTTATGGCGTGGTCGTTTAGGGTTTAGGCAGTATATTCAAGGGAAACGGCATAAATATGGTGTTAAACTATACGTTCTTACGGATACAAACGGCATAACGCAGAAGATGCACATGTATTGCGGCATCAATGCCCAAGAATTACGGGGAAGAGGTCATGCCGATAAGGTTTTAGGTAGGTTATGATGTTAATGGAGGATTACCTGAACTTAGGACATTCTCTTTACATGGATAACTATTATAATAGCGTATCGCTTTCTGAATACCTTATGTCTAAAAGAACACACGTCACCGGTACCCTTAGGGCCAATAGATCTCGAAACCCCGACATAGTTAAGTCTAGATTAACAAGCGGTACCGTAGTATCCAAATATAACTCTCGCGGTGTATCTGTAACTAATTATAGAGACAAGCGGAATGTACTTATGATTTCCACAGAACATAACTCAGATTTCGTGGAGTACACCAATAGGCGCGGTCAAATAAAAAGAAAACCGAATGTGGTTGTGCAGTATAATAAATACATGAAAGGCGTTGACAAAAAGGACCAAATGCTTTCCTACTATCCCAGTTACACCAAATCGACGAGGTGGTATAAAAAGATATTGCTTCATGTTATTCAAGTAATGTTATTAAATACTTTTTTGATATTTAATGAAAAACAACGACACAACGGCAACATAAATTCAACAACGTCGTTTTATGATTTTCGTATACAAATAGTAAAGAATTTATTAAATATTAGGGAGAGGACGCGTAGGCCTTCTTCTTCACCCACTACTAGTACAATTACCAACCAAACACGTACCTCTGCCGGGGAGGTCATTCATTTGCCAGAGGAGTTGCCAAAAAATGACAACGGCAAAACTAAAAGGAAAGACTGTCGCTATTGTTTAGAAAGTAGAAATGTGCGTAAGGCAACATTATTTTACTGTCCTCTTTGCACTAAAAAGCCCGGTTTATGCTTGAAGTGCTTCCGTAGTTATCACAAATATTAGTTTTTTGCAATACATATCTTGTTGCCACCTCGCCTCGCTCTTCCATTTTAACGCACGCTTGCAACTTCTCTTTTTCTTCACTTGCTCTTCTTCTTCTATCCTCTTTCTTGTTCTTCTCACTTCTCTTCTCCGTCTTTATTCTTTACTTCTTTAATTTCTTCAATTTGCTTCTTTTGTCAATGCCATTCATTATTTCTTACAGAAAATAGGTAGTTAGGTACACATTTCATTTGATCAAAAATGTAGATAGTAGGTATATTCTTAGTAGATAATAGGTAAAAGGTACATCCTTCCATTGGCGGATATAATAATACTTACTTAGGTATTATTTTTCGAATTTTGAGAATTTCATGTCTAGGCTCGTTATGCTTTGTATCCGTAAGTTTAGGTGGCATAGCACACTAACGAATTGTTGTATATATTTGTTGATTTTTTGTACTTTTATATTTTCCTTGGTTCACATTGTTTAATTTCTATGTTAAGCGTTACTTTAATTGTTTTTTTTTAATATATTATATGAATCACAAACAAAAAAAAAAAACAAAAAAAAACATTATTAAATGTTAATTGTATAAATAATACAATACATGATTATGCATGTATTTCACGACATGGTTGGCGCAGTGGTCGAGCGATTGGCTGCTGCGCTTGCGTGTCCCGGGTTCGATTCCCACACGGAGCAAATATTTGTATGGCCTATAAATACTTGTTTCGTGTCTGCTGTTTATTTATGTGATATTGTATGTTTGTAAAAAAAACATAGCTATATTTATAGGATAAGGTAAATTTACAATTGTTGTCGCTGTTGATTTTATATATGTACTTGATTATATTGTTGATTTAGCATGCATCAACCTGTTGATTTTCCATAGTTTTAATTATATTCAATCTGAATTATTACATTTTAATTAGCTATGTAAGTAAATAAGGAACTTTGTATACTCCACTCTTTGAAAAAGGCGCTGTGGAGGTCACCTCCTTGGCGCCTTCGTCTCTGAGTATTTAGGTCGCGGGCGCTCGGAACAGGGGGTTCTGGGCGCCCAGCAGGCGACCATGTATGACGGCAGTACATTGTGGTCATGTGCTGTCGTGAGCGGCCAAGGGTTTTTGGGTAGTTTTTTGGGGCCGCGAGTGCTTAGGCGACCACCAAGGTGGTTTTAGTGGGTAAGAATCCCACATATCCCGGCCTCTCCCCTAAGAGGTCAGGAACCTTTTGAAGGTTTCCCCTTGCGAAAAAAAAAAAAAAAAACTCTGTACTTAAACATAGAAACATTACTTTTTCAAGCCGTTGTAGTTTGCTCAGTACAATATATTTAGATAGAATTCTTCACTTTTAAATTAACCTCCTTATTATAGTTTTATTTTTCGATGTTAAATATGTCTAGATAACCTTCTCAAAATTCGCAGTCACAAAGTCGACAAAATTCAAATCTGCTATTAGTACGTCCTTAGTCGAGTAGTCGAGATTAAATTGTCCGGTCCGGGTTACTGTTGTATAAAAACATTGTAATTATATTGTAATACATAGCGCAGCTCATACACGATCACAGACATTTTATTTAATTTTGTTTTAACGTAACGAAATTGCGACTTTTTATAATGCTAATTTAGACGCGAATGACTGGAGTGAAACGAAACGTATGATAACAAACCATAGTTCACTTCAAAGTTCAAACTAAACACCAATCACTTACAGCTTGAATGCAACTCACTTCAATTCAATTAGGTCTCAACAAATTTGTCTTGTCTATGGATGGTGGGACTACTGAAAAGTACTGGACCATAGACGTAGATTTTTTTTTTTTTACCATTCGAATTCGCATTAGTTACCTATTTTTAAGTACAAAAACATTGTACCAAGAGTTGTTATGAGGCCAACCTTAGGAACTGACTGACTGACTGAATGGACTGAGTGTTTCTTTTTCAGGAACAATAATTATACGTGAAACTAGGAAGAATGGTCTGGTGACCATAGCCTGCCCAGGGCAATTATTTACCTACTACAAAAAAAAAAAACAAGTTGTCAATTTATAATTGTAATTTTTAGCAAATTTACCACATAAAACAAGTGTGAATTTAATAATTAAAGTTAGAAACCTATGTACTCTGTCAGTCATGTAAGTATTTTACCCAACTTTTATGAATTAGGCAGGTACCTGAATTAGATTGAAGTCTGTGTGAGATAATAATTTAAATCTGTTTTGTCTACTGTGAGATGATTATACTTTCTTGTTTAGCTTGCTACAGTTTGTTGGCCTTCTATTATATAAATAATAGAGTTTTTTTGGTTTGTCATTTTTTATGAAAGTAGGTTTATTGTCATGAAAAAAAAAAAAACAATAGGATTCATTATTTTTATAACTTTATTAGGGATGATGAAGATACGATGCCCAGCGACTGGGTCCCTTTGGAGGAAGTTTTTCCGGCGGGTGCTGGCGAAACCAGCTTGTCGGGCTTGCTGCAGTCTGCGAAACGCACTGTCTTAATTAGGGAGGAATACCCAGCAATGCCTAAGAGGCAATGCATCCGGGAAGAGCCGCAGCAAGCCGACGTACCAGCCGAAGCAGCCAGAGAAAAAGACCCCACGCCCACGCCAACACCCAAAGGCAAAGGTGTGGGCAAAAAATCAAAAAATAAATGATATTATTTTAACCTTATCTTTTATTTATAATTGAGCTTATCCAAAGAGTGTCAGATTTAATGTACAGTGCATAGGTACCCAGTATTCGTTGTGGCACCTTTTCATTTCCTATATTATGTTTACATAATAAGGCATTGGTGTAAAATAACATGTTTTGTGATGTTTGAGGCGTTAGCGTGTAAAGTTTTGCTTAGGTACTAAATTTTAGTGTTCGCTAGGTACTTCGTTATCATAATTATCATATCGCACCCTAAAGAATATTTTTGTTAACAGAGATTTAAAAAAAAGTCTGAAAATAAATTTCATATTCCATAAGCGTTAAATTGCAGGGGCAGATTGCAATCATTTTTAGGTAAAAAAGAAAAAAATCAAACACTACGTTATAAGCTTTTTTGGGGCAAACCAGAATGCATAAAAAACAACCATACATTTTTTTTAAATCTTTATTTTTAATTCATTAAATGAGGGAGCTCTATACGAGTCCAATTACAATCAATTGTAGTTATAGGTCTTACCAAACTTTGTAGTCATCGTGTAGGCGATGCTGGCTAAAGGAGCATCACCCACAGGATGACCAAAGAATGGCAAGACCTATAACAAGGAGCTCGCACAGAGCTCCCTCAATAAAGCCCACGAGGGCGGCGGGCCTCGCCAGCGGCCACCGCTTCCCGCCAACGCGCTTGCAGCGCCCTCAATTCGTCGCGCTGCAGGCGCCGCCGCTCCTCGTGGAGCTCCGGCAGATGCAGGCGCTGATATAGGCGCAGCTGCGCCAAACGCAGCGCCGCTCTTAGGCGGCGCTCCTCCGTTTGCTCGACACTGTAAAATAAAATTTAATATTTAGTTTATTTACCAACATTCACATTTGTACATTAGCGCGTTTAGGCAATTCTGTACTCAGGTAATATCATGTGATATATGTTACTATCAAAAATTATACAGAAAACAATGTGTAACTTTTAAATCAATTATGTTACTAAGTTCGTATGAAATACTGTAGGTATGACGTAAACGCTCGTAATCTGTATATATAACTACTCTAGTGCTCCACGCCCCACTTCGCTGGTCCTCGCGCCTCCTTCTTTGAAAACCCCAGAATTAAAAGTTGTAGTGAAACTAGTTTTATAATACAACTAAAACCTAACAATTATATCTAGGTATAGTTATCAAACACTACTTACACAATGGCTTCTTGCGCCGGCTCTATAATTAGAGGCCTGGACCTGAAGACAAAAGAAATCTGTATAGGGTAACATAATAAGATGACATTTTTAGCTAAACTGAAATTTTATGAAATATAATACACCTCTGCGTAACCCTTCGGGGATATGCAGGCGTGATGTTATGTTATGTGTGTAAAATATAATATTTTACATTATTACCATATAATGGCTAAAGCTTTAAAAACACCCCCAGGGTAGGCAGCCCAGGCCATACCTACCTACCATGTTGCTACAACAAGTCACCATAATATCGTTTTGAGAAAGGTTTTTCAATTTGAAAATAATACACCACACCCTGTAGGGTATTATGTGAGATGTTGGTTCACCAACATCTCACACAATGCTTATTACAACTATAACTAGCCAGTCTTACTTACTCGTCGTCATCGTCTATGATGGCGGTGCCGCGGAAGCAGCCACCTCCTTCGCCGCAGCAGTAAGCAATGCTAAAAATAAAAATAAAAATACATTGGGCAGACCATTCACAATAACAAAATATACCTAGATCAAAACTTAGCACTTTCATTAGTACCTATGTCCAAAGCCTCAAAACATTCCAGATTGCTGCCATACCAAGTTAATTTAATTTTACTTCGCAAAATAGGGAATTATAGTTGTGAAGCTTTTATTCAATCATCGTCATACCGGACAATCGTAATAAAATACTTTGACCATCATAGGCGGCATGTAGGTATAGATACAGATAAGTCTGTATGTCAAATATGAAAGCCGTTTAAAACTTTCCGAGCTAAAGGTAGGTACGTAGATACCTACCAAAACAACCTTGAATAGCGAGTAATATTTCGATGTACCTTTCATACTGCAACATGTTTTTCAATAATTAGGTATAATTTGTAAGGAATAAAAACACACTTACCTATTTATAAGGCCCATAATCGTGTACGTCTTGTTCAACAACAACCCGTGTCGTCCACAACGGTGTCTGTAAATAATAACAATCATTTTTATTGCACAATTTAACACTAGCAATAGTGGGCTCAGAATTTAAACTCCAAGGAAATGCAGAATTTATACTTACAATTTCTAATATCCGTGTACGTACCAAGCGCTCTGCCGAATGAAGTTTCAAAGTTTTTGCAGTTTTTGTTTGACAATCAAAACTTTTGGTCCGTTTAAACACTTTTATGTTACGTTTATAACTTATCTCGATACGGGTGGGCTATTTAATTTATTTATTATTAAATATTTGTTTCTATTGTAAACATTTCATTATTATGAAAATAAAATGAGTAAAACACATTAAAAAACAAACAACTTTGTCGTTCTGTTGAAATTGAAACGTGCCAATATTAAGAAATTGAACGGATTCGGAATTATATTATCGAGAACTTAAAAGTGAATTGGTTGGAGATTCTTACATATTAAATTGACACGATGTACAAATATTTTTTTAGAGGGTATAAATCGTTTAGAATGAAAATTAAAAGATCGTCAAATGGTACAATCCCATTCATAAACAACATTGAGCAACTGAACGAACAATAATGCTCAAAATTATTACCATTGAATAAATGTTTACACTGATATTCTCGTTTATTTAAATGATGAACTTTTTGAAATATATTATGTAGATAAAATTTGGGTAATTTTGGTTTGATGGGTATTTCAATATTTTAAAATATGGAAAACAAAAATTGGCTTTGTCACTAAGCAAAATATTTATCACAAAGGATCAACACCAATAATACCAATACCAATAATACTATCTTCCCGTACTATTGTTTTAGTTTAACTTTTGTTATCTTGATGTCAGGTGTCAACAAAGGATCGAAAACCCTATTGTACAAGGCCTAGACCTTTTCGAAGATAATATCAATAATACTATCTTCCCGTACTATTGTTTTAGTTTAACTATTGTTATCTTGTTATCAGGTGTCAACAAAGGATCGAAAACCCTATTGTACAAAGGCTAGACCTTTTTGAAGATAATACCAATAATACTATCTTCCCGTACTATTGTTTTAGTTAAACTATTGTTATCTTGATGTCAGGTGTCAACAAAGGATCGAAAACCCTATTGTACAGAAATTAGACATTTCTAAAAATAATACCAATAATACCAGACAGTATTATTGGTAAGTAGGTACTATCTTGCACTGCAGGACTTCCCACACTATTATCTATCTTTTAGCATTTTTCTTTAGGCAACCGCCCCCTGGAACTAGAATAGCAATTATTTCGTATTTTGCAAGGAAAATCTAAACCATCATTATTAAGGCATGCAAACGGAATAATTATATCAAGATTGTGGAAAATCCGATAATTGTCATGTTTGATCTAGGACGGGGGTGGATGTAGCGAAATCTACACTGCCACATACGAAACGACGACTAACGAGTGCATCCTGCTGCCATCCTAAGAAACATTTGAACACCTAACTTTTTTCACTTAGCGGGTACCAATACTACCAATGAGGCGCCATAGTTGCTTATATATATGTCATTATATTATGTGTAAACGACAACGATTGTTATTGGCTCTTGCTTAGGCTAGCTCTTATACATTTATGTCTATCCCAAATAAAAATCATTAGGTAATGTATTATGTATAGGGACAAATAAAAAGGGTAAATATCAAATCAGTGTAAAGATTATCGAAACTTTATGTATGTTGTGCTGAGATAAAATTCGAAAAATGCAATGATTATAAACAATAATGTTACTACTTATTAGATATGGAGTTTCATTATCTCTAATTTAAATATGATAATCTTGATTAGTAGGTAATTTACATCATGAAGATAATAATAAGATAAGTTATAGTAATAATAAGATATTTTTTTGCAATTTTTATAATATATTAATTGGAATTACATATTATAATCAATGTAATTAATTAGAAAGCCATTTCATCTTTTCAATTCCATTCATTCATTACGTTTTTTCCAGTCCGAAATACTATTCATTATTTTGTAGATTTAAGTACCTACCAATCGTAATCAGAAATCTATGATATTCAAAAACAACTGTGCTTACAATTCCGATTTAGAAAACTTCTTTTCTGATTTAAGAATTAATTAAAATAACAGAGTACTTTTGAACGGAAAGTGCTGCCATCTATTGACAGTTTACAGTAAACTTTTACCGGTAAATTTCAGAGCCATATTATTTCTTTAAAAATGCAACATAGAACCTTGTAAATAGTGGACCGACGAATAAAAAAAAATATTCATCATAATTGGTCAGTTTAGAATGAATACCTACCTACATATTGCAATTATTACGAAATTGGCACAGAAAAGTAATAGTCACGTAGATAAATAATGTTATCAAAATATAAATCATTTTATTTTTAATAATAATCTAAATAAACCTCAGAAATCAATCAGATATAAACCACAGAAAGTATAAATACGCGTAAGAACTGCAGGAACATAAAATAATAGTAAAACACACCAAATGTGTAAGCCGCACTGGCGTAGCAACGAAAAAAACACACCAAATGCGTTTTCCCGCAGTCTTAGATAGAAACACGCTCGGCGTGTGACCCGCACTGGCGTAAAGTTCGGCCGCCACACAACCGTATGTGTTTGGCCGCACTGGCGTAACTTCGGCCGCCACACAACCGTATGTGTTTTGCCGCACAGCCGTTTAGCAAAATACTAAAACACATACGGCTGTGTGTGCGCCGCACTCACGTTTTTTTGTAGAAACACAAACGTATGTGTTTTGCCGCAGTCAACGTGTTAAGTAGATTGTATACTTCTAATTCATTTATTTCGACTGAATGTATGTCCGAAGCTATATCGCCCAAATACATGTTGGAAGCCTGCGCGTGGTCATTGGAAAGATGGTCGTTACCGTTGATACTACTAGCGGAACTAAGAAAATTAGAGTAGAAGTAGTCGCTAAACATGTCGCAGATGTCCTCTCCTATATTTGAAGTGCTATTTCTATATTTAAGTAAAGAAGGATAAGCATTAATTTGATTTTTTGATTTGACGTACGACCAAAAGGCTTTGGGGGTCTTAAATATGTCTGCTTCAATTTTTGAGATATAGCAGCTAAACATTTCACTTTCAACTAATTTGGCACGCTGTCGGAGCAAAACAAAAGAATCGTAATCAGACAAGTTTCCGTATTTCTTAAATTTAGCGTGATACTTCGCTTTTTCTTTAAGAATTTTTATCAGAGGCTGCTTGTACCAAAGAGGGTACCTGCTGCTTGGAGCTACCATCTTAATAGGTACGAAAGAATCACGTAGTTCGTTGAGAGTGTCACAGAAAAATGATACAGCATCCTCGAGTGCCCTAGTGCTCACTTCATAGGGCCAGTCAATCTGGCACAGCCGGTGATTAATGGCCGTAAAATCAGCTGATCCATATAGAAATTTAATACGAGGACGCGCTGGAAGAGTATGAAGTTCCACAAAATCGGCATATACACAGAGAGCCTTATGATGGAGATCTTCCGGCACCAGGGGATCGGTGCAGCTTGCGACTGAAACCTCGCTATTAGATAAAACTAGATCTAGTATTTTGTTGTTGACATTTACGTGCGAGTTGTATTGCGAGATATTGCAGGCGGTAAAATTATCAAACAAATTGACCTGAATATGACCTTGGATATTGCTAGGGCAAACAGACTGACCATCATCATCCAGTTTCCAGTTTATATTTGGGAGGTTAAAATCGCCAAGAACTAAAAATTTATCAGTGGGATGCTTCTGAACAATATCTGTTTAATTATTAGAAAAATTTGATAACTGACCTGCTTGGGAGTAGCCGAGATTTTGATTGCAGATGTACACTACACAAATATGCATTTTATACGATACTCGTGGTCTCTTCCTATTAAGGGTGAGAGTTATCCACAAATCTTCGGCAGGCGAAAACCACTCACTGCGGAGATCACTAATGAGTTTGCGTTGCACTGCAATAAGCACACCACCCCCCAAAGTTTGCTTTGTACTAGAATAATTTCTGTCGCGCCTCCACACAATGTAACGGTCGTCGAACAATTCACTGTCTTTAATACCCTCAATAAGCCAGGTCTCAGTTAGGCAAATGATATCGTAGCAGTTAACACACACATTACGATAAAATATTGATGTTTTTGTACGTAATCCCCGAACATTTAGGTAAAACACACTAATAGGTGACATCGCAAACCGAAAGATTACTTATTAGTACTTCAATATACATTGCAATGTGAGGTACATTCAGTTTAAAGCAAAACGAAAAGTTAATATAATTTACGAAAATGAGCGAGATCAAGCCGATAACAACCTTAGCTTCATGCAAATAGAATTCAATAGAAAAATAGCTTTGGTCAACAGCGAGCGATAAGAGAACAAAAGAGCAGCGGTAAAGGAATGCGCATAAAAAAATGGCACCAGAGTTTCTCAAACTATTAGCGTAATGCGTGCAAGTATACAAGTAGGACAAGTTATAAAATTGATACAGTACTAATTCAGAAACTTTTTTAAGTCCTGTTCCGTTTTTATGTGATGAGTTGGAGAAGTAGTATTTTTTTTTATAAGGATTTTGCAACCAACTACCCATGTGTATAAAAAACCTCGTTCCTTAGCAAGTTTTTTCGTTTTGTTTAACAGCACTTTGTTCTCGAAAGTTAAATGATCGTTGACGTAGATGACACTGTCTGACTGCAAACCCAACTTGCTTGCAGTTATCGATGATTTAAGTCTTTTTGCTGCGGCCACGAAATCATTTTTGAGATATCTATTATGAACTGAGCAAATAATATTTTTATTCTGTTCGTTATTTCGCATTGGTACTCTCGCTATGAAGTTTATCTGTTCTTTAGGGATACTGCATCCAATGATGTCTCCTATCTTGCTAATGATTGCGAACAGGTTTTCAGAATTGGTTGATGGTACACCCTTAATTTCTAGGTTATTCATTCTTGATCTTTGCTCAGTTTCACGATGTAGATCTTCAATTTTGGAGCATCGATCATGTAACGCCGCCATCTCCTCCTTAGTTTTTTTAAGGGAGTCCACTTCACTCTCCAATCCAGCAACTTTATTTGTAAGTGTCTCCACCGAATGGTCCAGAAACTCGACATCTGTCTTAAGACTTGAATACTCCGATCTGATCGACTTGAGCTCCGCCAGTTCAGACTGAATAGCTTTCACGTTCTCCATCAGAGCAGGTAAGTTTTCCATCTGGGCTGAGAGGGCCCTAAGTTCTGACATAATAGATTCCATGTCAGCTGGGCCATGTCCGGGCGCAGATTCGGCCACAGTTGTGGGGCGGGGACTGGATGCTGCCGAGGATTTGCAATTACTGCATTTCCAGGTATTCTTGCGATCTCCCAATCTCCTCCATCCTCCTTCAGTTATGCCAGCGCAGGGAAAGTCATACTGTCCCAGGCATCCCACACATTTAGCACCATCCCTACACTCAGCTTGGCAACGCTTGCATTTAAACATTTTGCGTAGGTGTTGAGAACTTTGAGAA
Organism: Hoplodrina ambigua; assembly: GCA_949774945.1. Lineage (NCBI taxonomy): Eukaryota > Metazoa > Arthropoda > Insecta > Lepidoptera > Noctuidae > Hoplodrina > Hoplodrina ambigua. Next base: position 16,626,990 of record OX458964.1, read on the forward strand.
TCGTAGTCAGGTAATTAGTCGTTAATAAGTACCGCGTATGCGTACGGCCAGATCGCTGTCTACCGTCCAACTGAGATCTATAGAGAGACTATAGAGTCCATATTGTTTTCTTTCAAGTGAAGCGCGCTGTTTTATGTTTTTATTTTGATGGTTTTCATAAGATAGGTCGATTTATTGTTAGGTTCAATTAGTTAATTGAATTGTTTTTAAAATTACTTTTTATTAGTTTATTCAAAATGTTGTTCGAATGTGAGGTTTGTGTTGAAAATGTGTGTTTGTTAAAGGTAATAAATGGTAAATTTTCTCAATAAACGTTTAATGAAAAGGTTCAAATTGTATCAACAGGGAGATGTGTACCTGAGTTACAAGAACTGACCCAGCAAAGAGGTAATGTAACTCGTAAGTTTCATAGTAAAAATTATAAGACATACAACTGGCTGTGTGTTGTTCCGATGGGAAGCTATTGCGACTATTTTAAAAAGTAACATTATTTCATTCAACTTTCCCTAAATAAAGTACCATTTTTTTGTCGTATTTTATAAACAAGTTGTTAGAGCGGCCATTAGTCGTTTGTTTGTTTTGATTTGGTCGTGAGCTTTGTTATCAGATATTTTAGATTTAACGATGTTATTAGTGTGAAAAAATGGATAATATTCACTGTGAAATTTGTTCATGTGTTGTGTGTATAGAGGAAATAAAAAATATGCGTTTTTAAAACTATCGGTGACAAAAAGACGTGATCGTGAAAGGTCAATGACACCGGATTTAATTTAATTTGAGTGCTATTATTTTATTTGCAAATTAATATGAAACATCAAAACATATAGGTATCCGTAAAATATGTCTACAAAATCAGTAAATCTAGGTTAGGTGGCAATTACCTACATCATTATTTAAATCGACAAGACGACGAACCAAAACCATGATAGGTACATGTTTGGTAAGATACCTACCTAGCTTAAATAGCTTTTAACTGTTTTGCCTACCCTGTCTAAAAACTCTGTGCACGCCACTGCTATTTATATACCCCAAACCCCTTTCTTAAAAAATTATTATGTCGCCCAGAGAAGAGGGCATGGTTAGCTAGTAATGTAATTATTATTTTTGCATTACATGAGTATGAAATAAGCCTGTCTGTACGCACATAAGTTTCAAAAGGCTATGTTTAACTTTCAAATTGCACCAGTGCAAAGACAGGGCGTATGAACTGGTTTGGTGTCCGGTTTCAAACAGTCTGGTTACGTAACTTCGACTTCCACACACTGAGCAACACAACGTTTACTAGACGTGGTAATGTCACTTAGAAGCACTACAGTCTTCAGAGTCTCTGTCTCGAAAAATACTAGCACAAACACTCGACGCTAATCGTGAGGAGCAAGGGCTCAACTCAACGAATTCACGGAGAAGCACTAGTTTGATGAAACACTCGACGTAAACCCAAGGAGCAGTGGCTCAACTTGAAGAATTACGGAGATTCGGAGAAGCACTAGGTTGTAAATTGATGAATTTATCAACAAAAACAACCGGCACTAATGACAGACGGACCGCCATTGATTGTTGACAGCTTGCTTCATTTCAGGTAAAAATTACAAAATAACTACTACGACACAAATGTTGTTAATTTTTTAGCAGAGATGTGAAAAATAGTTTAGTAAAAGTATTTAAATACAAAATGCAAATAGTTGTTAGCACTATTTCAAATAGAAATACAAAATAGTTTTAAATAGAAGTATTTAAATACAAAATGCAAAATACGTATTTTCAAAATAGGTTTTGAAAATATAATACCTTGTTAATCATAAGCACTTATATTTATTTAACTGATTTTAAAACTAGTATTTGTTCAAAAAGTTCATCTTTCATGTTCCGCCTATGGGGCCTCATAATCATTCCACCAAAAGAAAATAGTCGTTCAACAGGGGCAGAACTCGGTAAGCAGGTATTATATTTAAGGAAGAGTTTTTTTACATTTGGATACCTGTTCAAGGATTCTAAGGTATTGTCTTCATCTTTTAAATATTGTAAAGTTTCCAGATCTCTTGTAGTAGTATTAACATTATCACCGGCTGCTGAAGAATCAGAGTCCTCAACAAACATATAATAAGATTCTGTCCTTTCCTTCTTTTTATCAGAGTCAGTATGTTGGACTTGGGAACTCTTTTCGTCTTTTTGTTTTATCTTTCTCACTTCTGAAACAAATACTTCTTTGATGTATTCTCTGTTGGCTTTTGGCACCCATTTCATTTTGAAAAAGAGATAAGATACTGATGCTATTATGCCATCTTTTGCTTTTGGCTCTTCTAATTTAAGAAATCTCTCAAAACGTCTATTAAGGCTTTCTTTAATAACATCTATCAAAACATCACAATATTTAAGGTTATCCATTTTCAAACTGCTTAGAATTCTTTGCATTCTCATCAGTTCTGGTATAAGACATCCATAGTAAGTATCTTTGTCCCCTTCTAAATTTCTGATGCCATCAGAAATAGGCTTTGAACAGCTTACATATTCAAGAAGAAATTTGATTTCGATTTCTTTAAAAGTGGCCAATCCTAGTTTCTTTAAAGTTTCATTTAGGGTATCCTTTACTGCCAATAGATCTTGAATGCAATGATAGTATGAATTCCATCTTGTTGGACATGGAGAAGTAGGGGATTTTCCAGTTGATTCTTGATATATTTCACAGGCTTTAGGAGACCTCGAACCAGAAGCGTAGCGTACCTTGGCGGGGCCCCGTATAAAAATTTGTTTGGGGGCCCTTAGGAAGGGTAAAGATTTCTCAAAAAAGATAAAAATATTTGCATAAAATTAAAAGAAATATTTATTCATCATAATCTGTCACATTTTTAAAAACAATTCAAATTAAATATTAACTCTCCTTGCCTTTTTTTCGGCAAACTGATTAATTAAATCATTCATAGCTGATGATGACTTTAGTTTTTCTTAAGTAAACTCTCCTCTCTTCTAAAGTAAACTCTCTCCTCTATGGGCAATAGTGACAGGTCTGACAGGCGTTCCTGTCCCATAGAAGTTTTTAAATATTTTTTTATCAATTTTAATTTCGAGAAACTTCTTTGGGAAGTTTTTATTAATTTTTGCTTACGCACCTTGGGGGCCCCCGTAGGCCGGGGGCCCCGTATAATTGATACGGCAGATACGACGTAGCTACGCCCCTGCCTCGAACATAGATTCCAAATTCCTCGACATTTTGCTATAGCTGTATCATATTTTTTTTTGTATGAATTACTTTGGGATCTAGCCTTATCCATATCTTGTGAAGCTATTAAATGTAATGTGTGTGTGGCACACCTTTCATGATTAGGCAGTTGCAACTCTTCAAATTCTTCAAATGACTCCGGAAATTGTCTTAAGGTTAACACATTATCATCATCTCCGTCGTCAATATTATCAATATCATGCATTACATCAATATTTAGGATAAGAGTTCCTTCACTTATTTCTCTATCTGAATCTTGTCCATATATTCTAAAAGCTTTGACCATATTTGATCCATTGTCCGTAATAGTCTTTATTATTTTTGACAGTTTCAAATCAAATTCGGAATGAATCTCTGCAATCAGCTCAGCTACTTTATTAATTATTTATTTATTTATTTAAACTTTATGCACATGTAAAAAATACAATGTACAAAGGCGGACTTAATGCCTTGGGCATTTTCTACCAGTCTACCTTAGGGTGATGCAGAGACAAAACGTAGTAGGTGCAGAAAATACAGAAAAATTTCGATATTAAAATATAAAAAAAAATATAAAAATAAATACATATATACATACATACAAACAAAATATATAGGGTAGAGAGAGATAAAAAATAAATAGGTGGTGAAGTACGACAAATTAATTGTGAGACGAGTCTGCCAACTTCTCACGTAAGTGTTTGCGAGCTTTTACCTTAAAAGTGAACCGACTGGCGGCCATCCTGATATTCTGAGGGAGTTCATACCATAAGAAAACCGCCTGGACTAGAAAAGAAGATTTGAGAAAACCAGAGCGGTGGGAAGGACATCGCAGAATACGATTATTAGAGGAACGAAGATTCTTGGTGTGCGCACAGCATAAATATTGAAAGTGAGAAGTCAGGTAAGAAGGAGAACTAGGTTTTTCAAGGAGAGAAAATAAGGTTGTCAAAGCCCTTAACGCTCTGCGCTGTCTGATGGGAAACCATTTTAAGAGTAATCGATGTGCGGACACATGATCATACTTACGGAGATTGAATACGAATCGAATGCAGTTATTAAGAAGTCGGTCTAATTTATTGAGAAGATCTGCATTCAGGTCATAGTAACACACATCGCCATAATCAAGTATGGGGAAGATAAGCGACTGAACCAGCATAGCCTTAATGTATGATGGGAGAACATTTTTCAACCTATAAAGCGACCCCGCAACGTCCCGGTGACTTTTTTGCTCACAGTCGCGACCTGCTTACGCCAGCTCAGGCAAGTGTCAACATACAAGCCCAAATCCTTGACGTCGGAGCTAAACGGGATGACTGTGCCATCAAAGGTAACCGGTGGTACCGCTAAGCTATTAAGCCTACGCAGGCTATGGGCGCTCCCTACAATAATAGCCTGGCACTTGGTTGGGTTAACCGCTACCCCGAAACGATCTGACCAATTTTTCACCATTATTAAATTCCGGTTTAGCTCCTCAATCGCATCGGACAAGTTGTCAACACTCGCCTGACTGTAAAGCTGCAAGTCATCAGCGTAAAGATGCATGGTGATACGCACACTGAAGTTCAGTAGTGATAAGATTTATAAAAATAGAGAATAGAAGTGGAGATAAGATACCGCCTTGAGGGACGCCAGCATCAAGAACACACCAGCAGGAAGTGGAGTTTCCCACAAGAACTGACTGCTGACGCCCCCAAAGATAGGAAGAAAACCAATCCAAAACCTCTGGAGAGACCATTCGATAGGAGAGGATGGATAAAAGGACTTCATGACTGACGGTGTTGAAGGCATTGGAAAAATCAATCAGTACTAAAACGGAAACTTTACTGTCTTCCATTCCCCGCCTTAAATCGTCAGTCACTTTGAGGAGAGCTGTGACGGTACTGTGGCCAGGCCTGAAACCGGATTGGAATGGACTAATGAGGGAGTTACGGTGAATGAAGTGGGAAAATTGTTTATGGACACAGGCCTCGAGGACTTCGGATAAAAAGTATCATAACTATGTGTTCCCTTAAATCTTCTGCAAGCCAAAGTTACACTTTTTCGATTAAATTCATCACAATCAATCCAATGAGCAGTTACGCCCAGATAGCTTCTCTTAGATGATGACCATATATCAGCTATGGTGCATATAAAATCAACCTTTCTGAATTGTTCTTTTGTATTTTCTATATATTCTGTGTATTGTTCTGCAATTTTTTTATTACATGTTTGCCTGCACATTATTTTCAGTGGAACACTTTATTGCTGTGCACCTTTAATTAGAGCCTTAAAGGATTCATTTTCTACAATTGATATAGGTGACATGGTATCCACTAAAAAATTCACAAGTAACTTGTCTAAATTAACTGACTTTGGTAAGATGGCTGGAAGAGTGGATTGTTTCAATATTTTAGATGAACTGCATCCCTCACCAGCATCACCAACACCTTTTCTCTTCCTGTTATGTTGGATTTTGAGTTTCTCATGCTAATATATCAGCATGTCCTTTTCTTTGCAAAAGTATAATTAATAGTTTAAAGCAAAGAATATCTGCGATTATATTATTTCATATTAAATAAAATCCTATTTATTGGCTAATCAGTTTTGAAATCGAAATAATTTGTTTAACAAAATAAAATACAATTAAAATTTTTAGTTTTACTTACTTTTAAATGGTTCAAAAAGTTGGATGTAGAACTCAAACTTCCTTTTAGTGTTTTTGAACACTTTTTGCAAGTTCCAGATATATTTACGTCACTTCCAGGATCATTTGTAATGTCTTTGAAGAAGTGTTTTAATATGAATGGAAAGTTCTTGTCCCTGAAAAAATAAGAGGTTTTATATCACTTACATGCACTATACCTACAATATATATATAAAAATGAATCCCTTGGACACGGCATCATCACGCGTAAACGGCTGGCACAGACATACACAGGCTGACAGACAAGACGGATGGACAGACGAACAAAGTGATCCTAAAAGGGTTCCATTTTTATTTTCTTTTGAGGTACGGTGAAAATTAAGAACGGTGCTTGATAAAATAAAGAAATTGAGTGAACTCAACGGCCACATTAACTTTTTATACGACAGGACAACGTCTGTCGTAAGAAGCTAGTGTACAATAAATAATAGCTTATCGTGCAGATTAAGGGTTAGTAAATAAATGTTATTTCAATAAAAACGTAAAATCCATGAATTAAATAATAACATTCGAGGGCAGGAATAATGCGATATTGTGATTTGTGGTCAACTATAAAACGTTGGTCGATATCGGTTAAATTTTATTTTAGGTTAGGCTAGTAAAAATAAGAATAACTAGATACTTAACTACTTGATGCTTAGATAAAAATTATTTATAAATGTAATGTATTACTTACATTTTATTTATTTATATCCAGCAAGCGAAGAAAACTGAGCAAAATCACAAAGAAAACTAGTAATCAACACACGAACACGCCTTTGATTGTTGTTGTTTTTAAATTCGTTTGACCTCAAGTTTGTTTGACAGTTGACTGACGCAGTGTTGCAAAAGTGAAAATTTTAAAATCGGTAAAATTGCCGTTTAAAAATCGGGATAAATCGGGAGATTTTTATTCGAAATAAAAGAAAGTCAGATTAACACAACAATAATTATAATAACTGTTTCTTTTACGCGTAAAGTGAGGGTAGTAGAAATAATAAATGACATGTAACCTCGAAAACTAGACGTGATGGATACCACATACGTTTGGAACATATATATGACTCATTACATTACCATTTACCTATTCATTCTACCTAACAGTTAGGTTACCAAAATCTCGTAACGCAATGTAGTCAATAATAAGTTAGGTAATTTTAATATTTATTTATTTTATATTATCTTAATACCTACCTTCTTTCTGAGAACATTTTCTCATAATTATTTAAATTTAAATAATTTAATTATTTAAATTATAACAATTTTGATTGTTTTCTTCCACAAATCTTTTATGTGTGGAGAAGCCCGACCATTGATTCAATGGAAAGTTTATTCCTCTGTTTAGTATTTATCTAAATATATGAAAACAACGTTTGCAGATGAGTGTGACAAACTCATAACTTTAAATACAAATAACAAATAGTTTCAAAAATGGGTGAAACATCACCACATTTCATACTGCTCATGCTTGATCAAAATTAATCAGTTTTTTTCACTAAACACTTAAGTAAACAAGTGACTGAACGGAACGATAACTATGTAAAGAAGCAAGTATCTCTATCGATCATTTGCTCAAAACAAATCAGGCACCTTCAGTGAATTCTGTTTTAAGGTATTTCAGAGTAATTTGCTAACCATAGACACTGTACTGTTAAATTCAAACGTTGTGCAAAAAATTTTGGGGATACCCCATGCATTGGTTCTGTTAGCAGGTTTATTTTAGTGTTTTCTTATTAGAAAATTACCTTTCACATTATTTTGTTTGAAACTACAGTAAATCGGGAGACTGGGTCGCTAAATCGGGATATCGGGAGACAATAGCCGAAATCAGTAGATCTCCCGATAAATCGGGAACTTTTGCAACACTGGACTGACGCGCAATGTTTTTTTTCTGGCTCGCACGGGTCACAATGTTGGCATTTTTGTTCTAGTTGACAATGACATGACAACACTACGATCACGATCAGTGCGTTCATAAATAAGGTAATCTTGGATTTAAGAATGAAAAATTGGAAAAATTAATTAAAAATATAACAAAACTATTTTGTATTTTATAAATAATAAATATTTATATAAAATATTTCAAATAAAATACAAAATACATTTAGTAAAAAAGTATTTCAAATATAAAATAGAAATAGGTATTTTGCATTTTGTATTTGCATTTCAAATAATTCACATCTCTGTTGTTTAGATCCGGTTTTAGAGTTTAAATTACATTAAAACTTGTGGCAGTTTTTATAATTCATTTTAAAATTAACCCTTAAACCTTATTTTAAAATATTAAAATAAAATTGGTAATTAAATTAATTCAATGATGAAAAAATAAAACTACCAAAAAGTTTTTTTTTCTAATGGTAACATTTAGCATCCACCCACCAAAAGGTAGAGATGGGTCGTCGACGTGTTTTGCGTCAACGAAACTAGACCGTTGAATTTCATTTATCGACTAGTCGATCAACTAGTTGAATTCGTCAACTAGTTAACTTGGTAAACGTTGTGACGAAGTCTACGGCGGCGGCACGACGGACCGGTGACGTAAGATAAAGATAAAGATAAGATAAAGATAAAGATATTTTATTTGTGTAAACATGTGTAACATTATACATATAAATGCAAATGTAGGTGAGAAAGTGAAAAGTAGTTGTTTCAACATGTTTTGCCACAATTGGCGTACAAAAAAAAAAAAAAATGGTTAAGAGAGAAAAAAAAGAAAATACAACAAAAATTAAAATTTGTAAGACAATAAAATTAGAAATTGTCATCTAAAAAGTCTTTAACACAGTAGTAACATTTTTTTATTAGTAACTTCTTCAGTTCTTTTTTGAATAGATTGGTATTATTAATATTTTTTAATTTTTCTGGAATTTTATTATATATTATCGGTGCCATACAGAACACGCTTTTATGAAGAAGTGCGGTTTTCGCAAAGTGAGGTTGTAAGTAATGCTTATATTTATTTCGTCTATTTCGAATTACATTATCTGACAAAAGAGGAAACCAGTGAGGGTTCTTTCTTACAAATAAAGCTATTTCGAAGATGTATAGAGACGGAAGTGTCAGTATATGGTATTGTATAAACAGTGGCTGACAGCTGTCGGTAGTTTTAATCCTAAACATAGCCCGAATACAGCGCTTTTGCATTTTAAATACCATGTCAGTGTTTGTTGAGTTTCCCCAAAATATTAGTCCGTATCTAAGCACCGATTCAATAAGTCCATAATATGCAGTCAGTAATGGGTCTCTACTCACTGTCGGTGCCAGTCTATACAACGCAAAAGATAAACTACTTATTTTTATACAAAGGTCTTCGGTATGACTTTTCCAATTGAGTCTATTGTCGATTCTTAAACCAAGAAATTTGGCTGTTTCTACTTGTTTTATTTCATTATTTTCATATATTACTTTAAATTGAATGGAATTTTGAGGTCTTTGGCTGTAATTAATTAAATTTTTTTTATTAATGTTTATTTTTAAATTATTATTGATTAGCCATGTTATTATTGATGTTAGTGACTTATTTATGTCGGTTTCAAATAGATTTTTGTCATTGCATGTAATATTGACTGTGCAGTCGTCTGCAAATAAAATCATAGGTTGCACAGTTGCATGAGGGAGATCATTTATGTAAGTAATAAATAGCGTAGGTCCTAGTACGCTACCTTGGGGAACACCAAATCTAACATATCTTACTTGGGATTGGTAGTGTTCTTCTTTTTTAGTTTCTATGTTAAATTTTGTGATTTGTGTAACTTGTTTCCTATCAGATAAATAAGATTTAAACAGTTCTAAAACATTTCCTCTTACACCGTACGCCTCCAATTTACTAGCCAATATTAAATGATCAACGTAATCGAAGGCTTGTGTCATGTCGCAGAAGATCGAGCATACAGGGGTAGTTTTATCAACCGCAGTCATTATATATTTTAAAAATTCAAAGATAGCCATATTTATATTTTTACGTTTTCTAAAGCCCTTTTGTTCATGGCATAGGATATTGTTATTTTCTAAATAATTATTTAATTCTATATTATAATAAGTTTCAAAAATTTTTGAAAATACAGAAAGGAGAGCAATAGGTCTGTAGTTTTCGATTGTTTCTTTGTCATCTTTTTTCAATAAAGGTTTAACAATTGCTAGTTTGAGATGTTTTGGAAATGTGCCACTTGTTATAGACAGGTTAATAATATGGCTTAAGTGATGACTTATATTACCATTTACTTCCTTAACAATCTTTGTTGAGATTTCATCATAACCGACACTTTTAGTATTTTTAAGGCCATTTATTATCCTATTTACATGAAATGGTGTACACGGAGCTAAATACATTGAATTGAGTCTATGTTTAATTAAGGATGTTACTTTTTTACCAGATCCCAATATCGGTTCAACTTTATCAACAAAGTAATTATTAAATGTGTTAGCTATTTCTGTTGGATTACTGATAATTGTGTTTTGCGTTTTAATTTTTTCTATGGGTTCTCTTGGTAAATTTGGTCGTACTTTATTGATCATTTGCCACGTTGTTTTGGATTTGTTATCTGATGTTTTAATTTCGTGATTATTTTGCGCACGTTTCGTTAGAGATATAATTTTTTTCAGTAATTTGGAGTAACTAATATATTTTTGCTTATTCGCATTGGTTGATTGCCGTCTAAATTTCCACAACAATAATCTTTTCCTTCTGCAACAAATTTTTATTCCGCGTGATATCCACTTACATTGATAATTAACTTTTATTTTTAAACTTTTTTGCGGAAAGCACATATCGTAGAATAATTTAAAATTGTCTATGAAATATGTATACGCAATATCTGTGTCGTAGATATTATAGAGTTCCGAGAAAGAAAAACTATTTAAGCACATTTTGAACTTATCAATGTTTTCTTTACAGTAGTCTCGTTCCGTTTTATTCCAATATTTAAATTTGAAAAGCTTTTTTATCGGAAGTTTTATTAATTGGGCTGTGTGGTCTGATAAACCAAATTCCAACACTTCCGTCTTACACTGTTTTTTAAAATCATGGGCAAAGTTGTCAATACAAGTCAAGCTTATTAGTCTAGTAGGTTGTTTTAAAGCAAGCTTTAAGTTATAGTTCAATAACAAACATTCGAAATCTAGGGATATATTATTACTTTTTAAAATGTCAATATTAAAATCTCCAGCTATTAAAATATTATTGCACCTTATTTTTGTAACGAGTAAAATAATTTTTTCAAGCTTTGCTAAAAATGTGACCAAATTATTAGAATTCGGTACTCGATAGATACAGACTATAACAATTTTGTATTCAATAAGTTCGATAGCACAGCATTCAAGTACATTCAATATAGTATGTGTCTTAACCTCTGAAATTTCCCTACATTTATGATCCTTATGAACCATGATACAAGCTCCGCCTCTTTTGCTGTTATTTCGACTAATACAGCTAGCTAAAACATAGTTATTTATGTGGAGATATGTTTCAGTTCCTGCCATCATAAAATGTTCCGTAATACAAAGGACATCAACTTTTTTGTTTTTATCTGCAAGTTCTTCCATATTTACCATCAAGAGATCAGTTTTGTTAAACAATCCAGCTATATTTTGATGTAATACGTGTAGGTGTTTAGTTTCGAAAAAACATAGTTTCAGAGGTACTTTCATCAGTGAGCTGGTTTGAGGGCGTAAGGCAATTCACTGAGTGTATTTCATACTGTATTATTCCATTAATATAGTCTTGGATGTCTTTGAAAATCGTTTCCATGCCGAGTTTGTTCACCGTGCCACTCTGTATATTAAACATCTCATAACTACATTTAAGATTTCTATTTGAGTCCAAGAAGTAAGCATGTTTATGGTCTAGTATGTCGAAATATAACAAATTATTAAAGTTCTCCACTCGCCCGTTGAACATATTTGAGTGGTGCCCATATTTGAAGGTGGGCGCACATATAATTATATTAGTGTGACATAACTTCTGTAAAACTTCTCTCATGTAGAATACAAGGCCAAAGTAGTCACGAGTGTTCTTAAAATCCTCTTCGCCTATTAGGATAACACAGAAGTCGTTAATTGTAAAATCTTGTATTTTATTTTCCAAACTATTAATAAGTAGTTCTGTATTGCAGTTCGGCTTGAGATAATGGCATATATCGTAATTTTCGGAGAAGGTTTTTTGAGAAATAGACAATATTTTATGTCTGGTGTTAGTGCTCAATATGTGAATTTTATTTCTAGTGTTTTTTCCGTTATGTTCTGATTGACGTTGCGCGGGCTCGGTCCTGGGTAATGACTGGATAGGGGTGGTGGTTTGATCTATCATCGTAGACTGTTTTTGTTTCTGTTCACATTGTGTTTGCAATTGTTTATTTTTTCTTGTTCTCTCATTTTTGAGAGGTGTCTTTGTTTTGATGGTTTTTATGGGGCTATGGGTAACCGTTTTGTATAAATTATTTTGTTCCAGTAATTTAATATTCGCGCGCTTGAGGTTTGAATTTTCAATAGAAAGAGTTTCAATTTCGTGATGCGCACTGCTAAGTTCAGATTCAAGTTTGTTGATTTGTTGTTTTAATTTATACATTAGTTCGTTTTGTGATTCATCGTTTGACAAGTCTGGCATACTGGATACACTTTCATCGTGGAGGGTATGTGTCGAAACTTCGCTCACATTACTCGAGTTTGGGTCCGAGGTTGTTCGCTTTCGTCGTAATGTTATATTATTTAGGAAGTTCATCGTAATATAAATCAATAGACTAAATATCTGTGAATCACAAAAAGAGTATTTATTCGGCGGGATTCGAACCGGGTGACACGAGATTCTTCTGCACTCGTTCTTACTACTACAGCTAATTTTACTTGAGTGATAATGTCGAAATAAAGGTTCTGCTTCTGGCTTTGATTGAATATTATTATTGTAGTTGTGGTAGCTATTTAAATTTCAACGGTTTTCACTTTTTGCACTTTTTTCTTTTATTTTAATTTATTTTGGCACATTTACACATTGTTTGATGATAACTAGTATGTTCGCATATATATGAGTACAAATTTCACTCAACTAATGGTTTTTAGTCACTTATAACTGTTCACACGATAACACGATAATAACTTTGACCACGGTTTAATTAGTGAGTAGATAACAATATCACGGATGATTTACACTATTTGTTCAAGATTGAACACGTTATTTTAAAGAAATTATTGATTTTATTATTTTTAGGAATATTTTTATACGGAGCTTAATGTTTACGTGACAGCGCAGCGCCATCTATCCATCTATCGTACGCTGTAGACTAGTCTCCCGCGTGCTGTAGGTACCTATTAATAATATTAATTTTACTTCAACCGTTATTACCGTCGAACTTCACTTACAGGTAAGTTCGTTTGACTATTCAATAGGTTTCGTGTTGCGAAACTACGATGTGTGTCCTTTTCTTCACGTAACACAACAATGTATTTTTTCAACTTTAATAAGGTAATACTTAAAGTTCAAATTGGCTTGCTCAATTATTTTATTTCATCGGACGAATGTATCGACTACGTTCTCGCGTCGTCGGTCGTCGCGTTCCGAGTTTCAGTTTAAGCGTCTGAGCCGTCTACGGATTCGACTAGTCCATCCAGTATCGGTGAACCGTCGATTCGTTCACAGTACGTCGACGGTCGAATTAACTAGTTCGTTCATTCAACGCCCATCGCTACCATAAGGATTATAATGATTCAAGAATTAAATAGTCACTTCCTCACTACAGCTGTAATAAACGGAAACCTTATTTTCAATTTAGTCGGTTAGCAGCAACAAGCGACATCTGTATCTACAAACGGGATATACATGGTTTTATAATACAACAAAATTAAAAAGGCATACATAGCAGGACTTGTGGACTAGATGACGGTGCTCTTTCAATTTGGTATCATTATTTTCGCCCAGTTGCATGGTAAAATGTTCTAAGATTGTACAGCCTGCTTGTACTGTATTAGATTTTTATTATAAATAATAACTTCTGTACAATGACTGCTTAATTGGTTGTCCGCGCAGTGGTAAGTTATTAAGTGTACTTATGTTTTATTTTTTTTTTCTATTTTACTAGTTATTTTAGTGTGAAAATATTCAGAGGCAAATCAACAGCTTCAATTACAGGCTTAATTGACTTATTGTTATATATATATATATATATATACAACATACATATACAATATACATATACAATATACATATATATATATATATATATATATATATACAATAAGTCAATTTACGTTTTTCATCTGTAGACACTACTTTTACACCTTTTTTTTATCTAGACAATCCAACTGCTTAACAACGGCTTCCTGTCTTAGTTGAAGCTCTTTCCTATTTAACCATAACAATGATCAATGATTCAATGCTACATAATTGTTCCAAATTGTCATTTCATCTTTTAGTGTTGACATACACACACTTCCCAAAATAATGATAATGTCCACATAAAAATATAATTAACATCTATTTAATTACATTCAGAGGTGCCAATGCATCTGTTCCCAAATGCTGTTAAATTTCCTGAGTAATTTAAGACTTGGGTCAGTCTTGTTGGTGGGATACTTAAAAATCATCTGATTTTGATTATTACAAAGAAAAGAGAATTTGTGTTATACATATACTTTAGCGTCAGACACAGAAACCGAAATAATTGCTTGAGTGCATTAGCAGTCCCAATGCTTCTTTTGCCTGGTAAGGCCTTTGATTTAACTCCGTAACATTAATTCATATAAACATTTGCTATGATATTCTTTCTTTGGTAGCGGCCATAATTGATAAATTGTAATTTTAACTGTTTACAATTTTGTGTAGCGACATAATAGGTGAGTATAATGTTGCATTCCCTCACAAAGTGAGATCTGATTCTGAGCATTTGGAATGTGATTAGACAATTATGTTATGTTCGATAATTATAGTGAAGGTAGCTACCCTACCTACCTATTTGTACCTATTAATTTAGATTTTTTTGATTTGGAAAATTATATTGGTTTGGTAGTTTTGTGGATCAATCTTAGGCCTAACAACAGCATACTAATTTCTATTTTACATACCTACAATACCATGACCATTGGTAATTATAATTATCACAAACTAATGTAAAAAATTGACAATGTATATGTAAACAAATATAAATTAACAGTTTATTGAACAAATCAAATATAAAGCCGGGTATTCATTAGGCAACATTTGTTGATAAACTGTTTACACAAATTTATCACCAAGTTTACTGTAAACACTGTTTCAGAAACTTTGTTGCTAGGATGTCGCCCAAGGAAGTATTTATGCTTTGTGCTTCTTACATAATAATAGTAATAATAAATCATAAGTGCTGTATCTATAAGTGCTAATAGAAAAAAAGACGAAAAGGTGGTGGATTCCAAACTATTTCTTAAAATAGAAGTTACAAGCACACACTTGTCAAATTCAATTCTGCAGCAATGTTGCCTGTTAATAAACAATCAAATCATAATGTATAAGGATGTAAACAAAATAAATGGTACCTATTTTTTTTGTTATATAATATGTATAATATATATTTACAGGGCAGTAACAAAGTCCAGAAACTGTGGAACCAGCTTCAACCTCTAACCAACCATTCATATGAATGGTACCGCCAGATATTACAGGTGAAATCAAATTATTTTTAACAACAATACATAACAACAATACATACTTATTTATAAAGTTTAAACATATAATTCTTCTGTATGTGTCAATTAACTCACTCCTAAATGGATTGACTGATTTGGATAATTTTTTATGTGTATAATTGAGTGTGTCCCTAGATGGTTTTAAGGTTCACTAATGTTTTACCAAAACACCATTGACAAATTTTCAGTTGACAAACAATGTTTCGTATACTATTTATTTAACAAACAACTTATTTCGCAAAAGTTTTATTTTATAAACACTCGCTTTACAAACATTTATTTGGCAAATGCTTCTATTTACAAATGCTTTAGATGAAGATGATATTTAATCATTTAAACATTTTTCATTTCATATTTAGATCCTTTTGCAAAAATGACGTCTATACTAAATATCATTTATGACACAATTTATAAACCAGTCACATAGGGATCATGATGGTATTGTTTTGCATAATTTTACTGAAAAACCTCCCTTTAACTATTATTGCAGTAATATAGGTAGGTACAGTAGATGTGAATAATTTCTTTCCAAATAATATTGTCGTTTCTGGCAATCGCCGGCCGCTGCCGCGGCACCGCTCGCTTCGTTCGCACGGCTCGTGTGTAGGGGAGTCACAGTTTTAACCTAACCTATCCTTTTTTTAAAAAATAATTAACCTAATATAAATAATATCTTTTTTTTCTTTCTTCATTATTCCATATGTAAAACGTTTTTATTCCAAAAGTGGTTTTATAAGATAAAATTAAATAAAAATGAATTATTTGTCAATTATATGTTATCAAGCAAAAGTTTATAGCATATATTTTTTTTTAGAATAAGAATAAAATTTATTGGCTTATAGTTACAATATATAAGATATCTTATTTAAAGAACTTAACATTATGTAACTATATATTAGAAATCATGCGTAAATTGTACGGTGGTCCCCAAACTAGGCGGCGCGGCGCCTGTATCTTGGGGGCCAGAGTTGCGTTAGCTTAGGTCAAAAATCAAGAAATTTGACAATTTACAAAGAAGTAAAATTTATATAATAAATGAAAAAGTTAAAAGTTAAAAAAATGTGAAAACACAAAATAAAAACAAAATATTATAAACAATGTGTTGTAGTGTATACATGTGGTTGTGGTGTGTGAGTGTGATGGCGAGATAAGGTGTGTGTTATGATGAGGTGAGGTGTGAGTGTGATTGAAATGGTGTGCTAGTGAGATTGTGACTGTTGTGAGTGTGATTTATGTGTGAGGAGTTAAATATATATATATATATATTTAATTTAGTAATGCCTCGGTTTCATTGTGTGACAGGGAGAGAAGCTAACTTTTTGTGATTCTTTTACATGAATGGTAAGTTCATGGTGGTGGATCTTTGATATCACAGTACTCACTTGTTTTATTGTATACATGTATGTGTGTGTAAGTATGAGGGGCAGCGTCTGGCGAGAAGACTGTTTGCAATAGGAATAGGGACATGTGGAATACGTTTTATGAGTAGGTGTTGGTAGTAAGCTCTGTTTTTTATGGTTTCGTGAACATGTAGGGTGGCACTGAGAAAATATAACTGACGTACTCGGAGGACTGGAAACTCATCGAATAGGAGATCTGTCGGGAACCGAAATGATTTTTTGAGCATCACTCTGATGAAGGCTCTTTGAGCCTTTTCGATTTTGATGAAAGAGCTTTTCCCAGCTCCGCCCCAGACGGATATTCCATACTGGAGTACCGATTGACAGAGACCGAACAATATACATATTGTTCGGAGAATTTGAATCGGTGTGCAGTCTCGTAATTTTTTTCATAACATTAATGAGTCTCCTGACGCGACACGCAAGCAAGTGAATGTGAGGTTTAATTTAAATGACAAAGGAGAATGACAACCAATGGGCCCCTTATTTTTGGTGCCATGTCAAGACTATTTATTTCTCAAAAATTAAGTCGTATTTTTACATGCTCGCGTTTTTTTTAACATTTCTTTTACCCTTGCATTGGGAAACATAATTAATATTACGTCTATTGATTTTATGCCAGTTCCACTATTAACCTAAATGTTGCCAGACGACAGACTATATAAATTAAATAATTGTTATCGATAGTAAATATCGATATTTTATTAATCCGCCGACGAAAATGACCAGAGACACTGCAATGCAATAGCTATAATCCGGTCGTAATACTAAGCTAATCCCGGGGCTGCGGGTTGTTCGAAAGAGATACCGCGCCCCCGGAACGCAAAGGGCACAAGAAGGAACATGGATGGGTTTTAGTCAGTAAAAGTCTGACACTCCCTCCCGCCCCGCCCAGGGCGGGGGAAGTCATTTGATGATTTCCCATCGGTAAAAAAAAAAAAAAAATACTAAGCTAATAGTACAGTCTCATATAACTTATTAGGCGCGAGGGTTCAAATAAAATAGAAAAAAAAAACTAAATAAAGAAAACACGAAGGAATTATAATCTGAAAGAGTATATTTTACCCACAGACATTATTGTGGTTAGGTCATAGGTTAGTAACCCCATACATACCTATAAAGCGTTTTTAGCGTTTATAATTATCTTTTTAGTTATGTAAATTAATTATTTATAAATCGATTACCAAAATATTTTATATGGTCACACCGAGACGGATCTATCTGTCAAATCAATGTGTCAATCGATTAAATTGTTTCGTGCCGTTAGTTTTGCGTTGAGTTGAATTTATTCCTCCGTATTTACTTCTGTTCGTTACAATTTGAAGCTGACGAGTTGAGCGTTACGTTCCTCCAGTGTATTTGTTTTGAGATATTGGACTCCTGTTTTAGTGATAAGTGAGCAAATTGACTCTATTTAGTTTAAGTGAGATTTGGACTCTTTTTTTCCTCCTAAAAATGTCTACACCTGGTAGAGTCCTGGCGAACCGCCCTCACTCTTGCCGGTGTGTCAATTGCTCCCTCCGTTTGGCGCCTAATCTTCGTAAACGTCAAATCGAAGAATTAGATGAACCAATGCTTATCCTTCTGAGATCCTGGGTAACACCTACACCGGTAAGTTTATAATGTATCATTTACGCGATTTATATGATCATTTAGCATGTGTGCAAGTGGTCATCGTTAACTTTAAATCTCTATTATTTCCACTCTAACAGAAATGAACATCCAACAAAACAGCTACCTAAGACTTGTAT
The DNA here is from genome assembly GCA_949774945.1 of Hoplodrina ambigua. Lineage (NCBI taxonomy): Eukaryota > Metazoa > Arthropoda > Insecta > Lepidoptera > Noctuidae > Hoplodrina > Hoplodrina ambigua. Next base: position 16,645,650 of record OX458964.1, read on the forward strand.
TCAGGCAGTAAACCTTCAATTGGTTTTAAAACAGTTTTATTATAAGTGAGCTATAAAGCTTTGCATTTACCATTACTTTTCTTAGTGTGTCCTAAGTTTATTAAGCCATTATGCACACAATACAGTGGACCCCGGTAATCCGGCCCCTGTCTTATACACCGACCCCCTGTAATTCGACATCCCTGTTGAATGTAGGAACACAAACATTATTTTGATTACATATTTTAGTATGTACATTTTTTTATTCACAATTATTTCCATATGTAAAGCTTAGTTATTATTTTTTGTAAATTATATAGTATTTATATAACTTATAAAATGTAAAAGTATTTATCTCAGAGCTATCCTCTGGATAGAACTTTTAATTGTTCCCTTGTAATCATAATGACAAACAAAGTCAAAGTAAAAACATTAATTTCAATTAGACAATTTACAGGCACTTTTGAATTATCAAGAAAGCGGTCAGTTAGTTAGACAGTTGAAGCTAGTTGCTTGTTCCTAAACAGAGGTAGGCCTCTATGGAGAAGAATGAGCTAGAAACTCCATGGCACTCTTTTCAATTGGGTTTTACAAAATCCTGGTTACATTATTCTTGTTGCTATTATAATATAATCTAACATTTGTGTTAAAACTATTTTGCAATGGATTTTAGATCTGTGAGAAAACCTAGGCTATTGTAATAAGCACATGAATAAATGTATGTTTTACCTACTTCGGAATTCACTGTTTTTTTTCTTTTACCTTTTCAGATATTGTCTGATGATATCCTGTGTGTTGAATGTTATTTATTATTACAAAACCGGACCTCATCAAACACAACTCTCACACTTATATCCCCTGCTCTTGGACACCTCAACATATGTTTTGCATGCAGCATGTCTATTGCAACACGCAGAACTCACAGGGTTAGTCAAGACTGTCCTCAAAGAAACATTATACTAAGATGGACACCAGCTCATCATGTACATAAGTGTTTTTATCTTGGCAGAATTACTATGATTTAACAATTGTACAAAATAAATTGTATAAATATGTATAATATTTTCTTATTTTAGGTCTCGGCTTGGAACGAGTTTGTCGTGCTTGTTGGGAGGCTGCATCAAGATAAATACAGAGCCAGGCGGTTGATGTTGACAGACCCACCGTGGAGTCTGCGCCAACGACTGATAGCATCGCAGATGCTGTGATTCCTGTACCACCTCCACTGCCGGTTCCACCACGTCATGAACAACAATTGCCTCGAATGTTTTTAAAAATTAACTCTCTGAAGTACAAAAGGGTTTCGACAAGTTCACGTCATTGCTTGTTCCTTGGTTGCGAGAACACTGAACGTCTTTTAGTACCAGGCACTATAAAGGAAGTTTTGCTTTTACATCGTAAAGTATATATTCCCTTTACTGCAAGAATCTGCAGATATCATTTGAATAGCAATCGTTGGGATGAACTAGAAGCCCTATATTCCGATTTTACTGGATTCCAAGTAGATATTTTCTCAAAACTTGAAAAAGCTACTGAGAGACAGTTACACTTTAATGATATAAACTCAATGGATTCTTCTTTATGCCATTATTGGTTAGGACTTACTGCAGAGCAGTTCAATGATCTCCTAAATTGTACCCCCATGTTATATGATCACTTTCCAAATCCTTCAGTGGCTCTCTGTATATTTTTAGTAAAACTTAGAACAGGTGATAGTAATGAAAGACTGTCTACTCTTTTTAAAATGCCAAGATCCACTTTGGAAAGAAAAATGAATATTGCAAGAAATTGTTTAAATGAACAGTTTGTTTCTAGATATATTATATTATTGGAATAAATCACACATCTATCCGAAATGTAGCATCACGGAATAGAATCATACCAGAGGGTTTTTTTTGGAAATGCCAACATGGCTTCAAATGTGAAACCTGCCATTGTTATATGTGATGGCACATATGTTTATGTACAAAGCAGCAGTAACTATTCGTATCAAAAAAGGACGTATAGTCTGCATAAATATGCCAATCTTGTAAAGCCATTCTTATTTGTTTGCTGTGATGGCTATATTTTAGAGTGCGTGGGGCCATATGAAGCCACAAAAAATGATTCATCAATTATGAGTGCCTTATTTACTTCTGAAAATGGCCCCATGCGCTCATTTTTTCGACCCGGTGATGTATTTATTTTGGACAAAGGATTTAGAGATGTGATTCCTGAGTTAGAAAGTTATAATTATAAAACTCATATGCCTGAGTCATTATCGGAAAACGAAAATCAATTAACCACCCACCAGGCTAATAAATCTAGATGTGTAACAATGTGCCGGTGGGTGGTAGAAGTTGTAAATGGGAGAATCAAAAGAGATTTTAAACTATTTTGCCAGGAATATTTTAATAGAGCGTCAAGTCACCTTATGACTGATTTCAAAATAGCTTGTTCCCTTTTGAATAAGTTCCACCCTACGATTGATGATAGACCCGATGCTGTGGAGTACCTAAATATTGCTCTGTCGAGATTAAATACTATAAATTATTTATCGGAATTTATTCAAAGGGAACATATAAATAGAAGACGTACGATTTTCCAAAGCATAAACAGCAGTGCTCCCCATCTAAATAACTTTCCAAGATTATCATTAATCGAATTAAGAAGATTTGCTTTAGGATCTTACCAATTAAAACAGGCAAGATCCTATTATGGGGAGCATGTGCGGGCGAATGGTACCTATAGAATAGAAATAGGTAATGATTTAATACAAGAAGATTTGCCCTTAATATTAGGTCAAAACAATTATCTTGTTAGGGCCAGAATTAAATCGAGACATGTGAGTAGCAGGATTTATTATACGTATTTATTGATAAGTAAAGAGCAACATAGCAAATTCTTTAGAGAGTATCATTGCCTATTATTGTAGTTGCTTAGTGGGAAATCGTACAGTAGGGTGCTGCGCTCACACTATGACCGTATTGTGGTATTTAAGCTGGGGTCGTTTTAATGATATTAGTGCCCCAGCGCAATTTCTAGATTATATTTTTGCCGAAGAATAAATATTTGCGTACTATTTTACTGTTTTTTTTTTTCTTAAAGTAAGCAGCCATAGAATAGCTTACTTTAATAAAACCTGCTCTATAATTAAGCTCCTTCCTACACAAACTACAAATCATGGTTGGCATACTGAACTCACTAAGAAACGGGGTAGTAATCTTTCCATATTCTATATCTAGCAAGAGAAGTTAAATATGTAAGTAGGTACCTAGTGTTTTCGTAAGATTTCTCTGAAACCGGAGTATGGTATATGGTATGTATCAGGATATGAAAAGGTAATTCTAGATCTACAAAGCAAAGTTAAAACCACCGTGACACGCGAATTTTTATTAGGGGCCCAAAACTCCTAAGAGAATTGGCATTGTCCTTTTCGTCTATTGTTATACCTAGATATCTGAAGGAGGAAATGCGGTCTATAGGTGTACATGTACAATTTGTGAGTGGTGGGAGGTGATCGTTGCAGCATGTGTGGAACTTGAGTGTTAAGTGATGAGGAGGAGTTTTGTTTTTTTCAAGTTAAGAGTAAGTAGGTTCCTACTGAGAGTCTCGGAGAAGATGCTACACCTGTTCCCAAGATCTAGTATGGAATAGGATTGCCATGTCGTCTGCATAAGAAATAATTTCAGCATCGTGGAGTGGAGCGTTAAGTATGTCATTCATGTAGAGAGTGAAAAGAGTCGGACCGAGGGTACTGCCCTGAGGAATACCGAAGTTTATTGGCAGTAGCCCGCTAGAGTAATCACCTGCTTTAACTAGATGCTGGCGATTTGATAAGTAGCTTTGAAACCATTGAAGCGCATTTCCTCGTATGCCAATTCCTTCTAATTTAGACAGGAGCAGCTCGATCGATACTGTGTCGAACGCCTTGGCTAAGTCTAGAAATATTGCCATGACGTGTTCACCCTTTTCGACGCAAGAAGCTACGGAGTTAGTTAGCAGTATAACGGCGTCTTCAGTTGATTTCCCTCTTATAGCTTATTAGCTTCCAGGAAATTTACTGTTCTCTGGTAATTCTTTAGGACCGCTTTTATGCATGGGTCGAACGTAAGCAACCTTCCAACAGTCAGGAAAATTACCATTTTCCAAACTCAAGTTAAAAATATGAGTAAGAGGTTTTAATAAAGTTTTTTTTAAGCATTACAATAAGTCTTACACTAATATCATCTAATCCGGCGGCGCTGTCTATATTAAGTTGGTCTATAAGTTTTTCAATTTCGTCTTTGTCTGTTGGGTGAAAGAAAAAAGAATGTGAAGGAGTGTCAGGTGGTTTATATCTGCTTGCGAGAGAAGCTTGGGACTCTGATAATCGCGTTAGTATGAGGTCAGAAAGATGTTTGCCCAGGGAAGTAAAATAAGCGTTACACTTATCGAGTGAATCTACAGGGTCCTGTGCATTAGATATTAGCTGAGAGGAATCACTTTTTTGAGAGTTTGGGTTGTAAATAGATTTGATAGTGTTCCAGAGCTTTTTCGGGTTATCTTTGTTTTTGATAATGAGTTCATTGTTATAATTGTTTCGAAGTCTGTGAAGTAAGTTGTTACAAAATTTAAAAATTATTTGCAAAGTTTTTGTAACAAAATGGCATTTTGTTAAGTGAATTCTTTGCCAAACTTGTTGTTGTAGAATGATGAAAATAAATGACAAATCGTGTTTTTGCCAATCGTTGGTTGTAAGGTAAAAATTAGTAAATTTTTTTTTTTGTGAAATGACAGAGCACTGTCAGGACAGCTAGTTTTGTGTAGGATTCATGTTTTGATCATTTCAAAAGTGAGAGAATTTACACGAGAAATATATAGCAATGCATAGATATTATGTATACATATTAATATTTTTTTATTATTACATATAAACACATACGAGGTATGTTCTCGAAGTAAGTGTACTGGATTTTTATCTTTTTTTAAACAAAGAGTATTTGAAAAAAAAAATAACAGGATGATACACTTGTTGACTATTTTTCCACATAATCACCATACCGTTTAGTGCGTGTGGTAAGCTTTCTTAGCCCTCCTCGAAAAATTCTCCCGCCAGCTCCTCCTCCCACTTCAAAACCTCTTTCTGCCCCTTTTTTTCGGTTAAAAACTAAATTCCCCACATGTGTACATTCAGCGAGGTGCAAGGATGAAAATCTGAAGGCACCAAGTCAGGGGAATACTGTGGTGGTACTGTGGATGGTTCATAACATGCGTCCAAGAGCGCCTTGGTGGCTTAGGCTGTGCGAGAACGGGCGTTGTCGTGCACGAAAACCATACTCCTTTTATTTTGAAAGCTCATTTTGGGGTATTTTAGAGTCTTACAATATCGTTGTGCATTAATAGTCTCCCCCCGACACAGATATTAAGCTATGATGATGCCTATCGATCTCAAAGCAGTAAAGCAGAGATTTTACCCAGGAATTGTGTTTTTTAACGTTTTGGCGCATGTGAGTTGCTGTTTGACTGCTGATCGCCACTGAACGACTGTTTTTTTTTTATTCAGGGGTATAATGAGTCACCCACGTTTCATCTCCAATCACAAGTTTCATAAAAAAAAAAAAACAATAAGTGTTATTTCTTCCTTGATTGCGATGCAGATTACAGCACGCGGCGCGCACTTGTCGGTAAATTTTTTCGACATCTTTCACGCAACCGGACACTACAACGTGAGTCTATGTGCTATCGTGTTTCTGCTCTATCAGGAGATCCCCCTCTACCAGGCCTCCGTCACTCCATGTACTTGCGCGCTATAAGTGCCTACCGCCCAGCCGAGCGGTCTCGGTCCGCCGGCGGATCAAATTCAGTGCGGTTTTCGCAAGCGAAGCGCGCGCACGCCGTTCAATTTTAATAGTGCTGTTCGTTCGTACGCGTATTACGATGCCGTGTTATTATGTTTTATCTAGGTTTCTTCCACAGTCAGTACCAGTATATAAAACAAAACAAACTTACAAATATAATAAAACAAACTTTAAAAAAGAGAACCGACTTCAAAACACTAAACCGTAAGAAATAATTTCTTTCAGCTGTTAGCATTAACATAAAAAAAAAAAAAAAAATTCTTACGGCTTAGTGCTTTATTTGAAGTCGGTTCTCTTTTTTTAAGGCTTTTTTTTTTCATTTCTAGTGAACATCTCCGAAGATCATCATCAAACTAAGAAGTATTATACTTATTTTAAAACGTTCTCCTAAAGGTAACAAATCCTTTTCTGAAAACCGCATCGATATCGGTTTAGCCAAACGCGAGATTATCGCGCACAAACATACATACCTACAAACCATACAAGTCAAACTTCTCAGTTTGGCCTGTATGTCTGATCACCTCCTTTTTGCTAAGTTGGTTAAATATTTTATAAATGATAAAATTTTTAACTGCCACATAAAAGTCAGAACATATTCACAGTTCTCAATAACATAGATAAAAACTTATGTTAATATAATTTTATCGAAGAGGCAGCCCTGCGATTACTGTGGAATCGCGCGGTGCGAAGCAATCACTGCTGTACGCTTGAGCATTTAGGCGCATTTTAGCATACAGTGGTTGTTGACGCGAGGGAGTAGGCAATTATCGTAATAGGTATTGGAAATTTTGTTCTGAGTGAAGTATCTGTTACGTAGTAACTATTCAGTAATCTGTGCCTCTACCAAAAAGTGTTGCCATCCCTCAAAAAACATAAAACCACAGCCCATTATGGTCACAGTACACTTACTTTGTGAACATGCCTCGTATTAATATTAATATAAATAAATATTTTTCGAACTTATAATAGGTAACCTTTGTGAACACACCCAAAGTAGAGGAGTAATACCTAGTGTGAGGTAACTTTTTTTTTTTTAATTATTGATGTAGAATATAATTTTGGTTTTGTACATTTGCAGGGAAATTTGCAGAATCAACTTCAACAGAATACCAGTAAATTGCTACTAATTCCTCATCTGAACCAGCAACTGCAGGTATAATTTAGTCTTATATCTTTACATTTCTCAGTTTCCCGGGGTCCTGAACCTTTTCACAGTTATTGGTGAAAACTATTATGATACATATATGGAAATCAAAGAAATAAGGCCTATAGTTTTGGATGGCTTAAGCGGATTGGTTGCCAAAAACCATGGAGACAATGCCTGTTATTATTAATATCAATACTAATACTAATATACTAATAATATTATAAAGAGGTAAAATTTGTTTGTAAGTTTGTTTGTAGGGGGTAATCTCCGGAAGTAGTGAACCGATTTTAAAAATTGTTTCACTGGTAGAAAGCTACATTATTTGTGAGTGCTATAGGCTATAAATTATAAAGATATCATGCATAATAGCCGAACTATCTCAATTTTTGTCTAGCCAGGCGGAAAAAAATAACTCTTACAACAAAGTTTTTTGCATGCGCTGCCTTAACAGTTGTATATAATTGAAAACAATGTATGGCAAACTGGTCCGCCTTTAATAGTTCTACAAAAAAGTCCGCGACACCATATTTCTATCTTTTATATTTTAGCAGATATAGTAGCTGTTATGTGTTAAAAAAAGTAGTTTTCGACGTACTTACCTTTGGACGATTTTTTAAACAACAAAATATTAAACCTTATCGAAAAAAATATTATCATCACAAGAACATCATAGAGATACGATTTGCCCGAAACAGTATGTCAATTGGTTAAATAGTTTCGAAGATAATATAAAATTACTTTTTTTGAGGTGGTAAAAATCATCAAATGACTCCTTCCGCCCTGGGTGGGGCGGAAGGGACTGTCAGACTTTTACTGACTAAAAAACCACCCTGTTCCTTCTGTTGCCCTTTACGTTCCGGGGCCACGGTATCCTGTTAAGACGTCCCGCAACCCCGGCAGGCGTTGGCCCCGTTGGGGGCCCCGTCCCTGTGCTGACAGCTCTTTGAGGCGCGCGCGAACAGAACGCGCCGTCGACCCGGGCTTGGTCCTTGATCGGACGGCGAGCTACCCATTACTCGCCGTCCGCAAGCCCGCGCCTACAGTGGCCGGATGTCGCAATATAAAATTACTAAATTGCAAAATGCCACCGTCCATTCACGAACCACATTAGAACATGCTTTGTACGGACGTTTTATCTATTTACCCATGGTACTTCTGTTTTTGGGATATCGGACAGTTTCTGCGATTGTTTATCATGCCTAAAATAAAATCAAAACTTTCCCGTCAGACATCCCAGAGCAGCTCGAATACGCCGTACGGAAGAGTCTGCACTTGAAAAGCATCAGCGCCTCTTGAGGAATAGAGAAAATATTTCGCAAGCACGCGCTGGGGAATCTAGCTCTGAGCGTTCACAGCGGCTTACTAACCAAAGAGAACGTCGCAGGCCCGTGCTCGGGCATCTAGCTCTGAACGTGCGCAGCGTGTCAGTGATTTAAGGCAGCATGTCTCTGTAACAAGGGATAGGGAGTCTAGCGCTGAGCGCTCGCAGAGGCTCACTAGCCAGAGCGCGTACGTCAGCTAGTACGTCAATAAAAGCAGGCTATTATTGTGATAATGCACGATTGTTATCTAACTATTCTTTAAGGTGTTGTTATATAGTAGTCTTATTTTTATTAATAACTAGCTGACTCGTGCCCACTTCGTTGGGCGGTAACCATTTTAACTTGTGATGAAATTATGAGTGTGGTTCGGTTAGTACTGAGTGCTATGATTTATTTCCTGCCTAAAGACTCTGCGCACGTTCAGCGCTAGATTCCCGAGCACGGGCCTGCGATGTTCTCGCGCTCTGGCTAGTGAGCTCTGATAATATCTTTCTGATATCTTTATAATTTATAGCAATCACGAATAATGTAGCTTTCTACCAGTGAAACAATTTTTAAAATCGGTTCACTACTTCCGGAGATTACCCCCTACAAACAAACTTACAAACAAATTTTACCTCTTTATAATGTTATATTATAACATCACGCCTGTAATCCCCGAAGGGTTAGGCAGAGGTGTACCCATTAGTACACCCACATTTCGCCAGTTATGTTTTTAGTCCCATGTAATAGGGGGCGAGCCTATTGCCATCAACCGGGCACAAATCCAGACTCCGAGGCTGCTACTGAAAAATTCCTGATAGAAAAACCCAATAACACTTTGCCCGACCTGGGAATCGAACCCAAGATCTCATACACAGCAGTCGCGCTTGCGACCACTAGACCAACGAGGCAGTATTATTATGTATTATATATATTATTATATATTACATTATTATATTTTATATAAGTATAAGTATATTAGTATAGATAGATTAGTATAGATCACGTTTTATAAATTACAGATTTATCTAAACACACTTCATCAAATCGTGTGAGTGGAGTGCAATTACCAGGTGTAGAAGAGCAAAGGTATTTATTTTATTATTTGCTGCTGTGGTCTATGACCATTTGTGTGTTGCATTTCATTGAGAGCCAGCTACCAAACCTTGTTGTAAAATAAATACCTGTTGAAGGTTTAACATTTGGCTTGATAAATTACAACCTATGCCCCAAGTCAGTCTGTATTTAGTTCCATCTCGGTTTAAAGGGTCTTTGCCCAGCAAGTTGACGGCACGATCGGCGCTGTGATTTAGTGATTGGCTACCACGTTGCATGTTATGGTTTTTTTAATTCCCGAGTTTAAATGTTTGTGAACACACCCACGACGATGCAGGAGAAATTCCTAATGTGAGTTTTTTTCTGCGGTAAGGATCTTAGACGCATAATGCTGATAATAATAATGCTGATAATAATAATGCTGATAATAATAATGCTGATAATAATAATGCTGATAATAATAATGTTGATAATAATAATGCTGATAATAATATTGATGATAATAATAATGCTGATAATACTTTACTTTCAAACACATGTGTGACCTAAAAGGAGACTGAAACGGTTCCACACAATCCTGGGCCCAATTGTAAAGATATGAACTTGGTGTGAATTAATAGATGCATACTTATTAGTCCCTCACTGAAAGAACATCGGGCGTTTTTTACCCGATTTTTTAAAAGTCGCGAACATAAACCAAAACATTTTTAAATGATAGTGTTTGCAATCATATTTAATATTGTGTAGTTATTTTGATTCACAATAATGGGAAAATGGAAATAATTAGTAAAATGAAAAACATATTTTATGTTGACTATTTTTCCTAATTACTAAACGACCGCTCAGTAAGTTAAAATATCACTCCGTGGTATTTTTGTAAACCCAATCAGACTAAATCCGTCAAGTTGATGTGCATGTTTCGTTCTCACTCTCGCCCATAGTCCTAAAACTGGTTTATGTTGCGCTCGCGCAGGTAGCTAGCTTATCTTACTACATCGCAGTCCTTTGTCATCCGTCGTAGCGATCTGTGTTTTACTGTGTTCCCATTGTGGTCTGAGTCAACTAATTACCTACTGCTTGTTTACTGGATTTCGTTTGCTTTCGAGTTCGATTTTGTTGTGAAATGGAACGACAAAATAGTTGTGTGTCGTGTGAGCGATCTGTTCTACGTCGTAGAAGACACCGTCTTACTCAAATGTTTTTCGAAAGATATCGTGACTATGCAGTACTATTATTACAAGAAATAATGCCACGGGAGGTGAGTTAATTATATTATAGAACATTAATTATATGTAAATACTAGAGTTTGTTCAACTTTTGCGCAGCAACAGAGCTTCTATTTATTCTCCCAGATATAGTTTTATATCGTTTTATATAGTTGACGTCATCATAGGACTCCTTTTCAACCATTGAAACTGTTCGTTTCCTTGGTCATAGTGTATTACGTTGTGACATTTATTATTATGATTATCAATAAATAACAGTAAAATAAACTTGTTACAGATTGTTTTTGATGGTACACTATCAATATGCAATCCTTGCTGGCTGAGATTTTATCGCGCATTGCAAGCCCGGCCAGTAGATGATCCATTACCCCAGCAAGTTCAAGAACCATTACATCAGCAAGTACAAGAAGAACCATTACCCCAGCAAGTACAAGAAGAGGAAGTCCAAGAAATAGTAGTTAACGTTCAACAACAACAAAACATTGGCATTATGACTATTCCTGGATATTTGCGTGTATCTAATACTGCTCGACGCTGTGTTTTTCAAAACTGCAGAAATGTACCAGCAAATGCTGTGCCAAAATACGTTAGGTTACATTTATTTCGTATGAATAAGCTATTCATACCAAAACTTGCTCGAGTTTGCCAACCCCATATGGTAAGCAATGAATGGGAAGATCTACTTAATGTGCAAATACCTCTACATGAACACTTTAACAGTGCTCATGTTCTCGATATTATCGAGCTGTATGAATGGAAATTGGAACGAGGAACTCAGTTGGACTTCGAAAATATTGAGGAGATAGATGACAATGAACTACATTTTTATACAGGTATGGATAAAATTCAATTTAATAGAATTTTGAATCAAACATCTCTTCGTGACAGAACCAACAGTTCTGCTACTGTTTTAGGACTGTATTTAGTTAAAATAAGAACGGGTGAACCAGACGAACGTGTAGCTTCTATGTTCAATATGTCGAGAAAAACATTGGAGCGAAAATTAAAAATAGCTCGAGAATGTTTATCTGAAGAGTTTGTTCCCCGACATCTGGGTCTGGATCACATGACGAGAGAAGATGTAGTAGCTCGCAACTTAACCATCCCGAGTCATATTTTTGGAGGTAACCAGAATGAACCTGCAGCCATTCTTGTGTGTGATGGAACATATATATACGTGCAAAAAAGCTCCAACTTCCTTTTTCAGAGGAAAACATATAGTCTGCACAAATTCCGCAACCTAGTAAAACCCTTTTTAATTGTATGCACAGACGGCTATATTGTAGATGTATTAGGCCCGTACCCAGCCATTACTACGGATGCCGAAATAATGAGTCACATGATGCAGGACGCCGCTTGGCATTGGTTTCTGAACGCGAACGACATTTTTATATTGGACCGCGGCTTTAGAGACTATTCCTGCCATTGAAGAGCATGGATATGATGCGCATATGCCACCAACAAGAGCAAGAGGAGAGCAGTTAAGCACAGTAGATGCAAATAAATCACGGCTAATAACTATGTGTCGTTGGGTGGTTGAAACGATTAATGGTCGCTTTAAAAAGGACTTCAAGATATTCCGCCATGTTTATTTTAATGTAGCGTTGACAAATATGATGACCGATTTTAAAATAACTGCAGCACTCATCAATGCCACTCATCGACCATATAGAGATAACGCTCATGCCGCACAGTTTATAAATATAATAAATGAGAACATAAATAGAGAAAACGAATTGGCTGATTACGTGATTCGAAACAATTTAAACAGACAAAGAGTCGCATTCATGCCGCTAGATGCAAACAATCCCGAATTAAGAGATTTCCCACAATTGACTTACGACGAGCTACTTTTATTTACCTTGGGAATATACCATTTGAAACTGGCCAAATCTTATTGCCACGAACACATGCGGCCAAACGGAGTGTATATAATGGAATTATACCATCGCAGAGAGTTGGTCGAAAATAAAATATTAATACGAGGCAGAATACAGTCCCGTCAGATAAGAGCAAAACGCTATTATACATATCTACTAATAAATCCGGCATTGCAGGGAAGACAAAGCCTCGAGGGCTATTACTGTTCCTGTATACACGGCCGCCGCACTGTTGGGAGTTGCGCGCACATCGCCAGTGTGGTATACTTTTTATCTTGGGCTGTATATCAAGACGAATTTCACACACCTGCGGCGTTTTTAGACGAAACTATTTTAGATTTAGATGCAGCAGAATAAAAGTTAACAGAAAAATATGTTGTTTTAATTATTTTTGATTCCCTTTTTCCTCTTCAATTATTTCCCAAAAACATTTATAAATATTTTTTAAATGTCCATTTTCTCCTTATTGCCACGACCCACAGATATGGGAACTATACCATTGTAAACTAGATTTAATTGCCTATCCACCGTACCTAATTTTATTTTTGTTCGCCGTAGGTAAGTGTCCCATACAAAAATGCCCGATGTTCTTTCTGTACCTTTTGAAATTTTGAGAGCCGAGATAATAGAGGTTTAGTAAAAGGTTATGTTACAATTTTGAACTAACAGGTGATTCCTGAAGTGCAAAAGATATTCTTTGAACACTCATGTTTGAAAAGTAATATGAATTAATGTCAATGACTTGAAGTCATAGGCAGGGAACAGGTAAACTAAGAAAACCAAAAAAATACAACATGAAATACAATATGATACATGTTGCGGCTGGAGAAAAAATGTTTTCACTTGATGTGAGTTAGATTCGCTTTGATTAGTTTGATTGGTTTGAAATAGACGAGAAGTTACAAACACATACATTGTAATGGGACATCACTAAGTATTTAAACTAGGTATATTTTTAAATTGCAGCATACATCATTGTAAAAAAATTAACTTACAGTTCCAGGTATAATCTACTCGTGTAAAGCATTATTAATTCTTGATTCACGATTTGGGTTGGGACGAAGTAGGTTGCTGACTGGTGATGCAAGAGAGAGTCCACAGCAGATACAAACATAGTAAGCGAAGTAGTAAGTGTTCTTCTTTGGCCGTCAACATGTGGGCGTTGAGCCTTCCCAGCACTCTTGTCAAACATAGCCTACTGTTTAGCTAAAATGTACTTTAAACCTGCTACTTACAGACTGAGGTGAAAGCCATTGACACAATTAACGAATTAATTGTTTTGAAAAAAGTGGTATCATTGGTTGGGGTCAAATAAATAGTATTTGGGTCAATGGACTTATTCGTCATGTCAATAAAAAAAAAAAAATATATATTAAAAATGTTGGCTATCGTTTTTGGATGTGTGTAAGTTTGTTGGTCGAGTTTTATTTCCTTTATGTCTTGTGAAATGTTTGTGTGACAACTGTTACTTTTGATTAATTTCCAGGCAGGTTTACATCTGTTACTGGATTGGGATAGATATCGAGTGTTTTCTACTTTTTGTGCTTAAAACATGCAACGTTTTAAGGCTGAGGTATATTTGGTATAGGCATTTTTATGTTGGTTTTTGTTTGATCTCGACATACGATATCTTAGGTATAAACGGCGTTTGTTAACACAACATTTTTTTAATACCTTTAGTCATCCATTTTTGTTTTATTAAATATAAACAAATAATAACAAAAAATAATAAAAAACTAAAATAACTACTAAGCCTCTCAATAGTAATTTTTACTTTAATTTTAAAGAAGGATAGATTATAAAATAAGGTTAAAATGTCGTGAAAGCAATTAAATGCGGTATTAGTGTCTTCCGTTTCATATATTTCTGGAAAAGACAACGATGGAAGGCAGTTCACAATCTTTTTGATATTTTCTTGACCGAAGTCGCGTCTTTGTTCAAACCAAAATGATTGTTTCATATTCGTCGTGGCTACCTTTGCATCAAAAGATATAGTCGTGGTCAGACATTGTAAGATAGTGCATTTGGGTTTTTGCGTTTGGGTATATTGCTCACAATTAAGTCGATACAGGAGAAATTTAAATGAATGAATGAAATGAATGAAATGAAATAATTTATTTGCTATGAATGTAGGTACAAAATATGCTGATAAGTAAGAGAAGGATCCAGTACATTCTACCGTGAGGCATGCAAACATTTTTTATAGCGGTAATAATTATGAAATAATCTTAAATAGTTAATCAATAAAAATATGAATCATTCAATTTGTAAGTTCGTTCAGTGGTAAACTATGTCAATAATAAGTTAATAATTTGTCCAAAATGTAATGAAATTTGAAAACTAAAATCGCAAGGAAAATTATTGTATATAAATAGTCACATTGATTTGTCATTCAAAAATTCATCAATAGTATAGTAACATTTTTCAAGTAGTAATTTATTTAATTAACTTTTAAATATTTGTTGTGTGCAATTTTTTTATATCATCAGGTATTTTATTGTATATCACCGGTCCCATATGCATAATATTCTTTTTCAGCAGTGCTGTTTTAAAATTGCCTGTATGTAAAAGATTTTTATATTGCGATCTTATCTTATTAATGTAGGCCTTGTTGAGTGATCAATATTTGAACAAAATAAATTTCGATTACTTTTCACAAACAGTCCCACTTCCAAAATATAGAGCGATGGAAAGCTTAGTATGTTAAGAGATTTAAACATAGGAACGCAACTGTCTGTTGAAGTTATTCCAGTCATTGATCTAATGAAATATTTTTGGGCTCTGAAAATCCTTTCTCTCTCACTGCAGTTACCCCAAAAAACTACTCCGTATCTTAAAACAGAAGCCACGAGACCATGATAGGCTATATTAATTGTGTCAGTGCTAACTTTTTTTGTCAAATGATATAAAATGTAGGCAGATTTGCTTAGTTTCTTGCAGATCTCGGCCTGTGGTTTCCATGTCAGTTGATTGTCAATTAATAAACCTAGAAATTTTGCAACATTTGTATTGTCTACTCTTTGTCCATTGTATGCGATAGTCATACTGTCTGGACGTAAACGCTGGTAAAATGCATTACTTTTGTTTTTTTCAAATTAATAATTAAATTATTGATAGAAAGCCAATTTATTATATTTTTTAATGTGTCATTAATATCTGTTTCATATTCTGCTTTTTTTGTACATTTAACTATAGCCGTGCTGTCGTCAGCAAATAATACCATTGGCTGTTGAATTTGTCTAGGTAGGTCATTTATGTAGAGCAAAAATAGTAAGGGTCCGACAACAGTACCTTGCGGTACTCCGAATTTGACTTCCCTACAATCTGATAAGTATTTATATTGAATTTTACTTTTGGTACATATCCTAGTGATTTCTGTCTGTTGTTTGCGTTTGCTTAGGTAAGATTCAATAAGTCTTAAGACGTTTCCTCTAATACCGTACCAGAAGAATGTCATGTTTAACGAAGTCAAAGGCTTTAGTCATATCAGTATAGATTGCACAAACTGGTGTTTTGTTGTCGATATTAATCATTATAATAATTTATTTATTTCTTACCACAAATTACCGAGAAAGTGATTAAATAGTCTACAGACAGAATTGTTAAATTAATTTGTGGAAGACTGGTGCCTAAACTAAGTTTTTTTACAAAAACCTGTATGTCAGGTCACCAGGCCCCCTGAGCAAAAGTTTTAACAGTATTATGTTGTACTGGAGACGGATCTGATTCACATAAAATTTTCAAATAAAAATCTCATACATTATAATTATGCAAAATCCTTATAAAACTAGGTTTACAAAAGAAAAGAAAAATAATAATAATTAAAATAGCGAAAAAAAGAATTAATTATTAAGGATACAAGCAAGGGAGAATGTATGTGAATGTGCGTGGTGTGTGGGGTGAGTGTGTGTGATGTGGAGTGAGTGTGTGTGGTGCGGGGTGATTGTGAATGTGTTGTAAAGGGAATGTTAGGATAAGGTTTTGAAAAGATTTTCAATTTGGGTATAATCTGTAGTGATAAGCCAGTCAGTTATTTTTATTTTAAACGTTATTTTGTTTAGGGTATGAATTGAGAGTAAATCATTCAGTCTGTTGTATAGAAATGGGCCAAGGAAAGAAAAGAAATGTCGGGCAAAAAGGGTTTTTACTGATTTAGATTGGCATACATTCCTTCTTCTGCTTCTCATATCAGAATTATGAAAAGTATTTGTAAAAGGGATAAGAGATCGTTGTTTCAAAGCTACATGGAGAACAAAAAGCTGCCGAATTGAGAGGACTTTAGAGGATTTATAAACTTCTACAGTGGGATGACGGAAGGGAAGGAATAATGCAACTTTAAGGACTGCCCTTTGAGCCCTTTCCAGTGGTAATAGGTTAGTTTTAAACGTTCCACCCCATGAAGTGATGCAATAAGTTAAGAGTGATTGGCACAACGCACTATAAATAGAAAGTAGTTGCTTGGAGTTGAGGATAGACCGAAGATTTTTAACCACATGGATAAATTTCCGTATTTTGGTAGTGAGACATTTTATATGTGCGGCAAAGTTTAATTTAGAATCTAAGGTGACCCCCAAGTACTTAATACTGTCAACTTTTTGTAATTTGGAACAAGAACAATCACCGTTATTAGAGGATATACAGGTGTGCGCGACAATGGAGAATGGTTGGAGAGATAATTGAGGGCTGTTCCTTAAAGTAAAGGCTATATACTTGGTTTTATCGGAATTTAAAGTAAGTATATTAGTATTCAGCCAACCATTCACAGCATCAAACCCAACCTGAGCGTAGTAATAAACCTCTTCCCATGAGTCTGCACTGAAAAGAATCACAGTGTCATCCGCAAAAGTAATAATACGTCCATTTTGAAGAGAGAGATTGCAGAGGTCATTAATATATACCAAAAATAACGTGGGCCCCAGAATGCTTCCCTGAGGAACTCCAAAAGTTACGGAAAGAGTGTCACTAAAGTGGTTATCAATTTTAACAAATTGCGTGCGGTTAGTTAGGTAATCTTTGAAGAGTGACAACTGATTTCCTCGTATGCCAAGGCTTTCAAGCTTACGTAGCAAGTTTGGAATCGACACTGTATCAAAGGCTTTAGCTAAGTCTAAAAAGATGGCTAAGGACTTTTTTTATCATCCATCTTAGAAACAATAAAGTTTGTCAGCTCGTGTACCGCCATGGCCGTCGATTTCCCTGCCCGAAAACCAAACTGAGACTGGGACAGCAGGTTATTTGATTCTAAATATTTGACTAGCCTGTTGTTTAATAGCCGTTCCAGAATTTTTGATAAGGCAGGCAGTATTGCTATTGGTCTGTAATTATTAACACAGTGTCGGTCTCCACTCTTGTGAATGGGATGGATAAGTGCTTTTTTAAACGCAAGAGGAAAGGTACCAGACTCCATCGCCAGGTTGCAGACATGTGTAATAGATGGTACTAGAAGATTCTTATGTGCAATGAGAAAGTTTGAAGAAATATTGTCGCAACCCACGGCACAGTCGCGCCTGAGCGAGGAAATAATAGCAGCTACCTCGTCTTCATCAGTGGGCAGGATAACCATGGAATGGGAGGAATTAGGCAGTTGAGAACTAGTAGGGGAATAATAATGACCCTGCTGTTGAGCAGTTATTTTATTAGCTAGGGTTGAGCCAACATTGGCAAAGAAGTGGTTTATTTTATTTGAGGAATGGACTGGTAGATCCTGCGAGCTTATTAACTCAGTAGGTGATGTCTTTGGTCTTGATCTATTCGAGACTTTATTTATGACTTTCCAGAGTCGGCGGTTGTCCTTTCCCGCCTTTTTTACTTTAATTCCCTTTTAACTTTTTTTAAAAATTTTGTTGCAATAGTTACGATACCTTGTGTATGTTGTCTTTAGTATTAGGTTTTCAGGATGTTTCTTTGTTTTTTTATTTAGATTGTCTCTGTTTTTTATACATCTCAAGAGACCTGGGGTTATCCAGGGTTTAATAATTGTTTTCCGCTTTGAGACGGTAATTATTTTGGTGTTTGACTCTATTACAGTTTTAAGAATGTGAACAAGTTTGTCAGCCTCATTTGCATCATATGTCTCGAGAACTGGTTTGAAGTTTAAACTATTTAAGTCAGAAAGTAATCCGACTGAATCTATCCGTGAGATCGTGTGTTTCAAGTGTCTAGGAAAACGTTGATTTAACGAAAGAATGACAGTATAATGATCGGTGAGGGTTGTTTTAGCTATAAAAACACTTGCGGGAAATTCAGTTTTAAGAATAACGTGATCTAGACATGTTTTACCGTGTGTTGGAATAACGTGAGCCGGTAGCAAACCGTGAAACGAAGTTAGATCGAGGTAAGGTGAGGCATTACGATCATGATTAGAAGTGCTGATGTCTATATTTATGTCACCGGTGAGAATAATGTTTGCACAAGAAGAATAGTTTAATAATATTTCATTAAGGGATTGTAGAAAGTTTGAAATATTGTTATACGACGGTGGGCGATAGATAGCTAAAACAATGGTGTCATTATTAATTTTTATCGTTAAACAATTTGCGTCATGAAAGTCAGGTTCGACAACATTAACATGTATACCGTTTTTTATGTAAACTACTACACCCTCGTTTTGTGTATTGTTATTGCTAGTTGAGTAATAGTTATAGCCATTTAATACCGGAAGATTTGAGGTGTGTGGTAACCAGCATTCCGTGAGGATTATTAGATCCCATGACATTCTTGATTGTGCTAATAGAACATTAAAACCTGGCATGTTGCAAGTTATGCTTCTTATGTTTTGAACCATAATTTTGAGATGTTTTTCATTATTCGGGATAAGGTTTAAGCAATCGGCCAGATCACATGTAGTAGAGTCAGCTACTGAGAGGTTGTCAATATCATTGCTTATTAAATTAGGATTATCGAAGAGTACGCTTTATTGATAGAGGCAGGGTATAATGGTTAATGGCAGCACCTCTGCTGCTCCCCCCGCGAAACCCGTGCTTGTAAAAGCAATGGATCGGGTTGATGATGACGGTTTTGTGACTGTGCGACGGAGGAAGCACCGCCAACGAAGCAGTAAGAACCGCTGCGGCCAGGCTCCTCTGGAGCCCAACGTTAAACTGCGTGCAGCGAAACCGAACACTCCGGTGTACATCTCGCGCCTCCGCTACACCACTGAGGTAGATGACATCGTTGAGTACGTGCGCCGGAAGCTGAACTACACGGCGAGGGTGCAGCTGTTAGAGTCGCGCCGCAACGTCAATTTCAAGGCGTTTGTGGTGCGTATCCCGACGTGCTACCTCAACCTGGTGTTAGAAGAAAGCTTTTGGCCGCAGGACGTGGTGTTCCGTCGCTTCCGCGGACCAATTCCACACGACAGCACAAAGGCGTAGTGTAGTGCTAGTGAAGTGTTACTAACTTAGGCTTAAGTTTTATTTACTAACATTTTTTGTTGATAATTATATATATACTTAGGTTAAGGTATTTATCTATGGGTCTTTGTTACCTGAAAATAAATGGTTTATTATTATTATTATTATTATTATAATGTGCAAAAGCAGTACAAATCAGAGAGACATGAATTGACATGGCCGAATGCTCTCCCACCGAACTTCTCCTGATCTGACAAGAGAAATTCAGTAGGCAATAAATCGGTATACGGAAAAGCAACGGTAAAAAGTTTTTCATTTCTTGTTTAAATCCTCTACAATAAAATACCCGAAAAAGAAATGAACAAAGTATGTAAATGTGTGAGAAATTGTTTAAGTGTAAATGTTTGCTTGTACACGTATACTTACGTGTTTTATAGATAGAAAAAATTAACTGATAAACATTAATTAACATTTTAAAATAGTTATAGAAATACATGCATACATTGACAGATAAAAATAGCTGAAAAACATTAATTAACATTTTAAAATAGTTATAAAAATACATGCAGGGTTTTAACGATATGGAATATTGACCAGCTAGTCATTTATCAATTATTTTAGCAAAGTCCTTTTCCGAGTTTACAGTGATACGTTGAGCTCCATCTTCTTTGCGTAAGTAAACTTTACCATAGGCCGACCAACAGTGTTATGTTATGTAGCAAGTCGAAAATAGCCATGTTAATATTTTTATTTTTTCTGAAACCTTTCTGCTCATTGCAAAGGATATTATATTTATTTAAGAAAGATGTTATAGATTCATAAATCAATTTTTCGAGTATTTTAGAAAATACAGAAGTAAGAGCTACCGGTCTATAATTTGACATTTCTTCTTTACTGTCTTTTTTGTGTATAGGTATAATAATCGTAGTTTTTAAGGTATCTGGAAATGTGCCATCACTTATGCATAGGTTCATTATATGGCTTAAGGGAGAAGCTATTACATCTGCAACTAATTTTACCACATTGGTTGCTATTTCATCATATCCGACATTTTTTTTATTTTTTAATGTTTTGATAACTCTCACGATATCTTCAGGTAAAACAGGGACCATAAATATTGAGTGTGGATTGTTATCTATGCCAGTAATTTCGTTTATGGTATTGTCATTACTTAGGTTTTGTATTTGATCAATAAAAAAATTATTAAAGCAATCGGCCATTTCCTTAGGATTATCGATAACAGTATTTTCTTTCTTAATTTGTAGTATAGGTTCTGCAGTTCGATTACTACCTTTTATTATTTGCCAAGAGGCTTCAGATTTGCTCTGAGAATTTTTTATTATGTGATTGTGTTGCGCTTTTTGCGTGAGCTTAATATTTTTTCTAAATGTTTTCGAATATTGTTTGAATGCACTTTTGGTTTGTTCTGAAGGTGTTTGCCTATATTTCCATAGCAGCAGTCTTTGCTTTTTACTGCAAATTCTTATACCTTTTGATACCCACTTTATTTTTCTAAAGGGTTTTATATTAATTAGTTTTACTGGAAAACATAAATCATAAATTAAGCGAAATTGCGCTAAAAAAATGTTATATGCCTCATTAGGATTGTTAGAATCGTATACCTCTATAAAAGATAAGCTTTTTAGGTGTTTCTTAAACTAAGTCAAATTAACTTTAGCCATGTCCCTTTTTTTTATTCGCCATGAATTAATTATGCAGGTTTTATTTACGTGTATTTTTAGCAATTGAGCTGAGTGGTCCGATAGAGCAAAGTCTATTACCTCGCTATAACACTTTTTACGACAGTTGTGCGCAAAATTATCAATACAAGATAAGCTCCCTGGTCTAGTTGGTTGTCTAATTTCTAACTTGAGATTGTGATTGAGAAGTAAGATTTCAAAGTCCAAAGTGTATCTATTTTGTTTCAAAATATCTATGTTGAAATCCCCACATAGCAAAATCTTTCTGTTACTTTTAGTACATATTTTCTTTAACAAGGTCTCTAAGCTATTACAGAATAAGTTGAAATTTGACATCGTTGGCGGCCTATATAAACAAATTATAACAAAGTTTGGTTTGGGTAACTCGATTGCACAGCATTGTATAATTCCTGTAATAGACATTTTTTTTTATCTCTGTCAATACATTAAATTCGTAACAAGTTTTGACTAAAATGCATGAGCCTCCTCGCTTATGTTCTTTTCTTGTGTATGCTTTTTTTTTTTTTTTTTTTAGGTGGTAAAAATCATCAAATGACTCCTTCCTCCCTGGGTGGGTCGGAAGGGACTGTCAGACTTTTACTGACTAAAAACCCACCCTGTTCCTTCTGTTGCCCTTTACGTTCCGGGGCCACGGTATCCTGTTAAGACGTCCCGCAACTTCTTGTGTATGCTGCGGCAAGTTTGTAATTCGGAATGTTAATTAGTCCCTCTTGTCCAGGAATTACAAAATTTTCTTGTGGGCTTAGTAATGGTGGTTATTAGTAATATTAAAGTTCTTCAGAATAGATTCTAATTATTTAAAATGCGTTACGTCACGATTCTGAATCGCAATGTCAAGAGTATCCGCGACTTAATGACCTCCGCTAGTATATTTAATTTTTGAATGTTCCAGCGCGACCTTAAGATCGAGAACCTGGATGACTTGGCAGCCCGCCTGGCGGCCACCATGTTCGCGCGCGCGGACAAATCTGCCTGGGCGCATCTCAACGAGATCGCCCCTGGCAAATTCGCCCGCCCGACAAAAGACCTCTGCCGCGCGACCTGCTGCCGGACACAGTCTCCTCCCCCCCGGACTTGACCTCACGAGTGGGCCGCCTACACCTACACGCGGCCCTCTCACTCGGTGACACTCCACACGCACTACACACACCCGGCGTGCGTTGTGTGCCAAGTTAATATAGGCATGACGCACACCGACCAGCATACATGCACAGACTCCACAACATGGATGTCACGCGATGCGGGCGCGGCGCGGACGCGTCCTGTAGTCGTACTCACTAGGCGGCGTCACACAGTTCAATACCGCCCTTACACACACTTCGGCCCCCTCGTTTGAACGTAACCGGCTATACCTGGAAGCGGGAAGGCAGGGGACCACTATATGCCATCTGTGGGCGCGCCCTCAAAGTCGGCACTCCCGTCGCTGGTCGTCTCCCGCTGGACCTCCCCCAGGTAACTGGGGGTCTCATCCGGCGGAGGCGGACCGCCGGGGTGCCGTGAAACAGGCGGCGTTGTGCGGACACAACGCCGCCGGCGCTCCCACAGATACACGTAGCAACTACACAAAAAGGCAATACACCCTACGAGGCTAGTGCCTAAAGGGCACCCCAATCCGCGGCCCGTGGCTAGGTATAGCTTTTTCGGGCAGGGGACTTCGCCGCGATCCCGCTTGCCGCGCCCCCGGAAGGGATCGCAGCGAACACCAGGTTTTTTGAATGAACTAGTTGTGCATCTGTGGGCTACGTCCTCCTCGGAATAGTCATATAGGACACTACTACAAATTTGCGAACTAAGTTTTAGACACTGTCTAGATATTTTTCGTCTAGAAGACCCCGATTTCCCTCCTACGTCCCTTCTGGGAAAACGTGGTTGAGAATTCGTCCTGTATAATTATTTTGTCTGCTATGTACGTAGAAAATACATACTTGTCGAAACAACCTGGACTCCTTTGTGCCGGCAACGGTGACGACATCATCTACAGTATGGATTTCTGTCATTACTTCCAATACCTAGTATAACAATGTCGTGATTTGTCATCTTTTTCACTTCCTCGTCGAAGTTATCTAAGACTTGTGTACTGGTTGCATATGGTTTTGGTTTTGATGTTCCCGAAACGGAGTAGATGTTGTTCCGTAAGTTATTATCTCTCCGTGTTGTTATTTCTTGAGCAATTTGTTGGTCACCTAAAATTAATATGCCAGGTTTGGTCATGTTTTATCTATCATTCATTTATATATCATTTATCTATTACATATGTAATAGATAAATAAACATGACCAAACCTGGCATATTAATTTTAGGCGACCAACAAAACGACTAAAAGCGACTTTTCTACAGTTTTATTATAATAAAACTGTAGAAAAGTCGTTTTTGTACATAAAAAAAAATAGCCAGGGTATTAAAGGACAACCCATTTCCAGCATTTTTAGAATTTTTGTCTGTTAAGGCGCTTTGCACACGGAGCAACTTAAGTCTCCGCAACTGGCAACTTTTTAAAAGTTTCCTGTAAAAGTTGCTAGTTGTCATAAAGTTGCCGGTTGCCGCAACTTTTTGGCAATTTGTAAGCAACTTTTTTAGCCGAGTTGCAGTGTTGCAAACTTAGCGGTATTACCACTAGATCTGGTGGATTGGGACCCCCATCTGGTGGGCAGAATTTGTATCTGGTGGCTTGTGGATTTTTTAGTGGGCAAATTTTAGATTGATGGTTTTCAAAAACAAAATTGAAATTTTACAATACTAACACTTTCAGTGTACTTATCCGTTAGATGACTGTGGTATGTAAAAAAAGAAAAAGTAATCGTACTGATAACGATACAAGTTATTCAGGTCGACAAAAAAGAGGTTAAGAAACATCATTCTCTTAGAAAACAATCCTATTGAGTGAGCCCGAGTGGCTGTGGAGCAGGACTAGCATTTAGCCAAGCATTTTTGTCCGTGATATAATCATCTAACTTATAATAATGCTTGATTAGATAGTGTGCGTTTTATGCATGGTTTAAATTTTCAACCGACTTCAAAAAGGAGGAGGTTCTCAATTCGACGCGTATGTCTTTTTTTGGTTTTTGTTTTTTTTTTGTATATTTGTTCTACGATTACTCCGCCAATTATGAATCGATTTGGATGATTCTTTTTTTTGTTTGAAAGAGTATAGTTGCGAATGGGTCCCATAGGAATATTGTCATGATCTGATGATGAACTTTGGAGATATGGAACGGAACTCCTTATAAAATCACAGCAGAACCGCCGTAACAAGAAAAATTGCTTTGTTTATACGTGTAGTCGATGACTGACTGAAGGAAGTGGGGAGGGGGTACGTCAACCCCCCTCCTACCACCTTCCAAAATTAAAAATATCGTGTGAGGTATTGTTTGAAAGGGCTTTATGTAAGGATTTCAAAAATTAACACAGAAGCACTAAAAAGTGAAAAGTAAAAAGCTTTTTTACAAAAAAGATGACCGCCTTCAAAAACTACAAAATAAAAAGTAACTTTAGCTTGGAAGTCGGTGGCAATACCTACATAACAAGAAACAAAACCAAAGCCGCCGACTTCCAAGCTAAAGTTACTTTTTATTTTGTAGTTTTTGAAGGCGGTCATCTTTTTTTGTAAAAAAGCTTTTTTCTCTCATTTAGTTGGAGAATATCAAGACGTATTTTATTATAGCATTTTACACAGTATCCCAAAAAGAAGTGTTTACTTAGTGGGAAAAACCACTAAGTTAATGGCAACACTATGCTGGGCACAGGGCGAGGGAGGGAGGGTGTGAAATCGAATATTTGACAGTTGCTAGTTGCGGCAACTAGCAACTAAAAAAGTTGCTAGTTGCCGCAACTGAAAACTGTTGACGATTGCCGCAACTCGCAACTTGAGTTGCTCTGTGTGCGCAGTCCAATTCAATTACATGTAAACAGCGAGTTGCCAGAAAGTTGCCAGTTGCCAGTTGCTGCAAAAGTTGCTCCGTGTGCAAAGCGCCTTATTTGTTCGGGCATCACGTGAAATGGTTATGGGCACTTGGTCTCACAACTTCACGTAACTTTTATACACAACAACATGTGCGTAAATTAAAGTCACATTAAGTTTTTTGTTTCATCCTAATCGTTTCACACCTGATGAAAGAAAGAAAGAGTTCATATCTTATAAAAAAATGAAAATTAATAAAATTAGTGTTTCCGAAATAAAATATTTAAACAGCGCTATCTATCGAACTTAGACTGCACTATAATAATATCTAGAGATCAACTGCGTGCAGTATTGAGTATTGTTGTCTGCATTTGTGTGTACTCCACGTATGAGTTAATGTTGCTCGAAATAAATGTATTTTATTTTTTTATTTTTATTATTATTGAATATAGATATGCGACAGATGGTTATATTCGTTGTGCGTGTGACGTCATTTTCTGAATCGCGGTGAAAGAATATCTTTCGCCCATGTCTGCAGACATGTTTGAGTTTTGTAGGTGTCTTTTAAAGTTCTGTCTTAAAAAAGGTCTTGCTTGACTTTGATTGTATACTAAATCGTTCGTTAATTCGTTTTATCTTTCAAAAAGTTTTGGTTAGATTCAGTCTTAATTTTGAAGTGCGAAGTAAATAATAACTTGCAATTTGATTCAAGTACTTTTGTCGACTTCGTAGTTTGAAATTCGATTAGTCTTCATTCTCATTTTAAAAGTTTATGTTGCAGTAAATTGTTGATTTATTTGGTTCAATATTTTATTTGTTTGGTTCAGTTTTTTTTAATGCCTTGAAAAAAATCACTACTACAAAATTGCGAACTAAGTTTTAGACAATGTCTGGATATTTTGGTCTAGAAGACCCCGATTTCCCTCCTACGTCCCTTCTGGGAAAAGGTGGTTGAGAATTCGTCCTGTATAATCATTTTGTCTGCTGTGTACGTAGAAAATACATACTTGTCGAAACAACCTGGACTCCTTTGTGCCGGCAACGGTGACGACATCATCTACAGTATGGGTTTCTGTCATTACTTCCAATACCTAGTATAACACTTCCTCGACGAAGTTATCTAAGACTTGTGTACTGGTTGCATATGGTTTTGGTTTTGATGTTCCCGAAACGGAGTAGATGTTGTTCCGTAAGTTATTATTTCTCCGTGTTGTTATTTCTTGCGCAATTTGTTGGTCACCTAAAATTAATATGCCAGGTTTGGTCATGTTTATTTGTCTATTACATACAACATGTAACAAAAACCCTGTTGTTCCTTCTACCTACGTTTTAAGGATCGGTATGCATACGTAATAAAGCAACTCATTTATAAAAAAGTGTTAAAAAAAAAAATATATATATATTTATTTATTAACATTTGTAATGATAAACTGGTTTCTTACCTCTGCAATTCTGTATGAATGAAGCGATGACGCGAAACCAGAAAAAGATAGAACGATTCCGCCGAATCCCGCCACTTTCTTTGATCGGTGCCGCTGCGCCTTTGCACCGCCGCCGCTTATCTGCCTATTTTTCTACACAAGTTCGTGACCTTATCAGCTGTTGTTTATCACTTTAACGAATGAATCTTTGAAAAAGTGGCTTTACCAGGTAATTTTACGCACAATTTTATTGATAATTATTGAAACTACATTTAACACTTCACTACATTCAAAAAAACAAAGTTGTCGCGTCTGTCACATCATTTTAATTTATTATGATGTCTACTTGACGGCCACGGAGTTGCTGTTCGATATGACCACCTTGTACTATCGGCAAAAGTTCCGCATGCTCACCTTTAAGGCGATTATCGCATAGCACCGCTGTCCACTCGGTCACCGTATGCATGCGTTTTGACCAATAGGAAGCGAATTTTAGTTGTGTTCGTCATAATACAATGACGTGTAGAAGCGGACACTCACACTTGTGTGCGGGCGCACATTAGTAACCTGTTTCCCTCGTTTTGTGAAATGTTTTTTCAATGTTCACAAATTCTAATTGTCGTTTCGGTTTCAAACTATGATATTATGGCCCGCGTGAGCTCTTTTATAAATCATTGTTGACAAGAAGTTATTCCGTACTCATTATAATAAATTATGTTTGATTTAGAAAATGTGTTATTGGTATTATTTAATAAGTATCAACCTTCCACAATAAATTATATTTCGTATTAAGATAACATGTAAACAACTACTAGTGACTCGCCCCAGCTTTGCACGGGTGTTACAAATCACTGAAACGTTAAGTTTTTCTCTAATATAATTTATACACCTAAATTTCTATGAATTCTGTATATTGGTAAAATCCTACGAAAATCAGTACTGCAGTATTTGAGACTTTTTTATTATATGTAAGGATAAGAATTTTATCCGCTTGAAAATTCTATTCTTACAGAGCATTTAATACTGGAGAATTGAAAACAGATATTGACTAATAAAATGCACATTTTAGTTTATATTAATTCAATAAAAAACTGTTTAGAATTTTTTTATTAGCACGCTTTCATTTGTTTCATCTGTAACTAACTCTATTATAAAATATTGGAAATCCTACCTCTATGGGTAGTAAAGTGCTTATTTTTTTTTTAATTATTGTTAATTTTAGGTAGTTATTAAATATTTTCATCTCATGTATAGTAGGTAAGAGATTTTTGCTTTAAAGTAACTCTTAGCGTGAAATATGCACTGGGTTCTTTATAATTCACTTATTATTTGCCAATTTTTTCAGAAAAATAAAACAACAATTTAAATTATAATTTATTTTTATGCATCTTTTCTTGAAAAAATTACATAGAAAGAAAGAAAAACTGTTTATTTACACAAAAATGACGCACATTACATAAGAAAACATGTAAGAAAAAGCAAAATAAAAACAAGTTAGTATTAAGTCTAAAAACTAAAGGCAAAAAAAAATACAAATAAGAAATATGCGCCACTACCGCGCAAAATAGCATTAATAGCATAATTGTCTTGTCAGGCAATCAGCCTAGCAGGTTGTTCATATTTATAGGTAAAAATAAATAATACAATAATATTATTACCTAATTATTAACATAAAAAATATATATTTTTTTAAACTAGGTATACATATCTTATAATAATTATTACACACGTTATTTTAGCATACCACATAATATTATACATTACACTTACTTTATTACATTATTTATCAAATACTAGCTGTCTCGCGCGGTTTCCACGCGTCTTTAAATAGTTGTTGCTCCGTGATGAGCGTGATATTTACGTGTTCCAGAAACGCGTGGCTTATTCCCATATCATACTATACTGAGTCTTGGTGTTTCTTTGCCTCATCCATCTTTTTTGTATTTTTTTTTGTTAGTTATTTAGTTTTTATCTACTTAGTTTATTTTGTTATATATGTGTATAGACGTGTGTGTATGTGTTAAATATGAGCAGGCATTCATGGAACACGTTGTTTATAATATTTTTCCTAAATCTGGTTATCATACAGAAATAATTACTAAATGATAATATCATATACAATAACACTGGTAGTTTCAGACATTAGCGCGATTAAACAAACAAATCGGAGTCTGGATTTGTGCCCGGTTGATGGCAATAGGCTCGCCCCCTATTACATGGGACTAAAAACATAACTGGCGAAATGTGGGTGTACTAATGGGTACACCTCTGCCTAACCCTTCGGGGATAACAGGCGTGATGTTATGTTATGTTAACAAACAAATATTCAGATTTACTATATTATTAGTACACATTTATTTACATTGATTAAACAGGACGACTTTAAAATAACTGGCACAATCATTGGACAAAATAACGTCATTAAAATAATATTATTAAAAAATTAGAATAATAACTGTTAGAATGATTGAAATAATATACCAAAATAAAGGTTGTAAGAAAACACATCAAACTGACACCACCGTGAAATTTAAATGATTTTTTCCTGCAATGAAATGAGTTATCGTGGTAGTAAACACCATAAAAAAAAATGTGATAAAAAAATCTCAAAACTGATCTATTTCGAAACAATTAATAGGTATTAAAATTAATATTTTTTATTATTTTTGAAAACATTCTTTTGGATTCTTTAAAAGAATACAAATTGCAAAAATATATTACGTAAAAAAAATCGCATAATAGAAAGTAAAGTTTTTCAAAGAGGATCTCATATCAATATCAAGAAATTTAAAATAAATATAACAATAAACCTGTCAAGGATCGCAAATCAATATTTTTAACGTCACTATTTGGGCCACCTGAATGTTAAAATTAAGTTATACATTATTAAAAAACTAATACTTTGTCGCTGCTCCTTCCGCGTCTATAACTGTATCGCACCGGCTACGCATGGACCTAACCAAGACTTCGCACAAGTTTGAACCCTTAATGTATCCCAAGCTTCTTCGCAATGGGTGACAGGTGCTTCCTTGGTTCTTTCTGTCCTATTAACCCATTTCGAAACCATAAAACCCCATAAATTTTTAATGGGGTTTAAGTCTGGCGATCGGGAGGGCCATGGCACTGTTTTAATTTGTGGTTGCTCTCGCAACCACTCTCGAACAACTAGCGCACGGTGTATCGGGCAATTATCTTGGAAAAAATAAAACTCTGGCACCTCCATTTCTGGAAACACCGTGCGCATAGTCGGTAACATAATATATTCAAGCACATCTTTATATGTGTGGCCATTTGCCCTCCCCGGTATGAAAGCCAGTTCGCCTGGTCCAGCAGCACTCATCCAGCCCCACATATTCACGACAACTCGTCCTGATTCTGCATTTGGGATAACATTTCGAGGTTCGTATCTTGTGTTATCTATACGCCATAAATTCCGACGACCTTGTTGGCTAGAGTCGAAGTCTCTGTAGTCCCGAGCGAATCGTACGCGAGCAGCTTTTTGGTTGTATAGTCAAATTTTTTTTTTTGCGGGCCGTCTGTGCTGCACTCCAGCTCTATGTAACTCGTTCCGAATAGTTTGCATTTAAACATCAAATTCTTGTGCGAAATTGCGAGTAGGTGTAAATGGGCTTTCTTGAAATGTAGCTATCATATTGGCCAATTGCCCTTCGTTGATACCCCGAGGTCGAGGTGCACGAACACGCTGAGTTAGATCTTCTTCTTCATATCTGCGCACCCAACGGCGCACTGTGGTTCTCTGTAAAAAAAAGTAACAATTAGGATTTTGATCAATTTTTTTTTTGTGATTAATAAAAAGATATACAATATAAATTTTATTGCAAAACTATTTTTTAATTTTTAATTTTCGTTATAGTCAAAAGTTATTTTAAAATAAAAATTTACTTTTGAATCCAGTACCGAAAACCCCCGAATAAACATGAGCGCGTGTGACGTCATACGTTTAGCTGCCAGATGAAGTAAGTAAAAATTATGAAGTTACAACTATAGTCATGTGATATTTTTAAAAATTTAGACAATTTTTAATTGTTTGTAATTAATTGAAATAATTTTCTTAACGTTTGTTGTATTAAATAGCAACATTATTAATAATAAATTAAATACTATGTATTAAATACCAATATATTTTTTTTTCAAATTCCCTGTTAGCATCGAATTGTCACATAATATTGGAATTAAACAATACATTACTAGCAGTATGCAAAAGGATTAAGTTATTAACAAATAAACCCTAACTTTTTAAATATCTATTTTAGTTATTAACATTGTTATCTGTATTTTATACGGATAGTAGACCAGAAATAGATATTTAACAATGGCATCGTAGTAAATTCCAACATTGTGTAAAACTCTCCCAAGCAAATTTGAGCATTATTGTTAACGACTTAAGTGCGGTAACTCAATTTCAAAATACATTGATGTCTTAAAATGAAGGGCCATTGTTTAATAAGCAGGTGTTGAAAGATTTGTTATCGGGTCATAAAATGTCCAAACAATGTCTTTGAACGCGCCGATATTAAAAAAAAGAAAGGAAAAAACAAACCTCTTTTTAAATTACTATTTTAAATATTTTGTAAACGTAATTTCTTATTTTATTTTTGCAAAATTCTAAGTTATGTATTTTATTAATATTTATCGCAAATAAGTGATCTACCTCGACTTCGCACGGGTCTTACAAATCACTAACATGCTCGGCTTTGCTCTTTAATAATTTGCATGCGCATAAAAACCTTCCAAAAAATATCTCTAAATAAGAGTGACAACCCATATCAAAATCCGTTGCATTGTTTAGAAAAAAATAGCGGAGAATCAGACAGACAGACAGAAACAGCGACTTTGCTTATACTACATTATTTCTTTTACACAGAAACGTATAACACACGATTTCCTTAGAATAAAATTTCTAATAACTACAACAAATATACGAAATATAAAAAATGCATGTAGGTTTCTTTTAGGCATTCAAATATAATATGAATTATTAAAAATTTGTTTGTAACATACGATTTAATCTATCAAACTCTGTTGTCGGGCCGACGGCGACGTCGGCGTCGGCTCGCGAAACAATAACTTTTAACGGTAACAGAAGAAAAAAAATGAGATCTATATAATAATGCAAACAATAAATATATAGCTCAGTACAGGAAACCAACATGCACTTAATTTATTTCTATCTCTAGATAAAAAAAATAACTTACTTGTAGATTTAACTCCAGCGCAATTTGGGATATGTTCAATCCTTGTCTACGCAAGACAACGATTTCATTTCTTTCTTCCTGATTGAGGTTTCGGGTTGTCATCGTTAATGACAAAACACAGCCCTCAGGTAGTCACGATACACAGTCCAGGATACGAGCAAGGGTCAAAAAGAGTTCCACGATCACAGTCCGGTATACAAAGCAAAGGTCACAGTTGGGCAGGCAATAAGTCCGAGAAATAAACAGGTCGTAAAATAAAATTGGGATGAAAACGAGAAGCGTGAACAATTAGCGAGATGCAAATCGGCACTGGCTAATGTTTGTTGACATTTTTTGCCGCACGCACTTACTGCACTCACACAAATATGTATTGTCTCTAATTGGGTGGAGCAAGGAAGGGGCGTGGTCTGTCACTATCTGCGCTTCCGCAGGACTATTTTCTTAACTGAGCATGCTTAAGTTTTGCCGATAGTACCTCTACGCATTTGTTGCAACAACTAATGATATCCTCACGTACGATTCTCAGTACGGAGGTGTCGGTCATAATGTGGTCAAATGCTACTACTATGCGTGAATCCGTATCGCACGTTTTTTTGAACATCTGTTTCTTGACAGTGCCCCAGAGGAAATAATCTAAAGGGGTCAAATCCAGGTGATCTTGCGGGCCAATTAACGGGTCCACCGCGACCAATCCATCTCTTTCTCCAGAATGTAAATAGCTTCTCTCAGGGCGGAAGAAGTGTGACGGCGCGCTGTCTTATTGGAATCACATACGACGCACGATATGGAGGCCTATTTCGTCAAGTTCATCACTCAGTCACTTTTCCCAAGACACATCAACATAAAATATTCTACGTTAGAATAAGACATAGTCAACAGGTCAACGTTTACGTAAAAAAAAACACAAGTCACTCACTACGTAGGTACGTCAACAATAACATCCGTTCGGAAGTAAGCTGCGCGGGAGACTAAGGAAGTGATTCGCAGGGCGGCGGGTGGCGGGGCGGCGGGGTAGGTAGGCACGTGGCACCGAGCCTCGTGCGGCGCGGTGGCGGTAGTTTTGGCGGCATCTTTTGTTGTCGCATCAAAGAAAGCCGCCGAACTTGTAGTTATTTATCGAAATAAAGTTGTAGGTACTTACTTGTAAGATCAGATACTCTAAACATTTTTTTGAATGTGTCGTTTTTAGTAGTTAATTTATTTTCACCTCTCGACTAGCCAATGTTGTTCTTTATTAAATTATAATTTCGTAAATGTGGTGCTTGTAGGTAATAGTATACGTCCCTAAAAGGAACAACAGGGTTTTTGTTACATGTTATATAATAAAACTGTAGAAAAGTCGTTTTTGTACATAAAAAAAATAGCCAGGGTGTTAAAGGACAACCCATTTCCAGCATTTTTAGAATTTTTGTCTGTTTATTTGTTCGGGCATCACGTGAAATGGTTATGGGCACTTGGCCTCACAACTTCACGTAACTTTTATACACAACAACATGTGCGTAAATTAAAGTCACATTAAGTTTTTTGTTTCATCCTAATCGTTTCACACCTGAAGAAAGAAAGAAAGAGTTCACACCTTATAAAAAAATGAAAATTAATAAACTTAGTGTTTCCGAAATAAAATATTTCAACAGCGCCATCTATCGAACTTAGACTGCACTATAATAATATCTAGAGATCAACTGCGTGCAGTATCGAGTATTGTTGTCTGCATTTGTGTGTACTCCACGTATGAGTTAATGTTGCTCGAAATAAATGTATTTTATTTTTTTTATTTTTATTAATATTGAATATAGATATTCGATAGATGGTTATAATCAAAACTTCGTAAACGCGCACCAAAGTATACAGTTTGAAGTTTACTGTTCTTCTACTTTGATAAATAATTAAAAATAATTAAGTGTTCCAAAACTTACTTTGAGACTCATAAGTGCATTGATCTATTACATATGTGCAGTTCCTACAAATAAATAACTCTAAAAAGTGTTAAATAAACAATTATAAAACATTGGCTAAAGTGCAAATCATTCTGAGGTTATTCGAACATCGCTGCTGGTGCACGGGATCTTCACGGTTACGCGAGCCGCGTAAGAGCGATAACAGCGCGCTACGCCGGACGGTGACACATCGTGAACGTGGTTCGAAGAAACTCGTTTATGACAGTTGGTGACTCGTTTGCGGAGCAAGTCTAAGCGCAAGAATTTGCTTTTGTCGCATATTTGGATCAAGGATATTTCAAGTTAAGTGGTGACAAGCACATATTATATTTTAGATAAAAACATGTTACGCTCACCTGATTGTAAAATTAAATGCTCTTCGGACACTGATCTGAATAGAGCGCCTGGTGCAAGTGACGAGCAATATACCCGTAAACGCAAACAACCAGAGTCAGAGTTTTCTGAGGCAATTAGCGCACTGTCACTTGATTTGAAAAATACTTTGAGCGAGTGGCGACTTGACATGGACGCCAGATTAACCGTAATATCTGATAGTGTTACCAATATTACAACAGAATTAGCCGCTCTAACGCAAGTCACCACTCAGATCAAAAGCGATGTAAGCTTTCTCCGCTCAGAACAGGTGTCTATGAAGCTTAGCATAAAAAAACAAGAAGAGAAACATGAAACACTGTCACAGGAACTAGTCGAAATACGTAAGTCGGTTCAACACACCATGGACGAGCAAACTGACTTCGCGAAGCGTGTCGCTGATTTGGAAAGACACGGCGATAGTATGGCAGACATGCAATTAACTATAGCTGGTCTCTCTGCTAAGATCGACCACATGGAACAAAATGCTCGGAGCTGCAATATTGAGCTGTGCAACATACCTGATAGGCGAGGTGAAAATCTGGTTACCCTGATAGAAAACATTGGGTCTATAATAAATTTTAAGATAACTCAGAAAGACGTAGTTGCCATACATCGCGTCCCCCATGCTCACGAACAAAACAATAGACCCAAAAATATTATTGTAAAATTTACTTCCCGAATACTCAGAGACAATATGCTCAGCGCCTGCAGATTATTTAAAAACCTGAATGCTGATTTGCTTGGCTTCTCAAACTCAAAATTACCAATTTACGTCCATGAGCATTTGACTCTGAAAAATAAGCATTTGTTTCGTGAGTGTCGTACTGCAGCCGCCAAGCATAACTTCAAGTTTGTGTGGGTTAAGAACGGCACCATTCTTGCTAGGGAAAGGGAAGGAGCACGAGCATTCGCCATCAAAACTGTTCAAGACTTGGCAAAAATTAAACCCGGTTCACCGGAAACTAGGTCTCCAGTTCCTAACCATTGACACTGTCAGCACGCGGAACCTCACATCATCATACCAACCGATTCTTCTATTCTTGTTTTGCCTAATCCGGATATTTATCATTATTATATCACTGTATTATGTCTATCTGATTGATTGCTTTGCTTATGCTTACATTTGTTACTTAGTGCTTATCAAACTACAACTGGTTTCTAAGATATTATTGTTATTGGTTGATCTTTGGATGGTCAAGCCTTTGTTTTATGCGCCACCATATTGCCTATATTGCATTTTACGTATGAAGTTGGGTTACTTTGTATTAATAACTATTGAATGTCTTATGGTCACAATACTATTATTGATATTAATATTTACAATGGATAATGTTGGCATTATTTTATTCTGGATAGCTCAATGTTACAATGACAGATAACTTAATAATATATTACCAAAACTGTAGGGGATTCCGTACGAAACTGCATATACTATATATGAATATACTTGCTAATTGTTATGACGTAATAATCTTGACCGAGACTTGGCTGACGCCCGATATAGCTGACAACGAGTTCATCGACGAACGTTATGCTGTACATCGATGTGACAGAGATCGCGCTGCCACCAAAAAAAAAGACGGCGGTGGCGTTCTCGTCGCTGTATTAAAAGGACTGCGCTCAGTAAGATTACCTCCATGTTCCTCTATACATACGCACATTGAGCACATATTAATACAGTTACCGTGCTCGGGTCGAGGTGGAAATTTAATAATTGCTGCAGTCTATATACCGCCCAGAACACCTGAAAGTATATATGTTGAATATTTAGATTTGTTACAATCCTCAATTGGGCATAATAATCCTGAACACTTTTATCTACTAGGAGATTATAATTTGCCCGAAATTGACTGGATCACGTGCGCCACGGGTACCTCACAAACTGCACAGACTTGTAGAGGTAATTCTCCTACATGCATTTACTTAGGTCACTTCATGTCCTTTCTCGACGCTCATCAATTTAATAATGCAAAGAATCCAAATGGGAGAATATTAGATTTGGTCATTAGTAATGACGACTGCACTACATACTCGCCCACTGATTATTTACTGCAGATAGATAATCACCATCCCCCACTTTGTGTGTTAATATCTGTTTCATTGCCCAATAATTCAATGGTTCGTAAGACAATAAAAAAATATAATTACTTTAAAGCAAATTACGATAACATTAACCAAGATTTAAAAGAAATTAATTGGGAAGATACGTTTTTAAATGATCAAACACCTGACGAGTATGTAAGCACGTTTTATAACATTATTTTTGGCATAATAAGAAAGCATGTACCTTTGGTAGTCAGTAGGTCTCTAAAGTTTCCCGTGTGGTTTTCTAAATCTCTTATACACATACATAAAAACAAATCCAAAGCGTGGGTTAGATGGAAAATGTACAAAAATTTGTCTGACTACGAGCAGTTTTCACTATTCCGCACAAGATTTCAGTCTCAGAGCAAAGAATCATACAGAAATTACATTATTTCTGTAGAGGATGGTATTCAAGACAATATTAAACATTTCTGGACGTTTATTTCTAAGCAAAAATCCACTACTGGAATTCCTTCCACTATGAAATACAAAACTCAGTCATCAAATAACCCAGAAGACATTTGCAACGTTTTCTCTGACTTCTTTAATTCTGTTTATGAACCATCTACCTTAAAAAGTGTACCACCCTCGCATACCGATTGCTCCTCTAACTGCTCGCTGATTAGTCACATTCAATTTTCAGTGGCTGATGTACTAAGTAGGCTCAAGTCATTAGATCCTTCTAAAGGACCTGGGCCAGATGGCTTACCAGTAATCTTTATTAAAAGCACCGCCACTAATCTCTGTACACCATTGTGTACCATATTTAACTTATCTATTTTACAAGGGATATTTCCACAAGCTTGGAAACTGGCTAATATAACCCCAGTCTATAAGTCAGGACCTAGGCATGACGTCGAGAACTATCGACCAATTTCCATACTGTCAACTTTGTCAAAGGTTTTTGAGAGATTAGTACACGATAAATTGTACCCTCTTCTTCACAACGTTTTATTACCACAGCAACATGGTTTTGTCAAAAGGAGATCAACCGCGACAAACCTGGTGACCTTTGCAGATTATTTGTTTAACAACTTGGATGCCCGTGTTCAAACTGATACCATATATACTGATTTCAAAAAGGCCTTTGACAAGGTTGACCATGAACTGCTTTTACATAAAATTGCATTTAATGGGATACGTGGGGACCTCTTACGATGGTTCTATTCATATGTTTGCAATAGAACACAGAGAGTTGTAATAAACGGTTTTTGCTCTTCCACTTTAGATGTTACTTCCGGAGTACCGCAGGGTTCCATTTTGGGACCTCTCCTATTCATTTTATTCATCAACGACGTCGATACATGTTTTAAAAATTCAAAATTACTTTTGTACGCTGACGACATTAAAATATTTAGGTCTATTAAAAGTCACCGTGATTGCTCTCTCTTACAGGAGGATTTAGACACGTTCTCTGCATACTGTACACGCAATAAACTTCAACTTAGTGTATCCAAGTGTCATGTCATTAGTTTTTCCAAAAACAAAAACATTATATTATATCCCTACGCTTTAAAAAACGAAAACCTAAAAAGAGAAACCCTAGTCCGTGATCTTGGAATTCTCTTGGATGACAAACTGCATTTAGATTCCCATATTAACAAAATTGTTAATAACGCCTTCCGTATGTTCGGTTTCATTATGAGAACGGCTACAGTATTTACCCGATCCTCTACGTATTTATATCTTTATAAATCGTTAGTTCGCTCTCAGCTAGAGTATGCTGTTTCGGTATGGAATCCCCACTATGGTAAATATTGCGATATGGTCGAAAAAGTACAAAGAAAGTTTTTAAAGGCCATGCATTTTCGATGCTATCGTACTTATGCATCCTATAATGACCTACTGCAGAAGTATAAGCTGCAGAGTTTAAAGTCTAGGCGAATTATATTAGAAACAATGTTCTTGTTTGATCTTTGCAATACTTATGATTGTATTGACATTCGCAACAAAATCAGTTATGTTGTACCCAGATCAACGATTTGCCGTGGGGTGCGCGCAAGACCTTTATTTGCAGTGAGTTCTTGCCGTACAAATGCAGGCTTGCGAGCACCCCTACGCCGCCTTACTAATCAATATAACAAAATCTTTGAAGACAACGACTTCTTTTCTGTCACCGCCCATAAATTTAAAAGTCAAATCTACAAGACAATTTTAGATTATAATAGTTAGTTTAACACTTACTCATTCTCTCTCCCTCTCTCTTTCTCTATTGTTTGTATGCCTGTCTATGTTTAAGTTCGCTACTTTTATGTTTTAACAGCTTATATAGCGCACTGTTAGATATAACTTTTAATATGCTGTGGAAAATGTCGTGGGTTATACATTTATTACTTTTGTATATTTTTACCTTAGTATAAGACTTTAATGTATAACTGTTTATTTTCCCGAATAAATAAAAATAAAAAAATAAAAAAATAAAATAAAAATATTCGTTGTGCGTGTGACGTCATTTTTTGAATCGCGGTGAAAGAATATCTTTCGCCCATGTCTGCAGACATGTTTGAGTTTTGTAGGTGTCTTTAAAGTTCTGTCTTTAACCCTTAGCCACCTAATGTGTATTCCAGTAACACATCCACCTAACGTCGGTCATGGTGACCGCTTGCATATAAGTACTATTAGGAAAGTAAAAAGCTCAAAAATTGCTACAAATCAAAACTACATCATGTTCTTCAGTTGTTTTTATTT
Source organism: Hoplodrina ambigua (assembly GCA_949774945.1). Taxonomy (NCBI): domain Eukaryota; kingdom Metazoa; phylum Arthropoda; class Insecta; order Lepidoptera; family Noctuidae; genus Hoplodrina; species Hoplodrina ambigua. Next base: position 16,684,754 of record OX458964.1, read on the forward strand.
CAAACTAGCTTTTGCCCGCGACTTCGTCTGCGTAAATTTCGGTTATCGCGGACACACACGAAGTCGCGAAAAAAATTACCCATGTCGTAAAATCATGATTCGAAACGACATGTGGCGCCATCTATGATCATAAGAACGTTATTGTGATTTCCCTCGGAAACAGTACTTTTTTTCGGGATTAAAGGTACCCTATGTTCGTTCCTGTATACCTGGCAATGCATATGCAAAATTTCAGGATGATCGGTTCAGTAGCTTAGGCGTAAAATGGTAACAAACAAACAAACAAACTTACTTTCGCATTTATAATATTAGTTAGGATTGTTGTAATAAACTCTTCAAATTAACATTTTTTTACTTTTTACCGACTTCACAAAAAGGAGGAGGTACTATGTTCGGATGTTTATATGTTTTTTTTTTTTTTGTATATTTGTTCATCAAATACTCCGCCAATCGTTGACGGATTTACAAAATTCTTTTTTCGTTCGAAAGCAGATAGTTCTGAGGTGGTCCCACTGTCATCAAGTTAGGATCTGATGATGGGATCTTAGAGAAATCGAGGGCAACCCTTAAATTTTATATGCACACTTATTGTTTTTCGTATATTTTATGAAGTATCTTGTGTATTTGAATATGGTTGTCCCCATCTCAGGTTGCTGGGCTGATGATGGAAGGTACAACTCCTTAACAGTAAGAAGTTACTCGAACAGGCAAGGACTGTTTTAGTAAATTGTTTTGATGTTTGATATGGGCATTTGCCACATTTGGTCTCATGATCACCAAGTCATGACCTGATGCTGCAGTCCTCGACAACTAACAGCAGATATATCGTGTTTAGGCTCTTTGAAGAGGGCTTGATGTGTGGATAAACGTACTGTTAATGAGGAACACCGAAGTACAGAGACCTGATGCTGAAGCCAGGAGCATCAGAAAAAGTACAAACCTTGAAATTACAGCACCGTAGTCGTGTTTGGGCTCAATTTAAACAGAACTAAATTTTAAGTTCAATGCAATGTTGACATAAGTCTGGCCTGATGCTGCAGCCAGGATTATCAGCATCTAGTCTAAAAACTAATAAATACTTCTTAAAGTGAAATTCTTTTGCGAGTTTTTCTTTTGTATAATTATCCTAACAAAGGTTACCGGGGGAGTCTCATTGCTCAACCGCTCTCGTACAACACCGAGTCGATGTTCACGCTGTTTACACGACTCGTCACTCAATCGTTCTTAAATACGATAGAGTCGACAGATCCTATTATTTGGCGACTCTTGTTATAATTGAGAAGACCTGTTATTTCTCATCTGAGATAACCTAGCGCCACGCTAACTCTGATTCTTGGGAACGGAACAGAGCGCTCCGTTCGCGACACCTAGTTAATCGTTACTTATTTGCAGTATTAGTTTCTTTAATTCTGTTTGCCCTCATGCGGGCGGCCCCTTTAGTTGGTCTGCCCATAGTGATTCTTAACAAAGGCAAAAGTTCTAATTACACAAAAAATGGAAAAATAAAAAACCTTTTTAAGAAAAAAATTAACCGACTTCAAAAAAAAGCAGAGTACTACTGTACTAAAAACTAAACCAAAAAACACTTCTGCAATAAAAAGCAAAAAATAAACTGGACTGGAGTATTATAATGGATGTCTAATTTTTTACACTATATTCGTTTTTCAAATCAATGCTAGCTCTTAACTTAAATAAATAAAATACTATTATAATTATGGGCTAAGTACTTACTCATCTGTTTGAAGTCGGTAAAAATGTATTGACATTTTCTTCATCATTAAATGATAAGACGAACATGTTGAGTGGTTCTTTACTCTTCCAGCTCAATTTGTTGTCTACTTAAATTTTCAGACCTTGTGTTGTTAGGTCGTCTTTGATTTGATCAGGTTGGTTCTTACCAACCATTCTGCATTCTTCTTACAATGCAGCTTCTTTACAACAACTTTGCGGAGTCTCCTAATACAGGCATTTTTTGCTTAAAAAAAAGCTCCAATCTCAATTTTTTTGTATTAGTATGGTTACCAAATAAAGCTTTTATTATTATTATTAACTCTGATTGGTCTAGCCTGCTTATTCTCGTACGAATGCTAATGATAATCTTTTTCTGTTAAAAGCCCAGTAAATACTCTATATGAATTCTTTGATTTGGCGTTAACTTTCACACAATCACCATTTAACATTTTTGCGGTAAATGTTTTATAGCTTCAGTTAGAGTCAAAGAAAGTTTGGTAGTTCGTAACTCCGTCTACAGTAGAATCCCGATTATCCGAACATCGATTATCCGAATATCCGATTATCCGGACTCATTCGTCTGGGCTCTAATTATTAATTTAAAATTTTTTTTACGGCGCAACGAGCATGTTTCGACAAGTTTACTCCCGCCTCCGACGGTGTACTCCCGCTCTCATTTGTTTGCGGGATAGTGTTTGTTATTGTTTCATTTTCTTTGATAGCGTTCAACTGAAAGGTTGTCTTTTATTTTTGTTTACGTTTTATGTTGGAAATTTAAAATGTCCAAGCGAAAAAGAGTAGTGTTGTCTCTTAAAGACAAAATGAAGATAATTGAGAGTATAAAAAATGGTGAATCTGGCAGTAAGTTGGCACAAATATATGGTGTCGGAACTTCTACGATATCAGATATTAAAAAGAATTCTGATTCCATAATGAAATTCACCTGCGCGCTTGAGCAAGAAGACGGAAGCTCGCAACGTAAAGTCATGAAAAAATCTCAAAATGAAATTCTGGAGAATGCAGTTTTTACTTGGTTCTTACAAAAGAGAGCATGCGGTCAGCCCATATCTGGACCTCTGTTATGTGAAAAAGCATTGGATTTTAATCAAAAACTTGGTGGTGATACTTCTTTCAAGGCGAGCTGTGGATGGTTAGCAAGATTCAAATCCAGACATGGAATTCGAGAACTGGAGATTCAAGGAGAAAAACTGTCTGCTAACGTTGCATCAGCCGACTCTTTTGTAGACGAGTTAAAAGAATTTCTAGATGAAAAAAAATACGATTTAGATTTTGTATACAATGCGGACGAAACAGGTCTTAATTGGAAAGCTCTACCAAGCAGATCATTAGCATCGCGACGTGAAAATGCAGCACCGGGGCACAAAGTGAGTAAGGACAGAGTTACAGTTATGGTTTGCGCAAACGCTAAAGGAACACATCGATTGCCACTGCTACTTATTGGTAAATCAAAAAATCCGCGCTGTTTCAAAAATGTTAAAATACCCTTAACTTACGCTAACCAACAAAAAGCGTGGATGAACACAGATATTTTTCTTACTTGGTATGAAAATACGTTTATTCCTGAGGTGAAGAAATTTCAAAAGGATGTGGGAAAAGAGGGCGATGTATTGTTGTTATTAGATAATGCGCCAACGCACCCTTCCGCTGAAACACTAAATCGAGAAAATGGGAAGTTCACGGTTAAGTTTTTGCCCCCTAATGTAACATCGATATTGCAACCTATGGACCAAAGTGTCATTGAAACTTTAAAACGTTTATACAGAAAGCAGCTACTGCGTCGTCTTTTATCAGCAGACGACAGTGAAATAGAAACGTTGTTAAAGTTTTTTAAAGAAATTAATTTAAAAGATTGTTGTTATATGCTGGTAGAAGCGTGGAATTCTGTGGAATTGCAAACATTAAAAAGGGCATGGAATAAATTATTAAAATTAACTCTATCTGATTCTTCAATTAAACCGCACGACGATTTTAAAGAAATAACCGAAGCAATGAAAATTCTTAGCATTGGTGAAGGGTGCGATGAAGAGAATGTTATGGAGTGGCTGAACTGCGATAGTGAAGATCCTGGATTCCAAATATTAACTGATGAAGAAATCATTGAGGATTTAAACAGTAACGAAAGAGAAGATGAAGAAGAGACTGAAACTGGGGATGTATGTCAGGTACCATCTCACGCAGAAGCTTTTGAAGCTCTAGATGTTGCTTTTAAGTGGTTTGAAAGACAGGACGAATCGGATTCCATACAGTTGTTACAACTGAAGCGCATCAGGGACTTGGCTGCGAGAAAAAGATGTGATTCATTACGTCAAAAATCTATAACAAGTTATTTCCAACCAAAATTTTAAATTACATAGGTATTATGTAATTCATTATCTATCGTTATAGCTCGTTTTTTATAAATCGTATTATCTAAGAAAAACCCATTACATAATAAAAAATTATTAAAACTTAAATATTATTTGATTTGCTTTGAAATCGGTTATCCGGATTTTCGATTATACGGAATACCCCTGGTTTTAATTGATCCGGATAATCGGGATTCTACTGTATTATAATTGGCGGTGGCGAAGGCACTGTTTTAACGGTAGTCTCTTTCTCAGTTTTTCGGAGACTTTCATGTTGGGCGCTTGTTCCGGGTTGTTATTTTGGAGAGTGCGAGGTGTTAAGCTTCCTCTTCTTCCTGCTCTTGGCTCTAATGCACCCTGTCTCTTTGGCGAGTTCATCCTCATCTGTGCAGTATTCAAAGTACTTTACTACGCGTACTTTTAGTACGCTGGGAAAATGATATTGTCTGGCTGTCCTGTTTTTGTAAGGGTTCTTTGGGTTATTTTTTTTCTTTCAAGCCACTTAATTCTCCATGGAGGGCTTGTACTTGGTCCTGCAAGCTATGAATGTGTTCATTAAGATTATGTACCATTTGCTGCAGATTTTCTCTATCAGTTTTCTCCTGGATGTAACAGTCATACAACCGTTTTTCCAGGTCAGTTTTTATCTTAATTGACTGTGAAGCCATTATTTAATTGTAAGGCGAGTTTACACCTATACAATAAATTATTATAAACACTTCATGATTTCGTCACTTGTAACTAGGTCGTAGCACAGACCGCAATAGGTCGACGGAGGTACACCGTGACGACGGTGTTGTGCTGCGTCTGCAGAATACTCGTAACTAGAGCACGCGCGCGCGATCCGTACGTTCGTTCGCTATTGCAGTTAAACAATACTCTTCTCTTCTCTTCTTATCTTATGGTGGCGGAAACTTTAATAATTGCTGGTAAACGTTAGCATGCCCCCGTAAGCACAATGGTTTGTAGTTTGATGAGCAGTATGCGGTTGATTTATACCTTGTAATTACGAAGTAAAGGAACTACTTGCGCGGTCAAAACGAAAAAGTGATAAATAAATGTCACTTCGTTGCTTGCCAGTGGGAAATGGAGGTATACAATGTATGTTCCAACCTTTAAAGCGTCCGGATGATGTTATGGCACACAGAAGGTATCTCACAGTAACCATAATGTACGTTGGTTTTTAATATTAGTTCTTCTTAACTATATGTTCCTATCAACTCTAAAATTTCAACCATGCCCAAATGAAGTAGCTTTGGTAAGACAATCCATCACATGTAACAAAATGCAAAATGAAAGTATTCGACAAAACCACTGGAATTGTTCACGTGGAATCATCCATCTAGATAGGTACATATACCTAGAGCCAGGAAAAATACGGTATTTATACATGAACCCATTGCTCTTTAAAAGCAGTCATCAAATTAATAATAACAGCGGGATGTTCCTGGAGCACCCAATAACACAGTACCCACATCAAGATCCTCAAACTCTGAAAAATCAAACTTTTCAGAGAGCGCAGAGTATTTCTTAGAAGTTTCAGTCTTAAAATCGTGCGTAAAAGTCAGTACAACGATTTTTTTCGGCATTGCAACAAGAACCATATGCCCGTAATTCTTTTCTATAGCATCAACTTGCAGGATGGGACACATGCAAACTACTACGGGTAGTCTATTTTCTGGTTTCATAAAGTAATATTGTTTCATTGGTTTGGTTTAGTCAAAATGTTGAACTCTCTATCTGAGCTTGGAGAATGATAAATTCGGAATACTCCCCAGTACGATCCTACGAAGTACACATCTGCGTTGCCTTTAATGACTTTTATATCTTTCAAAGAGCTGTCTGGGGCCCTCATGTGCTGTAACTCGTACATCCATTGAAAGTAGACGCGCCAATCCATTTGGGCTAATAGCCGGTACTGGTACAGCTGGTGGACTAAGTTAGAAAACGGGCTCAATTTAGCTTTAATGACGAAATTACTTCCCACATATGCTAATATTTGCCTTTCTAAGGTGAGGACACTGAAATGTAGCCAATGGACATAATGCGATCAGTGAGTCTGCCCAAAAATTTTACCTCCAAAGTTTGGGTGCGCAAGTCACAGAGGAGTATCTCATCCAGGAAGCTCACAAAGTATAACTCAAGATCTACGAGAGAAAACTGTTTCACGTTGTTATAGGTCAGCGCAGGGAGTTCGTGAGACTTCCGAGTTGCGAGTTTTCACATTACGTGCATATGCAACGTAGTACTCAATATAACAATACGGTGTTCGTTTTCGGCGTACTTTGAATAATCTCCCATCAAGGGTGGCAGATGCCACAGTGATAATGTTTCAATGTCGAATAATTAATAGACCCTAATCCTTCTTGAAGAATCCCTATGATGCTTGGAAGTTGCGTATTTCTGCGAGAGGCGAGCATGATGTAGCATTTAGGTAGTCGCGCTCCTCTGTGGTTGTCTTCAACAGCCTCCACGTAGACAGTGAACGGTACAGACCAATCCAGGTAAGTCCAGGCTTCGCCTTCCTACGAGCGACCTGATGGACTTTAGTGCCACATTTCTTCGTTCTTGAATAGGTTGTCGATAACGGCGCACCACATCGAATTAACCTCAATACTCAGTACTCTCAATAAGTGTGTAGTGTGTACCTGTTTCTTACCTAATAAAGGTTCGTTTGTTAATTCGTTTTTTTTTGTCAATCAAATACAGAATAGAAACGAGTAATTTAATTATTTTAATATTAAAATGATAACATTACTTGGATCCCACGCATACTTCACTTTGCGCGTGTGCATATGGTCGAGTGTGTGCATATCTTCAGGAGCGTTGAGGCTCAGAATGTCAACTTCCCAAAATGTCTCCTGGTACCAAAATGTCAACTTCCCATAATGTCCCTTTCCCAAAATGTCCCATTCCCAAAATGTCTCTTTCCCAAAATGTCTCTTTCCCAAAATGTCTTTTTCCCAAAATGTCCCTTTCCCAAAATGCCGCTTTCCCAAAATGTCCCCCATTCTTAGAATTAAGCGTTATAACCCAACTAAAAAATAAAAAACAATATAATAATCAATTTTTTTATTTTAATTACTTTGTGGTATCAACTCTTTCGTCAATTTTTTATTAGAAAAGGAATTTGAAATGAAATATAGTTATATATTATCAACATAATATTATAAAAAACAATAAAAAATAACTTTAATTAGAACTAATACGTTCAAGTACACAGTAATTCAATAGGATTTTAATAGTCAGATACAGACTGATAATTAATCGTTAACTTATTATCAAATTTAGAAAGAAATTCAATTAAATAAAGCAAGTCTCAAAAATATCAATTTCTTTAAAAATTGTTGAATTGTGAGATGATTTCCTTGTACAGTGGACCCCCGGTAATCCGGCAAACATTATGCAGGGCAGTGTCGGACTATCGAATTTGTCGGATTATAGAGCACTGCCTAAGACCCCTATAGTCCGGATTTTTTTACGAAAGACTACCTTGTAATCCGACAAATTACATATCTAATGACGAGAGTCTATATATTATACGTACATATGTATGTACTTTGAAGTACAAATCAGACTTAATTTATGTAAGTTGAATTTAGTAAATTTAATAACAATTGAGACTTCCGAGTTGCGAGTTTTCACATTACGTGCATATGCAACGTAGTACTCAATATAAAAATACGGTGTTCGTTTTCGGCGTACTTTGAATAATCTCCCATCAAGGGTGGCAGATGCCACAGTGATAATGTTTCAATGTCGAATAATTAATAGACCCTAATCCTTCTTGAAGAATCCCTATGATGCTTGGAAGTTGCGTATTTCTGCGAGAGGCGAGCATGATGTAGCATTTAGGTAGTCGCGCTCCTCTGTGGTTGTCTTCAACAGCCTCCACGTAGACAGTGAACGGTACAGACCAATCCAGGTAAGTCCAGGCTTCGCCTTCCTACGAGCGACCTGATGGACTTTAGTGCCACATTTCTTCGTTCTTGAATAGGTTGTCGATAACGGCGCACCACATCGAATTAACCTCAATACTCAGTACTCTCAATAAGTGTGTAGTGTGTACCTGTTTCTTACCTAATAAAGGTTCGTTTGTTAATTCGTTTTTTTTTGTCAATCAAATACAGAATAGAAACGAGTAATTTAATTATTTTAATATTAAAATGATAACATTACTTGGATCCCACGCATACTTCACTTTGCGCGTGTGCATATGGTCGAGTGTGTGCATATCTTCAGGAGCGTTGAGGCTCAGAATGTCAACTTCCCAAAATGTCTCCTGGTACCAAAATGTCAACTTCCCATAATGTCCCTTTCCCAAAATGTCCCATTCCCAAAATGTCTCTTTCCCAAAATGTCTCTTTCCCAAAATGTCTTTTTCCCAAAATGTCCCTTTCCCAAAATGCCGCTTTCCCAAAATGTCCCCCATTCTTAGAATTAAGCGTTATAACCCAACTCAAAAATAAAAAACAATATAATAATCAATTTTTTTATTTTAATTACTTTGTGGTATCAACTCTTTCGTCAATTTTTTATTAGAAAAGGAATTTGAAATGAAATATAGTTATATATTATCAACATATTATAAAAAACAATAAAAAATAACTTTAATTAGAACTAATACGTTCAAGTACACAGTAATTCAATAGGATTTCAATAGTCAGATACAGACTGATAATTAATCGTTAACTTATTATCAAATTTAGAAAGAAATTCAATTAAATAAAGCAAGTCTCAAAAATATCAATTTCTTTAAAAATTGTTGAATTGTGAGATGATTTCCTTGTACAGTGGACCCCCGGTAATCCGGCAAACATTATGCAGGGCAGTGTCGGACTATCGAATTTGTCGGATTATAGAGCACTGCCTAAGACCCCTATAGTCCGGATTTTTTTACGAAAGACTACCTTGTAATCCAACAAATTACATATCTAATGACGAGAGTCTATATATTATACGTACATATGTATGTACTTTGAAGTACAAATCAGACTTAATTTATGTAAGTTGAATTTAGTAAATTTAATAACAATTGAGAGCTTACGTTTTATTATAAAATTAAGCATAAATGCACATACATATCTACCAAAATAATCAAGAATACTAAATCAAATTATGAAGCTTTGAAATATTCATCAATTTTTTTTTGTTTAAGGTTGTTATAACGCGAGATCAGAGCTTTGTCCCTCAGTCTTCTCAAAAGTAAAAGTTCGTTGTAGGATGTACCATTCTCTTCAGCCCATTGTAAACCTAGCTCAAAAGCGTTAACTGCGTCTTGATCTGTGACTTGTGGAGCAGTTGCAATCACGTCGTCGTTATCTTCCTGATCGTTTGTTGTATTATTAGAAACCTCTTTTATAATATCTTCGTCAGACATTTCAAGAAAAACATTTTCTTCTTCATCCATTCCACGGCACCAGACTTCCAAATCTTCCGGACTTATCTGTGTTTCAGTAGAGACTTGTTCTATAACTTCCGAAGTTACACTGATTTGTGGATCGTTGCTAGGAGTGGTGATTATATCTGGCCATAACTTTTTCCAAGACGATTTAATAGTTGATGACGGTAACGCACTCCACGACTGACTAAGAGCAAAAACCAAGTCTTTCATATTAAATTCTTTTAAAGTTTTTTCTATTGGTTGGTCTTTTGATACGGCTCTCAAAAGTAGGTTTTTTTTATAGTCTTGCTTAACAAACTGAATGATGTTCTGGTCCATTGGTTGAATCAGTGCAGTGCAATTTGGCGGAAGAAACATCGCAGTGATGCATTTATCCTCAGTTGTCAGTTCTTCTTCAGACGGATGACCGGGAGCGTTATCAAGAAGCAACAACGCTTTTTGAGGAAAATTATGATCTTTTAACCATTTTCTAACTTCAGGTACGAAGCATTCATCAAACCACTTTTTGAAAAGGTCTTTTGTCATCCATGCACTTTTTTGTCCGTAATAGTGTACAGGTAAATCAATGTTTTTGAATGCCCTTGGTTTATTAGATTTCCCAATGACCACCATCTTAAGCGCGTGTGTACCTGCAGCATTAGCACATGGTAGTATGGTTACACGCTCTTTACTCACTTTTCGCCCAGGTACGTCTTTTTCGTTACAAGAAACGAAAGTTTTGTTAGGCATCACACGCCAAAAAAGCCCTGATTCGTCTGCATTATACACCTGTGACGGGTCAAGATTTAAATCGTTCACCTTTTGCAAAAATCTTAATTTAAAGGGCTCTATGCAGGTGGCATCGTTAGAAAGTTTCTCTCCTGTAATAGTCATTAAACGTATGCCATGACGACTTTTAAAACGTTCTAGCCATCCTATGCTGGCCACAAAATCATCTTTTTTTGTTATTTCCTTATAAAAAAACTTAGCTTTCATCGCCAACATGGGTCCCGAAATTGGTGCATGCCTGTTTCTTTCCTGAAGAAACCACATGTACAAAGCTTCTTCCACTTCTGGATGTTCAGCTTTCTTGAGTGTCTGTCTCTTGCCTGGCCCGCAGTCAGTAGTTGACACGAACTTCTTAATCTTCTCGTGGTTTTTTTTAATGTCATAAATTGTAGATCGGCCTACGCCGTATTCACTTGCTAAACTACTGAAAGTTTCATTGCGATTTAAGCGATCTAAAATATCACATTTTTCTTTAATTGTCAACGTTTTGTGCTTTCGCTTCTGAGTTTGTGACGACATTACCTAATACACAATGAATAAATAGTAAACAATGAACGTACGCTAGGCCGTACCGCTATCACTAGGAGTCAAATTCAAACTAAGTAAAACAATGCATACGCGTCGAGCACAATAGCGGTGGCGCGTACGAGTTGTGACCTGTTCAAACTTGCGTGATCTATATTAGCAAAGATTGTCAAACATAATTCTGTCATGTCGGATTACAGGGGGCGCCGGATTAGACAGGGGCCGGATTATCGGGGGTCCACTGTAATTGTTTTAAATATCTTGCATATTTTCTATCGAACTCAATATCTCTGAGTCTTCTTCTGCGGTTGGTCTGCTTAAATAGTGAATCCTTTATACGGCCATCCCAGTATTTGCTTTCTTTTTTTATCTTATATAAAAAAAAATACAAATTTGGATTCTTTGGTATAAGGCTATTTACACGTCGGTGCCATCCTTCTAGAGCATTGGTGGTTCTATGGCGTTGGCCAGCGCAGCTTAATATTAACGGTGATTTTCTGGGATACCAGGTAGACTCGAAATAACTGCGAAAACGCCTCATCTCTGATGTATTTGGCGCCGTTTCTAAAATATAATTCCATGCGCCTGGTATATGATTTGCCGGCACCAAAAGAAGAATGGCACTCATTCTAGTCACGTTACGACCAGCTCTTGATTTATTCAATTTAGTTTTTTTTGAATATTTCCAAATCGTTGCATTGAAGTGATGGTAACAACCAGTCACTCTAGCCTGCGGAAAAACTGCCGAAACTGCGTTCATGATGGCAATTTCATAATCCGATTTGAAAGTTTTAATTTGGATCTGTAAATTCTCTTTTATGAGACTAAATAGGCGCATATATGTTTGTTCCGATTTGTTTGGTAAGAGGGCGTATATAACCGGTACTATGTTTGTAGTATTTTCATCCGATGCTATCCCTGTACAATACAAACATTTGATAAAAACCATCCACCATCGGCATAGTATGAACCTGGCATTATTTTTTTAACGATGGTGCTGGCAAAAATTATATTTTTTTCCGTACTGCCATCTTCACATACTAAAAACTTTTTTGCTAAACTTTGTGGTATTTGAACTGTTTCAGTATTATTATGTACTAGCAAGTCTGTATTCAAATATTTTTTTCGCGCTCGGTAAAGGGAGCTTTTTAAGGAACGAAATGTTGGTATCAAGTCTCGATCATCACGATTCTCATTGCTTAGGTCGGCCAAAGTAGATTCGCAAATTTTTTGAATCGGCCCTAAATTATCACACACTTCCTTCTTCAACCTGATTTTTTCTTTTTTAATATTGATGGCAACAACATTAAGTTCACAAGTATGCGTTGATTCTCTTAAAACTATTTTCCTGCTTTTATCTAATGTCAATGATGCATTACATACGGTTCTATTAATACATCGCCATGACGTACTGTCTTTGTTTGTTTTGTTTTTGTTGTACTGAAATCCCTTCCATATTAGTGTTTGATTTCCTTTTTGGTTACATATTTATTTATTTATTTAAGGACTTTGGAAGACTTACAGCTAAATACAATGGTAATAAATAACAGCATGATTATTTGACAGCCAATTACTAGTCTTCACGTCTAGAGCTTGTGTAGTATAAAGTACTGTGGAACAAAGTATACACACTGCCAATAAGGCTTAAGAAATAAAATAAAAGTAAAATATGAAGGTAGATTATATCCTGAAAACTTATTACTAAAGACTTATTACTAGAAATTATGACAGGTTGATAACAATGAGATACAAAATAATCTATTGAATCTAAGTTTAAAAAAAATTCAATGTTAAACACCTTTTTACCGAGCTCACGCTAGTTTCAAAAATATCAAATTCGAACTGCTTGCACACCTTATTGAAATACTTACTCACACGCACAATATACGAATTTTGCCTGTAGTTAGTAGTTGCAAAGGGTAACCGTAATGGTGGATTAAACCGTTTGGACTTACTTGGAACGTTGAAGTAAAAAGTTGACAAGATATCAGAACAATTTATGTCACCCTGAACCGTTTTCAATAGAAATATACAGTCAGAGATCTCACGACGGTTAATTAATGGTAGAAGATGGTACTTTTTACAGAGGTTGAGGTAGTTATTAGAGTGATACGGCACCCTTTGATGAAAGCATAAAAATTTTATAAATCTTTTTTGTATGCGCTCAATACGGTCAATATATTTGTGATAGCATGGATTCCATATTTCACATGCATATTCCAAGTGGCTTCTAACAAATGTACAGTATAGAATCTTAACCTACATCAAAAAGTTATAGACTACACAATAAATGATCATTGTGTCATTTTAGTTGGAGAGGAAGACTTCCAAAAAACCACTAACTATGTAGAAATAATAATAGAAGCAAGGAAAATATTAGAAGAGATTAAGCATACGAATGTTATTTTATGTGTTCCCACTTTTAAATTAAGCAACTACTCAACTATGTTTAATTCGCATATAGAGACTTTTAACAACTTATTACATCTTGATTTACAAACATATGGCTACGCAGTTGCATTTGACTCTAATTTGGATTTACTTTATGATTTTACTATGTTTTCAAAAGTCAATAGAAAAATAAACGATTGTGGAATGCGCAATATATTTCACAACTTACTCCTAACTATATCTGAGACTGAGTCCTCATCGTCTGAATATGAAGCTGTAGTTAATAAAAATGTTAACACCGTGTCTCCAAGTCGTGAGTTTTTTCGTTGATAACATGTATGTTCTACATCAAAACATTGCCGGACTTTTGAACAAATCAGACTTATTAAACATTTACATTCAAGAATTGTTAAGTACACACAAAGTTATCGACGTAATATGTATAACCGAGCATTTTATAATGTCAGGCCAAGAAAAATTATTATACATTCCTAATTACAAGTTAGCGGCATGCTATTCTAGGCAGAATAGAAAACGTGGTAGTGCTTGTATCCTAGTGAGAGTTGGGCATGAATATAAAGAACTATCTGATATAATGAAATATTCGATATCAGGAATTATTGAATGTTGTGCCGTTGAATTACCTTTACAAAAACTTTTATTTATATGTGTTTATAGACCTCCTAAACTGTGTAACCTAAGTAAGTTTTATGAAAACTTGGATCTCATTTAAAAAAAACTGTGTACAAAATCTTTCAAGAAAATAATTTTATGTGGCGACTTTAATATAGATGTTTTAAACAGAAATAGAATTACGTTAGAATTTGAATGCTTTCTTAGAAGCTACAACCTCAAACTGGAAATTAATCAACCGACTCGATTTATCAGTAATACTTGTTTGGACAATTTTGCACATAATTTTAAACAAAACTGCCAACATGAAGTAATTGATTTCGGATTATCAGACCACACAGCCCAAATAATGAAAATGAAAGTTAATAAAACTAGTCATATAAAATCGTGGAGAACATTAAGACGAGATATTTCTGAAGAAAATCTTATTAAATTTAGAACACATCTCCAAAGCCTATCGTTTTCTGATGTATATAGCGCAGAAGATTCAAATAAAGCCTATGATAACTTTTTAGAAATGTTTCTAACTTTATATGATCTATGTTTCCCTCAAAAATTAACGACTATAAACTCTGAAAAAAAATTAAAATGGATTTCTCGGGGAATACGAATATGTAGCAAAAGACAAAGACAATTACTGTGGCTGCAGAGGCTAAAACCAACCTGTGAAAATAAAAGGACATTTAATAATTACTCAAGGAGATTTAAGAAAATAATTAAACTAACCCAGAAAGCTCAGAACAACTACTTAATAAATAACTCCAAAAATAAATCTAAAACTGCCTGGCAAATAATTAATAATAATAAAATTGTAAGAGAACCCATTTCTCAAATAAAAATAGGAGATGAAATAATATCAAACCCTAATATAATAGCAGAATCTTTCAATAATTTCTTCATTGATCAGATTTCGGATATGCCAAAACATAAGTCAGGTGACACAATCAACATAAACATCAACCCACATTCAATATTTATGTCCCCAGTTATTCCTCAAGATGTTACGCGTATAACAAAAAACCTAAAAAATAAAAAGAGTTTTGGCTATGATGGTATTTCCACCACAGTTTTAAAATTTGTTTCTAATTGTATAGCTGCGCCCCTTGCTCACATCATTAACGTAAGCATATACTCTGGAGTATTTCCAGAAAGTCTAAAAACTGTAATAGTTAAACCACTATATAAAAAGAATGATAAAGACGATATGGCCAACTATAGACCAATTGCTCTAATTCCCATCTTCTCAAAGATCATAGAAAAAATTATCTATGAATCTTTCTATAATTTTCTAACAAAATACCACATACTATGTGACGAACAAAAGGGCTTTAGAAAAAATAAAAACATCAACATGGCTATCTACGAGTTTCTCAATATAATAATGCCAAAAGTAGACTCTAAAATACCCGTGTGCGCAATTTATGCTGATATGTCGAAGGCTTTTGACTGTGTAGATCACGATACCCTTCTAACCAAACTTCACGCATACGGTATACGTGGCACTGCCCTTAATTTGATAAAAACGTACCTAAAAGGTCGTAGACAATGTACGGAGATATCAAGCCTGTGTTTAGGATCTAAAAAGGAATTAAAATCTACTTCGTCTTTTAGAGAAATAAAATATGGTGTCCCGCAGGGCAGCGTCCTCGGGCCATTATTATTTTTATTATACATAAATGACCTACCACGTCATATACTCCATCCTATGGTATTATTTGCAGATGATAGTACATCAATTGTTTCATGCTTAAATAAAGAATCATATGTAAATGACATTAATAATACAATTGGTAGTTTAATAAAGTGGCTTGATAATAATAATTTAGTCATAAACTTACAAAAAACTAAAATAATGCACTTCTATCAACGAATAAATGCGGGAGATATGGATATAAATTACAATAATCAAACAATAGAAAAAGTAAACAGCACGAAATTTTTAGGAGTCATAATTGACAGCCAGCTAACCTGGAAGTCGCAGGCAGAAAATATATGTAAGCGTTTAAGTACAGCCGCGTTTATGTTGCATAATCTGTCTAAAAAAGTAAATTTACCAACAATATTAGTGGCTTATCATGGTTTAGTAATTTCCATTTTAAGATTTGGTATAATATTTGGGGTAACTGTAGCGAACGGGAAAGCATTTTCAAAGCTCAAAAGCGCTGCCTGAGAGCTATATTTGGTCTCAAAATAACAGACAGTTGCGTACCTATATTTAAGTCCCATAAATTATTAACCTTCGCTTGTCTTTATATACTAGAATTAGCAATATTTGTAATAACAAACCGATGTTTATTTGCAACCTTAATGGAAACTAGGAAACGAAGTACAGCTATGAGATCTCAATACCAGAATCTATTATGTACGGGCGTATTTAAAACTAACTTGTTAAAAAGAAACGTTATTTGTATGGCTCCTGTAATCTTTAATAAAATACCTGACCAAATTAAAAATTTACCGTTGCAAAAATTTAAAAAACGTTTTACAGAATTACTTATAGATAGATGTTATTATTCTGTGCAGGATTTCTTAAATGATATTTTTTTGTAATATCTTTATTTTAACCACTACTTTTATTACATTTGCATGCTATATTATGGCAGAATGTACATGGATCCTATTATATAATTTAACAACTTATTCTTATGTACCTACATTCTAAGCAAATAAATACTTATTCTATTCTATTCTATTCAGAGTCTTGGATTGAGTGAAGCACTTGGATAATCGCATTATGAAACCCAGGGATTTAGATGATTTAGCGACAATGGCATCAACATGCTTATCAAAATTAAGTTTGGAATCGTGATAAACCCCTAGATCCCGGATAGTATTACATCTAGGTAATATATGTCCGCCAAGATATGTATATGTTGTAGCTAAGACTGAACGTCCACGGGAATAGGTTACAACTGAGCATTTTGTGGGATTGAGATCAAGCTTACTTTTTTGGCAGTATAATTCAAGACACTGTAAGACAGTTTGAAATGCTGACATATCCGCGGTCGATGATATGGTAGTATAAATCTTCATATCATCAGCGAAGCACAATAGTTTGAATGAGGTGAAACATGAATCGATGTCGTTTACATAGA